>OU611918.1:1528391-2889570 GCA_914767705.2 Tenthredo notha | reverse complement strand
GCGAAAAGAGATGCGTACCCCCCCCCCCCCCCCCCCCGCACATGAACAGCATTCTTGATAAGCTGCGCGAGGCGAAATACATCACAACTCTCGACCTGAGCCAGGCATATTTTCAAATTCCCCTATAGAGAGAGAGTCGGGAAATAACCGCGTTCACCGTCCCGGGACGTGGCTTATACCAATTCACGCAAATGCCGTACGGCCTATCAGGCGCCCCCGCTACGTTCCAACGCTTGATGGATCGCTAAATTGAACCTGACATGGAACCCCACGTATTCGTGTATCTCGATGACGTTATCATCGTGAACCAGACGTTTGAGGACCACCTGCAGTGGCTAGAACGCGTTCTACGCAAGATCACCGACGCCAATCTCACTATCAATCGTGATGAGTGCGAGTTCTGCCGTTCGGAGGTCAAATACCTGGGCTTCCGAGTAAACCGCGACGGACTGCAAGCGGACCCCGAGAAAGTAGCCGCGATTATGCAATACCCGGTGCCTCGCACGGTTAAGCAAATACGCCGTTTTCTCGGCATGGCTTCTTGGTACCGACGCTTCATCGACGACTTCGCCACGAAGGCCACTGAACCGCCTACTCAAGAAGAACCGCCGCTGGCAGTGGGACGCCTAGCAACAGCAGGCCTTCGAAGCCCTGCGACGTGCTCTGACCTCCCCGCCAACCTTAGTATGTCCCGACTTCTCCCAACCGTTTACCCTGCAGACTGACGCAAGCGATTACGGCCTAGGCGCCGTCCTCACCCAAACCAATGAAACTGGTCCGGAGCACGTGATCGCCTACGTGAGTCGATCCCTTACGGAAGCTGAGTGAAAGTACACGGTGACAGAACGCGAATGTCTCGCCGTTCTATGGTCCGTCCGCAAATACCAACCGTACCTCGAGGGTTATCGTTTCACAGTAATGACCGACCACAGTAGCCTACTGTGGCTGCATAGTCTACACAATCCTTCGGGCCGCCTCGCGAGGTGGGCGTTAGAGCTGCTGGAATACGATTTCCGAATCATCCATCGAAAAGGCGCTCTACACCATGTTCCCGACGCGCTATTCCGAATCCCGGAACCAACCCCGAACCCCGTCGCCACTGTGGAAGAAACCTCCGACCGATGGTACCAACGACGCGTTCAGGCCGTACAGTCCATGCCGGTCCAGTTCCCGAACTGGAAAGTAGAGGAAGGTAGACTGTACCACCACCGCGTAGATTCGCTGGCCGACCCCCTCTTACCCGACCTAGACCCTTGGAAGTTAGTCCTGCCGAGTGCGAAACGCTCCGCAGCACTAACTGAGGCTCACGCACTCCCTACCGCAGGCCATCTTGGAGTGGAGAAGACGTATGCTCGCAGAGCCCTCCTCTATTACTGGCCAGGGATATACCGAGACGTGGTTCAATTTATCCGCACCTGCGAAGCGTGCCAGCTGGTTACCCAGAACTTGGAGGATGCTAACGCACGACAAGCGCGATATTACAATCGCGGACGTCGTGATCTCGAGTTCCAACCAGGTGACCTCTTTCTGCGGCGTCAACGATTGCTGTCTTCTGCCGCTAATTACATCGCCTCGAAGTTATCGGCGAAATTCAACGGTCCGTATGTTATAAAACTGCGGAGAAGTCCGACCGTATTGTGACGTGGTATTTTAGATTTCCCGTCACAAGGCGATACTGTCGATGATATAGCGATGCGTGGCGTAGACAGGGTCTCCAGGAAAAGAAAAGATTAGGGAAAAATAATTAGGAATAACTAACACTATTTTATTTTTTGTAAACTATGTAATCTCGAGCTCGATACTCCACGAGACGTCTGTCGTCGTGGGAACTTCCGATGGAAGATCGACTCTACCAAACGTGAAGAAACTTCCAACATCGTCAAGGACGACACTGTCGGCGTGCAAACCATGGTTGGTCAAGAAAACCCGAAGGTCAGCGCCTATACTCAAGTGGAGGATCTACTACCTCCAACTATCGGATTAACGGCGTATAGGGATGTGCGAGAAGCACAACGAAATCCTCCCACCATCCGTAGAAGCTACCGCCTACAAGAAAGTGCACTGCTGTTGTGAGGGTGGCGTACAGGGTTAAGTGCAAGTGCACCCGCACAACCTCCCACCTATTGAGCAATCAGTCAGCGCAATTAATATTGACAGTGTCTCCGAAACTGTTATCGCGGCCGCGTTGGGTCAAGAAAACCCCCGGATCAGCGTTCCAACCTGGCGAATTTCTTCGTGAGTGAAGCCCTAGTATGCTGAACACGAAGCTACCGCCAAACTTCTTGTGGATCGACGAATGAGGTCAGGACCTAGAAGAATTATCGGGTAGCCGGGCGAATGAGACTCCATGGCAGTCCAGAGCTTGGGGATTCTGAGGGAAGGCGGTAATAGGAGCGGTATTAGCAGCGGCAGGGGTGAGATAGATTTCTCCTATTTCACGTTCGGCAAAACTGTCGTTACACGGACCAATTAGGATACGGATATGTCACGTGATCACGCTAAATCTGAAGGATGAGCTGATGGAAGAAAATACCGACTATATAAGGACGATACATTGGCTATTCGGCCTACTTCTTCGCTTCAGTCTACGCTACGCATCTTCAGCACTCACCTATCGTATCACCTATCGTATATCGTATCGAGTATCGCCTATCGTGTATTACATCTATCGAAGTATCGAGTATAATTAAAATAGTGTTGTGTTTTATAATGAAGCAACTTAAGGTAAGGTCTTGATTCTTTCTGTGAAGGCACGAGGTAGTTCAGATAAAAGTCTGTTAATTAATTTGGTTATTGAGCTAAGAAGGTCGTTTTTGTCTATTGCGCTAAGAGGCTCGTCTTTTGTCTATGGTCTGTGATAATTTATCGAACAACCTCGAGTCCGGCTGAGTTACGTAGATCTTTACTGCTTTTTGGCTATAATTTATTGCTTAGCGCTTCTCGTATGGCTTTGTTTCTGATTTAGTAAGTTATATTCATCTTGTGCATGAAATACTGTAGAAAATACCTTTTCTGGAGTACCCTGAGCGAAAATGGCCGCGAAGGCTTCGGCCTCGCGTTACAGTTAAATTTGTTATCGTTAAGTTTGTTAGTAATTTGTTAATTTAGTCAATTATGGTCACTTTCGTATAATTCATTATCGTACGTAACATCTAGTATGGTTCAGTAAAGTCAAATATCGTTTTTGGATAATTTAGTATCACGACTATCGTTATCATATCGTCAGAATTTAGTTAAAGATCAATTAATGTTATAGTTTAGTCGGTTATCGTTGAACCTGTGATTCGCGTCTTTCGAACGACCGTGTGGTCTCTATTTATCAGTAGATCTCGAATTATCGTGAATTGTATGGCCAAGCGTGGCTAATCTTGAATAGTTTGTTACCAATTTTTATAGTTTAATATCTCGAGCTTAATAAGTTGATCTGAGCGTGTGTTACGAATTATACTTTGCATTTGGGTACGAAGTATCGCTATGTGATACCAAGTCTGGAGTCTAGTTTAATTGTCTTATATCGAGTCACCTCTAACACACGTCTTAGGCTCAACCGTATCGTAAGCAATCTCTAGTAACAAATCATTAGGTAAAATCACCAATTCTGTATCGATTTCGTTAAATTATATAATTTCGTTGATAAATAATTGATTGATGTGATCTCAAACATTCGCAAAGAATAGTACTTTACGTGGCATGCGTGTAAACTGAGTGTTTTCGGGCGAGGATGATGTTTTCAGTACGAGCCGTCGGCCTGCCGGAGGCGAGCCGACGCAGAGTACTGAAAACATCATTCGAGACGAAAACAGTTTACGCGCGCGCCCCATACATTATTTTTTCCGGCATTGGTATGAAAAAGTTAATAAATTCATAATGTTACGTACGTAGACTCCTAGCGGGGTCGGAGCTCCGGTGGGGTCCAGGGGCGAAGCCCCGGTAGGGGGTTTGGGGGGCGAAGCCCCCCAAATAAGAACAGAAATTTTTTTTCAAGCGTCTTTATAAAAGTTTTGGTTTTACAGTCATCTTACTAAGATCGAAAATTATAGTTAAATGTATTGTTGGAAGTATATGTATTGTGACGTGGTATTTTCAATTCCTCGTCACAAGGCGATACTATCGGTGATACGACGATACGTGGCGTAGACAGGGTCTCCAGGAAAAGGAAAAATTAGGGAAAACGATTAGGATTAACTAACACTATTTTATTTTTTGTAAACTATGTTATCTCGAGCTCGATCTTCCACGAGACGTCTGTCGTCGTGGGAACTATGGATGGAAAAACGACTATATCGAACGTGAAGAAACTTCCACTATCGTCAAGGACGAATCTGTCGGCGCGCAAACCTGGTTGGTCCAGTCGACTCGAAGGTCAGCGCCTCCACTCAGATGGAAAATCTACTACCTCCAAACTATCGGATCGACGGCGTACAGGGATGTGCGAGAAGCACGAAGAAATCCTCCCGTCATCCGGAGAAGCTACCGCCTACAGGAAAGTGCACTGCTGATGTGAGGGTGGCGTACAGGGTTAAGTGCAAGCGCACCTCAAAACCTCCCACCTAATGAGCAAGCAGTCAGTGCAAATACCATTTACACTGTCTCCGAATCTGTTATCGCGGCCGTGGTTGGTCCAGTCGACTCCCGGATCAGCGTTCCAACCTAGAGAATTCTTTCGTGGGTGAAGCTCTCGTATGCCGAAACACGAAACTACCACCAAGCTCCTTGTGGATCGGCGAAAGGCCAGGACCTAGGAGAAATACCGGGTAGCCGGGCGAATGAGGTTCCATGGCAGCCTCCTAGCCTGGGGATTCAAAGGGAAGGCGGTAATAGGAGCGGTATTAGCAGCGGCAGGGGTGAGATAGATTTCTCCTATTTTACGTTCGACGAAACTATCGTTACACGAACCAATTAGCGGACCGATATGTCACGTGATTACGCTAAACCCGAAGAATGGATTGAGGGAAGAAAATACCGACTATATAAGGTCGATACACGCGCTATTCGGCCTACTCTTCGCTCCAGTCTACGCCACATCTATCGTTCATCTATCGTTCACCTATCGTATCACCTATCGTTCGCCTATCGTATCATCTATCGTCATCAAATATCGAGTTTTATTTAAATAGTGTTGTGTTATATTCTGAAGCATCTTAAGGTAAGGTCTTAATTCTTTCTGTGAAGGCACGAGGTAGTTCGGATAAAAGTCTGTTAATTAATTTGGTTATTGAGCTATGAGGCTCGTTTTTGTCTATTGAGCTAAGAAGCTCGTTTTTGGTCTTTGGTCTAATAATTTATCGAACAACCTCGAGTCTGGCTGAGTTACGTAGATCTTGAGTGCTTTTTGGCTATAATTTATTTGCCTATGGCTTTGTTGCTGATTTAGTATGTTATATTTATCTTGTGCATGAAATGCTGTAGAAAATTACCTTTCCTGGAGTACCCCGAGCGAAGATAGCCGCGAAGGCTTAGGCCTCGCGTTACAGTTTAGTTTTTATCGTTAAGTTTTGTTAATAATTTGTTGATTGAGTCAATTATGGTCACTTTCGTATAATTTATCACCGTATGTAAAATCTAGTATGGTTCAGTAGAGTTTAATATCGTTTTTGGATAATTTAATATCATAACTACCGTTATAAAATCGTCAGAATTTAGTTAAAGATCAAATAATACTATAGTTTAGTCTGTTATCGTTGAACCTGTGATTCGCGTCTTTCGAACGACCGCGTGGTCTCTATCTAACAGTAGATCTCGAATTATTGTGAATCGTATGGCCAAGCGTGGCTAATCTTTCGTAGTTTGTTACCAATTTTCCTAAGTAAAATCTTGAGCTTTATACGTTGTTCTGAGTGTGTGTCACGAATTATATTTTGCATTCGGGTACGATGTATCGCTCTGTGATACCGAGTCTGGAGTCTAGCTAAATTGTTTTATATCGAGTCACCTCTGACACACGCCTTAGATTCAACTGTATCGTAATTGCATAGATTCTGTTCGATCAATTAGAAGATCGTTGGTAATAATCTGTTAAGTAAGATAATAAATTCTGTATCGATCCCAGTACGTTATCTAATTTCGTAAATAAATAATTGATTGATGTGATCTCAAACATTCTCAAAGAAGTAAGCTTGTTTTATATGGTGTACCCTGCCCCTCTATCTAAGGCTTTGTTATCTGAGCAAGTCGAGTTTTAGCTCGTCGCATTTCCGTTAGTTTTTGGTTTTATGTAATTTGTTCTGGTATGGTATGGAAACGACGCATCAGCGTCTGGCGCCCAACATTTTGGTAATTCAGTAAATAACACGGAAAGGTGCCGAATTGTAAGCGGAATCGTCGGGTTTCCTCGCCTGATTGAAAACTGCGTTACAGTATATTTATTTACAGCCAACTCGAGAAGTCTTATAAAACAGTACAGATAGAAAATGTAGTCTAAAGAATGTTCATATTATTTCTCGTTTTTCACTTGCTCTACTGGAATAACAAAAAAGTACCATGAACACGTACACTAAACGTAATGGATTCTGCGCCGGATGTGTTTGACAATTCTAGAAACAGCCAATCGGCGCTCTGGATTACAAAAATGAAAAGCGCCGATTGGCTGTTTCTTCAATTGTCGAACTCATCCAGCTCAGAATCCATTACGTTTAGTGTACAGTACGTTTGGTTTGTAACTTAATTCACTAAAATCACAAAAATAGTTAAAAGTATTTCAATATGAACTTAGGCTTTTACCGTATTTTACTGAAAATCACAAAAATAGTTAAAAGTATTTTATTATTATCTTTGGCTTTCACCTTATTTCACTAGAAATCACAAAAATATTTAAAAGTATTCTAATTTGAACTTTGGCTTTCATCTTATTTTGCTAAAATCACAAAAAAGTCAAGTATATTTTCATATCAATTTTGGTTTGTCACTTATTTCCTATCGGCAACAAAATATATTTAGGTATATATTTATATATGGGGCATTCCATGACATCGCGATCAAGATCTGGCGGTGACATTTTAGATTTGCTTAATAATTTATTATTTCAAACTATTTTTCAAAAAATGCATACACAATTTTTTACAGATTTTTCCAAGCGTCGGTACCTGAGATACGATTTTCGAAGTGAAAAAAAAAACACCCACATTCTAAAATCTGAAAAAAATCAGGAAAATCTGAAAACAAATTACAAAATTTTCGAGCGCTATTAGAAGATGGAGGTTTGATTACGGGGAAAGGTGAAGTCGAAAAATGCCGAAAAAAAATATTTAAAAAATCGGAATGTATTTTCGACATATAAACGAACAAAAAGTCCTCTATAATATGGGTCTAAAAAAGTATATTTTCAGAGTTAGGTACAGGAATCGAACATATTGTAGTTATATACATATAACTACAACATTGTAATATAGATATCATATGTTCGATTCCTGTACCTAACTCTGAAAATATACTTTTTTAGACCCATATTATAGAGGACTTTTTGTTCGTTTATATGTCGAAAATACATTCCGATTTTTTAAATATTTTTTTTCGGCATTTTTCGACTTCACCTTTCCCCGTAATCAAACCTCCATCTTCTAATAGCGCTCGAAAATTTTGTAATTTGTTTTCAGATTTTCCTGATTTTTTTCAGATTTTAGAATGTGGGTGTTTTTTTTTTCACTTCGAAGATCGTATCTCAGGTACCGACGCTTGGAAAAATCTGTAAAAAATTGTGTATGCATTTTTTGAAAAATAGTTTGAAATAATAAATTATTAAGCAAATCTAAAATGTCACCGCCAGATCTTGATCGCGATGTCATGGAATGCCCCATATATAAACAGCGTGAGTCTTTTCAAAGGTCCAAAATGGGTGGGACTTATTTTCCACCCGGATAATTGTTTACTTGATTGGCTGAATGGTTGCCTTCGCCGCAAGTAAGTCTCACCCATTTAGGGCCTTTAAAAAGACTCACGCTGTATATATGTATGTTTTCTTAATCTTAATATTGCGAACGAAGGTATATATTCAGTCTATTTTTTTTCAAGGATATTGAACGAGCAATTAGAACAACCACTTATGTTTAAAATAGTACGGTCATTTAAACTAATCAGATCGGTAGATGGTTTTGAATTCTCTTTCTCAGAAAAACTAGTATTTTTTGATGTTGACGGTAGATTCACATCCATGTCGTTGGTTTTACGGTCTAGATTTTCCTTCAATGGAACTATTTTTGACGTAGATGGACCTAGGTGTATGGAGGCCGTTATTTGATCGCTGATCTTTCCCTTGCTGAGTAGAGAATTCTCAATGTACCCTTCAGCAACAGAAGTGGATTTCCACCCCCCATGTCGCTTGATGGTTGTGATGTCGGCCCCACCTTTCGCAAGTAATGTCGCAGATGTTCGCCGGAATGCATGACCGGTATACGATTCTGGGTCTGGCAATTTCAAAAACTCAGCAACTTGTTTTGGCATCGACCCGATCTTCTTTTCACCTCCATGAAGCTAGCAGAGCAAGTCCGCCGAAATGAATTTACTATACGCCAAAATTTAGTGCTTTTTATGTGCTAATTTTGTGTGATGATCAGAATTTTTGTGCTCTTACCGTTTAGCTAGTAATGGTAAATTAAGGATGCTCTGCTAGCTTATAATCAAGTCAGCAGAGCATCAGTTATTTTTTAAATATTGAGGAATCGGAAATCATAGGATTTATGTGCTTTTTATGTGCTTTTCGAATATCCAACAGCCGAACCCCTCACTTCTAAATTTTCGGAGATACCGCCCCCAGAAGATCCTGAAACTACCCCACGATCGAAACATGGGCCATTTTCCGAAATCGCGTCTTCCCAGAACACGAGAATTACGTGCTTTTTATGTGCTCTCCAAATATTCAAGAGTTAAGCCCCTCACTTTCAAATTTTCAGAGATACCGCCCCCGGAAGATCCTAAAACTACCCCACGATCGAAACACGTGCCATTTTCCGAAATCGCGTCTTCCCAGAACACGAGAATTACGTGCTTTTTATGTGCTCTCCAAATATTCAAGAGTTAAGCCCCTCACTTTTGAATTTTCAGAGATACCGCCCCCGGAAGATCCTAAAACTACCCCACGATCGAAACACGTGCCATTTTCCGAAATCGCGTCTTTCCAGAACACGAGAATTACGTGCTTTTTATGTGCTCTCCAAATATTCAAGAGTTAAGCCCCTCACTTTTGAATTTTCAGAGATACCGCCCCCGGAAGATCCTAAAACTACCCCACGATCGAAACACGTGCCATTTTCCGAAATCGCGTCTTCCCAGAACACGAGAATTACGTGCTTTTTATGTGCTCTCCAAATATTCAAGAGTTAAGCCCCTCACTTTTGAATTTTCAGAGATACCGCCCCCGGAAGATCCTAAAACTACCCCACGATCGAAACACGTGCCATTTTCCGAAATCGCGTCTTTCCAGAACACGAGAATTACGTGCTTTTTATGTGCTCTCCAAATATTCAAGAGTTAAGCCCCTCACTTTTGAATTTTCAGAGATACCGCCCCCGGAAGATCCTAAAACTACCCCACGATCAAAACACGTGCCATTTTCCGAAATCGCGTCTTCCCAGAACACGAGAATTACGTGCTTTTTATGTGCTCTCCAAATATTCAAGAGTTAAGCCCCTCACTTTTGAATTTTCAGAGATACCGCCCCCGGAAGATCCTAAAACTACCCCACGATCGAAACACGTGCCATTTTCCGAAATCGCGTCTTCCCAGAACACGAGAATTACGTGCTTTTTATGTGCTCTCCAAATATTCAAGAGTTAAGCCCCTCACTTTCAAATTTTCAGAGATACCGCCCCCGGAAGATCCTAAAACTACCCCACGATCGAAACACGTGCCATTTTCCGAAATCGCGTCTTCCCAGAACACGAGAATTACGTGCTTTTTATGTGCTCTCCAAATATTCAAGAGTTAAGCCCCTCACTTTTGAATTTTCAGAGATACCGCCCCCGGAAGATCCTAAAACTACCCCACGATCGAAACACGTGCCATTTTCCGAAATCGCGTCTTCCCAGAACACGAGAATTACGTGCTTTTTATGTGCTCTCCAAATATTCAAGAGTTAAGCCCCTCACTTTTGAATTTTCATAGATACCGCCCCCGGAAGATCCTAAAACTACCCCACGATCGAAACACGTATCATTTTCCAAAATCGCGTCTTTCCAGAACACGAGAATTACGTGCTTTTTATGTGCTCTCCAAATATTCAAGAGTTAAGCCCCTCACTTTCAAATTTTCAGAGATACCGCCCCCGGAAGATCCTAAAACTACCCCACGATCGAAACACGTGCCATGTTCCGAAATCGCGTCTTCCCAGAACACGAGAATTACGTGCTTTTTATGTGCTCTCCACATATTCAAGAGTTAAGCCCCTCACTTTTGAATTTTCAGAGATACCGCCCCCGGAAGATCCTAAAACTACCCCACGATCGAAACACGTGCCATTTTCCAAAATCGCGTCTTCCCAGAACACGAGAATTACGTGCTTTTTATGTGCTCTCCAAATATTCAAGAGTTAAGCCCCTCACTTTCGAATTTTCAGAGATACCGCCCCCGGAAGATCCTAAAACTACCCCACGATCGAAACACGTATCATTTTCCAAAATCGCGTCTTTCCAGAACACGAGAATTACGTGCTTTTTATGTGCTCTCCAAATATTCAAGAGTTAAGCCCCTCACTTTTGAATTTTCAGAGATACCGCCCCCGGAAGATCCTAAAACTACCCCACGATCGAAACACGTGCCATTTTCCAAAATCGCGTCTTTCCAGAACACGAGAATTACGTGCTTTTTATGTGCTCTCCAAATATTCAAGAGTTAAGCCCCTCACTTTTGAATTTTCAGAGATACCGCCCCCGGAAGATCCTAAAACTACCCCACGATCGAAACACGTATCATTTTCCAAAATCGCGTCTTTCCAGAACACGAGAATTACGTGCTTTTCATGTGCTCTCCAAATATTCAAGAGTTAAGCCCCTCACTTTCAAATTTTCAGAGATACCGCCCCCGGAAGATCCTTAAACATCAAAATCAAGCAAACAAAAATCTCTGACGAATATTTAGAAATATGGGCGTCATGCATCATCAGGATTTGCTGGATCTTATAGACCCATAGTATTAAGAATAGGTAAATCTTTGATGACGGTAGTAAGCTAGAGTCAATGTGTGTATTTGCATCAAATGCTTTGTCTTCACTTGTAATCTATCGCGTAGAAAACTACCATTTCAATGTCGAATAATTCGAGCTGATTTCGTCTAAAAATATTTATGGTGTAGTAAGTGTCGTCTACACCAGTGTCGTGAAAATTGTGATCAAATTTTTTTCTAATTACTCATTGTGAGTCATTACTTTCGCAATGTGTAATTGGATTTTTATTTAATTACACATTACTTTGGTAATGTACACATTACTTTGTTAATGTGTAATTTAATGAAGTTCAATTACACATTACCAATGTAATGTGAAATTAAATGAAGTTTAATTACACATTACCAAAGTAATGGGTAATTAAATAAAAATTCAATTACACATTACCAAAATAATCATAAATCCTAAGCATGATGGCCTGAGTTAACTGCAATTACACATGATCTGTGTAATTGTTCGACATTACTTAAGGGGGGAAGTCCATATAGAATTTTCAAAAAATCGATTTTTTTTTCGATAATCTAAAAGTACAGTATGTTGAGCGTGTACTGACGAGAGGAAAAAAAAAATCTCGAATATCAACGAAGTTATATCTAATACCGCGAGGACCAGGTGAAAGAGAATGGTCCGTCCGCCCAGACACCTAATGTTTCGTAACAAAACATGCTCGTACAGCTCGCAAACAACAGCAAATGGAAGAAAACCAGCTTTTTGAATCAGAGGAAGGACTATTGTATGGACCTGGGATCGCAGATTAATCGGTAAGTCACGAAAACTGGTCATTTTCCTGTACTAAAACTTTAAACGCGATTATCTCGAAACTGTATTTTTAAAAACTGCTCGTGTTGTAACTCAAAAAGTTATCGACCGATTTATCTGAAATTTGGTGAGGCATTTCTCTACAGTACTATCGGAAGGATAAACCTAAAACTTTAGATATTTCAGGTTGATAAAGTATTTTTTTGGGGTCAAAAAGGTCAAAAAAATAGCCTCAAATTCTAACTTTTTTTCAAAGGCCTATTTTAAATTGAATTTTATACTTTTTTTTAAATCTTATAGGTTTATCCTTCGCGTTAATATGTCCTAAGAAGAAAACACTTCAATTTTTTTGTTTCAGATCAATGGTTGATGAATGACAAATGCAGCAGTTTGGGACCTCGCGTCGTGGGCAGCAGACAAAAAATGATCCTGAGCCGCCATTTTGAGAGAAAAAAAAAAAAAAAATTTTTTGTACTCTACAAAGATTGAATAAAATTGTGTTCAAATTTAAAAACAATTAAATTATTTTATCACTTTAAAAAAAATTCCTTAAAAATGACCGATTTCCAGGCTTCTATATGGACTTCCCCCCTTGAATAAAACAGTATTTCAGACAGATGAGCACACAAATGTTTTTCGTCAAACTGCTGTTATACCTGATGGATCTCATGAAAAACGGTTTCAGCTTGCGCTGAGCAACGGCATGGGTACCTATGTGAACGATCCATAAGTAATAGTTCATGATTTGCGATTAATTTCACGATATATGATTATTTTGGTAATGTGTAATTAAATTTTTATTTAATTACCCATTACTTTGGTAATGTGTAATTAAACTCAATTCAATTACCCATTACTTTCGTAATGTGTAATTAAACTCGATTCAATTACACATTACCAAAGTAATGTGTAATTAAATGAGTAATTCCATTAAAAATGTAACTAGTGACTTGCAACACTGGTCTGCGCTATGCAGGTTAACAAATCTTACCACTTCGCGTATAAAAGGCTTGGTCCAGTTAGCCGCTAATGAACCCGCACAAGACTTCACTGACTCCCATGATTCCATCGTTCTTGTAGGAACAGAGGATGTGAGAGGAGAACTAGTGCCAACAAAATTCTTTGGAAATATTATTTTATTAGCTCTTTAAAATGACATTCACACTGATGTTCAAGGTGTTATTATTTTGAATACATCACAAGTTGCGGCGATACATTGCAAGCTGCAGAACGTGGCTTTATTTTTCTGTCGAATTGAACCCATTTACCGTTGCGCAAGCAAAACGCTGTGTAATGACCTATCGGATCATAAAGCATTGTACTCGAGGCGTTTCTCAAATTTCGAGGTATTGCAGGTTCATCGAAATGGATGATGCCTCTGAGATGAAATTCTTCGACCATGAAAGAGAGTTTTAATTTTTGCGGAATCTGCTTCAATTGCACTCTGTCGTCATCGTTTGACATAACTTCGAATGTTATGAAGTCACCTATGACATAAAAATAACAATATATGTGTGCTTTCCGAACTATTATGCTATCAACTAACCTGTTATGCTCAAGTCGGTGTTTAATTCGCCAACACAATTTTCAGACGGACATTGCCTGACGCGGTCTACAATAATTTCGTCCTCAATATTTGCGTTATGTGTAAAAGCTGTTAATGCTCTCAAACTTATGGTGAGAAGTGGAAAGTGTTTCACCAATGGTGGACACTCAGCCTTGCACACCGATATTTCTCTGAAGCATGGAAGATTTTTCAACAATCTACGACACATCCCCGCTACAGTTGATCGACAATCGAGAAGCAGACACTTTACTTCTGGATGGCCTTGTTTCACAAAGAGCTCGCACAGGATATCTGATCGCGTGCGATATATAGCGGGTGTCACTCTCTTCTCGTGAACGTCGTGGATCATTTTGACGAATCGGTCGATAGCGATATTGGCTTTAATAGTATTGTGAAGAAAGATTTGAGAGTCGAACGTTGTGGTCAGCATTAGTTGAAAGAAGCTATCAAAAGCACATGTGTTCGTCAGGTCAATTAGCTGTCCCCGATATCGAATCGGTTTTAATTGTGCCTCTTTTCCACTCTTCAGTATCGGAACCGTAGATAGTTCGCCGGTTAAAAGGAACTCCTGCGGAGGGTAAGTTTCCTGAAGATATTTGCCGCGTGGCCTCGCTCCTTCCTGAATTTTCTTTACACTAATGGCAACTTTGCAGGACCGTAAAATGGTTGGTTTTCCTTTGTGCTGTTTTACACGGCAATCGCCGCAAATACGTTGTTGCCCGTATCCCTCCTCCGCTCTATCTACTGGCAGAGAGCAAGAATCCAGAGCATGGACCGGCCGTTTACAAGTCTGTAGAAGGAGTAAACAGAATAATGATGATTCATAGTCTCAAATTGGATGCATTTAGTATGATAAACACAACGTTATATATACCTTACAACGATGTCCTCCTACAGGTAAATCACCATTTCGGCATGCTGGACAATCTGTAATGAATGGTACCATCTCGCTTGGTAAACTGTCGGATTCTTGATTCATCAACGAATTGCCGCTTGCACCATCTTCATTAGTCTTCTGATTGTTTTCTCGAGTAGCTTCCTCAGGCCCTTGCGTCATGAACGCATTTCGGTTTTCGAAACGAGAGTTCTTATCGTCAAGCTTTTCAATGCGAGACTCTTGTTTTCGTCGACGTACAGTTCGAGATCTTTCAGTCCGACCAGGTCTAGAAGCTCGTTTATCTTCGAATTTCTTCGTCTGGTTACGCCAATTCTCATATGCATGAGACTCGATCAGTTGTGGAGCGTTCGGCTTTTGCATGCAGTCAGTGCAAATGCGTTTTTCTCCATATCCCTCTTCCCTTTTGTCTATTGGCAATGAGCACGTATCAAAAATATGTACGGCTTTTTTACAAACCTGCAATAAACGACGTATACAGGGTGATTCAGAATGCGTGACGAATCTCTTGAGGGGTTAATCCTTGTCAAAATTGGGATCAAAAGTTCCTCAGTCATTTTTTCCCAAAATGATTTATTCGTTGTGAAAATAATCTTTCGACAGATGATTTTTTGTCAACAATTTTTTTTTTATTGCATTTGTCAATTTTAAAGAATCCGAAACGATACCAATGAGTTGTTTTTTCCAATATTAGAAAGATTTCTCGGTAAAAGTTTCTCATTTGGTAGAAAATGTTAAAAAATATGTTATGGTTCAAAGGAAAAAAATCATTTTTCGGAAAAATAGCTGAGGAACTTTGAATCCTAATTTTGACAAGGATTAACCCCTCCAGAGATTCATCACGAATTTTGAATCACCATACAAACTAATAACACTCACTACCATGCACTTACAAGGAGAGTATCAGGCCTCTGGGTCACGGATTTTGGTCAAACTTGCAGGGTTATTCCTTTTGCCCAAAATATTCAGCCCCTGATGTGTAGCTCCATCTAATGGGCCTTCTTTCGCTTAATTTGTGATCGACTTTATCAGCAGTTCAATGAGTGCAACGCCATGACAAATGAAATCTATGGAGTATTTTTGCCTGTATAGACTCTTCCATCAAAACTGCACAGGTCTACGTTACAAACTATCAATTGAGGCAAAAATACTCCATAGATTTCGTTTGTCACGGCGTTGCACTCATTGAACTGCTGGTATATTCGATTACAAATCAAGCGAAAGAAGGCCCATTAGATGAAACTACACATCAGGGGCTCCATATTTTGGGCCAAAGAAATAACCCGGCAAGTTTGACCAAAATCCGTGACCCGGAGGCCTGAAACTCTCCTTGTTAGTACGACTAATAGAAAAATATGTACCATACACCGGTGCGCCCCCGCTGGGGAATCCCCGTTTTGACACGCTGGACAATTCGGCCCCGATGGTGAACTCTCGATTCGTGAACTATTTGATACTGGATTGCTCACGTTCGGATCTTCACTTGATACTATGAAATCTTCCATCACAGGCAACATTTCTATCGATGAACTGTGTAGAACCGGCTGGCCGAATACACTACCCTGGTGAAAACAGTTCATAATAAGGGGTATAGCGGTGACAAATTAACAATTTATATGATACTATTCCATAGATTCACGGATCAAAATCCGTATTCAAAGCAATAGAATTCTTGTAAATCGTTTTCAATCAAATATCTACCAAAGTGAGGTCGACATCGGTGAGTCTAGCCTCATTCCCTGAATGTTGGAAATTCACGGGTGAGGAATTATTATTTTTGTCCACAGTGACGAGCGATTCGTCATTGGCGGTGTCCTGTATGAAATCGTCTCCACTTTGGTTCTGCTTTCTCCTACGCCGCTGCCTTTCGATGGCCATTTTAGCTTCGTCCAATTTGCATATTCCATCGATATAATTTTTGTGTTTCTGAATGAAGACGTCTGGGCGAAGTCGCCCGTTCATGTCCTTGAGAAGAAGATCTTTTATTATCCGGAATTCAGCTTCGACGCGGGCACTGGACGCTGGGCATCGTCCGTATCCATATTTATCTCGGATAATGCAGCTCCACAAGGGCAGCCATTTCAAATTTTCGACGAGGCGATCCGCAAAAGTTGGCAACCAGTGAGCATTTACATTTGTTCCCGGATCCCGTCTTATGTCTTCTAGAACTATAGCATCGATTTTTCGACCCCATTCACGCCACTTGCTCGGTTCAGCTCTACTTTGGACAGATTTCGCCTGGCAATCGTCCACTTCGTCTGCCTCTGCAACAGTTTCCTCAGTCCATTCGTCATCGAGATCAAGTTCCTCTAAAATGTTTGTTGTTACGACTTGCTTCATGTAGGCTTTTTTTCTGTCGCAGGCCGACATTCTGCCGTCATCAGTTTCACCGCAATGGTTGCTGCGAGCGATCGTCAATAAGGCCCGTACAATCCGTTCCGCGTCCTCGATGTTCCTGCACATTATTAACTTTCCGATTCCGACTTTATAAAACTTTCCTACTTCGGATCGAACGTCACGCATACAATCGACCCACGTCTTGATAAAATGGGCAACATCAATCCTTATATAACATGCCGGTAAATCGTTTGTGAAGAATTGATCCGCGTACTGATTTATCGTAGTCTTTGTAGTGAACGCTCGAACTGCTGCGCACAGAAGAGCTGTCGACGCATCGCAAATTATTTCGTCAGGAGGCGTTAATCCCCACTGCTCAATCCACTGAGTTAACCAAAAATGTATTGCTCCCGTTGTTTGCCGTTCGCTTAGCATTTGTGCAACGGACAAGGGACTGGCAGAAGTAGTAAGAACAGCGATATATAAAAATATCGGTGCTGAGTTCGTTTTATTAAGTCGTTTAATTGGAATAATTATTGACCCTGTGGCATCGATAGCGAGACTAACGTATTGTCTTTTGCTTGTAGTTGTGTATATTGTCCTCTGATGCATAGTCGAATAATGTACAAAAAAAGGCTTGTGTCCGATCCACGGAATTTCTCCTTTCATGTTGTACGTACTCAATACTTCGAGTGCTGCAATTGGATTTGGATGTAGATAGTGACTTGCAGCCGTTTGCGATTTTATTGTGCGCATGACATCCGTTGACGGCAAATGTGGCGGCTCGACATCACCATCATTCATCATTTCGTTCGCCATTTCGCACCGAACCACATGTGCAGACTTTCCTTGCAATTTCTTGCCAAGCTCTGCTCTGGCAGATCCTCGTACATATCGCTTTCCACACTCTTGCTCGCCCAATGGAGGAGTGGTGGAGCAATTTATTGACACGACATCGTTTTCGTCGCGTTCTACGATGCAATTTAGCTGAGAACCGCAACGGCACCGACCAGTGATGATTCCGGACGTACATTCACTATTCAGATAATGGTAGTGGAAATTAAATGCACACTTCAACCGCGTACACTTCCAGATCTTTCGAGTGATGAATTCTTGCCACATCCCTGAAAAACGATGGTGACAACAGTGTTGGCCAATTTTTTAATCAATCACATTCTTATTACGAATTGATTTTAGTGATTCAAAAAAAAAATGGCTAATCGCAATTGTCATTTGTAATAAGAAAAAAATACCACTTGCAAATGTAACAAGTAATTTGAAAAAATCGAATTACAAATTTCAAATTATGGGTACAAATAGTAATTTTAATGTAACTAATCACAAAAAGTAATTAGCGGTGTCCAACTCAGGATGAAAAATAGTATTATGGAAATTACGGATGATTACTGGATAAACTTAATCGCACCAATCTCAGATATTCGGGGGTAATCGAAAAATCTAGCTACCAATGAAAACGTTAGCAGAGGGTTGTCAATTTTCATTTGTTCCTCACATTTTAATTCAAATAAGATATACCTAGGCCTGGCTCAAACAAAATGTTAAAAAGCTACTTGACTGTTGTTATACACCAAAATTATCGTAAATCTACTGATTATCTCAACTTACAGAAATTTTGAAACATTGGACCAAATTTTTGTATATGACTATCATTAAAGGATGATTAAAATTTGGCGAGACCGTTCAAAGTTGATGAAATTTCAAATTTTTCATAAGATATGTAATTGCTCCAACTTCCACAAATTGAAAATACCTAGTTTGAATTCATTAAATAAAAAGCAATTAGTGTTTCGACAATAGGTATGTCATATTTAGTTTCATATTTCAGAATACATATATATATTAGGGCTGTACGGTTTAACCAGCTTAACCGGCCAAAACGGTTAACTCGGATAACCGGCCAGGCTTGATCGGTTAACCGGTTAACTGGCCAATACGGTTAACCGTTCAACTGCGGTTAACAGTTAAATCGGTCAAAAACTCATTTAATCGAAATCAAAATCTATAGTCAACTTTTTGAAGTTATCTTTTTATTAATATATTCACAATAGTAATTAGTAGGTACTAGGCTGATTAGTATGACATCCATTCAAAGACCGATTATTTAAGGACACAGTGTTTTAGGCCAATTAATTAGATTTCGGTTTTGGTACAAAAATATCAAAATATTTGCATTTTCCGGCAGTAGCGAACTTCTTTTTGCGGAAACGATGTTGCCTGCGGTAGAAAAGACGTGTTCTGATGGCGTTCAAAAAGTTGACTAGATTTTGATTTCGATTGAATGAGTTTTCGACCGATTTAACCGTTAACCGCAGTCGAACGGTTAACCGTCTTGGCCGGTTAACCGGTTAAACATCTGGCCAACTTGGCCGGTTAACCGGTTAAGCCATTGGCTGACTAACCAGGTTAACCGTTTTGGCCAGTTAAGCTGGTTAAACCGTACAGCCCTAGTGTGCACCAAGGGTGAGAGGACTTTCTTGCCCTCGTGTGTTTGTATTACTAATTGTCTTCGGTTTGCAATACTCACTCGGCTTCGACTCGTATACAACAAACTCCACACTCGGGCGAAAAGAGACCCATTTGTCGCCCTCGGTACACAATATACTATCTTTGTTCTAATAGTATGTTAATTCAATTTTGATTGGATGCCTGAATAAAAATTGACAACCCTGTGGTGAAGCCCCCCCCCCCCCCCCCCCCCCCCCGCCGCAACACAGAATTGTGTTACAAAAAAATAAAATACCTTTTTTAAATTTCTTCACATTTCGTGGCTTCTTACGGTGATAAATGATGCGCGTTTCCACTAAATTGTCGAATTGACTCGCCGGGACATGAATTTGAAAATTGAAAGGCGATTCATTTTCGCTGATGGACTCTATTGTCGAATGTTCCAATATACTTTCGACAATATCGACGTCATCATCCTCACTGCGACAGTCAGTCGGTGCGAAGGACCACAGGCGACTCCTCACACGATCGTGATTGCAAACCACGTATGTGTACAAAGCCTCTTCGCTCTTGACATAGTCGAGTTCCTTGGCAATGTCTTTCCATACGTGGTTACTTTTCGATACAATCCGCCCGTCGTTGTTCGGACTAATTGTATCTTTAAATTTTGTCAGAGCATTTAGCACCACATTCTCGTCGATTGTTCGAGGCCTGCCACGCTTTCTCATATTTTTTCTCAATTCGTCCCCTTGGTGCGTTTTCTCGGCCATTGGCGATCAATTTTTTATTATATAATTTTTAACAGAACACCGACACAATATATATGTAAGAGCTATGACATACTAAACGCACGAAATACTTGCCGAAGCCGGGTAACCCCCTTTATGAGGATCACCTGAGCGGACGTTGTATTACGATAAACACGTTAGCCAACTTGACAGACGCAAATAACCGTAGAGACCAAGAACCGTGCCGCTTCCAATTTCTACGTATGAACAAGTTAGCCGGAAATAGTTGAGAACCGGCGTACCGCAGCGCTTCGAGTTGAGGCGGCGGGGCAGCGAAGCTCGACTCGTGAGTAACTGTCGTACCGCCCCAACCTCAAACTATTCGAATCACAGTCGAATCGAACCGAATCGAAAAGCTGATAGCGGAATAGAAAGAGAAAGCTGCATATGGATTCCCCTTGTCCTTGTCTAAACGCGCATGCGCCGATCACGCAGCAGAAACACTCTGGGAGGGAGAAGGACGTTTTGGCGCCGCCGTTTGGGCGCCACCGTTTTGGCGCCGGACGTGTTGGCGCCGGACGTTTGGGTGCAGGACGTCTTTGCGCTGGACGTTTTGGCCGTGGCTCCCGAAAGGTTAGAATAGGTTAGGTTAGGTTAGAATGGGTCAGAATTAGTTAGAACAGGTAGTTGCGATTCGGAAGATCAGTCAGCCCAAACGTCCAGCGCAAAAACGTCCTGCACCCAAACGTCCGGCGCCAAAACGTCCGGCGCCAAAACGTCCGGCGCCAAAACGGCCGGCGCCAGAACGGCCGGCGCCAAATGACCGGCGCCAAAACGGTGGCGCCAAAACGTAACGTACCCCTCTGGGAAGTTCATGCTGGCACAACAATGTTCGTTCCTGGCACACACGCGTGATAAGACAGGGACAGAGGGGCGCAATATGTAGCGTTCTCTTTCTATTCCTCTATTGCAGCCACTTACACGGCAGCTCAAGACTCACGTGGTCCATCTCTTGTATGTCTATGATTCGAATAAAATAATCTGATTGTGAGGTATGTGTTTAAATTATTGAAAATAAATGTATTTTGTAAAATCAAAAAACTTTCGATAAAGCGATTTGACCATGAATATCAATTATTCAATCATTCATCTATTTATTTAGGAAGATGCAAGGGAAAAATGACGCAAGATTTGAAAGACACATTTCTTTTCTGGGTTGATTTTAAATAAATTATAAAGAAAAAAAATATATATATATTTTGAATTATTATTATTTAAATAATAATCGACGGGTCCTAACGAAAAAGAGCGATCTCGCCGGGCCAGTTAGAAAAGAGCCTACTCGCCGAAATCTATACAAATTTCCATTGTCTTCTAGGAAGACGCGATTTCGGAAAATGGCCCATGTTTCGATCGTGGGGTGGGGTAGTTTTAGGATCTTCCGGGGGCGGGATCTCTGAAAATTCAAAAGTGAGGGGCTTAACTCTTGAATATTTGGAGAGCACATAAAAAGCACGTAATTCTCGTGTTCTGGGAAGACGCGATTTCGGAAAATGGCACGTGTTTCGATCGTGGGGTAGTTTTAGGATCTTCCGGGGGCGGTATCTCTGAAAATTCAAAAGTGAGGGGCTTAACTCTTGAATATTTGGAGAGCACATAAAAAGCACGTAATTCTCGTGTTCTGGGAAGACGCGATTTTGGAAAATGGCACGTGTTTCGATCGTGGGGTAGTTTTAGGATCTTCCGGGGGCGGTATCTCTGAAAATTCAAAAGTGAGGGGCTTAACTCTTGAATATTTGGAGAGCACATAAAAAGCACGTAATTCTCGTGTTCTGGAAAGACGCGATTTCGGAAAATGGCACGTGTTTCGATCGTGGGGTAGTTTTAGGATCTTCCGGGGGCGGTATCTCTGAAAATTTGAAAGTGAGGGGCTTAACTCTTGAATATTTGGAGAGCACATAAAAAGCACGTAATTCTCGTGTTCTGGGAAGACGCGATTTCGGAAAATGGCACGTGTTTCGATCGTGGGGTAGTTTTAGGATCTTCCGGGGGCGGTATCTCTGAAAATTCAAAAGTGAGGGGCTTAACTCTTGAATATTTGGAGAGCACATAAAAAGCACGTAATTCTCGTGTTCTGGGAAGACGCGATTTTGGAAAATGGCACGTGTTTCGATCGTGGGGTAGTTTTAGGATCTTCCGGGGGCGGTATCTCTGAAAATTCAAAAGTGAGGGGCTTAACTCTTGAATATTTGGAGAGCACATAAAAAGCACGTAATTCTCGTGTTCTGGAAAGACGCGATTTCGGAAAATGGCACGTGTTTCGATCGTGGGGTAGTTTTAGGATCTTCCGGGGGCGGTATCTCTGAAAATTTGAAAGTGAGGGGCTTAACTCTTGAATATTTGGAGAGCACATAAAAAGCACGTAATTCTCGTGTTCTGGGAAGACGCGATTTCGGAAAATGGCCCATGTTTCGATCGTGGGGTAGTTTCAGGATCTTCTGGGGGCGGTATCTCCGAAAATTTAGAAGTGAGGGGTTCGGCTGTTGGATATTCGAAAAGCACATAAAAAGCACATAAATCCTATGATTTCCGATTCCTCAATATTTAAAAAATAACTGATGCTCTGCTGACTTGATTATAAGCTAGCAGAGCATCCTTAATTTACCATTACTAGCTAAACGGTAAGAGCACAAAAATTCTGATCATCACACAAAATTAGCACATAAAAAGCACTAAATTTTGGCGTATAGTAAATTCATTTCGGCGGACTTGCTCTGCTAGCTTCATGGAGGTCTTCTTTTCCCCAATCGGTTGCACTGTACATTTTCCTTTTTGATAGTTTATAAAAAACCGATTATGAGGTGTCTTCGTCGGTCTAAGGTTATTATAACGCTCATAAATTTCATAAAATTTTCCTTTAATCGTGAATTCGCGTTCTTGGTGGGTTTTGGTGTCTGGTAGATGGACAAGTAGCATTGGATTCTTTTTTTCACTATCGTTAGGCTCGTAGTAAGTTTTAAGATGAGTCGTCTCCACTTTTATCAATTCGTCTTTGCGGCACGCACCGAGAATCCCAAAGATCATAACAACCTGCGAAAAACATCAAACAAGTAGGTTGGCATCATAACGTAAGAAAACAAAATAAAATAAGTTACGGTTTACTTAGTGAATCTCACCTTTGTTGCTAAGCATGTATAATCTGGGGCCTCATTCAAATATCGTTCAACGATTTCCGAAGTAAGAGTTTTAGATTTTTTGGCTCTGTACCCGACTGACGTTTTTTTCAAAAATGATTTGACTTCATGGTACTCTCCAATGTTCACATTTTGTTTAATTTTTAACATTCTGGCCACTTTGGAATACTCGCTCCACATCGTCGATGATTTCCATTTCTTCGACAAACCAGAGAAATATGCCAAGAGTATTCGTTGTGAACACGACGTGGTGTGGTGTTCTTTCTGCCAGGTTAGGAACCGTTTGTAGCTAATTTCGTACATTTTTTTCGATTTATCTGGCAACAAATTTTCGATTGCCATCTCACTTTCCTCACAGAGTTCGGGTGGTGTACCACACGACATGTATTCTTCGTCACTGGAGTCCATGTTTCCATGAATTTTTTAATTTTCTATCACAAGTGCGAAGGATTATACTTACGAACAATTAGGTAATGGCGGCATGGTAGTCTACGCTCTACCGGCGTGAAGGCAGTACTGCGCATGCGCAACTACTACGGTGATACATAACCAAAATAACTGCTTTCACTTCGTACCGCGCATCAAACTAGCTTAAAAAGTCTTTTTAAGGCAGTTTAAGATGCGCACTGCGAACTGCACATCGAAACTGCCATAAAAAGTCTTTTTATGGCAGTTCACAAGCTAGTCATATAAAATGACCCTTTACTGACCGAAAACAGGCGTCGAAAAGCGACTTTTTCATGCCTGTGCCGGAAAAATAATATTGTTTTATATGGTGTACCCTGCCCCTCTATCTAAGGCTTTGGTTATCTGAGCAAGTCGAGTTGTCGCTCGTCACATTTCCGTAAGTTTTTGGCTTTATGTGATTTGTTTATGGTATCGTATCAAAACGACGCAGTAGCGTCTGGCGCCCAACGATTTAGTAAGTTTAACACAGAAAGGTGCCGAATTGTAGCGGAGCCGTAGGTTTTCCTCGCCTAAACGAAAACTGCGTTACAGTATATAGCATCACGGAGCTAGATGGTAAGTCGGCGGGTCAGGTCCACGTGAAGGACCTGAAACTCTACCGCCAAGCCTCAGCCGACCTGTCCGAAATCCCCGAAGACCTGCGACGCATAGAAAATCCCCCTCCCCTCGCCTCCGACCCTCCCAATACCCCTCTGCCGATAAATGACGTACTAATACCGATTATTCCACAGAGAGACGATGAGAGGGAGCCTCCGAGGCCGTCGGGCCATCTCGACGGACGGACGACTCCAGGTCACGGAGAGGAACCCGGGCGACCCCCAGGAGCGTCCTGCAACCGAGGTGACCCCATGCAGCGGCACCCCGGTGAACCTCGACGAGGAAATGGCGGTCCTTAGCCTCCTGGTCGCGCCCTCGCCGCCACCGCCGAAACCGATGGAGCAAGGAAGGCCAGACACGACCCCCCAGCCGCTGCCGGGGCCCGGAGAGGCCGAGGCCAGCCGCCAAGAGCCCGAGCAGGTAGCAGCCGAGGTCGCGGTGCTACCCAGCACCAGCCGCCACCCCCCCCCCCTGAAAAAGTCCTCAAGTCGTACTGCATAAATAGTATTTATAAAGGATTGGATTTCGTATAAAAAAAACAATTTACCTATGAAAAGAAAAATATATCAAGCAAAATGACAATTTTGAGAAAAAATTCCAAATATCTCAGAAACTATTGAATTGGCATGGTTCGACCTAGGAACCTTTTTTTGTAGAGGATTGAATTTCCTTTGCAAATATATTTAAAAAAATATATATTTTCATCACTTTGAACTTTGACGAACTTTGGCGACCTTGAGATGACAATCTAAAATTTTTTCCTGTCGCACACATTTTTTTGACATTGCCAAGTATATTATTTTCGGTATTAATCAACTCGATTCGAAAAAAGCGGATTTTCGGCCCACCCTATCGTACATGTTCGGAATCGCACATAGAATTGCATAACGGATTTTGTTTTTTTGATTTCGGTGCCCAGGCAGAGATATTCCGTTTAGTGACAATTAATACTCATGAGTGGCTTGTCTTAGCGAAGTTTCAAAGTACCCCGAAGCGAAGGGGTGGATAATCTCGTCGATGGGTACTTGAAATTCTTGTAATTGAAGGGGTTAGAACTAAAAGGATATTCGAGTGATAATATGAAAGATTCCGGAATACATTTTTGTACATTTCAAAACCATCGACACGTACAAAATCAAAATTCCTTTCCATAAAAATGTTCACATTTGTCACTTACTATACTGTTACTCAATGCGTTTTATTATAGCCCCTCTAATTGCACGTACACATAGCAGCATTTAGTAATTAAAGTGAATTGAATTTTGATCGCATCCTCAGTGTGTAGAGGAAACAAAAAGCGAGAAGTACCTCCGTTCAATTTCGTTTCATTTTACAGTTACTTACGCTGTCAGCAATCAACTATTTGTCAGGGTACGGCAAAAATAATAAAAGGCGAGATACAAATTATCAACGCTCACTCGCAATATTGCGTCGTCGACAATCTTGCGGAAACCAAAGTGCAATTCAAACAGGCTTTGAAAGATTCTCTGCGCAACCATTGGTATAGGTTGAGAGATTTGTACAATTGTTTGGCAGTTATGTGAGTATCCTGAAGTAATTTCGATAGTATTTTGTATTTTTTTATAAAATATTTTTGTAATGGCGCTAATTATTATAAAATGTTTTTATAACTAAAACAAAAATATTCTATAACACATACATGGCGCTAATTCTAAATCCATTGATACTTTTCCGTCCCGACGAGCCATATCTACCCTTAGTCCGAGACATCAGTTGTGAAGATTCCATCAGTTTTGTCAGATACAGATATTCAATAGAAGTAGCATAACATTGCCATACATACAGTAGGATTGGATAACTACAATGCATGGGTCCTTCAGGGTGCCCGCAATTACACGTCGAATAGGGCCAAGGTTGGACGATGGCATTTTTCATTTTGGTGGAGCTATGCAAATATGTTTTTTAGTTTCCCGCTTTGAAAAGAGAGAAGTTATTATAATCGCCCCGAAATTTAAAAATTGGGATGGACGTCTGATATGCGTGATCAATTTTTTGTCCGGCCATCTATCGAGAAACACCCTTTGATACGAATTCGTTTTAAAGTTAAATAAACACACTTGCAAAGTTGCATCATTTGAAAAAGTTGACTCTTCAACCTTGACCCTATTTAACGTGGGTTGATATGGCTGGAGGTAAAATAACGCGGACCAAATTGTTTTTGTCAACGGATGATCTAGCAATACTAAAAGTTCGGAAATTCGTACATGGCTTATCGTCTCAACAAAATCGTATAAAAATGTTACTGAGAATTTTTCACCAAATTTTGAATGCATTTAAGTTTTTGAGAAGATTTTAAAATCTTGTTAAATATCCTGGCTTTGAGAGAGGATCATATCACTTATATAATGTTCTTGTTGTGGAAAATTGAACTGCACTTCACACGTGGTGATGTTTGTTCACACAGTTATCCGGAAGCTGCTGAACATATATCCTTCCGAAGCACTCGAAGCTATATGAAGAGGTGCCGCAGAGCCGTGTATCCAACTGCACCAGATAGCATCCGAGAATTTGTTGAGCGACTTCTAGATCCACAGTTCGCAAGGAATTTAGAGTATGAGACTGGTCGCCTGAGAGTAGCTCTGATAACCGACGGCGGTGGCGATAACCACGCAATTTTTTTCGACCGAAATTTTGTTGAGAATGAAATGCGGGAAGTCTCCAAACTGTTTGTGAATGGAACATTACAGACGACACCCGGCATCGAGGATGCTCAACAGCTTGTGACTGTTATAGGCATAAAATTCAACCATGTAAGAATGATGTTTTTTAATACTCATAGACTCTCTCTTGTGAATGTTCTGAGTCAACTCACATAATTTCACACATCTACATTATTTTTCCTGCGTTTCTAAATACCTTATGCCTTGAATTATATCATCAGAGTAAATGTTCAAGCTAAACTATATCTACATTAGGGTGGTCCGTATATGGGGTGTTTTTGAAATTTTCTGCGGACAAGGCGGAAAAAGTTTGCAAATAAATTTAAAAGAGAGTACGCCAAAGTTAAAGTCTGTAGGTCAATTCAAAGTACTGCCCACAGGGCCGCGAATTTTCCCACACGATTTACATAGGAACTCGGGCTCAATGCATTATTTTTTTTTCTCTGCCTTCATAGTGTTCCGAAAAATCTGAAATTTTGCATACGTCTACCCTATAATCATAGGTATTTCACAAAAAATTGGGCGATTTTCAGCGATAAAAGTTTCGGAGTTGCAGAACGTCAAACTTGTGTTTTGAAGTAAAAAATCACCATTTTTACGTTCTGGAACTTCGAAACTTTTATCGCTGAAAATCGCCCAATTTTTTGTGAAATACCTATAACTATGGGGTAGACGTATGCCAAATTTCAGATTTTTTAAAGCACTATTAAGGCAGAGAAAAAAAAAATAATGCATCGAGCCCGAGTTCCTATGTAAATTAAACGGTAAAATTCACTGCCCTGTGGGCTGTACTTTGAGTTGACCTACAGACTTCAACTTTTGCATACTTTTTATTTATTTATTCGCAAACTTTTTCTGCCTTGTCGGCAGAGAATTTAAAAAACATCGCTAATAAGGACGACCCTAATCTATATATAAAAAATTTTGAACAGCTCTAAAATATACTGCAAATTTCGCACCTTCTGGCTTGAGCTAACTCATTCTGGGAAATTAGAAATTATAAGACATTTGTTTTTTAATATCTGCTGCAGAAATATCAATTGCGCACATTACAGGGAATTCCATTTGTATGGATAGATATGTCCCGGAAAACGCAAGCCGCCTATTCAGCTGTGTTCGAATACGTACGGGAACATGTGATCCCGAATAACAGAATAGAATTAGTGATGACGGATTTCGAACAGGGCTTACGGAACGGGATTTGTCGAGTCTTTCCTGGTGTCCACATCGTGGGATGTAATACGCACTACGATAGGGTAGACACTTTACATTTTGATTTCACCCAATAATTTTGTACGAAAACGGTTTAATCGGAGAACGTTTAATAGACAAGTAATTAACAATCGAATGAGACAGAGCGACTGACAGGAAGGATAGACGTGAAATGCACGAGTCTTGTTTCAAAAAGGCAACATATCACTTGTTTCAGGCACTTTATCAGAAAGCAAGATCGCTGAGATTACGTGCACTTCTTAGGCAAGACGGAAAGGCCAAAAATTTTTTCAACAAAATTTTGGCTATCGCCTACTTGCCCGCCGACTTGATTCGTGACCAATTCGCTAGGCTTGAGAATGAATTGGATGGGAACTTGAGGAGAAGGTTCATCCGATTTCTATAATATTATAGAAGATATTGGCTGCAAATTGTCAAGCCAGAAGGATTCAGCGTGTACGGACTGGCCAGGCGCACAAACAATATTTCAGAATCCTACAATAGTAGATTGGCGCACAATTTAGAGGTGCACCCTTCGGCTTGGGATTTTGTTTGTAAGTGCTGATAATATAGAGAGGATTTATATACAGGGTGATTCAGAATGCGGTACTCTCCTAACACCGGTGGATTCCTTGTAAAAATTTAAGACCAAAATTATTCATCCTAAAATGTCGAAAGCCAAGCCGTTTTCAGGTAGGAACCATTTAAACTAAGCCAATGCGAGCGAGCCGATACGAGAATGGCTCGCCGCCGCGATTGTTGGCCTACTGGATCTCGCGCCAACTGACGAAACGAATGTAATATTACGGTTTTATGCATGAATATGGAATCAGCATTCTTCTGTTTCCATTGCCTGATCGCCGTTTTGTCAGTCGGCGAGATCGCAGCGGCGGATGAGGCGTCGCGAGATCTGGTAGGCCGACAATAGCGGCGGCAAGCCATTCTCGTATATCTGCTCTCGTATTGGCTTACTTTGAATGGCTCTTACCTGAAAACGGCTTGGCTTTCGACATTTTAGGATGAATAATTTTGGTCTTAAATTGTTTTAAGAAATCCACCGGTGTAAGGAAAGTACCGTATTCTGGATCATCCTGTATATATATACTGCAGCTAGCTTCATTTCGCGGCATTTAGAATTATTAATTGATAATTACTATGCTTTACGATAAAGGCAAGCTTCTTAATTTGCAGTCACACGCGAAGGCGGCAGTTTCCAGACTGAGAAATGATTTCCAAATCAGGGGACACGCGCGCTATGCCAGCGTCTTCAAGCAGAAGCAGCTCGTAAAAGGTTAATTGAATATCATTACTGCGAAATTCAGATGTCGTTCATGCCAGAACACTATGCAAACAGTTTCAATACGTAAACTTCTCAAGTCGAGTCAGACAGCAGAGCGCACAAGGTGTGTACCGTGAGCAACAAAAGAAACGAAGTGACGGAAATGAGCGAGGAGAGCCTAAAGGAAGAGAGCAGAATGGACCTAATGGAGCTGATGCTAGAAGGATGGGCGAAAGAAATAAGAGAGGTGAAAAGAGAAGTAGAAAAACTGAGAAGAGAAGTAAAAGAAGCAAAGGCCGATAAAGAAGAAATTGAAGAACTAAAGAAGGAAATCGAGAAGACAAAGAAAAGCAGCATCAAAGAAACGAAACACAAAGAAGAGACAACAGAGAGAGGTAAAAGCGACACAAAGAAAGAAATCAATAACGCCGAGAGAAGCAGGAAAACAAAAGAACTAGAAGAAAAAGAAGCAGAAAGAAAAGAAAAAGAAAAGAGAAGAAAGAACGTAGTGGTAAAAGGGGTAGGAGGATCAAAGAAATGGAGAAGTGACGTAAAAAGAATCATCACGACGGCGGCAGGAAAGAACGTCCAAATAGAAAAAGAAAGGGAGTGCGGAGGAAAAGATCTCTCGAAAGAAACTGGAACAGCAATGATAGAACTGTGGAGCGAAGAAGAAAAGAAAGAAGTAATGGAAGGCAAGATAAGAGCAGAAATAATAGAAAACGTAATAATAGAAGAGGACATGACACACAAAGAGAGAGAAAAGAGATGGCGGCTCAAAGCGAAACTGGCGGAGGATAGATACAGAAGAAACTGCCTACTAAAGGAGGCAGCAGAAAAAGAAAGAAAGAAGAGAGAAGACGAAACAACTGAAGAAACAAAGAGAGAAAACACCCACGAAACAGAAGAAAAGGAAGAGAAGAAAACAGAGGGAAACAAGAACAAAAGACGAAACAGAGGAAATAGAAAGAAAAAGAGAAAGCAGAAGCGATCAGAGGAAGAAAGAACTGCTTGACAAGCTGGCGGATGTGTTAAAAGAATTGAGAAATGACGAAGGCGAGTAAGAAGAGAGAGAAAAAAAAAGAAAAAAGAGAATAAATGAAGAACCAGGAGGCGAGGTAGAAGAGAGAAGAAAAAGCCAATGGAGCATAGTCCAGGAAGAAAACAAAAGCAAATAAGTAATTAAAAATAAATAGGCAGATAGAAACAACCTAGCATAACACAGTAGGGATACACAACAAGGCACACACAAGAAGAAATGTAAACACGGTGAAATATATGTAATAACCTGAACTCATAGGAAATAAGCAGCGAATACAATGTATAGACAAATTGTAAGGTCGAAAGACAAACAATAAAAAACATTACTACTACGTAAACTTCTCAAGTCGAAAATCATTATATCTATGACAAGTGGTGTTATTATTATAGTGGATTATTATTATATTTCCTATTCTTCTGTCTAGCATGGAGAGAGTTACACATGCTAGCCATCAGCGTTCCTGAATTTTTAGAAAAGGCGGCGTCGTTGAAGGGCGATGTTAGCGCGCTTATAGATAGAGGTTTCCGTGATGGAAGGGAAGGCAGAGACTTCGAATTGCGCGACGCGCCAGTGACGATACCTCTTGGTAATATTCTCAAAGTTGTAACGTTAGAATGATATTGTATAACAATGCAACATGTCATCTTCGTCATTCCGAAGTGCTTAGTAGTGGGCGTTTTCGTAAGCTATCATACGAGACCTATCGCAACTGCGTTTTTTGCTTGAAATATAGTGAATCCTATACCTCGATCTAGTCTGCGAGAATGAGTATCGATGATAACCCGTTCTACTTTAATCAAGTTCCTCATCGATAACTAGAATTCCCACAGTATTACCTTCGTTTTTCGTATTTTTAATAGCGGATGATCCAGATTATGATCGGGCCGTGTTTGCTGATGACCCGCCGCATTGGCTGATAGATAATGCGGAAGGCCCACGTCCGGCAGTGGCAAATGGTAATAAAAATTGAATTAAATCCAACAAATTAGATTTGATGATCGGTTAGAAAAGCCAAAAACAGTTTCCGATAGATGTGATATTGGTTTATGCAATATATTTATTACATATTTTTTGATGCCCAATCATAATACCTGTATTATAGTAACAATCTTGATTTTTAAAACTTGGCTCCAGATGCTCCAGATAATGAGCGTGGCTGGTCGGACAGTTCCAGCGACGAGTCGGTCGACGTGGAGAATCCGAATCCGATCGGTAATGATTGAGTATTTGTAATTCAGTTTCTTGATATTTTATCGAATAGCTTGCTCACGAAATCAATTAATCAGATGAGTTCATAACAGCCCGTACACATTGTTTACCACGACATAAACATTTTCTATATGAGGAAAACTGCTTATTATCACGTAACTCGCTAGCGATCAGAATTACTGTCAGATGTTGAGAATGGAATTTTCGCTATTATACCATTCAACTACAGAATTTCAATCCAGTTGTGCATAGAGCAATAGATATCAAAACTTGGCATTATTGATGAATTGTATTAGACATTTGTGTAGGAACTCAACATCTTATAGTTATCAATATTCATAAAAAAATAACGATCTCCATTCGCAATGTACGAAACCGACCCGCAGTCATTTGATAGTGAATCTCTTTCCACCAAATACTTTAAATAATTTATTTCCTCATTTTTGCCTGATAGACGAAGAAGTCCATCACATGTTTGTAATTGGCGATCGCGACGACGGACGCCAAGATATGCCGCCGAACAATATTGGTAATTTACACAAAATCATGACTAACTTAATTCGCGTATTGTGCGAGATCGACCTGCAGTCATTTGATGCCGAATTTCCTTCCACCAATTGCTTTGAATAAATCATATGATCGTTTTTGCCTGATAGACGAAGAAATCCATTCAGCGGAAACCCAGGAAATTGACGACCACGATGTCGACGACGGTCGGCAAACGCCACTGAACAATATTGGTAATTTAAACAACTTATAACAAACTTGGTTGTACGAGATCGACTTGCAGTCAGTTGATGCCGAATTTCCTTCCACCAAGTGCTTTGAATGAATCATTTTATCGTTTTTGCCCGATAGACGAAGAAATCCCTCCAGCGGAAGTCCTGGAAATTGACGAACACGACCACGACGACGGACGGCAAACACCTCCGAACAATATTGGTAATTTGAACAGCTTATAACAAACTTGATTTCCGTGTTGTACGAGATTGACCTGCAATCACGTGATAGTAAATCTCTCTTCGCCAAATACTTTCAATAATGGTCTATCGTCTTTGACCCATAGACGAAGAAATCTTTCCGGTGGAAGGTATGGCCATCGGACATGATGGACGTGAGTCACCACCACCAAATAATATTGGTAAATATTATAAATTTTTTGTTGATTTTGTGATTCTGAATATCTGAGCGAAAATACATCACTCATTATTGATGTTTCTTGGATGCTTCATTTGTTAGACCTTCAAAACGTGTTGTAATGATCAAAGTTTATAATTCGTTGGCTTTATCTGTGTGTCACAGTGAGACGCGCCCGAAAACGGCCGAAAAAAAGAAGAGCGGGAGCGCCTGCAGCTCCGTCAGCACCTGCTCCGCTAGTGAACCAGCTGCGGAATAGAAGGCGAAAACGTTAGAGACTTCATTTTCAATTCTATTAAAAATAGAACCATATTTAATTTCATATAAAATTTTAGAAAGGAGAGACCAGAAAAAAATGAAATTGGCGCAAGATAGGGAAAGAGCGCGAGAGCCACGCCCAGTTGACGCAGAAGCAGCGCAACTGCGGTTGCAATTAGCTGCGGTCCATGCAGAATTGGATTATCGGCGGCAATTGGCTGAAGACCATGGTAATCACATTAAACTTTCTCACTTATTCGCAAATAAAAGCAAGTATCAATTTTCGAATATTTTCATGTTATGTGAGGTGCACATTAACTTTGGTATACACCAATGCCAGTCAGTTATTAATTAAACATCAAATTTTACCAGAGGCTTAAGACGGGTGTGCTTCGGCTAGTTCAATCTATTAATCAAAGGGTAGAAGGGTGTAGGTCACCAGATGGATAATAGGATTACTTCAAGAGAAAGAACACAGATTTGAATCGGTACGATAGTTGCGTTTTAATCACAGCTTGAGCTGAATTAGAATCACATTAATTTGATACGCTCAATAACGAGCTTCACTCACAATATTCGCTAAACAAGGTTCACATTGGTTCGAGACGATAATTAAATGATGATCTTCACTGTAATTCACAGAATGACAAGCTCAACCGATAAATTTTCTACTGAATTATAACGAATTACATAAATCAGGGTTCAACCCCGAGCAATCGAATTTTATTAATTAACTTAATCCTAACGTGGATATTTCCCTCGAACAAACTATATAATACAAAAGAGGAAAACGGGACGAGACTAGTGCTCTCCACGGCTACAACTACGTTCGCAATACCCAGGATAGCCAAGACAGATTATAGAATTACTAATATTTTACTACCAGGAAATCAAGAAAAGATAGTAGCTCAACTACAAAGAATAGGACACTAAGTTCCGTAATAATTAACTGATAGCAAATTTTGTGCTAGATTGCACGAGGATTTCTCCTCAAAGCATGCTTAAGCAACCAAAAAGACAGCCAGTCACGAAATAACTCAATAGTTAAGTCAAAGAATGTTATAGATTCGGTACGAGACGATATTATTAATAAAAACGGAATCAATCAAATAATACAGCACGACGAGACTACGTGGCCCAACGCCTGCGTAGAAAAACTATACTCTACTCAATATTCGTACTCGATACCATACGATTTATCCAGAATTAGTTCGTGACTTCACAATAAATCAGATAGGCTTACCTTACGGCTGTTTCTAGCCTCAAGGCACTGAACTACACTTTTGACGCAATTGATGCTAACTATAAATTTTGAAAAAGAAGCTAAGTTAAAGAAATTCGGAACACTACTAAAAATTTGAACTCGAGACGGGACGATACGGTAATGCGTGCGGCACAGTCGGCAGTCGAACGTAGAAGAGACGGATCCTTGGTGCTTCCTTTGGGTCCTCCTAATTAGGTAGCGTAAGTGAGGCAGATCTAGCGGACAGTTGTTGCGTGTCACACTGGGATCTCGGTGACGGAATTATGATGTGGCCATCGTCATTGCAACTCTGGCGAGCTTGGGGAGGTTGCTCCCTCGTTGGATGTTGACTCCGTTGCGCGCCGAGGCGCGGATGACAATTTTCATAGGAAAAAGAGTAACATAAAGAAAAGGGGATTGGAAATATGATAACCTGCCTAATTCTGTCTTGGCTCATCCCAGGTAGCCTGCCGACCGTGCACACTAGTTATCGCGTTCGTTAGTCCCTGGGACGCTTGCACAAAGTGCAACGTCACAGCGTATATAAAAATACAAAATTCAGAAATTCGATTCACACAATCGAGATATATTTTTACACCAAGAATGCCGCGCTCTGACTCTGGTTTGTATTCTCGCGAGCAAACTTTATTGATTGAAAAGCAGATGATAGTCTGGAGGGGCACGAGCGCCCGCACTGTATCCTGTCGCCAGGCGGCAGATACCGTAGGCCCGCGCTTCTCTTATCAGGAGTTAACGTGGACCGAGGTGTCCGCCGGCGTCCGATTCGGGCGCTGGAGGGAAATGCAACGCTTGTGCTGTTTCTGAGATGTAATATGTATTGTGACGTCGTATTTTATATTCCCCGCCACAAGGCGATACTGTCGATGACACGACGATGCGTGGCGTAGACAGGGACTCAAGGGAAAGGAAAAATTAGGGAAAATTAATTAGGAATAACTAACACTATTTTATTTTTTGTAAACTATGTAATCTCGAGCTCGATACTCCACGAGACGACCGTCGTCGTGGGAACTACCGAAGGGAAAACGTCTCTACCGAACGTGAAGGATCTTCCAATATCGTCAAGGACGACACTGTCGGCGTGCAAACCATGGTTGGTCCAGAAAACCTGAAGGTCAGCGCCTATACTCAAGTGGAGGATCTACTACCTCCAACTATTGGATTGACGGCGTACAGGGATGTGCGAGAAGCACAGAGAAGTCCTCCCGTCATCCGTAGAAGCTACCGCCTACAAGAAAATGCATTTCTGATGTGAGGGTGGCGTACAGGGTTAAGTGCAGGTGCACCCGCACAACCTCCCACCTACTGAGCAATCAGTCAGTGCAATTAATATCGACACTGTCTCCGAAACCGTTATCGCGGCCGCGTTGGGTCAAGAAAACCCCCGGATCAGCGTTCCAACCTGGCGAATTTCTTCGTGAGTGAAGCCCTAGTATGCTGAACACGAAGCTACCACCAAACTTCATGTGGATCGACAAATGAGTTCAGGACCTAGAAGAATTATCGGGTAGCCGGGCGAATGAGACTCCATGGCAGTCCAGAGCCTGGGGATTCTAAGGGAAGGCGGTAATAGGAGCGGTATTAGCAGCGGCAGGGGTGAGATAGATTTCTCCTATTCTACGTTCGGAAAAACTGTCGTTACGCGAACCAATTAGGATACCGATATGTCACGTGATCACGCTAAATCCGAAGGATGAGCTGATGGAAGGAAATACCGACTATATAAGCCGGACACACAGGCTATCCGGCCTACTTCTTCGCTCCAGTCTGCGCTACACATCCTCGTCGTGTATCGCATCGAGTATCGTTATCGAGTCTAATTATAATATCGTCAATCTAGAAATATCGTATCGAGTATTATTTAAATAGTGTTGTGTTGCACATTGAAGCCAATTAAGGTAAGGTCTTGATTCTTTCTGTGAAGGCACGAGGTAGTTCGGATAAAAGTCTGTTAATTCATTTGGTCATTGAGCTAAGACGCTCGTTTTTGTCTATTGAGCTAAGAGGCTCGTCTTTCGTCTTTAGTCTATTAATTCATCGAACAACCTCGAGTCTGGCTGAGTTACGTGGATTTTTACTGCTTTTTGGCTATAACTCATTGCTTAGCGCTTCTCGTATGGCTTTGTTTTGATTTAGTATGTTATATTTATCTTGTGCATGAAATACTGTAGAAAATACCTTTCCTGGAGTACCCTGAGCAAAGATAGCCGCGAAGGCTTAGGCCTCGCGTTACAGTTCAATTTTTTATCGTTAAGTTTGTTAATAATTTGTTAATTGAGTCAATTATGGTCACTTCCGTATAATTTATTACCGTAATGTAACATCTAGTATGGTTCAGTAAAGTCAAATATCGTTTTTGGATAATTTAGTATCACGACTATTGTTATCGTATCGTCAGAATTTAGTTAAAGATCAATAAATGTTATAGTTTAGTCGGTTATTGTTGAACCTGTGATTCGCGTCTTTCGAACGGACCGTGTGGTCTCTATTCATCAGTAGATCTCGAATTATCGTAAATCGTATGGCCAAGCGTGGCTAATCTTGTATAATTTGTTACTGATTTTTATAGTTTAATATCTCGAGCTTAATAAGTTGATCTGAGCGTGTGTTACGAATTATACTTTGCATTTGGGTACGAAGTATCGCTTTGTGATACCAAGTCTGGAGTCTAGTTTAATTGTCTTATATCGAGTCACCTCTAACATACGTCTTAGGCTCAACCGTATCGTAAGCAACCTCTGGTAACGAACCGTTGGGTAAAATCACCAATTCTGTATCGATTTCGCTAAATTATCTAATTTCATTAATAAATAATTGATTGATGTGATCTCAAACATTTTCAAAGAAATAATATTGTTTCATATGGTGTACCCTGCCCCTTCATCTAAGGCTTTTGTTATTTGAGCAAGTCGAGTTGTCGCTCGTCACATTTCCGTAAGTTCTTGGCTTTGTGTAATTTGTTTATGGTATCCTATCGAAACGACGCAGTAGCGTCTGGCGCCCAACAATTTAGTAATTCAGTAAGTAAACACGGAAAGGTGCCGAATTGTAGCGGAGCCGTAGGTTTTCCTCACCTGAACGAAAACTGCGTTACAGTATATTGCCAAGTTGACTCACTTCACGCGTTGGCTTTCAGTTTTGATTAAAAATTGAAATTAAGTCTTTTGCGACGCTTATTTTTTGAAAGTAAATAATAGTTTGGAGGGACATGAGCGTCCGTACTGTACCCTGCCGTCAGGCGGCAGATACCGTAAGTTCACGTTTCTCTCAGAGGTTAACGTGGACCGAGGTGTCCGCCAGCGTTCGATTCAAACGCTGGAGGGAAATGCGACGCTCGTACTTCTTCAAAGCTATAGATGTACATTTTTATCACGACGCGTATCACCGCGCCAGCTTTCTAAATTTGCATTAAAAAATTAGAGAAAAAATCACGTTTCATAATACACGCTCTACTAGGGTGACTAGGTGCACCTAGCCGGGCAGGCTACGATCCCAGTGTATAGCTCACCGCGTTCGTGGGTGAGAAAGTCACCCACGAAGTACACCTATGATCCCGAAACCTGAGTAAGTGGCATCTCAAGGCGAGAAAGTGCAGCGCTACTAGGGCTATATCGGCTAGTCGCCCAAATTTTTTTCAGTGTACTTCCTATTATTATATTTTATTTTACAGCTCTGTGCCGTGTGTGCTTGTCGGAACAGATAGCACACACTTTTCTACCATGTGGGCACCGATGTTGCTGTGCCACATGCGCAGATCGGCTGTGGCACCAAGAGGAATATCGGCATTGCCCCCTCTGCAGGACAGTAATCAGTCAGGCTCCGGTGAGGGTTCGGCCGGCGTCGGAGTAACCACCAAGTTATGTAAAAAGATTGTATTTCAATGAATGATATATCATTTTCCTCGTCATATTCATTGCAATGTTTGTTTCATTTCATCCTCTCACAATCTGTCATCCTTCTTACGGAGAATCCCTTTATGGAGTCACTCATTTTTCTGCAACTTCTTTTATATTGTCCACAATTTGCGAGCTTGGAGTACTACTCGGGCAAACGGTATGTACATTTTTTAATATTTTTGCGACTAACCTGCACATTCAGAGCAGTGGGCTTTAAATATCTGTAATTAGTCATACAGGACTTTCATGAGAAATAGTACTACAAGCTGGCTGATTAGGTAATCATCCAGAAAGTCGATAGAAAAAAAGTGGCCTGAAGAATTTCACGTATCCCGGATAATCGCACCGAAATTGGAATGGATAGTTTTTCCGGGTTTGATGAAGTCTGGATGAAATATGTACAAAAAAATATGAAAGAGTAAAACGGAAAAAATTGAAATAAACGAAAAACATATCAAAGCGACCCAAGTTAAGGAGGCACATACGCTCCGAATGTTGAAAAAATGATTTTCTCGAAATTACGTATATTTGAAGTCCAGCCAATGTTTTGTGATGAAAAAATAATGGTTCTAAAATTTTCTTTTAGAACCTTGCGCACAGGATATCTCGAGAACCGTTCGAACGATCTGAATCTAGTTTCACCAAGGAACTGTTTACATAACACTCTTCAGAATGATGTACCAGAAACTTTGATACGTCGATTAGTTTTTATGATATAGATGATTTAGTATCAGGAAAAGGTATTGGGACGTAAATTATTTCAATAGCTTACTATTTCCGCAATTGTCAATATTTTTCAAATCTGGTTCATTATTTCGATAAGCATCATTTTACTAATATCTTACTACAATTTGAGCTCGATCCGATGCTTATTCCTCGGGAGATCTTGCGCGCAATGCGTATTTGAATTTTCGCAGTGCGATACTAACTTTCATATAACAACTGACATGCATGCATTTAAAAAACAATGCTGATTTGAGGTTTAGACAGAGGTCTAATCTTGATAGTAAAACCATAATTGTCCACCTCAGACTATCTGGAGGTACGGCTTTGAATGATATCAAATTTATACTCCGACAGACGTATGTATCCTCTGTAACGTGGCCAAACCACGACCCACATAAACATTAGGATCATATGGTGAATAAACCAGGCCGCCTGTCAATGGCGCGCGCCATCTGCCATCAGCGCGGTCAACTATAAAAGACGCCGTCTACCACGGCGCAGTAAACTATCGCCTATCGCCATTTTGCCTAAGATTTTTCTCGCTAACAAAGTAAGCATTCGATTTAATGAGGCAGCAGCAAATATCTCTATTTAATCAGAGCAAGTCTCTCTGGGGATATCAAAGTGAGAAGCTAGCGGGGTTGTTTCGGCCTCCTTGCCTGTTTGACCACTTCGGTATTCCTATTGCATTTTTATATACACAGCTTCGCTCTAGAAGTATTGGTGAAGCTAGCGTGGTTGCTCCGGCCTCCTTGCCTGTCAGATCCGTGCTTCTTGCAAGCACAGCTGTTGAATTTAATTATCAGTCGAGTCATTTCGGGATAAACAAACTTTATTCAAATTCAAAATTAAATTAACGTAGTAAATAAATTCATTTAATATTCATACTCGAGCCAACAACTCCTTAAAAGACCTAGCAGTCTAGGCAAAATTCACATCAAACACGTATACACACGTCATTAGCATTGAGTCAATTAGGGATAGTAACATACTCAGGTAAACTGAACCTTTAATCTTAGAATTGAGCCAAAAACTCTTTTAAAGACCTAGCTGTCTAGGCAAATATGCTTTGAGTTATCATTTAAACATCACATTCACTCCAATCATACTATATTAGAGTTACAATAATTATATCAAATAATCACCTTCAATATAAAAAAATAATAAAACATTACTCGTGATTATTATAAACTGTGTGAATTCAATCAATCAACTACCATCCCAATTATAAAATACAAGTAGGCCCGTGGAGAAAGTCCAAGCACCCGGAGATAAGAGGCTACATCGGCCTTCTGCCGATATAAGTAAAGAGTTACATTAGAACTAACACAAAATGGCGTCCAACGTGAGGGCAGTTTCTACTTAATAATGATAAATAAATAAAAAAAACATATATACACTTATAGAATTGGGGATGGTTCTCACAAGATGTGCGAAAAACCAGACGTCAAGATGACGCATCAAAACGGGATGGTAGTCGACGATTTAATTCAGACATCAGATGAGGTTGTCGAGGAGTCAGATAGGGGTACTTCGGGCCCAAGCAATGTCAAAAGTCATGAAAAACAAAATCATAGTCTTATTAATAGTCTACAAGAAATAATCACAAATTTCCAAGTAGAAATAAAACAGGAATTCAAAAAATCTCATGATAAAATAGATAAATACAGAACGGAACTTTCAACAAACATAGAGGAAGCTAAAAACGAATTACGGTCTGAAACCGCCGCTCAAATCAAAAGATTAGACCAAAGAATTCAACTCATTGATAAACAGAGTACAAGTAGACAGGCACAGCCGCAAGCATTAGACTTCGATAGAATAGAATCAGAAATTTTACAAATTCGTAACGTTACAGATAGACAGCTGCCGATATTGACACGGTTAGCTAAGGAAAACCCTCCTACGTTCTCAAATAACAACGAAATTTTCCCATTAGAATTTTTAGATGAATTAGAAAATTGGTTCCACAAATGGAATATAAATATAAATGAACAAATAATAGAATTGAAAATGAACAATAGCATATTTCAAGGCAGCGCTAAGTTTTGGTTCGGAGCCATAAAGGCTAACTTAAACACATATCAGGAGTTCAAAAAAGAATTCATACGAGCGTACTGGAGCGAACCGACGCGATTGCGGAAGCGGAGCGAATGGGCGAATAGACGATATGACTTTAGAAGCGGCATGTCAATGACCGAGTACTTTTATGATCAATTGCACCGGGCAACACGCATCGATGAAAAGATGTCAAAATTTGAAATAGCGTATCATACTATAAGACAGTATCCTCAGGATTTCGTATACTCGTTGATCGGAGCGGTCGATTGCAACGACATAAATTCTATAATTGAAAGGTTAAGCATTATGGAAAACCCGATGTTACTTGACCAACCTGAACCGCGTTATTCTGAATACAATCAAAAAAATAATTATAATCAACAACCCTTCTATAATCAAAGTCCTCCGAATAGTCAGCGAGCAGCACAGAATATGTACAATCGTTAACCTGCGTATAATAAGCACCCTACATATTACCGTCAACCGATGTACAACCAACAACCTGCGTATAGTCAGCCTTCAGCATACAACCAACAACCTGCGTATAACCAACCACCTAGGTACAATGACAGGACAAACTACAATAACGATAGGACAAACTATAGCAACGACGAGCGACCAGTAAATTCAAATCAGAGGTTAGCTCCACTAACGCAAAACCCTATGCATAAAGAAGCGGGGCCGTCTTCACCCCGAGAAGAACGCTCAAAGAATCACGTAGAACAACCTTTAAACTAACCGCGAACTTAGGCAGAGGTCGATGCCCGGGTTCGGTTAAAATAAATAGTATGTCAAAAGACCTAATTAAAGAAATAGAAAGTAGTCCGACAGAACAGAATGCAAGTCCTATCAATTATCCAATAGATTGTCCTAGATTAAAAATTAAAATCAACGAATCAATTACTTCAGCATTACTAGACACGGGCAGTCAAATCACCGGTATCTCCGAATCATTTCACCAACAATTAATGAAAGGGCAAAGAATACCAACCTTGCCAGTACAAAACATTAAGGTACGCGAACCCTTCATACATAAGTCGCCGACAATAAAAGGGCAAGTCCCTATTCAACTCGATATAGGATCACACCAGATCGAGACACCTGGTTACGTATTACCTCTAGTGTTAGAAGATAAGATTTTCGGGATTGATTTGAACCATAAAAACCGCGTTGCCATAGATTTAGAGACAAAAACAACTAGGATTAAAGATACCACGTTATACAAACCAACGGTTGAATTCAAAAAATATAATAAAGGGACCGAGCGTCAAAGTTTACAGCTGGTCACAATCGACGAACAGACTCAGACTGCTATTGGGGGATCAGTCGGAATAATAGAAAACCAATCACCGGATCCTTCGAAAACTTCTTTTATGAACGCGATGACATGGGGTGTAGGTCAAGACCATAATTTTAGATTAAAAGAAAAAAGGGACATGTGTAGTTGGTGAGTCTCGACAACCCATCTAAGATTATCGGTGTATATCACCGCACTGGTTTAAGGAGGTATAGGAAGCCTTCAGAATAAATAATTCTAATCATAAATAGCTTTAGTTTAATTAATAAGGATACACATACAAAGAAAAGAAAAACAATAAATATATATATAAGTAAATTACAAATTCGCTAAAACTACGTAAACACGACGAAATCGAGAAAAGGGGCAAAGCCCCCTTCTCCCTTTTCTGCCCTTTCTTCCCTCTAATTCCCTTTCTTCGTGGAAGACAACGGCAGTGAACTGTGACAAGGGCCTCATAACTCTACGAACAATGGACCTAGAAGTATTTAAAATGGATTGCGAGTCGCAAGCTGATTTTCCGGGCACCCGCCATGTGTGCCAACAGACCGATCGGGATGAGGTCATCCGGGAGTCATCGATTGACGATTGGACCGGCCGAATAATTACTCCAAGGCCATGAATCAAGCAGGAGGGGTGTTTCGTGTCCGGAAGGGCCAGCCAACCATCACGGAAGGTCCAGATACATAGGGGTACCATGACCGACGGAGAGATCCACGAGGTCCGTATGGAGTGGAAGCTCGTAGTCTGCGAACTCCCACCCTCGGTACCTAGGAAAAGAATCCGGATTAGATCCATTGAAAAATATAGCCATGATGATTGGACAATCGCCGTGCTCGACTCTGATAACATAAAAGATTTCGTACCGGGACAAGGCTGGAACGCCAGAACATTTCAGACCCTCAGGTTGGGGGGATCTTCCACCAAGTTGTTCCGGGAACAGATAAGACCCTCAGAGTCAATAACGACTCACCTGTCACTCGACTTAAATTTATGTCAACGACATAAATTCTATAATTGAAAGGTTAAGCATAATGGAAAACCCGATGTTACTTGACCAACCTGAACCGCGTTATTCTGAATACAACCAACAAAATAATTATAATCAGCAACCCTTCTATAATCAAAGTCATACGAATAGTCAGCGAGCAGCCCAGAATATGTACAATCGGCAACCTGCGTACAATCAGCACCCTACATATTACCGTCAACCGACGTACAACCAGCATCCTGCGTATAGTCAGCCTTCAGCATACAACCAACAACCGGCGTATAACCAACCACCTAGGTACAATAACGATAGGACGAACTACAGCAACGACAAGCGACCAGTAAATTCAAATCGGAGGTTAGCTCCACTAACGCAACACCCTATGCATAAAGAAGCGGGGCCGTCTTCACCCCGAGAAGAACACTCAAAGAATCACGTAGAACAACCTTTAAACTAACCGCGAACTTAGGCAGAGGTCGATGCCCGGGTTCGGTTAAAATAAATAGTATGTCAAAAGACCTAATTAAAGAAATAGAAAGTAGTCCGACAGAACAGAATGCAAGTCCTATCAATTATCCAATAGATTGTCCTAGATTAAAAATTAAAATCAACGAATCAATTACTTCAGCATTACTAGACACGGGCAGTCAAATCACCGATATCTCCGAATCATTTCACCAGCAGTTGATAAAAAGGCAAAGTATACCAACCTTGCCAGTACAAAACATTAAGGTACGCGGACCCTGAATACATAAATCCCCGACGATAAAAAGGCAAGTCCTTATTCAACTCGACATAGGATCACACCAGATCGAGACACCTTGTTACGTATTACCTCCAGCATTCGAAGACATTATTTTGGGAATCGATTGGATCCACGAACATCGCGTAGCGATTGATTTAGACAACCACACAATCAGAGTGGATAATATAACATTCAAGGAACCCACAGTTAGCTTTCAAAAACAGGATTTAAAATCCAAAAGTCAAAAATTACAAATAATAGCAAGTGATGAACAAACGGATACTGCGCTTAAGGGATTAGCCCGAATCATAGGGGATGAAAACCCGGACCTGAATGGCACGTCTTTTATAAACGCCGTAAATATTGACAAAGACCCTATTTCAAAATATAATAATCAATTAAATTCAAAACCAGAGTTCCGACATGAGGTACGCGAGATAGTTAATCTAATCACCACATTGGACCATTTTCAAAAGGAAGTATTAGAGAAAGTAATACTAAATAACAAGGATGCCTCCAGCAACCAGCCTGGGTGTACTAGCGTATATGAACATGAAATTAAACTGACTAATGACCGTCCATTTGCCGCAAATCCTTATCCAATTCCGTATACACGGAGACCCGCCGTTGAGGAAGCTATAAAGAGAATGTTGGAACAAGGAATAATTGAGAGGAGTGCTTCACCATATCTAAACCCTATCACTATAGTTATAAAAAAGGATGATTCAGTGCGCATTTGCTTAGACGCAAGAAAATTGAATAGTTACATGATCGCGGATCACGAGCGGCCGAAACCCGTTAACGAAGTAATACAAAAATTTGACGGAACACGGTACATAACCTCCACCGATTTCGTTCAAGGATATTGGCAAGTGCCCTTAAAGAAAAGTTCGCGTCACTACACGGCCTTTTTGCATGACGGTTCACTTTATCAGTTCCGCCGAATTCCTTTTGGAATAAAGACCGCCGGAAGCGGGTTCATACGCGCCGTTAGTCCAGCATTTGGTCATGAATTTGATAACTTTACTACACTTTACGTTGATGATTTGCTCATTACATCAAAAACCTTCCCGGAACACTTGAAGCATTTAAATACAATATTCAAAAAAATAATAGAACACGGATTCACATTGAAACTGTCAAAAAGCCTTTTTTGTTGTGCAGAGGTTAAGTTTGTGGGATACATTCTCTCAACCACAGGTGTCCGGCCTAATCCCGAAAAAATAGCGTCTATTCGCGAGTTCCCTAGACCAAGGAACTTGAAACAATTACGGCAATTCTTAGGTCTATGCAATTACTATCGGAGGTTTTTGAGTAGATACGCCAATTATTTGGATCCCTTTCGCGATTTGTTAAGTACAAAGAAAAAATATTTATGGACGACGGGGCATGACTCCGCATTTCGAACATTAAAAAACAAATTTATAGAATCAGTCACCTTAGGACATTTCATACCTGAACGAAAATTCTTCGTCCAAACCGACGCCACCGATCGCGGCATAAGCGGGGTCCTCTACCAAATAGATGATGAAAACAATCATCGAATCATTTCACTAGTCAGTCGTTGCCTAAATAGTGCCGAAAAGAATTACACGGTCACCGAACTAGAGCTCCTGGCAGTAGTGTATTCAATCGCCAAGTTCCACACATATCTATCGGGAACTCAATTCCAAGTGATATCCGATCACAAAGCGCTGTCCTTTTTAATGCAAACTAGATTCAACAATAGTCGTTTAACCCGTTTGATATTGTTCTTACAAGAATACGATTTTAGCATAACTCATTGCAAGGAGCGAGATAATTACGTCGCCGATCTTTTTAGCCGAAATCCAAAAGGTTCCTAAAAAATCACTTGTAATAAGGACAACCGAAAACAAACGTTCTCGTTGTCCGCCTTCAAATTCAAACTTGATCGCGAATTATCCCATGACCTTAAAAAGATTGAGCAATTGCAGCGGCAGGATCCGCGTATCCTAGAAGTAATACAACGATACGAACAAGACTCAAATTTATCACCTTCTTGTTTTATTAGATTCAACGGTGTATTATTCAAAAACGCCGTCAATAATTCTGCGTGGAAAATATGGATTCCGAAAAGTTTAGTTAGTAAAGTTATCAAATAGATACATGAATCTACCGGACACGCCGGAGCGCGAAAATGTATTAACGCCGCTGATCGATTCTTTACTTGGACAAATTATCAACGCCATATACGTCAGTACTTAGCATCATGCGATTTGTGCCAACGCACCAAATACTTAAACATTTCTATGGAGACGCAAGGCTCTAACTTTATCACAAAAAACAATAATGAATTAATAGCGATAGATTTTTACGGACCGTTGCCCACGTCTATTGGGGGTGTTAAATATATCTTTGTCATAATCGACACCTTTTCAAAGTTGGTGACCTTATACACCATGAAATCAGCTACTACACTAAATTGTGTGAAGAAATTGGAGAATCACTATTTTACTAACATAGGGAAACCAAAACAGATTTTATCTGACCACGGTAGTCAGTTTACGGCTCAAAGGTGGAAGAATTTCGCGGCCGAAAATAAAGTAAAAATTATCCATTCCCCTATTCGCCACCCGCAAAGCAATCCGTCGGAACGAGTCATGCGCGAGTTAGGAAGATACTTCCGTAGCTATTGTAGTGAAAAACACACCGGTTGGGCCGGAATGGTGTCACAAATTCAGAGTTGGATTAATTTAACATATCACGATAGTACCGGTTTTACGCCGTATGACATTCACTTCAAGGAGAATCCAAAAAACGAAATTGAAAATTTAGTCAAGTACCCAGCACGTGTTCAAGTGCCTCGCGAAATTCAAATCCGTTTAGCATACGACAAACTAACACGAAGCGCTGCCCGACGAAATAATAATAAGAAAAGTAAAGTTCAATAAGACATTGGTGATCTCGTATTACTAAGAGTCCCTCAGATTTCCACATTAGTAGAGAAACGAATGGGTAAATTCTTTTATTTGTATCAAGGACCGTATGAAATAACAGAGTGTCCGTTTAACAACGCCTATCAGCTAGTAAACCCCGACAACCCATCTAAAATTATCGGTGTATATCACCGCACTAGTTTAAGGAAGTATAGGAAGCCTTCAGAATAAATAATTCTAATTATAAATAGCTTTAGTTTAATTAATAAGGATACACATACAAAGAAAAGAAAAACAATAAATATATGAGCGGATCCACGTCACTTCACTCAAAAAAAAACCATCAAGTCACGGATCTTTGCGCCATTCAAAATATCTATAGTACTATGGAAAAAAAAAATACAACTTGGAGGATTTTGAAAAATTTTCAAAAATGGCGGAGTTAGAGCTATGTGAATTTTTGTAAACCGCTGTTGCACCGCTATGTTTGAAAATTCATATCTCCGAAAGTATTCATCGGAGCGGGCTGATCCTTTAATCATTTTGTTCGTCAAAGAATGCGCTTTTATAGAAAAAAATTTGTTTCTAAAAAAAAAAATTCCATCATTTTTTTTTTGTCGTTTTTTTTTTTAATTTCGCTGCCATTTCCGCGGGACTCACAGAAATTCATGAAAGTAAATTTTTTTGGATACCCGAATCCTTTCCCTTCAACCCTAAAAAAAAAATTCATGGAGAAAATACCTGGGCCGGAGAAAAAAACCAAAACGTCTAGTCGCGCGTCGCCGCGCACGCCGATCCACGTGCGCGCGCGGCGTTCACGGTCCAAGAATGCCTCGAAACAAAGTTAAAAAACACGCTTTTTGATCGCAAATGTTCTGAATTTTTCAAAAATGATGATCATTTTTTATTCACTCGTCATTTTTGACGCGTAGCTCAAAAAATAAAACTTAAAATGTCAATTCCACCACGTTTCACATGGTTTTTTGAAAATCGTATTTTTTTTCTAAAAGTTCAGGAAATTTCCGATGAAAATCATGAACGAAAATTTCCAGTCGTTTACCTCCAAGGCACAGTTACGGTTTAAATAAAATTTGAGGGTTTTGTGTAATCATTTGTGCATTTCGATGTTAAGAATAAAATGATCTCGATAATGATGACTTGGAGGTCAACGAGCAGAAAATTTTCGTTCATGATTTTCATCGGAAATTTCCTGAACTTTTAGAAAAAAAATACGATTTTCAAAAAACCATGTGAAACGTGGTGGAATTGACATTTTAAGTTTTATTTTTTGAGCTACGCGTCAAAAATGACGAGTGAATAAAAAATGATCATCATTTTTGAAAAATTCAGAACATTTGCGATCAAAAAGCGTGTTTTTTAACTTTGTTTCGAGGCATTCTTGGACCGTGAACGCCGCGCGCGCACGTGGATCGGCGTGCGCGGCGACGCGCGACTAGACGTTTTGGTTTTTTTCTCCGGCCCAGGTATTTTCTCCATGAATTTTTTTTTTTAGGGTTGAAGGGAAAGGATTCGGGTATCCAAAAAAATTTACTTTCATGAATTTCTGTGAGTCCCGCGGAAATGGCAGCGAAATTAAAAAAAAAAACGACAAAAAAAAAATGATGGAATTTTTTTTTTTAGAAACAAATTTTTTTCTATAAAAGCGCATTCTTTGACGAACAAAATGATTAACGGATCAGCCCGCTCCGATGAATACTTTCGGAGATATGAATTTTCAAACATAGCGGTGCAACAGCGGTTTACAAAAATTCACATAGCTCTAACTCCGCCATTTTTGAAAATTTTTCAAAATCCTCCAAGTTGTATTTTTTTTTTCCATAGTACTATAGATATTTTGAATGGCGCAAAGATCCGTGACTTGATGGTTTTTTTTTGAGTGAAGTGACGTGGATCCGCTCATATATATAAGTAAATTACAAATTCGCTAAAACTACGTAAACACGACGAAATCGAGAAATAGGGAAAAGCCCCCTCCTCCCTTTTCTGCCCTTTCTTCCCTCCAATTCCCTTTCTTCGTGGAAGACAACGGCAGTGAACTGTGACAAGGGCCTCATAACTCTACGAACAATGGACCTAGAAGTATTTAAAATGGATTGCGAGTCGCAAGCTGATTTTCCGGGCACCCGCCATGTGTGCCAACAGACCGATCGGGATGAGGTCATCCGGGAGTCATCGATTGACGATTGGACCGGCCGAATAATTACTCCAAGGCCATGAATCAAGCAGGAGGGGTGTTTCGTGTCCGGAAGGGCCAGCCAACCATCACGGAAGGTCCAGATACATAGGGGTACCATGACCGACGGAGAGATCCACGAGGTCCGTATGGAGTGGAAGCTCGTAGTCTGCGAACTCCCACCCTCGGTACCTAGGAAAACCCGTGTGGAAAAATTCCCTGGCAGTCTCAAGTCGGTTCCGGCCCAGTTCTGGCATTATCTTGTCCATCTTATCTTGGCGGTCTGGTTTGGTCCAGTTCAGGTGGTGATTAGTTTTTCCATGATTTAAAAATGTCTAAGTGTCAATGACCAACTGTTTTTTAACGTTTCAAGGAATTGACATGCTATTTGCAACGAATCGAAGTGAAAAATGAAGAATGGTACAAAAAGTATTGTTGATCTCATCGCCTTGACAGTCTTAACTGGTCCAGTTCAGGTACTGATCAGTTTTTCCATGATTTCAAAATTTCTAAGTATCTACCAGCATTATCTGTTGCACGTTTGAAAAAATGCAAGGAGTACTTAACGCCAAGAAATAAGAAATAAACACTAGATGGAAAAAACAAATTTACTCTCATACTAATAATGTTATAGAAATATTATGGAAAAATTTGAATCTATATTTTTTTTTTCGCCCCATTTCTGCTGCCCCAACCTACTCAACCACTGATAAATCCGCCCTTGACGAGACTCCACTGTTATTGTTGATATACGTCTTGATTTGTTTTAAATTTCCGCTTGAAATCAATCAAATCAAATAACCTCAAAAAGAATTCAGTAAAACCGGAGGATAAACAGTATTGGTATAGCGGTGGGTGCACCAGTGATAATAGAAGACCAAGCGGCTAAAAAGCTTAGATTTCAGACCAGCATGAGAGTTCGAAGATTTCGTATTCTCAAACGCACCATTCAAGCCCAAAACAGAAATAACGCAGAAGATTCATCTGTGTCTGATGACTCATTTGTTGAGAATAACGAAGGTATAAACTGTATTGCAACCTATATATGGCAGATGAGTCGATTTGTTTTTGAATTTGGATTTGATCCGAATGATCAACCTTTTTTGTAATCTGACCGCAATGAAAATTTGGTTTGCTACTCATTAATTTTTTATGCATAAATAAGCACCTGTTCCAAATCGCTATCTGCTGAAAATATCTCAAATCCTTATTTTACCCTGTGAAAGAAAAAGCCGAATGAAATTTTCAGTCCCAGGGCAGCATGACGCTGAGTCTCCCAATGCTGAGAACGGTAGAAATGACGTGCTTGTGTCTGATGATTCTCTAAATTTGAATGCAACTAACTCTGATGACGAAAATCGTAGCATCACCTCTGAATCTGCTGTAGGAATCACTAACGATGGAAACGCTAACTCTTCTTCCATTAGTAGTTGAGATGCAGTCGATTGTGATTATAGCACTGGTTCCTTATCTGCTGCGGAATCTTTAATCAACACAGGGTCATCAGCTACTGTGAACTCTGATTGGAGTGATAGGACGAATGATAGTCAGATATCTGATGTTGCAGTCATAATTGAAATAGAACAACTACGAAACTGGGTACTGGAGGCTGAGGTGGAACACATTCACATCGACAAATTGTTACAGATTTTAGGTCGGAGATTGCTACCAGATTTGCCTAAATCGTCAAAAACCTTTTTAAAAACTTCAAGTGCTAAGTACACAATAACCGACATGGAAGATGCTAATGGAGATCTAGGGGAATTTGTATACTTTGGAGTGAAAAAAGGCTTGGAAAGATGTGTCGATGTAGATACTCACACATCGGAGAAAATTGAATTAGTTGCTGATGTGGATGCTGTACCATTGACCAAATCTGGAGTACAAAATTTATGGATAAATGCGTGCAAAGTACACTTTATTCCCGACATTTATAAGCCATTTCCAGTGGCAATTTTTTATGGATGCGGAAAACCAGCCAGCGCCCAAATATACATGGAAGAATTCATCAATGAATTAAATGATTTGTCAAGGACTGGTATTGTACTGTCTGGGAAGCATTATTATGTAAGCTTCAAATGCTTCATTTGCGACACACCAGCCAGAGCATTTTCAAAATGCACAGTCGGTCATACTGGAAAATACGCATGTGAAAGGTGCACAGTGCAAGGTACCAAAAAAGACGTCCCCAGTACTGTTCATCCCTCTGCAGATTCTGAATTAAGAACTGATGAATCCTTCAGAAGTATGCGTCAACGGGAGCATCACCATGAGCCATCACGTATACTTCGCATACATCCTCCAATAAATATGATATTTTCCTTTGTGCTTGACTTTATGCATTTATGCCTACTTGGAGTTATGAAGAGGCTGATAGAATGGTGGTTTACCGGCGATTTGAATGTGCGTCTAGGACCGAGAATGCGACACGAGATGTCAAAAAAAATGGAAGACTTGAAGAAATGTGTACCTTCTGAGTTTCAGCGAAAAACGCGGTCGACCATATATTATTTGAGGTGGAAAGCAACTGAGTTTCGTTTCTTTTTGTTGTACTGCGGGCCAGTTGTTTTGAAATACGTTCTTCCCGAACCACTATACAATCATTTTTTACTGTTCCACGTGGCTTGTAGGATTTTATGTTGCGATAAGCTATGTCATCAATACGTCGACAATGCTAAAAGTTATCTTAGGATCTTTTTCAAGGCTTTGACGGGTTTCTACGGGAAAAAGTCTCAAATTTTGAACGCCCATCATTTAATTAATTTGGCAGATGATGTTCGAGAAATGGACTGTAGTTTAAGTCGGATTACAGCTTTTCCATTTGAGAATCTGTTAGGTAAAATAAAAACAAAAATACGCACACCTTATCGATCATTGGCTCAACTATGTAGAAGATTACACGAAGAATATATGATAAAAACAACGAGAACTAAAGTACAACCAATGCTACAAATATTAAAATCTGATGGAGACATACATTCAGCAATAAGATATAAGAGCGGATCCACGTCACTTCACTCAAAAAAAAACCATCAAGTCACGGATCTTTGCGCCATTCAAAATATCTATAGTACTATGGAAAAAAAAAATACAACTTGGAGGATTTTGAAAAATTTTCAAAAATGGCGGAGTTAGAGCTATGTGAATTTTTGTAAACCGCTGTTGCACCGCTATGTTTGAAAATTCATATCTCCGAAAGTATTCATCGGAGCGGGCTGATCCTTTAATCATTTTGTTCGTCAAAGAATGCGCTTTTATAGAAAAAAATTTGTTTCTAAAAAAAAAAATTCCATCATTTTTTTTTTGTCGTTTTTTTTTTTAATTTCGCTGCCATTTCCGCGGGACTCACAGAAATTCATGAAAGTAAATTTTTTTGGATACCCGAATCCTTTCCCTTCAACCCTAAAAAAAAAATTCATGGAGAAAATACCTGGGCCGGAGAAAAAAACCAAAACGTCTAGTCGCGCGTCGCCGCGCACGCCGATCCACGTGCGCGCGCGGCGTTCACGGTCCAAGAATGCCTCGAAACAAAGTTAAAAAACACGCTTTTTGATCGCAAATGTTCTGAATTTTTCAAAAATGATGATCATTTTTTATTCACTCGTCATTTTTGACGCGTAGCTCAAAAAATAAAACTTAAAATGTCAATTCCACCACGTTTCACATGGTTTTTTGAAAATCGTATTTTTTTTCTAAAAGTTCAGGAAATTTCCGATGAAAATCATGAACGAAAATTTCCAGTCGTTTACCTCCAAGGCACAGTTACGGTTTAAATAAAATTTGAGGGTTTTGTGTAATCATTTGTGCATTTCGATGTTAAGAATAAAATGATCTCGATAATGATGACTTGGAGGTCAACGAGCAGAAAATTTTCGTTCATGATTTTCATCGGAAATTTCCTGAACTTTTAGAAAAAAAATACGATTTTCAAAAAACCATGTGAAACGTGGTGGAATTGACATTTTAAGTTTTATTTTTTGAGCTACGCGTCAAAAATGACGAGTGAATAAAAAATGATCATCATTTTTGAAAAATTCAGAACATTTGCGATCAAAAAGCGTGTTTTTTAACTTTGTTTCGAGGCATTCTTGGACCGTGAACGCCGCGCGCGCACGTGGATCGGCGTGCGCGGCGACGCGCGACTAGACGTTTTGGTTTTTTTCTCCGGCCCAGGTATTTTCTCCATGAATTTTTTTTTTTAGGGTTGAAGGGAAAGGATTCGGGTATCCAAAAAAATTTACTTTCATGAATTTCTGTGAGTCCCGCGGAAATGGCAGCGAAATTAAAAAAAAAAACGACAAAAAAAAAATGATGGAATTTTTTTTTTTAGAAACAAATTTTTTTCTATAAAAGCGCATTCTTTGACGAACAAAATGATTAACGGATCAGCCCGCTCCGATGAATACTTTCGGAGATATGAATTTTCAAACATAGCGGTGCAACAGCGGTTTACAAAAATTCACATAGCTCTAACTCCGCCATTTTTGAAAATTTTTCAAAATCCTCCAAGTTGTATTTTTTTTTTCCATAGTACTATAGATATTTTGAATGGCGCAAAGATCCGTGACTTGATGGTTTTTTTTTGAGTGAAGTGACGTGGATCCGCTCATAAGGAGAGCATTATCTCAATTAAATCCCCCGATGATGTAGTTCTTCTAAATGATAGGAGAGTAAAGTAGAACGGATTTTTGGACCTGTTCACGCAATGTCTGTAGTGGGAAGAATTTGGAAAACAGAAAAGCCAATTTTCAATTATCCCTTCCCTTCAAGTGAAATTGATATGTGGGAATTACGTCGATTCCCTTCTGAAAACGTTTCCACACTAATGTTAGAATCTATAGATCGCAAAATGGTTCGACTTTCCATTCAGCTGCGAATAAACGAAAGAGAACGTGTCTTCGTTATGCCTCTTCTCCATTAGTAACTGATTATGTAAGATTTTGAAATGATCGTTATAATGAATAAAATTGTGAAGAATTTTTACCCACGCTTCGCGTATGGAGTAAAATTGTGTACTATATTCGACGGAAAAACTTCTTCTGATCTCGTGTGATTGCAAGTCTCGCCTTCGGCTTGTGTGCTGCAACCTCATACTCGTCAGAAAAAGTTTTACCGCACTCGTATCGTAATGTACTGAATTCTAGCGCCCGCGGTAACGCCAACCAATTCGTTTGGGCTAAGACCGTAATTCCATTTGCTAGTTAGCGTCATCACAGAATCGAGTTTTGCTTGAGTTCAATTGTTGATTGTCGATAATAAACGTGCAAGTTGCTTAGCGACCTTGTATTTGCCACCCGAAAAAGGAAAGTGAAAGCCAGTACGCGAACATTTAAAGTGGTTCTTCGATTATTATTTGCGTGGAGATAAGCCGAAGGATTGAAAAAAAAATATTATTATTTGTGCTGATCGAAAGGAAGATATGGCAAGCGGAGCAAAAGGTAATATCAGTACTATTATCCTGTACATTTTTGCTTCAGTCCTAGGCATGCATGCAAGACTTTAACGTGATATTAGCTGATGTTTTGAAAAGAAATCGATCGAAATCGATGCAATTTGAGGTTGAGTAGATATATTAATAAATATCCCTTGAAATAATTTTAATTTTCGTTAATGATTTTAACGTTAATTAGGAAGGTATTAATGGTATTTCTGGGACTGATGATGAGAATGAAAACGGAAATGAGATGAATAGTAAATCTCTAGTTTCCAAGAAAGTTGACAAGCTGAAGATTGACATCATTCCTTCGTCTTGGCCCTACTACAGTGCGAAAATGGGATCACTAGTGACTCGGTTTCCCTCACAACCATATACTCCCGCAGTCTGTAGAGATCTTCACAAGCTGGTGAAGCAATGTAAAGAGCCGCTGCAAATTTGGGCAGAGTATTCTATCGAGTTAAGAGGCCGTGCAAGTAAGCTTTATATTATTAATTTTAAATCACATCTTTTCTAAATTATGAAAAAAAACTTTTTGAAGTTGTGAGATCCAAAACCTCTATATTCTCCATTCCAATACTACAACGTGAATTCCTACAGTTATTTTCTTTCTGCAGAATCCTATGAAGAAGCTTTGAAACGAGTTCAGAAATTAGGATTCGAAGAATATGTCTATACAACTGATGGTCAACCACATGAATCTAAAGCAGCTGAAGACACAGAGCTATATCGCAAAAAGACAAGGCCCCAAAAACTTAAAAAAAAAAACCCCAAGGAACAACACACGTTGTTGGCACAGGCACCTAAACTGCAGAAAATGTCAACTGAAAGTGAAAAGAGTTTGACTGACGAGTTTGCTTACAGTAAAGTTTTTTTAATTTTGTTTTTGATGTTTTCATTTATCACTGATAATTCGTACAATTTCAATCTGCTCTTATCTAAGTATCTATATCGCATTTCTATTTCAAATTACAGGATATCAAAGCGTATCCCCGCAGAATGATCTCTCAAACATTAAGGCATGCCAAAATGAGATTTCTGGAAGAAAACGATTAATTAAGAGAAAAAATTGTATGTAAAGGTTTATTTTTTTATAAATTATTTATTAAGCTGCAATGCAATTTGAATCTGGTATCGAAATGACATATTTCATTTCAGCTCCAATGCAGAACAATTCTTTGACCAATTCCACGAGCAGTGATGAATCTGCAGCTAAGTGTTCTTGTATAAGTACTCCCAACTCTACGTTTCCGAGTCCTACACTTTCATCTGCTTCATTTTCGACAGAACTGTCTCCTTTGGGCAACGCAAGAAACTCTCCACTACAGGTGTTACGGTCAAAAAAAAGATGTGAAAGAAGAGCCCAAGCGAATTAAAACACAAACTGTACACTCTCAAAGTAAAAGAGGTACTTTGAGTTCTTGTTCACTGTTCTATTTCACAAGTACCTATTATAAATTGATGAATTATAATTACATTCTAAACAATACAAATGTTAGAATAACATTATCATATCTACAGCTACAGGGGCCGTTGACCCAAAAACTTGTGGCAGCTCCCTGATTAAAGTAAAACAAAGAAGAGATGATGGTAACGAAATTTATTTATTCATCGAATCAGTAGAAAATGCATGTGAAAATAAGTTTGAAAACTTATATATTTTATTTTTTCAGCATCGTTTCGCGATACCGGGAAAACAAATGGAAAAAAAAGTATACATGAGAAAAAACAGTTTAAAGCACGCGAAAACATGTATACAAGTTGTCGTTCATTAGTCGATTATTTTTTCATAATGCTTGAATTTATAGATCTATCTGTGGCAGAGAAGAGAAGTGAACTTGATGAACAACGAAATGTTTTCAATCCCATTGTAACAGATGAAGAAAAAGGTACATGAAATATCAGTGATGGATCTGTTTCCGTAGTCATTATTTAATTTTTCTATTATATCTGGCATTAATTAATTATTGCAGCACCTGAAAATTCAATTCCCATTGTTTCTTATTAGCAAATCCTGTTCTTCTTTTTACGAGAATTTTGAAAGGATTGTATATCTTGAGCATCGATCAGAGAGAACTCAAGAACCATATTGCCGAACTGTGCATTCAAAAATCTGATCATCCAGTAACTTCACTGACCGAAAATTTAGCTGAAGATTATGCTTTAGATCTGCCACTAAAAGATTTAGAAGGGTTCCAACATCTTGATGGGATGCTGGAAACTGATCGCACCTTCCGAAAAACATTTGTAAGTATAAGTTGTTTCTTCATATATCTTTTGGACCTCGTTTATACCTTTGACTATTTTATTTTTTCAAATTGATGATAAATTCGTATAATATTCTTTTTCAGAAACACACTCTACAACAATTTTTTGACAAACAAGACCTTCTAACGCGTACTTGAAAAAACATCATACAGAAATATGTATGTAGAGACGTGATAATGCAGTTTACTGCTCAAAAAAAGACCGACAAAAAACAATTGGTTTGAAAACGTTACAGTTCTGATCAGCCCCAGACTACACCGTCTGAACAACGCCAGATCTGCGGTCAGATCGGTCTAGTCTGATCCAGACTAGATCCAGATGATTTTTCTACACGGGAAGAATCCGGATTAGATCCATAGAGAAATATAGCCATGATGATTGGACAATCGCCGAGCTCGACTCTGATAACATAAAAGATTTCGTACTGGGACAGGGCTGGAACGCCAAAACATTTCGGACCCTCAGGTTGGGGGGATCTTCCACCAAGCTGTTCCGGGGACAGATAAAACCCTCAGAGTCAATAACTGCTCACCTGTCACCCGACGATCCCGAAGTCTGGGCCGCCGCTATCGACTCTCCGCCCGATGATCCAGAGTCCTTCACACCAACAGCGGCCTCTTCCCCTCGTGAGTTCCCTCCTTCTTCATCTTCCGGTCCTCTACAAGCAGTGTCCCCGACCCCAAACAGTGACCCCTTTACCCCAGTCATCACCACCTTCCGTGGACCCATAATATGCTCGATCCCGCTCAAACTCCTAAATCAAATCATTTAAAAAAAGAAAAGGGGAGACCTAACAAAGTGCCTCAAAGTGCAAACACGTATTCATACATATATCTCTCTATATTATAAAGATATATCGCCGCCGCCGCCGCCGCCGTGTCAGACTTTCCATGGCCTCCTCGACCCCGCTCGCTAGCCCCCCCCCCCCCCCCCCCCCCCCCACTCTTTCCCTTGGTTATCTAACGGATCCACAGATTTCCAATGGGTTTTCCGGTTATTTCCCAGGATTGGGACTCATGAATTCCTCATAATTTTCACGAGTTACCCAAAATTTCCATATTATTCCGTCCATGCCAGTGCCACTGAAAAGTACGGTTAACACGATGTTCACGCGATACACCTTACTCTTTTTTCACGCCGATAATCACCACCATAAATGCATATTAACAACATACATATATGAAAACTTAGATTCATATTAATAAACATAAATATAGATGCATAATAATAAACATACATATATGAAAACTTAGATTCGTTTCATTCGTGGTATATTGGGAGCAATACTATTTAGGCTCGAAACTTGAGACATAAGACTTAAGCTTTAGGACTTTCGACATTTGGAGATTTGACAGATTTGGAAAAATATATTGGGTAATCTTGGGGATCCTGAGAACATTTTTTGATGTACTTAGGACATGAAAAGAATAAGAATTGAGAATTAGGAATCGAGCCTTGATATTAAGGGAACGAACCTATTTTTAAATTGACAGTTTGCGTAAAACAATAGGTAGAGAAACAACGCAAGCCAACTGTTCAACGAAACTTGAGATCCCTTGGAGTTTTGACAGATTTGAAGAAATATCGAAAAATACTTCCGATTATATGATCCTGAATCCTGAATCCTGAAGAGATTCCGTGGATCGGATGTCACGTCAAATAACCAAGGTGAGAGTAGAATAGACATATTATTTACTGCGGGCGGTACAGATAGTTAAATGAAAACTTAGTTAAGGAGATAGTTAATAGAAATGAATGATAACCGGGCTATTACAGTACGTATAGTAGGAGACGGTAATTGTTTATTTAGATGTTTTTCGTATTTTTTATATAATGATCAAGAAAAGTATCAAGCGATAAGGTTGTAAATTGTTTCTAATGCAGTACACAACTGGTCAGTATATGAATCATTTATTGTGGGCGATGAATCATACAATTCAGAAATTTTAGATAAATATGCATACCAATCGCATATGTCTAAAACAGGAGTTTTCGGGGGTGAAGTAGAAATAGAGTCGTTTGTTAAGATTTATAATATACACGTATCGGTATATACTATAAATCATTTTGACGATCCAAGAAAATATGGGGATGAAATGAATATAAATAAATTAATTCTTTTATTATCTGGCTGTTTAGACAGAGGTCACTATGACATTATTGATTCACAGAATTCAAGTTTAACAGGTAGGGATAGAATTAATAGACTACACTACTATCATAACAAGGAACGAATTAATGAAAAACGACGGGTAGAAAATCTTTCCGAGAATAAATTGAATGAAAAAAGGCTAAGGGATACTATTCGAAGTATGGGCGAAGAGCGAATAGAGAAAAAGCGAAAGAAAGATTTAGTCAAGGGAATGAACGAAGAGCGTTTGGATCAAAAGCGGAAGAAAGATTTAGTTAAGACAATGAATGACAAGCGTTTGGATCAAAAGCGGAAGAAAGATTTAGTAAATAACTATAGTTAATTAAGTTTCGCGATCTTCATTTCATTTCATGGTAAATTTACGTGGATAAATAAATTTACGTGAATAAATTCCAAAAGTATTCGAAACTATTACAAAACTTGATTTTATAAACTTATTAACGTTTAGGTAAATTGGATAATGGAACCAGTAGGACAGGGTTTGTGATATCAATTTATCTTTAATTACCGAACCGAACAACGGAAAAACATGCCATCACTAAAGATTGGTTAAATTATGATAATAGACGAACTAACGGGGGGAGATATAGAAGAGTCATGGCCCGAATTGCCCGAGGTACAGCTAGCGGAGCTAGATACCGGGCTAGACACAGACACAGTACCAATAGGGCCAAGTATGTGATATCAATGTGTATTTGATTACCGAACCGAACAGCGGAAAAACGTGACATCGCTAAATGTAGGTTGTATTATACGCGATAGATGAATTAACAGACGGAGAAAGATAAGTATATATATATATATAGTATACCTCACCTTTTCTATTATCCTAGTCAGCATATATGTTTTGCTTTATAGTTTCTCTTGATACACACGTTATTAGTTTTTATCCACGACGAGAAGCATATATTCTCTTTCGTTTTATTCCGTATATATTACACATACACTTAATTTTATCAAATAAGGATATGTTCTCCTTTAACTGTTCATTACGTTTGTTCATAGCCTTAAACGAACGATCATACGTTCTTTCATAACATGTCACTGTGTCAATAGGGCACGATTAGTTGTTTAAGTTCATGTATTTCATTTTGTATTTATATAATTAATAACTTTTCTAAGTCTGCCCAGATTGCGGCCAGCAAAGTTCCTCGGAATACATTAACACTTAAAACTGATCAAAGGTTCAGAATCACTTTGCTGTGGGGATGATTGTAACGTGGCCAAACCACGACCCACATAAACATTAGGATCATATGGTGAATAAACCAGGCCGCCTGTCAATGGCGCGCGCCATCTGCCATCAGCGCGGTCAACTATAAAAGACGCCGTCTACCACGGCGCAGTAAACTATCGCCTATCGCCATTTTGCCTAAGATTTTTCTCGCTAACAAAGTAAGGATTCGATTTAAGAGCATGTCCTAGTCCTACCTTTACCGGCTTTAAAAAAAAGTAAAACATCGAAAAAACTCCGAAACGATGGTTAAAAATGATATATAATGGATTTATTTGATGATTAGGGACGAATAGGTTCGATCCAGTACCCGAGATCCGTTGAAATCGAGAAAAATTAATTTTTTATGTTCGTCAAGTGCATCCGTGTCACCTATTTCGGTTAATATCAAAGTCTACGCGTGAAAAACGCAAAAACCGGCAACGTACCCCTAGTCTACATGCAATAACGAACATTTGTGTCTAAAAATTTTGTTGCTTCACGCAACAATGGGGCGATCAAACCGAAAGTAGAGCGGTAGTCAAGATGTAAATAGTGTAAATTTGTCAATTTCTAACAGCGGATCGTGAGACACGAGACGGTCCTCGGCTAACGAAACGCCCGACAGATGGCTCTGCGCGTAAATCATTGTGCGTAATAATTGAATTACAATTATAATATAATTATTATATTTTCAATATAATAATTACATTAAAATCTCATGTCTTACGATCAGCTGTCAGAAATCGACAATTTTACACTATTTACATCTTGACTACCGCTCTACTTTCGGTTTGATCGCCCCATTGTTGCGTGAAGCAACAAAATTTTTAGACACAAATCTTCGTCATTGCATGTAGACTAGGGGTACGTTGCCGGTTTTTGCGTTTTTGACGCGTAGACTTTGATATCAACCAAAATAGGTGACACGGACGCACTTGACGAACATAAAAAATTAATTTTTCTCGATTTCAACGGATCTCGGGTACTGGATCGAACCTATTCGTCCCTAATCATCGAATAAATCCATTATATATCATTTTTAACCATCGTTTCGGAGTTTTTTCGATGTTTTACTTTTTTTTAAAGCCGGTAAAGGTAGGACTAGGACATGCTCTTAATGAGGTAGCAGCAAATATCGCTATTTAATCAGAGCAAGTCTCTCTGGGTTTATCAAAGTGAGAAGCTAGCGGGGTTGTTTCGGCCTCCTTGCCTGTTTGACCACTTCGGTATTCCTATTGCATTTTTATATGCACAGCTTCGCTCTAGAAGTATTGGTGAAGCTAGCGTGGTTGTTCCGGCCTCCTTGCCTGTCAGATCCGTGCTTCTTGCAAGCACAGCTGTTGAATTTAATTATCAGTCGATTCATTTCGGGATAAACAAACTTTATTCAAATTCAAAGAAAATTTCATCAATTAAATTAACGTAGTAAATAAATTCAATTAATATTCATACTCGAGCCAACAACTCTTTCAAAGACCTAGCTGTCTAGGCAAATATGCTTTAAGTTATCAAGAGACTCGGTAGAGTCTCGCGCCAAGTACATTAAAAAGAATTTTTAAGCGCGCGGCGTGAGGCTCGACCGAGTCTCTATACCCGCATGAGAGCTCTTCGGCCTATGCGTCGACTATATTATCCTTATTTTCTTCTGACTCGGGTTATACACGAGATTCAAATATTTATCTCAGAATCCGGTTTCAAACAGCTTCCATTCAAGCCCAACTTTTATGCAATCGGTGCACGGAGAGCTGAGATCTGATATTCCGATTTATAGAAATGCTCAGTTTGATCAAGAATTTTCTTGGTCGTCTCCGTCTCCACGATGACGTCACGAAGCAGTTGTATGGGTATATAAATAACATAGAGAGGCGTCCCTTCGTTTCTTGGCCCCACGGAAAGACTTAGGCTAGGCGGACGGGAAATTAAGAGCGTTTGCCCGTCTAGCCACGAACAATATAGTCTATTGCCGTTAGTGAACGCTTCGTCGTACCTCCGATACCGGATAAAGCATACGGATCTTTTCCTTCGCATTTTCGAAGTTTCAGTTTCATCATTCTTGTTTTATTTTTTTTTTTTATTGCTTTCTTATGCCACTATAAATTTTTCCAAAAATAGGTTTTTCGTGTAAAAAAATCTCAGCGTTCCAAAAAAAATATTCTTTTCTCGTTCATGGTTGTGGTAATCTCTTAAAATTGAGCTCAACATTTGAAAAGCTGTTTATTTGCCGTTGCCCAAATGTTGAAAAAATTTTCATTATTTTTTTTTCGCAAAACTGGGAAAATTTCACATTATATACGTAATTTTCAAAGTGGGATCTCGATAAATCGTTTTTTCATTTAATTCTCAGACTTTCTACATAATTATAACATAAAATGTATGAAATAAATTTGAAATTTTCTTCAAACTCTGTTCTTTTATTCATTTCTTGAACGAGAGAGTGAGAGAAATAGAAAAATAGTTTATTAGAAAGAAAGAGAGAAAAAAGAATTTTTATTGAATGCATAAAATGAATTGAAAATTTTCTTCAATTTTTGTTCATTAATTCATTTCTCGTGTGTTTATCGTGATCTCTCTTTGAAAATTACGTGCACCAGGTAAAATTTTGTTAGCTTTTCGAAAAAAAAAAACGAAATTTGTTTAAAAATTTGGGCGATGGCAAAAAAACAGATCTTTAGATTTTGAGCTCAATTTTGAGAGCTTTTCACACAAATTAACAAGAAAAAACATTTTTTTTTGTAAAGCTGAGATTTTTTTCACACAAAAAAACCTATTTTTTGTAAAACAGTTTAAAGTGGTAAAAGAATGCAAGAAAAAAAAAGAATAAAACAAGAATTAGAAAACTATATGGAATACTCCGTGCAATAACTTCGAAAATAGAAGATAAAAGGATCTGAAAAAATTTGGAATGCTGTTTTTCGATGATCTAACATGTAGATAAGAGATCGCGTACTGTTGACGCATGAGCTGATACATAGGGGTGAAACAGAAGTAGTAGATATTCAACTCTACCTATATTATACATTTACAGTAAGGAAATAATTTTTACAATTCATTACGAACGAGAATAATTAATCAAATTCTACAAAAAGTAGTGAGATCCCCAAAAAAGCACCTCTGGTGCAAAAACCTTTCGCCAAGTACATTAATGTGATATCCATCCACCAAAAAGCACCTCCCAGGTAAAAAAAAAAAAGAATCCCAAATCAGTTGCTACTGCCAAGTACCTACTTCTATTGGTGTAAAGAGATAAACAAAAAACATGGAAAAATGAAAATGAAGAGATAAAAAAAAAAAATTTTGGAGGTAGTGGTACTTGGCGGGCCTTTTGTAGAAAAGTACGAGGTAACAGCATAAAGTAGTGGCCCGCCAAGTACCACGTACTCCAAAATTTTTTTTTATTATCTCTTCATTTTCATTTTTCCATGTTTTTTGTTTATCTCTTTACACCAATAGAAGTAGGTACTTGGCAGTAGCAACTGATTTGGGATTCTTTTTTTTTTTTACCTGGGAGGTGCTTTTTGGTGGATGGATATCACATTAATGTACTTGGCGAAAGGTTTTTGCACCAGAGGTGCTTTTTTGGGGATCATTTAAACATCACATTCACTCCAATCATACTATATTAGAGTTACAATAATTATATCAAATAATCACCTTCAATATTAAATATAATAAAAACATTACTAGTGATTATTATAAACTGTGTGAATTCAATCAATCAACTACCATCTCAATTATAAAATTACAAGTAGGCCCGTGGAGAAAGTCCAAGCACCCTGAGATAAGAGACTACGTCGGCCTTCTGCCGATATAAATAAAGAGTTAAATTAGAATTAACACACCTCTTAATATAACCCTGAAATTGAGAAATACTAACAATCAGCTGATCATTTGGGGCTTGGACAATGTTCTGTATCAGAATTTCAATTGTCGGACCGTACTCATGGATAGACGTAAAACATTGAATAAAATGGGCTGTTCGATATTTTGCCCCTTCTAAATTTTGGCCAGTCTAGATTTTGCGATTATACGTTTCACTCTTTCAAAACTTTTACTGTTGATATATTTGCATTTGTTTCATTAACCCTTCAAAATACTAGTCACTCTAGATTTTGACTTTCGAAAATATGACCTTTCCACGTTGCTATATTCTATATTTTGCTCATTTGCAACGCAAAAGATCTGAATATCCTGTAACGAATCGTATATATTCCATAGCGAGTAGCAACTAGGAGTCGAGGTCCTGTTATACTTTTGTTTATTTAATTAAATGAATCATAAATAAATTCCATAGATGGAAGCACAGTAATCTCAATTTAATATCTCCACCAATAGGTGGTTATATATCTCGTGATAAAAGTAAATATGTTATTTAAATATAAGATGTCAATTTTAAGTCGTAGATGTGCGCCATACACCATTTAAAAGAGATCTCTAAGGCATATCGCGGATCGTACCTCGGTCTTTCTGCCTGTCCTTATTCTTCTCTTATAATATAGAAGAACAGGTTGGCTAGCATCGCGGATCGTACCTCGGTCTTTCTGCCTGTCTAAGTCATCCTTTTCTTTATTCAAATCCTTTTTTTAATTACATTCAAAGGGTTAACTAGCATCGCGGATCGTACTTCGGTCTTACTGCCTGTCTAAGTTATCTTTTTATTTATTCAAATCCTTTTTTCAAATACAATAAAGGGTTAACAAGCATCGCGGATCGTACACAGAGAAAAGAGTTTCTTTATAGTTAAAGAACGTATATTTGTATATAAGCAAATAGATATTCATTCATAGTTAACAAATATAAGTTGATTCAAATGATATTGGGTTGAGTCAAACAATGACTATACCTAGATGATTTCACTCAACCCAATATCATTTGGATCAACTTATATTTGTTAACTATGAATGAATATCTATTTGCTTATATACAAATATACATTCTTTAACTATAAAGAAACTCTTTTCTCTGTGTACTTCGGTCTTTCTGCCTGTCTAGTTATCTTTTTTATTTTATTCAAATCCTTTTTTCACATACAGTAAAGGGTTAACAACCATCGCGGATCGTACTTCGGTCTTTCTGCCTGTCTAGTTATCCATTCTCTTAAATATTTCAAATAAATTCATTCATAAATAAAGTAAATATATTGTATGGCCACCGAAAATAATAGATTAATCCTTATAAGGAAACATATATGTACCGAGGTGATTCCTTGAAAGTTCACAGTCAGTCACAGCCAATTCGACACTACCCGAGTTTTTCGTCTGTTTTTCGCAGGCTGGCCATCCTTTCATTCATTCATTCATTCATTCATTCATTCTGTTATCCATCCAGCCATCCATTCATCCAACCATCCATCCATCCACCCATCCATCTATCCATCCACCCATCTATCCACCCACCCATCCATCCATCCAACCATCCATTCATTTACTCATACATTTATTTGATTATTTATTTATTTTTTCATTTTAAATCATTTGACGGCCTTTCACAATTCAAATTAAAAAGGGGATGGCCAGCCTGCGAAAAACAGACGAAAAACTCGGGTAGTGTCGAATTGGCTGTGACTGACTGTGAACTTTCAAGGAATCATCTTGGTATATATATATTTATGTATAATAAAATCATTCAAAATCGATTAGCTTACATTGCGGATTGTAAATTTTCTTACTGCCTATATAGTTCATTGAATATTGTAATCGAATCTTATTAATTATAATAAACTTATATACAATAGAATAGTTTAATTCAACCTCCAAAGAAGGAGTATAAGAGCCATTAAAATACTAATTTAATTTAAACCTTTATAATTTACAATATCCTCATACTATATTATTTAAATAAATTGATTTATTGTTCAAATAAAATGTCCGTATGTCCTTATTTCCTTTAGAATATATTGAAAAATTCTTTTAAAGAGTCAGGTATCGAATCGTTCTTCCATTTAATATTCGTTCATCTTCATTACTCTTTCTCGTTTGATCAGCCCAGAGAATTCTCAACGCCCTGATTTTATGAGTCTACAATTATATATCATTAGATTGGCGCCCAACATATTTTATTTACAAAGACCAATAGAAGAGCAAAATTAGCTTCAACTATTAGAGCCCTTAGATGAATACCGAAACCTAGCTGGAGAGAATCTCCTGAAGATGTATAAGAATCCTAACAAATATGCATATCACTTCTAGCATCACGCGGCGATGACGATGAGAAATAGACACTTAGTTCAGACCGCGTTGCCTAATAAAATCATGGAGAGGTCAATTTATAGTTGTAATTGTTTCGTAGAGGCACGTAGAAGAATGGGAGAGTTCGAAAATCTGGAAGCTCATCTACTATTAGAGAATGTAGGGTTTTAATTAGCGACTCCTCTGCTTACGAAGTAGATCTGATAGTTTATTTGAGGTTATCTCCAGAAGAGTCGTTTTCACGAGTTAATTCACGCGCTCGTTCCGAAGAAGACAGTATTCCTCTATCATATTTGAAAGTTCTTTATGAAGTACATGATGATTGGTTAGTTAAAAAGAAATTCGCGACTCTTCCAGCACCAGTCCTGATATTAGACGCTGAAGCTTCGGCTGACGATGTATACATGAATTTTTCCGAGGTTATGAAGCCATACGATTTTTAGTTTATACTCTGAGATAACTCGGAATAGTTCGGGTTGAGTCGGAATAATTCGGGTGGAATCGGGATAATTCAGAACTCTTTGCGAAACAATTAAGATCAAATCAATATGAGAATCAATAAAACAAATAAAATACAAGGAAATGAATAAAAATTTATTTGAAACAAATAATTAAAATTATAGTAGTTGTATACAATTTCCATATACCGGTTAGTAATTATATTCTCCACTACATGCTCAGTTGGAATTTCCATATTTTTACATTTTTCGCAATCAATTAAAATATAAAGGAGAAGCTCGAAAATGGCGCGCGCGGCGACATCTGACGGTCGTTCTGGGAACCACCGCATCATATCGACAGCTGTACGAGCGGCCATTTTCGCTGACAGCCCTTGACAATTGCGAAAATTACCACAAAATCGTATTCTACATTTTGCGCCTTCATCGTTGTCGGATATAAAGATGTTTTTGGATCGTTATGCTCGGAATTCCATAAAAAATCGGGCTACAGAGGCCGATTTTGCATTTTTGATGCGTAGGCTTTGATATAAGTCGAAATAAATGGTACGCCCACACTTTTCGATAAAAAAAAAAAAAAAGTTCGAACTCATTACTCGTCAAACATTGACTGCCGAAAGGACAAGTCGATTGATAGCCCCGTTTCGGAGATATTCGAGAAAATAGACGGAGTCGGTAAAATTCGAGTATTTCCCCCCCCCCCTTAATAATGCAAGAAATTATACGTTTCTGAATCTTTACAAAATGGTTTTTACAAAAGATACTTAACTCTAATCCTATTTTAACTACGAGGTTGTTAACCCGTGATTACAAAGGCTAAGCCTTGTCCTCTACTTGTTTGTTTTGATTTGATATATCCCGACAGGCGATATTTTAAATGCTGCATTTGCTTCGCTATATTTAATGTTCTGTTCAATACTCCGACAGGCAGTATGAAAATTATATGTTGAAAATCAAATAAAAAAAAAGACTTTAAGTAATCATCCGTCCAAGACGGACGGTATGATTTTGCAAAAGAAAGAAGTTAATTTAAATGAGCGATATTATCCCGACAGGCGATAATAGCTGCCAAGCCGCTTGGCTCTGCCGAATTTATATTTATTGTGACGTCACACCGGCTTCCCCTTCTCCTGCGGCCGGTGCGCGCGCTGTTCTGGCTCGTCGTCAGCTGTTATGTTACAATATACACACAGCCCTTTTACCAGAATATTTGAACAGTTTATCTCCACCATCTTTGCCTCCACATGAATTACGATTGAAAGTTAATAGTATCATAATTCTCATAAGAAATTAAAGTATTAGTGAAGGCCTCTGTAATGGGACAAGACTATTAATATTAAATCTGGGCGATCATTTACTCAAATGTAAAATATTGACAGGAGATAAACTGGGAGAAATCGTTTTCATAAATAGAATTACACTTCACTGTGAAAATGAATATCCTTTCACTTTCAAAAGGCGACAATTTCCAATTAAATTCGCATTCGCAATGACTATTAATAAGTCGCACGGACAAACTTTTGAAAAAATAGGTCTGGATTTACGTAAAGATGTTTTCAGCCATGGGCAACTTTATGTAGCATTTTCAAGAGTGAGATCATGGAATGCATCGAGAGTTTATTTAGGTAGTCAAAGAAATAATAATAATATTGGTAAAAATTACGTTTATAAAGAGTTGTTCGTATATAGAACAAAGTCACGTGATGCTATTAGAAAATCAATAGGAATGTACCACCGATCTACCCAGTAATACAAATCATTGGAATTGGAATTCACCCTATATATAAAACTGGTGAAAATAAAATTGAAGGATGAAAAAATTACATGAAAACAAACTAAAGTTTGTTGATACAACAACAGAAAAAAATATTGAGTCTTCAACGTTCAAACTACGAGGATCTATTTAATAATTTACGGCATAATGGCAGAAAAAAGATTCTCATCAAATGAGGTTTTGGATAATGTAGAAATAAAGGATCCCACTGTGTAACTATCTTAATTATATAACTAATTACAAAAAATTTTAAATCAAAAACGGCTCAGTTTCGAAATGTATTTTTCACAGTGAAGTCATTGGCTATGTGGATGAAATCATTGCTCCTTCGGAAACTGCTGTATGAAAGAAAAATTTCAAATTTTCTCTTAACAACGCCCGAGGGAGACAATTGCAAGTTGTGACATGGGATACAAATATGATATCAACCATACAAAAATTGATTCATTCAGTTAATTTGGTGAGAAATAATGAATAAATATATAAATGAAAAAATGAATAAAATATATGAACAGTTATTTATTTCAGATAGTGCATATGAATGGGGCATTAGCTAATGTACCGAAAGTAGACATTTTTAATAAAGGCAATTTACCGTACGAGTTAATAATTCAAACATCTACCATGATCACAATTGAAGGAAGCTTCACAGAATCGAAGCCAATGATAAATGTTAAAAACATAGAATTGAAAGAATGCGGAAAAAATGTGGGACAAATGACGAGTAAGAAATATAAAACTAGCTCTTATACAGAAAATATATTACTCCACATCTTTTACTAAAAAGCATATATAGTTCATCTGTGTAATGAATCTGTTACAGAAGTAAAAGGGTACATCTCGTGCACCTTTCGTAGGAGCATCGGAAAGTACGCAACCTATTTTATAGCGTCGATAACTGACGGTACATGGGCAATTCCACCTCAAATCGGCCGAGAAATGACCTCGTATTTTTTGCATTGCTTGAAACTTTTTTTTACTTGAAATCGACGTCAAAAAAGTGGACCCATATTTTTTCGTTGGTCCAAAAAATTTTTTTACGCTCGTTATGAATTATCGCATTTTACTGTAAAAGTGGCGGGCGAGCGGCTTTGAGAATTATTATCTCAGGTCCCCTTCACCGTAGAGAGATGTTAACGCGTTTAAAAGGCGATGAAAGACTCTTTCTGATAAAAATTTTCAAATTTTCAAAAAATATAGTTTTGTTGTTTTTTATAAGCAATCAAAATGTTTATCAAATTTTCTCGCAATCTAAGGCCATTTTTTAAATTCTGAAGAAAATACGATCGCATTCCTTATTCAATTCTGAAGATGGCGAATTTTTTAAATTGATGGAGCGATTTTTCTGAGTATTTTTTTTGTAATGATTTGTCCGGCGCTGCGTCAGGTTGCCACGCCGCGCGCCTTGCTACTGCGGCGTCATTCCATGTATGGAAAGCCGGGCGCCACGCCATTGGCCGAGCCCCGTACGGCGCGGTAGTCACGAGGCGCGCGGCGCGGCAACCTGACGCTACGCCGGACAAATAATTGTAAAAAGAATACTTAGAAAAATCGCTCCATCAATTTCAAAACTTCGCCATCTTCAGAATTGAATAAGAAAAGCAATCGTATTTTTTCAAAATTTTAAAAATGGCCTTAGATTGCGAAAAAAAACATTTTGATTGCTTATAAAAATAACAAGACTATATTTTTTGAAAAGTTGAAAATTTTTAACAAAAAGTGTCTTTCATCGCCTTTGAAACGCGTTTTGGAACATCTCTCTACGGTGAAGGGGACCTTAGATATTAATTCTCAAAGCCGCCCGCGCGCCACTTTTACAGTAAAATGCGATAATTCATAACTAGCGTAAAAAAAATTTTTTGGACCAACAAAAAAATACGGGTCTTATTATTTTGACGTAGAATTCACGTAAAAAAAGTTCAAATCGATTCAAAAAATACGAGGTCAAAGAACACCGAAAATTGGCCGATTTGAGATGGAATTGCCCACATATAAAGTAGAACTGCGCAGCAACGAAGATATCGCAAACGCAGAATTATTATTGGGAACTTGCGTACAAGTAACTGGTATCGTAGAAAAAAACACGAAGAGGACCGATCCATATACGAATAATTTCGGGACACAACGTAATCGATTTACATAACAAAAAAATGAGCTTAGAAAAAATACTCTCAGGATATGAGCAATGTGAACAATAGTTTGAAACGCAAAATCACTTGAATACAGAGAATGAACACTTATAAGATTCAGTGATTCAAATGTTTCATGTTTAAAATACTGTTATATTCATGTTGAGGTTCTTTTTGAAAAAAAAAAAAAAAAAAAAAAATAATCGACTTATCGATGATGGCAATTGATTAGCCCTAGAACGGTTACCTGGTGTGTTTGAACACCCCAACGCTTAGTAAAAACAGGCAATTTTACGATTTTCTGACGTTTTGTACTCTTACCTAATTTTTGACAAACTTTTCAGACTTCCCGCGAAACTTCCGTAGGCTCACGTGATTCTGCATTGAAAAACGAAAAGAATGAGCTTCCGTAGGACCCTTTACGTGAAATTATACCCGAGATATGAATTTTCAAAATTGGGGTTTTTCATCACCCCAGGTTACCGGAATAGATAAAAAAAAAATAGGATTACCGTTCTAGGATTAAGAATGAATTATGTACAACAGGTTTTCAGTAAAAGAAATAAAATGAAGAATTTAAACGAAACTTATTTATATTAACAATTTATTTAGTGAAGTCAAGAAAACATCATATAGAGTTAAAACATATAGCATATAGTAGGTATACACCGAGAATATTTGTAGAAATTCTTTATAGGGAAGTGAAAACGCTTGCATACAGGGAACTCAGAAGAACTCAAGCGATTAGGTTTTATTTCGCATAATGCGTGCCTATTGGCTACGTAGACACAAAGCCTAATCGCTTGAGTTCTAAGTGACTTCTGAGTTATACAATTGCTAATAAAATTGAATGCGAATAAATTGCAATCACCCGATTCTTGGCTTCTGCAATAAAAAGAAAAAATAAACCTAGATGGTATTTGTGGAATAAAACTTATAAATAATTATAGCATTAAGCAGATTTACAATCTTCCTCACCTTTGAGCAAGGTTGGGAATCCATTGCTTGCTTTTTTTTGGGAATAATCGTTGCTCCAATAAGTGCATTATCATCAATACAGTTGAAGTCCAGTATTTGAATTTGAGAATAATCGTCGACCAAAATATGTGGTAGACGCTCTTGAAATTTTATTCTGCCAGCAATGGCTAGATGGTCACCTCTTTTAAATACCTCCCTATCGCCAATAGACCGAAGTCGAACCTCAATCTTACATTTACCTTCAGCGACACAACCGAACTCATATGCACATCCAGAATACGAAGACGAGTTTAGGCAAAACGGAGATTTCACATACGCGTGGACCACTAAAAAATCGAATATCAATTAAATTGAATTAAAATTAATAAAAAAATATTGAATAACAAAATGAATACATTATTTAAATAGTAAATAGAAAATATACGCACTAATGAGGCCTTCTTCGTCGCACACATCCGCGAGTAATACTAATTGAGATTCTTCGGTACTAACATGCTGCACAGCACTCTTTGAAATCACGTTGATTAACGTATGTGTCCGAACGTTCGAATCCATGACGGTATTTCCATTACTAAATTTTGTATGTTTCATCGTAGAAAATGCTCCATCGACATTTATTACCTGAACAAATATACTACGTGAATATATATTATAAAACAATTATAACCGCAAGATGCATTAAGATAACTTACAGTATTTGCGGTTGTACAAATGGTGCTACTCTGGAAGAATCTTCATTCCAGGCATAAAACTGGATTCGCTTTCCATTCGAATTTTCAAGAATGAATTTGAACAATAATTCGTCTCGAGTTTGTGACTTATACGTACACAGAAAAAAAGGTTTACTTGAGCCAAGAAAATTATATTGAAGACCGAGAAATCTCCCGAGCCAAGTCAAAATTTTCTCAACCAAGAGAATTCTCTTGGCTCAAGCAAATTTTTTTCTTGACTGAAGAAAATTTCGGTTTACAGTGCGAATTGGAGAAAATTTTCTTGGGACAAAATAATTTTTTTTGGACCAATTTAATCGTTTTTTCTGTGTAGGAGCTTCAACATCTTTGACAACTCCAACAACATGTCTAAAATAAAAGAAATGAACAATATATGTCAAAATATGAATAATATCATCATATATCATCATATCATATATAATATTAAAGTTCGAAATCGGATGTCCGGATGTCACACTTTTTTTCAGAGCACTATAAGCTTGACTGTACATGCTGCGTGCTTCTCACTGTCATGCTATCTGACCTCGGACTTCGCTGTTACATAATATGATGTGATATTATTATCAAGAACGTTCCAGGATTGATGCATGAGTTTTTCGAGATTATAAAAAAAGTATAGTAGGGGCAGTAATAATAACACCTGTTCTCGCGATATTTTAATCATTTATTATTTTTTCATTAGCGTTTTTAAAAAAATCGCAAACGTTTCGGCCACGGCCTCCTTTCGCGACCGCTCCTCCTGCCGCTGCTGGAGCCTTTGCCGCCACTCTTTGGCACTGCTGCCGGCCCTCCTTCCTCTGTACGCTGTTAAAAAATCAAATATTCGAATAAATATTTTACAAAACAACACAGCCAGAATTATTGAGAATTGACCTTGCGATTACATATAGGTGCGAATTCACACCAAGGGTTTCTCATTTCGCCTGTATCTTTTCGATATCGGGAAGTACGGTGTTTTCCCCACCACGATAAAAAAATTCGAACAGTTTTTCCAGCAGATGGCCCCGGACCAACATTCAATTATATTTTGGCCATCGAAGGAGACGGACGTAAATTCATTTTCGGTGCAAATTTCTACCCGCGTGCAACTCCCGGCTGATAAACGAGTTTTTTGCGATTGAGGAATCAAATATAACCTAAAAATGACCGAAATATCCTCATTGTATGACAGACAATTGATCCATGTATGACGAAGAGCGAACAATGAATGTAACAAAAACTGATTCTAAACTATAGTGAGACAGATAAAGAAGAAGGAAAATTGAAGTAAGGATTGGTAGTTAACGTATCGTTTGCTCTATTGCAACGTTTCGTGAGACTTAGGATCTTAAAGTTGAAACTGATAGTGAGATATGAGGTTCAGTGCTTAATGAATGAATCTTTCTCTGAAATGTCAAATAAATAAACGTGTATACCCTCAAATTATGAATATTCCCGTTGGATATCGGGTTCGAATTTTTTATTTTCTTCAATGGAAAAAATGGTATTTATTTGGAAAAAAAAAGTGCCTTCACCATTACAGTTTTTACAATGTTTGTAATTTGTATTTGGATTTTTTTCTAGATCATCATCGCCATTTCATTGGGCATATTCTAAGCTTCGAATAATACAGGTAATGAATGAAAACGGTTGGTTGGAGTTAGAGATGTGAAGCGCTGCAGTCGGCTGGTGCGAATTTGCACCGGCGTGTGAAACTGAGGCTTTCAAATAGGTGTGTGATCACAGGGTTATGAATAGAAAAAAAATTCAATTGTCGCTACTTATTATCGATGAGTGAGTACGAAGAAAAATTTGTGAAAAATCTGAATTTTGATTTTTCGCCGTCACTGAAAGCACATGTAATCTCATATAGGTATATATGGACGCGTTTGCAGATATGACTTACGTCCAACCCTCCCACCTTTCACTCCCCTCGCGCTGCTTTCCGCTCTCTTTTCTTTGTCTTTTTCCTCCTCTTGATATCTCCCTCTCTCCTTTTCCTTCCTCCGTCTTTCTTCCTCTTTTCCTCGACCCTCTATCTCTCTCCCGTTCTCCGCCGACGTACTAGCCATTAGTTCTGAAATATGTATTGAAAAATATTTGAAATCATTGAATGATAAATTCAACCAGCACTTCTATGTACAGTTTTGTTTTCATGAGTTAAATATACTGACAATATAGTTAATCATTCTCATATTGATAACAGTTGCGGTCACAGATTTTGAAGCAAATTTAGTGAGCTGTGAATTACAGATTATTGGATTTTGTTCGCCGAATGGTTTGTCATACACTGTATGGTTGACTCAACGTGCGTTGAAATGCTGAACCGGTTCAAGTGATCTGAAAGTATTATATTTTTCATAAATAAAGCAATTTATGTCAACTTCACCACGTTGAAGGAACCAGTACAGCGTTCTTCGTGGAATTCGAAATATCTCTGAATCTATTGATTACTCAACTAATGTTCAGTTGAGGATGTTCAAGAACTAAAGCTAAAAAAAAGGACTGGTCGCCTACTACTATTGAGGTGTAAAAAAAGTTAATCTGCAACTGAACTGAAAGTATTCCAAATTCTATAGGTGTATGAAATACTTCTTCTCAAGCATTTAAGAAATAGTTTCGACTTACCGTTTATCTTGGAAATTTCCTCGTCGTTCGACATGATGTCCAAATTCACACTGATTTGTTCACGTGAAACTTTGTCAGTGTATCTCTTTTATTGGTAAGACTAATTTCATTTCAATTATCATTATTTCGAATAAATCGTGCGAGCATATCACATTACCGATTTGACTCCGGAGCAAATTTTTACTCACTCGAGATAGTTTGATGAAAAGAGTGTGATGACATTTCTTCTTAGTGTGCTATCCGTTTTCAATTGAACAACGGAAAAACCACTGATAACCGAGCGAGCGTAGCGAGTGAGCGAGCGAAGCGAGCGAACGACCAAAATTATCAGCTAGTATAATATCAATATTGAAATCCCGATAACAAAAATAGAAAAGACCGACATCCCACTGACATGTTGGTCTGAAATTGTTTTTAATCAGAGAATTTATGTGAATTTGTTGGAAAAATTGAAAAATGGTGTTGTTGAGATAGCTTGAATAATAAAAAATATAAAAACGGTTGATATGAAAAAAATTAATTTTGAAGTGCGAGAACTATGATATTAGAAAATATGATCCAGATATAAAATGGACAGGATCACAGTCTGCGTGATTTGGCGTGGAAAATCCCATATATTATACACAAAAAAAACCTTATAAAAAAAGTTAAAAAAAAAAAACTTCAAAGAATTTATGTTTATTACGTATACTTACACAGTTGAATCGTATTCAACCATACAATTAAAAGCTTTATCCTTCGTATACAACGAAGTAGGGTCCAAATCTCTCAAAAAATCTGAATCTAAATTGTTACGAGAGAGATAGATATAGAGGTTCGTTAGATGTGGGTGAACAAAATTAGTGAGAGAGGCATAGGATGAGTGATTTACGGGATGAATGTTTAAGAAAAGCTTACACGGGGTTTAATTTCTTTTTACTTAAAACTCGTGTGTTCATTTTTAATTTCCACGATGGAATACAGATAATTGTTGAATAGATAAATTGACCACGAGGCCGAGAAACGATTACAAATGATGATTCCCACAGAGATATCTGAGACATACTGATCCAGACAGAAGAGTTCGATTTAGTCCGCAGGGATATACACATACATATTGAATAGTTCTTACGCTCGGTGCGCAATACATTCAGAGTTCGACTCAGCCCGGGTAAACACTGCACGGTGGTGTGTGTGCGAATGATAGGCGCTGACCGTCCGGCTGATTTAAGCTAATAATTATACTTCGCCCGAAGATAAATCAAAATTACTCAGAGCTGAGTCGTCACTTGATTCTCCCTCCAGGATACTATTTGGGTCAGGTTTTAAAACATGATCCTCGAAAAATAAATCTAGAGATTCAGGTTTGGATTGATTATCCATCTTGCTGAGAAAAATAATAAAATTATAAATAATCATAAGAATAATAATAATAATGATGATAATAATAATAATAATGATAATTATGATAATGATAATAATAAATTTTCGCAAACAGAAGTTTTTAATTGATGTCAAAATTATTGAGATAAAATATAGAAATCCAGCTAAGAGAAATAGAAAAAACCGAAATCCCACTTTCATGTTCTTCTGAAAATTATTTTTTTTAATCAAAGAATTTGAGTGAATTTTTTCGAAAATTTAAAAATCGCGTTCGTGACATAACTTCAAAGAACGGTTGAAGAAACAAAATTAAATTTTGTGATCGGTTTTGGAGTGAGAACTATGATATTAGCAAATATGAACAAAATCTCAAATGGTCAGAGTCACAGGCTGAGTTATTAGGCCAAGCAATAGAGCGGAAAATGAGTGATTCTGTGATAAAAATAGTAACAGGATGCCGATGGTGCCATCACACAGAGGACAGTCCGTGGTTGTATTTTGTCATAAATTACACTCGCAACAACCATTGCAAACTTTGTTATAAACATTTAAAATCAAAAAATCGTTTTTTTTTTTAGTTTTTTGCCTATAAAATCCAAACTAATGAAGTAATCTTGATGCTCCCACGAGATTAATTGTAGAGAATCAGAATGCAAAGAAAATGAGCTATGGAACGACCAGATCGGGTTATTAGTAACGGAGAAAAATTGGAAAAACCCGGAAAAATCAGCCTGTTTTCGAAAATTCATAACTCCGCCATTTTTTGAGTCGTAGCACAGATCTTTCGCGACATAATAGCGATTGATATGTACTTTATGCGTGCAAAAAACAGGCGCTGTAGGTTCATTAGTTTTTGCACAATTGCAATTTGAATTTTTTTTTGCACTATCTTGCAGCGAGCCTGGATGCTCTGGAGATCGTCCGATCTCAATTTGCAAAAAAGATTTCGGAAGTAGAAGTATAGTACTACAATACGGCTATCCTGATTTTTCGTTAAAATGCTGCTAAATAGGTGAGAAATACGTGCAAATATGACCGAAAACGGCAGAGCGCGTGAAACCGGTCGAGTGGTGGGGGTAGAACGCCAGACGAGGATATAAAGATGTGTAGCAAGAAACATCCGATAGCAGCTTTTCCGTTAATTATGACTGAAATCCGGGTAAAGAATCAGATTTCGCGGGTTCAGGTCCCCCAGAATCAAAAAAAAAAAAAATGTCTAATAGCTTCAGTAGTTGCTGAGATAATCGAATTTGAAGATTCATGACTCGCGCGCAGTGCGCGATCAACCGGTGATTCGGATCAACCGCCCGTCCTTGCACAGTAAGATTCCTTACGAAAAATGAAAATCAAATTTCCTTAGCGAAAACTTCGAGGCTATCATAGTTTGCCAGATAGAGCAGGTTCAAGTTAGCCTATCGTAGAGCTCGCACGTCATACAGTCAGTGCCGTGCCGGTACTTGGGTGCCCGTACTTTGTTGCCTCGGCGTTTCTACTCGTGGACAGGTTCAACGGGCCGACATTTTTTCATCGCAGGTCGACCGCACCATTGCTTTCGATGTCCAGGTCGACCGGACCGTCGTTTCCAGTGTCCAGGTCGACCGGACCATCGTGTTCGACGTACAGGTCAACCGGACCGTCGATTTCGAGGTGCAGTTCGACCGGATCGTCGTTTTCAGCGTCTAGGTCGATCGGACCACCGCTTTCGACGCGCAGTTCGACCGAGCCGTCGTTTTCAGCGTCCAGGTCAACCGGACCGTCGTTTTCAGGGTCCAGGTCGATCGGACCGTCGTTTTAAACATTAACGTCATTCGGGTCGTCGTTTTCGACGTCAAGGCCGACCGGACCCTCGTTCTCAGCGTCCAGGTCAACCGGACCGTCGTTTCCGACCTGAACGTTGAAAACGACGGTCCGGGTGACCTGGACGCTGAAAACGACGGTCCGGTCGACCTGGACACTGAAAACGACGGTCCGGTCGACTTGGACATCGAAAGCAAGGGTTCGGTCGACCTGCGGTGAAATAATGTCGGCCCGTTGAACCTATCCACGAGTAGAAACGCCGAAGCAACAAAGTACGGGCACCCAAGTACCGGCACGGCACTGACTGTATGACGTGCGAGCTCTACGATAGGCTAACTTGAACCTGCTCTATCTGGCAAACTATGATAGCCTCGAAGTTTTCGCTAAGGAAATTTAATTTTCATTTTCCGTAAGGAATCTGACTGTGCAAGGACGGGCGGTTGATCCGAATCACCGTGTATATACGCCTCTCCTAGTCTAGCGTTCTACCCCCACCACTCGACCGCTTTCACGCGCTCTGCCGTTTTCGGTCATGTTGGCACGTATTTCTCACCTATTTAGCAGCATTTTAACGAAAAATCAGGATAGACGTATTGTAGTACTATACTTCTGCCTCCGAAATCTTTTTCGCAAATTGAGATCGGACGATCTCCAGAGCATCCAGGCTCGCTGCAAGATAGTGCAAAAAAAAATTCAAATTGCAATTGTGCAAAAACTAATGAACCTACAGCGCCTGTTTTTTGCACGCATAAAGTACATATCAATCGCTATTATGTCGCGAAAGATCTGTGCTACGACTCAAAAAATGGCGGAGTTATGAATTTTCGAAAAAAGGCTGATTTTTCCGGGTTTTTCCGATTTTTCTCCGTTACTAATAACCCGATCTGGTCGTTCCATAGCTCATTTTCTTTGCATTCTGATTCTCTACAATTAATCTCGTGGGAGCATCAAGATTACTTCATTAGTTTGGATTTTATAGGCAAAAAACTAAAAAAAAACGATTTTTTGATTTTAAATGTTTATAACAAAGTTTGCAATGGTTGTTGCGAGTGGAATTTATGACAAAATACAACCACGGACTGTCCTCTGTGTGATGGCACCATCGGCATCCTGTTACTATTTTTGTCACGAAAAAATCTCTATGGCTTGGCCTATATTTGGAGGGGAAAGCCCCATATATAAAAATAGAAATCAAAAGTGAATAAAATTACTTACCGCCGATGAGTATTTCAAGAGATGTAAGGACTTTGATTTTTTGAAATATAAAATTCTAACAAAATGTCAAGTTCAATATTTTCAAATCAATCAAACTATCATGGGCACTTTTGAAGAACATTAAATTCTCTGTCAAATGAGTCTTGGATGAGAACAATCCATTAAAATGCGGCTGAGTTGTGCGCGGCTAAAGAAAGAGTAGTACTATTTACATGCTTTTAGCATGGGAAAACTTGAACAGAAGAGTGCGAGTTCTGAGAATTGGAATTAAGAGCTAAAAATTGGACAGGATTCCTTATTTGACGTCTACTACAAGATTTTCAATGGGGAGTTGAAAAAAAAAAAAAATAGTCGTTCCAAAAAAAGCACCCTAATGTATAAGCAGTATATTCCCGGGAAAAAAAAATTATATAAAATTATATATGAGAATATAAAATTATATAAAATTGTATCTTATTTCATATAATTTTGTATGATTATATCTAGATTCTTACACTAAATTGTATAAATTTTTATAAAATTATATAAAATTATATAAATTTTGTAAAATTTTATATAATTATATAGTAAAGTGTTTTTATTGCTTGTCTTTCGACCTTACAATGTTTTTATTACATTTTTCTTTTCTTACGTTTCGCTATTCATCCGCTACTTATCTCTTCTGTTTACATTTGTGTTTACTTGCATGTTATTTTATTTTATGACCTTTCTAACTCAAATATAATTCTTCTATGCTGACCATACAATGTCTCTTATTCTATCCTTCTATTTATTTATTTATTTATTTCTATGTAAGTGCATATATATCTCTATTTTGTTTATCTTATTCATACATTTATTTATACTTATATTCTATCTATATTCTCTTCTTTTTTTCGGATTATGCTCCGTTGGCCTTTTCTTCTTTCGTTTTTCCTTCGCGTCTTTTCTTTTTTTTTTTTTTTCTTCTTATTTCTCTTCGCTCTTTTCCCCATCATTCTTCTTTTCTTCTTTTCTCAGCTCGTCTATTACTTCTGCTAGTTTGTCTAGCAGCTCTCTCTTTCTCTGTCCGCCTTTGCTTTCTTTTTCTCTTACTGTTTCTTTTTCCTCCTTTTCGCTTCTTTCGTTTTCCTTCCTCTCCTTTCTTTCTCTTTCTTTTGCATTTTCTTCTTTCTCTTTTACTGGTTCTTCTTCTTCTCTCTTCTTTCTTTCTTTTTCAGCCTCTTCTTTTCTGGCACAGTTTCTCTTATATCTGTCCTCTGCTATCTTCGCTTTTTGTTTCCATCTCGCTTCTCTCTCTTTGAACGTTAGGTCGTCTTCTATTACCACGTCTTCCATTATTTCGGCTCTTATTTTTCCTCTCATCACTTCTCTCTTATCTACTTCGCTCCATAGTTCTACTCCCGCTGCTCCTTTCGCTTTCGACAGATCTACTCCTCCGCATTCCCATTCTCTTTCTATCTGCACTTTCTTTCCTGCTGCTGTGCATATTATTCTTTTGATATCTTCTCTCCATTTCTTCGATCCTCCTATTCCTTTTACTACGACGTTCTTTCTTCTTTTCTCTTTTGCCATTCTTTCTGCCTCTTCTTCATCTCTCTTTCTTTCGTTCCTGTCTGTCTCGGCCTTTCTGCTGTCTTCGCTTATTCCTCTTCTTTGCTCTTCTGGGTTTTCTCCTTCGCGTTGCTGTTTTTTCCCACAGCTTTCCTTCAGCACCTCTATCTCCTTTCTTAGTTCTTCTATTTCTTTTTTCTCCACCCTAGCTTCTTTTATTTCCTTCTTCATCTTTTCTATCTCTGCTCTGACCTCTCTTGTTTCTTTTGCATACCCTTCCATCATCATCTCTATTAGTTCCATCGCGCTTTCGTTTTCTTTTTCGCTTCCCTCGCTCATTTCTGCTTGCCTCGCTTGCGCCGTTCTCTCCTTGCGCTCGTCTCTAGCTTTGTCGCCTTACTGCTGCGCTGCTTCTTTTCTTCTGTTGCTCGCGGTTATTCCCCCTCTGCTACTGTACCCCGCTGTCCTCCCTCTCCTGTCTTTTTGCCGTTCGGTTGCTTGCCCTTGTCTGCTCTCGCTTCTCTGTGCCGTTTGTCTCTCTCTCTCTGGCTACCGCCTCTCCGCAGCCTCACGTGGGGGGGTCGACCCCTCGGCCCCTCGCGCGGCTTGAGGCGGTTTACCCTCTCTCTCCTTTTCTGTTTGCTCGCCTTCTCTCTCTGTTCTTGCTCTCTCTCTTGTATCTTTTATTTCCCTCATTTTTGCTGCTCCGCTGCCGTCGTCATTCAGTATTTCTATTATCTTCTCTACTCCTCCTTGTCTCCCGCCTCCTCTGCATCTTTCTGTCACATGCTCCCAGTTTTCTTCCTCTGCGTCGCATATCCTGCATTTTCTCTTGTCTGCGTCCTCTTCCCAGTAGTTACTTCCTTTCATCTCGTTGCCTAGTCTGAATCTCGCTATCATTATCATTTCTTTTTCTTTCCTCGTCGTCCTTAGGTATCTCGGCGTTTCTAGTGTGGTTATTTCTTTGTAAATGCTGTTGTATTTTGAGTTTCTCATTCTGTTTCCTCTCTCTTGTTCTTGTATTTCCTTGTCTCTTTCTGCTACTTTTCCCTTCATGTCTTCTCCTCTCTCTCTTCTGTTTTCAACTTCTTCTGCGCTGTAGCCTCGCTCTTCGTAGAATTTTCTTCTTTCTTCCTCCCAGTTTGATCTGTTCTCCTTCTTTCCTGTCTTTATTTCATTCCAGCATCTTCTGGCTAGTTCGTTACCTCCTCCCTCCCTCAGTTTTTCTTCGTATTTCATTGCTCTTTTTCCTGCTTTCGTTCTTATTTTGTATCTTTTTGTCTCTTCTCTTATCATGTATCCTGGTGTTCTTCCGTCTAGGCCTAGAGTCCATCTTATGAATTTTTCGTGCATTCTTTCCATTTCCTCTCTTTCCGTCCACCCCCATATCTCAGCACCGTACATGGCAATGCTTTCGACTAGCGCTTCGAATATCCTCATCCTTTTGCGCCAGTCTCCTCCCATCATTCTTTTGCCTATCCCCCATACCTGGCCCATTGCTATCGTTGCTTTCTTGGCTCTCTCTCTCGCGTGTTCCTTCATGCTTCCGTTCTTTTGCAACGTGAATCCTAGGTATTTGAACGTCTTCACCTCTTCTATGGCGCTCCCTTTCCATTGCCAGCTTTCTTCTTTTTCTCTGCCTCCCCCTTTTCTGAATCTCATTATTTTGGTTTTATCGGCGTTTAGCTCTATATATATAATTATATATTATCATACATAAATCAGAAAACCCTGAACCGTAGACTTATATATTATTATATATAAATATATATAAAGATATAAAATTTTATAAATTTTGTATTTTGTTATAAAATTATATAAAATTTTATTGGATTTCTTAGATTAAAATATATCATTATATAAAATTATACAAATTTTTATATTATCGTATATAATCATATATTAATCAGCAACCTCGAAACTACAGCTTATATATTATGATATATAAATATATAAAATAATATAAAATGTTTTATATTTTGTATTTTTTTATAAAATTATATAAAGCCGTGTTGGATTCTTCTCATTAAATTGCTCGTTTCTGCAAGTATAATTTATCGATCAATATTTAGTATTAATTAACATTTTTGATGATTATATTTATATATATATAATTTTTGCAGCACTTATATTGATTTTCTTTTTTTTTTTTATCTCTTTCGTTAGTATTAATAACTCTTTATGAACTTACCGATATATCAAGGATAGGAAAAGGATAATATTTTGTATGGTTATTAAAAAATAAAAATTTAAAATGTATTTTGAGAAATAAAATTTGAAGTGAGCAGCAATAAAAAAAATTCTATAGAATTTTGGTTCATATATTTCGTCTCATATTATTATATAGAGTTATATATAAAAATGTCTTATTTTATATGATGACATAAAATCAGTTAAATATAAGAGTTTATATAATTGAATAAAAATATATATTTTTATATATAATTATATAAAATTATACATTCGGATATATTTTGAGATAAAATTATATCATGCCAAAATTGAGATATCATTTTATATAATTATATATGGTCAACTATATATAATTCTATATAATTATATAAAAAAAATTTTTCCCGGGTTATACGTATGATACGTTTACTATGCGCATCTGGCGGTGCACTTTTGATAATCTCTTGAAATACATTATTTAGCATTACTAGCTATTTCTGATAGGATCCCTTATTTCTTCAAATTCAATGTTTTCTTCAGATTCAAATGATGCAAAAAAAAAAATCAAATCAAATTCAGAATCAATTCAGTTGCTGGTGAAGTTTAAAAACTATTATTTCCGTTACTCATTTATAAAACACACACGATTGAACGGCAGCCAGAAACTGTATATTCTGCCATATTCTGTCTGTACCTACATTGGAAACATGTATTTGAGGCATTGATTCCGCAGTGACTATCCTATGACGGTGCAGACCAGCTAACATCTGCATCGACATTTGCATTATCATCTAATTTTAGTACATAATAGTTGACAAAAACAAAAAAAAATAGAAATAATTTCTCATCAAGCTGTTCACTTGAAAGAATTTTCCATAAAGTTCCGATCCGTTTTATTTTCAAAATAGTTTCAACATTTAGTACTAATGAATTTAAAAACGAGGGAAATTCATTTTTCTATCGATTCGAAAATGAACATGCAAATGTGGTAGATGATCGATTTTTTTTTTTTTCAATGCTCGAAGAGTATATCTTTTTTTTGTAGATTGTTAAATTCGTGTACCAGACATTCAACATATAATAAGTGCAATATACACGTTGAATAGAACACCTCGATACCATCGCATTGAATCTTAATTGGAATGACGCTAAAGAACTTGACGCAATGCCTGGTTTATGTAGAAAAAATGTACACACCCGTAAATATTTGCGCCGTAATCACCGTCGAGCAGTACTCGAATCTTTTTCGACTGAAACCAAAGTAGACTTACCCAATCATCATGTACAATGCGAGTTGGATGGAAGTCATGAGAGCTCTGCTGATGACAAGAGCATCGACTCATCCAAACACCTGCGCATCGACTCATCCGAACATCTGAACATCGACGCAAATGAATCTTATTGCATTGCCGACGAAAGTGATCAGTCGGTCATAAATTTTCATACGAACTCGCATGAAACTACACAAGTTCAGGGAGTAATTTTAAAGAACGGAGATGAAATGTTCATGAATGAATTACGTAGGATAGCGTACACAAACAATGCTACACAAACAATAATGCAGCAGATGATAGATTTGATGCGACCGAAATATCCATTTTTACCCCAATCTGCTAGAACACTTCTGGGAACGCCAAAAACAAGAAAAATCATTGAATTGAATTCAGGAGAAATAGTTTATTTCGGCGTAGAAAGTAGCCTTGTACGAAAATTGAACTTTGACAATAATAACGCTGTGCAAGAAGACATCGTTGATATATCAATCGATTGCAATATTGACGGGTTACCGATATTTAAGAGTAGCAAGAGTCAATTTTGGCCCATTTTGGCACGAAGCACAACTCTAGAGGATGAACGTCCATTCATTGTAGCCATTTTTTGTGGAACAGAAAAACCAGCGCCATTAGATATTTTTCTCGAAAATTTTATCGAGGAAATGGAGACGTTACAAGAGAAGGGCTTCATTTACAGTAATCAATGTTATCGTGTGAACATTCGATGCTTTTCCTGTGACGCGCCCGCGAGAGCAATGCTGAAATCGATATCTTCTCATACTAGCTTCCACGGCTGCGAAAGATGCAAACATAAAGCGATAAAAGTTATTCGTAATCCATTTTATCCAATAACAAACCAAACATTCGGTCGAAGAAAAGACAAACATTTTTATTCGGGGAAAGTATCCAAATACATCAAAGAAAATAAATCACCTTTACTTAAATTAGTCGGGCTTGTATCGCAATTTGTTTTAGATCCAATGCACTTGATATACCTTGGTATTGTCAAAAGATTGATCAAGAAATGTTGGTTGGGTGGAATACGAAAATTCCGATTGTCTAAATTACTAGTGAAAACTTAGTGGACGAATTGTCGCGAAAGTTAAAAGATTACATTCCAAATGATTTCGGTCGTAAATCTCGAGGGTTTACGGATGTAGATCGGTGGAAAGCGACAGAGTTAAGATTATTTCTGCTTTACACCGGTCCAGTTCTAATGCGTGATATTTTGAACAAACAACAATATTCTCATTTTCTGCTATTGCATACTGCTATTTTCATCTTGAATAATAAAATTCTGATCTCTCGTCATTTAGAAGTTGCGAGGAAAGTGTTATCAGATTTTCTTTCTCAGGCTGCAGAGTTGTACGGCCCAGAATTTGTGGTTTATAATGTACATTCTCTGCTACATGTTTGCGACGACGTGGTTTTATACGAAACTCTAGAAGAATACAGTTGTTTTCCTTATGAAAACTGTCTCGGGCATTTAAAAAGACGTATCCGCTCCAAGAAGCGACCACTGTCACAGATTTGTAACCGTATGAGGGAAGCAGATCGGATTATTGATTCTAAAAAAGCCGAAATTCCTCAGTGTACTCCAAAAGGTATCCAATATACAGCAAACGATATTGATTCATTCCAATGCAAGTCTCTGATCACTAGAAAATTCAAAATTTCTACTCAAAAAGCAGATAATGTCGTCGTCGTGAACAGGCAGATTTGTAACATTAAATTAATCAACTTTATTGCAGGGGAATACAAGTGTATAGCTATACTCTTTATACCATGCGATTATGTGGAAACTAAAGGCTCCAAGCGCGCAGGCGCTGATTTATTCGACTATTACGAGGGACACCAATTTCAGACTCTGCACGAATATCCCTAGAGTCCGTCTGCTGTTTGTTTCCGATTGTTGTCAAATACAAATGGCGACAGACCGTGGCAGGAATAGGTTATGTTTCTTGTGAATCCAGCAGACGACAGAGCTAGGGATATTACTGAAAAGTTGGTGGAGTTGCTAGCGCGATTCTGCCGACCAATGAGATTCGAATAAATCAAAGTTCGCGCGCTTGGAGCCTTTAGTTTCCACATAATCGCATGGTATATGTTCAAGATTTATACGATGGCCCAATTCGGTCGTCTAAATTGGGAATATACTTTGTTAGGGGATCCCGCGAAGCTACAACATTTTCCGTTAACGATATATCACATAAATGTCTATGCTTACCTCATAAAAATGGTTTTCCTGTTCTGCCTCTACTACATCAGAAAGAATAATACTAACATATATTTGAATAGTACCCAATCGAACTACTTGATATTATTTATACGTATGATTGGTCGTATTCTGTAATATTTCACATAATTAAACCGAATAATAGAGCGTAAATTCTAAAGATTCTTGCGGGGCGTTATAAAGTCAGTACAAAAAGGTCAAGGCAATGTACATGTATGTAAATACATTAAAGATATTGAATACGATATGATGATTCATTATTGTTGAAGAGAATTTTGAGACATGTGAAACACTATTATAGCAGAGGTACGGCACACTTGAATTAAGTACACACAAGGCGTCCACGTTCAATCGACCAGCATACGATTCTTTTATTTTTTTATCATATAGCCCTATCGAGGATTTATTAAATGTTAAACCCATTTTTCATTACTCTGGAAGCTGTGAATGAACCAAAATCAAGGCGCCAAACGTTTTGAAAATGTGAAAAAAAAACTTCGGTTAGCGTTCTACATGGTTTTAGCATATTTTTGATAACATTGAAAATATTAGTGATTGAGTTGAAAATTATAAAAGTACTTGAAACAGTAGCCAACAAAATGCGGCGTCACAAAATCGATCTTAGACAGATTGTAATTTTTAAGAAATATGAAATATTCGTTCAAATATTGACGACATTGAAGTCTGCATCGTTGGAACGCAACGAAATCCAGGAAAAAAATATCCAGGTATCCTCGCGCCTTTTAACGTTGTGGTCATTAGTAACGAACGCTGAATCTTTCTAAAATTATTGATTTGGAGGAAATCTTCAGATTTGCGGAGACGGGGGTCGGTCATCGTAGTTTTATCGAAGGTTAACGCTTGGTAAAGGCTAGCCATATTTTGTTTTGTGGCAGAGAAAAGGAATCTGGAACCGGTGACACGTGTAACGTACTAGGTTACTGTGTCCAGACGACAGATCTACGAGGTTAACCTCACGAAATAACGGGAGTATTCGAGAAAGAAAAAATAAAAACAATGAATTGTACGTTCAAAGCTGGATTAAGTTCTAAATGCAAACATATTGTGGCGTTTCTGCTGTGCTGCTACAGGTAACATAACTTCAACCTTGAATAATAATATACTTATGTGATAACGTGTTGCAGAAATTAATTAGGTAATATTTTGAATCTACAACCAAGCAGACTTCGTTTATTCTGATTATTATTGACATTTGTATACTTTTTCATTTTTCAGAATCAACAATATCAGCGACTTGCCCGTAGTTTCATGTGTAACGTGGCCAAACCACGACCCACATAAATATTAGGATCATATGGTTAATAAATCAGGCCGCCTGTCAATGGCGCGCGCCATCTGCCATCAGCGCGGTCAACTATAAAAGACGCCATCTACCACGGCGCAGTAAACTATCGCCTATCGCCATTTTGCCTAAGATTTTTCTCGCTAACAAAGTAAGCAGTCGATTTAATGAGGTAGCAGCAAATATCGATATTTAATCAGAGCAAGTCTCTCTGCGGATATCCAAGTGTGAAGCTAGCGGGGTTGTTTCGGCCTCCTTGCCTGTTTGACCACTTCGGTATTCCTATTGCATTTTTTATACACACAGTTTCGCTCTAGAAGTATTGGTGAAGCTAGCGTGGTTCCTTCGGTCTCCTCGCCTGTCAGATCCGTGCTTCTTGCAAGCACAGCTGTTGAATTTAATTATCAGTCGAGTCATTTCGGGATAAACAAACTTTATTCAAATTCAAAATTAAATTAACGTAGTAAATAAATTCATTTAATATTCATACTCGAGCCAACAACTCCTTAAAAGACCTAGCAGTCTAGGCAAAATTCACATCAAACACGTATACACACGTCATTAGCATTAAGTCAATTAGGGATAGTAACATACTCAGGTAAACTGAACCTTTTATCTTAGAATTGAGCCAAAAACTCTTTGAAAGACCTAGCTGTCTAGGCACCTATATTTTAAGTTATCGTTTTTAACATCACATACACTTCAACTATCCTATGTTAGAGTTACAATATTTATATCAAATAATCACCTTCAATATAAAAAAATAATAAAACATTACTAGTGATTATTATAAACTGTGTGAATTCAATCAATCAACTACCATCCCAATTATAAAATACAAGTAGGCCCGTGGAGAAAGTCCAAGCACCCTGAGATAAGAGACTACGTCGGCCTTCTGCCGATATAAGTAAAGAGTTAAATTAGAATTAACACACGTGTACTGACAAAAAGTGTCTGTGGAATGAACCTCATCAAAAATCATTGAAGAAGTATGAAGCAATGCCACTCCATCAGCACTCATGTTATGCGGAAGATAGCCGACAACCAGGGATAGTTCTTACGAAGGAACAAGAGACGAGGTTCAGACAACGATTGATAAATACGGAGTCTCGATCAGCTCTGTTGAAACACATGTGAATATTAAATACAAGAGAAATCTCTAACTGCTTTTTAACATTTAGTTGGATATATTTTCAACCTTCAACTGAATATTTATAACAGTTAATGATTTTGCGGTGTATTTATTTATTGGAATTTATCATAAATGAACAGATTTCTACAAAGTGACAGCTCCACATTGAAGAAAAATTAATATCATGTTGATTCTTGAATTCTAAAAATAAATGGGTCACGGAGTCAGTGATATCTTGAATTGGTTACTAACAACAGTTGCTCTCCTTTCTGTAAATAGGTGTGGAAGGCACGAACCCTTGAGAGATAGTAACAATAATCCCTTCGAGACTCGTATTTCAACTGAAGATGCCAAAGTTATCATCAATAGCGGAAAGTCTAATGTTATTCAGAAACTGGCGGATATTCCATACGCACCACTTAGAGAATGCTGCCAAAATTTGTTTGAAACATTGAGAGGGAATGTGGTTTTGATTTCCCAAGAAACGCAAGTATCCCTTATTTCTTGGCAAAACGAACGTCACCTCCGTATCACTGGTTCTAGGTGCTACGGTCTCTTTACGTACACAAGAAATAAAGATCCTGATTGGCAAGAATAAGCACTAAAGCATTTTTACCCAGCTTCTTTCAGCAACGTCTACACAAAACATGGAATAAAATATGAACCGATTGCTCGAACAGTGTATGAAAATGTCGCATCAGCCGCAGTAAAGCAATGTGGTTTGATCGTATCTGAAAAGAATCCTTGGTTGGCTTATTCCTCATAAATTATTAGAAATCAAATGCCCCTACGGTGGAATAAAAATGTCTGTGGAAAATTTATGTTCTACTTTAAAGTACCTTGAGCTGCGAGCAAATCAAATGACACTGAAAAAAAAACATGCCTACTATGCACAAGTGCAACTGGGTATGGCGGTTCTCAACGTACTGGAAACTGATTTTGTAATTTTTGCTTCGAATGACAATAGTGTAAAGATTTTTTCAATTCCATTCGATGCAAAGTATTTTTTTCAAATGTTTGAAACTCTAAAAACGACATATTTCAATAACATGCTGCATTATGTCTGTGAAAAAAATCAACAACAATGATCAACTCGCAAATACGTATTTTATTGCACAATGAAGGAACATGACATAGTTGTACCATACAGTATAATTCACATAAAAAATGACTGACAATTTATTATTCCTATATATTTTAAGTGTTTACACCTGTAAAAAAAAGTACTATTAAGGGGGGACAGTACTGAAAATTTGTTAAATCCATTTTTTTTTCCACCAATCAAAATGGTCCAATCAATAATCCACTCCAGCAATTTTTAGATACTAGTAGTATGTGTATTGGAAAAAAAGTGTATGCGCAGGAGACCTTTCGCAGAAGATTTCCTTCGAACCACTGCGAAAGGTCTCCTGCGCATACACTTTCATCGCAGAAGGTTGATATTTTTTTCCAATACACATACTACTAATATCTAAGAATTGCTGGAGGGGATTTTTGATTGGACCATTTTGAGTAGTGGAAAAAAAAAATGGTTTTTGACAAAGTTTCAGTACTGTCCCCCCTTAATTAAATGTGAAAACCTGTAAAAAAAAGTACGACTCAATAAAATAATACATCTTCCAACCAATCTTGTTATTCTAGGAATAGAATTTGTCGTCTTTGAGAATGGGTGCGCTCAAGTTGACTATAGCACATACAATGCAAAAAATTTTTCCACCTTTCTTCACAAGACAGGACGGCATTTTTTCTAAAATCTTGAACGCCTTTATTCTTTGGTTTGCTCTTTCAATATGCACTCTGGCACTTGCAATACTGACTGTTTCACATGCTTCCGTTGCAGGGAATTGTCTTCTCTTTTCCAAGAATGCTGAACAAACTAATGTTATGTCGTTTTGCGCACAAGTTTCGCCAATTTTGAAACTCTTATCCACCATGACTGCATCGAACTTTTCAAGAAGGTTAATTATGTTGCTCTGTTCGAAGATAGCCTTATCGAAGGCCCGACCACCGTACGGCTCACTAACGAAAGAAATCATCCCAGCTGGTGTAACACCTGTCATGAACTTCAACGTATTGCAGCCTTTATAATGGGAATAAGTCGCTATTTGGCAACATAACTTTTTGGGATGTCCTATTGCAACTTCCGTACAGTCCAAAACGACTCTGACAGTTTCGAACCCCTTAAAACATTTTGGCATATTTTGCGCAATTTCTTCCCTAGTTGGCCAAAAAATTAGAGGTCTCAAAATAACGTACAAAATATCTATCATTCCATTTATTCTCTGGCTACAACTTTCTGGAGTGTATTGTTGAAAAATAACTGCCAAAACTGCATACGAACAATTCATTTTAAATTTCATGAAAGTCATGATAATTATGCTACGAATACTCAGCTTGGATACAGGATTATCTGGCTTTAATTCTTTCACTAATTCTTCAATTGTGTCAAGTAAGGACAAAAATGGGATTCCTGTCAGTGTACTCAAGTCTGTGTCGGATTTTATGCATCTGGTAAAATTAAAAAACACATCTTCACTCTGAACTTGAGTGGCAGCATCAACAGTTTTAGTTATAACTGGCGAAAGTTTCAAACTTTCATTTTCTGCTGGTGGTGTCATTGGAATTGTCTGTTCTTCCTCCTGCACATCTACTGGATCTTTTTCTTCTCTCATGCTTTCCTTTGGTTTTTCATCTTCAGCTATTACTTTGAGGTTTCTTCTTCTGCTCCGCTCATTTCTAATTGCCTTCTGTTCCTCGTTCGTCTTCCTATAATCTTTTTTTTCAGGCAAATTGCAAGTAGGGATTACATTCTTCTTGAGGTACCGCTTACTACTAGGAACATCTGTGAAAATTGATAAAAATAGTGAGTTGACAACTGTACAATCAGTCAAGCTTAAAACAATTATTTCGTACCACGAATTGGAGTGAAATTTCTAAATATTCTTCTACAGTAAATTTCTCTAGATATTTCATAGTTTGAAGAGGTTAGGTTTCAAAAAGATCAAACAAGTGTTATTTCTACTATAACAAAAAGTATTCTTCAAAATAAGATCAACCAATTCTGTTTGAACAATTTTATTCTTACTAGAATTTGAAAAGATTTTACTTACTGGGAAACAAGTAGTCACTGGGATTGAAATGCAGGGAACAAATAGTCATTGCTTTTGTCACTTTCTTTCCTGTGCCAATTTTTTTTATCCACGCCGTTCTTATATCAATCATTTCTTCATTTCCGAACTTATTTTTGTATTTAACTTGAGGTCCATTCTCGTTTGGAAAGCAGTGAAACCTCAAATCAGTATCACGGCATGCCAGACTGTGACAGCCTTACACGCAACAGAAAACCCGAGATTTTGTAGGTTTGGCCTCAAATCTGGCGCCACTATTTTCACACATTGTACAAATATGATTAAAAAAAGTGTGTGGCTTATTATTTACACTTGACAATCAATAAAGGTATTATTAATACGGTTTATCGTTGACTGTCCTATACGGGTTCTATAGTAAGGCACGCGGGGATACCTGGATGGCTTAGTACCGAGTTCTGTCACTAGTTGGCGTATCAAGGTTCTTTGGATCCCAATAGAAATAAAATGGAACCATTCTAAAGTTAATGTGACGTGAACCAGAATTGGAAATAAAATCTGCGGTCTTGTAAGGGTCAGACGACGCTGGTTGAGTTGGCGTGAGATGTGCCATATAATATGATAATTTTACAATAAATTCCCGGGAATGAATATCGCAATTTTATCATATGTTTGATACCTACCAAAGAATCCGATCATTTCTGTAGTCTTTTTTTTTTTTTTGTAATGATCTTCTATAGGTATTTCTAATAATTGCAATTAAAACTGATTCATATTCATGCAGGTTTAGATTTCGGAAAGATGTATGCAATAGTCGAATTTTTACGGGGCATGAATCAAGATTCGCGGCAGCGAATCGCCGCCAAGTACCCTAGGCAGGCGAGCGCTAGCCGGAACTCTATTTGCTCGGGGAACTCTTTATACCTGTAAGCAGGAGGTCATAACGACGGCCGCTATTGATATTGTCTTATGTATACGCTGCCCGTCATTAACCTCTTATTTGCAGCGCGCTTTTCTAAAAGACCCTAACTCTATGTGCCCGGTACAGAAAACCCTATCTTGACGGCGTCCGTCTTAAAAGACCTATCTTTGAATCCTGTAACCTAAAAGACTTATCTAATTGATGCCTGACGTAAGAGACCTAACTTCTGAGTTGCTCACGGAAAGACCGTATGTGACATTTTTGGAGGTTTGGAGTTGAGATGTAGAAAGTGTTCTGAAAACCATTTTCTAGCTTCCTTATTAATATCAACCCTTGAAACACAATCTAATGGGAATAATTCAGTATTAACGAAACAACGTAACTGCGAATTGCCGTTTGTTTCCGCTCATGAAAAACCTATCTGCGAGTTCCCATGGCAAATAGCTTCAGCCGTTGTGCGCGTATGCGACTGCGCAGCACGTGGTATCGTGACGTGCAACAGGGGACCCACGCTGTCAACCGGTGTTATGAAAAACAAAAATGTCAAGCTCACGGGGTCGTAAAATAGTTGAAATGGCGTTGGACTTGAATAATAACAATAGTCCACAGTGCATTGAAAAGGAAGAAGAGACATCAAGTCATCATGAATGTAAGTAACGTTGTTTGTAATATCTGTAATCTAACCTCACTTGTTGCCGGGCATTCGTCCGATCCCTTAACCTCTAAAACCGGCATTTCTAAACTCTTGACTTGCATTTAATGAAATTGGGTACACGCAGTATTCTAGTCCATTTAGGATGGACATCAGACAATAATGACCTGGTCGCTATAGGTCACAAAAATGAAATCGAAACAATAAACGTCAAATTATTCTCGTACTTGAAACGCGGTCTTTTTATCACGTCAGCTGCTTTTTTCTTGATTTTTATCAATCTATTTTATAATCAGCCAGATTTTAGTATCATTTAGAAGTGGATACTGTAAATTTCATGCAATCGTTCAATTTCTCAAGTTTTTTCATCCACCCATTCACGATCTGATTTAATTTAATCTCTAAACTAAAAAGGGATCAGCCACATCAATAAACAAACACTGTAAGGTGTAAAGAACACTTTATTTGTTAAACTCGTTCATATTTTATGGCAGTATCCACTCCTGAGATAAAGTATTTATGTCCAAAAAGCATTCAAAAACATTTTTTATTTGTTCAGTTGATTAAAAATATTATTTTCAGGTTTGAAGTGGTCAAATGATACTGATCATTTTGATCGTACTGATCAAAATGATCCAACTCCAGTGAAGAAACGTTGTAACCAAAACCCGGCAAGAAGGAGGCTTGATTTCGAAGAAACTGTTCTGAAAGGTGGGTTTGCCAGTAAAGTCTTCATAAGCAGTTAATTAGTACAGTCGTTGCACGTGGGAGGTATATGCAGTCCTTATAATGCAGTATTACAGCCAATCGGGGACGCGCAGACCAACCTGTCATATAAAGACCATCCTGACACACATCTTATTTGAAGAGCTTAATTTGATTAATGTTGCATCAGAATGTGGATCTTATAAGGATAGATAAGGGAGAATGTGGTCTCTTTACAGATAAACACAGTGGCGACCTTGGTGGTGAGAAAGATTCTGTAACCAGAGCTGTGTCAAAGATAGCAACGGGCCAGAATGCAGCAATAGATCATGCAGCTGGGCAAAACTTGATTCCAGGCCCTAGCAATTCTTCTGTTGACAGTTCAGCGAAGACAAATAGTAACTACACTCTGTATCAAGAAGGAGCTGATCAAATCATATCTGCTGCAGAGCTGATAACCGTCACCGGTGATTTTCCAAGTACAGAGAGCAAGTCAACTAATGGTAAGCTGAGTCATTGATGAGATCGATTAATTTACTTATGATATGTAATATCGATCAAATTGATATTTCAATTGCTAGCATGCATTGCATTGTACTTTCTTTCTAGACTAGAATTAATGTTTCCTTTATTACTTCTCATTCATTCATTTTTTTTTTTTGTTCCAGCTGATGATATATCGATTCAGAAAGAGCTTGTTTTTGATTTTTCTTCTGACATCCCAGGCTTTGATAATTTCTTTTTTTCGCTTCCACTGAATGATAATGAGGATGCGAATACTGTTGAAATGGGGAATGATGATAATCCTCTGCAACCTGTAATACCTTCCGGAGGCTCTATCTCTGCATCTGAAAGGGGTCGCAGAAAGAGAATAGAACGTCCGAGGGATACGTCAGCGAAACAACGTACCAGAAACCCAGCAATGTGGAAATGTAATATTGCAAAAAAGGCTAGAGACTCAGGAGCCCCTCACACCAGTGTGCATGGGAAAAAAAATGAAGCTCGAAAAATGGGTCTTGCGTGTCCCAAAAGTTGCAGAAACAAATGTACTGATAAGATAAACGAGGAACAGAGGAAAGGCATTTTCGAGTGTTTCTGGGGTATCGCAGACCACAATCGACAGTGGGATTTCATCGCACGTCACACCAAGATAACAGAAAAGCAAAAGGACACTACTCACTGGAAGTCCAGGAGAAATTTCTCTCGTTATCACTTCTTTCGAATCGATGGAAACGAAATCAAAGTTTGTAAAAATATGTTTTTAAATACCTTAGGAATTTGTGATTCTTGGACAAATACTGCGGCTCGTAAACTTGGTTCGGGGGGTACTGTGTCACCTGACAAACGTGGCCGTCATGACAAACATGGGAATCGGGTATCTCAGGCAACTAAAGACAGCGCGTGGGAACATATCAATTGTTTTCCCAGGATTCCCTCCCATTACTGTAGGAAGGAAAGTAATAAGGAATACCTTGAAGATGGGCTGAATGTGAGAAAGATGTATAATCTGTACGTTAAGTGGTATGCAGAGCAAGAATATGATCCTGACAAAATTGCGAGTGAACGTCAGTATAGGACCATATTCTTGACTAAGTTTAACATCGCTTTCCACAAGCCCAAGAAAGATCAGTGCGATCAGTGCACTGCGTGGAGAAACGCTGAAAAATACCCTGAACAAAGAGAGGCAATGAAAGACCAGTACGAAACGCACATTGCTAATAAAATAGCAGCTAGAAAGATTAAGGACGCCGATAAAGAAGAAGCTTCAGAAAAGGGAAGTACTATAAACTTGGCTTGTTTCGATCTGGAGAAGGTCCTGAATTCGCCCCAAGGCCAAGCGTCTGACTTCTATTACAAGACCAAAATTTCAGTTTATAATTTTACAGTCTTTGACGTAGGGAATCGATTGGGCCAGTGCTACCTATGGCACGAAGCTACAGGAAATAGAGGGTCGAATGAAGTAGGAAGCTTTTTATTCGACTATATACAACAATATGCTGAGAAAGGAGTGACTGAGTTCAGATTCTATTGCGACAACTGCGCTGGACAAAATAAGAATCGTTATGTGTATGCCTTGTTGCGCCTTGCTGCTGTGAAATTTAATGTGAAGATAACTGTCACATTTCTTGAAGTAGGTCATACTCAAACAGAAGGTGACTCGATGCATGCAGCAATTGAGAGAAAGGCAAGGAATAAGGATATCTACACTCCGGATGAGTGGGCCACACTGATTAAGCTCGCTAAAGCTGGAGATAAGCCGTACAAAGTGCATGAAGTCAGTCAGCAACAAATTTATGATCTGAAACCCCTCGTGGATAACAAGACCTGGGACAAGAATGAAGAAGGAGTAGTAATTGCTTGGAAAAAAATTAGGCGCGTACATGTAGATTGTACCTTACCGGCAGAAATCAGGTACAGCTACAATTACACTGGGGAATTTTCTACTCTGTCCACCCACGGTAGAGGACGTCCGGTGAATTTGCGCAATCTCCAGCTCCAGCCAGCATATACGAAGCAGCTTCCTGTCAACGAAAGGACACTGAAAGGCCTCCAAACACTTTGCAAAAAGAATTTAGTCCCAAAAAACCGTCATGCATTCTATAAGAACTTGTGCATTGACAACAACGTGCCTTGGACTGTACCAGAGTAAGCTAATAAGTATAACAAGTACATCCGGAGTAATACAGTACTTTTACATAAATAGGGAGAGTATGATTATAGTCCTTGATGGATTATCTACGCATATTAATATTTTATAACTCTATATTTTATTATAAAATCAAGTATACCAGGGTAATAACATAATTTTTCGTTTTTAATATTTTATTACGTCACTGTATGATACCAAGGCTTAGTTTATGTTGATTTGTGATACTACGATAACTGGTCCTAACGTTATATACATTACGTACTGTATTTTGTACCTGACTTAGTTTGTAGGGTTGTGATAATACAGAAAGCTGTAGTGACTTGATTCACTTACATCCTCGTATGACAGTTTTAATCACTAAATTATTCTAGTGATCGATATTTATTCCTAAATGTATAGTAAGATATCCTTTTATATCATTTTGAGTCTGTGGATACAGTGCAATATGCAGAAAGTACAAACTTATTTTATGCCATGAATGTTCAATAAAAATCAGCAATATGTATGACAATAAATATCAGCTGCATTTGAGTAATCGAAAATTCTTCAAAATTGTTTCGTACTTTTGGAATCAATTTTATTACTGCTTCCTTTTCAATCCTTCCCATCAACCTCTTCATCATTATATATCATCACATTTAATTTTAATACTTGAATAAAACTTTATCTATAAACATTCAAGGGGTATAATAATAATATGATACACGTGAAGATAATATTGAAGTCAAAGCCTTGGAATGCACTCAAATATCAACACTCACAATTAATTCTAAAAACGTCGGTGTCATTTAATATCATAAATTTGTTCACAGTATTAAAATAAAATGGTTTATCGATAGAAATGACCAAGAAAATTATATTCTGAACCAGTAGAAAAAAAAGCATTTAGTGTAAAACCTACAAACAAACTAGAGTTTTTATATTTTATCAATTTTCGTAAGAATGCCTGACAACCCCAAAGGTATAGCACAGCACGTCAAAAATATCGGTTTCAATGATGAAGTATGCGTTCTCGCGATATAAGATGGTTCTGAAAATTAATTGAAAATAATAGCTCATCATTTGAATCCGTTTGTTCGTTAAAAAAGCATTTTCCTGATTTTTATTTAGGTTTTGAACTTTGTTTTTGCTCTCCTGTAAGGTTTAAGAAAATCAGTTACGTCCTTTCCGTGAGCAACTCAGAAGTTAGGTCTCTTACGTCAGGCATCAATTAGATAAGTCTTTTAGGTTACAGGATTCAAAGATAGGTCTTTTAAGACGGACGCCGTCAAGATAGGGTTTTCTGTACCGGGCACATAGAGTTAGGGTCTTTTAGAAAAGCGCGCTGCAAATAAGAGGTTAATGACGGGCAGCGTATACATAAGACAATATCAATAGCGGCCGTCGATAACTTCGGAACGCGTCAATATTTTTCGATCAAATTCACAGAACAGATATTCCCCCACCACGCGACTTCGCTGTATGAATTTGATCGGAATTGGTACACTGGTTTCTGATATATCAGTCACGAAAGTTGATGAAAAAGCATCTTCTTCTTCTTCCTGGTCATCAGGTTTTCGCTAAACGCTTGCTTGTCCTCACGTTTCTGAACGAACGGTGCAACGGATTGACTTGATCTTTGAAACGTGAGTACAAGCCATCGAAATCTCGCCCCCCATTGATTTTTGCATGAATCTGAATCCGCACTCTGTCGATATGTGATAATGAAGTCACACTGAAAGAAATTTGGGTGACTAGCCTTACTATGGAGTTACGCAGCGGCGTTGAACAGATATGCGCTGCGAACCTCCTTTTGGATCTGCCACACGCTCTACTAGGGTGACTCAGTACACCAAGCCGGGTGAGCTACAATCCCAGTGTATAGCTCACGTTCGTGGGTGAGAAAGTCACCCGACGAAGTGTACCTATGCTCCCCAAACCTGAGTAAGTAGCGTCTCAAGGCGACAGAGTGCAGCGCCACTAGGGGTATATTGGTAGGTCGCCCAAATTTTTTTCAGTGCACTAAGTGAGCTACAGAGGGTCGACGAAATCAAAATGGCCGTCGGATGGCTGTCGGATCGCGCTATTGACAGTTAGAATATTCATAATTTATATATTGTTATATTAGGTAAAATCACCCTTACATCATCAATTACATACGACCAACATCTAGTAGCCCATATGATAAAACACATCTCCTAAAATATAAGAACTTCGGTTGCTGCGTCAACAAGCATTATTGTAAAACAAATCAGTCTTGCTCTAGCTTGCTTACTGCACAGACTTGTATTTCAGAATACAAAAACTTATTGCCAACTCATATAATTTCCTCTACGATTCACTTTATTTCTCTTGGAGAACCTACTTTAATCAACTTTAATAACAACGAACATTAAAATCGTTACACTGGTGTCAGAATCGGGATTTTCCGAGACCGATAGAGTGAATATTTTGTGGAATCAATTATAAAAGAGAAGAAATGTCTCGTCGCCGGGCTACTGCATCCTCTGACGAAACTCAACCAGCTGGTAACCAGCTAATACCACCACCTCAAGTCGACATGATGGAGCGACTTTTTCGAGCATTAGCAGCCCAACAACAGGCAAGTCTAACTGCCCAAGCCGCACAACAACAGGCCAATTTAATTGCCCAAAGAGAAGAGAGAGAAGAACGACGAGCCGAACGTGAGGCAAATTTGACGGCTCAACGGGAACGTGAAGAACGCGAAATCCTACGTCTTCGAGAGGAACGCGAGGCAAATCTGTTAGCCCAACGCGAGCGCGAAGAGCGCGAAACTCTTCGAATTCGAGAGGAGAGGGAAGCCAACCTGGCAGCCCAGCGAGCAGATCGTGAGGCAAATTTGGCAGCCCAGCAAGCCACCCTTTCCCTTCTTATGAGACGTCTCGAACCACAGGAGATGATCTCACAGACCTCGACTCCTAGACGATCCCCGATGAGGACCGAGGAAATTGTTGAGCCAGGAAATACTCGGTCTGTACATAATCATGGGGAAGAAGAACCTTCCCCAACTATTCGTAGACCACGTACGGGTGGAGCGGCGACTTTTACGCCGCACACTCGTACAGTACCACACAGCGACCGAATTGAAAATTCAATTCGGGACGCACAAAATGTACACCATACTGACCATATGGCTGGCGATAATACATTAGAAAATAGAGCTATTAATAACACTGTGCCTCTTAATTTGTCTTGCGCCGGGAGTAGTCGCGACAAACAATTAAACAACACGACTGTCATACATAACGAGACTGTATCCAAATCGTCTAACCTAAAAGTAAACTTCTTTGACGGGACAATACCGTGGGCAGATTACGAGAGACGATTTCAAATTGTAGCTAAAGTCAATTCGTGGTCTTCTATTACTAAGGCCGGGCAACTTGCCGGAAGTTTAGGAGGCCCTGCCTTGGCCGTCCTATCAACTCTCGCCGATTCCGATATTCAAAATTACGATAAACTCAGTGCAGCTTCACGTTTAAGATTCGGTAATCAATTGATTTCTAAATTGTCTCTCACTCAATTGGGACTTAGGAAACAGGGCAAAGAAGAAGGTCTTCCTTCGCTCGGTGTAGAAATTGAAAGACTAGCAAGAATAGCTTTGCCAAATTGTGATGAGTCCACTAGGGACATGCTAGCTTGCGACAAATTTATCAACGCCATTACGGATCCAGACCTAAGACATACTCTGAGCTTAACAGGACCTTCTTCGGTCCAAGAAGCAGTAATTAAAGGGATGGAAATCGAAGCCTTGACAAAACACCATTTAGGAGTAGGAAAAGTTCGTCAAATCGAAACAAAAATACCTGCTATTGACCCGACTAAAACTGTCACTCAGAAAACTACTCCCAGGCAGCAAACAAATACTAATAATAATAATAGAAATTACAATAACAATTACAATAGAAATGATAATAATAATAGACCGAATTACGGAGACAGACCCCCGCTAAAATGCAAATTTCGTAAAAAAATAGGTCATGACGCGAATCGATGCTATTCATTAGAAAAATTAATTCAATCCAAAGATGATAATACTCAAAATACTCGAACCTCTTGGAGGAAAGATAGTGAAAATAAAATTGATAATTCTCAAAAATCTTCAGAAGCTCAACGAGGTTCTTCTAACCAAGAAAACTAGTTTTTGATGATTTAGAAGGGCGAAAGTCATCAAGTGTTCGACCCAACGAAAGCCCTATTTTAACTCATTTTCTTTTAAGGAGTCTAAGACAAACAGCCTTATATGCGCGTGGGACTGTCAACGGAATTAACTGCCTCTGGGTCATAGACACTGGGGCAGAAGTGACAGTGGTCCGCTCGGATCTCCTTAAATTTATTAAACCTTCTCAACCATATACTTCTCTTCGTACTGCTACAGGAGAAATAACTCCAGTTTTAAAAGAAGTTTTAGTACGGATAAATGTGATAGGGTGTATCGAGTCTTCACATAAAGTTTACGTAGCAGACATTGAGGATGAAGGGATTTTAGGAATTGACTTTCTTTCAGCACATAATTGTGTAATTTCTACAGAAGGGAACTTATTAATATCGGGTCGACACAAGATAGCTCTCTTAACCAATAGGAACAAAACTTTTGAATTTCCGCAGATTCAAGTTATAGACATTTCTAGGGAAGAAATAGACCCTTTGCCTGATCATTTACAGAATTTATTCAAAAAATCTTCTTTGAGTTTAGATTTGATTCAAAAAGATAAATTTAAAACTTTAATAGAAGAATTTCAAGACGCTTTTGCTAAAAATAGGAACGATAAGGGAAGAAGCAATTTGATAACTCATACCATTGACGTAGGAGATAACCCCCCAATTGAACAAGCGGCTAGGAGATTGCCCTTGAATGGCAGAGAAGAAGTAGAGAAAATGGTAAATGAAATGCTCGCCATCAACGTAATAGAACCATCTTCAAGTCCTTGGGCTTCACCAATCGTTCTCGTCAACAAGAAGGATGGAACAAAAAGATTTTGTATTGATTACAGGAGGTTAAATGACATAACCAAAAAAGATTCATACCCCTTGCCAAGGATTGAAGAAACCCTCGATTTAATAGCTGGAGCAGAATGGTTCAGTACTATAGATTTACAGAGTGTAACGTTTCAGAATTATTATTAATTATTATGTAATAACTTGTAAGTTGGGTCGACGTGCGCCAGCGCCATCTCTGTGTCTCACGTCGAACCCTCTCGCCGGTCACGAATCTCCGAGCGCTCAGAAAACCTTTCTCGCAAGTAAAATCATACCACAATGTTAACAGTACCCGTAGAAATCGGCCTAATAAGCAGAGAAAGGGAAATTCATAATTCTCTCGATATTGGGCTAGTCTGTGCTGTTTCGTCTTCACGACCTGTCCCAATAATTGGAGATATTTTTTTTAACTTATATTAATTACTAGTCTCTACCGGGGAACGACAAGTATAGGCTGTTTCGTCTTCCTGACTTGTTCGATCCGAGGTGTAATAAACTCATTTTTTCTATTGAAAATGATTAGCGATTTCATTATTCTAAATTCTTTTTCACATCAACCTTGTTCAATGATCAATATTTCTCTTTGTCTCAATTAGCTTTCGAGTCAATTAAATATAAAACGGTCATTCGCCAAAACGAAGTTAAATAAGATAGATTCACGATTCCGATTTCAATTTGACAATTATACTCTAGCCACTTTCAGGCCCTTAGAAGGATAGAATTATCAATGTTATCACCTATACCTACATATATTTTATCAATAAAATACTTATTAATCTGTTAATAACCTACAGAAAAGCATTCTTTGTTCCAATTCCTCACTCCTGTTATTCCAATATTTAGAAGTATAATTATCATAAAAAAAGGGATAGTAGGCCCGAGGAGGTAATCTCCAATCGACCCTGAAGACGGGAATCAGCTCTCACATCGAATCAAAAAATAATAAAAAATTGACAACATCACAAGAGTGGTTATTGGCAAGTAGAAATGCATGAGGCAGATAAGGAAAAAACAGCTTTTGTAACCGGTTTAGGAGGATTATGGCATTTTAAGGTTATGCTCTTCGGGTTATGCAACGCTCCTGCCACTTTTGAAAGAACGATGGAAACCATCTTAAAGGAAATAATAGGAATGAAATGTCTGGTGTACTTGGACGATATAATCGTTTTTGGAAAAACATTTGATGAACATTTAGAGAATCTTACTGACGTCTTTTCTCGTCTCAAACAAGCAGGACTCAAGATGAGTCCAAAGAAATGTCATCTCTTACAAAAAGAAGTTCACTTCCTTGGACATATACCGTGTGATTCCTCGCTAACATTGCAGTGATTTGGGTAGTAGATCGTCAGGTATAGTCAGCATGAAAAATTATCTGTGATCGTAGCCGCGGAGTTCTATAGCACCGGTCGATGACGCTCTTCAGTCTTGACAGCTATGGCAATGTGAGTGTCATATTATTACGGAAAAGAATTATTACACCCACAAAATGTTCTTTGTGCACCGAATGATCGTTATCCAGGGGATTGCGACTGATTGGGGATGGATAACTAAGTAAAACTAGTTTTCACAATTACGAGTGCATCTGTAAGAGCGTAACCTCAAAACGGCAAGTAACCTCAAGGACAAGTGACCGTTTTCAGGTAGGCCAAGGGGCTTTACGGTCCTAGTAATTGACACTTAGAGCCAGCGTGGCTCTGAGAGACCGGGCGTGCCGACCATGACACTACATGACCCAGAACTGGCCGAAGTCAAAAGTTCAACCTCTTCCTTGCCACTGTTCCACATCTGGAGCAATTTAAAAAAACTCTACTGCACTAAAGTTTGTTACGGGTATCCGATAAATTTAAAAAAATTTTAGCAACACGTTTTTTTTCACAGACTGACTGACCCGTTGCATCTCTTCGACAAGTAGGGTTACGAACAAAGCGATGTGGATATCATTCATCGAGCAATATAATATATACAATATTGTGTAATTGAATTGTAATATCGTTTATAATACAACGGTATACGATACTATTCCATAAATAAGTAGTGATGAATTGTTAAATTGATTTCAGATGTCAGTTTCTGTTTATTTCAAACATTATTAGGTTATAAATAACTGTCTAGGTGAAATTTACACATCTGATAGTGTTGAAGTTAATAAGTCAATAGCATACGATATCGATTCATAAGTATTATTTTAAGTCTTCTTGTAGTGTCTCGAATCAAACGATAAGAGAAAAATCATCATCTCGTCTTGAGTCTCAACACCTCTCATCTTGTCTTGTTTCGTTTTTCTCGTATCTTGCGGCAACACTATTCTCTTTGAAATTGAAAGGTGAATGGTTAGCTGATCTGGTATTAAATGGATGAACATGGTACATCTCAGAACATCCCTTACGGAAAAAAAATACTGAAAGTACTGCCAGTACAGCAGTACTTGAAGTACTGCCAAAGTACTGCTGTACTTATTTCGCGAGTACACACAGTACTCATAGTACTTCAAGTACAAAAATTACTGAGAAGGGATATATAAGTAGGTGGCAAGTACTAGTGTAGTATGACTGAAGTATTACTTTAAGTTCTAGCCCTTCGGTATTAGTCCAATAAGTACTAGCTAAAACCGTACAGTACAGTATATGAAGTCCACGTACTGCAATATAATAGTATTTGGACTATCACTGTAGTACAGCAGTAGTATTAATTCTGAACTTGGACTAATGCGGCAGTACTAGTTCGAGAGCTGCAGTATTGGTTCGAGTACGAGTACTGGAGTATTAATTCGAGTACTAGTAGTGCAGTATTGGTTCGAGTATTAGTACTGCAGTATTGGTTCGAGTACTAGTACTGCAGTATTGGTTCGAGTACTAGTACTGTAGGATTGGTTCGAGTACGAGTACTGGAGTATTGGTTCGAGTACTAGTACTGCAGTATTATTTCAAGTAATAGTACTGTGGTATTACTCACAGTTAATACTTGTGTACTTATAGTACTGGTCCTCTTGTACTGATAGGTCAAAGTGCCACAGTACTGAGTACTGTAGTGCACTTGTACTTAGTAATAGTATTCTTCAACTTAGTACTAGTACTCTCGTACTCGGTACTAGTATTCTTTAAATCCGTACTAGTACTCATGTACTAAGTACTACTAGTTCCCTGTACTAAGTACTAGTAGTCTTGCACTAAGTACTACTAGTAGTCTACACTTGGTACTAGTACTCTGCACTTAGTACTAGTACTCCTGTATTAAGTACTACTAGTTCTCTGTACTTAGTACTGTAGTGTTAGTACTAAGTACTGAAAATTCGTGTACTAAGTAGTGAGATTTGTGTACTAAGTACTGAGCTCTCAGTATTTTTTTTCCGTAAGGGATGCTAGCTTAGGATGTTACTCGTGTCTATGGGTATGCAGTGGAAAATGCCCCTACTCGTTAGCATTGTGCAACCGACGTCCCAGTTTAATGTCCTTCTCGTTAAACAGTGTATTAGCTGTTCCTGCACACACCCCGTAGAATGATTTGGCAGCATTAAACACCTTCACACCCTGTGCTAGTACGAATTTAGCTATGAGGATGCCAGGTCAAGAAAAATCCGAGGCTGCTGCATGCTCTCTGAAATAATAACTTCTAATGATTTCTTTGCAAACCCGTAAAAAAATTTAGTGCGAAAATTACAGAAAATTGTTAATAATTCCTAAAGCGCGCAGCTATATTTAATATAAAAAAAAAAATAATAAACACGAAAAAATATAAAAAGTAAAAGTAAAAGTAAAAGTAGAACTTTTGACTTCGGCCAGTTCTGGGTCATGTAGTGTCATGGTCGGCACGCCCGGTCTCTCAGAGCCACGCTGGCTCTAAGTGTCAATTACTAGGACCGTAAAGCCCCTTGGCCTACCTGAAAACGGTCACTTGTCCTTGAGGTTACTTGCCGTGTTGAGGTTACGCTCTTACAGATGCACTCGTAATTGTGAAAACTAGTTTTACTTAGTTATCCATCCCCAATCAGTCGCAATCCCCTGGATAACGATCATTCGGTGCACAAAGAACATTTTGTGGGTGTAATAATTCTTTTCCGTAATAATATGACACTCACATTGCCATAGCTGTCAAGACTGAAGAGCGTCATCGACCGGTGCTATAGAACTCCGCGGCTACGATCACCGATAATTTTTCATGCTGACTATACCTGACGATCTACTACCCAAATCACTGCGATGTAAGCGAGGAATCACACGGTAGTCTCCGCAGAAGGAGTGAAGACAGATCCTGAAAAAATAGAAAAAGTATCAAATTGGCCCCGTCCGGTAGATAAGGAAGGTATTCCAAGTTTTATAGGGCTTTGTACTTATTATCGTCGCTTTGTAAAAGGATTTGCTACCATAGCAAGGCCTCTTCATCATTTAACCGGGAATAAAGTTCAATTTGATTGGTCCAAAGATTGCGAAGAAGCTTTCATTGAATTAAAATTTCATTTAACATCATCTCCTATTCTTGCTTATCCTCAAATAGAACATCCTTTTATATTAGATTCAGACGCTTCTCTTTTTGGAATAGGTGGAGTCTTGTCTCAAATACATGATGGAAATGAAAGAGTTGTTAGTTATTACAGTCGAGTCCTTAGTAAAACTGAAAGGAATTATTGTGTAACTCGTAGAGAATTTTTAGCCGTAGTGAAAACAGTAACTCATTTCCATCATTATTTATACGGGAGAAGATTTTTGATGAGGACAGATCATGCTTTTCTTAAATGGTTGCTCTCTTTTAAATCTCCGGAAGGACAGGTAGCTAGATGGATAGAGAGGCTGGGCCAATATGATTTTGAAATCCAACATCGTGCTGGACAGGCACATGGTAACGCAGACGCCCTTTCTAGAAGACCCTGTGAAGGACCTACAGAATGTAAACAGTGCACCAGATTAAATAAACAGCAAGGCGAATCGTTTAGAATCCGATCGATTACTTTCGACGGAGACCTGAAGCCATGGAAAAAGGCTCAACAAGAAGATGAAGTTCTATTGCAAATAAAGGCTTGGAAAGAGTCTAAGTTACGCCCAGAGTGGCAAGATGTGTCCGCTAAGAATCAAGATTTGAAAATTTATTGGACTCAATGGGATTCCTTATTTTTAATGAATGGTTTACTATACCGAAAATGGGAATCCCCAGAAATGAAAGAGATAAGATGGCAGCTACTAGTACCAAAAGAGAAAATACAAGAGATCCTCCAACATTATCACGATTCTCCTTCAGGAGGACATTTCGCTTCTAATAAAACCCTGGGTCGGATTAGAGAACGATTTTTCTGGGCTCGTTGTAGGTTAGACGTAGATAATTGGTGTAGGTTATGTGAAGTTTGTATAGCAAAGAAGGGTCCACGCAACAACCCTGTTAAAAATTCCGAAAGAAAACCATCAGAAGCTCACAGAATTTTCAAGTCAAACTTATGAGAATTTAACGGAATCCTATCCGCTCCATCTGCGAGAGATAATCGATGAGTGTATTTCAATGCGTGTCTATACGTCTGATATCTGCACAGCTATATATCTTTAACGTAAGCTATCTGAATTCTAATGGTCCATCTGTATTTGTCTGTCATAACGTATATAGATATTAAAGATTTTTGTTCGCTTTTCTGTGCGCACCCTAAGGTCTTCGCTTCTGCCAGGAGTTTCAGATGAAATACGTATTCGTCTCTGTACGCGTCGCTTTTGGTTATCAGATCCTATCCGTAATTCCGCGATACAATCTAACAGTTGGAGACCGCAATTCCGTGAGAATCGAACTCGTTTCATTCATTACTGCAATGCCGTATACCAGATCTATTCGTATCAATACGTACAGTAATGTTCATTAATGCCTTCCCGGTGGCTAACTGTTTTTTTCGGACTTTTTCGGGAACGAGTCTCCATTCGCATTTCATGTGCCCATGACCGACGAAGCAGTTGACAGGCGATTTTGAGAAACCACGACTGTACTCTGTAACCTCCCGCTGCTGTCATTTTAATAACCTCTAGGTCTGTTATTATTTTATTTCTCCGTTAATGACTTATCGCATAACCTCCAAGTCTGGCTATATTCCGCAAGGAGATTAAAATAAGAATACCCTCTAAGCAGAATACATAAGTCATCAATTCGAGACTCAATGTAGGTCAACTATTCATTATAGGTTAGCATATCACGGAGATCCTGATGCCCAGAGCTTTTCATAACCAACGAATATAATGCCGGTAAAAGAACGCTACTGATGGGGTTAACCGTGCAGTGATTTTGACTGTTCTTCAATTCACCGCAACGAATCTATAATAGTATAAGCTGATTACGTATAAAATTATAACACCGACGCGTAGAAAGAACAATGGGTTAATATTTTTCAAATTCATTCTGATTCTCATCGTCAACAAATTATTATAGGTCTGATCAGACTCCAACTGGCAAGTGGCCTCCGAGATGACTGAGCTTTGGATGCAGATCTTGATAATCGATACATAGGGTAGCCCATCATCGTAGAACTAGACTCAAACTGGAAACTATCCTCGGAAACTAACTAATTGGATTGATAAAGGCAGTTTTCACTTAGCTTGTTTTAGATTTCAGTCAATATTTTATATTATTCTAACTTTTATTTATTTGATATTTAATACAAGACGTATCATTTCAATTATTTCCAACCAATATAATACATAGGTTGAATTTTATCTATGCCTCCAGATTCTCATTGAGCCTACTTTGAAGTTATCGATCTAGCTAAGTTGATGAAATAAATTCACTTCACTATACAAATACGTTCTACCATCAAATAACTAAGTTGAACTTGACTTCTCTGATTTATAAAGTCTAATCTTGGACTATAATAAAAAATTTATGAAATTTGTTAACATCAATGACTGATTCTTTCATTTGCAAATTCGTATTATATTATATATATTTAATATTATTATAATATTATTTCATTAGGGATGTAGACTTAAATCTTTGGACGCAGATCTTAATAATCGATGTATGGGTTAGTTTCTCATCGCGGATCTAGACTTGATCTGGCAAGGGGTTTTGAATATTACTTCAATCTTCGGACGCAGATCTTGATAATCAATATATGGGGTCATTCATCATTGCGCATGTAGACTTCAATCTTTGTGCGCAGATCTTGGTAATCAATATATGTGGTGATTTATCATTGCGGATCTAGAACAACAAGGTGAGGTTACTTTAGTTTTCACATAGACAATATGCATACTGGGTGAATTTCTATAATAATATAAAGTCTTGTCTTCAACTATAATAAAAAATTTATAAAACTTGTTAACATAAATGACTGATTCTTTCATTTGCAAATTCGTATTATATTATATATTTAATATTAATATAATATTATTATATTTTTTTTTCATCAAGGATGTAGACTTCAATCTTTAAACGCAGATCTTGATAATCGATATATGGGTTAATTTCTCATCCCGGATCTAGACTTGATCTGGCAAAGGGTTTTAAATATCACTCCAATCTTCAGACGCAGATCTTGGTAATCAATATATGGGGTCATTTTTCATTAAGGATGTAGACTTGAACTGACAAGGGTTTTGAATATCACTTCAATCTTTGGACGCAGATCTTGAAAATCAATATATGGGTTAGTTTCTCATCGCGGATCCAGACTTGAACTGGCAAGGGGTTTTGAATATTACTTCAATCTTCGGACGCAGATCTTGAAAATCAATATATGGCTTAGTTTCTCATCACGGATCCAGACTTGAACTGGCAAGGGGTTTTGAATATCACTTCAATCTTCGGACGCAGATCTTGAAAATCAATATATGGGTTAGTTTCTCATCGCGTATCTAGACTTGAACTAGCGAGGGGTTCTGAATATCACTTCAATCTTTGGAGGCAGATCTTGATAATCGATATATGGGGTATTATTTACAACCCTTATTTACAACCCCTTATTTACAACCCCTTATTTACAACTCCTTATTTACAACCCCTTATTCACAACCCCTTATTTACAACTCCTCGGTCACAATTCCCATTAGTATTTCGTCCAATAGCCGTCATTATCTATAACGGCTTGAAGTCGATTCGGCATGGAGTTGATGCAGTTTGCTACTATACCGGGAAAACCACGTAATCCTTCCCAGGTTTGTTGGACCACGGCTCTTAGTTGAGGCATTGTTCGAGCTTCTCCAGATATTCTATTTAGTTGCATTATTGCCCACATATTTTCTATGGGGTTCAGGTCAGGGGACTTAGCAGGATGAGGTAGCACATGGATATCTGGGTGCAGTGCAATCCAGTCTCTCACAACGTGGGCTGTATGCACTGCACTATTGTCGTGTACCATGTTGATGACTGGGTACCGGTCAACTGGATACAATCGACGAACGGACGGATAAAAAACATTCTCAAGGATATCTACATAATCAAAACGATCCATGTGCGCCCCCACTTCTAGTATCTCGCCGACACCACCAGGACTGATGTACCCCCAGTAACCAAGCGAGATACGACCGCTATAAGCCTCGTGAACCACATAGTTTGGATTTAATCGCGCGTTATTGGTCCTGGGCCTCCAAACATGCTTACGTCCATCCTCGACTGAGCAAAATGTTTTTTCATCCATGAAGACAGTTCTTGACCAAAATTCAGGATCTGCCTGAAGGTAAGCACGCGCGTACGCAAGCCTTTGAGCTCTGTGCTCATCTGTCAAGAAAGTCTTCTTGACCGGCTTGTCACAGATGATATTTGCCGCCTTCAAACGCCTACGCACAGTGAGCGGGCTTACATCTAGGTCAAAATCCTGAACAAAAGCCAACGAACCGTCAAACGGATTGTGCTCAACAAAATGCTCGACGATTTGGACGTCTTCTTCTGGGAGGGTCTTACGAGGTCGTTTGTTTTGTACCCGGTGATCGAGCAACGCAGCTTCTCCACCCTCCTCAAACTTCTGCACCCATTTCCGCACCGTCTTGACACTACACCCAACCGCTACCGCAATCCTCCTTTCATTCCACCCTGCCTCATGCATTCCAATAATCCGGCCGCGGGAAATTACTGAAAATGATCAAACAGCGTTACATCTACAGACTGTAATAATTTGACTAACAACCAAATACATGATGGATATTCGTCTTAATATTGAACGATGGTCTGAACTTGAATGGTAAAAATTGTAAAAAAAAAATATTCTCAATTTTCACAAACGTTTGTATCAAAATTTCATTACGATCGATTTTAAATGTAAGCGAATCAACGAATGCTACGAAATATGGAAATATGATACACGCGCAATATACCTGATAAATTTGCCAGAATTTGACGCTCCATTATTAGAAATTGATTTTCACTTTGAGGCTAATATTCTAGATCGAAGTGGAAATAATCAGCAAGATACAGAATATTATTAAACAATTGAGAATTGCCATGACCGCACATCCCGCGAATAACAATTGATATTGATCACAATAAAGAAGTCGATGGAATATTATAGAAATTCAACCTGTATGCATATTTTCTACGTGAAAACTAAAGTCCTCACCTTGTTGTTCTAGATCCGCAATGATAAATCACCACATATATTGATTACCAAGATCCGCGCCCAAAGATTGAAGTCTACATGCGCAATGATAAATGACCCCCATATATTGATTATCAAGATCTGCGTCCGAAGATTGAAGTGATATTCAAAACCCCTTGCCAGTTCAAGTCCACATCCTTGATGAAAAATGACCCCATATATTGATTACCAAGATCTGCGTCCAAAGATTGAAGTGATATTCAAAACCCCTTGCCAGATCAAGTCTAGATCCGCGATAAGAAACTAACCCATATATTGATTTTCAAGATCTGCTTCCGAAGATTGAAGTGATATTCAAAACCCCTTGCCAGATCAAGTCTAGATCCGCGATGAGAAACTAACCCATACATCGATTATTAAGATCTGCGTCCAAAGATTTAAGTCTACATCCCTAATGAAATAATATTATAATAATATTAAATATATATAATATAATACGAATTTGCAAATGAAAGAATCAGTCATTGATGTTAACAAATTTCATAAATTTTTTATTATAGTCCAAGATTAGACTTTATAAATCAGAGAAGTCAAGTTTAACTTAGTTATTTGATGGTAGAACGTATTTGTATAGTGAAGTGAATTTATTTCATCAACTTAGCTAGATCGATAACTTCAAAGTAGGCTCAATGAGAATCTGGAGGCATAGATAAAATTCAACCTATGTATTATATTGGTTGGAAATAATTGAAATGATACGTCTTGTATTAAATATCAAATAAATAAAAGTTAGAATAATATAAAATATTGACTGAAATCTAAAACAAGCTAAGTGAAAACTGCCTTTATCAATCCAATTAGTTAGTTTCCGAGGATAGTTTCCAGTTTGAGTCTAGTTCTACGATGATGGGCTACCCTATGTATCGATTATCAAGATCTGCATCCAAAGCTCAGTCATCTCGGAGGCCACTTGCCAGTTGGAGTCTGATCAGACCTATAATAATTTGTTGACGATGAGAATCAGAATGAATTTGAAAAATATTAACCCATTGTTCTTTCTACGCGTCGGTGTTATAATTTTATACGTAATCAGCTTATACTATTATAGATTCGTTGCGGTGAATTGAAGAACAGTCAAAATCACTGCACGGTTAACCCCATCAGTAGCGTTCTTTTACCGGCATTATATTCGTTGGTTATGAAAAGCTCTGGGCATCAGGATCTCCGTGATATGCTAACCTATAATGAATAGTTGACCTACATTGAGTCTCGAATTGATGACTTATGTATTCTGCTTAGAGGGTATTCTTATTTTAATCTCCTTGCGGAATATAGCCAGACTTGGAGGTTATGCGATAAGTCATTAACGGAGAAATAAAATAATAACAGACCTAGAGGTTATTAAAATGACAGCAGCGGGAGGTTACAGAGTACAGTCGTGGTTTCTCAAAATCGCCTGTCAACTGCTTCGTCGGTCATGGGCACATGAAATGCGAATGGAGACTCGTTCCCGAAAAAGTCCGAAAAAAACAGTTAGCCACCGGGAAGGCATTAATGAACATTACTGTACGTACACAAAGGATAGTGGTAAGTGTCCCGCCTGATGATATGCAATCGAGGATACATTTTCATTTGAGTTGGCAATACCCTAGGCAAAAGTAGATTTCTATTTTGCGGGCAATAGCTGAATCGAGAAAAACGTCAAAACGTCAAAACGTCAACCTACATAACCATCCAACGCATAAATCATTTCTCTCGAAAACTCCATCACCTCAAGAGGCGAGAATGACTTTGAAAATTTGCTTACACCGAAAATGACGTAATTTTCGAAAAATGTTTCAAGGGTTGAAACTTTGATAAGGGTATATCCTAGAATTTGCCACAGCATTTGATTCTGAATCAATAAGGATGACAATTTAATCATTTATTCAACAATTTTCTTTATTAAGCAGGAACAAATTAGAATAAAACTCTTGAAAATTTCAAATGGACATAAAATATGTATTAATTAACAATATCTTTGGGAAGTGCTGATGAATAAAACATACAATTTAATGTAGTATAACAAATTACCTGTACTTTGACTAGAACATAGCAGGTTCTATATGACCTATGCGCCTCTCTATCGCAGAGTGATATGTGTATACGAAATATATAAAATATATAATATATATGTTTAATTTATATTAATTTTTATATTAAATTTCCTTAGATTCAATACACGGTTACAATATATTGATAGTATTGATTTCCGAGAGAAACTATCTTATCCAGAAGTCAGTTTTATCTTACTCAAAAATTCCCCAAGCTCCGAGGAATGAACGGTTAAATATTTATTCCTTAAGGAATTTCTGCAACCCTTCTAAAGTTATTCTCACTTTGACTTAAACACATTGGAAGAATGAGGTAGTGAATCCAACGTTTGCAAATCAATGACATATTACAATGCACGGGGCTCCACAGTATAGATACTGTGCGAGACCATGTCGTACGCTGGCCTTTACCGATGACAAAGTTTTCTCCACAGACAATTCGTTGGTTCATTCTCACCAATAATTATTACTAAAGAACAAATACATTATACCAAATACGTAATTTCAACCGAGCAATAAAATTTTGAAAAGAACATTGCGTCTTGTATTAAGATATTACGGCCAAAGCATTCAAAAAAATGAGTTAAAGGAAAGTAAGCAACGCTATACCAACATCGTTCAGAGCGGAGTAGTCACTGCCGTGATGAATTCGGACCAATACAAATGCTGGAAGATTTGAGGATAGATCTTGTGATAAACTGTATATTCTTTAGCTGAATTGCCATCAACAGCGATAGCTGAATTCAACAGCGCAATCCATCCATTTCTCTGTAGCAAACCTAGACTGTGCAAAAGAGTCCATGCAGCATGTCTGCCCTGTTAGTATTTAATGGGCCTGCCCTGACTTTGTAAGACATCTCGTATGCGCCGAGGCATCGATCCAACTATGGATGCCGTATACTCGGGCCTTGTCCGCAGCTCTTCGAATGCTGCATGAACCCTTAGGCACAGACCCTGACGCCTCTCACGCTGGACCGGTATCCATCCCCGTCCCATTTCGGCCCAAAAGTTCTCAATAGGATTGAGATCCGGGGATTTCGCCGGCCAGTCGAATCGTTGCACTTCTGGATGCTGAGCATACCAGTCGCGCACGATTCCCGCTCTATGGACTGCGCTGTTGTCTTCAACAACGCGAATGATGGGCATTTCAGCTGCAGGATATATAGCCCTCACAGAAGGAATCATCACTTCTTCTAGAATTTGTATGTATTCGACCGCATTCATATTGCGGGAGATCTCCACAAGCCGACCCGGACCAGCACTGCTGATCCAACCCCAGAACCCAGCAGTAACGCGTCCGCTCCTGTTCCTGGGAAGGACGTTGTCCGGGTGATAACGTTGCCCACGTTCCCTCCAAACTCTTCGTCGACAATCTTTGTCCGTTGAGAAAACTTTCTCATCGGTAAAGATGACGGTTCGCCAATCCTCTACCGTCATATGGAGCACGCTACGCGCAAACGCCATCCTCTGCTCCAGGTGGCGTTGCTCCATATCCGTTTTTTTTGCAGCTACGCAGTTGCCTAACCCATCCTCTCTCAATCGCTTCCTCGCAGACTGCACTCCGATGTTCAAATTCATTTCTAGCAGCACCTGCGTAGCTGCATCGTGCGGCCGGGCCCGCACCACCGCCACTAATCGGGCATCCTCCTCCGGCGTCGTACGGCGAGGTGGCCCATTTCCGCTGCGGCCGTCGCTGAGACCAGCGACCCCCTGCTCCGTATACTTATTTCGATATCTGATTATCGTCTTCTCACTGCACCCAATTTCAGCTGTGTGGGTAATCAATATTTTTATAAATTAACCAATGAAAATTATTATCATTAATCATTACTATTTGTATTGTAATTAATCATACTAATAAATTACATAAATAAAATTTATCATCAATTGATAATTTAATTTATTATTAATTTATCATTTTTATTTAATCATTACCGGCAATTCGACGATTCTCCCATCCTGCCTGAAACAGACCGGCTACTCTGCCGTAATTCATGACCGATGGCTGATACATTTTGTTATCTGAATGAAAAAAGTGATGTAATTAAATAAATCAGAATTTATAAGTTAATATATTTGACAAGCATTATCAAATTAAATACCTTTAATCTTACGCGTTAGACTCTGTGAGATTTGTACAGATTATTTATATCTCTGTAACTATACAGATTAGTTTGTTTTTGCAGTGAGTTTTCCTAATTTCGCTGATTTTATGATAATATATATTATAATGAAAATCAGAGTAGAGTAAATCGAAATATTATTTTAATTACAATACTTGGTGTTATAAAATCAAAAAAACAGCAAAGCCTACGATTAAAGGTATGTAATTTGATAACGCTTGTCAAATATATTTACTTATAGATTCTAAATCATTTATTTACATCACTTTCTCCATTCAGATAACAAAATGTACCAGCCTAAAAATTATGGCAGGGTAGCAGCTCTGTTTGAGGCAGGATGAGAGAATCGACGAATTGCCGGTAATGATTTCTGAAAATGTTAATTATTATCAATTACATTTTTTGAATATTTATTTATAATTTTGTTATTGAATTTCTATTCAATTAAATTACGCTTATGAAAATGTAAATTACGATTCGTCAATCGTGATTGAGGTTTACATTTTTCTGTGTGTATGAATGTTACGATTAATTGAAATACAAATGGTAATTATTGATAACAATTATTTTCATTGGATAATTTATAAAAAAATTTCCTCATCCGCACAGCTGAAATTGAGTAATCAGAAATAGGTAGAGCATCGCAAGTTGAACCGACGGCCCCAGCGCAAACGAATCACCTCGCCATACCACGCCGGAGGAGGATGCCCGTCATCTTTATCGATGAGAAAGTTGAGGGAACGTGGGCAACGTTATCACCCGGACAACATCCTTTCCAGAAATAGGAGCGGACGGGTCACTGCTGGGTTCTGGGGTTGGATGAGCAGTGCTGGTCTGGGTCAGCTTGTGTAGATCCGCCGCAATATGGATGCGGACTATTACATCGAAATTCTGGAAGAAGTGATGATACCTTCTGTGATCGCTATTTGTCCTGCAGATGAAATGCTTATCATTCGCGTTGTTGAAGACAACAGCGCAGTCCATAGTGCTGGAATCGTGCACGACTAGTCGTCTCAGCAACCAGAAGTGCAATGAATCGACTGGCTGGTGAAATCCCCAGGTCTCAATTCACTTTAAAATTTTTGGTCAGGAATGGGACGGAGATGGATACTAGTGCAGGATGGGAAGAGCTGCGAACAAGGCTCAATTTTATACTCATGTCAATCAATGCATATTTTATGCCCATTTGAGAATTTTATTCTAATTTGTCATGCTTACTAAATAAAATTGTTGAATAAATGATTGAATGGTCATCATTATTGAAAATGATTTATGTGTTGGATGGTTATGTTGGTTGACGTTTTGACGTTTTGACGTTTTGACAGATTGAATTTTCAATTCGTCGCGGGGGCTCTCGAGTCAGCTATTGCCCGCAAAATAGAAATCTACTTTTGCCTAGGGTACTGCCAACTCAAATGAAAATGTATCCTCGATTGCATATCATCAGGCGGGACACTTACCACTATCCTTTGTGTACATTGATTTTTACTAGATTTTAGATCAGCTAGATTAGATAGATGAATAAATCAGCCTCAACTTCTTTATTTCCACTACACTCATGACTCGTTATTTGTTTATTGATTTGTATGTTTCTTACCATCACTTGCGATGCAATTCTGGATCCCTTGGCGTTAACAAACCGCCGACGTTAAGGCGTCTTTTCACTTTAGGCACCTCGAAAATAGGCTATTTTCGCGATTTTTTTTCGAGGATTTTTGCAAAAAATTATGGGATAAAATGGATCCTATGTAATAAACACATCTTTCAAGTACAAGAAAAAATTGATTTTTTATTTTTTTGAACAATTATTATAATAAAACAGTAGCATCGAAAAACCCGTGTAGAAATGTTATGTTCGTGGCTTGTTGATAGTATCTCCGAGACAGGTCATCTGAAACAAAAAAATAAAACAGTTTTAGATTCAGTATGTCAGTGGCTATAGCGCATATCATCAGATTTTTGATATTCGCGAAAATAACAAAATGGCGCACGTTTTTCGAAAAAGTAAAAAAAAAAACGCGTTTTTTTGCAGTTTTTTGTAAAAAAAAAATACTTGAAATCAAAATTTCAAAAATCTGATGACATGCGCTATAGCCATAACTCTGAAGAATATGTCATTCAAATTTCATGACAATCGGCCGGATAGTTTCCGAAATTTCATCAACAAGGCACTGGAAAACCTTGTTTTGAGATAAACGCGTTTAAAGTTTTGGTTGCAGAAAAATCATGAAAAAACCTTACCTCGGGTTAATCAGCGATGCCTGCTCCATACAATGGACCTTCCGATTCTTCGTAGAAGTTGTGCTCGTCCAAAATAGTTAAGCAAGGGGTACTACATTAACATAAGAACACGACTATTCAATTGTATAGAGTCAGGTATACAGGGACCGTCCGAGCGGCGTCAAAGGGATCAGCCGGGTGCTCTCAGGTAGTCACCTAACGGTCGCCCAAAAATGTAGTTAGACTCGTCCGATCTTTATGAAATTTTGATATAACATTTTTGATGATATGTACTTTCAAAATTAGAAAAAAAAACAAAATCGATTTTTTTTAATTTTAAAAGTGAGAAGACGCCTTAACTTTTGGCGCCCATGCTATCTTTGCGCTCTCCTGCTACATCTGTTCACCTCCGCTGGCCCCATAAGTTTTGACAATTATTGATTGAAGACGAGGAAATCCCGACTCTTTAATAACGCTACCTACTGATCAGGCACTACCTACAAGAGTTTTCAGCACTTGTGGTTACGCCAGCCAATCGTTTTGGGCTAAGGCCGTAATTCCATTTGATGGCTACTGGCATCACAGCGTCAAGTTTTGCCCGAGTTCAATTGATGATTATCGATGTTAAAATTCGAGTCGCTTAGGAACCTTGTATTTTCCACCCGAAAACATAGTATATAGGCGGTAGCCGACGTGAAAGGGGACTCGCAGGGAAGTGTAATAATAGCACGGGCACTTAAAGTTAACATTAGGCGCTATGTTAACGTCCAAGATCCAGAATCGCGATCCTGAAATATTTTCCAATTACCAAACCGATAAAGTAGACAAACGTAAAGCTTCATGTTAATCGGCAACACACGACCTGATCAGGAACAAAGTCTGCTCTTTACTCCGAACCTTACAATTGATATGGTCCCTTGTGATGACACATGCTAGAAAAATTAGTAGTAATATACTAGAACCTCTGCTTCAGTTTTTCATTATTTTGTATGTTTCGCAGTCACCTGGACCATTCCTATCCACCTATCAATCCATCGGAATAGACGAAGACAACACTCTGACAAAACGACGTCCCAAAACGAAGGTTGCGATTACCAATCCGTTGGAATAGACGAAGATAACATTTCGGCGAAACATCGTCCCGAAACGAAGGTAGCCTACAGCTCACAGCTCCAACATAATAACGATGTTAGAAAAATTAGTAGTGATACGAAATCTCTCATTTAATCCTTTGACATTTTCTATGTTCCAAAGGATCACCTGGCCCTTTCCTATCCTATCATCAATCCATTGAAATAGTCGAAGATAACGCTTTGACAAAACGACGTCCCGAAAGAAGGTTCCGATTATCAATCCGTTGAGAGCTGGTTGAAGTTTGGAACGTTCTTTGAACGAAATCGAAAATTCATTTTTTCTTCATTTAAAAATTTTTTTCAGCAATAATATCCGAAAACGTTACGTCAGGTCACCGAAAAAATTCGAAAATACACCCGATGGGTACAGAAATCCTGCCTTACGATATGTTAAGACAAAATATATTCTCAGCTCTACAATAATAAAATGTGACACTTTATATGGACGGGGGGTGCTTTTCTTTCGAGAAGTTCGTAAAAAAATGAGGAAAAATTAGAAAAAATAGGACGAGAAGTTACATCCGGTTGCGGTGCACCAAAGTGTATAGCGATGAAATCACCGCATCTCGGTCTTGCCCGAGATAAGCGTAACTTCATAATAAGAATACTTTTCGTCGTCTTTGATTTATCAAATTATATTATAAGATATAATATATTCATATTACCAAAAGTGTTTCTCGGCGAGCACCTGGTATTGGTGCCAATAAAGTATTGGACCACAACCGAACACCAATGAGGTGAGCTGCTTTTCTGAGGAATTAAACTCGAAGAAAGGGCGATTTTACCCCGAGGTAAGTGAATCACAATAATCGCATATGATAGTTTATTTTTGAAAATGTGAATATTGAGTAACATAACGATAAAATGCCAGAATAGATCAATATAATCATAGAGTTATCAAATAGATGTGATTGAAAAGTATGCGGAAATAGTAGTGACGAATGAATGATCGCCCGAATTTGGGTGCCATGCTGTGGGTTTTATCTAAATTGACATTTTACAGTTGGCGTTACAATGAGAAAATAATATTCAGCCACAGAAACTGGGCATCGATGCGCGTCACTATGCTAAGAGTGATCGTGGGAAAGATTTCATAGATAACGAAGTTTGCAGTGCCGCCTGGCTGAGCGGTTCAGAAGCTGACAGAGAATTTCCTAATCAGCACTGAAATGCTGCCACCGGCGGACTGACCTCAGATATCCGCACGCCTCGAAGCCTTCCCTCCTTTCATCACTGTAGTACTGGTCTACTTGGTAAGCTTTCCTTCTAACATAGCAGCTGGTCATTGCCAAAGTCAGAAACGAAGAATATGCTGGATGCAACGAAAAAGTTCCTCCGGCCCATGTAACATTGGAATTTGTCAACTTACGCTGGCGCTGAAGTCACACTATTTGATTGGAGTTTCAGTTTTGCCAATGTGAAATCTAAATCGTATTCGCAAGCTTCGAAGAAACAGTTTTATCAAATTTGAGTGCATTTCAGATAGCGGTGCTTCAGACAGATTGGATCTTTCAGCTTCGTTGGATCAGGAATACCGAAAGTCAGGAAATTGGAATGCTAAGCGAGGTAGATGTCATCGATTATCCTGTGAAGGCGCTGTTTTATAAAAAATTCGGAGAGTAAACCATGAGAGTATTGTCGGAAGCAAAGAGCCAACACGATTGACTCGGTGAACCGATACACTTAGAATCCTACGCAAACTAACTGAGAACCTAGGTAGAGAAAAATAGATTTAGTAGTTTTATGCAGTAAAAATTCTCGTATAACTGTCACAATTCTGACGTTCTTACGACTACTTTCTTTACAGTTGTGATAATTATACGCGTTCGAGCTGGCTCGATGAACTATTGAACCTCCGGTGATGCTGCAAACTTCACGATGAAGTCCTCCGGAGCCTATAATTGCGACTTCAAAAGGTTAGCCGTGGTCTAAAAGTTAACCGAAGAGCTTCAAACTTGCAGAACTCTAAACTGGTGTTACGAAATAAGTAACGCAGCAAAATTCTCATAGTATTCCCTAGATTATTTGTCATATTGTAATTAATCAAATGACGGAATGATTACAAATGGGGATTGCTCTTCGAATTTCAATTTGTTGTTTCTTTTGTGACACTATTTTCAACAAGTTCTGTAAGTCTGAATAGTTTCTCGCTTATCTTTTGGAGTGCAGGGAATCCTTTAAAGTCAATTGCATGGGTTCCGCAAGATTGTTTCGTCGCGGAGTGATGAGCATGATCAGCGGCTCGGGGAGCTCGTCGAACTAGCTTGAATGAGCGTAGTTATTTGAGAAGTTCTTTATTTGGGGTTGTTGTGCTAGAAGTTCATTCATGAGTTTTATACAATTCGAAGCTATCTTCCCCCGAGCTATGATATTGCAGGTCTTTGCGCTTCATCAATAATCATTGTGTAATAGTACATTACGTAACGATGGCGTGAAGTTGGTGATCCCAGCACGAATGCAGGGATTACCAACCCGCCATCGTTACGTATACTTTTTTTTGACACGAGCTGCGGGAAGAAGCCGTAACACAACATATAATAACCAAGTAAGAGAAATAAAAAAGCGGATGGCCGGCTTGCAATAAACAAACGAAAAACCTGGAGCGTATGGTGACGAGTTGGCTGTGACTGAGTGTTAACTCTCGCGATAATGCAAACAATGAAAATTCGTGGCTCATTATGGTTCACTTCAGGGAACAATCACTTCCCGCACGCTCCACAGGCATGGGAAAACGCTCTTCCCGTACGCTGTGTCAAAAAAGGTATTCCAGGCCAACTCGACGGCATTTCACCATTACCCTCTACGATCTGTTCCATCATTTTTTTTTATCTTATTCAACCTACCGATAAACGTAATATAAATTTTTTCCAGATTTTTCGGACCAGCTGGTCTCTGAAAAGAACTTGATGAACTTCGCTTTTCGAGAAAAATATCTCTCTTTACTGTTTTAATTAATTTTATAAGTTGTAAGTTTTATAAGTCTTACAAAACTTTTTTCCCTCATTTTCACAAAATACTTCAATAGTACTTTATGTGGCATGCGCGTAAACCTAGTGTTTTTTGGTGAGACCGATGTTTCCAGCACGCGCGAGCCGAAGGTCGTAGGCAAGCCGAAGGCCGATGGCGAGCTAACGGCGTGCTGAAAAAATCGGTCAAACCGAATATCAGTTCACGCGTGCGCCCCATACATTATTTTTTACGGCATTGGCATGAAAAAGTCCACGAAACATCCCAAAATGGTACACATGATATCGGTATCAGTCCGTATGAAGTTGGCCCCAGAGTCTTCTTTGTCTTTTTTTCTCTCTGTAACGATGAGGGATTGAAGGAGACAAAAGACTTTGGTGCCAACTTTATACGGACAGATATCGATATCATATGTGTACTTGTCTCGAACAAACGTTCTAAAGAGGATATAACCAAAGGAAGACGAAGAAACATCCCACACGCCCGGAAAAACTGTTATCTGCGGTCTCTGGGGGTCTGGGGGCCAGGGGGCGAAGCCCCCAGAAACTAAGGAAAAAAATTTCAAAAGGAAGGAAAAAATCTTTCAGTATTTCTATTCGGTTTTCATTATTATTAATATTGCAAAGTAAAAAATTGAACTCTTACAGTATTTTTATCTTATTTTTATAATCATTAATCTTTCAATGATTTTGTGGACTAGAACCAAACAGCTGAAAATAGTTGCATGTTTCTTATACTATCATTGGTTTCGCTTATATATTATTTACTACACATATTATATCATCACCTCACTTTGTACTATCAACAAAAAATCAGTTCAAACTTATTTGACGAAATGTCGAAAGATAGACTAGTTATCGTACACTGGAATATAAGAACGACTAAAAAGTATTTCTATAGAAAGTATAACTACGTATCACGCATGTGTATCAAAAAAAAAAAAAAAATTATAATTCTTCGGCAAATTTGTATTATTTTAATTATTTGCATATATATTTACTAGAACTAAACAGCTGAAAATAGTTGCATGTTTCTTATACTATCAGCCACGCAAAGCGAGGGTAAAACGTCCAAAATCACACTGAGTGAAGTAAAAAAATATAATAGTTCACTTTGGTATCTAATGAATAACAAATAAATAGATTTTAATACTTAATTTTGTTACTAAATACGTAATATCTGGGGCCTGATTCAAAAAATTTTCCACGTTTTCTGAAGTCAGTGTTTTTGATTTCTTTGGTCTGTAGCCGACTGAATTTTTCTTCAAAAATTCTTTCAATTCATGATAATTGCTAAGATTCACATGCTGACGAATTCTTAGCATTTTCGATAATTTCGAATACTCGCTCCAGAGGGAGGATGATTTCCATTTCTTGGAAAGCGCAGAAAAATAGGCTAGGAGAACCCTTTGAGAAAATGATGTCGCATTGTTTTCCTTTCGCCACGTCAAAAATTGCTGGTAACTACTTTCATATTGGGCTTTTGATTTTGTCGGCAATAAGTTCTCCACAGCTGTGCGACTCTCCTCGCACAGTTCTGGTGGCGTAGCAGGCATCATCTCGTCGTCACTCATTTTTGATTCAGGGATTATAACAGACACGAAAAGCCACTGTAAATAGGATCGAGACACTGGATGAGGTTATGAGCAAAACATACACATATCGACTTCTTCTTCTTCTCCTTCCCTTTTTTTGTTAACTCGATATATCGATATATCGATATATACATACTACTCTTTCAGAAAACATTGTCCTCGACTATGACGCTAGGTCTAGTTCGAGTTACGCAGAACACTGCCGTGTAAAGTCTTTATACGGCAGTTTTGCCATGCGTAGTTCGGATTGCGCATCTGAACTGCCGTATAAAGACTTCATACGGCAGTTTTCGAATTAGTCGTATGAAGTGGCATTTGGTGGAACGAAAATAGCCACCATAAAGCCACTTTTTCATGCCTGTGCCGTAAAAAGTAATGAGTGTGGCAGAGTATCAAAACCTGCTGTGCCGTGCGTTTCAAACAATTTTTTTTCTGGATTTACGGAGGGTAAATCCAGAAAAAAAAGATACTTCCACTATGTTTGATGGCTCAAAGTTTTTGTTTTGTGACACTGAATTTTCGGGACTTTTTGGAAAGACCAATTCTTTACACATTATCTGATTCGATGATCAGAACAATCGACGTTGAGAATATCAGATGTATCTGTTTTTTTTCTAAGGAAAGAAATTGAACAACTGAAATAATGCCAGCAGTACAGATGGAACACACGAGCCTCGTGTGGCCGGGGAGAGGGGTTCGCCACCGATCAAGGTTTTACTAGGGCAGTCATTCTGTTCCATTCTTACCTTACGGCGGAGCTTAAAATATTGGGTGGCTTTATTATTTCGTAGATGTGTTAATAAATAAATAAGTATACAAATAATCGTACAGTATAGATATAGGTGTGGCAATGAATGAATAAATAAATATAGTATATGAATGATTGATCATTCCTTTCTTTCATTTCAATTTATTACATAATACATTTGTTTTCAGATTTACATATAGCCCTTGTCTACATATCAATCCGCTTTTCAGTTTGATACATCGATAATCTTAGATTGAGTCTTGGTTCTATCATTTCTACCGAGTCGGGAACTTTCACAAAAGAATTCATCAGGATTCTGTGAAGTGGACAGATATAAATTAGATCAAAAAGCGCAGAAGCTTTGAGATGATAAATAATCAATTCGTTTCACGAAAAAGCGAATAAGAACATTTTCAATCAGTGACGCTGCAAATCATTTGACACGTGTTTCTGAACACCCCCTATAATTTAACCGAATGATCGGAAATTTGATTTTATATTAATCCATCTGATATGAATTTATATAGACTGATTACATAAATTCGTGGGACTAAAGACATTTTCCTCGAATGAGGATAATTTGTTCTTTGCGCATCGTTGCCTTCTGCTGCAAGTCTACAATCTCGCTTAACACGTGATTATTTTCAAAAAATCTTTTTTTACAATGTACATTATATTGATCGTCCTGCGGCTCTTTTATACTCAGTCTTCGTAAACTATATAAATTATAAAACAATCGAACAAAAATTAAATATTTTGTCTCTTCCCACGCGCAAATTTTTTGCTGTTGCTTGGTTTCCGCGCTGTTACATGGCTTGTTAGTGCATAAAGAACTGTGTTTATATTTTCGCAAAAACAATTCGTGTAATGCGACATGTAAATGCTGAAAAAAAATGTAAGTATTATCATTTACTTCACTCAGTGTGACATTGGACGTTTTACTCACGTTTTGCGTGGCTAAACCCCCATTTTCACACCTTATAAAGTAAAATTTTGTACAATACTCGACGGAAAAACTTCTTCTGATCTCGTGTGATTGCAAAACTTGCCTTCGGCTCGTGCTGCAACCTCATACTCGTCAGAAAAAGTTCTACCGGACTCGTATTGTAATGTATTATTCCATAACGAGCCGAAAAATATGATCATTCATTGCGGAAATAGGTTAACAATTTTCGTTCCACTTTCATTTGTAGTTTTGAAATAATGCCTGCAATATTGAAGAGAAATAGAGATGTTTGGCTGATAGGTGAGCCTCTCAAAAAGATTACAGGACTTACATTACCTCTAACAGGAGACGTCTTACGAAGGTTTATATACTTAAGAGTAAACGACAGAAAATCTGTACAAGAGAGTGCAACAATAACAACAGATGAAATCCTGCAGGTGTGGAATAAAACAAACATCCTTTGTGTAGAAAAGCACAATATTATAAAAAAAGTAAAGAAGATACAGTTCGACAGGCACAATTTGGAGAAGAATATTTACAGAACCACAAAAGTCGAAGAAGGAAAAAGAGACAAATTTCTTGATACTATGACCCAACTTTTTGACGTAGCCCGATGAAACGCTCTACAAACAATGAAAAGCGACGAAGACAAAGCATTTTATCGCAATCAAAAAGATGGTAAAAGAGGTCATATTCCGGTAATAGGATCAGCTGAGGAAGCAGAGAAAAGATCATTGAAGAGGATCTACAAGGAGTCCGGGAAAAGAATCAAGAAAAAAAAAAGAAAATATGGAACAGAAGAATGAATGGTTGCAAGAACAACGAAATACCACTGATGACTCAGAAAACGACTCTGACTTGAGTGATTCATGCAATGATTCAAACCCATCGTGCATTCCGCCAAAAAAATATCGGCAAAAAATTCCGGTGAAGATCATTCCGACTGATGAAATTTGTACTGCATTAGATCGCACAAAACTCAGTGACGAGAATGCTCTCTATCTTCTAGCTGCTACCAGTCAATCGCTAGGTGAGAACATCAATGATGCTGTATTGTCGAGACAATCAATTAGAAGAGAACGAATGCGGGTACGCAAAAGACACGCTGACGATATCAAAAATTCGGTCAATCCTGATGTTCCTTTAACGGTTCATTGGGATGGAAAATTACTACCATCTTTGACTTCCAAGAAACGTGTCGACAGATTGGCGATTTTAGTTTCGGGAGAAGGATTCGCAAAGCTTATAGGCGTCCCAGTAATCCCTTCAGGGACAGGAGAAGCACAGGCTAACGCCGTGCATGAATTACTCCAGCAATGGTATTTACAAGACCGCATAACTTCTATGTGTTTTGACACGACAGCCAGTAATACTGGAAAAGATCGTGGAGCTTGCAAACTACTGGAAAAAAAAATTAGGAACAGAACTCTTTAGCCTTGCTTGTAGACATCATATACATGAGCTCATCGTCGCATCAGCATTCGATTCTTTATTCGGATCTTCGACTGGACCAAACATCAAATTGTTTCAAAGATTTCAAGAAGCTTGGGATTCAATTGGTAAGAATATTCGTACCAGTGCAATCGATGACGAAAATATTTGGTCTCACCTTACACCAATACGATGTGAAATTATCTACTTTGTCAGACAACAACTACTAATCTTCCAGCCTCGAGATGACTACAAAGAACTGCTCCTATTGACTCTTGTCTTTTTGGGAGATGATCCCGAAAAAACTATAAAAATTCGATTTCCGGGAGCTTGTCATAGAGCTAAGTGGATGGCTAAGTTAATTTACTGCATGAAAATGTACATTTTCAGTAGCCAGAATGATAAATTTCAATTAAGAGCCGCTGAACTTAGCAATCTTCGACGATTCACCGTTTTCGTCGTAAGGGTGTACTTAAAGAAGTGGTACACTTGCCAGTGTCCGAGTTTGGCTCCATCAAACGACTTGCAGATGTTGAACGAACTCACACAGTACGATAAAATTAACCGTAAAATAGCTGAAGTAACATTTAAGACTTTTTCTCGCCATTTGCGGTACCTAGGCGAAAGGCTCTGCGGCTTAGCATTATTTGATTCTCGCATATCGATCCGGGATAAGAAATCCCGCAAAACGGGCCACGGTGGACAAAAAAGCTGTACTTAGATGGAAACTGTGGGACTTTATAACGGAAAATAGCAAGATGCTTTTTGCAACAAATAAAAATTTCAAGTTTGTGGGACAAAAATGTACGCTACATCGAAGCTCGAAACAAAATTAACCAACTCAAAATCGTCAACGATTCAGCTGAGAGAGGCATTTCCCTGATTCAAGCGTTTAATTCAGTAATAACAAAATAAGAAGATGATAAACAATATTTGTTGCAAGTTGTTGAACAACATAGAAAACAGTTTCCTTGCTTTAAGAAGTCTGAGGTTATCAAGAGGCTGAATCACGCCAGGTAAACATTTTCCACTATTGCAATAAAAAATGTAATGAGTGCATTAAGGCCCATCCTTAGTCGCCCACCTCCTTTCCATACAATGTAACGAAAACGGGGCCGGGGAGACACATTTCGACGATTATCCGAGCCCAGGCGTCGAAAACGCAAAAAAGGCCAACGTAGCGCGAATTCTATTTCAATTCCAAACACATACGTCCAAAAAAATTTTTGTTTCATGCGAAAATAGAGGCAGCGTTTGGTTATTTCTTTTTTCCATTGTCTAAATGGTTTTTCATTGTCCTTGGCTTTAGACAATGGAAAAAAAAAATAACCAAACGCTGGCTCTATTTTCGCATGAAACGAAAATTTTTTTTGAGGTATGTGTTTGGAATTGAAATAGAATTCGCGCTACGTTAGCCTTTTTTGCGTTTTCGACGCCTGGGCTCGGATAATCATCGAAATGTGTCTCCCCGGCCCCGTTTTCGTTACATTGTATGGAAAGGAGGTGGGCAACTAAGGATGGGCCTCAAATACAAAAAAGTGTTATTATTCTACTTTTCGATGGTGTTTTTTTTTCTCGCACGCCGTGCTTCGAGAAGAGATTGGCGACTATTTCCATGAAAAATTGAATATGTTTGTTCTTGATTATTTTTTTTTTTTGTGACTTATACGACAATATCCTTGGACGATTAGGGGTCACAGTTCTTCCTTATCATCGCGCAGGTATGTAAAAAAAATTTGAGCTAATAGCTCCAATATCAAGGGTATGTAATTTGGTTATAGAGATTGTTAACGCCGCAAAATCGTCAATTCATTGCTATATAGAGATCCATGCAATTTTTTAAAAAAACTGAAAAAAATCACAATATCGTGTATGATATGAACTAAGATTTTCATGAGAGGAAAATATTTTTTCGTGTCCAGGGTCCTATTGAAACAATTGAAAAAGTTAGAAATTCACGAGTTATTGATTAAAAGTGAATTGAGGGACTAGAAATTGTTTGAAAAATCTGAAAAAATTTGGGGATTCTAGTACTAGGTAGCAAACCATGTGGATACGGCCCCTGGATTCGAAAAAAAAGGTTTTTCTGGACCGGCCTAATGTATATATATGCATAAATATATATTTTTTTTGTTTGTTCGTTCTAGGTAGCAAAGAGGTTTAAACGACGTAACAAATCCACGATAGAACATATCAACATAATTTATCACGTCATTGAATTAAAGTGGACACCGGAATCACTAAAGGAAATGTCAACCAAATTAGCGTCCTTCAACAGGTTTCCATATCCGTACCGACAACTATTAGGTCGAATTTCGAATAATGTTTTTGAACCTCAAACACACATTCAACATATGACACAATCAATTTACTCCATGTACTTACGGTATATCGTACTATAGACGTCGATTCTTAGTGGTAAGTCCGTATACTTAGACATCCCCAACTATACCTGAGCGTCATCTACCATACACTGCCCAATATTGCGATGGACAAATAAATCAATCTATTCATCTATCTATACACTTGACAATTTTCATAGAGTTTCTTCTCTTTCAGATTTATTGGGCAACACGTTGTGACATGTGAATTTTATGTAAAATAGTGCCAAGTACAGAAGTGTAAGTTTAGCAAAAATGGCGACGATGTTCAATCAGCGAATACTTTCAAGATCATTTTACGCATTTATCGAATTTAAAATCGTATTCAACTTTCAATTCGGGAAACTATAACCTAAAAGACGACGACACCATGCGATTGTTATTAAGGTGCCACAGTAGTGGCATGCCCTATATATATTTTGTGACGTCAGAATCGTGAAATACGAGGAATTTCGTCGACAAATTGAGCCCAAATAAAGAAACGAATTTCATGGAAATTATTTTTTTATGGAAGCCTAAATTAATTTGTACTGCGCTTGCTTAGTGATTTTCAGCGTAGATTACCCAGTAATGTGTATTGCGAATAAATAAAAGTGACAGGTCGTTTATACATATCCAACATGGCGGCATCAGAATCCCTGCAATTACCGACTTGTCGTATTATGATCGCATTTGGCAGATGAGAACATTTATCACTGAATCCAGGGAGCAAGCGCAGTGTAGAAATACACACACTTTTCAGGAAAACTCATTTCAACCGTCTGCGTCCCGTAAATAAGGCTCAATTTGTCGACGAAATTCCTCGTATTTGACGCCTCGGTATGACATATATCTATCGAAAATCTGTAAATTGACGGCAGTTCTGTGGCACTTTAAAATAGCAGTGCTATAGATCCTATGTCCTATATATAATGGAGAAATTTAAGTTGTTTTTATATCTCATATAAAATAGCAGAGTGCTATAGATCCTATATCCTATATCTCAAGTCGCGGAAAAGATTTCACATGCAGATTCCTCATCGGAATCTGAGAATAAAGTTCCCTATCAAAAACTTCGAGGGACCGGTCGTTCTTGAGTTATTGAAGGTTTAGTCCACCCAATAAGACGGCCGTAACGTGACGTGCTCAGTCTCGTAGCAATCCTGTAAAATTGATAGTGCCCGCGTCTTATGAACTTTGCCTGAAATTTCGGTTTCATCATAGTTATTTTCGGAACACATTTTTTGCAGCAACATTTGACTCGGAGCGTTATTCATATTACCCGCTTTCAGAATTTCGTTATAGGGACTAGGTCAAGTTTTCGCAGTTCAACAATACTGGGTTTGCTCGTCTCTAATTCTTTTCGCAGCCCCGTCCTCTTACTACCCGAATAGAAGCGCCGATGAGTTCCCGATTTTGAATGGTAAATGTTTTTGGAACGGAAAACGGTCGCGTGAAAATCCCTAAACGGATGACTAATTGGGGTACTAATGGAGAACTTGTAATCTGTACAGTCAGAATGTTTACATGCGCTTTCACTAAAAAATATCTCTCTTTCTCTACGTCACTTTTGTAACATTTGTGATATTTAATTCTCAACACACAAATTGGATACTGTTGTTCGAAATAATCACAGAAGTCATTGGTCCAGCCTCGCCTCATATGCAACTTATCTTCATTCCAGAATTTGAGCCAGAAATTTTGTGGGAGCAAAATATGTTTGTCATGGATAGGCTTCGTATCAGTCTCATCATCAGTGTCATCATCAGCCTCATCTATATCACTACGTTCATCTTTTAGTGCACATAATTCTGGTGTTTTTGACGTCAGCGTCTTCCTGACAGGAGTAACTTCCTGGATGTTCCCTTGTTGTGATATAAATTGTGAAGAACTAGCTGTTACCGAAGTGAGTTGGAGTTGAACCGTTTCATGACAGTCATACCCGGGAAAAAAAAATTATATAAAATTATATATGAGAATATAAAATTATATAAAATTGTATCTTATTTCATATAATTTTGTATGATTATATCTAGATTCTTACACTAAATTGTATAAATTTTTATAAAATTATATAAAATTATATAAATTTTGTAAAATTTTATATAATTATATATTATCATACATAAATCAGAAAACCCTGAACCGTAGACTTATATATTATTATACATAAATATATATAAAGATATAAAATTTTATAAATTTTGTATTTTGTTATAAAATTATATAAAATTTTATTGGATTTCTTAGATTAAAATATATCATTATATAAAATTATATAAATTTTTATATTATCGTATATAATCATATATTAATCAGCAACCTCGAAACCCCCCATGAAAAAATTTGTATGCAATATACATGTGAAAAATATAGTTCCTGTATAAAAATTATATGTGTCACATATATGCTACATATATGCACTTATATTACACATATAAATAACATATACAACTTTTCGTCGCTTTTTCTTTTTCGCGTATTACATGTAAAATCTATATTTAAGATATGGATTTTACATGCCATGTGCAAATCAAATGCATACGAAACATTTACATACATGCACGCGTCATATAAGCCGTTTGCATATGAACTCTACAAATCCATATACGTATTATATCAGTGATGTGTATGAGCATTTCACACGAGAGTATATGCGCCATGTATACGCTACATATGTATATCTCTACATGAATTGTACTTCGTATTATATGCAGCATATAATATATGCGTATACATAACGCACGACGCTAACATAGCCGGTAGATGAAGTAGGAATTAGATTCAAGTAAAAAGTTTACAACGTTATTTATGTGTCAAACAATTTTATATTTCTTCTAATATACATATTTTTTAAAATACATATCTTTTAAAAAATGAACCCATGATATAATGAAAACAAGTCCAAGATGCTGCCGTTTCCGGGTTCCAGAGTGGCGATCATTCGTTTCAGGTTGCCTGAAATACATAACTGATTTAGAGATCAAGATATAAAAGAGCGATGTAAGCTTATGCGAATGTAGAATGCAATTAGCTATTGATTATCCAAGCATCCTCACAAAGGGCAAATAACTCGCTGATGTAAAAGCAGTGGAATGAAATAAAAGTTTTCGCTAAGGACGTGATATTGAATAACTATATCAAAAGCGAGACAAACTAAATAAAACCAACAAAATCAAAATGATGTGAGTAAATGAATCCTTTTAGAACGTACCTCATTAGAAGCTTTTTTTACTGCCCTACGTAGAGAAACTATCTTGTTGTTGATAGCAATGCCAAGACCCGTTTTGTTGAACATTTTTTTGTGTTTCTCTTCGACTGCATCTAGAAAATCAAAATATTTCAACAATATTTCGTTTTTGTGAAAAAAATTTAATATTTCAATATTTCAATATTTTAATATTCGAAGGTCGCTCAAGAATTGAACAAAAAAAAAATCAAATTCAAATTCAATATCTTTACTTGAAATTTCAGTATGTTCCTCTACAATACACCTCGGAAAGATTGGATTGATTAGTAAGCAAGTAGAAAACATTTTTTAAAAATCGATCTCATTGAATATTTATATTTTCGAAATTCTTGAACGACCTCTACGAAATGTTTATTTTAGCTAAAACTTGGAGATGGTTCTTACAATATATCGCATCGACTTTTTTCCTGTCCAGTGCTCGATACCGTGGACTATTCTCACAGCCACCGCTTTTGCGGTGCCCTCCTCTCAAATTACTGACTAGTAAAGTCTCTATCGGAAATAGGGACATCAGAAGCGTTGCACCCATGGCAGTGTATGACGTCTGTGATTTCGCCGATCGCCATTGTGCATTCGTGATTTTAACGCGGCTGCCTTTTGCGCCAATGCGTTTCATCTGCAGAAAGAACGCCAAGTAGTGATTATCAAATAATTAATTAATGAATTATCCGATGTTTGTCTATATAATTCACGTAATGTTCTGTTGAATAGTTTGCGTAGTTGAACTCAGAAAAATAATAATAGTAACCCATTCACCTTAGGGCTGCCAGTGCTGGAATCACTCGACGAGTCACTGCTTGAAGATTCTCGAGCTCTGTGCCGTCGTTTACGTCGTTTTTCAAGCTGCTTCAAGATCACCTCCAACTTTTTTTCAAGTTTATGGTTGCCTGCACATTTTCAGTTTAGTTACACACCACGAATTAAAATTATGTACGATTGACTGAATCGGTAGTTTAACCTTATGTTATACCTTTCATTTGTTTATGAAGCTTGGACCGTTTGACGAGCTCGTCAGTATTCCAAGATCGGTCTTCTATTTCGTCCTCGCACTCCGTCTCAGAGGATCTGTCCATTTCTAATCGTTTCTGTTTTATCTTTCCTTGTTTCCGATCGTGGGTACGATTTATAATTTTTGAAGAACCAGCACTCCCTTTCTTCTTTAAAAATTTTTTTTTTCGTATATAAAGGGTGTCACAGGATTCGTGACGAAGATTTTACAGGGTAAATCTTGACCAAAAACGGTATCGAAATTTCCTTATATAGACGATACCGAAATATATATTAGCAAGGTATTTATATTATCCATACGAATAATACATTTTGCGACTTAACGCGCTGTGTTGAAAAATGAAGTTCGATACACGTGCGAAAGATGATTCTCGACTCGTGTGATTGTCACCATGGCTTCACTTGGGCGAAAAACTTCGTACTCGTCCGATCAACACTTTCGCACTAGTATCGAAAAGTACTATTTTCTGTCTATCCGATTCAAATTACTACCTTTCTTTGATTATTCTCCATGTCACCAGGTGTATGCAGACTGTATATACCCGACAGATCTTTCGGTGTACAGTCATTTTCGCGGTCTGTAATGTCGCTGTCAGAGGTACCCGACTGATGTCCTTTTTCGTTTAGTTCCTTACTCGGTTCTTTAGAAGACGACGGAATGGGTTGAAGACACAAATTTTCGTTTGTAGTTTTCTTCTATAAAAGTATTTCGATTATTCCAGTCGGAATCGTTTTTTTACTTCTTTTAAATCCATGTTCGGCGTATATACTAACTGTTATAGTAATTCTGCTATGGGTGAGCGAATCTGTTTGTGTCCAAACTCTTTTTGGACCTTCAAGTCCATCGATAGTTTTCAATTTTTTGGCGAGGTAACTTCTACGATCTGTAATATACACAAAATGATGTTCGTCTGCTATCGATGATTTTTTTAACATTCTCACCGGAAACTGCTATTACGAAACCATCGTGGCAGATCCAGCCACCGAGCGGCTCTTTCGCTGTGTCACGCCACTCGATCACAAATGGTACCGGCTCATATGCATCAGAGTTGAATTTTTCTAAGTCGAAATTCCTGATCCACTCAATCGGCAACCCTATTGTATATTTGTTGTGATCTTCGCCACCGACCCATCTGATCAAAGCAAACATCTTCGTTGGCTTCCTGTATAGAAACATCATGTAATAATCCCCCGAAATCGACTCCAAGTGAATCAAAACTAACGCTCTGTAATTTTTTTTGATTTTCATTTAACCGCTTGACCCTTGATCATAGAGGATGAACTTTTCCATTTTAAACGCACGGGGTTTCGCAGTCATTCAAATGATTTTCTATTTTTTCATGTATCAAGAATAGCTTCGACACTTACCTTCTAAATGAGTGAAGCGGTTATCCCGGTGGAAGAAAAAAATGATTATAATTTGAGTTTCAATCAATCTCTCGCCTGGTTGAAGTACGGTCGAGTTAGACATCGACGTTGTTTATCTGTTGCTATGCGGATATCTATACCTTTTACACCTTCGCTTTTGTTTCTTTCTTCATCGTTTTATTTACTTTAATTCGAGTTGGCCGCTGAATCTAAACTTTACAGAAAACTTATTTCAAGTGATCATGGCTGATTCGGTCCACGAGGGCGACGCGCGGGTGAATATGAAACGGGGCTCGTACAAAAGCTATACCCATTATGGGAGTCATAGCACGATTCCCGGTAGTACAAAACGATTCTGGAGATCGAAAAAAAAAAGACCAAGGTAATGGTAGACAGCTTACGATGTATTTTAGCACGGACCCTCATTTTCATGTTAATAATAAATGCATATTCGCAGAAACGTTCGCAAAAAACGTACGGTGAATCGTCCTGCAGCCAGCGATTCCTGTATACAGGAATCTAACCAACAGAATACTGTAAGTATTAAGAAAATATTGAGATCGTTATCGTATGGTCTGTACATAATTTTATCCCTTCATATTTTCGGTGCTTGGATTTATTCCAAAATTTATTTATTCCAAAAGGGAGAATCTTCATATCGAGCAGATGAACCCGTTCAATCCATCGAGACTGAACTTACATCGTCAGCTCAAAATATCGGAGTTGCCGGTTTTGAAAAAAACAATGCAGTAAGTGTATTTAAAATAATATGTCGACTGTTTCGCAAAGATTGTGGTCATTTTATAAATAACCTTTGAAACGCCGTTGACAAATTTTGTGCGTCATTAGCTGAGGTCAGAAAGGTTCATTTTAAAGTAAGGTCCATATTAAACAATACTATCAAATCTTTTCTTCAGACGGACTTTCTCGAGCAATCTTCGTCTCCATTGCGAGCTTCGTCTGGTACCGATCGTGAAACTCCAAGCAGGTCTGGTTCACCGATTTTTAACGATGTTTGTGGTGCTCATAAACCATCTGCCGCAACCAGCAATTCATATGCAATTGACGTTTTAATACAATCTGTATTGATATTGGCAATGAAATTGCGACACGGTTTAACCTATGCTGCAACACAAGACGCTGCCCAGCTGCTTTGTGTCATGTCCGGTTCACCCACGAAACAATCGACGAAATATCACTGGAAGAAAATTATTGACGATTTTTCTACGCATATGACAATACATCACCTTTGTCCCAGATGTAAATCTTACGTAGGAATAGCATCCGACCAAACATTGCACTGCGGTAGCTGCGATACCGATATTGATGTGAGAACAAATCTGAATACGCACCACATATTCATAACTCTGTCTCTAGCACAACAGCTCAAAGAAATATTCGAAATAACCGATGCTCACAATCAATGTCAAAAAAAAAGGCAAAAGCTTTGCGAATATGCAATCGAAGATATCACTGACGGTAAACTGTACAAACAAAATGTTTATAGTGACATGATAAGTTTGAATTGGAGCCTCGATGGAGCTCCGATTTTCGATAGTTCAAATACCTCGATATATCCGGTCTTATGCACGATAAACGAATTCGAACCTAAAGTGAGAAGAACAACGATATTGTTGTACGCACTTTGGTTCGGGGAGGGTAAACCGATTATGAACGAGTATTTGAGACCCTTCGTAACTGAAAGCAAAAGTTTGTACACCGAAGGGTTCAGTTACGAATTGGAAGGAACTATGTACAGAAAAAAGTGTTCAGTGCTCATGTGCATTAGCGATTCAGTTGCAAGACCACTTTTGAGGAACACTCATCAATTCAACGGAGAATATGGCTGCGGTCTATGTTTACACTCTGGTGAAACCATAGCTAAAGGTAGAGGATTTGTCCGCGTTTATCCTTTGGATATAAACAATAAGCCATTCGGCGAAGGACTGCGAACACATGCTGAAACGATAGAACATGCTCGAAACAGGATGATGGGGGTGAAAGGTGAATCGATTTTGTGTGAAATACCAGGCTTCGATATTATTCGATCATTAGACGTAGATTGGATGCATTGTGTCCTATTGGGCATCTGCAGACAGTTTTGCACACTGTGGTTCGATTCGTCTAACCACGAAAGAGATTTTTATTTTAGACATCTTGAAGAGTCGATAGACGAGTGTTTATTATCGACCTTTCCAACTCTAGAAGTCTCGAGAACTCCACGCAAAATATCAGATCGTTCACATTGGAAGGCTCATGAATGGGCTATTTTTCTGTTATTCTACAGTTTACCGATATTGCGAGCGCATTTTCCGACCAATTTAGTAAAACACTGGGCTTCACTTGTAGATGGTGTCTCTATTCTCTTACAAACGTCAATCATGCCGAGTGAAATCGAGTTTTCTCGTAACTGCTTCATTGAATTCATTCACGGAGTTGAAGAATTATATGGCAAGCAGCACGTTTCTTTCAATGTACATTTACTCGCACACTTACCAGACAGTGTGTTGCACTGGGGTCCTTTATGGACGCATAGTGCGTTTCCGTACGAAAATTTTAACCAGGAATTACTCGATTATGTGAAGAGTTCAAATGGAGTAGCTCTTCAAATTTGCGATACGTTCCGCTTAAAGTGCGTCGTCGATCGTCTGTACCATGCTTGTTGGGCGTCGATGAGAGTAGATCAGAAAGACTATTTAGACAGTCTATTGAAGAAACAGAAACGCGCTCAGCCTACTTTAATTCTGAAAGATGCGAGTATGTTGGGGGCAGCTTCTTTTCTACATGAATTACCACGTGATCAATATCTGGCCGTACAAAGGCTTCGTATAAAAATCGATCAACAATCTATCATACAAAGCTATAAAAGAGCAATCAAAAATAACGAAATTTTCCACAGTAGACAATATTCAAGAGTTAAAAAAAGAGCGAGTTATTACGCAATTTTACAGAGTCTCGAAATATTTGAAATAGAAACATTTTTGGTCATAAGAATCGATAGTATTCATACTCCATTTGCATTAGGAAGGTATTTTGAAAAAGAAAACACTCCGTTCATAGCGGGTAGACAATTAAAACACTTGATAGTATTGAAAAAACGTCACGACAACTTGCCGGCGATAAATATTTCACTTATAAAGGAGAAGGTAAATGTGTTCGAAATAAGCAGCACCTCTAAGTTTATTGCCTGTGTGCATCCGAACCACTACGAATTACTAACCTAAGATTAAAAAAAAACAAAAAAAAAGAAAGATTAGAATCATATAATTTATTATTTGCAAGTAAACATAAAATATAAAATTGAATATATTTAAATAATATAATTTCATTCTATTATTAGATTTGACGTCTTAAAATATTTAAAATTATTACTGTTTATAGGACTGTTTCTATTAAGGGCTTTTGAGCGCTCCGCTGTTTTACCGACGGAGTAGCATTTTCGGCCAGTCGTCACAACCGCAATTTAGTCGACGGATCACGTCTCTATTGCTCCACTGATCACTCTCAGATTTCGTAGGGGTGATCCTCAGATTATCAGCTAGTGCGGGCTGGTTTCCGAAAAGTAATCGAATGAAATTCCAATTATTAATTGATTTATTTATACGAAGCTGTGAAATCAGCTGACACTAATACATGGCCGATACACAGACACAGGGTATTAAAACAATTTTCTCTGCACTTCATCTGGAAAACCGGTGCTAGGGATACCAGCGCGCCGTACAGGCTATCGTTAACAATCTTTTGATATTATTCCGCGGTAAATTAGAGGAGCAGGAGCAACAGCAGACGTCGACTAAAATCCGAAGTGACAGGCTAGCGTGGACACGAATACATGCAGAGACTGCCCTATAGATGTAGTCATTTCAATAGGGTTCTTGAGCTAGGCGCTAGAGGCGCTCTTCCGATCGAGAAGTTGTTGGGGCTCGCTCAAAAGCCCTTAAGGTGCTTACCTACCCAATTCCATCAGACCTGAAAACATTGAGTAGGGAATCACCTTAAATATAACAATATTTTTTTTTACCTTTCGTTGAATTTGTTATTAAATGCCTATAGACGGTGCATAAAACAGGACTTTCGATGTAGGTGTTGCAAAAAAAAATGTATTTATTGTCGATGACTTCTATCAATTTTATTCAATAAAAATGCATACCTCCATACATTTAAATTGACTGTCATTTATATAATCAATTATATACATATTATAGTAGTCTTCAATGAATAGGATAAAAAGACAAACAATATTTTTAGTATCCATTATTTTTCAAGATATTTATTAATATTTAAAGAATACATTAGAAAAAAAAAAGTGAAAAAATTAAAAATTGAAAAAGATATAGGCTGATGAAGTGGGGGGTCCCAAAAAAATGGCCCACGAAGGCTGTCACGATTGTAACCCTCCTAGTAAATTGCGGCTGCCTGAAAAAATGATAAATTTTTGTACCATTTTTTTTTGAGTATTCCTAATTTTTTAAAAATAGTAAAAATTGAAAATTGGTGTTCAACTATAGTTAGTTCGATAGAGAAATGTATATAGAAAAATAGTTTAAAAATAGTTTCGAGAAAAACGCGTTTAAAGTTTCGCATAAAGTTACGCGCAGTCTAAGTCATAAAGTGATATTTTATACTTACATTTATTCAATCTGCCATTCCTGTTTCACACATGGGACCTTCCTCGACTTCGAAAAAAGCTGAGGGAACACTATCGCAATTTCTAGACCAGAATACCCCATTAATTATATGCAATTTATACAATCTCTATGCGCACATTGGAGTACCTAGTATTCTATGAATTATCAAAATCGCATTTATCGAATATGTACGCCAATGTATATTTCTGTTGTATGTAGTTCATATGCTTCATAGAAGACAAATACATTTTGTATGCAAAAGTTTGTTTATAAAAATTGCAGTTTTTTTATAGAGATCATACATCGATCATACATCGATCATACATTTTACATACGTGCTGCAGATATTATTATTATATACGATTTATACAACTTTTTGGCGGAATATATGTACATATATGTACACACATAAAATATATGCAACATATATTTCACATATCTTTTTCATATATAACCAACATATATCCATTTTCATGGGGGACTACAGCTTATATATTATGATATATAAATATATAAAATAATATAAAATGTTTTATATTTTGTATTTTTTTATAAAATTATATAAAGCCGTGTTGGATTCTTCTCATTAAATTGCTCGTTTCTGCAAGTATAATTTATCGATCAATATTTAGTATTAATTAACATTTTTGATGATTATATTTATATATAATATAATTTTTGCAGCACTTATATTGATTTTCTTTTTTTTTTTTATCTCTTTCGTTAGTATTAATAACTCTTTATGAACTTACCGATATATCAAGGATAGGAAAAGGATAATATTTTGTATGGTTATTAAAAAATAAAAATTTAAAATGTATTTTGAGAAATAAAATTTGAAGTGAGCAGCAATAAAAAAAATTCTACAGAATTTTGGTTCATATATTCCGTCTCATATTATTATATCGACGCCTGGGCGGAAGAAGATCGTATCTCGGAAAACCGGTGAAGAAGATCGTAACTCGGAAAAACCGTGAAGGAGATCGTAACTCGGTCAACCCTTGAAGAAGATCGTAACTCGGAAAACCCGTGAAGAAGATCGTAACTCGCAAAAACCCGTATAATATTATATGGGTTTTGCGAGTTACGATCTTCTTCACGGGTTTTCCGAGTTACGATCTTCTTCAAGGGTTGACCGAGTTACGATCTCCTTCACGGTTTTTCCGAGTTACGATCTTCTTCACCGGTTTTCCGAGATACGATCTTCTTCCGCCCAGGCGTCGATATAGAGTTATACCGCGATGATTCCTTGAAAGTTAACAGTCAGTCACAGCCAATTCGACACTACCCGAGTTTTTCGTCTGTTTTTTGCAGGCTGGCCATCCCTTTTTTAATTTGAATTGTGAAAGGCCGTCAAATAATTTTAAATGAATAAATAAATAAATAATCAAATAAATAATCAAATTAATGTATGAATAAATGGATGGATGGATGGGTGGGTGGATGGATGGATGAACGAATGAACAAATGAATAATTAAATTAATTATTTACACATTTTATTCATTTTAAATCATTTGACGGCCTTTAACAATTCAAAATTAAAAAGGGGATAGCCAGCCTGCAAAAGACAGACGAAAAACTCGGGTTGTGTCAAATTGGCTGTGACTGACTGTGAACTTTCAAGGAATCATCTCTGTATATAAAAATGTCTTATTTTATATGATGACATAAAATCAGTTAAATATAAGAGTTTATATAATTGAATAAAAATATATATTTTTATATATAATTATATAAAATTATACATTCGGATATATTTTGAGATAAAATTATATCATGCCAAAATTGAGATATCATTTTATATAATTATATATGGTCAACTATATATAATTTTATATAATTATATAAAAAAAATTTTTCCCGGGTAATCATGAGTGTGTTCAGGTAGAAAGTCCGTTTGCATCACAGTATCGTTAACCCCTTAAGGTGGTTCTTCACCTACAGTCCCACCAAACGTGGGTTTCAGAAAGATTTTGAATACTTCTCGATGGGGAAAAAATCTGAAAAAATCAATCATGTAGGAGATCCACGGAAGATTGATTTTGCATAATAATAATTGAAGAAAGTTATTAACAAATTGATGGAAAAAAAACTGTTCAAAAAATTAGCCGGTGACCCAACTTTTTTTTCAGGTGAAAATGATCTGTCAATTTTACTGAATACGTATGAATTTTTTGAGAATTTTGGTAACTTTTTGAAAATTGCGTTTTTTCATACCTGACAAACCTCAATTTTCAAAAAGTTACCAAAATTCTCAAAAAATTCATACGTATTCAGTAAAATTGACAAATCATTTTCACCTGAAAAAAAGTTGGGTCACTGGCTAATTTCTTGAACAGTTTTTTTTTCCATCGATTTGTTAATGACTTTTTTGAATTATTATTATGCAAAATCAATCTCCCGAGGATCTCCTACATGATTGATTTTTTCAGATTTTTTCCCCATCGAGAAGTATTCAAAATCTTTTCTGAAACCCACGATTGGTGGGACTGTAGGTAAAGAATCACCTTAAGCGGCATTGACGCCATATGGCGCACATCGATTATTTCGTGATTGTGTCGATCGATTTTCATGAAAATTGGTACCCCGGGATTTTTGAGGTCGCTGATTAAGATTCTGCCCTCAAATTAGAGAAATTCGAAATGGCGGATTCAATATGGCGAACCAAAATGCAAAAATTGATTCGAATCGGATGGAACTTGGTACTCGGGGGTTTTCGGGGTCGCTGATTACGAATCTGATCTCAAAATGCAGAAATTCAAAATGGCGGATTTAATACGGCGGCCATAATGCAAAAATTGATCTAAATCGGATGAGACTTGAAAGTGGATTGTCACGCAGGATTTTTGGGAATTTTTGCTGATTTTTCCGAAGCATTTTTTTTCATCCGACTTGAATCCAAAAATATGAGAAAAAATATAATCGCTTCGGAAAAATCAGCAAAAATTCCCGAAAATCCTGCGTGACGTATAAAAACGTCCAAGCCACAGTTCACAGTGGACTGAAATCTGCTGCTGTTCTTTTTCATAATTTTTTTCCGAAAAACGCACGAAAAAGAATGGAAGCAAACGTTTGCCCACTTTGGCTCAAAGCTGAAAAATTTTGAAATCTTACAGAGGATTTTTGAGAATTCTTCAGATTTTTGAATTGAGGCTCTTATGTTGGTGTTTTGTGCATTTTTTTAAAGATGGCGGCTCTTCGAAAAAATCTGAAAAAAATTTGGAGCGTCTCTTCGATCAGGTACAATAACATAAAAAATCATGGCCCAAATCGGAAGGTGTCAGGGTCAAACGTTCACCGAGTTCACGTGGAATTCCTCATAGGCTACCCAGATAGCAGCGAGACGTCAAAAAGACGTTATTCTGATGTCTTATTTTTAATCTCACATTTTTCAAGTATGTCGTATTATCGTCTAAAAGACGTCTTATAGTCGTCTTAGGGACGTCTTACGTCCCGATTTGCGACGACATAAAAACGTCGCATTTCTGGCAACATATAGACGTCCCTAAGCCGACTATAAGACGTCTTCCAGACGATAATACGACATACTTGAAAAATGTCAGATTGACAATAAGACGTCAGAATAACGTCTATTTGACGTCTCGTTGCTATCTGGGTAGGTAACTTGGTAACCAATGTCTTTCCACAGACGTCTTCTAGACGTCGTGATACTGACAACTTTTTGGAAACGTCTTATGGACGTCACGACTCAGACGTCTTAGAAAAGACGGCTCGCGGACGTCGTTTGGACAAGCTTGCTATCTGGGTAGTTCCGAATTGCATATACGCAGAAATTCTACCCAATCGGACCAAATCTCCTGTTCCTACTGTTTATGCTGTTTTTCCTCAGTCATGGCGCTACATATCTTGACGCACATAGCGAATACCCAATACGTGAAATTACAACAACTTTTTCCTGACCAGTACAATTATCCTTTGTTTTCCGTAGGTATCATTTGGCTCGTCGTAATTTTTTCAAAACTAAAAAAAATTTCTGAGACAAAAGTGAACTACTCATATCCGCTCGAATGGAAACTTCATTCCTCTGTGACCACCGATATGAATATCTGAAGTTAGTTATGTGTATCCCACCAAAGGTAATAAGAATCAGTCAAGTATTGACCAACAACTAAAGTGGTGTTATTCTTTTTTTAGCACTGTCGGTTCTTTGGCAGTCATCAATAAAAAAAAGTCGAATGTTTTTTAGTTACTCACTACCCTCATCGCTCAATCGAATCTTATCAATTTTGCATCTGAGTCCACCATGTTTCATCGATGAATCTGAATTCATCAATTCTGAGGCCAGATTCGTAATCAGCGACCCCGAAAACCCCCGAGTACCAAGTTCCATCCGATTTAAATCAATTTTTGCATTTTGGTTCGCCATAGTGGATCCGCCATTTTGAATTTCTGCATTTTGAGGTTAGATTTGTAATCAGCGACCCCGAAAACCCCCGAGTACTAAATTTCGTGCACATCTAATAGTATATTATGCACTAAGGGGGAGAAATAGGACTTTTTACGACACCATTTATTTGTTTTTTACGTCGTAAAAAGTCTCTTCCCCGTGGTACATACGATATTTTTTTTAACACAGTTGTGAATATGGCGTAAGTACACCACAAGTGAAAATTAGCAACGAATAATTATGAGAATCGAGTGCAGCGGGAGATGGGGGGTCAAGAGTTAGAGCCTTGGTAATTGCGAGGCAATGGTACACCTCGGTTGAGGGGCCCGGGGGGCCGGAGGCCCCCCGGGGAGTCCAGAGCAGAGCTCTGGGGGGGTGCAGGGGGCAAAGCCCCCGCCGGGGGGGTAAAAACAGATACTCTCAAAATGATAAGAAAACATCCAATTAACTGATATTAACTTTATTATGAATATTAAGCTAAAACTGTATATTGCAAAATTTATCTTAATCTATCTTATTTGAAACTCATCTTATGACTTATGCTACCTATGTTGCGCAATAATCTTATTTTATATAGTTTTTTTCATTTATGATAATTTATTGTCACAGAGCAATCTGTTAAATTGAATATTTTTGCGGGAGAATTTTCTATTTTTGAAGTCGACGCTCTTTCGAATTTTGCGTGTTTTGATGGTGGCGATTCACATACATCGCTGTCTGATTCATGTACGGACTTGTCATTTTGTTACGTCCTAGGCTGGAAGCCGAATATTTAACCTATAGGTACAACAGTCACCGCAGTTATTATCATAAGTATGAAAATACCGACGTGCAATTACCATCAGAGTTATAATAATACTCTATTGATGTAATTCCATTTATAATTTTTTCCTTTAATTCCTTTATATTATTTTACTCATAGATATAAGTCAATACTTTTGAAAGGAACAATCTTAACCATAATGTAGACAAATTCATCTCATTCTCTCACGAAACGAATATGCTTAGAAACACTTGAAACAATATAAACAGGAAAGCCCAAACTTTAAGAAAACTTTCGAACTCTGGAAAATATCCTTATTGAGGAAACATAAATCTTCAGATCCTTCATATTTTTACGACCGAAAGCGGAAAAGTCTAAAGACAAAGACAGCTCTGTTTAAATGAGGATAGAACATAGACGCTCGCAGCATCCCTTCGTAGCGTCTCGACGCTTGGGTCCCTGACCCAATCGCCTCGCGCTATTGCTCTTCTAGCCAACCATATTTTTTCCCGCTTTTGTTTTAATGAGTTTTTTACCAATAGAAAAAACTTCGCCTTCCCGCGAGTTTTCCAGGACCTCCCCTTCGCGTACCCGCGAGGAGAGATCCTTTCCATTCCATATTAGTCAGTTAGTCACGAAATCTCAAAGAATACAGATCGAACTCATAGAATCTTATAACTTAGAATTATTCATTCAAAGTGTTTGGTGAAACAGTTAATTAATAAGTGAATTACTACATAAATCATAGAAACCTAAAAACTAAAGTTAATCATCACCTGTGTGAAGGTTAACAACCAAATTGTTAAGCAGATTGTGAAATAAGATTGTTAAATAAATATTGTTAAATAAATATTGTTATAATTTAAAGTGAAATCTTCAAACGTTTATTTCACCCACGCATAGTGGTGGCTGATAAAACCCATTACCTCAACAGATACGAGCTCAACGAAGTCCCGAAGAACTAGTTTTCTAAGACTCGGTAAGAAATATAGAAATCTACCAATTTTAAATCAGAACCTCACAAGAATAAACTAGTGATTCGTTTCTTCTAAATAACATTTAACTCAGGACGTAACAATTTGACATGGGCAATTTTATTTCAGATAATATCATTTTCTCTATTCTGCTTTTATTGCCCATTGATTCTTCAATGTAGCCTTCTGCAACCTTGCTTGATGACCAGCCTCCATGGCGCTGCAGATCCAAAATGTTAGCTCCGGCATCTGCAAGCAAGGTTGCAGAAGTACGACGGAATGCATGTCCTGTGTATTAAGTTTCGGGATTCTGCAAATTTAAATATGTCGCAACTTGTTTTGGCATACCGGCGATTTTATTTTTACCAATCACCTGATTTAAACATTTCCCTTTTTAAAAATTGAGAAAAAAACGATCACTTGAAACATTAATGGGACGTAGAGCTTGATATTGTTTCACAATTTTTGCATATTTGGCACTGATGGTGAAAGAGCGTGGTTTTTTGGTCTTGGTATCTGGAATCTTGACTAGCAGTAGTTCGCCGTGTTCCTCTATATTTTGTACTCTGACATTAGTCAGTTCGTCTCCTCTGCACGCACCGGTAATGCCGAAAATAGGAACAATCTGCAAATAGCGCAATTAATTTAGTTTGTAACGGGTTTTTCCTGGGCTCGGGTAACCGAGGAAGATAAGCCGAATACAAACCTGGGGCCAACGGGTAGGTAAGGGATGCTGTTGGGCGCCAGACTTCCTTAGAAGTCCTCTCTCTCTCTCTCTCTGGGACCCTCCGACTAACTACTACGATAGAGGGATTTCGTAGGGGCGAGGAATAAAGACACCAGCGTATATAATTTAAAAATACTTGTTTATTTGAAAAAAAGAAAAAAAGAAAAGGTGGCGAATTTGGGTTTACGCCCGCTACCTGGCGTTGGTTCTAACTTAGAAAAATATTACACGTGACTCTACTCTACTCTACTACTCTACGTTATTAAATAAATTAGCAAAAGGAAAAGCAAAATGCAATAATAAAAGCAACAAAAAGAAAGAAAAACTACAAGCTAATAGTTTGCACTACCGTGCTCTGATCGGCTAGACGGTAGGGAGGACCGAGTCGACTCGACCTACGATCTATGCCAATCGCTCTGGCTACGTGACAGTCAGCTGTCACGGTAGCGAGATCGCGTGCCTCGCTCGACGTCTCCTATCAGACTGTTGCGGCGCGCTAGTAAGCGGCGGCGGAGAAGTGGAGGGGCAGGCGGCGGCTCAGGGGAAGCGACAGAGCTCTGACACGCCGCAGCTGAGTGCGAAGCGTGACGTCAGCCGCTCTGTGGCTAATATGGCGTCGAACTGAATTCGAGTGCGATCGGCGCAGCGGTGACCACTTTGGTACGGCTACGCGCAGCGAAAACAGACGTACCGGTGCGTTGTATTTTTGAATCCAACGGTTCGCGGGGAACGGTTGGGATTCACACACGCGGTTTTCGAGGCCTAGGGTATACTACGGGGTGCGGGTGCTACTAGGCGAGATTACTATTGGGTATCGGATTGATCCTACCTGGTTGCAACTCCTCTCTGGCCTCGGGTGCGACGGTATAGTCTAGATACGGTCGGATAGCCGGGTTTATGCAGGGTCGTCAATGTGGTATGCGGTAGTCCAGTAGTCCAATAGCCGAATCAGTACTCCAATAAACACGCCGGGTCGATATCACAACAAATCACAGAAATCACTTCAAACAACTCTCACACACTCCACACAACTCTCCACTCTCTCTCAACTCTCTCTCTCTCTCCAAACTTCGCTTTTTAAAAACTCTCTATTCGCACGAGGCTCTCGCAAAAGTTTCCAAAATGGAAGTGATTTCTTTTCCGTCATTAGTACCAACCGGCATCACCCGGCCTGCGGGCGCTGGCGGCGACCGCGTCGCCATATGCGAGGGTCTGCGGCCAATAGGCTCCGCAGGGAAGTCGGGCGGCGCGATTTAAATCGGGCGGCCGGACTTCGGCACGACCGTAGTTCGGTTTAGCGGAGGTCTAAACGTTGCCACGTTACAAGTTTTAGGATATTTACATTTAATCTAAATATTATAAATATTGTTTTTATAGGTATAAATTTAGTGTTGATTTACCTTAGTCGCTAGATAAATATCGTCAGAAGCCTCAGACAGAAATTTCTCGATGATTTCAGATGTCAAAACATTGGCCTTTTTACTTCGGAATCCGCGAGACTTGTTTTTCAGAAGCGCTGATACAGCAGCGAATTTGCCAATGTCAATTTTCTCTTTTAAATTGATCATGCTCTTCAGCATAGAATAGTGTGACCACAAAGTCGTCGGCTTAAATTTTTTTGAATACTCTTCGAAGTAAACCACCAAACAATTTTCGGAAATTATCGCTTTCCGTGATTTTCTCCACGCCAAAAATTTTTGGTGTGCGGCTTCGTATAACTGCCTAGATTTTGAGGGCAGTAAATTATTTGCAACACCGTCAGCCGCTTGCCGTATATCTGGCGGTGTACATTCGATATCGGATTCTGAACTTGACATTGCGATTATAATTATTAACAAAATTAAACCACCGGAGGTTAAGTTACATAATAGTAGAGACGCGTGTATGAACCAGGAATAAACACAATAGTATTGTTAATTGACGTGTTACTATGGGAACGGAAATTGACGAAGGCGACGAATGTGAAGTGTGCCGCCTACTCTTTATTCTAGCTCTATACCATTTTCGGTTCATTATGTATATCTGACGTCATACTTCTGCTCCCTAGGGAGTAGAAGTGAGGTTTTTCTCCCGCTCACGTGACCGGCTCGAAAACAGTTACTTTAACCCTGCTCTACAGGCATGAAAAACAGCCATATTCATGCCTGTGTTATAAAAATACTTTTTTTGTTCCGCGTTTGAGGCACTCAGCGTAAGATTTTTCTTGCCGCTTAAGTGGTTAAGAGTCATTGGCATAGAGATGTCCATCAGTTCTATATCTGTATCACTGTTATCATGTACTAGTAAGAATAATTTCGTTGTTTCTGGTGTAGACGTTATCCTGGCTGGAGTGAGTTTTTGGGCTCGACCGCGATCAGTTATTAGTTGTAGAGAAACAGGTAATTTGGAAGAACGCTGGTAAGCATTATTAAATGAATCGCCCGTTTCCAGGATAGTGTCAGTTTCTATAGAACGTATGCTATTGAAAGCTGTGATATCGATATTCGTAGCCGTAAACGGATTAATTATTACATGTGATTCGGGGGACTTGCTTGAAACTTGTTGATGATTAGAACTTCTCCTTTCTGATGTTACGAAACGAAGTTTTACCTCGTCAAACTTCCGACGAAATATGTAGTAGCATTTGCTTCTGTGCTTCGAAATAGTCCGAATGTCGGATCGTGCTGGCATTACGAAACGCGAGACCCGATGCCAAATGCATTTATCTGTTTTGTAGGATTTGCTAGCTGCGGATTGTCGGAAACTGTCAATGTTGATCGTAGAATCAACACTACGTAAAGCTATTGCAATTTCTTCAGGAGTTACCAAGATGTTTGGAATATGGATGCGACAGACTCGTAGATGCAGGTCAATAGTATATTAGGATGAAAACTGCCAGCTGGTTCACTTAACACTCGGTACAAAATTCTGAGTACAAAAATGTAACTGAAGTTTTTAGAACATTATTCTTCACGTTTTCCACAAAATATAATCATTCCTAACTGTGAGCGCCGTATTCAGAATTGCGGATATACCTGCTCAGGCGGTGCTAGGTGCGAAAATAAGAAGCAGTCTACCCTGGTGAAAATGATTTCTACGTATTTCTACGAAAAATTTCTATGTTTAATCAGGCCGATTCGAACATGGCATAGAACTTTTCTTAATTTTTTTTCGTAGAACATTGTAGTCTTTCGTAGATTACGGTACACAGAAAAATCGATTAAATTGGTCCAAGGAATTTTTGCTTATCCCAAGAAAAATTTCTGCAATTCGTATTGTAAACCGAAATTTTCTTACGTCAAGAAAGAAATTTGCTTGAGCCAAGAGAATTCTCTTGGTTCGAAAAATTTTGACTTGGCTCGGGAGATTTCTTGGTCTTCAATATAATTTTCTTGGGCGAAGTCAATCGGTGTTTCTGTGTAGTTCTTCTTAGTTTTGCGTAATCCTCGCTCGGTCGCGTTTCATAGTGAATCGTACTTTCGCGTTGATTATCGTAGTTTTTCATAGATGACTGTAGTATTTTTCGTAATTCCGTCTAATATTTGGGCGGTCGCTTTTCGTAGTGAATTGTACTTTTGCGTTGATTGTCGTAGTATTTCGTGGATGACTGTAGTTTTTCGTGATTACGTGTAATAATTGCTCATTCACTACTTTTTGTGTAGAATATATAGATCGTTCTACGTGGACTTTCGTACAATTGCTTCACTTTGGGAGCATATTTTGTCGGAGATGTTCGTAGAACAGCGCAATTTTCTTCAACTTCTTTGTCGTAGATTGTACTGTTACGTCGGAACGTAACCGACGTTACAATACATCAATATTCATAATATTTCATCAATTAGGATAGAATAGAAGATTAACGTCCGCTTTTTAGTATGTAGTATGATTAGTCCCGAAGTAAAGTATATTGTGCAATAATGAGCGCAGAAAGTTGGCTGTTACTGACGATTATTGTGACGTATGCAGCACCCGCCGCAACTGACATAATTCAGTTGGGATTTCAAGATAAGTTTTTTTGTTTGTTGAATGTACACTAACAAAGACGGTTTATAAAGATAGACAACTACAAGACTTTGATATGGAATCGCAGTAGTAACATTATACATATAGCCATCGCATATATTCAAACAAGCTACTCCGTGAAATAGTCTCGCAATAGGATAGTTATATTTTCATTGACGAATCAAACTTTACCTAGGATTATAGAATGTATACTAGGGTGGTTTTTTTTAAACGAATATTTTTTTTTTTCAACTCCCCATTGAAAATCTTGTAGTAGACGTCGAAAAAGGAATCCTGTCCAATTTTTAGCTCTTAATTCAAATTCTAAGTACTCGACCTTTTCTTTTTAAGTTTTCCCATGCTAAAAGCATGTAAACATTACGAATTTTTCTTTCGCCGCGCACAACTTAGCCGCATCTCGATGGATTGTTCTCATCCAAGACTCACTTTACAGAGAATTTAGTGTTCTTCAAAAGTGCCTTAGGTAGTTTGGCTGTGGTTTCAACCGCTGCACCTGTGTGAGCCTTCAAAGTCGATTTTATGCATAATTCTTCTTTCTTACTGTGGGCGAATAAACAGTTAGACTTGGAGAAAAAAACTTTTTGGCGATTTTGTAGGAAATTTATTTCTCTACAAAAAAGTCCTATGAATAAAGTCTCTCAAACCAGTATTTCAAAAGATACAAGGACTTCGATTTTTTGAAATATGAAATTCTAACAAAATGTCAAGTTCAATATTTTCAAATCAATCAAACTATCATGGACACTTTTGAAGAACGTTAAATTCTCTGTCAAATGAGTCTTGGATGAGAACAATCCATTGAAATGCGGCTGAGTTGTGCGCGGATAAAGAAAAAGTAGTAAGATTTAGATGCTTTTAGCATGGGAAAACTTAAAAAGAAAAGTGCGAGTTCTTAGAATTGTAATTAAGGGCTAAAAATTGGACAGGATTCCTTATTCGACGTCTACTACAAGATTTTCAATGGGGAGTTGAAAAAAAAAAATATTCGTTTAAAAAAAACCACCCTAATGTATACGGGACAATTAAGGTGAAGTGAAACGTTTCAAGGCCACAGCCGAGTACCTTTCACCGCGGTAAAACAGATACCCAGCGTTTGGTACCGCTCGGTTTACACGTATACTGGCTACAATGTCGATACAGGTTGTGATCTCAACTGAATGTTGATTTTTTAGTTTTGAGTACCGGAGAATCAACGATTCGCAGCCATTTCTTCATCGAATGACACGGGGTTAGGCTCAAAGTGTTTGGTATTTCATTGCGGAGTGGCTAATTATCCGGAAATGCGATTATCTACGGCGACAATGAATAATCTCGCGATTTATGTGGTCGGTACGTCAATCTGTTAAATTTTTTTTCGAATTTTGGAAAAGTGAAATAATTAGCCACTTTTTGCCACAATTATGTGTAATCCCTCAAAGTTTCATCGCGATCGGTTCACTAGTTTCGGAGAATTCTTGATTTCCGTTTTCGAGGTTCTGACAAACGTTTTACTTCACCTTAAGTGATCAACATACTCGTGTCTTTATATCAAAATAAAACAAGGAAAACTGCACAAAAAATCTTATATTTAAAAAAGGGATCGCATGACTTGGAGCTTACATATTATTTTTCTGATAACATCTTAAACATACATATATTGATCGAACGTTAGCCCTATTGAAAAGAAATCATAGAAACTGATCGATAATGAGACGCAGACCTGATAGGATGATCGATCCAGTTCTACAATGTTTTTGTCTCAGCATCTATGAGTTTCAGTCACCCCCATCAGTTCTAATTATGTCTTTTCAATAGGGATGATTTTCGAATTGAAAAGTATATTTTATATCGAAAATAAAGGAACTTAAACCGTACAAACCCTGGCCGTGAGAATAGTTCTGCGAATAACAACGAATTTTTATGCAAATTCGGACTTTCCGTAGTATGATCGACAAAAACAAGGATTAATTCCAAATAATTAGGCAAATCGACAATGTTATCGAAAAAAAATGCAGAAATCTATAATTTAATGCAAAAAATACACATAAAAAAATACTAAACTTCACCGGCAGGGTAAGGTATCACAACTCACTTTGTTTTAAAAAAAGAAAATAAAAGTTCCCTTTTGAATTGCACATTTAGAGCTATGAAGCTAAGGCTCTGATTACAGTCTATACTTATAATTTGTAATATATTAATAATGCATATTACAGAGAAAACGAAACAAAAAATATATATGAGCAAGTCCACCAATTCTGGACGTCGGATCCCGGCCTCACCCTCTCAGATTTTTTCGAAATTTTGTGTGCTGTAAGTCCTCATTGAAAAACAACTACCCAATTTTTTTCAGATTTTTATCCCTTTTATTTCAGAAGTTATTGTATGGGGTATTTCCCTGGTAGAAAATTGAACAGAATCTGACCAGAATCTGTTGAGTTTTCTGGTGAGTGAGCAGATGCTGGTCAGATTTTCTGGCTAGATACCCCATCAATTCGACGACAGATTCTGGCCAGAATTACATATGTATCTGGGCAGATTCTGCTGAAGGAGCTGGTGAACGAATCGGAGATCTAATTGGAGGTTATATTAGAAATGCAGGTAATTAAAAAGTTCAATAACAAGGTAAGAATATTTTTTATAGAAAATAATTTATTATCCTCTAATAATATGAAGAAAAGTAATAATTTTTAAATTATATTAAAAATAATAAGGCTTTCACTATTATGAAAAACAATTCGAGAGCTTTGAATGGATCTATCTATCTAATATTATATAAGGGGTGTTCGACGAAGAAGACCTATACCACTTATGGAAATGCAGAGGGATGAACAAAGACCTCAGAGGCGAATTAAAGATTTGGGTTGAAGCACTACAAAAAGAGCCAAACCTAGAAAGGAGCATAGTAGAGATGCTCAACGAAACTCCCCAAAAAGAGGCCTGCGAGTACAGTAGAAGGTTCGAGAGAAAAGCAAGACCAGAAGAGAGCTTCACAAGAAATAGGCACAACTAGCAAAAAGCTTAGGCTAATGTATTTATAATAGACAGTAAGACTTACAAGTTATAACGAAAAAGAGAGCATATATAAAATAATCACACACAAATACCTATATAGAATACAGGAAGTGAAACGATGAAAGGCATGTAAAACCAAAACCAAAAATATGTATGGTTCATGAATAAAATTATTATTATTAATAATAAAATAGTTTTCATAATATAACGGGTGTTCCACGTGAAACAGATCGGTTTTTTGCCGGAGGTCATCGGAAAAAGGCTACCTAAAAATTTTATCCCTTTTGTTGTGCTTTTTCGTGTGATCCTTCGAGTAGAAAAAAAAAATAAACCACAAATTTCCAATTATTCTTATGCTTTGTAACTGTTGGAGGCATCTCATGTAGTAAGAAGGAATCTGAATCCGCGTTGGCATCAAATTCGATGACCTCCGGCCAAAAACCGATCCGGTTCACGTGGAATATCACATAAGTAGTTATCACAGAAGTATCATCTAAATAGTAATAACAAATTTCTCATTTTATTCACTATCTTATTGCCATTTGTATGCGTTCGATACAACATCAGTTAAGGCTTGATTTAATTGGTCCAGGCTAGTTGTTATATAGTTCTCCTTCCTCACTTTCACGATCACACCTTCCATTAGCTTGCAAAACTCAGTAACCTTGAATATCTTTTTATGTTTATTGACTCTTGAAACTCCAATTGCGGTAAAATTCTGAGCTACAGTTTTTGTTAGAAACCTTTTCAACATTTTCACCATAGATTTAGTTATCACGTAATCATTATCCATCAAAGACTTGAATTCGTGATAAATGTGACGCATTGATATCACGCTCATCAAATACGTTTTCAAAGAATTGAATCAGCCCATCATCATTGGGGCATACAAGTTCGATAATAACAAGATTCATTCGGATCATCACACACAAGTTTCCGAAGTAAACAATCGTATATATCGGGCTTGAATCCTTGATCCAATCGCTATTTTCGATTAGTAATGAAAATTTACAACCTGAAAAAATGGAATCAAACAATCATTTTCAAGTTTTTTATGAACTTGTTATGAACTTGTTGTGAAACAGATTAACCCTTCGTGGTCACACCTCCGATTTCAATCAAGCTGGTCACACCGGGTCAAATTGACCTGAGCCATTTTTGAACGGTTGCCTCGTGGAAACCATCGGTCCGATTCGCACCGAAAAAATACTGAAAAATGCTTTGAACATTCTAGAAGATGTAGCAAAAGTCGGCATATCAAAATTCACATGGCAACATGTTAAAAAAAAATCGTCAAAAGGTCAATGCATTTTGGGTGTTTGATTTTTTGATTTTTTTATTTTCTCAATTTTTTATTTTTTTTGCGTTCCTCGGTCGCGAACTTACCGGGATTTACCTTCAAAATTGATGCTCGGGTCATTTTGACCCGTGGTGACCAGGAAGGGTTAATGACCAATTACCTTCAAGCATTAATTTAACATTTTGGTGAATAGTGCACACGCACACTGTATGTGTGCCGCTACTACCAGCAATGACACAATGCTGTGGCCTCAAGCTCGCAAATTTAGAGAATTTTATCTCTTGTAATGGATATTCCGATTTAAAACCAAAATACAACTCGCGAATGTTGCTCAAAATTAACTTTTTTTGGACTTTCTCACGCGTGCCGTCATTTTTTTTCACAGACTTCACATCTCTCAGGCCAGATAATTGCCGAGAATTGATGTCAATTGTCATCTTCATAAAAGTCTATGACCAACTTTTGAATTTCTAAGCTCAGTGATTGATTCCCTGGCTTCTTGGAGGTAGATTGCTGAATTGTATCGTTAACAATTAAATCGTCGTGCTTTTTCTTTGCAGTGATAGCAGCTAATCTTGAGCAGTTGAATTCAGATTGTATTCTATTAACATCTCAATTGTCTGGCGATACAGACAATAATTTCAATCGAATTGATCTCTGCAATGACAAAAATATAAATGAACGAAAATTGAACAAAACGAAATCGCAGGAGAATAAAATAAAGTGTTGAGGGAAAAAAATTACTTGTTTTTTTCATCTTTATACATCTGTTTCAAATTATTCAACATTGAAGCATGATTTTGAACCAATTCGTCAGACTTGGTTTTTGGTAACCATCCATACTGAGATATAAAAATCTCGTCGATACGACGATGAATTTCTTCAAACTTTTGAGATGCGTATGACGCAGTCGTCATTCTGGAATTAATAATGAAAAAACGTCAAGTACAAAATCAAACAACTATACTTGATAGTGGTGGAAATTGAAAAAAAAAAACGTAACTATACCTTTTTTTTTTGGGCAGGACTAATATTCAAGAACGTTTCTAATAAATGATCAGTTTGAATTTCTGACGAGTTACTGAAATTGCTGACAGTTCCTATAGAACGAAATGCTGAGCTAGTTGATTCTTGTGATGAACTCAAGCTTTCGATACTCACTTGCGACAAAATATCCTCGCTTTCGACACTCATTTCAGACGAATTATCCTCGCTTTCGACGGGTGGGGTATATTTTGATACAAGTTTTCAAACCTTGATCTTTTTAAATTTTATAACAATTCAAAAAAACAACTAAATCTGGGACTTGTCTACCGTTTGATTTTTTTTTAATCGTTATAAAATTTAAAAAGATCAAGGTCTGAAAACAAATGAAATCTTCTTTTAGAGAAAAAAAAAAAATACACAAATATTGCCGGCACCCCTCAATAGTAAGATAGAGCATTGAAACTTCCAGGGTCTTCTTGTCTCAAGGTTAACTTAAGAATTTTCAACTGAAGATTTTCAAAGACTTTTTTCAACGGACAGTCTAATTTACCTGTATGTGTATGTATATTCAAAAAGGGAAGTAAGAAATACATATATCTCGGTATATTCTATACCATATTTTTGGTATATACTAGAGTCTCATAATCTCGTCTAGATCTACTGCAGCCGTCTTTCCTGCAATGAAAAAAAGGATCGTTAGTTGTACAACACAGTAGGCATACTATTGAAATGTTAGGAACGAAATCAGTTCCTCAAAATGTCGCAAAATATATGAGGCTTGGAACCTGAGTCTTTATTGGTCAAATATAAGTGCTCAAATCACATATCATTGCACGGGATCTCCAGACACAGAATTTGTGTTTATATAATGGGAGTCATTTTTGGAATCATCCCCAGCCAGATGTTCTACATCCAGCTCTAGCTGATACTGCGTAGCTAAAACACATACATATGTACATACATTATTATCAACATGATATAGATATATCGTCTATCGAAAATAAATTGTTACATTAAATATCTCTCTTTTCTTACTCTGCCTTTTTAGTTTTTTTGATCTAATCTCTGAAGAACTTTCCGATGTAGGTGATTTCGGAGCTGCAGGTCTTTTTTTATGCTCGAGTACTACCATACGTTGCCTTGGTTTGCTAGATTTCTGTTGGTCGTTATTGTCGTCGTGATTTTCTTTGTCAGCACACTTGTCGCCAGCATCTGAGTTTGTTGTTAGTTTTTTCGAACCGATCTCTGAAGAACTTTCTGATGTAGGTGATTTAGAAGCTGCAGGTCCTTTTTTCTTTCCAAGTAAAACCGTATATTGCCTTGAGTTGCTGGATTTCTGTTGGTCGTTGTTGTCGTCTTCATTTTCGTTGTCAGCACACTTGTCACCAGCATTTGAGTTCCTTTTTAATTTTTTTTTCGTGCAGCCGTAATAGCAGAGTTTAAATACTTATTAATTTTGTTCATTTCGCGGTCAATGGCAGGAGTCGGGTATTCCAGGTTTCGTAGCCATATTTTGAATTGTTTCAAGATAATCCCCTTTTTATCATCTTCGAGCTGTAATACCTTGACGTTTGCCTGTGCTCTAACGCACCGTTTTGCGAGAGTTTCAATGCCCCAGACGTACTGGGCTGGACTCGAAATAAATCGGCCAGGTTCGTCGTATTTGATCATCGTCTCGTATATACATTGTTTGATTTTGAAGCCACCTCCCAAATCAATCATCTCAGGATTCACACGCGGAACGTAATCCTTATTCCCAACTGTGTCTGCAATACATGTGTATTATTCATTATACAATAATTCATTTTCAACGTTACAGTTGTTGCAGTACGATAAAATGATCACCAAAAGCTATATGCAATACTCATACATTACGAATAGGTTCGTGTATCTACATTTTCTGTCAATTACCATGCACTGATTATATTAAGTAAACCCAAGAAGCACATTCTCCATAACATCAGGAGAACGTATAATTGTACATTGTGATCATGAAAGAAGTAGATTAGCATTGAAATCGTGGAATTTCTTTCGCACACGAGACGACCCATATAAAATTCACAGCAACTTACTTGATGTTGCCGATCCTTTCTCTCTCTGCAGAATTCCCAATATCAGTTGGCCTGTGGCTTCGGTGAGCGGAAATTGTTTTGAGTCTTTGAGTTCAAAGTACATATTTCTCCATTGGGTGTGTGCGTCAAAATCTTCAAGGTACTTGTCCATTTCAGGATTCATCATCTCTTCGGCACTTGTGGTTGAACATTCATCGGTGCTTTTATTGGACTCAGACTCATCACCATTACTGCTCGTTTGTTCAAGATGCTCGATGGAACTTTTTGAGGAGACTTCACACACTACATTTTGGCAGTTGTTCACTTTTTTGGTAGTCTGAAAATGAGACATTGATACATAAATGTAATGCAAATGTTATCAAATTAATAATTGAAGACAAGACCTCATTCCACAGTTTGCGTATATCTTGCTTCGGTGCAGGTGTACGATCGGGTAACGCTTTCATATATGCACCCAGAATTTCACCACCGGTATCGGTTTTTGCAGAAGCTTTACGAGCGACTCCATCAGCCTAAATGGTTACACAATAATAATCGTTGATTTTCATACACAACAATTTCAAGCATTAGGTCAACGATAATGCATGCATGAGAACATATTATTTAGATTATGGGGTAAAGCTACTAGGAATTGTGAAAACTGCAGTGATTGGATATTTTGTGGAAGATCTGTTTGCACTACATGACAATTTCCATTGGACAAACTAGAGCAAATCTCCAGTTTCCCTAAAATTTCGTAGTAGAAATTATCAACAGGTATAAATCAGTTAACTGAAGTGTATAACTATCTCACGTAAACAATCGTAGTTTGCCTGGCCTAGAAGACTACAACTGAAATGTTTGTTTCAAAATCGCCGGTAATGCACCCACGTGGCCGCGTTCTTTCGCATATTACACGTGAAAATAAAACTACAGTATATTCTTATTCGCATGAATATCGCGACAATCCTCAGACTTCCTATTGCCAAATTGTAATGCTAATATAATTACTAATGAATAATATTTTTACCTGATTATGGCACACACTTTATTGAAATAATCCTCCACAATTTATTGAAATATTAACACGTAGTCTCGTGGCATGTACGCCGTACCATGCCCAACCACGCCGTAGTCCTTACTTTCGCGACGCCGCCACGTGCGTAGCACAGCGCCACAGTAGCAGCCGGGTCGCGCATGCGCGCACCTGACCATAGCTGTGAACCCAGCGGAGTTGAAGGTGCCTTTTCATTTGACGCTTGACGCTAGTAAACGCGTTCTTTTAGTTATAACGTGACCTGAACGTATTATAGTGATGATATAAAGCTGCAAAAATATAATGAGACAAAGCTTACTATTTCAAATAAAATAACAAGCCTCACCTGACGCGGCCGTGGTCCGTCTGCTGACAGGGCTCCGTGTGTATTAATAATTAACTAATTGTTGGGCGCCAATTGGTTTGAGGAACCAATACCATTTTATAATTTGATTAATCTTATTTGACTAGCTCAATGAATAACAATGAAACGATCACAGGGGAGTTCCGTTGGGGACCATAGGAAAGTTGCAAGACAATAGAAATAGATTTTAAAGCAAAGATATATAAACTTTATTAACTTACGTTAGCTGATCAGGTAGATATTATTTCTTGATAACACGATATCACAATTTTTGACAAAGAAAAGTAAAACACATCAACAAAACAAGAGAGAACGATTCTATATTATATAATTTGTCGAATTTGTCGAGCACCTGGAAAGCTAGTCACGACTGTTGTCTTCAACAGACGGAAGGACAGTGTCTTCGACATACGTACGGTTGCCGATATGCCGAATCATATTCATAGGTAGCATAGGGCTACGTTGTTGCCATTTCTAAGGCTAATTAGTGTGAATAATTGGCTCAACGGATTTCGACAATTTATATGGGACAATATAATATAATTATATAATAAGGTATAACAAAATATAATAAATTAACGATTAATTTCGCGATTGGTTACTAACTATCGTAGACTAAGGGATTGAGTAGCTTTCGAGGAGTCGAATTGACGTCGAGGAAAGAATATTCAAATTTTCCTGTCACATTCCCCCTTCTCGAACCTTGACGTCATGAGCGAGATCAAATTGGCTACTGTCAAGATCTAGGTGCTGTTTCAATTCCGCGGAGTTTATAGTCTTTGCCCAAAATACCATTCCAATATAGATAAATCTGTAATTATAACGGAGTACTTTCTATGGTCTTGCAATACAGGGAGAGGGATTTTGGATTTAATGATAAACAAAGTTAAAGTATAGTTAGTATAATCTGCGTATACATATAAGTGGTTTACATATAATGTTTTATTTTGTAGCAAAAATAAAGTATTACTGCCTTCCTTGGCACAGTGTGATGTTGGCACGCTCGTATGAGACTTTAAATACTAATTGACGAAACATTGCATACATCAACCGTTAGGTGTTTTAATAATATTGAAAATGAGAATAACAATGGTTAACGAAGTAACGTAATGAGATTATAATAAGTAGATTATAAGGTTTGACAAAGAAAAGATAACGATTTTACGTACGGTTGTCGACGTAGATTCCGACTATTTTTTAGTCAGGATGATGACATGTACTTCTTCGTCTTTGTCGATCTCAGCTCTTTCCAACATTACTTAGTCCAGGGTTCGGCTGGCGCGTTCTGTGGCTAGTTTCTGTAGTGCCAGTCGTCTCTTTTCTTCGGACATCTCTAATGCTGTCGAAGATGCTGCACGGAGAGAAATTTCGAGCGAAAACAGCGTGGCCCTTGCCGCTAAAAACGCATGCTACTGTTTCCATGCGTAGTTAGCGTCCATCTATACAGCAAAATCTGCATGACTCACAAGCAACTACGCTTGAGAGACAAGCGGCTTCTGCTAGGGAATCACGGGCTATATTCGCATGAAAAAGTGACACGCTGTTTTCGCTCGAAATTTCTCTCCGTGTGGGTTGGCAATAGTTGTTGCCGAGAAGAGAGCATTTTCTCGAATTAGATATGTGCTGTAACCGCGTTTCCTTTCAGCAAGGAAAGAGATAGAAAAACTCTTCGCGATACCATACGGCGCGGATCTCTAGTTCGATACGATAACAAATATTAATCAAAGATACTTGAACTTTCCATTGGGCGCCAGACGCTGTCGCGTCAGTTATAAACAATTAAGATACTTTTTCTAGAGATTTACGACGGATGTGCTCGGCTAATTCAGAATAAAAATCAGAGGGTAGAGGGGATGGGTAAACCAGATGACGTTATGATTTGCTCAGAAATAACACAGGTTTAAATTTTCATCAGTGAATTTAATGATAATTTCCTCGTAAGAGGAACGATACGGTAATTAACAAATTTCAGATAGATCACAAAATTGAGAAAATAGAAGGCTCGACACAATACAAGATTATTGTCTCGCAATGAGAGTAAACTAATAATTATAATCAGTTGGACCCGCAGGCCGCTATAAATTACTCACTAACTTATCCTAACGTGGAAATTCTTCAAACAATAAGAAAATGATATTTCAGAAAGATCATCAAAATATACGGTACGATATTTACTTTTCCACGGCTACTTCCGCGTTCACTTTACTACAAGATAGGCAAGACAGATCGGATAGAAATATTCTACCATGCAAACTACAAAATGAGTAGCTAAACTACCAATTATAGGACATCTAGGTCCGTAAGCAATTAGCAAATAGAGAATAGAAAATAGAAATAGCTAGAAGCAATATCTCAAGCAAGGAATACTTTGGAACAAGCTAAGCAATAATCAGCCAACTAGTCACGAGCTAATTCACCACCAATCAGTGAAAATACTATAAAAAAATTAATTACGAGACGATATGGGAAAGATTCCACTAAGAAAACTACAGCAAGACGCGACCTCGTGACCCAACGCCTGCGTAACCAAATACACTATCAAATAATCGTACTCGATAATAATTAGGAAAATTAACTTGTGGCCTTACAATAAATTGAACAGGCTTACCTTACGGTTGTCTTGTTTTTGGCCTCAAGGAACTAGCACTTGAACTTATTTTAATTAATACTGAAGCTAATCGAAAAGATGTGCTGAAATTTAGAAAAATACTCGGAACGGTACGGTACGGTATCGAAGGCGTGTGTCACGGTCGGCAGTCGAACGCAGAAGAGAAGGAATCCTGTAGGTTTCTTAGGCTCGAGGTGTTGCGATTTAGTACGAACGTCGTCACGTACGTCTGTGATTGGCCTAATTATCCATCATAGAGGGGAGGATCTAGCGGACAGGTGGTTGACGTCACGCTAGGATCCTGTTGACAGTTTTCGGGAATTCTTCTTTCCCCTGGATCTGATCTATGCTGACGCGCCAATAATTCGCGGGAAGTGTGACTTGCCATTTTCGGTACTCTCCGTCCTTTGTCGAAGAAGGGTAACACCACAGTTGTCCACCCACCAGAGGTTTTCATAACTGCAGGATCTGGCTGGAGTTTTGGTGACCCTGCACCGGATCTTCACCTTACTCCACCGTTGGCGCCACGGTAGATCACTCGGATCTCCCTCGTGAGATTGTTGCCACTTCCTCGATCATAGTTTCCCGTGGGCTTTCAAGGCCAACTTAACGTTGTGTCAAAGGTCGGAACGGTAGATGATAGAAGCTGGTTCGGTCCTTGGCCGATAAGTTTTGATAACAGGAGGCTTTCGGTGTAGTTTCCTACAGCCCTGTACGCTGCTAACAAGACATCCAGTTGCGAGACGAAATATGTGGTCCAGCACCAGGCTGAGAAGTCATCAGTTGACGGGAGGCTTTGGTGCATCAGGAGTTCTGCTGCAGCCCTATACGCCGTCATCAAAGGCATCCACGGCGGCTTATCGCCCTCTGCGAAGCTTTTACCTCGGGATCATCCCTCGGTGGTAGTCCGACTCGTTTCACGCCGAAGCGCGAAATACATTTTTCATAGGGAAAGAATGTAAAATAATACAAATGATTAGAAATAATATTATCCTGCCCAGAGCTGTCTTTGCCGCCCCTGCAGTGTCCTGCCGACCGTGTTCTTTTCTATCGCGGTCATTGAACCTGGGACGTCTGCACAAAGTGCAACGTCACAGTGCGTACACTTTTTGGGAAGTCCGTGTGGCAATCAAATTTGGCTTTGACTTTTCTTTTCAAGGTTTCTTCACCTTCATTGATCAGATATTGGTGATCTTTTGGCACCATCCAGCTTGGCCAAGTAGCATAGTTTAAACGTAGCCAGTCGACTATGTCTCCGTATCTGATATTACAGTCTGGACACTCCGGGCAGTACAGTGCTATATCCCTAGCGCATCCAGCGCATCTTTCCAAGGCGTATTCATGTTCAACGCCATGCGGGTAGATACAGTCCTCAGCGTCAAATCCGTCAGCTCCACAGATTCGACAAAAGCCGGGTCTACATGGTAGATTGCAGTTTTTGAAGTGGTGTTCTTTTGAACGGCAATTGACGCATCCTGCGATGTGTTGCTTTCCGACGGCAGTAACGAACTTCTGGGTTCCACGATCGACCTTGGTGGACTCCGTCTGGCTGACGAAACTTCGAGCTCGTTTTGTGATCAAATCCTTTAGTAACTTTTGGCTCAGGATTCGACAATCCGTCATATATAAGGGTTGCTTCTCGCCGTGCGGATTGGCTAATTCGGGAACGTTCAGTTCCTTCAACACTGCGTCAAAAGATGGTAGTTTCTCGAGTTTCAGTGGTTTCACCATGACTGATGGAGCAACTACGGCCTTAGGATCGTCGGTGGTTCTAAGTGCTCTGCCTAGGCTGACCGACATGCTTTCTGGATGTAATCTAGCAGGTATACGATTGCGTCTCAGGTTTTCGGCATGGATATCGGCAGCGCTGACCTTGGTAGGTTTAGTTAGTTTCAACTTTGGCGGTGGAAGAGCTTTCAATTCCGCCAAGAGCAAGGTGGCTTCCGAATTCTGCGTGACTGTTGCCTGTGAGCGATGATCTGTGCTTCCGCAACTGGCCTTGGTTGTGGTATTCAGGCTTTCTTCGTGTTGGGCCCGAAGTTTGGCTCGAAAAGCTTCGAATCGGCTCTCGATTTCCCATTTCTGCCTTAGCAACTCCTCCAGCTGACTTGCGTCATCATGGTAGGCGGCTGCCTCGTCCTGCTTCCTTTGTTCGTCCATTCCGTCGAAGGTTGATAATCTATTGAGGGTAAGTTTTAACAATTACGCAAACTTCGGCGCGGTATTTTCAAATCAGTTACATGATATTTCCCTACAATTTTATCATTCTTATCCGCTAATTCGACTACCATTGGCCCCATTATTCGTTTTACGATGGCTGGACCCAAATATCGGTGTGCCAATTCAGCTGAATAACCTTCGGCTTTATTACTCAATTTTTTATTAGGGTAGTAGACTTCTGTGCCCACTTTTAAATTGAATTGTTGTGGTCTATTCGAATTGGTTTTGGCAAGGCGTTTATCAGTTTGTGTTTTAATTCGATTTTCGACTTCATGTCGTAACTCGTCAAACTTAGCTATTCCCTTCACCCAGTCAGTTACCAACTCGTCTGTTACTACTGTTTGATTATTGCCAACAAGACGTTCTCGCGGGTTGATATTACCTTCTCGCGCGTGATTCAGATAAAATGGCGTGACTCTACTACCAGCGTGCGGTACAGTGTTATAGGCTAGTTGGAGTTTTGATAAATTTTCATCCCACTCACTCTGGTGATTGGTTATAAACGCGGCGGTCATATGTTTTATTGTCTCATTGACACGTTCTACCCGGATTGGCTTGTGGATGTGCAAATGGAGTCAAAACATGATTCACCTTCTTAGCTGTCAAAAAAGCTCTAACCTCTTTATTTACGTATTCCGTACCGTTATCGGAGATAATTGATTCTGGAATAACACCCCATTTATCGAATACGGTGTCTAGGATTTTGACAACGACTTTTCCAGTTTGAACATGCACGGGAAATAATTCGATGAATTTAGAGTGTAAATCTTGTATGACAATTATATATACATTTCCTTTTTTCGAACGAGTAAACGGTCCTACGGTGTCGATTGACAATTGTGCCCACGGTTTGAGTAAGGGTCTGGTCATTTGTGGCCCTGTAATCGGTCTCTGATTGAATTTGACTTTGATGCATTGTGACGTGCCTGCCAAGACACTCTAGCCACGATTGGCTCACCGGAGAATTTACTAATTAGTGCTAATTTATAAAATAGCTCATTCCCGATGAAAGTACGAGATGTTGGGCGCCAGGTACCTAAAGGATACCGCGGTAACAAAATGACGTAAAAAACCAAACTCGAAATAATGTTGATAAAGAATTAAGAAAAATATAATGAATACAAATACAGCGACGAGATAATTAACTAAAAGTAACGCGATAATACTCGGTAAGCTCAGCGTGAGGGGAACATGGGGGCGAAATAATGTAGATGAGAAATAAAAAAAAGGTTGTTAGGTTTATGGATTTAATCACAAAGAAACCACTAATATAAAATCATAGATGATAACAATTAACACGAACAATAAAACACACGATAAAACAATTAAACAGCCAAAGCCGATCACATATGTCGGCCGAAATACCAATTAAACAAGATACCGGAAAATAATATCAAAGACAGCTGACTGACTAGGTCACACACATTTAAGTAGGGCAGGGGGTGATACAGAACATTAGAGACTAGAGAACACGGAGGTAGGTAAGTTAGAACAAGCCACTGAGACAAAAAGAAAGAGAACAATATCTTATGATATAGCAGGAATCAATTACAGAAATATATTAGTTCCTAGGAAATGAGTCGGTAACATAGGGGGATCAAAAGTCCAGAATCGATGATTTGTGGACTTCTAGTGACTAATGGGACGGGTCGATATCACGGAATATTCCCTAGAGAAGTGCACGGCGTCGGAATCAAATTCAAATAAGGTCGTACAAAGATGGCCAAGGCAATGTTACACGATGCACGCCATGTGGCTACGCAGTAACCAACTAACAAAAGGGACGTTAGAATCTATTACAACTATTAACTTTAAATAACAATAATTATACCAGCTCAAGGTTTCTGGGGAGAATGGGGCACTCTTTTCAGTTGTTAAGGGGTAAAATTAATCAGGAGAATATCACAATATCGTTTCTACAGCCTGTAGATCGATTCTTCCAGAAACACGTGGCTCAACAAGCCGTCGAGATCAATTACCGTATTTTTACTACGCAAAAAATTCTTCCACGTGGGGAATCCTTATTTCTGGGACTGGATTTTACAACAATTAAGGGGGAGATTCAGTTCAACAATTAATTACATTTACAATGAGGATTGATATAGAAATATTCAACAAAGGACAGGGAAATGACGATACAACGATAAATGACGGTACGATAATTAATAACGACACGACAAGGAATAACGATACTTTCTCGAAAAATCAATCAATAAGGCGTTATCATAGGATAGGGGAATACAATGAATAATAATCAATAATCAAACGAAGCTACAGCACGACAGTTCGATGATATATGGACGGCTTCACAACTACGCAATTAGAAACGAATTTCTTTAAATCAATTTAATATCAATCGAAGGGTCGTTTAGGATTGGAATCTTACCTTAATCAAAGCACAAAACTAACTGACTGGAGGTCGGATTGGATTTAGGGATGATCTCCCTCAGTGTTGTCAAGCCGGAACGGTACGGGAATATAAGATAGGGGGGGAACGGGAAAAAAGCATTAGTACATGAACTTATAATTACAACTAGGAACCTTGGACACTTGAGCCGGGACTTCTTGCTTTGGTTCTAATTTTTAAATAAGGTGGTCACTTCGTTCAGAGAAGGAGATGGTTCATTTACGAGGCCTACTATTTTGCCTCGTTACAACACCCCCCCCCCCCCCCCCCCTCCCTCCCCAGACGAAGCGTGTGGTCTCCTAGCGAGACCTACAAAGCTTCCAAAACCATCAACTCTCTTCGATTGATTTCTTTTCTTTGAAAGTTAATCTGAATTAGTAATTCTCTACTCCACCGAATTTTCATGCGTCAGCTCAAGTGTCAAAGATCATTTTGAAATAACATAAAAGATAAATCACTCACCAATAAATAATCAGTACAACCGGAAGGGGTTAACTCTAAGGGGAAGGGATTTTTCAGAAACTCCCTGAGACTGGTATATGGTGTTTTTATTACACCTAATGACTCTTTGAAGCCAACGGCTCCTTTTCTTTCTACATGATTTTAAGAAGGGTACACACCCTTTTATATGGCACACCTCATCCTACTCTCTCGGTTCATTATAAGTCGGGGAGGTTAAACTAAAGTTGCCCCTTGGAGTTTTTTCTCTTATCAGTATTAGGAACTATGGTTAATACGGTAATACAAGAAGAAACATTAATAGGTTCGGGACGGTAATAACTAAACAGGGGATTACAATAAGATAATGAACAAACAAAACTACGGTAGAACTAAAACTATCAATAAAACTAACGGTAACTTAGGGGAGCCGGTACGGTAGGAAAGGGAAGTTATGGTTCTGGGGAGTTAGGTGGGGGTGGGGGAGTTCTCTGGGGGGTCCCGAAGAAGTTAATCTCCTCGACATGCTCGGCCCTATAAACTCTAAGATCTTCGCGTCTTAGACACCTTCCGCAGAGTCGGTTTCCCTGAAGGTAACGATAACCACACTGATAACAATAAACATCCACCCGCTTGAAGCGGCAGCGAATGTCTTCGTGACCGAACTCTAGGCAATTCCAACATTGGCCTAAGACGGGTACTATTGGTTCACTCTTTCTAATCCCTTCTGAAGGATTCTTAAGAGTATTATCTTCTCATTTTTCAACCCAATACAGGGCAGTGGGGTGACGAGCTTCACGGGTAGGGGTATCGACGGAACGGCAGAGGGGGGTCAATCTGGGTCTCCGGGAAGATTCAACATGATTTGAATTCAGGGTCGGGTAGTTCTTTACGAAGTATAGAACATGGGTCTTGGCCAACCCTGGTACTGTGGAGGTTAGCCCCTCCATTTTCACAGTAAAATTTGAGGTTGAGTCCTCCGGTGAAGCCTTAGTAAGGTGTTTTATCGGTGGCAACCGATTCCAATTCCTTTTCAGTTTTCCCCTCTGTTACTTGGATTTCGGGAGACAACACCTGGGAACAGCCATTGCCGGGAAAGGATATTAGTACAAGGAAATTAGTCATATGAGAAACAATTAAATAAACATAAATATTTTTTCATTATAAGGGAACGGAGCGAAAAACATAAAATGAACATAGGGATACCTGAGGTGGTCGAAATTTTCTGTCCTTAGGGATGGTTGTTTTTGCAGTTGATCCCAGGGTTGGGAACGGGAAAGGTGCGGGGGTTTAGGGAACGGAACGGTAGGGGTCGGTACGGTAAGGGACGATAATTGGGGAAGAAGATGAGAGGAAAGAAGAAAACGGGAGTAAAGGAAAAGACGAGAAGAAAAGGGAAAAGGAGGGAACGGAACGGTAGGGGTTAGGCAACGGAACGGTAGGTGTTATGGGGCGGAACGGTAGGGGTTAGGGGACGGAACGGTAAAAAAAAAAGAGGGGGGGGGGGGGGGGGTCGGTACTGTAGGAAAAGGGTAGAGAAGAAGATGAGAAGAAAAGAGAAGAGAAGATTTTTTTGGTGTCGAGCCAATATGGCACCGATTTCGGCCAGCAGCCTTTGAGTCTCGGGGGAGACGTGAGGGAGGACTTGGGCTGGGATCGGTACGGGGATGGGGACTATGACGGCAGCGGGAACGGTAATGGGAGCGGGAACGGGAATGGGAACAGAACGGTCAAATCGCCCGCCGTCTAACCACGCCGGACCACAGGTACGGCAGGTACGCAGGGTAGTCTCGCTCCTGCCGCACCCGTAGCAAAATTTGTCCTGACGCGGCTGGCGGCAGGCGGTATATCGATGTCCCTCTGCCCGACAGTTCCAACACTGATCGGACAGCGGAATCACCGAAGCAGGATCCGGGAGAAGGAAGAGAGGACGAACGGTGGGAGAGGAGGGCAGTGAAGGAGTGGGAATTCCGGTCCAGCTGTTGGCCCCTACCACTTTCCACAACGGACTCAAGGCGGTTTTGGGGCCCGGTATGGCCTTATGAGCCGGAACGGAATGAGGATCGGGATCAGGATGGGTAGTCGGAATGGGATTAGGGGGTTGTGGGGTTGGGGGGAGTTCGGGGAGACGATAGGAGTTGTTGGCTAAAAGGTAGGAGGTAGGAGGAAGGTGGTCTGTAGCGGAAGGAAGAGGTTGAGGTTCGGGAAGGGAAAAAGGGGTTTTCGCCGAATGGTACCAAACCCGCACCTTCTCATGGGGTTGGCCATGATCGGGTGCGAGATTGACCGTACCAGCTGGAGCTGGTTCTATTGGTCTTGGTGCTGGGGAGGCCAGACGCGGAAGGTTCGGATAGGGCTGCTGGACCGAAATTGCATTGGGTCGGCGCAACGGAGGTAGGGAAACGGGACGAAAGTCAGAAGAGGGAGGTAAGGGCGGTAGGGGAGCGGGAGCGTGAGCGGGAAGAAAGATCGGGAAGGGATTATCGGCATGGGGAAGGGGGGTGGAGGTACGAGAGGAGGTTAGAGGAAAATCAAATTCCAGCTCGGACTCGGAGATTGTATCCTCCGGGTTTGTGCTGGATACATCCAGGAGGTCCCTCGGGACGTAACGCTCCTTTACCTGGAGTCTTCGTCGCGGTAATAGAGGGAGCGACTCGCGGCTTTCTCCCACCTCCGGGTTCGGACGAACCTCTCAATCGGGTTCCTCGACCCACGGACGACCCGGTTGATTGCGATCGGACCACTCGCCCCGGTTTCGCTGACTTGACGGGGCCCCCGAACGGTACTTGGGTACGATTTTTCTCGACATTTAGCCTTAAAGGAAGTAAGGGTACGTTAGTGGCATCTAATTTATCCGAGAGGACTTCGACTAGTGTTAGGGGGACTCCTTCTATTACCAGGGGGACTGCGGTCACAATTGGGGGGACTTCGTCTATTATTGGGGGGACTTCTTCTTCGCGGGCCTCAGGGGGTTCGACGGTAGGCAAGGCACCCCTGGTAAAAATTCCCACATAGGAACCTACACAGGACCTACATAGGTACCATACGTATCGTAATTTGGGACAGGTTCCTATAGGAGTACAACTTATAGGAGTACATAGGACCTACGTCGGTATAGCGCGGCGGGACCTATCCAGGTATATGTATATATGAGTCAATCCACGTCAAGCGGGACGGATTTGGCCAAAAATATTCGTCGATGTTTCGGATTCTTCTTTAATTTTTTTTACACATTCTCTGGGTGAAATAAACACATGAAACATTTTTTTTTTTTTTTTTTACTCAAAGGGCTTAGCAGCTGCAAGGGGTTGAATTTTGGAAAAAAACACCAAAATTCGGGATCGCGCTCTTCTTTAAACGTTAATATCTCCGGTTTCCTTTGTCGTACAGACATCGTCAAAAACTCATTTTGAAGCTCTTGAATTGCACTTTCATGTTATGAATTTTTAATTCATGTAATAAACAATTTTCTATTTGTTATCAACAATTATACTTTTCAAACGCGATTTTCGAGATGACTACCACCTTCGAAAATTCTGAAAAAAATACGAGCGTGTTCCTTGATTCATTCTCTACGAAATCTGTAAGTTTAAAAATGGAACTCCGATGGAAACTATATTTCCAAAGCGGTTGATTCATGCGGGACGTCGCGCACGGCCGGGTACACGAGCGTTGGGGCGGCAAGACCCTGTTCGCGCGTCGTTACATACTTGGAATCGAACTCAGGTGAGAAACTAATTCCGCGTAATGCAATAAATAGTCCCCAAAAATTTTTTTCCTGGGCTAAGAATAATCAGAATATTAAAAATATCTACGTCGATTTTTTCACAAATGATAAGTACAAAAAAAGAAGCTGTTGCATTACAATCTCGATTTGGAAAAGCGAAGTTAGTCCGTGGAACATTGACATTCCATTGCATGAAGCCTATTTCAAAAAAAAAAAATTGTTGCTAAAAGATATTCGTATGCACAGAAGTCAGTAGAAGCATCGGTTTCCAAGTAATTGAACCATTAATATATAAATTTAAACTCGCCGTTTACTTTAAGATTTTATTTGAATGTATATAGTATCAGAGTTTAGATTAAATATTTTTCAGTTTGTTACTTTAGTACGTAATTGATTAAATAACACTGTGATGTATTCTATTTGATGGACTCAAAAAGTACGTTATATTTACCACTTATTTTCGATGACTAGGAGCTTCAGTTTCGAATTTGTGATATGTTTTAAGATTTTAGTTAAGCGTTTTATTTCTATATTTGTATTTTTGTTGTTTTAATTCGAATATTCAGTATGAAATGAAATAAATAGTTAATAATTTCGTGAATTAATGGACTGATGAATTTGAACGTATAACAGCCCCCCCTGTATTCCTTGCATGCAAAGCGAACAAGCCTCGGTCTCGGCGCACTCGCGTACCCGGCCGTGCGCGACGTCCCGAATGAATCGATCGCTTTTTAAATATAGTTTCCATCGGAGTTCCATTTTAAAACTTACAGATTTTGTAGAGAATGAGTCAAGGAACACGCTCGTATTTTTTTCAGAATTTTCAAAGGTGTTAGTCACCTCGAAAATCGCGTTTGAAAAGTATAATTGTTATTAACAAATAGAAAATTGTTTATTACATGAATCAAAAATTCATAACATGAAAGTGCAATTCAAGAGCTTTAAAATGAGTTTTCTACGAGGTCTGTACGACAAAGGGAACCGAAGATATTAACATTTAAAGAAGAGCGCGATTCCGATTTTTGGTGTTTTTTTCGAAAATTCAACCCCTTGTATCTTCTAAGCCCTTCGAGTTAAAAAAAAAAAAAAAAATGTTTCATGCATTCATTTTACCCAGAGAATATGTAAAAAAAATGACGACGATTTTCAAGACCATGAGGTCAAAAAGGTGTCCCGCTTGACGTGGACTGACTCATATATAGGATGGAGACCCATATGGGTGTGTATATATAGGAGGAAAACCTATATAGGACCTGTATGTAGGCACGCCTATATAGGTATGGGTCCTACATAGGTCCTTCACCTATATGGTATACAGCGTGATTCCTTTTGCGCGCACCACCTGGTAAGGGCGGATTCCTTGTGAAATTCTAAGACTAATTTTCCTTTACCAAAAAGTCCTGGGACTAATGGTTCTCGGGCTACAGAAGGTCTTAGTTGACCAATCACAGAGCCTACAGCTGCTCAAGTTAGGGCCGGGTCAAAAGTAATAAAACTAGCAGTGCCCGTGGCGTGTGGATTTTCAGTGAAATAAAAATAAATGATTAAATCTAGTGACAAATTCTTTCACCATATGGCATTTAAGTTACACCACCACGTAGTTTCCGTCCCCCAGGTCGACCGCTACGTAGTTTTCGTCCTCTAGGTCCACCGCACCGTAGTTTCCGTCCCCCAGGTCGACCGCTACGTAGTTCTCGTCCTCTAGGTCCACCGCACCGTAGTTTCCGTCCTCCAGGACCACCGCACCGTAGTTTCCATCCTCCAGGACCACCGCACCGTAGTTTCCATCCTCCAGGTCGACCGCTACGTAGTTTGAGTCCTCCAGGTCGACCGCTATGTAGTTTGAGTCCTCCAGGTCGACAGCTACGTAGTTTCCGTCCTGCAGGTCTACCGCTACATAGTTTTCGTCCTCTAGCTCCATCGCACCGTAGTTTCCGTCCTGCAGGACCACCGCTACGTAGTTTTTTGTCTTCTAGGTCGACCACTAGGTAGTTTCCGTCCTGGAGGAGCGGTGGACTGGAGGACGAAAAATACGTAGCGCTGGATCTGCAGGACGAAAACTACGTAGCGGTCGACCTGGGGGACAGAAACTACGGTGCGGTGGTCCTGGAGGACGGAAACTACGGTGCGGTGGTCCTGGAGGACGGAAACTACGGTGCGGTGGACCTAGAGGACGAAAACTACGTAGCGGTCGACCTAGAGGACGAAAACTACGTAGCGGTCGACCTGGGGGACGGAAACTACGGTGCGGTGGACCTAGAGGATGAAAACTACGTAGCGGTAGTCCTGGAGGACGGAAACTACGGTGCGGTGGTCCTGGAGGACGGAAACTACGGTGCGGTGGACCTAGAGGACGAGAACTACGTAGCGGTCGACCTGGGGGACGGAAATCACGGTGCGGTGGACCTAGAGGACGAAAACTACGTAGCGGTCGACCTGGGGGACGGAAACTACGTGGTGGTGGACCTAGAGGACAATACCACGTAGCCGTGGTCCTGGTCAATGATACCGAAAGCGTATGTTGTGCGAAGACAACTCCCGGCGACGACGTCGTTAATACTCACTGTTACCTGTAACTTAAATGCCATATGGTGAAAGAATTTGTCACTAGATTTAATCATTTATTTTTATTTCACTGAAAATCCACACGCCACGGGCACTGCTAGTTTTATTACTTTTGACCCGGCCCTAACTTGAGCAGCTGTAGGCTCTGTGATTGGTCAACTAAGACCTTCTGTAGCCCGAGAACCATTAGTCCCAGGACTTTTTGGTAAAGGAAAATTAGTCTTAGAATTTCACAAGGAATCCGCCCTTACCAGGTGGTGCGCGCAAAAGGAATCACGCTGTATTCCTATCATCACGCAGATCTGTCCCAAATTACGATAGCCATATGGGATTGGGACCTGTATGGGTATATTTTGACTTGGGTATATTATGTAGGGTTTCCGGATGGTTATATATTCACCCACCCGTATCCCCATATGACTCCCACAGGAACCAGTCCCATATTACGATAGAAACCATATGGCTGTTCTGTTTGGTCCTAATGGGTTCTGAAAAACACCTAGATGGGTTATTGCGGAAGCATATCAAACCTCATGGGTCCTGTACGCCAACTACGAATACCTATGTGGTTCCTATTGGGTCCTGAAAAACACCTACATAGGTTATTGCGGAAGCATATCGAATCTCATGGGTCCTGTATACCAGCGTAGAATACCCATATGAGTCCTACTGGGGCCTACAAAACACCTACATAGGTTATTGCGAACACATATCGGACCTTACGGGTCCTGTATGCCAACGTAGGATGCCTATAGAGGTCCTGTCAGGTCCTGTAAAGCACCCACGCGGATTTCTGTGGTATATTTGTAGGACCTATACCTTCCCTTGCGGGTCATTCGAACACCCTATGATACCATCATAGGTTCCTACAGGTACCCACACAGGACCTACGTATTCCATGCAAAACCTTTAAGGTCCTACCTCGGAATTTTTACCAGGGACGGTAGGGCTTATATAATTATTTAATTATAATAATTATTTAATCGTATAATTATTCAATTATAATAATTATTTTGTTAATAACTCCGGCATGCGTGATCGAATGTTGCTAAAAAACAATAGGGGGCGAGATTTCAGTGTCAAGAACACCCCCTCCAAATTGCAAGTTCATAGGTGCAACGGTTTGACAGATATCGTGGTCCCAAGAAGAACGTTCTGCGACGAAGAAGGAGGAGGAGAAGAAGAAGAAGAAGGAGAAGAAGATTGCGTTTTCGATCAACTTTGATGATCGATATCTCAGGAACCACCGGGTCAATTTCGTTCAACTTTTTGGAGCAATGTTAGGTGGAGTGGGTCTTACACCGCTACAAATTTTGTTAAAAAATATTCGGTGGTTCGAAAGATATGACAGTTTTTCTACATGGACAAGAGCTTGCTCGGGTAAATGATTCGGGGCTGGCGCGCCGGCCTACGGATACTTGGCGGCGATTCGCTGCCGCGAATCTTGATAATTCCATCTACCCTTAGGAAGACAAGAAGAATCATGGGTGTAACGGTCAAATATCTTTATTGATTTACGTTGATGACGTTTCGGTCGGAGCACGGCCAACCATCTTCAAATCTAAGAACAAAATAGATATCTAGTAAAAAGGAATTACTTCGCATGTAGCGTAACGACTTGGATTAGAGTATATAAAGTTGGTTACAAAAACAAGAAAGAACACTTAAAGCTAACGTAACGAGAAAGGTGTGTGTAGTCATCAGGTGTTAGGTGTCAATATCAAGCCAAGTAACACATAAAATCTTATCACACAAACATAATAGGCAACTCAGCGCAGACCAAATACGAGAACTCAAAGATTACAACGCAACCAAAAAATTTCCATCAGAACACCCGGAAATTGTGGTCACGAAAGCAGACAAAGGCAACAAGACCGTGATTTTGGATACTACTGACTACGAAACTAAGATCAGAGACATGTTGTCTGCCGGTGACACATACAAGCCTTTAGTTAGGGATCCCACAAAAATTTTCGAAAAACGCAACAATACCCTGATTAACGAGTGGTTGAAAAACAATCATATTTCAGGGAACATAGGTAAAAATCTTAGGGTCTATAACTCCCTCCCCCCTAAAGTCTATTTTTTGCCCAAGATTCACAAAACTAACGTTCCACTCCGGCCTATTGTATCTAACATCGGAGCGCCAACATACAAAATTTCCCGGTACTTATCTGGGCCCTTAAAACAAATTCTAGGCACTTCCAATTACCACACCAAAGATTCTTGGTCATTTGCTGAATCGATTAAAAACGGTGTCATTCCTCCTGACCATAAGCTGGTGTCACTAGATGTATCGTCACTTTTCACTAATATTCCAACTGAACTGGCCTTATCTTGTATTGAACATCGTTGGCCTGAAATACAGGTACACACCAACCTTCCCATGGTAGATTTCATAAAAGGAGTCAAGTTATGCTTAGATGCCACCTTCTTTGTATATAAAGGCACTTTCTACCAACAAATCCTAGGTGTAGCGATGGGTTCCCCCATTAGCCCAGCAATAGCTGACTTAGTTATGGAATCTTTAGAGAACAGTGTCGTCTCCAAACTCACATATACGCTACCCTTCTTTAAACGTTATGTAGATGACATAGTCACATGTGTACACGAAGACAAACTATCCGACATTGTGGAACAATTTAATTCCTACCATCCTATGTTAAGTTTCACTAGTGAGATCGAAGCTGATAAAAAACTTAGTTTCCTCGACGTTTTATTAATTAATGACAATAACATCATTACCATTGACTGGTTTAGAAAGAACACGTGGTCTGGACGATACCTTCAGTTTACCTCCCACCACCCACCTAGATACAAAAACAACGTCGTGTCGGGTTTGATTGATAGGGGTCTAAAGCTCGCAGATCCAAGATTTAGGTCCAAAAACTCACAATTGATTCAAGACACCTTACTACATAACGGTTACCCCGCAAACCTAATCAAACAGATACAAACTGAGAGAATAGACAAACTTTATAACACACAAAAATATCAGGACATAAAAACAGCCAGAATACTAAATAATAGCAATTTGCCCTCTAAGTTAACTGTAATCCCTTACGTGAAAGGACTCTCAGAACAATTACACAAGGTTTTCCGGAAAATCGGCGTCAACGTTGTACACAAGATCTCTAATACCACTAGGAACCTCTTCACCCAACTTAAAGACCAGGTTCCTACTAAAGACAGATCCAACGTGGTATACAAAATTGACTGCCTTGACTGCAGCAAATGCTACATAGGACAAACATCCCAACATCTGCACAAGCGTTTTTATTCCCACCAATATAGCATCAGATGCAGGGAAATAGACAAATCTGCCTTGGTCAACCACACTCTGGTTGAAGGTCATAAGTTTGATTTCAACAGCCCTTCCATCTTGGCTATCGAGAGCAACGTTCACCACCGATTGATAAAAGAGATGATCTGGATCACAAAAAATGACACTGTCAACAGAAGAACTGACATTGACAATCTTAGCAACCTATATGCACCCGTTCTTAATGCTCGATAGCCTCCTTTCCGGCATAGTAAGATTTTGAATTTAGCGCCTAACATCTAATTATGAGTGATAACAATTGTCTCCGCTCTCAGCTGTTTTCAGTCTTACTTCCTCATCGTTGCGCGAACTGTAAACACCTCGACGCTAGGTATGTCAGTTTCTCTTGTTTATCTTTGATTTAAATGACCAAATCCTGAACGGTTTTCCCCCATTTTTATAAATAACATGCGATAACTAAGCTTACTTTTATACTTTTACTTATTTATCTCACTTATTTTATTTATTGATACCTATTTATATTTATTTATTTTTATTTTTATTACTTTTAACTATGTAAGACTACCTATGATATTGACACCTAACACCTGATGACTACACACACCTTTCTCGTTACGTTAGCTTTAAGTGTTCTTTCTTGTTTTTGTAACCAACTTTATATGCTCTAATCCAAGTCGTTACGCTACATGCGAAGTAATTCCTTTTTACTAGATATCTATTTTGTTCTTAGATTTGAAGATGGTTGGCCGTGCTCCGACCGAAACGTCATCAACGTAAATCAATAAAGATATTTGACCGTTACACCCATGATTCTTCTTGTCTTCCTTCTACATCACCACGGTCAAGAAAATACACTACCATCTACCCTTAGACAACAAATTTTGCAGGAATTACACGAAAGCCATTTGGGTATTGTGAAAATGAAGGCTGTGGCTAGATCATTTTTTTGGTGGCCTGGTATAGACCAAGCGATAGAAGACACAGCAAAAAGCTGCAGAGCGTGTTTGGCCTTGGGTAATAATCCTGCAAAAATGACTTTAACACCTTGGTTATGGCCAGAAAAACCATGGATGAGATTGCATACCGATTTTTTAAGGCCTTTATTTGGAAAGATGATTTTAGTAGTGATAGATGCACACACAAAATGGCCAGAGGTAGTAGACATGGGATCCTGTACTACAGCAGAAAAGTTAATTCCAGTATTCAGAAAAATTTTCGCTCGTTTTGGTTTACCTCACCATTTAGTAACAGACAACGGTACTCAATTCAAAAGCGCAGAATTCGCAGAATTTTTGAAAGCAAATGGAGTAAAACAATCATTTTCACCGCCGTATTATCCAGCCACAAATGGCGCAGCAGAGAATTTTGTGAATAATTTAAAAAAACACATCGTGAAAATGATCAAAGATGGTCATAAACTAGGGTATGCAATCGACAAATTCTTATTCGATTATAGAACAGTATCCCATGCGACAACAGGAATTAGTCCTGCAAAATTGATGTTTGGCAGAGAGATTAGAATTAAATTTGATGCACTACGTCCGAAACAAATATCTGAAATAGTTCAAGAAAAACAAGAAAAACAAATCAAAAACGCAGGCGGTAGTAGGAAATTAACAATTGTGGAAGGAGAAAGAGTTATGGCGAGAGACTATAGGCTAAGAAAGAATAAGTGGCACCAAGCGGTAGTTGTAAAATGCCTTGGTCCACGAACATTTCATGTAAAAGTTGGAGAGGAAATCTGGAAGAGACACATTAATCAAACCAAAAAAATTTCGGAAGAAATGAAGCTGGATGTAGAGACCAATGAGAAAAATGATAAAGAAGTTCCAAAACTCCTTAGGCGATCACCCAGATTGAATCGCTGACTTGAAATTTCGGTCTTGTGAATATTATATTGATTAAGATATTTAGTTCAAAAAAAAAAAAAAAAATTATGTAAGATTACGATTTTAAGAAAGGGAGGAAATGTGGTGTATGTAACCATAGAAGGAAGAATAGAGTTAGGGATTAGGATTAAGACAGCTCACGACGGCAGTGAGTATCAAGCTGTAGGGTGGTCAACATGTAGCATCAGGAAACAGAAGTATAATAAAGAAAGTTTGCACGAGCTGACGTTGTTTATTTAACTGCCATATCCCACAATAAGGTTCCATTTCGGGACCGATTAGCTTGTCCATCAACCTTTGGAAAGTAGCTGGGGCTCCTGAAAGTCCGTACGGCATTCTTTTAAACTGGAAAAGCCCACGACCCGGGACTGTGAAAGCAGATACTTCCCGACTCGCGATATCTAGAGGGACTTGGCGATAAGCCTGACTTGAATCAATGGTTGAGATATACTTGGCCTCACTAAGCTTATCGAGGATAGCACTCATGTAGGGTAAAGGGTACGCATCTTTCTTGGCGACTTCATTAATCTTGCGAAAGTCTAAGCAGAATCTATAATCGTTTGGCTTTTTAATCATTACTACGGGAGTTGACCACTCACTATTAGATGGCTCTATTATATCTGCTTCTAACATAGCGTTTACCTCTTCATACATGGCTTCCCTTACTATCGGTGAAACTTGATAATACCTCTGTTTAATCGGGTTGTGATTTTGGACGTCGATTTTATGAACTGTTAAATCGGTAAGACCGGGATAACCTAGTGAAGGGGGGATCAATTCGTCCAAGACTTGGGTCACTCTGTCCATCTGGAGCGGAGTTAATTCAGCGATACCGGGATTCGAAAGGTTAGGCCTAATTGGGGTGGTAACGGGGTTCAGTCGGTCGCGCGGGATTTCTGTAGGTTCGATAGTAATTAATGATTCGGCAAAGTTGACGAGTTTCTTGGGAGAATTCTTCTCGCCAAGTAGAGAGGGTTTCGTGTGAGGTCGCAACTGCGTCGAACAAAAACAACGAAACAAAGATACAACTGTCGACTGTAATAACTAACGGAGAATCTGATGTAGTTACCATTAATACATTAGACGATAGAGTAGAAGCGGAGGAATTGAAGGACTGGAAACCAGTTGGGCTCCCTCCACATCTCGCCGAGCGTTTGACAGAACGACGAATTCACCGTGCGAATAGTGATCTTACCGAACCGACCAGACTTGTGAGAATACCGGTAAAAATTTCCATTTTCGGGAACGAAATCTGCGGTATACTGGATAGTGGTAGTGAAGGATCATATCTAAGCCAAGACGCGTACGAACGGGTGAAGTCATTGCAAGTTGAAGAACTCTCTGCAGACTCAACCTCTGAAAGCGGCGTGCGTCTAGGTGACAAAACAATAGTTAAGACCAGAGGAGGTACCTGTTTTATGATAGACGTAGACGATGTCTATGGTTTTCAATGGTTCAGTGTTCTTCCGAATCTATCAAGCGAAGTAATTCTCGGCATGGATTTTTGGTCAACATTTAGAGTAAAAATAGATACGTCAAACAATTCATGGGCGTTGGACGAAAGCAAGTTTGCCTATCCAATGTCACGGCGTTGTATTAGTCAAACCGAATTAAAAACTTTGACAGATAGTCAAGCCGATCAATTAAAACGTTTTCTCGACGCGGAATTCGCGAAACTAGATAAGGAATCCACGGGAGTCACGGGACTAACGAAACATGTAATCGAACTTTATGACCATACCCCACATAGACAGAAACCTTACCGCCGTAGCGAAGTAGTACGCGAATTCATAAGTAAAGAAGTCGATCGTTTACTAGAGAAGGGATATATAAAATGGAGTAACAGCGAATGGGCTTGTTCACCGGTCGTAGCCCCAAAACCGAACGGAGGATTGCGATTCTGTATCTAGACTACCGACCTGTAAATAGACAAACTACTAAACCAGCCCGCACGGAAATATATATATGCGAAAAATATATGCAACATATATGTCGCATATATAACATATAAGTGCGCAAAATACAAAAATGTTCCATCCCTGTTAAAAATTCCATTAGAAACGGATAGGATGTGAATTCTATCCGTTGCTTCTCGTTCTAGTATGTGTTTTTATCACTGCTTTTACTGACAGAAGCAGATTAAAACTATTATACATGCATTTTCGTACAACAACGTATAGGAACGACATTCGAATCTATCTGGTTCTTGACGCAGGCATAGATAGCCGTAATAATGAGCAAATACAAACAGGAAACCTATCCGCATTTATCCGCGTGGACTCTAATCAAGATTCGCGGCAGCGAATCGCCGCCAAGTACCCGTAGGCAGGCGAGCGCTAGCCGGGACTCTATTTTCTCGGGGGAACTCTTTATACCTGTAAGCAGGAGGTCATAACTTCGGAACGCGTGAATATTTTTCGATCAAATTCACAGAACAGATATTCCCCCACCACACGACTTCGCTGTATAAATTTGATCGGAATCGGTACACTGGTTTCTGATATATCGGTCACGAAAGTTGATGAAAAAGCATCTTCTTCTTCTTCTTCTTCCACTTCTTCCTGGTCATCAGATTTTCGCTAGACGCTTGCTTGTCCTCACGTTTCTGAACGAACGGTGAAACGGATCGACTTGATCTTTGAAACGTGGGTACAAGCCATCGAAATCTCGCCCCCTATTGATTTTGGCATGAATCTGAATCCGCATTCGGTCGATATGTGATAATGAAGTTACTAAGTGAGCCACAGAGGGACGACGAAATCAAAATGGCTGTCGGATGGCTGACGGATCGCGGTATTGACAGTTAAAATATTCATAATTTATATATAATCGTATTATATAGTTATATATTCATATTATATAAGATGTTATCGGTCAAGCTGATGGTTTTATTTCAGTAAATCAGTGAAACAGTGAATCAGTGAACAATGATCAGAGTGAAAAGTGCGCCGACCATGGTTTCACGCCGATGACCGTTATTATTTAATAAATCTGCATGATGGCCTGTTGTAAGTGCACGGAACAGATACTCTAAGCTGGGTTCAAATATTTAGATAAAGAATAAATCAACGATCCTGGCAAAATATTATTTCACTTCGATCCGGAACAAGTGAAAATAAGGTTACGATGACTTACATTAACCGGTATGTACGGACATTGATTTTCACTAGATTTTACATATAATAATACTAGATGAATAGACCAACCTCAACTTCTTTGTTTCCAATAAATTTCCACAGTCATCTGGACCATTCCTATCCTATTAACAATCCATTGGAATAGACGAATATAACACTCCGACAAAACGACGTCCCGAAAACAAAGGCTGCAATTACCAATCCGTTGGAATAGACGAAGATAACATTTCGGCGAAACATCGTCCCAAAACAAAGGTAGCCGACAGCTCATAGCTCCAATGTTATAACAATGTTAGGAAAATTAGTAGCGATACGAAACCTCTCATTTAATCCTTTGTCATTTGATTTTGATAGAATCATATTATGTTTCACATGAATTTTATTTTATTTATAAATAACATGTAATGTTAATTTGATATATTGGTAACACTATTATTTAATCAGTAAATATGTATGTCTCAACACAATTTGACACAAAATTGAGAAAGTTGAATGGAAGAAAAATATTTTAGAAATTATTAGTTTCAAACAGAGAGAAATTAATTAGTTTTACATATGGAAGTATGTGAATCGGACACTTTACACACTATCAACAGGCATAAGAAATCAAGTATCACACACTGAGTTGAAAATAGTACAGTATGATATGAGAGTGTTATAGTCGAGTATTATACAAAATTTGACTTTATGACGTATGAAATTCTCACACACGCGGAGCGTGCGTAAAACATCCAAGGTGTGTTGCGCAAAGTTTTAATGGTTTCGAAAAATGGTGTAGCCAAGTGCTTTCGTCTTTCCTCGGTAGCTTCTACTATCAAAAAGAAAACTTTCAGATTTTCCCTGAACGATTCTTGTTGAGATTCGTTTCTAATACATAGAAGAGGGCTGATTTTTTGATAACTGCCCAATTTCAAGCCTTGGCTCTTACGTTTGGCAGCAAAATCAACAACCCGTCTAATAAGTGTCAAACTGAATGTATAAAATCTTCGGTAATTCATTGACCTTCAGATGATCGTGTGGAAAAATTACTGATTAAATACTAAATTTAAGTTAAAACTGTATATTAAGGTTGAAGTTCGTAACGTTAACGTAATAACAGAATATTCGTTGAAGAAATGCAATATTTCGTGATCCTAATATTGTTAGAATTACAAAATATGCTAGATAAAGGTGTTTCACACGATTTGAGGAATTATACATCTTTCTTGATCGATTTGAAATTCGAGCCTTGAATTTGAGAATTTTTTGGCGAATATTTTGTTGAAGTAACGTTACGAACTTCAACCTGATACTGTATAAGACAAAATTAAGTTCTGGCTAATAAATTATTTATGTTTGTCACAGTTGACAATTGAAGTAAATGCGTTTGTCTTTCGCTGAATGTTTCTTCCCTTGTCCAAATTCCGAATGTATTTCTTATGGTGATCAAACTATAATAACGTATAACCCTGCTGGAATGAAATGAGCAATCTTTCTCAGTTCTGGTACTTGCAAAAAGAAGTGAAATCCCACGAAAAACATCCAAAGATGTAAAAAAAGCCGCCAAGTACTCACACGAAAATCACAATTGCTTCATAAGCAAAACGGTTCGCCAGTCTCTGTCGTGAAATCAAGAAAAAAGCCAAGCACCGAACGTACAACTGCGATCTCTCAGCAATTTGTTAAAAAAAAATAAAAAAACTCAAACTCAAACTCAAGCCTACGTCGTGAAGTCGGAGTTTCGTGTGAAGATATCGAAGCATCATTCCAAGAGCTACGTACTTGGCGGGCACATTCGGTTCCTTAGAGCTATACGGACAACCCGCTTCGTTTTATGCAAAAATTGAGTTTTTAATGCGACAGCAATTAAACACAATGAAAAACTAGTTATTCAAACCAATAATCGTTTCAGACAATACTTCTACGTGTCTTTAACTATGTGTATGACTTGACAGACATAAATACTTGTATAATCAATAAAAATCTTGGTCGTTCCCACTGTCATTGAATTATCAAATCAGACTTGGAACTCTGGAATCACATACCTCACTAGGTAGTATTAATTATGGAAGAATAAACTTATTCACTTGCAAAACGATCGAATCAAGAAAACTCTACCCTGCTATTGCGGCATGCAACCTAAAACATACACCTACGGATATACGTATATGTTAAAAGTAGCATAGAGTATGACAGTTTGATATAATGATAAATATAAAATTCAGTTGATGATTGCTTAATTGGTGTACCTATACTATGTCATACAATCTTGCTCACGATGCATGCGTATATGCAAGTGCACGAGCGTATACACGTAGTGGGGAGGATCAATTTCAATACCTGAAACCCATCTTCGTAACAGTTCGGCCTCACTTGAGTGCAAAAATATTTTTTACCCGACTACGATAAAATTACTATACTCCATCCCTGCAACGCGGGCGGAAAGTAATCAATTTCTGATCAGAGGGAAGAAGAAGTGAATTTTGCGGTAGAAAAAATAAATTTGAAGGGCAGAAAAAAACTCTAAATTTGACCGATTCTAAGTTTGATTGATTGAATTGCTGTGTTTGACTAGTGGATGCAATATGGACATTTTATCTAGTCGGGTAAAAAGTGATATATGCCACACGGGAGGAGCGAACTTTCACCTCGTGCTCGTGCTGAACATCGCACTCAGCAAAAACCACACACTTTCCTCCCTAGTAGCATAATGTACTATATTGTTGCTCATTCGTTTGTGGAGAATGATCATTTGCAACTACACAATCGTGGCAGTTGAAGGATTAGCGCTTGCGAGTTCACGGGAGTGCGTAGTGTGGGCAACTGCCACGACATAGTCGTCCGACAAGATCGGAAGATGCATTTTAAATAAATTTATACCTATAGAACCAATGTTATCTGCGAATCTAACATTCGTCAGTCGATGCAAAGTTCATGACATGTTTATAACCAGCGACCGAAAACATAGTACTTTGAGACTGGTTCGCAAAATACGATAAGGTCATATCAATTCAACGTGAGAACAACAAACACAAAGAAGAAAAGCCGAATGTGCCCGCCAAGTACGTAGCTCTTGGAATGATGCTTCGATATCGTCACACGAAACTCCGACTTCACGACGTAGGCTTGAGTTTGAGTTTGAGTTTTTTTTTTTTTTTTTTAACAAATTGCTGAGAGATCGCAGTTGTACGTTCGGTGCTTGGCTTTTTTCTTGATTTCACGACAGAGACTGGCGAACCGTTTTGCTTATGAAGCAATTGTGATTTTCGTGTGAGTACTTGGCGGCTTTTTTTACATCTTTGGATGTTTTTCGTGGGTTCCATATTCTGTCCGATAAAGCCTTGTATTGGTTCCGAATGAATAGGTCCAGTTGGGCAGGTTGGCAACCCTTCGTCGCTGCCTTTCGCGTTCGATTTGGTGGAATCAATTTCCAATTCCGATTAAAAGAAGAAGCGCGGAGGCGAACCCAGGGCATAGATGAGCCCATTGCCGACTACCTATTGAGTCTTAGGATGATCATGGATTATCTAACGCCTTCCTTACCGGAAAGAGAACAATTGGAACTGGCTTATTCCAATCTGCACCCCGACTATCGTGCCCTTCTTCCAAGGGATAGTTTTTTCACGTTGGATGAGCTAGAGCGCGCCGGTGAACAGGTGGAGTCGTCCCGATCCTTAGGAAAGATATATATTCCTCCCCCTACCGCTGAAGATTCTATCTCACCCGAACATGCGTATGTAGGTCGTCGTATCGTACCCCAGCCGCGATTAGCAGCGTTGGCCACCCCCGGGGTCCTCGAAGCCCCCTCAGAAGCCCCAAAGCCGACCCCAAACCTAAGGAGAGTGTCACCCAAGGTAGTAAGACCCGCGATAACTCAGCAACCCTTTGTGACCGAACGCGAACCAATGACATCAGCTCCTAACCCCATAGTCACTCCCCCCCCTACACGTCCAGCCATAGTAGACTGGGTGAACCCTTCAGTTGCGTCCACTAGTGGCGTAAGATCCCCTGCGCGTTCGATAACGGTGCCATGGGCTAACTCCCCAAACGCGTCCCAAAGTGGCGTAAGGCCCCCTACCCGACCCATACCCGCCCTGATGTCCCTAAATTCCCTTCCGGCGGCAATCGGCGAAATCCATTGCTGGAATTGTCGCCAGACGGGACACATGCGCCGCGAGTGTCCCCAATCCCCTTATCTCGTCATTGTTTTAGGTGTGGAAGACCAGGAGTAACCGTGAATAGTTGCCCGCGTTGTACCGACACCGCTACAGAAAACCCCATCGGGAACTAAGGACTGGGGTTTCCTCTTGTTCCCCGTTTACCGTAACGCCCCCGACGAAAAACCCATTAATATATTATAGTCCCATAATAGCTGCTCTTTCCCAGGATAACCGATATTATTTGGAGGTATTAATCGACAATCAACTGGTTCGAGCCTTGTTCGATCCAGGTGCTTGCGTATCATATATCGGTCGGTTATCCCTTGATCGCTTCACGAAGGCCCGGGAAATAGCCTCTCGAAACCACCGATCGGACATAATCTATCCACCTGAAAATTAAATAGGTACTCGGTCGTTCATTACTCGCGATGCACGATGCAGCCTGACATTATTATGATTATTATTATTGTTATTATCATTATTATCGAGCTTACCAAATCCCTACCCCTGATGCCCGCCCATAGATTTACGCCGAATCTGTTCTGAAAACCGCGGACCATCGTTGCATGTAGATTTTCAAGAGCCCACACATGGTAGTTGTGAACATTAAAAGTCCCGTCACGTCCAAACGATGATTCATCAGTGAAAATGATATCCCGACTAAGATTTGGATTTTGGCCATTCCTTTCCACTAGCCAACGACAGAAGTCCAAACGCAGCGGGTAATCCTCGACTTGCAGGCTCTGCACCCATGTATAATGGAAGGCGTGCAGCGTCTCGTCGTGGAGAGGACCCGTTGTGCGGTCGAATAGGAAGTGTTGTATTGCCTCGCGACTGATCGAATACCGATCGTCGGATCGCCTGCCACCATATCCAGAATCATCTCTTCCATGACTAGCACGCGTACGTTTTGTGGTCTTCCGATGGCTTCACCGTTGTTTAAATTTTTAACCAGTTGCCCGGTTCGCCGAGATCGGTTGACTAAACGCAAAATAACGTTTTTGTCCGGTTGACGTCGATTCGGAAACCGCACAGCGTATTCCGCAGAAGCCGCCCGTGCACTTTGCCTACACTCGCCGTACAAAATGAGCATGTCGAAATACTCTTCTGGTGAATAATAATCCATTTCGGTTTGTTTTTCAAGTGATCAATAAGAGAATAAATGGCATGTTTCGATTGACAGTTGTAATAGAATTCAATAATTCGCGCCGCGCTATAACAAAAAACTATCACAGAGATATCGAGCGCGCAAAATTACAATGATTATGTTTTGTTTAACTATGTTTTGTTTGTTATCAATTAACCCTGGATACCTTGTAGAGTTCAGTGAAAAGTAAACGTGATGAAAAAGAGATGATTCTGGGGGGCCAGTTCGAGGTTCCGAATTTTCAAAGCTCCAAACGGTCAAATTTACGAATTTTAATGCAACAAACTCACAGTTTTCAGAAAGGCTATTTTACTGAAAGTCTATATAACCGATTTCTAAAATGCCGAATCGCAACACACCGAAGGTTAAAAATTCCGAAAGCTAGAGATCCGAAAGATCAAATCTCCGAAAGCTTAAGATCCGAAAGGCCAAAACTCCGAAAGTTAAAGATTGCAAAAGACCAAAACTCCGAAAGTTAAAGATTCCGAAAGTCCAAAATTCCGAAAGTCTAAAATTCTTAAAGACCGAACGTGCTCCTAACGTGTCGACTAGACGACGCGCGACAGCTTGATGTTCAAGTTTTGGAGTTTCAGCTCTCCGGATCTTAAGCTTTCGGAGTCTTGACCTTTCGGATTTCTAGCTTTCGGAATTTTTAACCTTCGGTGAGTTGTGATTCGGAATTTTAGAAATCGGTTATATAGACTTTTGGTGAAATACCCTTTCTGAAAACTGTGAGTTCGTAGCATTAAAAATCGGAAATTTGACCGTTCGGAGCTTTGAAAATTCGGAACTTCGATCGGACCCCAAATTTTCGACTTTCGGAATTTTCGACTTTCAGAATTTTGAACTTTCGGAATTTTCGACTTTCGGAAAATCGGATTTTCGGAGCCCTGAGCCATCTACATTTCGACGATTCGAAATTTGAATTTTCTAAACTTTAGTCTTTCTGAAAATTTTGAAATCGTTAAGAATAAATGCGGGAATTTGATCGTTCGAAGCTTTGGAAATTCGGAACTCTGAAGCGGCCCAAAAAAAAAAATTGTGCACAGTTCGATCACAAGGGCAATGAAAATTAACAAAATGCAAGGTCGCTAAGCAACTTGAACGTTTATTATCACAGGGTGGCCACTCAATTCCGCTCACGAAATTCCCTGACTTTTCGCGGTTTTCCGGACTGAAATCATAACTTTTCCCTGACTTTTGATGTGCCATATGTAACGAAATCACAAAATGCTGCATTAGTATAATTCGTATGTGACCTAAAAATGCTCGAAGTATTCGTCGTAATCGGATTATTCCATAATTTGGAACGATAATTAGGTATGAGGGATAAAACTGACACGCTGAATACTGATTAATCGTACGATATTTTGATATATTATGCAAGCGTTTATTTGAACTAGAAGTATGGAAACAATATGAATGCATATATGTGACACTTGGAACATAAATTTCAATTTTGGAATACATAAATTGTCTTTAGATTTAAGGAGCTTACTGCTCAAGACTACCTTACTTACGGATAGAATAATTTCACGGCTTCTTTGAATTCAACATAGCATAACTTATACGATATAAAATAAATCATTATTAGCAAAACCATAAATTGCACTAGGCCAGGACTAGATCACAGTAAAAATTTTGATTAGTACATTTGTATATTATATAGTCAGTCTTTATGCTTATTTACGAAGAGTCTGTATCTCTTCTTCAATTATTGCTGCTTCTCTTGAAGCGTCTTCGATTAGCTTCTATTTCTTTGCAGCCAACTCTTTCACCTTAAGTTGGCCCGATTAAAAACATGGTAGAGAGGGTTTGGAGTCACAAAATACCGCAGAAGTGACGAACCGCGGAGACCTGTAGAGCGATTCTGTAACTCGATAACGCAACTTGCGCTATCGTTATAATTTTTTTAATTGCTACGCCAATGCATTTCCCCGCTAATACCCGCACCCCGTCGCTTGTACCCGCGTGTTGTTAAAAATTGCGAATCTAGGGTCGACTCGTAGCGACAACTATATAACAGAGGCACGGATTGAAAGTTATTTAACGCGTAACAGACTGAAATTCGCTAAATCATAACGCCAGCCACAGTGCGACGTTATGAGAAGCATTCTCTTCTTCCTGAATCTAGCCATAGAGCTTTATCTTACGTTTTTGAAAAGGAAACGTTCCGCGGGATTTGCCTTTGCTTTTCATGAGTCTTTACTGGCGTATAGCGTGATTTAGAATATCCGAATAATTCAATTGATTGAAATTGTTCGGCTTGTTAAATTATATCATAAACTATTGCTAATCATTTTCAGTTTATCCTATCGTTCGACTCAACATTTATCAAGAAATTTCCACTGTAACTTCTCGTATGCAATGAATGCTTTTTACGGCATAAGTTTATCATAGTTATGAATCAATCTTACCTTGTTACCAATTACCTTTGTCGATCCCACAGTGCGACATTATGAGAGGCATTCTCTTCTTCCTGAATCTAGCCGTAGAGCTTTATCTTACGTTTTTTGAAAAGGAAACGGTCCGCGGGATTTGCCTTTGCTTTTCATGAGTCTTTACTGGCGTATAGCGTGATTTAGAATATCCGAATAATTCAATTGATTGAAATTGTTCGGCTTGTTAAATTATATCATAAACTATTGCTAATCAGTTTCAGTTTATCCTATCGTTCGAATCAATAATTATCAATAAATTTCCGATGTTCGCGTATGCAATGAGTGCTTTTTACGATATACGTTTATCATAGTTATGAATCGATCTTACTCTTTTACCAATTACCTTTCTCGATCACGTAGGGCGTATTCAATAAGTGATTGTCGAGGTAAGTGCATTTTACATTTCCCAATCACGACGTTCTATCATTTGAGCTGTATTTGCTTGAATACAGCGCTTATGTTTCAATAGGTGCTTGTCGAGGTAAGTATAATGCGCATATGGTAGACTGGGTACGGTTGAGACACAAGGGTCGGTTGATACAACGCTAAAGACTCAAAAACTAATAGAGATAGTGGTGGGATACAAGGACAGAAAGAAGCGGCTTCATTTACTGTTAATTTATTCACTGTACTTTCTCTTTTAGTTTTCGCGTTTTTAGCGCTGTATCAACCGACCCCCGTGTCTCAACCGTACCCAGTTTACCCTATACTTATTTATATGATGCACGATTTTATCGTGTAATGTTTTGTGATATGATTAAATCTTTTATTTTTTTTTACGTGAAGACGGGTATCGGTTATGTTGGTGACACGCTGCGTGATCATTTATGTCATCTTTAGTCTTCATAATTCTGGTTTACGAAACGTATCTTGCGTGCATCGGTTATATTCGGTAAAATGCGTATATGTATGTCTATGCACTTATTGCCCCCATATTGTTAAGCGATATACCTTGGTGAAATTGAGTTGCATTTCGTTTGCGAAATTATAACTATTTTATAGAAAGTTCGATCGAACATTCATCCGAATGATACGTCAGTGTATGTGTTTGACGTAGTCCGCGACAATTCTATTTTTTTTTTTTTTTTATCTGGCTTGAACTTTTTCAAATAAATAGTGGTTTTTTGAATGACACTGAAACTCATAATATTTTATCTGTGGTAGCGATTCTTCCTTGGAATTGTTTTAGCGGATTCAAAAAATATAACACATTTTGTCTTCAATTTCACCTATAGGATTCGCATTCATAGATAATTTTTCTTGAAAAATTCTATACCTACGATGTTGATTTTGAACTGAAATATATTTGAACTAATTGAACTGAATAATAAATTTAACATTAATTGTAATAAATAAATGAGGATAAGAATTGTAATAAATAAATGAGGATAAAGATGTAAAAAAAAAATTGCAACACTATACCGATTTAAAAATTGTAAAAAAAAAATTTCAATATAAAAAGATTTTTATTCTGGCGCCTGTGCGGCCTCCAGCAGGGCCAATTTGCGCCGTTTGATGCTGATCATCTCTTCTAACAGCTCGTTCAGCCTGGCACCATTGCTTGCTATTACCTGTTGACAAATATTTAATGAAATGCTGTTATCGCAATAGCTCATTGAAGTTGATGCTGTGCATGTTTATTTATTTATGTATCATTTTTCAAACTGATATCGAAGGGGATGACGAACTGTTACCCCGTTATGAAATATTCCAACGATTGTCTTGTTGATTACTGACTTGACTTTGAATCCATTACGCACATGCATATATAAAGTATTCCAGCCGTTATCGCGCACGATTTGACTCGACATTTTTAGAATTTTTCAATATTTCGGTATTCACCTTCATTGTCTCATTTTGTTGCTCGAGTAGTTCAAGGACTCGCGAGTCACGTTTGACCCGCAAGTTTCCCCTATTCGCGGCAGAAGATGGCTGAATTGGCGGGCCAGCTTCTGCGGAAGGTTGACCACCGCGGGATGGACCAGCTTCGGCCTCAAATCCATGTCTGCTGTCTGTAAAGTCGGTAATGCATTGCTTTTTATTTTCAATTATTATTATAACTAACTGAAATGAAGTTAAATAATGCGCAGGGTTACCGTTATCGCCGACTTTTTCCGCACACATTGCCGCAACGGAAAAGTGCTCCTCCTCATCGGACAAGCCCGATTGGTCGCCGGACATCAGTTTCCGCAGAGATTTCTTTATCAATGTAAATAAAATTGTGAGTATTCTGAATATGACGGATATGATTATTCAATTTTTGTATATTTCTTACGTTTGAACATGTAATGAATTAATGATGAAAACGGCAGTGCAGATGAGTTAATATGACCTCATTTGAAATATTACTAGATGTATCGTATAATACGTTAAAAGCCGGTGGATTTTATGTGTATATTTATTATCAACGATAAGATTGAGATGAAAATTTTTTTAAAACTTACTAATACTACGATGATTGATTATTTGAATTTTTAGTTTCGCTATGTGATTACGAATTCGTGTAGATCTTTGATATTATCATAACTCTATTCATTTTATCAACAATCTATTTCCAATTATGTTTGGCATGAAAATAAGGAGTAGTTCATTAAAAATACGCACAACTGAATCGGGTAACGAGTCGGCCACATCCCGCAGCCCCTCCACACCAGCACCGCCGATGATGGCGATCACCTTCTTATCATTTTCCGTCAAAGCTGCGTCGCCATCCCTCGCAACATTGCCGGTTCTGTTGTGGTCGGCCCTTATTTCGCCCACCTTCGCCCTCGTTTTGGATTTTATATCCGACCAAACCTGTAATTACGTTTTTACGTAGAATTATGGAAAGACGTGAGGTAAGATAATATTCGGACGATAATCAATGTAATTATTGTTCAATGCTGTAATAACAGATACGCAGTATTATTTCAAGTTAAATAATAAGGATGACAAATTTCATTCACTTATGCACCTTTTTCCACTGTTCCATCGTTTTATCGGGTCCCTTTGAATTGAGGTCGTGGACAAGCATAGCCCACGTCTTGCTCGCACTTTCGTGGCCCATCGGGCCTACGAACCGTCCAGCCGCGAAATTTTTGTTAGTGCACATAAAATCTACGAGATATTCTCGCTGCACCATATTCATCTTAGAGCCCCGTCCTTGTCTAGATAGTACAACGTATATATATATATATATATGCATCAAGTTAATATATTCATAGATGCAGCAGGTAAAATGGCCTGTGTCCAATTACGTCGTCAAATAGTTTATTAAACATTATTTTCTAACGTAGATTATCATTCACAAAAAAAGATATCGCACGCTGAGCAATGCCGTTATTATGTACCTTTGTGTAGTGTTAATGATTAATTGATACAACTTACTTCATTGCCATGATTATATCCACGCGTTTTTAATGACGCTTTCTTCAATGGTTATATCGCCGCAAAGAGACGCGCAAAACAATTTTAAAACAAATTTAACCTAGCGCAGTAGCCAACGCTAACGTAGACAGCGCTCTAAAAACACCAGCGAGATGCTGTTTTATTAGCAGCGTGCGCGTGTGGCCCGTCCTAATTAGCCATGGAAACGCGTACGATTTATTCGCAAATCGGGGCGATTTAGTATATGAATATGATAAGTCTATAATCGAATCCATATAAATATAGACTTTATTGATTACATTTGAAATCGCTCAATAAATATTACAATACACCTATTTAACATACACTTTTCAAATTATCGTATTGTATTTGAAATAAAGATGATTTAAAATACATTTTTTATTTATCATTCGAAAACTTAAATAATACAAGGAGTAAAAACACTTATTTATTATGGTGTTCAATAAAAAAAATTAAAAAAATAGGCACCTTTAAACATTAATATCAAGAGCTCATATTTGGCTGAGATATTCTTTTTGATATGATCTACCAAAATGCGCGTTTGCAAAAAAAAAAAAATTCTTCCCAACACCCTAACGCTCATTGAACGTTGAAGCATACGTTCCAATTCAACGAGATGCAGCGCGGGCAACTTTTGTGAGGATGGTGTGGCGGAACTCCACACCTAGATCTCGGACCATGTGGCGTAATTCAACACCCTCAACGTGAATTTTTTTTTTTTTTTTTAAAATACATAATCAAGTATCACACATGATACTTATTTGATATAATTAGAATTAGGACGCCGGCAGAGAATACGATATGCATTTATCTCGACACACAGTTTTTCAGAGGACAAGATCTATGCGAGGGTTTTCAGATTTATCAAGGCCCGAAATCAATACTAAATATGCCAAATTTAATTTATAATGAAAATCAATTATGCGTAACAAATTGAAAATTGAGATTATCGTTTTCAACAGTCCAAAGTAGCATTCAAATTTGACTGCAAATTCCAATTTTTAAAGCACAATCCCCTGTAAATTTCAAATTTGTGCAGCCAGCTGTTTGAGAGTTGATTCGGAGAGTTATAAAAGAATTTAAAGAAATATGAAAAAATTTGTTACGAATAATAGAAAAAAATCAGTAATGTCTGCGGATTAGTTCTTAATATAATTAAGGGCCATTCCGCGTGAAACGGATCAGTCACCTTTCAGATATTTTTTTAATTTTGCATGTCGATTGTCCTCGGGGAGTTAGATTTTTGTGCCAAAGCATTTTTCAATTAGTGAAAAATTCGTTGAGTTATTTGCATAAACAAATTCGAGCAAGGTTTTTTTCAAAAATTCATAACTCCGCCAATAATGACACTAGACTCATTTTTTTTTTTTTAGTTTACGCGGAATATGTCATAGAATGTATAAAAAAATATGTACTTCGAAAAAAGTTTGTTCATCTATTGTTTATTTAACAATTAAGTTTTCAAAGATTTTTAAAACACACAGTGACACGACTTACAATTTTTTTTAAAATACTGACATATACTTCGAACTATACTACAGCCTGAGAATTAAATTTAAGGACGTGTTATTTTTTGTTTTCGAGTAAAAAATCATTGAAGTTGGCGGCGCGTGCCAATTCCGAGTCGACGCCGCGTGGAACGTAATGGCGTGCGTTAGACTATGGTTAGACTGCTGTTCGCCGCTACTCGACAGACGCGTAGCAGCGGTATTCGAGAGTCATTTTCACAATGATGGACACGATTTAAAAATCTGAAAAAAATACTGTAGCTTCCCAATGGCACCTATAAGCGATGCGTTCAGTTTCAAAAACGTGTTCTTTTCCGTTTTTGAAATATTGCAGTTTCAAATCTCAATATGTATGCTGAGCATGTATGCTAAGATTTCAAACTGCAATAGTTCGAAAACGGAAAAAAAACACGTTCTCGAAACTCAACGTGTCGCTTATAGGTGCCATTGGGAAGCTACAGTATTTTTTTCAGATTTTTAAATCATGTCCATCATTGTGAGAATGATTCTCGAATACCGCTGCTACGCGTCTGTCGAGTAGCGGCGAACAGCAGTCTAACGCACGCCATTACCGTTCCACGCGGCGTCGACTCGGAATTGGCACGCGCCGCCAACTTCAATGATTTTTTACTCGAAAACAAAAAATAACACGTCCTTAAATTTAATTCTCAGGCTGTAGTATAGTTCAAAGTATATGTCAGTATTTTAAAAAAAATTTTAAGTCGTGTCACTGTGTGTTTTAAAAATCTTTGAAAACTTAATTGTTAAATAAACAATAGATGAACAAACTTTTTTCAAAGTACATATTTTTTTATACATTCTATGACATATTCCGCGTAAACTGAAAAAAAAAAATTGAGTCTAGTGTCATTATTGGCGGAGTTATGAATTTTTGAGAAAAACCTTGCTCGAATTTGTTTATGCAAATAACTCAACGAACTTTTCACTAATTGAAAAATGCTTTGGCACAAAAATCTAACTCCCCGAGGACAATCGACATGCAAAATTAAAAAAATATCTGAGAGGTGACTGATCCGTTTCACGCGGAATGGCCCTTAATTAGTTGAGAATAATACGACGTCGTGTACGGTCAAAATTTCCATTTATTTTTTTTTTATAATATCTTGAAACTATATGAATTCAAGCCATACACTCTACATGAAAGTCGCCGGCGTTGTACAAGGGTGCACTCTATGGATCCTATCGCCCCCAGAAAAGGTTGCGAGGCATTTCTGAATTTGTAGAATAAATCATACGTTTCGTTTCGCATGACCATGACAACGGATTTCCAACTAGCGCTTATTATAACAAACCGTCCGTTACAAACGATTGAGTACCAAGCTGCGATTTTCTAAAGTGAAATATTGAATAATATTGTATACGCTTTTCGAAGTTCATCCATTCAATTAACTATTTGCTTTATTGTTGTTTAATTTGTGTTTGATTGTTACGTTACGTTTATTTATTGTTCATCATATTTCACTTTAATCTTCGCACTTATTCCTAATACAATTTCCATCATCATCCCGTTGTGGTGAGTTTGAATAATTTCTATCATATAATATTATAAAACGATGATTTATCGTCAGTAGATATAGGTGAATAAGTATGCATTAGTCTGAATTACATTCATCATTCAAAAGATGGCTGCTGCATACATTGCAAATATCATCCACGACGATGATGACGAAGCAGCTGCTATTGCTGAATTAAGAGTTAACAGGCGTCGTCTACGTGACCAACAGGACCCTTTTGAACTGAATGAATTCTATTTCCGAAACCTATTCCGCATATCAAAGGAAATGGCTATTCATATTTCTGACAATTTGCGACCGTTTTTGGAGCGTCAACGATCGACAGCGCTATCAGTAGAATCAAAAGTAAGGATGATGCGCATTGCGTATTCCACATCAATCTTGTATTAGACCGAAATTAATGTTTGATGTACATTTATCTATGACATTGATAAATTTCAACAAATATATGTTAAAAACTGTTGGATTCAAATAATGAATGTCTCAGGTATTATGTGCGGTGCGGTTTTACGCGGTCGGATCGTATCAAAGATCGGTGGGGCAAGATTTCATGGTCGCCATGAGCCAAACGGCAGTCAGTCGTTGCATCAGGGAGGTAACCACTGCAATAACAACCCGCATGCTCCGAGAATGGGTCAAATTTCCGGCGACAATAGCAGAGAGAGCCGCTGCTAAACTAAAATTCAGAAATGCCCCTCAACCTTTCCCAGGGGCGATAGGAGCGATAGACTGTACGCATGTAGCGATCGTTGCCCCGAAGGAACACGAAGAAGCTTTCGTGAACCATCATGGGTATCATTCGTTGAATGTTCAAATGGTTAGTTTGGATAAGTGTAATTCAGTTGCATGAACTTTCACCTCTGAATATAATTGTTTTGACAATGATTGAATTACCTTTATTATAAGGTATGCGACACAAACCTACTGATCCTAAATGTCAACGCAAGGTTCCCAGGGTCTCGCCATGATGCCGCAATATGGCTACAGTCGCCAGTTAGAACGCTTATGCAGATGCATTATGATGACGGGGAACGAGACACATGGCTCATTGGTGAACTTTATTAAAATAATAATAGTTTGAAACGTCGGCAAACGTAATTGTAAATCTGCATTTCATTCTAAGGTGATTCAGGATACCCGCTGGAGCCATGGCTTATGACGCCGGTAGTTAACGCGGAGATTGGGACCCAAGATTTTAGATATACGCGTGCTCATTGCCAAGCACGGTGCATCGTCGAACGGTGCTTCGGGAGACTGAAAATGGTTTGGCGTTGCTTGTCGCAGGTGGGCTGTGCATAATTTTTATCGGTTAAATGTGATTGACTCATTATATACCGCAATGCTGTAAGTGCGTAATTTTTTTTGAAATAGCAACGTATATTGATGTACGAGCCGGTGATCGCTGGAAAGATAGTGAACGCATGTGCGATCCTGCATAACATGTGCATTCATGAGGGCCTGATGGCCGACGAATTCGTAGATCCTGACGGCCCTCCTCCAGTTGCTGCACATGCAGACATGGCGGTACCACTGCTACCACGCGAGCGCTTGGCGGAAGCCAGGAGAGTACGCGAAGAACTAATCCGCAGACATTACTGATTTTTTTCTATTATTCGTAACAAATTTTTTCATATTTCTTTAAATTCTTTTATAACTCTCCGAATCAACTCTCAAACAGCTGGCTGCACAAATTTGAAATTTACAGGGGATTGTGCTTTAAAAATTGGAATTTGCAGTCAAATTTGAATGCTACTTTGGACTGTTGAAAACGATAATCTCAATTTTCAATTTGTTACGCATAATTGATTTTCATTATAAATTAAATTTGGCATATTTAGTATTGATTTCGGGCCTTGATAAATCTGAAAACCCTCGCATAGATCTTGTCCTCTGAAAAACTGTGTGTCGAGATAAATGCATATCGTATTCTCTGCCGGCGTCCTAATTCTAATTATATCAAATAAGTATCATGTGTGATACTTGATTATGTATTTAAAAAAAAAAAAAAAAAATTCACATTAACACTACACAAAGGTACATAATAACGGCATTGCTCAGCGTGCGATATCTTTTTTTGTGAATGATAATCTACGTTAGAAAATAATGTTTAATAAACTATTTGACGACGTAATTGGACACAGGCCATTTTACCTGCTGCATCTATGAATATATTAACTTGATGCATATATATATATATATATACGTTGTACTATCTAGACAAGGACGGGGCTCTAAGATGAATATGGTGCAGCGAGAATATCTCGTAGATTTTATGTGCACTAACAAAAATTTCGCGGCTGGACGGTTCGTAGGCCCGATGGGCCACGAAAGTGCGAGCAAGACGTGGGCTATGCTTGTCCACGACCTCAATTCAAAGGGACCCGATAAAACGATGGAACAGTGGAAAAAGGTGCATAAGTGAATGAAATTTGTCATCCTTATTATTTAACTTGAAATAATACTGCGTATCTGTTATTACAGCAGTTGAACAATAATTACATTGATTATCGTCCGAATATTATCTTACCTCACGTCTTTCCATAATTCTACGTAAAAACGTAATTACAGGTTTGGTCGGATATAAAATCCAAAACGAGGGCGAAGGTGGGCGAAATAAGGGCCGACCACAACAGAACCGGCAATGTTGCGAGGGATGGCGACGCAGCTTTGACGGAAAATGATAAGAAGGTGATCGCCATCATCGGCGGTGCTGGTGTGGAGGGGCTGCGGGATGTGGCCGACTCGTTACCCGATTCAGTTGTGCGTATTTTTAATGAACTACTCCTTATTTTCATGCCAAACATAATTGGAAATAGATTGTTGATAAAATGAATAGAGTTATGATAATATCAAAGATCTACACGAATTCGTAATCACATAGCGAAACTAAAAATTCAAATAATCAATCATCGTAGTATTAGTAAGTTTTAAAAAAATTTTCATCTCAATCTTATCGTTGATAATAAATATACACATAAAATCCACCGGCTTTTAACGTATTATACGATACATCTAGTAATATTTCAAATGAGGTCATATTAACTCATCTGCACTGCCGTTTTCATCATTAATTCATTACATGTTCAAACGTAAGAAATATGGGCATTTCTCATTAAGCGGTCCCACCTAATAAAATGAAGGGTATCTCAGATAACAATCAATTTTCTGGCACCAAATTTTAAGGGGTAGTTCAGTTTTGTGAGCCAACGACGACACAACACCCTGCAACACTATTTATAACTGTGCCTATCACCAAAAATCCGTCAGAGGCCGTCCAAGTGCCGAAAATTGCGATTTTCTGAAGCAAATCTCCAACAACCTTTTATTCAAAGCTGTGTAGCAAACACAATTGAGCTCCAAGAAGGTCGTGTAAGAGCTCAGAGTCTCCCTTATTTGACGGGCAACAAGCGTGGAAAAGCTGCGAGTGTGCTTTTCTTAGTTTTTTCAGAATGGAAGCTCGATTTCACCAAATAGAATTTCGACTTTTTTACTCCGTTTTAAGAAAAGTGGCTGTAAAAAAAAAAATATTTCTCTGAACAGGTCCAACCAGGGCCTTAAATCTTCATCTTTTCACGGGCAATCAACTGACCCAAACTGCTAAGGTGTGCCTCTTCACAGAGCGGAGAAGCATCGACTTGAAAGTTCATAAATGAAGCGTACGAAAGTGACTTTTCTTACTAATCGAGTTCATATGGTAAAGTTTGCATCGAATTAATGTATATTTTGATGTACATCGTAATTTTGAACAAACTTGGCTACACTGGAAGAGAAAATGAAAGATATTTTTTAAATTTTGATTTTGTTTTTTCTAATTCTCATTTTAATTTTTGATTTTTCATAATTTTTTTTATTCAACTTTCCTGCAACTGTACGTAACCGAAAGGTTACAGATCTTTTTATGTAACTTGGTACTTGAATATAATAAATAAATTATAAATATAATAAAAATTCCGACTATTCATTTCTTTCGGACTAACACGAAAGATTAAAAGATTAAAAGTGTAGAGAATCTCTTCGTAACATTTGGGGATCATAATTTAGCGAAAGATATGGTGGCCCTAAAAAGGGCCGATGTATATTGATAGAGCTCACTCAGAGCTGGTGTAATTGAAGGTGCTGTTTGGGAGATTAAAATGTGCACAACTTGCCTCAAAGTTACACGTTGTGCACGATAAATATCGAAAAAATAGAGTAGTCGGGTTATCAGATCTCCATATTATCTGGTGAACTTTGTTGCTTTTTTTTATAGGTTTCAAATCAGATGGTATGATCAAGTCCACGTCATTAAAATCTTCTTCGGTCACTTCGAACGCCGAAATTTTTGAATGGTATTTTTTTGTGCAATCTATAATGTCGCGCACACTACGAATGTCCGTACCATGTGCAACTGCCCTGTCGCACAACCCTTTAATTGCTCCACCGATGCCGTCTGCAGCACTCTTTCCATGACCTGCTCCAGTGAAGTTCCACGATGTGAATGTGAATGCCAATTTTTCAGAGAAGTGACGAAGAAGGAAGAAATTTGTTTTATTTTTATACTGGGTAGTAGGCCCATCGCTTTGGATATTCACTATCCTAACATTCGGAACAATTTTCTTTATCTCATTTAATACCGGCAGCAAGTGTCCCCACACAGATGCGGCGTCATGCCTCAGGCATTCAGACATCGTTGTAAAAGACTTTGATGTCAGTTTTCCTTCATCATTCTTAAACCAAAATACCCCCGTTTGCAACGATATCTGCTTCTGGGACGCTCCAAAATGTGTTTCCTGGACTTCACAACTATATTTACATAAATAATTTTGAGAAAAATCGATAACTATGTGAACTTCATCCGAATCCAGGTCTTTCTTTATTGCAGAAACTGCAGCCAGCTGATGGTTGGCTATGTAAACATGTTCTAGGTATTTTGGCACACTCTTATTGAACTCGGTAACCAAGTCATGAATCGTGCATTCAATCATTTTCTTTGTTGATAATTGCACCTCATAAATTTTCCCCTTTGCTCCAGGCCTTGAAACTTTCTCCCGCACCCACTGAGAGTATAAAATCATTTTCGTGTCATCACTGATGAGGAGTGGGGATGCCATACATTGGTTACACTCTCGAAACATACACGCTTTATTTTGACTGTCACAACAAATTTTATCGATGAATGCTTGAATATTAGAGCTCTCAGTAACTTTCAATAATTTTAGTTTGTTGAACTTGAAGTCAAAGTTTGAGTGTTCTTTGCAAAGGCATGTATTTTTGGCAGTTACATTCAGATCTTTCACAAAAAAAGGTTTCAGACGATAGAACTGGGCTTGCGACACGGGATCAGGACTTTGCGATTTATACTTATTATATAAGACGTATATTGGTTCAGTCAAATATCTTACACGCTCTGTTTGTCCATTTCTGGTCATGGTATCTCTTTTCCCTGGTGCAGGTATTGTCACATCGTCTAGTAAAAAAAACGAGACCACAGTTTGATTTTTCTTTTTGCGTTGTTCTGAATTTCTGCTCAGCGTTGTCTGTAATTTTTGACAATCCTGGTACTTTCGGCTCGTTTTCTTTGAAATAATCCCAAGGGCATTAGTTTTATCAACCTGCGATATGATTTTTGAAAAAGTTGATTTATCGGCAGTTTTATTCAAGCTAAGTTTCAGTACTTTCAAATCCGTTATCAAATTTTGGTGCTGCACTGATTTCCTTTCAATTGGATCTTGACCATCAGCCGCTGAAGCGCTCTTCTTAGCTTGGGTCTTCTTCAGAAGTCTATTCGATTTATAGTATTTATTTTTCCAATATTTGGCCTTCTTACTCTCTGCATCTGACTCTTTCTTTAATTTAGCGACTTCCCTCCGCAGTTTTGCTTCAGATTTCCGCGACACTGATTTTTGCGGTTCGTTTAGAACGGAACGTGAATCTACCAACTGGGGAGCTGGAGAATTCATCGTATCCATAATGCAGGCATTTAAATCGTCGCCCACTTTTGGAAATCTATTCCTCGCGTTCAATTGACGTAAACGTTCTGTTACCTTCTCTTTACGAAGTTTTTCTAATTTTCTCTTCTCACGGGTGGATTCCCTTTTTTTTATGAGTTGAGAACTGTAGTTGCTGTCCGAAATGTCCATGATTTACAGAGCAGCTAACTGATGAAAATACATCTTGACAGAATGCCGTTTTCTTTGTGTACAGTAAATATTCGCAAAACCGACGGCGGTTACCTGGCGACGATATTTTATTTTTTTTCATGTACATGTTGAAAAAATTATATTGTATTGCAGAAATCGAATATATTTGGATTTTATGCGACTTAGATCACCTGATTTTTGATTAAGAAACGAAGATAGTGGTTTTTTCGAAAATGATTAATATACCCCGAATAATGTCTGCAAAACTACATCTTCGATCGGACCCTGTAAGGAGAGAAAGAGGAGCACACTCATGCGACTTAGATCATCTGATTCTCAATTGAAAAACAAAGATTTTGAGCCCAAGCAGGACCCTTTTGGAGAAATGTTATTTTTTTTTATAGCGGTTTTTCGGAAGTGATAAATATACCCTGAATAATGTCTGCAAAACTACATCTGCGATCGGGCCCTGGAAAGAGAAACAGGAGCACACTCATGCGACTTAGATCATCTGATTCTCAATTGAAAAACAAAGATTTTGAGCCCAAGCAGGACCCTTTTGGAGAAATGTTATTTTTTTTATAGCGGTTTTTCGGAAGTGATAAATATACCCTGAATAATGTCTGCAAAACTACATCTGCGATCGGGCCCTGGAAAGAGAAACAGAGGAGCACGCTCATGCGACTTAGATCATCTGATTCTCAATTGAAAAACAAAGATTTTGAGCCCAAGCAGGACCCTTTTGGAGAAATGTTATTTTTTTTATAGCGGTTTTTCGGAAGTGATAAATATACCCTGAATAATGTCTGCAAAACTACATCTACGATCGGGCCCTGGAAAGAGAAACAGAGGAGCACACTCATGCGACTTGGATCATCTGATTCTTGATTGAACAACGAAGATTTTGAGCACACGCAAGACCTTTTTAGACTGCAATTCTCTTTCCTACAGCACTTTTTCGGAAGGTCTTGAAATGACGCAATTTAATTACGGAAAATTGCTGTTTAAAAAAATAGCCTAGTCCACATTTCGTGTACACTAGTAGAAATATATTCTCCCAACCCCAATCAATCCATTGGCATCGGGCTTACCCATGTGCTTCGACAAATCTTGAAAACGAAAAAAAATTCCAGCGCCGGGAACGCTTAATGAGAAATGCCCATATACAAAAATTGAATAATCATATCCGTCATATTCAGAATACTCACAATTTTATTTACATTGATAAAGAAATCTCTGCGGAAACTGATGTCCGGCGACCAATCGGGCTTGTCCGATGAGGAGGAGCACTTTTCCGTTGCGGCAATGTGTGCGGAAAAAGTCGGCGATAACGGTAACCCTGCGCATTATTTAACTTCATTTCAGTTAGTTATAATAATAATTGAAAATAAAAAGCAATGCATTACCGACTTTACAGACAGCAGACATGGATTTGAGGCCGAAGCTGGTCCATCCCGCGGTGGTCAACCTTCCGCAGAAGCTGGCCCGCCAATTCAGCCATCTTCTGCCGCGAATAGGGGAAACTTGCGGGTCAAACGTGACTCGCGAGTCCTTGAACTACTCGAGCAACAAAATGAGACAATGAAGGTGAATACCGAAATATTGAAAAATTCTAAAAATGTCGAGTCAAATCGTGCGCGATAACGGCTGGAATACTTTATATATGCATGTGCGTAATGGATTCAAAGTCAAGTCAGTAATCAACAAGACAATCGTTGGAATATTTCATAACGGGGTAACAGTTCGTCATCCCCTTCGATATCAGTTTGAAAAATGATACATAAATAAATAAACATGCACAGCATCAACTTCAATGAGCTATTGCGATAACAGCATTTCATTAAATATTTGTCAACAGGTAATAGCAAGCAATGGTGCCAGGCTGAACGAGCTGTTAGAAGAGATGATCAGCATCAAACGGCGCAAATTGGCCCTGCTGGAGGCCGCACAGGCGCCAGAATAAAAATCTTTTTATATTGAAATTTTTTTTTTACAATTTTTAAATCGGTATAGTGTTGCAATTTTTTTTTTACATCTTTATCCTCATTTATTTATTACAATTCTTATCCTCATTTATTTATTACAATTAATGTTAAATTTATTATTCAGTTCAATTAGTTCAAATATATTTCAGTTCAAAATCAACATCGTAGGTATAGAATTTTTCAAGAAAAATTATCTATGAATGCGAATCCTATAGGTGAAATTGAAGACAAAATGTGTTATATTTTTTGAATCCGCTAAAACAATTCCAAGGAAGAATCGCTACCACAGATAAAATATTATGAGTTTCAGTGTCATTCAAAAAACCACTATTTATTTGAAAAAGTTCAAGCCAGATAAAAAAAAAAAAAAAATAGAATTGTCGCGGACTACGTCAAACACATACACTGACGTATCATTCGGATGAATGTTCGATCGAACTTTCTATAAAATAGTTATAATTTCGCAAACGAAATGCAACTCAATTTCACCAAGGTATATCGCTTAACAATATGGGGGCAATAAGTGCATAGACATACATATACGCATTTTACCGAATATAACCGATGCACGCAAGATACGTTTCGTAAACCAGAATTATGAAGACTAAAGATGACATAAATGATCACGCAGCGTGTCACCAACATAACCGATACCCGTCTTCACGTAAAAAAAAATAAAAGATTTAATCATATCACAAAACATTACACGATAAAATCGTGCATCATATAAATAAGTATAGGGTAAACTGGGTACGGTTGAGACACGGGGGTCGGTTGATACAGCGCTAAAAACGCGAAAACTAAAAGAGAAAGTACAGTGAATAAATTAACAGTAAATGAAGCCGCTTCTTTCTGTCCTTGTATCCCACCACTATCTCTATTAGTTTTTGAGTCTTTAGCGTTGTATCAACCGACCCTTGTGTCTCAACCGTACCCAGTCTACCATATGCGCATTATACTTACCTCGACAAGCACCTATTGAAACATAAGCGCTGTATTCAAGCAAATACAGCTCAAATGATAGAACGTCGTGATTGGGAAATGTAAAATGCACTTACCTCGACAATCACTTATTGAATACGCCCTACGTGATCGAGAAAGGTAATTGGTAAAAGAGTAAGATCGATTCATAACTATGATAAACGTATATCGTAAAAAGCACTCATTGCATACGCGAACATCGGAAATTTATTGATAATTATTGATTCGAACGATAGGATAAACTGAAACTGATTAGCAATAGTTTATGATATAATTTAACAAGCCGAACAATTTCAATCAATTGAATTATTCGGATATTCTAAATCACGCTATACGCCAGTAAAGACTCATGAAAAGCAAAGGCAAATCCCGCGGACCGTTTCCTTTTCAAAAAACGTAAGATAAAGCTCTACGGCTAGATTCAGGAAGAAGAGAATGCCTCTCATAATGTCGCACTGTGGGATCGACAAAGGTAATTGGTAACAAGGTAAGATTGATTCATAACTATGATAAACTTATGCCGTAAAAAGCATTCATTGCATACGAGAAGTTACAGTGGAAATTTCTTGATAAATGTTGAGTCGAACGATAGGATAAACTGAAAATGATTAGCAATAGTTTATGATATAATTTAACAAGCCGAACAATTTCAATCAATTGAATTATTCGGATATTCTAAATCACGCTATACGCCAGTAAAGACTCATGAAAAGCAAAGGCAAATCCCGCGGAACGTTTCCTTTTCAAAAACGTAAGATAAAGCTCTATGGCTAGATTCAGGAAGAAGAGAATGCTTCTCATAACGTCGCACTGTGGCTGGCGTTATGATTTAGCGAATTTCAGTCTGTTACGCGTTAAATAACTCTCAATCCGTGCCTCTGTTATATAGTTGTCGCTACGAGTCGACCCTAGATTCGCAATTTTTAACAACACGCGGGTACAAGCGACGGGGTGCGGGTATTAGCGGGGAAATGCATTGGCGTAGCAATTAAAAAAATTATAACGATAGCGCAAGTTGCGTTATCGAGTTACAGAATCGCTCTACAGGTGAATAATCTTATATAATAGCAATGGATCCGATCCCCAGTCGCCCTCTTAACCCCCCTTCAATTGTTTCGCCGACCCCGGAGTTCTCGTGGCAAGACCACACAAGCTTATTGATCGAACAATTAAGCATACTTCCCGAATCCGAAATAAATGAACTGCTTCGACAGGCGTCCCTCGCAATTACCGGCGATTTAGAAAAACGCCTGTACCGACTATTAAGATATCATCAAAGGTGCAGCGGGTAAAACACTACTTGGGTCCCGGAAAATGACGAGTGTCCCCAGATAGAGACTGTTAGGGACAATGAAGCATCGGGGCCTCATGATATAACCGTCGTACCGAAAGGGGTAACAACCCCTCCCCTAGAATTGCCGCCCTGTCTACCAATACCAAACGGTCAGTCGACGACCAGGTATGCGAGTCATGTTGAACAACCGCGAGTTAGTTTCGCGGGAAGTCCCATCGAGAATCAAGTCACTTCAAGACGGGGATTAGTCCCGGATTGTTTAACACCAATCCAAACTCCGCAAAACGCTCACCCTGGTAGGATCGCGACGTATATGATATCTCCGAATCCCCATTTTGGAACAGAAGGAGTAAATCCGTACGTGGACACGGTGATTACCTCTCCCCGATTGATTCCTAGATCCGTATTAAATTTCCCTACCGTGCCGCAGAACCGTCTCCCCGTTAGAACTCCGCTCCCTGCCGTGCCGCCCCAACCCTCTCCTCGATTCTCGAACCTCTCGATAGAGATCCCGGTCCCTGAAACTCGAGCCCCCTTGTCCGATCTATACCCTACCGATCGTCAATATCGCACTGAGAGGACCCAAGTCGCACCTAAATCCGATACCACCCGCGACTTACACAATATTGTTAGCCGCTGGCGCCTTGACTTCTCGGGAACGCGTGGAGCGAGTGTTGAAGAATTTTTAAAGCGAGTAGAAGAATGCCTGGTAGTAGTCACTTGAATGACCAGGACTTGTTTGAGTCGCTATCCCATATTCTGTCCGATAAAGCCTTGTATTGGTTCCGAATGAATAGGTCCAGTTGGGCAGGTTGGCAACCCTTCGTCGCTGCCTTCCGCGTTCGATTTGGTGGAATCAATTTCCAATTCCGATTAAAAGAAGAAGCGCGGAGGCGAACCCAGGGCATAGATGAGCCCATTGCCGACTACCTATTGAGTCTTAGGATGATCATGGATTATCTAACGCCTTCCTTACCGGAAAGAGAACAATTGGAACTGGCTTATTCCAATCTGCACCCCGACTATCGTGCCCTTCTTCCAAGGGATAGTTTTTTCACGTTGGATGAGCTAGAGCGCGCCGGTGAACAGGTGGAGTCGTCCCGATCCTTAGGGAAGATATATATTCCTCCCCCTACCGCTGAAGATTCTATCTCACCCGAACATGCGTATGTAGGTCGTCGTATCGTACCCCAGCCGCGATTAGCAGCGTTGGCCACCCCCGGGGTCCTCGAAGCCCCCTCAGAAGCCCCAAAGCCGACCCCAAACCTAAGGAGAGTGTCACCCAAGGTAGTAAGACCCGCGATAACTCAGCAACCCTTCGTGACCGAACGCGAACCAATGACATCAGCTCCTAACCCCATAGTCACTCCCCCCCCCTACACGTCCAGCCATTGTAGACTGGGTGAACCCTTCAGTTGCGTCCACTAGTGGCGTAAGACCCCCTGCGTGTTCGATAACGGTGCCATGGGCTAACTCCCCAAACGCGTCCCAAAGTGGCGTTAGGCCCCCTACCCGACCCATACCCGCCCTGATGTCCCTAAATTCCCTTCCGGCGGCAATCGGCGAAATCCATTGCTGGAATTGTCGCCAGACGGGACACATGCGCCGCGAGTGTCCCCAACCCTTATCTCGTCATTGTTTTAGGTGTGGAAGACCCGGAGTAACCGTGAATAGTTGCCCGCGTTGTACCGACACCGCTACGGAAAACCCCATCGGGAACTAAGGACTGGGGTTTCCTCTTGTTCCCCGTTTACCGTAACGCCCCCGACGAAAAACCCATTAATATATTGTTACGGAAGTGAGTTTTAAGGTAGTCCGTAAGTAATAAGTGGGTCTCTGAGATATGTTAAGAAAGTGAATACACGAAATAATGCACAATTAAGTATTTTGGTAAATATTTGTTGTATTGAAAAATACGTGCGTTTGGGTTTGGGTCTTAAAGAAGACTCGTTGTTTATAAAAATTGAATATTCATAGGTAACTACGAACAAAAGGTATATGTTAACATCTTTTATTTAAGATGACTACTAGACCATGTGAACTAAATATAAAGGTGAATTCGCCTTCGTAACACTACCCCCCCCTTAGGAAAAGAGGCGTCCCGACTCTGGAAAAGTAAAAGTTGAAACCAAAATCGAATTCAAAAATGAAATCTCAAAAGAAAAATGAAATGTCTAGTAGTCAAATGGTGTGTAGGTGCTCTTTTTGGGAAAGCCTGTGTGGTAAGTAAGTTATTTGACACTTCCCCATAAACTATCTGGCATTTGCCGTATCCCCCAAGGGAAAAACCACACCAAAAGACCTTGGAAAGATAGCCGAGCGTTAAAATTATCAAAATGTGAGTTTTAGTATAAAAATGTTCTTTAAAATGTTCTTTCTTGAAAGAAGAACTAGAAGAACGTAGGATCAGGATGTGAGCGGTGAGCGGTGAGCGGTGGAAAATCTAGGTAGTGCAAAAGGGAGGTGGTCGGTCGGAAAAATGGGACAGGAGCTCGGGAGAAGTAGAAGTATCCTTATTCCCAATTTCGTCAGCAACTAAACCTCTTCAAAGAATCAATTAAAAGAACGACCTAGATGGGAAGACAAATGTGAGATTCATGTGGAAATATGTTAAATCCCTTTTTGTAGGGTAAAATATTTAGATACAAATGTCTTAAAAATCAAGATTAATTGAATTAGTAAAATTGGAACAATCTTATCTGAGGGGACCAGGAAAGTCAGGAAAGAAGGGTCCAGGATGGAAGGATTGTTGGAATCAAATTCCTACCTCAGAATATCAGATTAGTCCAAAAGATAATCTGAAAATCTTGTAAAATGTTAGTTACTTAAAATTAACATTTAAATTAAATATTGTCCATTCGGATCTCTCAGCTGTTTTGAAAGCTTGAAGAAATTACAACAGCTGACTAGGAGAGACCATGAATCACCCATTCGCTGGAAGTGAAACAAAAGAAAGGGAACGAACGGAGCTCAGAAGTCTATGCCGAAGCCTCCTGAGTGGATTTCAATGACAGAAACAAGTCAAGTCAATCGATTTATAACCTTTCGAGACTAAATTCAGGAATCAAAAACCAAACCTTAAAACTAAAAGTTATCATAACCTTCTGGTGAAGTTTCAGATTAATTCTCGGAATCTCGAGGAGATTCAGTTAAGTTGTGTAATCTAGGGGCGTCATCGAAAAGAGTAGAGAGTGAACGACGAGTCGTTAAAAGAGGGATCTGGTAATAACCAGATTTCAATGAATTGGTGACCGTAGAAATAATGCACTCGTGTGCTGAGAGAAAATCTAACCCTAAAATACCGTCGTCCTCTATATCGGCTAAATAAACCTTATGAGGCGAAGTAATAAATCCGGCTACATTAATTTGAACAGATTTCTGTCCTAAAATAGGAGTGGTCTCTCCTGTAGCCGTACGTAAAGAGGTAGAATGGAAATCATCCTGAACGGAATCTAAAAGATCCGAACGGACTACTGTAACCTCCGCCCCGGTATCTACCACCCAAAGACATTTGACACCATTGACAGTGCCCCAAGTGTATAGTCCGGTTTGACGGAGACCTCTTAATAAAAATTGAGTTAGATTAGAATTGTTATTACAAGGGCCACCAATATAAAGCTTCTCAGATGATTTTGGCCCTACTGAATCACCAGAGATTAGTTTTTTGAAGAAGAAGGTTGAGAATTGGAGGAGGAATCCGTATTCCTCCATGATGTTGAATGAGATCTGTCTGTCGAGTCTTTATTGTCAGATTTTGTATTTGAATTTTTATTTATGTTATCTCTTGAATTGTCTGAGTTTAATTCGTTTTTTCGATTAAGAGTAAAACACTCATCGATTAAATGTCCGTTCTTTTTACAGTAACGACAAAATTTGGGTGAATCAGCGGACTGTTCTGTCTTAGAACCTCTATATTGGTCGCGTCGCTGCCAGGGAGTGGTCTTATTTTGGAAATTATTTCGTTTGTCAGAAGATTGATCTGAGGCTTGCACCTGTCTGATTCTACCTACTCCTAAATATTGTTTATTGAGAGCTTCGATTTCTAGGGCTCTCACAATGGCTTCTCTGAGAGATGAGGGTCCTGCCAAGCTCAAGGCATGTTTCAAATCAGAATTAAAAATGGCATTTATGAATCTAGTACGGCCTATTTGATCTCGTGTATCTTCGTCGCAGGTTGGCAAAGCTAACCTGGTCATTCGCTCAATCTCGTGACCAAGAGTGACAAGACTCTCATCTTTCATCTGTCGCCTATTTTCTAATTGAGTTAAATGCAATTTCTTTAAATGGTCATTTCCATAGCGAAGTTTTAAAGATTCGCTTAATTTATTGTAATCTTTCATTTCTGCTTCAGAAAGAGTAGTTAAAACAGACAAGGCAGGGCCTCTTAAGCTTATGGCTAAATTTGAAGCTTTAGCGATTGGACCCCAATCGTTTAATTCGGCACAAAGTTTAAATTGGCACTCATATTCAGCCCAAGGAGAAGAGCCATCAAAAGTAGGAAGCTTGATATTTTTATTTTGTTTAGTTTGAGGTTCAGATAAACCCCTTTGAAGTTGATTATTTTGATGGGAGTCCAATTCAGCTGGAATTTCGCGAATTTCGCGAATTTCGCGACCACTCTCGGCGCGGAAGGCAAAATCAGATCGTAATTTTTGTAATTCATTGAGAACGCTTTCGCGGAAAGTTTCATCAAAATTATTTTTATCATTATCCTGTATGTGAGGCGAACTCGGATTTAAATGTCTCGAGGGTTGATCGCCGCACATCAGTCTCAAACCTGTAGCAAGTGGAATATCGTCCTGCGCCGTTAATTCGACGCAGTCGTTTTGTTGGACTGATCGAACGATCGGAACTGAAGTTTCCGCTTCGTTCGACCTTGGTCTGGTAAGAATAGGGGGAGTTCTTCCCCCATGAATTTGTACAGACCCATGATCGAGAGTTGGGACTTGTTCCAAACGGTCCCGAGCCAAGGAAAGCCTGCGAGGAGTAGGAATTGGGGAAGGCCTGGCATCCGCGATTCGATTTCCGAGGATCTCGAAGCTTTTTTGTAGGGTCAGTTGTAGGACCTCTGACTGTTCACGTTGGGCGGCGAGTACGGAAGAGAGGAGAGTCTCAGACTGCCGCTGTTGCTCTTGAAACATCATCCGGAACATCTCCATTTGTAGAGTCATCGGATTTTGCGTTGACGGCGGAGGAGAGGTCAGTTCGGACGGAAGAGTTGAAGGAAGTTCCGTGGAAGTTGATGCAGGAGTAGGCTCGTGGGAAGAAGCTCGAGTTTGACGAGTGTTAGGCATCTTTCGTTTTATTTCACTTGGTATTAATTCTCAGATAAATCCCGATTCTGGCACCAGTGTTACGGAAGTGAGTTTTAAGGTAGTCCGTAAGTAATAAGTGGGTCTCTGAGATATGTTAAGAAAGTGAATACACGAAATAATGCACAATTAAGTATTTTGGTAAATATTTGTTGTATTGAAAAATACGTGCGTTTGGGTTTGGGTCTTAAAGAAGACTCGTTGTTTATAAAAATTGAATATTCATAGGTAACTACGAACAAAAGGTATATGTTAACATCTTTTATTTAAGATGACTACTAGACCATGTGAACTAAATATAAAGGTGAATTCGCCTTCGTAACAATATTATAGTCCCATGATAGCTGCTCTTTCCCAGGATAACCGATATTATTTGGAGGTATTAATCGACAATCAACTGGTTCGAGCCTTGTTCGATCCAGGCGCTTGCGTATCATATATCGGTCGGTTATCCCTTGATCGCTTCACGAAGGCCCGGGAAATAGCCTCTCAAAACCACCGATCGGACATAATCTATCCAAATAGGAGTGTCGAGAAGACTCAGGGAGAAAAAGCCCTTCCTGTTTATTTTGAAGATTATCGGAGGGATATTGTCATCCGTTTTGCTCCCTCTTTTGAGTATGAGGGAATCCTAGGGATGGATTTCGCCAATGCCTTCAACATCACCGCGAATTTCCAAACTCATTGTTGGAGTAGTCCCACTTCTACAGGAATGCCTTTTCTAACTCGATCCGGACAACCTTTTGGTACCGCATCCCTGGGAACTGCTGAGGTAAAGCCAGAGAAACCGGGTTCCTCAAAAGAGGACCAGAAATTATCGTCTCCAAACCGTATCGTATCGTCTCGAACCCATATCGTAACGTCTCAACCAAATATCGTATCGTCTCAACCAAATATCGTATCGTCTCTGCCAAGTATCGTACCGTCTCTGCCAAGTATCGTACCGTCTCGAACCGATATCGTATCGTCTCAACCAAATACCGTACCGTCTCGACCCATCATCGTACCTTCTCGACCCAATATCGTCTCGTCTCAACCCCCTACCGTACCGTCCCAAACCATTACCGTACCGTCTCGAGCCCCTATCGTACCACCTCAAACCCCTATCGTGTCACTTCAAAAATCACCACTACCGATTCCTAAAAATAAAATACCCAGTTCAACTCCTACCGTTCAACAGGATTTTCGTCTTGGGGAGGACTTACCTACCGTCTCGAAGACTTACGCGCAAGTCTTAAAAGTACGTCCTCCGATCTTAAAAAACTCGGCCAAAACCTCTCAAAACTCCGGTCCGGTGTCGAACGACTTGCGACCCAGAGGCGTAGCGATGGGGGGTCCGGGAGGGGCAGCTGCCCCGGGCGCCAACTTTTGTGGGGCGCCGAAGGCACCCCAACATAATCGGTACTGGGGCGACTACTGCTCACTTTGTCACAAGTGCTGCTCGCCGCGCACTGATTGTTAGTTCCGTGGCTGCCGCTATGTGCCGCATGTTGTTCGCAAGTGAAGTCGTGCATGCTGCATACTATAAGACTAAGCATCATGGACAGGCTTCACTCACTGAAATTATACTTCAGTGGCTGCTTTTGTTCTCAATTGCTTTACTTCTTTTGACTCAGTTAGTATAAAAACTAGAGTTGATTAATCCTTGTACAGAAACAAGAATTATTGCATAGGCGTCATAATTGCTGTACAGAACATACTGTTTCACAATCACGATTTTTGAAAATCGCTATTGTGATTCTTTAATCAGCTGGAAATATCAGGGCTGAAGTGAATTATTAATTACGATAATTATCAGATTTATTTGTCAAATAACTCAAAAACAATTTTTTGTTACAGAAAAATTGGTAATAGTGATTTTTTTTTTTTTTTTCTCTTTAAGAGGGAGGAGAAATGCTTTTACGCACGGCGTGTGGGACTCCCATAATTTAATATGGACTACCCACTAAAACTCCTCCCAACAACAAGCGATGAATAAATAAATAACGGAAAAATAACAATAATAATAACGAGTTCTTGTCGTGCATTGACTCTCCTCAAATGAGACCTTTTCCTTATGTACATCCTGAAAAAACACAATCAGAACAAAATTAGAATTACATTAACGACGAGTGCCCTAATAATCAACAGGCATAAAAATTAGAGATAAATTGCACGACTCGCCTAGAGAAGGTGCTCGAAGTGCCCTCCGTTCATTACGATACATAAGCCCGCACGGCGAATTAGACTTTCCTGCGCCTTTTCGAGCATAGCCGGTGTTACTGTGGCTACGGCCTGCTCAATCAGGGCTCTCAATTGTTCGATGTTGTTCACTGGGTGTCGATACACCACTTCTTTGACATGACCCCATAAGAAAAAATCGAGCATGTTCAGGTCCGGTGATCTTGGTGGCCAGTTAACAGGGCCTCCACGGCCAATCCACACGTCCGGAAATTCGCGATCGAGCACATCACGCGCTACTCGTGCGAAATGTGGCGGTGCGCCGTCGTGCTGGAACCAGGAGTCTGGGCCGAGGATCACCCCCGCGTTTCCCAACAAATTTGGCAGATCTTGGTTCAAGAACTTGGCATAATGCTGCCCATTCAGGCGGTGCGGAAGTTCAAGAGGACCCACCTGAAAATTAAATAGGTACTCGGTCGTTCATTACTCGCGATGCACGATGCAGCCTGACATTATTATGATTATTATCGATTATTATTATTGTTATTATCATTATTATCGAGCTTACCAAATCCCTACCCCTGATGCCCGCCCATAGATTTACGCCGAATCTGTTCTGAAAACCGCGGACCATCGTTGCATGTAGATTTTCGAGAGCCCACACATGGTAGTTGTGAACATTAAAAGTCCCGTCACGTCCAAACGATGATTCATCAGTGAAAATGATATCCCGTCTGAGATTTGGATTTTGGCCATTCCTTTCCACTAGCCAACGACAGAAGTCCAAACGCAGCGGGTAATCCTCGACTTGCAGGCTCTGCACCCGAGTATAATGGAAGGCGTGCAGCGTCTCGTCGTGGAGAGGACCCGTTGTGCGGTCGAATAGGAAGTGTTGCATTTAGTCTAAGAGCCCGTGAACCCCAGACCTTCGTTATTTTATAAAAGCTGAAAGTTTGTCAGCGCATGCTCCCTACACAGGTAAGAACGATGGACAATTATGAAATTTGGGTTGCCCTGGCTTTGGCAGGTGAACGGTACTAAAGGTGTGTAAAATAGCGATCTAACTTCATCAAATAATAAAGTGCGATTTTTTGGTATTATCTTCAGAATATTATTAAAAATCACATTATTCATTGCCAGACACTTAACATCCTGGCAACCCCTTGCCAGACACCCTTAATGTTCATGAAATTATAATTTTACTTACGTTATAGTATAAAAGCTGATTTTTATATATAATACTTGAATAATAAGTAAATGATGTTTCCTCATTAGCCAGACATTTTTGATACTTCCAACCCCTTGCCAGACAAGCATGTAGGGTAGCTGCAGGAGCGAGCGCGAGGCAGTATAACATGGGTGGGTGCGAGTGAGATGGCGAGTTAAGTCTACCGCGATCCCTCACTGCGCAGTTGTTATTTCTACTGCGCATGTATTGTTTAGTACTCAGTACATGTTTACATCAGCTAAAATAATATTATATACCATCTTCAAGTATTATTAATTTAATATTCATTATTAATTAATAAAATTAATTAAATAAAATTAAATAAAATTAAATAAAATTAAAAAGTCATATAAACAAATTGTAAACATATAATCTACGTATCATACACCAATAATATAGAATTTACTTTATAGTCTGTATACATTCGAAATATTTTATGTTATTAATTAATAATGAATATTAAATTAATAATACTTGAAGATGGTATATAATATTATTTTAGCTGATGTAAACATGTACTGAGTACTAAACAATACATGCGCAGTAGAAATAACAACTGCGCAGTGAGGGATCGCGGTAGACTTAACTCGCCATCTCACTCGCACCCACCCATGTTATACTGCCTCGCGCTCGCTCCTGCAGCTACCCTACATGCTTGTCTGGCAAGGGGTTGGAAGTATCAAAAATGTCTGGCTAATGAGGAAACATCATTTACTTATTATTCAAGTATTATATATAAAAATCAGCTTTTATACTATAACGTAAGTAAAATTATAATTTCATGAACATTAAGGGTGTCTGGCAAGGGGTTGCCAGGATGTTAAGTGTCTGGCAATGAATAATGTGATTTTTAATAATATTCTGAAGATAATACCAAAAAATCGCACTTTATTATTTGATGAAGTTAGATCGCTATTTTACACACCTTTAGTACCGTTTACCTGCCAAAGCCAGGGCAACCCAAATTTCATAATTGTCCATCGTTCTTACCTGTGTAGGGAGCATGCGCTGACAAACTTTCAGCTTTTATAAAATAACGAAGGTCTGGGGTTCACGGGCTCTTGCTCTAATTGCCTCGCGACTGATCGAATACCGATCGTCGGATCGCCTCCCACCATATCCAGAATCATCTCTTCCATGACTAGCACGCGTACGTTTTGTGGTTTTCCGATGGCTTCACCGTCGTTTAAATTTTTACCAGTTGCCCGGTTCGCCGAGATCGGTTGACTAAACGCAAAATAACGTTTTTGTCCGGTTGACGTCGATTCGGAAACCGCACAGCGTATTCCGCAGAAGCCGCCCGTGCACTTTGCCTACACTCGCCGTACAAAATGAGCATGTCGAAATACTCTTCTGGTGAATAATAATCCATCTCGGTTTGTTTTTCAAGTGATCAATAAGAGAATAAATGGCACGTTTCGATTGACAGTTGTAATAGCATTCAATAATTCGCGCCGTGCTATAACAAAAAACTATCACAGAGATATCGAGCGCGCAAAATTACAATGATTATGTTTTGTTTAACTTTGTTTTGTTTGTTATCAATTAACCCTGGATACCTTGTAGAGTTCAGTGAAAAGTAAACGTGATGAAAAAGAGATGATTCTGGGGGGCCAGTTCGAGGTTCCGAATTTTCAAAGCTCCAAACGGTCAAATTTCCGAATTTTAATGCAACAAACTCACAGTTTTCAGAAAGGTTTTTTACTGAAAGTCTATATAACCGATTTCTAAAATGCCGAATCGCAACACACCGAAGGTTAAAAATTCCGAAAGCTAGAGATCCGAAAGATCAAATCTCCGAAAGCTTAAGATCCGAAAGTCCAAAATTCCGAAAGTCTAAAATTCTTAAAGACCGAACGTGCTCCTAACGTGTCGACTAGACGACGCGCGACAGCTTGATGTTCAAGTTTTGGAGTTTCGGCCTTCCGGATCTTAAGCTTTCGGAGTCTTGACCTTTCGGATTTCTAGCTTTCGGAATTTTTAACCTTCGGTGAGTTGTGATTCGGAATTTTAGAAATCGGTTATATAGACTTTTGGTGAAATACCCTTTCTGAAAACTGTGAGTATCGTAGCATTAAAAATCGGAAATTTGACCGTTCGGAGCTTTGAAAATTCGGAGCTTCGATCGGACCCCAAATTTTCGACTTTCGGAATTTTCGACTTTCAGAATTTTGAACTTTCGGAATTTTCGACTTTCAGAATTTTGAACTTTTGTGACGTACGTGACGTCGTTATTGAGGGTTCGACCCTGTTTATACTTAAAGTAAGTGGAGAGGAAAGTATGGAAAGGGTAATGAGCGATTGGAATAAAGTTGATTGATAATTATTTATTGATTTAAATGTAAGTGTTGTGACGTGGATTTTTATTACTTCTCGGATCTGGACCGGATAGCCAGCATCCGAGATTAATCCAGTCGACAATTAGCTACAACCTGGAAATTAAACAAGATGTTGGGCGCCTGGCGGCTAACCGCCTATTTCAAAAATCTAAACCAAATCTAAACAGACTGTACTGAAGCGTCGGCTAGCAACAGTACCGCGGAGAGGGGTCGGGATTGAATGAAGGATTAGCTGGGCGTTAAGTAACGACTCGAAGTTTTGAATTTAATAACGAAAAATAGAATTTATTCAATAGACGAAATATGAAAAATATAAATAACAAATCGTGTACCCGGGGGTACTTCCCCGCGGGTATAAAACGGCTACAGGTCGTGTAAAGGCGACCTGCCCGCGATTTGCGAGTTTTACAATACTAAATAAACTACTAGCTTCCACGTAGGAGAGCAATAACAAGAAAAAAAAATAAATCAAAAAGAAAGAACTCGACAAATCAAGTCCTCGTGGGACAATAAATTAGCTAAAACACTAATTACTTCCACGAGGAAAATAAATTTACAAATAATTAACAAACTTACAACTAACGAAAGTACAGTCTTTGACTCAAACAATAACTAGAATAACAAAGTCGGGAGGTTCGCGGCCTAATTCAACAATAGCAATAACTAAGCGCAACCTGTGACGTCACCAGCCGTTGACGACGGCTGGTTCGCCTCCGTGAGACGAAACCTCCCGTTTAATCAATTATTATTTACAATTTTTACTAAAACTAACTTAACCTAACTCTGCGCCTAACGCAATTAATAAATTAAACAATTTCCCGAAAAACAAATATGAAAAATTAACTCGAACCCGAAATAAATAGAGGTTCTCGGCTAAGCCTCGAGCTTCGTCTCTCCCCGCAGGAGGAAGAGAGAGCGACAGTGACCGACTATCTGTCTCTGTCGCACTCAGGTGCGACGAGTATCGAACCGGCTTACTATAGATCACAAAATACTTCACTATAAAATATTGACTCGAACTCTAACTCAGATGCAGTGGGACACTGGTGACGGCCTACCCTTCGGAGATCGGCTTAATTCGAATCTCAAAAATACTAAAGAGCCTCGTGGCTGAATCAAGGCAAGATGGCAGACGGCCGTTGCCGAATTCGAATTATTATGAGTAGGAATGGCTAACGCTTACCGCTTTCCAGCCATCGCACAAAGAGGCCAAACTCCATGGTGCGCCCTTATAATTTCCCCTCGGGGTGGGATGCACTCGCACACACAACAGAAATAAGAAAGTACTGTAAGTAACCCACGGGGCTTGAACGCAAAAAAAAAAAAAAAAAAACAGAAACTAGTATAATATGCTCAAAAACGCAACGAAAAGTGACACTCGTGTGCTTTCAACGCTAGTCTAACGCAGAGTGACGAGACCGCATGGCGCCGGTACTCAGCGCCCTCATTATGCGCTGAAATATTGATTTTTGTATCGAGCGCAAGATCCTGAAATATGGCGACCCATTGTCGCAACGCGCGAAATTTTGAAATTCGCTACGGTGATCTCAAATCGGAGGAACACGGATTGCAGGCTCTTCTTGGTGGTGGGAATCTCTTCCACCACCGATATCCCGCGTTGCAGAGTGCCCTCGGCACTCCCCCGTGTCCTCTCGGCCTCGTTGGTGGAGGTAGCGTGGCCACTATTATCCTCCGGAGCTTTTTAGGTGGCGTTCGTCGAAACAGGACCTCAACAGTCGATTTTTGGGCGTCATGCGTCCGTCGAGTGGCGTATTGGTCTGAGTAACAAGCCGTCGGGTAGGTCTCGGCTCCCCACATGTTAGAGAAAAGTCGCAAAACAAAACAAAAGAATAAATAATATGCTCTATCGTTTTTAGTCGGTCACGGTCGCCTCTCGGAATTATGGTTAGACCTCGGGGTCACTCTGCTCATTTACTCTATCTCAGTCATTCCGCTAAGGTCGTCCAAGGGGTAAGGAGTCCGTCGTAACATGCAATGTTACAACTCCCCCCCCCTTAGACGGACCACTGGGGCGGAAAACGCTAGCAAAACTGACCCATGGACCGAACTCCGAGTGGCGGCCGCACACCGCGTCTTACGTCTACAGATCCGTTCGGATCTGATGGCTTAAACGTAATTCTTTATCAAGCTAAACTTTCCCCCGGGGAGGCAATAACAACAATAACAAAAAATCATTTTCAGAAAACCCCCGGTTCAATCTATAAGTCGTCACCCGCTACTTTCCTCCTGCAGAAGGCAGAAAGACAAAAACTTAAAGGAGGGTTCGACTCCCCATACAAAAAAAATAAAAATAAAAATAAGGAACCGATGCTTGAACTCAAGACCTAAAGAACAAAAAAAACAAAATATAACGAAAATGACTATTTTAGTCTAGTTACTAATCATTCTGACACACAAAAAAAAATAAAATAAGAGACTACGAACCAACAAAACAAAAGGGAACTAAATACAGGGCGTCAATGCCCGGGCACAACGACCCCACGAAAATAATACCATAGTGACATAACCAAACCCAGAATACAAAAAAAAATACATAGTGAATTACTTAGTCTCACCCCGCCGGGTGACGGGAGAGGACCCAATCCGGAGTATCCCCCGCAAAAACAAAACTTAATATTTAAACTTTAGTTCATAATTTTTAACCTAAAATCTTCTCACCGGAAGACCATCAAACAACCAAAAAAAAAAAAAAAAAACGTAAAGAAGGAGACAAAACAACAAGTGGTGCGATGCTAGGAAGTCGCACCAGTAATCGTCCGGTTAGGCGCTCGGGCCAGACCAAGACGTTTCTTCGCTATCACTTCAACGCCAACTCGCCTCAGGAGGCCCTCGGGGCGGGTTCGGGCGGTGAGTTCCCTGTGCCTTGGCCTCTTCGCGTTTGGCGGCCAATTCTAAATGCCACGGATGGTCCTGGTAGGGACATGTCGCTGTCGTTGGCCCTGGCATCGAGCAGAGAGTGCAGAACCGGCGTTTCGGTCGATCGCAGAAACGGGATTTGTGACCTGCCGACCACAGTTCCAGCAAGTCAGCTGACTTCGCCGGTAGGCCAGTAAGGCGGCTTCTCGTTCTTCCCGGGCCCGTCTCTCTTGCGCGATGGCCTCTCGATTTTCGCGTGCTCGCCGTTCTGCCTCCCGGGCCTGTCTAGCCTGCATGGCTTCCCGTTCCTCGCGGGCCCGTCTTTCTCGAGCGATGGCCTCCTGATTCTCTCGGGCTCGGCGTTCCGCCTCTAGGGCCTGTCGTGCCTGCATGGCTTCGGCGCGGGCCTCGTCGGCCTGTCTTGCGGCGTTATGGGCGACTCTTACTGCTTCCCTGGCCCGTCTGTCTGCTTCCCGAGCTCGCTCCTCTAGAGCCTCCGGTGCGGGTTCTCGACGCGGATTTCGCGCTATCGGGATGTACCGCGGGTCCCTCGGCACAGGCGGTATTGGCACTGCTTGTCGTTGATTCGGCTCCGGGGGGGCCTCCACTTGAGGACTCGGACCCGCCATCGGGGCTAAGTTATAGATTGCCCCCGGAATAGGGTGCAGCCCGAACATTTCTCTAAGTTCCGGACTGAGGTACGGCCGGCGCCCTGGAATTTCCCACGGGGGAATGCGATTGGCTTCAGCTTCCTCCACCGCTAATACTTGGAGAGCCACCAAGTCACGACACGCGGCGCAGATGTCCTCGTCGTGGACGACTCCCGGTTGCTCTAGGGGGGGAAACATCTTTGCATTACCTCTCGGCTTCCTGGAGCCCTATCCCACTACGAACTTGATGGTGCAGCCGACTCAAAAGAAAATGACAAAAAAAAACTAATTCGTCGAACTGACCGATTATTTTCACGGAATTACCTAAACCCTAATTCCCTAATTCTCATACCGGAGTTTATTTCCTATACGCAACGAACATTCGTTAAAACTCGAATATTTTCTTACAAAAACACACAAAAAGAGAAAAGAAAACGAAAAGAACGTACGCGAAAAAGTTGATCTCAAGCCTCGTCGGAAGATAAGTCTTCCTCCTCAGATTCGCTGAGGTTAATGTCTACCTCCGGAGCGACGTACGGCTTGAAATCTTTAATGTGGTGTCGGCCGAGGGTCCTACCTGTATCGTCCTCTAGTTCGTACACGACGGGCGATACGACTCGCGTTACGATGTATGGCCCCTCGAACTTAGGAGCTAATTTCGCAGCGACGAAATTCGCAGCTGACGATAATACTCGCTTGCGCTTCCAGACTCGATCTCCTACTTTATAATGACCGTCTCGGTGACGTCTATTATAATACTGTGCCTGCCTAGTGCGCGCATTCTGTAAATGATGAGTCGCGAGATCTCTTAACTCCTGCAGGCGCGTCATTCGCTCGGCCCACTTCTCAGGACGTGGTTCCGGAATTGTGGCTGGACCTTCCTCCGCGCGTCGAAATTGTACTCGAGGCCGCGGTTCGCGACCTAGGTTCAAAAACGCCGGACTTACTTTGAGCGAACTATGCACTGCGGAATTGTACGCGAAACGGAATTCGTGTAGGTGGACGTCCCACTCGCGATGATCTTTCTCGATATAGGCCGTTATCATAGTCTTCAGGACCCGATTAACCCTCTCTACAGGATTCGCCTGCGCATGATAAGGGGGTACGTGAGCGTGTACGATGTTGTACTCGGCGCACATGTCATCTACGGCTTTGTTCGCGAACTCGGTTCCGTTGTCGGTGAGGAATACCTCCGGGGTACCCCACCTTGACAAAATTAAATCCTCAAACGCCGCGATAATATTTTTCCCATTAGCTTTACGCAACGGAATGCACTCTACCCACTTGGTAAATAAGTCCTCGAAGACTAGCAAATATTCAAAGCCTGATCGACTACGCGGAAACGGACCCATTACGTCAGCTGCGACAACTGCCCACGGTTGATCGACTACGCGATCTCCCATTAAACCAGCTGGCGGAGCTTGTTCGACTTTACACTGTTGGCACTGTCGGCATTTACGCACCGCGACTACAATATCTCTAAACATTCCCGGCCAATAATATTCCTCGCGGACTCTAGCATAGGTTTTCTCTATGCCTAGATGCCCAGACTGCGGATCTTCGTGTGACTCAGTGAACGCTCGAGCTCGGTGCTCTGCTGGCAACACTAATTTCCACGGATTAAGTTCGTCGATTATTGGCTCGGTCACCGGATTCGGTCGAAAATAATATAGTCGGCCCTCGAAGACCGACCACCCTCTATATTTCTTCGGTGCTTCCAGCACCTCTTGTACCCTACGGGTGTACCACGGATCTTGTGCCTCATTAATCGCAGCTAAATGTACGGCTGAGAGGTTTTCGACCTCGTCTTCGTACATTCGCGACAATGCATCGGGGACATGATGCATAGCTCCCTTCCGGTGTACGACCTCAAAGTCATACTCCAGGAGCTCTAATGCCCACCTAGCAAGACGACCGGTCGGATTATGTAAGTTATGCAACCATCGGAGGCTGCTATGATCTGTTATTACGGTAAAGTGGTACCCCTCGAGATAAGCGCGGAACTTTTTTATAGCCCAAATTACAGCCAAACATTCTTTTTCAGTAACTGAGTATTTTCTCTCGGTTTCCGAGAGAGTACGGCTCGCATATGCTATGACTCGTTCGACCTCGTCGATCGTCTGAGTCAAGACGGTGCCTATTCCAAAGTCGCTGGCATCCGTCTGCACTACAAAAGGTACGCTAAAATCAGGACACGATAATACTGGGGCGGTTGTTAACGCGGACTTTAATTCGTTAAAAGCTTGATCTTGTTCTTCACCCCATTCCCACCGTCTATCTTTGCGTAAAAGCCGCGTTAATGGCTCCGAGGAGCCCGCGAACGCTGGAATAAATCAGCGGTACCATGAGGCCATCCCTAAAAACCGTCGCAATTGTTTCAAGTTCCGGGGTGCCGGATAACTAACAATTGGTTCGATCTTGTCGGGGTCGATTTGTAGTCCCTCGCTGTTAACTCTAAACCCCAGATATCTTACTTCGTCCCTACAAAATTCACACTTATCCGGATTTAACGTTAACCCAGCTCTAGCTATTTGATCAAAAACGCGTTTGAGCCAGTCCATATGCTTCACAAAATTATCCGTAACTACAATAATATCGTCCAAATACGCGAAAACATGCGGTTCCATATCCGGTGTAATTAATTTGTCGACTAATCTTTGAAACGTCGCGGGGGCTCCGGTGAGTCCGTATGGCATTCTCGTAAAATGAAATAAGCCTCTGCCCGGTGCAGTGAACGCAGTGACTTCCCGACTGTCTGGGTGCAAGGGAATCTGATGATAGGCTTGACTCAGATCAATCGTTGAAATATACCTCGCGGCACGTAATTTATCTAAAATTCCGTTAATATACGGAATCGGATAGGCGTCTTTCTTCGTGACGCTATTCACTTTACGAAAATCTAAACAAAAACGGTAACTTCCATTCGGCTTTTTGACCATTACAATAGGGCTTGACCACGCGCTTTGTGAAGGCTCAATTACACCTTCGGCTAACATACGATCGACTTCAGCATGAATCGCGGCTTGAACTACTGGCGATACTAAGTAGTATCTTTGTTTAATCGGAGAATTTCCCTGCGTATCTAAGGTGTGCTCGGCTAGGCTTGTTAGTCCTAGTGGGCCCGTGACCGCAGGTAGTTCCTCCTCAAGAAACTTCTCCAGCACCGTTTTTTCTGCTGATGTTAGCTCGGCTATTCCATAACACGCGTCAGCTGACCCCGTGGTCGTTGCGGTTGATTCGCAAAACGATTTTGTGCCGTCAGGTCCATCTTTTAATCGCCACGCGTCGTCTCCGCCAAACATTTCTAACCCGAACAATCTAATAAAATCCATACCGAGGATGCACTCCCACGCTAATGACGGAAGAATTCGAATCGCGAGATTATGGGTTCTTCCTGACAGCTCTATAGGTACGATAAATTCACCTAGTACGGCTTCGGTTTCGCCGTTGGCCAGTATGACTCTTCCAAAGGCTGGTTGACTCAGTGACCGACCATTTTCCTCGGCGATTTTCCTACCTGAGGCTCCTAAGAAACTTCTGGAAGACCCGGTGTCTACTAGTGCGCGAATTTCCGACTCTCCGACTTTCACGGTTAAAAACCAGCGTGGTTGTAACTCGAGAGTCTGCATTGGTAAGCATTCTGCATCTGGCTCGGTTAGATTATTGGGACTCGGGTTTTTTATCGTGGGTGACTCGTTGTCCCTGTTCGAGACTCCCCCTGTTCGTTTCCCGGATTACATCGGGAACACGTCGTCGCGATTTCCCCTCTTCTACCGCAGTGGTAGCAGAACCGGGTTCTAGGTGCCGGGCACTCTCTCCATATATGACCTCGGCGCTCACAATTAAAACAAACAATTGTCGGTCCACCATCCCTCGTTGGCGTGGTATACGACGTTGTCTGTGCCTGTGAGTTAGCCGCTGTTGTGGCTATACTCACGTTATTTGGTCGCCTCGGAGCGCTTGGCCTAGTCTGACGCTGCTGCGTGTTCGCGACTACTGAATCTATTTTCTTGTCTAATTTTTGCTCGATCGCCGCTAATTGTTCTGTTATGGACTTCTCAAAGGACATCCTCCCCCCCCCCCTTGACCTTTGCCGCCCTTCTTCCGCGAGCTCGGGGTAGTTTCAGCCCTCGGGGCTTCGGTCGTTACTGGTACATCTTTGATTGCCGCAAGTGCAGGAGATTTTTTTGTTTGTTTTAGTTCCTTCCTGCAGGCTAACTCGGCCATGTACGAATCCTCGGGGGATGGGGGTGGTCTATACGAACGCGAAAGCCTTAAATTTGTCTCCCTCGCGGTTGCGGCTCGGGCTAACTCCTGAAAATTCCTAATAAGTGATCTGTCTAACGTCTCGCGAATATTCGGACGGAGGTTTTCGAAGGCTAGATCGAGTTGGTCTTCTAACGCGTACGGTCGTGTCATACGGCTTAATAACCCGCGAATGCAGGTGATATATTCCACCGCTGACTCGTTTTCACCCTGTGTACGCGTCGCGGCTTGCTGACGGAAACGTTTGTTCACGGTTGAGTCGCCGAACCATCCTCTAAATGCCCGTTGAAAGTCCTCGTAACTGGACCAGTTGTCTCGCTCGAGTCTAAGCCATTCTGAGGCGAATCCCGTAAAAATTATTGGTAGAGATTGTATCACCTCCTCACCGGTTAACGGGGTAAATTTCCTGCAGTCGTCTAAACGACTCAAAAAATCCTCGGCGCTCTGCTCGCTACCCCCTCCGAATTTTAGATTCCACCGACGTAACGCCTCGACTACTTCTTTAGCCCTATCCCTGAATTGTGACCGCACGGGTACTATTCCGCCATCTCCACTATGTTGTGTATGCTGGGAGGGTGGGTGGGTATTCACTAGTTGCAGCATTGGCTGTTGATTGAACGGTGGATGACTTATCGGCGGGTGATTACGCTGCGCGAGGTTACTAGGCGATAGACTACGCTCTCGTGCGGCGTCCGCGTCTTGGCGTATGCGGCCTAACGTCTGTCCCGTTCCTACGCGTGGTGCAGGTTGTTCCGGTCTATTATTAATTTCTACTGCTTCCGGGATTCCCATGGCCCGTCTAGAGGCTAATACTCCAAGTCTGAAGTAATGGTCCTCTATTTCGCGCACCGACTCGGGTATCGCTGGCTGTATGGCCTCGTTTTGAGGCGCTCGCTGTAAGGCCTCGTTTTGAGAGGCTCGCTGGTACTCTCGACCGTATTCCTCTAATACGCGAGGGTAAGCCGTCGATCGGCGAGGCATCACCGCGGGTGCACCTTCGCCTAAGATTTCCCGGAGCGCCACATAATCTCTATAAAAATCTCCATACGCGTCGTTCGCGTCGGGGATTTCGCGAATTTGAGCTGGCCTTACTGGTGAGCTCGGTACGCTAGCCACTGGCCTTGTTTCTGCCATGCTTGACATGACTGACTGAGCCACCGAATATACGATGCTTGCGGTCGTCGTAGTCACCGGGTGCGATCCTAAATTAGTCGCGAACGAGACTCGAGGTGGCGAGGGGTTCGGCTGATATGGTTGGCTACAACCCGGTCGCGAGCTGTCGCCCAATGCGACCGCTGGTTCGTCTTCGGCCTCCCATGGGATCGTCACTTCACCCTGACTTCGTCGCCAATATCGCACGTACCGATCTCGCAGCTCTGCGATTGAGCCTGTGTCGCTAACGTGTAGTGAGCGCAGCAAGCGTGATAACTCCCCGTGATTTAAGTCCCAAAGACCGCCTCCGTAGGGGGTATCCATCGACGCCATGACTCGATACGAAAGCTAGGACTCAGTCGACACCACAAAAAAAAAAAAAAAACTGTACTAAAACACGAACGCGCGAATAAAATTCCCGAAGAAATCCGAAACGCTATCGCGACACTTTTTCCTTCGGCTGGTTTTTACCGGAAGGGTGTAAAAGTCACGCGCTCGCTCGTAAGAAAGCACAATCTAACCCGAAACTTGAACTCACGTAGTCACGTATGACCACGCACCAAAAAAAATAATTTTTACTCACGCGAGTGTTTCCAATCCGTATTTGGAAGTGCACGCAGAAAGTTCTCACTTCGAATGCAACCCGAACGTAAAGGTGAACGTATACTTGAACTGTAACCCGAACTCGAACTCGAATTCTAACCCGAACCCGAACCCGAACCCGAAAAAATACACGTAAAGCTCAAAACATACTACCGAAGTAGTACTCTATCTTCTCGACGAGTCTATCTCGTCGAGATCGCCTTGAATTGAGAACCACTGTTGGATCTCGTGCGATACTCAGAACCCACGCCTGAGCACCACTGACAAATACGAAATTCACAACCCGAATGTACGCGACATCTATTAGTTTCGAATTGACTGTTGCGAACGAAACATAAATATTCCCCTCGGTGCGGGGGTAGACTAAAAGTCCGTCGTAATATGGACTATGTTTTTCCCACCGACTAGAGGATATCTTCGCGAAACCCGAAATAGAATAGTATTTAGCCGTTGAACTCTGGATAATAACCTCGCTAGCTAGCTATTATTGTTTATTCGCGAATTAAATGTTGTCCACCTGGCAAGTGTCGTGATAGGACTCCGCTGGTACTCGGTACGAATGTTTACAGCGGTATGTCGCTATCCGATCACCTATAGCACAATATATCCTCCACCACAATTCATGCACAGGGAAATATTACACAAAAAAAAATAAACAATTCAATAGCAGGCATATGATATTCAGTAGCAATAATATCTTATAACTAAGATTGGTGAACCGTGTCCAGTGTCCCGGCGCATACCACGTGCGTTAGCACGGCTATAGCTGAGTTTTTTTTTTCTCTAGCGGGGAAAACCACGGCTAAAAAAAAAAGACTAAAACCAAAATGCACCGAAGTAAAATACTCGGTATTCCTTAGATAAGGACCCGAACACAAAAAGAAAGGCTTCGAAAGCCGCGCGACAAAAGAATTCAAACTCGAAATAAACAAAAGAGTCGGCGCCGCACGGCTACGATACAAAGTAGCTTCGAGCGTACGCACTGCTAATCCTTCTCCGGTTGATGGAGAAAATATACAACTGACCTCTCTTTCTCTTAGCAACAGTGAAGCCGTTACTAAGCACGAACGATAATTTATTTAACTAAAATACAATTTAATTTTCTCAGGGCCCCACGTTGGGCGCCAATTTGTGACGTGGATTTTTATTACTTCTCGGATCTGGACCGGATAGCCAGCATCCGAGATTAATCCAGTCGACAATTAGCTACAACCTGGAAATTAAACAAGATGTTGGGCGCCTGGCGGCTAACCGCCTATTTCAAAAATCTAAACCAAATCTAAACAGACTGTACTGAAGCGTCGGCTAGCAACAGTACCGCGGAGAGGGGTCGGGATTGAATGAAGGATTAGCTGGGCGTTAAGTAACGACTCGAAGTTTTGAATTTAATAACGAAAAATAGAATTTATTCAATAGACGAAATATGAAAAATATAAATAACAAATCGTGTACCCGGGGGTACTTCCCCGCGGGTATAAAACGGCTACAGGTCGTGTAAAGGCGACCTGCCCGCGATTTGCGAGTTTTACAATACTAAATAAACTACTAGCTTCCACGTAGGAGAGCAATAACAAGAAAAAAAAATAAATCAAAAAGAAAGAACTCGACAAATCAAGTCCTCGTGGGACAATAAATTAGCTAAAACACTAATTACTTCCACGAGGAAAATAAATTTACAAATAATTAACAAACTTACAACTAACGAAAGTACAGTCTTTGACTCAAACAATAACTAGAATAACAAAGTCGGGAGGTTCGCGGCCTAATTCAACAATAGCAATAACTAAGCGCAACCTGTGACGTCACCAGCCGTTGACGACGGCTGGTTCGCCTCCGTGAGACGAAACCTCCCGTTTAATCAATTATTATTTACAATTTTTACTAAAACTAACTTAACCTAACTCTGCGCCTAACGCAATTAATAAATTAAACAATTTCCCGAAAAACAAATATGAAAAATTAACTCGAACCCGAAATAAATAGAGGTTCTCGGCTAAGCCTCGAGCTTCGTCTCTCCCCGCAGGAGGAAGAGAGAGCGACAGTGACCGACTATCTGTCTCTGTCGCACTCAGGTGCGACGAGTATCGAACCGGCTTACTATAGATCACAAAATACTTCACTATAAAATATTGACTCGAACTCTAACTCAGATGCAGTGGGACACTGGTGACGGCCTACCCTTCGGAGATCGGCTTAATTCGAATCTCAAAAATACTAAAGAGCCTCGTGGCTGAATCAAGGCAAGATGGCAGACCTCGTCACCTTCCATTTCATTCGTATTCAAGGAATTGGTGTATTGGTTGTACTATATGAGTGCACCTTTCCTGATTTTTTTCAAAACTTTTCGGCCTGCCGTCAGGGAGATCTTTCAAGTCGAAATTCTGCGATTTACGAAATCCAAGAACTTTCGATCGATGATATCTCAGCATTGGAATGTTGTATCGACACAAACAAGGTGATCGATGTATTTGTCTTGAATCCAACTTTTGGAGAAAAAAATATTCTGGATCCTCACAGACGCGTTTTGATCGCCGAAAATTGATTTGTGGAGAATCCGGAATGAAATGTTCCAAGATTAAAAAAATTTCATATTCGGCGAAATTTTGTTTCTTTTCTTTTGTTTCTTACAAATCAATTTTTGGTGATCAAAACGCGTCTGTGAGGATCCAAAATATTTTTTTTCCAAAAGTTTTTTTCCAAAATGCCTAGTTCTTTCTTTTATTCTTTTTTTTTTTTTTTTTTTTTTTTTTTTTTTCTGATGGCTCTACATGGAAGCTGGCCAACTCTCCGATTTTTGATTTTGCTTTTGCTTTTTGCTTCTTTATACTCTTTTGTCTCTCTGATTCTTGCGTTCTGATACTCTTTACACTGTCTGATTTTTGCTTTCTTTATATTCTTTATAGTTTGTTATGCTTTAGTTATGTGCTGTAGTTCCTTTCTGTCTTTACTTATCTATATTGTATCTTTAAGTCTTCATATATCTATTTTGCTCGTTTATAATTACATGTGTGTGCCTATGCATCACCTGGCATTAATGTATTTTTCTATGTATAGGGGCAACCCGTGAATAAATAAATAAATAAATGAATAAATAAAAGTTGCATTGAAGTTGCACGAATCCATCGACCACCTTGCTTGAGATAACTTCGGAACGGGGGGCGAGAAAATTTTGAAAGATAAATTTTTACTCACATCTTACTATGAAAAGAGCTGCGAGAACCAGTCCCCTCCATTTCGAGAGTGCCACTCGTCGTCTTTTTATTGCTTTTTGCACTATGAACAAGAATAATTATTTTATATTCATTGTCAACCGATGTTTGGGGTACCTGATAAATTACTAACTTAAGTTTTATCTGCTGCTGAACACCCTAGAACGCACGAACACAAAATTTTTACTTACGTCTCATCGTACAGATGATTGCGTAAACGCATTTGCGGAACCTTCCAATACTCAATTGCCGCACGAAATTATGCAAAAGTTTTTGCCGAGAACTCGGAGACAACTTGTCTAGCTCATCAATCTGAGGCAAGACTCCATCTTTCAGAAATAGAGTTGTTTTTCCATAGTGCATGGCGTCTTCCGCTATTCCTTGGTTACCTAGTAGCGTCTAGAAATAACGATTTTAACTCTGAGGAAGTCTTTCCCAAAGGGAATTAAAGTTGACAATCAACAATATAACAGCATAGGGAACATCAATATAACAATATAGGGATAGAATTATAATTTTGATGAATAACTAACTCTGCAAAACGCTTTGGCTTCCAATTCTTTCATCTGTGCGGGAAGATATTCCATGCAACTATTTTTGAGGTCGGTGTAGGAGATTCGCCGTGGGAAGCCGTTAGTCATTAGATCTAAAACTGCATTCAGGCCACAATTACTTAGTTGCTTAGCCACCATTCCACCGTCAAAGACGAAGGCTGCATTTTTGGAGTTGGGCTTGATGCAGTTGATATACGCCGATTCCTAATAATAATATCGAACAAAGTTGTTTTTCGAAACGTCATATGTTTTTAAAGGTTTATAATCTTCGAAACTACAGCTTGATGAAAACAAAAAAGTTTGGCGCACTGTGGCTTTGAAAATTACATTGTTAAAAATAGAACTAAAGAATGAATGCTTACACTTTTTTTCAATTCCGTCAACAACCCCGAAAGTTCGTCTGTCAGCTGTGCTGTCAGACTCTTCTGGGATGTGAACACGCAGCTTACGGTTTCACGGACCAGCGAGTTCTTTGATGTTCTTAACAGCTTTCGGAACGGCTCTCTTATGTAAATTATATTTTTTTCCAGGAAATTTTTCTGAAATAATACAGATGAAGAAAGATTTTAATAAGGTATGAGGTATTAGGTGGGCAATTTTGATTATTTTTTTTTTCATGAATATACCCTACTAATGTGTGACCTTCATTACAAAAGCCAAGGCAAACCAAAAATAGGCAAGATCAGTTTAACAGACATAACAGAAGTAAAAAAGAGACGAAAAAGTAAGAGAGTAAAAAAAAGACTTCTATGATGTTTGCTACAAGGTAAAAAGGTATTACACATTGAATAGTTACCGTATTATAGCACACAGGTTCCGCGTAATGCTGCACCACGAAACCCTCCGCGTCCCGTGGCCTAGTCAGTGATTTATAGGTGGCCTTGCTGGGCTTCAAGACCCCCCGTTTTGAAAATTTCCCGTGAATCGAGTTCGTGAAATCTTCAGTCTTGGTTGTTCCCATATTGGTGTAGTCTTTGAGGAGGTTGAACAGACCGCTCTCCCCTTCGAACGTTTCTGTAAGGTTTTTGAAATGAAACTTGAAAATGAAAGCGTGAGGCTGATCCGTCAGAGTGACTCCACTTGTCGACCATATTATGTTTATTCTATCCTGCCCTCTTATGATGCTTATCTCTGCTATTTTATTTTATATTATCTTATATAATTTTTTTTATATGATTTTATATTTCATTAGTATATTATGCACTAAGGGGAAGAGATAGGACTATTTACGACAAGTGCAATATTTTCAGGACAAGTCGTAGGTGAGCGCGTGCACTTTTGCTCCCTAGGGAGTAGAAGTGAGGTCTTCTTTCTCCCGCATACGTGACCGACTCGAAAACAGTTACCGCAGCCTGCTGCAGTTAGACCTGCTACAGGCTTGGAAAACAGCCATATTCATGCCTGTGTTATAAAGGTACATTTCCTAACAGTCTATACCATTACCGAACAGTTTGTACCATTACCGAACAGTTTTCGAACTGCCCGGGAATCAGCCGTTTCGCGCACTATTTACGGTGCGCGAAGTCGAACTTCCCATGCAGGTGTTACAAAAAAATCATTGTTAGTAGTGTGCTCGATTCAGTCGTTCTGAAGTGAGAATTTTTCGTTTTTTAAATTATTGTTACATGACTTACCAATCAATGCATTATTGCACCTGTAATCGATGTTTGGCAGCTGCAGGCCCTCTTTCCTTAGCAGTTCTTCCTCTGACAGCAAAACTGATTTTGTGAAAAGATTGAACATCTTTTCATTGCTGTAATTAATGCATAACTGCTCCAAGTCGTTTCCCTCGTAAAAGTTCTCTGGAAAAAATAATTATCATATTATATGTATACCTAGATCAGATATACAAATGACGTTGGAGACGTCATGTAATAGAATCTATAAAAGGGATCAAAGAGAAAAATCTTAGTTCCCTAGTCTTTTTCTGGACCCCTCAAAGAAGCGTCATATCAAATTGTTGAGAAGCGAAGCCTATCCGTTTAACTGATCCTGCCTCATAATCTCGATAGATAGAACATTCAAACCTGAAATGTTGAAAAATAAAAGAGAACAAAATAGAAATTACCGAATCCCGCGAGGTCAAGCAGACAGATGCTTTTATCGAATACGGCAGTCTCGATGGTATCGTTGATTTTTTTCAGTATGTGGTCGAATACGGCGCTATATATGGCTTGGCATAAGGCGTCTCGGCTTTTAACGGCTTTGAATGTACTCAAATTTCTCCTGAAAAAAAAACATGTATAAAATTTTGAATACATTAATCGAACCTTTGGTCTCATTATTAAGTATTCCCAACAGTTTTTCTAAATCTTTTCCTGAAAGCTCACCGAATACTTTCTTTGCCACTGACGATGGTGTCAGCGATCAAAGCCTTGTTGAGTTCTACCGCGTCGATCCCAAGCTGCTCTGCGGCTATTTCGACAAACTTCTCGGACTCAGTCTTCACTGTAGATGCTGAATGGTCGCAAGGGTCATCAAGCATTTCTATATTCCCTAGATTAAGGATTGCCGACATTGTCGCAAAGATCTCTCTTTCGACTTGATCAGATACGCCGATCTGACTCAATATCTATAGTGTGTGGAATGAAGAATATGTGAATATATTTTCATTTCTATCTTCAATCTGTTTTAAGACTTTGTAGATCTCTTATCAATTGTACTTCCTTTTGCCTTTCGGCCCTGTGCGGGCCATGCCATAATAAATGAAATACATACATACTGTGACGTGGATTTTTATTACTTCTCGGATCTGGACCGGATAGCCAGCATCCGAGATTAATCCAGTCGACAATTAGCTACAACCTGGAAATTAAACAAGATGTTGGGCGCCTGGCGGCTAACCGCCTATTTCAAAAATCTAAACCAAATCTAAACAGACTGTACTGAAGCGTCGGCTAGCAACAGTACCGCGGAGAGGGGTCGGGATTGAATGAAGGATTAGCTGGGCGTTAAGTAACGACTCGAAGTTTTGAATTTAATAACGAAAAATAGAATTTATTCAATAGACGAAATATGAAAAATATAAATAACAAATCGTGTACCCGGGGGTACTTCCCCGCGGGTATAAAACGGCTACAGGTCGTGTAAAGGCGACCTGCCCGCGATTTGCGAGTTTTACAATACTAAATAAACTACTAGCTTCCACGTAGGAGAGCAATAACAAGAAAAAAAAATAAATCAAAAAGAAAGAACTCGACAAATCAAGTCCTCGTGGGACAATAAATTAGCTAAAACACTAATTACTTCCACGAGGAAAATAAATTTACAAATAATTAACAAACTTACAACTAACGAAAGTACAGTCTTTGACTCAAACAATAACTAGAATAACAAAGTCGGGAGGTTCGCGGCCTAATTCAACAATAGCAATAACTAAGCGCAACCTGTGACGTCACCAGCCGTTGACGACGGCTGGTTCGCCTCCGTGAGACGAAACCTCCCGTTTAATCAATTATTATTTACAATTTTTACTAAAACTAACTTAACCTAACTCTGCGCCTAACGCAATTAATAAATTAAACAATTTCCCGAAAAACAAATATGAAAAATTAACTCGAACCCGAAATAAATAGAGGTTCTCGGCTAAGCCTCGAGCTTCGTCTCTCCCCGCAGGAGGAAGAGAGAGCGACAGTGACCGACTATCTGTCTCTGTCGCACTCAGGTGCGACGAGTATCGAACCGGCTTACTATAGATCACAAAATACTTCACTATAAAATATTGACTCGAACTCTAACTCAGATGCAGTGGGACACTGGTGACGGCCTACCCTTCGGAGATCGGCTTAATTCGAATCTCAAAAATACTAAAGAGCCTCGTGGCTGAATCAAGGCAAGATGGCAGACGGCCGTTGCCGAATTCGAATTATTATGAGTAGGAATGGCTAACGCTTACCGCTTTCCAGCCATCGCACAAAGAGGCCAAACTCCATGGTGCGCCCTTATAATTTCCCCTCGGGGTGGGATGCACTCGCACACACAACAGAAATAAGAAAGTACTGTAAGTAACCCACGGGACTTGAACGCAAAAAAAAAAAAAAAAAAACAGAAACTAGTATAATATGCTCAAAAACGCAACGAAAAGTGACACTCGTGTGCTTTCAACGCTAGTCTAACGCAGAGTGACGAGACCGCATGGCGCCGGTACTCAGCGCCCTCATTATGCGCTGAAATATTGATTTTTGTATCGAGCGCAAGATCCTGAAATATGGCGACCCATTGTCGCAACGCGCGAAATTTTGAAATTCGCTACGGTGATCTCAAATCGGAGGAACACGGATTGCAGGCTCTTCTTGGTGGTGGGAATCTCTTCCACCACCGATATCCCGCGTTGCAGAGTGCCCTCGGCACTCCCCCGTGTCCTCTCGGCCTCGTTGGTGGAGGTAGCGTGGCCACTATTATCCTCCGGAGCTTTTTAGGTGGCGTTCGTCGAAACAGGACCTCAACAGTCGATTTTTGGGCGTCATGCGTCCGTCGAGTGGCGTATTGGTCTGAGTAACAAGCCGTCGGGTAGGTCTCGGCTCCCCACATGTTAGAGAAAAGTCGCAAAACAAAACAAAAGAATAAATAATATGCTCTATCGTTTTTAGTCGGTCACGGTCGCCTCTCGGAATTATGGTTAGACCTCGGGGTCACTCTGCTCATTTACTCTATCTCAGTCATTCCGCTAAGGTCGTCCAAGGGGTAAGGAGTCTGTCGTAACATGCAATGTTACAACTCCCCCCCCCTTAGACGGACCACTGGGGCGGAAAACGCTAGCAAAACTGACCCATGGACCGAACTCCGAGTGGCGGCCGCACACCGCGTCTTACGTCTACAGATCCGTTCGGATCTGATGGCTTAAACGTAATTCCTTATCAAGCTAAACTTTCCCCCGGGGAGGCAATAACAACAATAACAAAAAATTATTTTCAGAAAACCCCCGGTTCAATCTATAAGTCGTCACCCGCTACTTTCCTCCTGCAGAAGGCAGAAAGACAAAAACTTAAAGGAGGGTTCGACTCCCCATACAAAAAAAATAAAAATAAAAATAAGGAACCGATGCTTGAACTCAAGACCTAAAGAACAAAAAAAACAAAATATAACGAAAATGACTATTTTAGTCTAGTTACTAATCATTCTGACACACAAAAAAAAATAAAATAAGAGACTACGAACCAACAAAACAAAAGGGAACTAAATACAGGGCGTCAATGCCCGGGCACAACGACCCCACGAAAATAATACCATAGTGACATAACCAAACCCAGAACACAAAAAAAAATACATAGTGAATTACTTAGTCTCACCCCGCCGGGTGACGGGAGAGGACCCAATCCGGAGTATCCCCCGCAAAAACAAAACTTAATATTTAAACTTTAGTTCATAATTTTTAACCTAAAATCTTCTCACCGGAAGACCATCAAACAACCAAAAAAAAAAAAAAAAAACGTAAAGAAGGAGACAAAACAACAAGTGGTGCGATGCTAGGAAGTCGCACCAGTAATCGTCCGGTTAGGCGCTCGGGCCAGACCAAGACGTTTCTTCGCTATCACTTCAACGCCAACTCGCCTCAGGAGGCCCTCGGGGCGGGTTCGGGCGGTGAGTTCCCTGTGCCTTGGCCTCTTCGCGTTTGGCGGCCAATTCTAAATGCCACGGATGGTCCTGGTAGGGACATGTCGCTGTCGTTGGCCCTGGCATCGAGCAGAGAGTGCAGAACCGGCGTTTCGGTCGATCGCAGAAACGGGATTTGTGACCTGCCGACCACAGTTCCAGCAAGTCAGCTGACTTCGCCGGTAGGCCAGTAAGGCGGCTTCTCGTTCTTCCCGGGCCCGTCTCTCTTGCGCGATGGCCTCTCGATTTTCGCGTGCTCGCCGTTCTGCCTCCCGGGCCTGTCTAGCCTGCATGGCTTCCCGTTCCTCGCGGGCCCGTCTTTCTCGAGCGATGGCCTCCTGATTCTCTCGGGCTCGGCGTTCCGCCTCTAGGGCCTGTCGTGCCTGCATGGCTTCGGCGCGGGCCTCGTCGGCCTGTCTTGCGGCGTTATGGGCGACTCTTACTGCTTCCCTGGCCCGTCTGTCTGCTTCCCGAGCTCGCTCCTCTAGAGCCTCCGGTGCGGGTTCTCGACGCGGATTTCGCGCTATCGGGATGTACCGCGGGTCCCTCGGCACAGGCGGTATTGGCACTGCTTGTCGTTGATTCGGCTCCGGGGGGGCCTCCACTTGAGGACTCGGACCCGCCATCGGGGCTAAGTTATAGATTGCCCCCGGAATAGGGTGCAGCCCGAACATTTCTCTAAGTTCCGGACTGAGGTACGGCCGGCGCCCTGGAATTTCCCACGGGGGAATGCGATTGGCTTCAGCTTCCTCCACCGCTAATACTTGGAGAGCCACCAAGTCACGACACGCGGCGCAGATGTCCTCGTCGTGGACGACTCCCGGTTGCTCTAGGGGGGGAAACATCTTTGCATTACCTCTCGGCTTCCTGGAGCCCTATCCCACTACGAACTTGATGGTGCAGCCGACTCAAAAGAAAATGACAAAAAAAAACTAATTCGTCGAACTGACCGATTATTTTCACGGAATTACCTAAACCCTAATTCCCTAATTCTCATACCGGAGTTTATTTCCTATACGCAACGAACATTCGTTAAAACTCGAATATTTTCTTACAAAAACACACAAAAAGAGAAAAGAAAACGAAAAGAACGTACGCGAAAAAGTTGATCTCAAGCCTCGTCGGAAGATAAGTCTTCCTCCTCAGATTCGCTGAGGTTAATGTCTACCTCCGGAGCGACGTACGGCTTGAAATCTTTAATGTGGTGTCGGCCGAGGGTCCTACCTGTATCGTCCTCTAGTTCGTACACGACGGGCGATACGACTCGCGTTACGATGTATGGCCCCTCGAACTTAGGAGCTAATTTCGCAGCGACGAAATTCGCAGCTGACGATAATACTCGCTTGCGCTTCCAGACTCGATCTCCTACTTTATAATGACCGTCTCGGTGACGTCTATTATAATACTGTGCCTGCCTAGTGCGCGCATTCTGTAAATGATGAGTCGCGAGATCTCTTAACTCCTGCAGGCGCGTCATTCGCTCGGCCCACTTCTCAGGACGTGGTTCCGGAATTGTGGCTGGACCTTCCTCCGCGCGTCGAAATTGTACTCGAGGCCGCGGTTCGCGACCTAGGTTCAAAAACGCCGGACTTACTTTGAGCGAACTATGCACTGCGGAATTGTACGCGAAACGGAATTCGTGTAGGTGGACGTCCCACTCGCGATGATCTTTCTCGATATAGGCCGTTATCATAGTCTTCAGGACCCGATTAACCCTCTCTACAGGATTCGCCTGCGCATGATAAGGGGGTACGTGAGCGTGTACGATGTTGTACTCGGCGCACATGTCATCTACGGCTTTGTTCGCGAACTCGGTTCCGTTGTCGGTGAGGAATACCTCCGGGGTACCCCACCTTGACAAAATTAAATCCTCAAACGCCGCGATAATATTTTTCCCATTAGCTTTACGCAACGGAATGCACTCTACCCACTTGGTAAATAAGTCCTCGAAGACTAGCAAATATTCAAAGCCTGATCGACTACGCGGAAACGGACCCATTACGTCAGCTGCGACAACTGCCCACGGTTGATCGACTACGCGATCTCCCATTAAACCAGCTGGCGGAGCTTGTTCGACTTTACACTGTTGGCACTGTCGGCATTTACGCACCGCGACTACAATATCTCTAAACATTCCCGGCCAATAATATTCCTCGCGGACTCTAGCATAGGTTTTCTCTATGCCTAGATGCCCAGACTGCGGATCTTCGTGTGACTCAGTGAACGCTCGAGCTCGGTGCTCTGCTGGCAACACTAATTTCCACGGATTAAGTTCGTCGATTATTGGCTCGGTCACCGGATTCGGTCGAAAATAATATAGTCGGCCCTCGAAGACCGACCACCCTCTATATTTCTTCGGTGCTTCCAGCACCTCTTGTACCCTACGGGTGTACCACGGATCTTGTGCCTCATTAATCGCAGCTAAATGTACGGCTGAGAGGTTTTCGACCTCGTCTTCGTACATTCGCGACAATGCATCGGGGACATGATGCATAGCTCCCTTCCGGTGTACGACCTCAAAGTCATACTCCAGGAGCTCTAATGCCCACCTAGCAAGACGACCGGTCGGATTATGTAAGTTATGCAACCATCGGAGGCTGCTATGATCTGTTATTACGGTAAAGTGGTACCCCTCGAGATAAGCGCGGAACTTTTTTATAGCCCAAATTACAGCCAAACATTCTTTTTCAGTAACTGAGTATTTTCTCTCGGTTTCCGAGAGAGTACGGCTCGCATATGCTATGACTCGTTCGACCTCGTCGATCGTCTGAGTCAAGACGGTGCCTATTCCAAAGTCGCTGGCATCCGTCTGCACTACAAAAGGTACGCTAAAATCAGGACACGATAATACTGGGGCGGTTGTTAACGCGGACTTTAATTCGTTAAAAGCTTGATCTTGTTCTTCACCCCATTCCCACCGTCTATCTTTGCGTAAAAGCCGCGTTAATGGCTCCGAGGAGCCCGCGAACGCTGGAATAAATCAGCGGTACCATGAGGCCATCCCTAAAAACCGTCGCAATTGTTTCAAGTTCCGGGGTGCCGGATAACTAACAATTGGTTCGATCTTGTCGGGGTCGATTTGTAGTCCCTCGCTGTTAACTCTAAACCCCAGATATCTTACTTCGTCCCTACAAAATTCACACTTATCCGGATTTAACGTTAACCCAGCTCTAGCTATTTGATCAAAAACGCGTTTGAGCCAGTCCATATGCTTCACAAAATTATCCGTAACTACAATAATATCGTCCAAATACGCGAAAACATGCGGTTCCATATCCGGTGTAATTAATTTGTCGACTAATCTTTGAAACGTCGCGGGGGCTCCGGTGAGTCCGTATGGCATTCTCGTAAAATGAAATAAGCCTCTGCCCGGTGCAGTGAACGCAGTGACTTCCCGACTGTCTGGGTGCAAGGGAATCTGATGATAGGCTTGACTCAGATCAATCGTTGAAATATACCTCGCGGCACGTAATTTATCTAAAATTCCGTTAATATACGGAATCGGATAGGCGTCTTTCTTCGTGACGCTATTCACTTTACGAAAATCTAAACAAAAACGGTAACTTCCATTCGGCTTTTTGACCATTACAATAGGGCTTGACCACGCGCTTTGTGAAGGCTCAATTACACCTTCGGCTAACATACGATCGACTTCAGCATGAATCGCGGCTTGAACTACTGGCGATACTAAGTAGTATCTTTGTTTAATCGGAGAATTTCCCTGCGTATCTAAGGTGTGCTCGGCTAGGCTTGTTAGTCCTAGTGGGCCCGTGACCGCAGGTAGTTCCTCCTCAAGAAACTTCTCCAGCACCGTTTTTTCTGCTGATGTTAGCTCGGCTATTCCATAACACGCGTCAGCTGACCCCGTGGTCGTTGCGGTTGATTCGCAAAACGATTTTGTGCCGTCAGGTCCATCTTTTAATCGCCACGCGTCGTCTCCGCCAAACATTTCTAACCCGAACAATCTAATAAAATCCATACCGAGGATGCACTCCCACGCTAATGACGGAAGAATTCGAATCGCGAGATTATGGGTTCTTCCTGACAGCTCTATAGGTACGATAAATTCACCTAGTACGGCTTCGGTTTCGCCGTTGGCCAGTATGACTCTTCCAAAGGCTGGTTGACTCAGTGACCGACCATTTTCCTCGGCGATTTTCCTACCTGAGGCTCCTAAGAAACTTCTGGAAGACCCGGTGTCTACTAGTGCGCGAATTTCCGACTCTCCGACTTTCACGGTTAAAAACCAGCGTGGTTGTAACTCGAGAGTCTGCATTGGTAAGCATTCTGCATCTGGCTCGGTTAGATTATTGGGACTCGGGTTTTTTATCGTGGGTGACTCGTTGTCCCTGTTCGAGACTCCCCCTGTTCGTTTCCCGGATTACATCGGGAACACGTCGTCGCGATTTCCCCTCTTCTACCGCAGTGGTAGCAGAACCGGGTTCTAGGTGCCGGGCACTCTCTCCATATATGACCTCGGCGCTCACAATTAAAACAAACAATTGTCGGTCCACCATCCCTCGTTGGCGTGGTATACGACGTTGTCTGTGCCTGTGAGTTAGCCGCTGTTGTGGCTATACTCACGTTATTTGGTCGCCTCGGAGCGCTTGGCCTAGTCTGACGCTGCTGCGTGTTCGCGACTACTGAATCTATTTTCTTGTCTAATTTTTGCTCGATCGCCGCTAATTGTTCTGTTATGGACTTCTCAAAGGACATCCTCCCCCCCCCCTTGACCTTTGCCGCCCTTCTTCCGCGAGCTCGGGGTAGTTTCAGCCCTCGGGGCTTCGGTCGTTACTGGTACATCTTTGATTGCCGCAAGTGCAGGAGATTTTTTTGTTTGTTTTAGTTCCTTCCTGCAGGCTAACTCGGCCATGTACGAATCCTCGGGGGATGGGGGTGGTCTATACGAACGCGAAAGCCTTAAATTTGTCTCCCTCGCGGTTGCGGCTCGGGCTAACTCCTGAAAATTCCTAATAAGTGATCTGTCTAACGTCTTGCGAATATTCGGACGGAGGTTTTCGAAGGCTAGATCGAGTTGGTCTTCTAACGCGTACGGTCGTGTCATACGGCTTAATAACCCGCGAATGCAGGTGATATATTCCACCGCTGACTCGTTTTCACCCTGTGTACGCGTCGCGGCTTGCTGACGGAAACGTTTGTTCACGGTTGAGTCGCCGAACCATCCTCTAAATGCCCGTTGAAAGTCCTCGTAACTGGACCAGTTGTCTCGCTCGAGTCTAAGCCATTCTGAGGCGAATCCCGTAAAAATTATTGGTAGAGATTGTATCACCTCCTCACCGGTTAACGGGGTAAATTTCCTGCAGTCGTCTAAACGACTCAAAAAATCCTCGGCGCTCTGCTCGCTACCCCCTCCGAATTTTAGATTCCACCGACGTAACGCCTCGACTACTTCTTTAGCCCTATCCCTGAATTGTGACCGCACGGGTACTATTCCGCCATCTCCACTATGTTGTGTATGCTGGGAGGGTGGGTGGGTATTCACTAGTTGCAGCATTGGCTGTTGATTGAACGGTGGATGACTTATCGGCGGGTGATTACGCTGCGCGAGGTTACTAGGCGATAGACTACGCTCTCGTGCGGCGTCCGCGTCTTGGCGTATGCGGCCTAACGTCTGTCCCGTTCCTACGCGTGGTGCAGGTTGTTCCGGTCTATTATTAATTTCTACTGCTTCCGGGATTCCCATGGCCCGTCTAGAGGCTAATACTCCAAGTCTGAAGTAATGGTCCTCTATTTCGCGCACCGACTCGGGTATCGCTGGCTGTATGGCCTCGTTTTGAGGCGCTCGCTGTAAGGCCTCGTTTTGAGAGGCTCGCTGGTACTCTCGACCGTATTCCTCTAATACGCGAGGGTAAGCCGTCGATCGGCGAGGCATCACCGCGGGTGCACCTTCGCCTAAGATTTCCCGGAGCGCCACATAATCTCTATAAAAATCTCCATACGCGTCGTTCGCGTCGGGGATTTCGCGAATTTGAGCTGGCCTTACTGGTGAGCTCGGTACGCTAGCCACTGGCCTTGTTTCTGCCATGCTTGACATGACTGACTGAGCCACCGAATATACGATGCTTGCGGTCGTCGTAGTCACCGGGTGCGATCCTAAATTAGTCGCGAACGAGACTCGAGGTGGCGAGGGGTTCGGCTGATATGGTTGGCTACAACCCGGTCGCGAGCTGTCGCCCAATGCGACCGCTGGTTCGTCTTCGGCCTCCCATGGGATCGTCACTTCACCCTGACTTCGTCGCCAATATCGCACGTACCGATCTCGCAGCTCTGCGATTGAGCCTGTGTCGCTAACGTGTAGTGAGCGCAGCAAGCGTGATAACTCCCCGTGATTTAAGTCCCAAAGACCGCCTCCGTAGGGGGTATCCATCGACGCCATGACTCGATACGAAAGCTAGGACTCAGTCGACACCACAAAAAAAAAAAAAAAACTGTACTAAAACACGAACGCGCGAATAAAATTCCCGAAGAAATCCGAAACGCTATCGCGACACTTTTTCCTTCGGCTGGTTTTTACCGGAAGGGTGTAAAAGTCACGCGCTCGCTCGTAAGAAAGCACAATCTAACCCGAAACTTGAACTCACGTAGTCACGTATGACCACGCACCAAAAAAAATAATTTTTACTCACGCGAGTGTTTCCAATCCGTATTTGGAAGTGCACGCAGAAAGTTCTCACTTCGAATGCAACCCGAACGTAAAGGTGAACGTATACTTGAACTGTAACCCGAACTCGAACTCGAATTCTAACCCGAACCCGAACCCGAACCCGAAAAAATACACGTAAAGCTCAAAACATACTACCGAAGTAGTACTCTATCTTCTCGACGAGTCTATCTCGTCGAGATCGCCTTGAATTGAGAACCACTGTTGGATCTCGTGCGATACTCAGAACCCACGCCTGAGCACCACTGACAAATACGAAATTCACAACCCGAATGTACGCGACATCTATTAGTTTCGAATTGACTGTTGCGAACGAAACATAAATATTCCCCTCGGTGCGGGGGTAGACTAAAAGTCCGTCGTAATATGGACTATGTTTTTCCCACCGACTAGAGGATATCTTCGCGAAACCCGAAATAGAATAGTATTTAGCCGTTGAACTCTGGATAATAACCTCGCTAGCTAGCTATTATTGTTTATTCGCGAATTAAATGTTGTCCACCTGGCAAGTGTCGTGATAGGACTCCGCTGGTACTCGGTACGAATGTTTACAGCGGTATGTCGCTATCCGATCACCTATAGCACAATATATCCTCCACCACAATTCATGCACAGGGAAATATTACACAAAAAAAAATAAACAATTCAATAGCAGGCATATGATATTCAGTAGCAATAATATCTTATAACTAAGATTGGTGAACCGTGTCCAGTGTCCCGGCGCATACCACGTGCGTTAGCACGGCTATAGCTGAGTTTTTTTTTTCTCTAGCGGGGAAAACCACGGCTAAAAAAAAAAGACTAAAACCAAAATGCACCGAAGTAAAATACTCGGTATTCCTTAGATAAGGACCCGAACACAAAAAGAAAGGCTTCGAAAGCCGCGCGACAAAAGAATTCAAACTCGAAATAAACAAAAGAGTCGGCGCCGCACGGCTACGATACAAAGTAGCTTCGAGCGTACGCACTGCTAATCCTTCTCCGGTTGATGGAGAAAATATACAACTGACCTCTCTTTCTCTTAGCAACAGTGAAGCCGTTACTAAGCACGAACGATAATTTATTTAACTAAAATACAATTTAATTTTCTCAGGGCCCCACGTTGGGCGCCAATTTGTGACGTGGATTTTTATTACTTCTCGGATCTGGACCGGATAGCCAGCATCCGAGATTAATCCAGTCGACAATTAGCTACAACCTGGAAATTAAACAAGATGTTGGGCGCCTGGCGGCTAACCGCCTATTTCAAAAATCTAAACCAAATCTAAACAGACTGTACTGAAGCGTCGGCTAGCAACAGTACCGCGGAGAGGGGTCGGGATTGAATGAAGGATTAGCTGGGCGTTAAGTAACGACTCGAAGTTTTGAATTTAATAACGAAAAATAGAATTTATTCAATAGACGAAATATGAAAAATATAAATAACAAATCGTGTACCCGGGGGTACTTCCCCGCGGGTATAAAACGGCTACAGGTCGTGTAAAGGCGACCTGCCCGCGATTTGCGAGTTTTACAATACTAAATAAACTACTAGCTTCCACGTAGGAGAGCAATAACAAGAAAAAAAAATAAATCAAAAAGAAAGAACTCGACAAATCAAGTCCTCGTGGGACAATAAATTAGCTAAAACACTAATTACTTCCACGAGGAAAATAAATTTACAAATAATTAACAAACTTACAACTAACGAAAGTACAGTCTTTGACTCAAACAATAACTAGAATAACAAAGTCGGGAGGTTCGCGGCCTAATTCAACAATAGCAATAACTAAGCGCAACCTGTGACGTCACCAGCCGTTGACGACGGCTGGTTCGCCTCCGTGAGACGAAACCTCCCGTTTAATCAATTATTATTTACAATTTTTACTAAAACTAACTTAACCTAACTCTGCGCCTAACGCAATTAATAAATTAAACAATTTCCCGAAAAACAAATATGAAAAATTAACTCGAACCCGAAATAAATAGAGGTTCTCGGCTAAGCCTCGAGCTTCGTCTCTCCCCGCAGGAGGAAGAGAGAGCGACAGTGACCGACTATCTGTCTCTGTCGCACTCAGGTGCGACGAGTATCGAACCGGCTTACTATAGATCACAAAATACTTCACTATAAAATATTGACTCGAACTCTAACTCAGATGCAGTGGGACACTGGTGACGGCCTACCCTTCGGAGATCGGCTTAATTCGAATCTCAAAAATACTAAAGAGCCTCGTGGCTGAATCAAGGCAAGATGGCAGACCTCGTCACCTTCCATTTCATTCGTATTCAAGGAATTGGTGTATTGGTTGTACTATATGAGTGCACCTTTCCTGATTTTTTTCAAAACTTTTCGGCCTGCCGTCAGGGAGATCTTTCAAGTCGAAATTCTGCGATTTACGAAATCCAAGAACTTTCGATCGATGATATCTCAGCATTGGAATGTTGTATCGACACAAACAAGGTGATCGATGTATTTGTCTTGAATCCAACTTTTGGAGAAAAAAATATTCTGGATCCTCACAGACGCGTTTTGATCGCCGAAAATTGATTTGTGGAGAATCCGGAATGAAATGTTCCAAGATTAAAAAAATTTCATATTCGGCGAAATTTTGTTTCTTTTCTTTTGTTTCTTACAAATCAATTTTTGGTGATCAAAACGCGTCTGTGAGGATCCAAAATATTTTTTTTCCAAAAGTTTTTTTCCAAAATGCCTAGTTCTTTCTTTTATTCTTTTTTTTTTTTTTTTTTTTTTTTTTTTTTTCTGATGGCTCTACATGGAAGCTGGCCAACTCTCCGATTTTTGATTTTGCTTTTGCTTTTTGCTTCTTTATACTCTTTTGTCTCTCTGATTCTTGCGTTCTGATACTCTTTACACTGTCTGATTTTTGCTTTCTTTATATTCTTTATAGTTTGTTATGCTTTAGTTATGTGCTGTAGTTCCTTTCTGTCTTTACTTATCTATATTGTATCTTTAAGTCTTCATATATCTATTTTGCTCGTTTATAATTACATGTGTGTGCCTATGCATCACCTGGCATTAATGTATTTTTCTATGTATAGGGGCAACCCGTGAATAAATAAATAAATAAATGAATAAATAAAAGTTGCATTGAAGTTGCACGAATCCATCGACCACCTTGCTTGAGATAACTTCGGAACGGGGGGCGAGAAAATTTTGAAAGATAAATTTTTACTCACATCTTACTATGAAAAGAGCTGCGAGAACCAGTCCCCTCCATTTCGAGAGTGCCACTCGTCGTCTTTTTATTGCTTTTTGCACTATGAACAAGAATAATTATTTTATATTCATTGTCAACCGATGTTTGGGGTACCTGATAAATTACTAACTTAAGTTTTATCTGCTGCTGAACACCCTAGAACGCACGAACACAAAATTTTTACTTACGTCTCATCGTACAGATGATTGCGTAAACGCATTTGCGGAACCTTCCAATACTCAATTGCCGCACGAAATTATGCAAAAGTTTTTGCCGAGAACTCGGAGACAACTTGTCTAGCTCATCAATCTGAGGCAAGACTCCATCTTTCAGAAATAGAGTTGTTTTTCCATAGTGCATGGCGTCTTCCGCTATTCCTTGGTTACCTAGTAGCGTCTAGAAATAACGATTTTAACTCTGAGGAAGTCTTTCCCAAAGGGAATTAAAGTTGACAATCAACAATATAACAGCATAGGGAACATCAATATAACAATATAGGGATAGAATTATAATTTTGATGAATAACTAACTCTGCAAAACGCTTTGGCTTCCAATTCTTTCATCTGTGCGGGAAGATATTCCATGCAACTATTTTTGAGGTCGGTGTAGGAGATTCGCCGTGGGAAGCCGTTAGTCATTAGATCTAAAACTGCATTCAGGCCACAATTACTTAGTTGCTTAGCCACCATTCCACCGTCAAAGACGAAGGCTGCATTTTTGGAGTTGGGCTTGATGCAGTTGATATACGCCGATTCCTAATAATAATATCGAACAAAGTTGTTTTTCGAAACGTCATATGTTTTTAAAGGTTTATAATCTTCGAAACTACAGCTTGATGAAAACAAAAAAGTTTGGCGCACTGTGGCTTTGAAAATTACATTGTTAAAAATAGAACTAAAGAATGAATGCTTACACTTTTTTTCAATTCCGTCAACAACCCCGAAAGTTCGTCTGTCAGCTGTGCTGTCAGACTCTTCTGGGATGTGAACACGCAGCTTACGGTTTCACGGACCAGCGAGTTCTTTGATGTTCTTAACAGCTTTCGGAACGGCTCTCTTATGTAAATTATATTTTTTTCCAGGAAATTTTTCTGAAATAATACAGATGAAGAAAGATTTTAATAAGGTATGAGGTATTAGGTGGGCAATTTTGATTATTTTTTTTTTCATGAATATACCCTACTAATGTGTGACCTTCATTACAAAAGCCAAGGCAAACCAAAAATAGGCAAGATCAGTTTAACAGACATAACAGAAGTAAAAAAGAGACGAAAAAGTAAGAGAGTAAAAAAAAGACTTCTATGATGTTTGCTACAAGGTAAAAAGGTATTACACATTGAATAGTTACCGTATTATAGCACACAGGTTCCGCGTAATGCTGCACCACGAAACCCTCCGCGTCCCGTGGCCTAGTCAGTGATTTATAGGTGGCCTTGCTGGGCTTCAAGACCCCCCGTTTTGAAAATTTCCCGTGAATCGAGTTCGTGAAATCTTCAGTCTTGGTTGTTCCCATATTGGTGTAGTCTTTGAGGAGGTTGAACAGACCGCTCTCCCCTTCGAACGTTTCTGTAAGGTTTTTGAAATGAAACTTGAAAATGAAAGCGTGAGGCTGATCCGTCAGAGTGACTCCACTTGTCGACCATATTATGTTTATTCTATCCTGCCCTCTTATGATGCTTATCTCTGCTATTTTATTTTATATTATCTTATATAATTTTTTTTATATGATTTTATATTTCATTAGTATATTATGCACTAAGGGGAAGAGATAGGACTATTTACGACAAGTGCAATATTTTCAGGACAAGTCGTAGGTGAGCGCGTGCACTTTTGCTCCCTAGGGAGTAGAAGTGAGGTCTTCTTTCTCCCGCATACGTGACCGACTCGAAAACAGTTACCGCAGCCTGCTGCAGTTAGACCTGCTACAGGCTTGGAAAACAGCCATATTCATGCCTGTGTTATAAAGGTACATTTCCTAACAGTCTATACCATTACCGAACAGTTTGTACCATTACCGAACAGTTTTCGAACTGCCCGGGAATCAGCCGTTTCGCGCACTATTTACGGTGCGCGAAGTCGAACTTCCCATGCAGGTGTTACAAAAAAATCATTGTTAGTAGTGTGCTCGATTCAGTCGTTCTGAAGTGAGAATTTTTCGTTTTTTAAATTATTGTTACATGACTTACCAATCAATGCATTATTGCACCTGTAATCGATGTTTGGCAGCTGCAGGCCCTCTTTCCTTAGCAGTTCTTCCTCTGACAGCAAAACTGATTTTGTGAAAAGATTGAACATCTTTTCATTGCTGTAATTAATGCATAACTGCTCCAAGTCGTTTCCCTCGTAAAAGTTCTCTGGAAAAAATAATTATCATATTATATGTATACCTAGATCAGATATACAAATGACGTTGGAGACGTCATGTAATAGAATCTATAAAAGGGATCAAAGAGAAAAATCTTAGTTCCCTAGTCTTTTTCTGGACCCCTCAAAGAAGCGTCATATCAAATTGTTGAGAAGCGAAGCCTATCCGTTTAACTGATCCTGCCTCATAATCTCGATAGATAGAACATTCAAACCTGAAATGTTGAAAAATAAAAGAGAACAAAATAGAAATTACCGAATCCCGCGAGGTCAAGCAGACAGATGCTTTTATCGAATACGGCAGTCTCGATGGTATCGTTGATTTTTTTCAGTATGTGGTCGAATACGGCGCTATATATGGCTTGGCATAAGGCGTCTCGGCTTTTAACGGCTTTGAATGTACTCAAATTTCTCCTGAAAAAAAAACATGTATAAAATTTTGAATACATTAATCGAACCTTTGGTCTCATTATTAAGTATTCCCAACAGTTTTTCTAAATCTTTTCCTGAAAGCTCACCGAATACTTTCTTTGCCACTGACGATGGTGTCAGCGATCAAAGCCTTGTTGAGTTCTACCGCGTCGATCCCAAGCTGCTCTGCGGCTATTTCGACAAACTTCTCGGACTCAGTCTTCACTGTAGATGCTGAATGGTCGCAAGGGTCATCAAGCATTTCTATATTCCCTAGATTAAGGATTGCCGACATTGTCGCAAAGATCTCTCTTTCGACTTGATCAGATACGCCGATCTGACTCAATATCTATAGTGTGTGGAATGAAGAATATGTGAATATATTTTCATTTCTATCTTCAATCTGTTTTAAGACTTTGTAGATCTCTTATCAATTGTACTTCCTTTTGCCTTTCGGCCCTGTGCGGGCCATGCCATAATAAATGAAATACATACATACTGTGACGTGGATTTTTATTACTTCTCGGATCTGGACCGGATAGCCAGCATCCGAGATTAATCCAGTCGACAATTAGCTACAACCTGGAAATTAAACAAGATGTTGGGCGCCTGGCGGCTAACCGCCTATTTCAAAAATCTAAACCAAATCTAAACAGACTGTACTGAAGCGTCGGCTAGCAACAGTACCGCGGAGAGGGGTCGGGATTGAATGAAGGATTAGCTGGGCGTTAAGTAACGACTCGAAGTTTTGAATTTAATAACGAAAAATAGAATTTATTCAATAGACGAAATATGAAAAATATAAATAACAAATCGTGTACCCGGGGGTACTTCCCCGCGGGTATAAAACGGCTACAGGTCGTGTAAAGGCGACCTGCCCGCGATTTGCGAGTTTTACAATACTAAATAAACTACTAGCTTCCACGTAGGAGAGCAATAACAAGAAAAAAAAATAAATCAAAAAGAAAGAACTCGACAAATCAAGTCCTCGTGGGACAATAAATTAGCTAAAACACTAATTACTTCCACGAGGAAAATAAATTTACAAATAATTAACAAACTTACAACTAACGAAAGTACAGTCTTTGACTCAAACAATAACTAGAATAACAAAGTCGGGAGGTTCGCGGCCTAATTCAACAATAGCAATAACTAAGCGCAACCTGTGACGTCACCAGCCGTTGACGACGGCTGGTTCGCCTCCGTGAGACGAAACCTCCCGTTTAATCAATTATTATTTACAATTTTTACTAAAACTAACTTAACCTAACTCTGCGCCTAACGCAATTAATAAATTAAACAATTTCCCGAAAAACAAATATGAAAAATTAACTCGAACCCGAAATAAATAGAGGTTCTCGGCTAAGCCTCGAGCTTCGTCTCTCCCCGCAGGAGGAAGAGAGAGCGACAGTGACCGACTATCTGTCTCTGTCGCACTCAGGTGCGACGAGTATCGAACCGGCTTACTATAGATCACAAAATACTTCACTATAAAATATTGACTCGAACTCTAACTCAGATGCAGTGGGACACTGGTGACGGCCTACCCTTCGGAGATCGGCTTAATTCGAATCTCAAAAATACTAAAGAGCCTCGTGGCTGAATCAAGGCAAGATGGCAGACGGCCGTTGCCGAATTCGAATTATTATGAGTAGGAATGGCTAACGCTTACCGCTTTCCAGCCATCGCACAAAGAGGCCAAACTCCATGGTGCGCCCTTATAATTTCCCCTCGGGGTGGGATGCACTCGCACACACAACAGAAATAAGAAAGTACTGTAAGTAACCCACGGGACTTGAACGCAAAAAAAAAAAAAAAAAAACAGAAACTAGTATAATATGCTCAAAAACGCAACGAAAAGTGACACTCGTGTGCTTTCAACGCTAGTCTAACGCAGAGTGACGAGACCGCATGGCGCCGGTACTCAGCGCCCTCATTATGCGCTGAAATATTGATTTTTGTATCGAGCGCAAGATCCTGAAATATGGCGACCCATTGTCGCAACGCGCGAAATTTTGAAATTCGCTACGGTGATCTCAAATCGGAGGAACACGGATTGCAGGCTCTTCTTGGTGGTGGGAATCTCTTCCACCACCGATATCCCGCGTTGCAGAGTGCCCTCGGCACTCCCCCGTGTCCTCTCGGCCTCGTTGGTGGAGGTAGCGTGGCCACTATTATCCTCCGGAGCTTTTTAGGTGGCGTTCGTCGAAACAGGACCTCAACAGTCGATTTTTGGGCGTCATGCGTCCGTCGAGTGGCGTATTGGTCTGAGTAACAAGCCGTCGGGTAGGTCTCGGCTCCCCACATGTTAGAGAAAAGTCGCAAAACAAAACAAAAGAATAAATAATATGCTCTATCGTTTTTAGTCGGTCACGGTCGCCTCTCGGAATTATGGTTAGACCTCGGGGTCACTCTGCTCATTTACTCTATCTCAGTCATTCCGCTAAGGTCGTCCAAGGGGTAAGGAGTCTGTCGTAACATGCAATGTTACAACTCCCCCCCCCTTAGACGGACCACTGGGGCGGAAAACGCTAGCAAAACTGACCCATGGACCGAACTCCGAGTGGCGGCCGCACACCGCGTCTTACGTCTACAGATCCGTTCGGATCTGATGGCTTAAACGTAATTCCTTATCAAGCTAAACTTTCCCCCGGGGAGGCAATAACAACAATAACAAAAAATTATTTTCAGAAAACCCCCGGTTCAATCTATAAGTCGTCACCCGCTACTTTCCTCCTGCAGAAGGCAGAAAGACAAAAACTTAAAGGAGGGTTCGACTCCCCATACAAAAAAAATAAAAATAAAAATAAGGAACCGATGCTTGAACTCAAGACCTAAAGAACAAAAAAAACAAAATATAACGAAAATGACTATTTTAGTCTAGTTACTAATCATTCTGACACACAAAAAAAAATAAAATAAGAGACTACGAACCAACAAAACAAAAGGGAACTAAATACAGGGCGTCAATGCCCGGGCACAACGACCCCACGAAAATAATACCATAGTGACATAACCAAACCCAGAACACAAAAAAAAATACATAGTGAATTACTTAGTCTCACCCCGCCGGGTGACGGGAGAGGACCCAATCCGGAGTATCCCCCGCAAAAACAAAACTTAATATTTAAACTTTAGTTCATAATTTTTAACCTAAAATCTTCTCACCGGAAGACCATCAAACAACCAAAAAAAAAAAAAAAAAACGTAAAGAAGGAGACAAAACAACAAGTGGTGCGATGCTAGGAAGTCGCACCAGTAATCGTCCGGTTAGGCGCTCGGGCCAGACCAAGACGTTTCTTCGCTATCACTTCAACGCCAACTCGCCTCAGGAGGCCCTCGGGGCGGGTTCGGGCGGTGAGTTCCCTGTGCCTTGGCCTCTTCGCGTTTGGCGGCCAATTCTAAATGCCACGGATGGTCCTGGTAGGGACATGTCGCTGTCGTTGGCCCTGGCATCGAGCAGAGAGTGCAGAACCGGCGTTTCGGTCGATCGCAGAAACGGGATTTGTGACCTGCCGACCACAGTTCCAGCAAGTCAGCTGACTTCGCCGGTAGGCCAGTAAGGCGGCTTCTCGTTCTTCCCGGGCCCGTCTCTCTTGCGCGATGGCCTCTCGATTTTCGCGTGCTCGCCGTTCTGCCTCCCGGGCCTGTCTAGCCTGCATGGCTTCCCGTTCCTCGCGGGCCCGTCTTTCTCGAGCGATGGCCTCCTGATTCTCTCGGGCTCGGCGTTCCGCCTCTAGGGCCTGTCGTGCCTGCATGGCTTCGGCGCGGGCCTCGTCGGCCTGTCTTGCGGCGTTATGGGCGACTCTTACTGCTTCCCTGGCCCGTCTGTCTGCTTCCCGAGCTCGCTCCTCTAGAGCCTCCGGTGCGGGTTCTCGACGCGGATTTCGCGCTATCGGGATGTACCGCGGGTCCCTCGGCACAGGCGGTATTGGCACTGCTTGTCGTTGATTCGGCTCCGGGGGGGCCTCCACTTGAGGACTCGGACCCGCCATCGGGGCTAAGTTATAGATTGCCCCCGGAATAGGGTGCAGCCCGAACATTTCTCTAAGTTCCGGACTGAGGTACGGCCGGCGCCCTGGAATTTCCCACGGGGGAATGCGATTGGCTTCAGCTTCCTCCACCGCTAATACTTGGAGAGCCACCAAGTCACGACACGCGGCGCAGATGTCCTCGTCGTGGACGACTCCCGGTTGCTCTAGGGGGGGAAACATCTTTGCATTACCTCTCGGCTTCCTGGAGCCCTATCCCACTACGAACTTGATGGTGCAGCCGACTCAAAAGAAAATGACAAAAAAAAACTAATTCGTCGAACTGACCGATTATTTTCACGGAATTACCTAAACCCTAATTCCCTAATTCTCATACCGGAGTTTATTTCCTATACGCAACGAACATTCGTTAAAACTCGAATATTTTCTTACAAAAACACACAAAAAGAGAAAAGAAAACGAAAAGAACGTACGCGAAAAAGTTGATCTCAAGCCTCGTCGGAAGATAAGTCTTCCTCCTCAGATTCGCTGAGGTTAATGTCTACCTCCGGAGCGACGTACGGCTTGAAATCTTTAATGTGGTGTCGGCCGAGGGTCCTACCTGTATCGTCCTCTAGTTCGTACACGACGGGCGATACGACTCGCGTTACGATGTATGGCCCCTCGAACTTAGGAGCTAATTTCGCAGCGACGAAATTCGCAGCTGACGATAATACTCGCTTGCGCTTCCAGACTCGATCTCCTACTTTATAATGACCGTCTCGGTGACGTCTATTATAATACTGTGCCTGCCTAGTGCGCGCATTCTGTAAATGATGAGTCGCGAGATCTCTTAACTCCTGCAGGCGCGTCATTCGCTCGGCCCACTTCTCAGGACGTGGTTCCGGAATTGTGGCTGGACCTTCCTCCGCGCGTCGAAATTGTACTCGAGGCCGCGGTTCGCGACCTAGGTTCAAAAACGCCGGACTTACTTTGAGCGAACTATGCACTGCGGAATTGTACGCGAAACGGAATTCGTGTAGGTGGACGTCCCACTCGCGATGATCTTTCTCGATATAGGCCGTTATCATAGTCTTCAGGACCCGATTAACCCTCTCTACAGGATTCGCCTGCGCATGATAAGGGGGTACGTGAGCGTGTACGATGTTGTACTCGGCGCACATGTCATCTACGGCTTTGTTCGCGAACTCGGTTCCGTTGTCGGTGAGGAATACCTCCGGGGTACCCCACCTTGACAAAATTAAATCCTCAAACGCCGCGATAATATTTTTCCCATTAGCTTTACGCAACGGAATGCACTCTACCCACTTGGTAAATAAGTCCTCGAAGACTAGCAAATATTCAAAGCCTGATCGACTACGCGGAAACGGACCCATTACGTCAGCTGCGACAACTGCCCACGGTTGATCGACTACGCGATCTCCCATTAAACCAGCTGGCGGAGCTTGTTCGACTTTACACTGTTGGCACTGTCGGCATTTACGCACCGCGACTACAATATCTCTAAACATTCCCGGCCAATAATATTCCTCGCGGACTCTAGCATAGGTTTTCTCTATGCCTAGATGCCCAGACTGCGGATCTTCGTGTGACTCAGTGAACGCTCGAGCTCGGTGCTCTGCTGGCAACACTAATTTCCACGGATTAAGTTCGTCGATTATTGGCTCGGTCACCGGATTCGGTCGAAAATAATATAGTCGGCCCTCGAAGACCGACCACCCTCTATATTTCTTCGGTGCTTCCAGCACCTCTTGTACCCTACGGGTGTACCACGGATCTTGTGCCTCATTAATCGCAGCTAAATGTACGGCTGAGAGGTTTTCGACCTCGTCTTCGTACATTCGCGACAATGCATCGGGGACATGATGCATAGCTCCCTTCCGGTGTACGACCTCAAAGTCATACTCCAGGAGCTCTAATGCCCACCTAGCAAGACGACCGGTCGGATTATGTAAGTTATGCAACCATCGGAGGCTGCTATGATCTGTTATTACGGTAAAGTGGTACCCCTCGAGATAAGCGCGGAACTTTTTTATAGCCCAAATTACAGCCAAACATTCTTTTTCAGTAACTGAGTATTTTCTCTCGGTTTCCGAGAGAGTACGGCTCGCATATGCTATGACTCGTTCGACCTCGTCGATCGTCTGAGTCAAGACGGTGCCTATTCCAAAGTCGCTGGCATCCGTCTGCACTACAAAAGGTACGCTAAAATCAGGACACGATAATACTGGGGCGGTTGTTAACGCGGACTTTAATTCGTTAAAAGCTTGATCTTGTTCTTCACCCCATTCCCACCGTCTATCTTTGCGTAAAAGCCGCGTTAATGGCTCCGAGGAGCCCGCGAACGCTGGAATAAATCAGCGGTACCATGAGGCCATCCCTAAAAACCGTCGCAATTGTTTCAAGTTCCGGGGTGCCGGATAACTAACAATTGGTTCGATCTTGTCGGGGTCGATTTGTAGTCCCTCGCTGTTAACTCTAAACCCCAGATATCTTACTTCGTCCCTACAAAATTCACACTTATCCGGATTTAACGTTAACCCAGCTCTAGCTATTTGATCAAAAACGCGTTTGAGCCAGTCCATATGCTTCACAAAATTATCCGTAACTACAATAATATCGTCCAAATACGCGAAAACATGCGGTTCCATATCCGGTGTAATTAATTTGTCGACTAATCTTTGAAACGTCGCGGGGGCTCCGGTGAGTCCGTATGGCATTCTCGTAAAATGAAATAAGCCTCTGCCCGGTGCAGTGAACGCAGTGACTTCCCGACTGTCTGGGTGCAAGGGAATCTGATGATAGGCTTGACTCAGATCAATCGTTGAAATATACCTCGCGGCACGTAATTTATCTAAAATTCCGTTAATATACGGAATCGGATAGGCGTCTTTCTTCGTGACGCTATTCACTTTACGAAAATCTAAACAAAAACGGTAACTTCCATTCGGCTTTTTGACCATTACAATAGGGCTTGACCACGCGCTTTGTGAAGGCTCAATTACACCTTCGGCTAACATACGATCGACTTCAGCATGAATCGCGGCTTGAACTACTGGCGATACTAAGTAGTATCTTTGTTTAATCGGAGAATTTCCCTGCGTATCTAAGGTGTGCTCGGCTAGGCTTGTTAGTCCTAGTGGGCCCGTGACCGCAGGTAGTTCCTCCTCAAGAAACTTCTCCAGCACCGTTTTTTCTGCTGATGTTAGCTCGGCTATTCCATAACACGCGTCAGCTGACCCCGTGGTCGTTGCGGTTGATTCGCAAAACGATTTTGTGCCGTCAGGTCCATCTTTTAATCGCCACGCGTCGTCTCCGCCAAACATTTCTAACCCGAACAATCTAATAAAATCCATACCGAGGATGCACTCCCACGCTAATGACGGAAGAATTCGAATCGCGAGATTATGGGTTCTTCCTGACAGCTCTATAGGTACGATAAATTCACCTAGTACGGCTTCGGTTTCGCCGTTGGCCAGTATGACTCTTCCAAAGGCTGGTTGACTCAGTGACCGACCATTTTCCTCGGCGATTTTCCTACCTGAGGCTCCTAAGAAACTTCTGGAAGACCCGGTGTCTACTAGTGCGCGAATTTCCGACTCTCCGACTTTCACGGTTAAAAACCAGCGTGGTTGTAACTCGAGAGTCTGCATTGGTAAGCATTCTGCATCTGGCTCGGTTAGATTATTGGGACTCGGGTTTTTTATCGTGGGTGACTCGTTGTCCCTGTTCGAGACTCCCCCTGTTCGTTTCCCGGATTACATCGGGAACACGTCGTCGCGATTTCCCCTCTTCTACCGCAGTGGTAGCAGAACCGGGTTCTAGGTGCCGGGCACTCTCTCCATATATGACCTCGGCGCTCACAATTAAAACAAACAATTGTCGGTCCACCATCCCTCGTTGGCGTGGTATACGACGTTGTCTGTGCCTGTGAGTTAGCCGCTGTTGTGGCTATACTCACGTTATTTGGTCGCCTCGGAGCGCTTGGCCTAGTCTGACGCTGCTGCGTGTTCGCGACTACTGAATCTATTTTCTTGTCTAATTTTTGCTCGATCGCCGCTAATTGTTCTGTTATGGACTTCTCAAAGGACATCCTCCCCCCCCCCTTGACCTTTGCCGCCCTTCTTCCGCGAGCTCGGGGTAGTTTCAGCCCTCGGGGCTTCGGTCGTTACTGGTACATCTTTGATTGCCGCAAGTGCAGGAGATTTTTTTGTTTGTTTTAGTTCCTTCCTGCAGGCTAACTCGGCCATGTACGAATCCTCGGGGGATGGGGGTGGTCTATACGAACGCGAAAGCCTTAAATTTGTCTCCCTCGCGGTTGCGGCTCGGGCTAACTCCTGAAAATTCCTAATAAGTGATCTGTCTAACGTCTCGCGAATATTCGGACGGAGGTTTTCGAAGGCTAGATCGAGTTGGTCTTCTAACGCGTACGGTCGTGTCATACGGCTTAATAACCCGCGAATGCAGGTGATATATTCCACCGCTGACTCGTTTTCACCCTGTGTACGCGTCGCGGCTTGCTGACGGAAACGTTTGTTCACGGTTGAGTCGCCGAACCATCCTCTAAATGCCCGTTGAAAGTCCTCGTAACTGGACCAGTTGTCTCGCTCGAGTCTAAGCCATTCTGAGGCGAATCCCGTAAAAATTATTGGTAGAGATTGTATCACCTCCTCACCGGTTAACGGGGTAAATTTCCTGCAGTCGTCTAAACGACTCAAAAAATCCTCGGCGCTCTGCTCGCTACCCCCTCCGAATTTTAGATTCCACCGACGTAACGCCTCGACTACTTCTTTAGCCCTATCCCTGAATTGTGACCGCACGGGTACTATTCCGCCATCTCCACTATGTTGTGTATGCTGGGAGGGTGGGTGGGTATTCACTAGTTGCAGCATTGGCTGTTGATTGAACGGTGGATGACTTATCGGCGGGTGATTACGCTGCGCGAGGTTACTAGGCGATAGACTACGCTCTCGTGCGGCGTCCGCGTCTTGGCGTATGCGGCCTAACGTCTGTCCCGTTCCTACGCGTGGTGCAGGTTGTTCCGGTCTATTATTAATTTCTACTGCTTCCGGGATTCCCATGGCCCGTCTAGAGGCTAATACTCCAAGTCTGAAGTAATGGTCCTCTATTTCGCGCACCGACTCGGGTATCGCTGGCTGTATGGCCTCGTTTTGAGGCGCTCGCTGTAAGGCCTCGTTTTGAGAGGCTCGCTGGTACTCTCGACCGTATTCCTCTAATACGCGAGGGTAAGCCGTCGATCGGCGAGGCATCACCGCGGGTGCACCTTCGCCTAAGATTTCCCGGAGCGCCACATAATCTCTATAAAAATCTCCATACGCGTCGTTCGCGTCGGGGATTTCGCGAATTTGAGCTGGCCTTACTGGTGAGCTCGGTACGCTAGCCACTGGCCTTGTTTCTGCCATGCTTGACATGACTGACTGAGCCACCGAATATACGATGCTTGCGGTCGTCGTAGTCACCGGGTGCGATCCTAAATTAGTCGCGAACGAGACTCGAGGTGGCGAGGGGTTCGGCTGATATGGTTGGCTACAACCCGGTCGCGAGCTGTCGCCCAATGCGACCGCTGGTTCGTCTTCGGCCTCCCATGGGATCGTCACTTCACCCTGACTTCGTCGCCAATATCGCACGTACCGATCTCGCAGCTCTGCGATTGAGCCTGTGTCGCTAACGTGTAGTGAGCGCAGCAAGCGTGATAACTCCCCGTGATTTAAGTCCCAAAGACCGCCTCCGTAGGGGGTATCCATCGACGCCATGACTCGATACGAAAGCTAGGACTCAGTCGACACCACAAAAAAAAAAAAAAAACTGTACTAAAACACGAACGCGCGAATAAAATTCCCGAAGAAATCCGAAACGCTATCGCGACACTTTTTCCTTCGGCTGGTTTTTACCGGAAGGGTGTAAAAGTCACGCGCTCGCTCGTAAGAAAGCACAATCTAACCCGAAACTTGAACTCACGTAGTCACGTATGACCACGCACCAAAAAAAATAATTTTTACTCACGCGAGTGTTTCCAATCCGTATTTGGAAGTGCACGCAGAAAGTTCTCACTTCGAATGCAACCCGAACGTAAAGGTGAACGTATACTTGAACTGTAACCCGAACTCGAACTCGAATTCTAACCCGAACCCGAACCCGAACCCGAAAAAATACACGTAAAGCTCAAAACATACTACCGAAGTAGTACTCTATCTTCTCGACGAGTCTATCTCGTCGAGATCGCCTTGAATTGAGAACCACTGTTGGATCTCGTGCGATACTCAGAACCCACGCCTGAGCACCACTGACAAATACGAAATTCACAACCCGAATGTACGCGACATCTATTAGTTTCGAATTGACTGTTGCGAACGAAACATAAATATTCCCCTCGGTGCGGGGGTAGACTAAAAGTCCGTCGTAATATGGACTATGTTTTTCCCACCGACTAGAGGATATCTTCGCGAAACCCGAAATAGAATAGTATTTAGCCGTTGAACTCTGGATAATAACCTCGCTAGCTAGCTATTATTGTTTATTCGCGAATTAAATGTTGTCCACCTGGCAAGTGTCGTGATAGGACTCCGCTGGTACTCGGTACGAATGTTTACAGCGGTATGTCGCTATCCGATCACCTATAGCACAATATATCCTCCACCACAATTCATGCACAGGGAAATATTACACAAAAAAAAATAAACAATTCAATAGCAGGCATATGATATTCAGTAGCAATAATATCTTATAACTAAGATTGGTGAACCGTGTCCAGTGTCCCGGCGCATACCACGTGCGTTAGCACGGCTATAGCTGAGTTTTTTTTTTCTCTAGCGGGGAAAACCACGGCTAAAAAAAAAAGACTAAAACCAAAATGCACCGAAGTAAAATACTCGGTATTCCTTAGATAAGGACCCGAACACAAAAAGAAAGGCTTCGAAAGCCGCGCGACAAAAGAATTCAAACTCGAAATAAACAAAAGAGTCGGCGCCGCACGGCTACGATACAAAGTAGCTTCGAGCGTACGCACTGCTAATCCTTCTCCGGTTGATGGAGAAAATATACAACTGACCTCTCTTTCTCTTAGCAACAGTGAAGCCGTTACTAAGCACGAACGATAATTTATTTAACTAAAATACAATTTAATTTTCTCAGGGCCCCACGTTGGGCGCCAATTTGTGACGTGGATTTTTATTACTTCTCGGATCTGGACCGGATAGCCAGCATCCGAGATTAATCCAGTCGACAATTAGCTACAACCTGGAAATTAAACAAGATGTTGGGCGCCTGGCGGCTAACCGCCTATTTCAAAAATCTAAACCAAATCTAAACAGACTGTACTGAAGCGTCGGCTAGCAACAGTACCGCGGAGAGGGGTCGGGATTGAATGAAGGATTAGCTGGGCGTTAAGTAACGACTCGAAGTTTTGAATTTAATAACGAAAAATAGAATTTATTCAATAGACGAAATATGAAAAATATAAATAACAAATCGTGTACCCGGGGGTACTTCCCCGCGGGTATAAAACGGCTACAGGTCGTGTAAAGGCGACCTGCCCGCGATTTGCGAGTTTTACAATACTAAATAAACTACTAGCTTCCACGTAGGAGAGCAATAACAAGAAAAAAAAATAAATCAAAAAGAAAGAACTCGACAAATCAAGTCCTCGTGGGACAATAAATTAGCTAAAACACTAATTACTTCCACGAGGAAAATAAATTTACAAATAATTAACAAACTTACAACTAACGAAAGTACAGTCTTTGACTCAAACAATAACTAGAATAACAAAGTCGGGAGGTTCGCGGCCTAATTCAACAATAGCAATAACTAAGCGCAACCTGTGACGTCACCAGCCGTTGACGACGGCTGGTTCGCCTCCGTGAGACGAAACCTCCCGTTTAATCAATTATTATTTACAATTTTTACTAAAACTAACTTAACCTAACTCTGCGCCTAACGCAATTAATAAATTAAACAATTTCCCGAAAAACAAATATGAAAAATTAACTCGAACCCGAAATAAATAGAGGTTCTCGGCTAAGCCTCGAGCTTCGTCTCTCCCCGCAGGAGGAAGAGAGAGCGACAGTGACCGACTATCTGTCTCTGTCGCACTCAGGTGCGACGAGTATCGAACCGGCTTACTATAGATCACAAAATACTTCACTATAAAATATTGACTCGAACTCTAACTCAGATGCAGTGGGACACTGGTGACGGCCTACCCTTCGGAGATCGGCTTAATTCGAATCTCAAAAATACTAAAGAGCCTCGTGGCTGAATCAAGGCAAGATGGCAGACCTCGTCACCTTCCATTTCATTCGTATTCAAGGAATTGGTGTATTGGTTGTACTATATGAGTGCACCTTTCCTGATTTTTTTCAAAACTTTTCGGCCTGCCGTCAGGGAGATCTTTCAAGTCGAAATTCTGCGATTTACGAAATCCAAGAACTTTCGATCGATGATATCTCAGCATTGGAATGTTGTATCGACACAAACAAGGTGATCGATGTATTTGTCTTGAATCCAACTTTTGGAGAAAAAAATATTCTGGATCCTCACAGACGCGTTTTGATCGCCGAAAATTGATTTGTGGAGAATCCGGAATGAAATGTTCCAAGATTAAAAAAATTTCATATTCGGCGAAATTTTGTTTCTTTTCTTTTGTTTCTTACAAATCAATTTTTGGTGATCAAAACGCGTCTGTGAGGATCCAAAATATTTTTTTTCCAAAAGTTTTTTTCCAAAATGCCTAGTTCTTTCTTTTATTCTTTTTTTTTTTTTTTTTTTTTTTTTTTTTTTCTGATGGCTCTACATGGAAGCTGGCCAACTCTCCGATTTTTGATTTTGCTTTTGCTTTTTGCTTCTTTATACTCTTTTGTCTCTCTGATTCTTGCGTTCTGATACTCTTTACACTGTCTGATTTTTGCTTTCTTTATATTCTTTATAGTTTGTTATGCTTTAGTTATGTGCTGTAGTTCCTTTCTGTCTTTACTTATCTATATTGTATCTTTAAGTCTTCATATATCTATTTTGCTCGTTTATAATTACATGTGTGTGCCTATGCATCACCTGGCATTAATGTATTTTTCTATGTATAGGGGCAACCCGTGAATAAATAAATAAATAAATGAATAAATAAAAGTTGCATTGAAGTTGCACGAATCCATCGACCACCTTGCTTGAGATAACTTCGGAACGGGGGGCGAGAAAATTTTGAAAGATAAATTTTTACTCACATCTTACTATGAAAAGAGCTGCGAGAACCAGTCCCCTCCATTTCGAGAGTGCCACTCGTCGTCTTTTTATTGCTTTTTGCACTATGAACAAGAATAATTATTTTATATTCATTGTCAACCGATGTTTGGGGTACCTGATAAATTACTAACTTAAGTTTTATCTGCTGCTGAACACCCTAGAACGCACGAACACAAAATTTTTACTTACGTCTCATCGTACAGATGATTGCGTAAACGCATTTGCGGAACCTTCCAATACTCAATTGCCGCACGAAATTATGCAAAAGTTTTTGCCGAGAACTCGGAGACAACTTGTCTAGCTCATCAATCTGAGGCAAGACTCCATCTTTCAGAAATAGAGTTGTTTTTCCATAGTGCATGGCGTCTTCCGCTATTCCTTGGTTACCTAGTAGCGTCTAGAAATAACGATTTTAACTCTGAGGAAGTCTTTCCCAAAGGGAATTAAAGTTGACAATCAACAATATAACAGCATAGGGAACATCAATATAACAATATAGGGATAGAATTATAATTTTGATGAATAACTAACTCTGCAAAACGCTTTGGCTTCCAATTCTTTCATCTGTGCGGGAAGATATTCCATGCAACTATTTTTGAGGTCGGTGTAGGAGATTCGCCGTGGGAAGCCGTTAGTCATTAGATCTAAAACTGCATTCAGGCCACAATTACTTAGTTGCTTAGCCACCATTCCACCGTCAAAGACGAAGGCTGCATTTTTGGAGTTGGGCTTGATGCAGTTGATATACGCCGATTCCTAATAATAATATCGAACAAAGTTGTTTTTCGAAACGTCATATGTTTTTAAAGGTTTATAATCTTCGAAACTACAGCTTGATGAAAACAAAAAAGTTTGGCGCACTGTGGCTTTGAAAATTACATTGTTAAAAATAGAACTAAAGAATGAATGCTTACACTTTTTTTCAATTCCGTCAACAACCCCGAAAGTTCGTCTGTCAGCTGTGCTGTCAGACTCTTCTGGGATGTGAACACGCAGCTTACGGTTTCACGGACCAGCGAGTTCTTTGATGTTCTTAACAGCTTTCGGAACGGCTCTCTTATGTAAATTATATTTTTTTCCAGGAAATTTTTCTGAAATAATACAGATGAAGAAAGATTTTAATAAGGTATGAGGTATTAGGTGGGCAATTTTGATTATTTTTTTTTTCATGAATATACCCTACTAATGTGTGACCTTCATTACAAAAGCCAAGGCAAACCAAAAATAGGCAAGATCAGTTTAACAGACATAACAGAAGTAAAAAAGAGACGAAAAAGTAAGAGAGTAAAAAAAAGACTTCTATGATGTTTGCTACAAGGTAAAAAGGTATTACACATTGAATAGTTACCGTATTATAGCACACAGGTTCCGCGTAATGCTGCACCACGAAACCCTCCGCGTCCCGTGGCCTAGTCAGTGATTTATAGGTGGCCTTGCTGGGCTTCAAGACCCCCCGTTTTGAAAATTTCCCGTGAATCGAGTTCGTGAAATCTTCAGTCTTGGTTGTTCCCATATTGGTGTAGTCTTTGAGGAGGTTGAACAGACCGCTCTCCCCTTCGAACGTTTCTGTAAGGTTTTTGAAATGAAACTTGAAAATGAAAGCGTGAGGCTGATCCGTCAGAGTGACTCCACTTGTCGACCATATTATGTTTATTCTATCCTGCCCTCTTATGATGCTTATCTCTGCTATTTTATTTTATATTATCTTATATAATTTTTTTTATATGATTTTATATTTCATTAGTATATTATGCACTAAGGGGAAGAGATAGGACTATTTACGACAAGTGCAATATTTTCAGGACAAGTCGTAGGTGAGCGCGTGCACTTTTGCTCCCTAGGGAGTAGAAGTGAGGTCTTCTTTCTCCCGCATACGTGACCGACTCGAAAACAGTTACCGCAGCCTGCTGCAGTTAGACCTGCTACAGGCTTGGAAAACAGCCATATTCATGCCTGTGTTATAAAGGTACATTTCCTAACAGTCTATACCATTACCGAACAGTTTGTACCATTACCGAACAGTTTTCGAACTGCCCGGGAATCAGCCGTTTCGCGCACTATTTACGGTGCGCGAAGTCGAACTTCCCATGCAGGTGTTACAAAAAAATCATTGTTAGTAGTGTGCTCGATTCAGTCGTTCTGAAGTGAGAATTTTTCGTTTTTTAAATTATTGTTACATGACTTACCAATCAATGCATTATTGCACCTGTAATCGATGTTTGGCAGCTGCAGGCCCTCTTTCCTTAGCAGTTCTTCCTCTGACAGCAAAACTGATTTTGTGAAAAGATTGAACATCTTTTCATTGCTGTAATTAATGCATAACTGCTCCAAGTCGTTTCCCTCGTAAAAGTTCTCTGGAAAAAATAATTATCATATTATATGTATACCTAGATCAGATATACAAATGACGTTGGAGACGTCATGTAATAGAATCTATAAAAGGGATCAAAGAGAAAAATCTTAGTTCCCTAGTCTTTTTCTGGACCCCTCAAAGAAGCGTCATATCAAATTGTTGAGAAGCGAAGCCTATCCGTTTAACTGATCCTGCCTCATAATCTCGATAGATAGAACATTCAAACCTGAAATGTTGAAAAATAAAAGAGAACAAAATAGAAATTACCGAATCCCGCGAGGTCAAGCAGACAGATGCTTTTATCGAATACGGCAGTCTCGATGGTATCGTTGATTTTTTTCAGTATGTGGTCGAATACGGCGCTATATATGGCTTGGCATAAGGCGTCTCGGCTTTTAACGGCTTTGAATGTACTCAAATTTCTCCTGAAAAAAAAACATGTATAAAATTTTGAATACATTAATCGAACCTTTGGTCTCATTATTAAGTATTCCCAACAGTTTTTCTAAATCTTTTCCTGAAAGCTCACCGAATACTTTCTTTGCCACTGACGATGGTGTCAGCGATCAAAGCCTTGTTGAGTTCTACCGCGTCGATCCCAAGCTGCTCTGCGGCTATTTCGACAAACTTCTCGGACTCAGTCTTCACTGTAGATGCTGAATGGTCGCAAGGGTCATCAAGCATTTCTATATTCCCTAGATTAAGGATTGCCGACATTGTCGCAAAGATCTCTCTTTCGACTTGATCAGATACGCCGATCTGACTCAATATCTATAGTGTGTGGAATGAAGAATATGTGAATATATTTTCATTTCTATCTTCAATCTGTTTTAAGACTTTGTAGATCTCTTATCAATTGTACTTCCTTTTGCCTTTCGGCCCTGTGCGGGCCATGCCATAATAAATGAAATACATACATACTGTGACGTGGATTTTTATTACTTCTCGGATCTGGACCGGATAGCCAGCATCCGAGATTAATCCAGTCGACAATTAGCTACAACCTGGAAATTAAACAAGATGTTGGGCGCCTGGCGGCTAACCGCCTATTTCAAAAATCTAAACCAAATCTAAACAGACTGTACTGAAGCGTCGGCTAGCAACAGTACCGCGGAGAGGGGTCGGGATTGAATGAAGGATTAGCTGGGCGTTAAGTAACGACTCGAAGTTTTGAATTTAATAACGAAAAATAGAATTTATTCAATAGACGAAATATGAAAAATATAAATAACAAATCGTGTACCCGGGGGTACTTCCCCGCGGGTATAAAACGGCTACAGGTCGTGTAAAGGCGACCTGCCCGCGATTTGCGAGTTTTACAATACTAAATAAACTACTAGCTTCCACGTAGGAGAGCAATAACAAGAAAAAAAAATAAATCAAAAAGAAAGAACTCGACAAATCAAGTCCTCGTGGGACAATAAATTAGCTAAAACACTAATTACTTCCACGAGGAAAATAAATTTACAAATAATTAACAAACTTACAACTAACGAAAGTACAGTCTTTGACTCAAACAATAACTAGAATAACAAAGTCGGGAGGTTCGCGGCCTAATTCAACAATAGCAATAACTAAGCGCAACCTGTGACGTCACCAGCCGTTGACGACGGCTGGTTCGCCTCCGTGAGACGAAACCTCCCGTTTAATCAATTATTATTTACAATTTTTACTAAAACTAACTTAACCTAACTCTGCGCCTAACGCAATTAATAAATTAAACAATTTCCCGAAAAACAAATATGAAAAATTAACTCGAACCCGAAATAAATAGAGGTTCTCGGCTAAGCCTCGAGCTTCGTCTCTCCCCGCAGGAGGAAGAGAGAGCGACAGTGACCGACTATCTGTCTCTGTCGCACTCAGGTGCGACGAGTATCGAACCGGCTTACTATAGATCACAAAATACTTCACTATAAAATATTGACTCGAACTCTAACTCAGATGCAGTGGGACACTGGTGACGGCCTACCCTTCGGAGATCGGCTTAATTCGAATCTCAAAAATACTAAAGAGCCTCGTGGCTGAATCAAGGCAAGATGGCAGACGGCCGTTGCCGAATTCGAATTATTATGAGTAGGAATGGCTAACGCTTACCGCTTTCCAGCCATCGCACAAAGAGGCCAAACTCCATGGTGCGCCCTTATAATTTCCCCTCGGGGTGGGATGCACTCGCACACACAACAGAAATAAGAAAGTACTGTAAGTAACCCACGGGGCTTGAACGCAAAAAAAAAAAAAAAAACAGAAACTAGTATAATATGCTCAAAAACGCAACGAAAAGTGACACTCGTGTGCTTTCAACGCTAGTCTAACGCAGAGTGACGAGACCGCATGGCGCCGGTACTCAGCGCCCTCATTATGCGCTGAAATATTGATTTTTGTATCGAGCGCAAGATCCTGAAATATGGCGACCCATTGTCGCAACGCGCGAAATTTTGAAATTCGCTACGGTGATCTCAAATCGGAGGAACACGGATTGCAGGCTCTTCTTGGTGGTGGGAATCTCTTCCACCACTGATATCCCGCGTTGCAGAGTGCCCTCGGCACTCCCCCGTGTCCTCTCGGCCTCGTTGGTGGAGGTAGCGTGGCCACTATTATCCTCCGGAGCTTTTTAGGTGGCGTTCGTCGAAACAGGACCTCAACAGTCGATTTTTGGGCGTCATGCGTCCGTCGAGTGGCGTATTGGTCTGAGTAACAAGCCGTCGGGTAGGTCTCGGCTCCCCACATGTTAGAGAAAAGTCGCAAAACAAAACAAAAGAATAAATAATATGCTCTATCGTTTTTAGTCGGTCACGGTCGCCTCTTGGAATTATGGTTAGACCTCGGGGTCACTCTGCTCATTTACTCTATCTCAGTCATTCCGCTAAGGTCGTCCAAGGGGTAAGGAGTCTGTCGTAACATGCAATGTCCCAAGCTGCTCTGCGGCTATTTCGACAAACTTCTCGGACTCAGTCTTCACTGTAGATGCTGAATGGTCGCAAGGGTCATCAAGCATTTCTATATTCCCTAGATTAAGGATTGCCGACATTGTCGCAAAGATCTCTCTTTCGACTTGATCAGATACGCCGATCTGACTCAATATCTATAGTGTGTGGAATGAAGAATATGTGAATATATTTTCATTTCTATATTCAATCTGTTTTAAGACTTTGTAGATCTCTTATCAATTGTACTTCCTTTTGCCTTTCGGCCCTGTGCGGGCCATGCCATAATAAATGAAATACATACATACATACTATAACGTTAACGCTATGCTCGTCTACTTTCTTACCGACCTTCATATCCAATAATTACTACTACAATCACTAAGAGGTCAAGAAACTAATCACTTTATACATACTATAACATTGCGCATTGTTTCATCAATTGTTTAATGAAACGAAATTGAGAGTTTTCAATAAAAATAATATGATTGTATATAATTAGATATAAATTTCCCATGTAATATGAATGTAAAAAAAATCAGAGCGAAGAAACTTCAGCTACCAAGCTCATTTTTTAACAGGAGTTCATTCAAGATTCTGAGAACCGAGATTTTTTTTTTCTTTCGTAAACACCCCATTACATGGATAAAAAGTAAAAAATGTCACTCTACCTCGCGGATCAAGCGAAATTGTTCTGCATATCGATTCCATCTTGCCTTGTTCCGAGCCACGAGGCTCTTTGGTATTTTTGAGAATCAAATTAAGACGACCTCCGAGTCGGTAGGCCGCCACCAGTGTCTCACGTCATAATAGAGTTTGAGCTTTAGTTTTTTGAGTAAGATTTTCGAGTTTTGTGTCGCGTTATAGTATTTCTGTAGAGCCGTAGGTTTCGCACCTGAGTGCGAGCGAGATAGTCTGCTTACGTCACGGTCGCGCTCTCTCTCTCTCTCATACGGAGAGATTCAGAACTGTATTATATTTTGAATTCCATTTAGCCTTTTTGTTTCGCCTACGAAGGCAGAGTTAGTTTAAGTTAAGTTTAAGTAATAATTTTGTGAATTAGTTTTGTTAAGCCTTGCGGACATATTTCAGTCTTTTATCTGTAAGTTTTGTTCCGCGAGGGACGTATTTGTCGAGTTATTTATTTTTTGCATTATTTTGTTGTGTTATTGCTCTCCTACGTGGAAGCTATTAGTTTATTTATTATTGTGAAACTCGTCAAGCGTGGCCAGGTCGCCTATACACGATCTGTAGCCGTTTTATACCCGCGGGGTAGTACCCCCGGGTACACGATTTGTTAATTCTATTCTTCATTCAATTTTTATTCAATAAATTCTATTTTTCTTTGTTAAATTTCAAACCACGAGTCGTTAATCAACGCCTAGCTAATCCTTCAGTCAATCCCGACCCCTCTCCGCGGTACTGTTGCTAGCCGACGCTTCAGTACAGTTTGTTTAGCTTTTGTTTAGATTTTTGAAATAGGCGGTTATCCGCCAGGCGCCCAACATCTTGTTCAATTTCCAGGTTTTAGCTAATTGTCGACTGGATTAATTGTATTTGATGGTCTTCCGGTGAGAAGATTTTAGGTTAAAAATTATGAACTAAAGTTTAAATATTAAGTTTTGTTTTTGCGGGGGATACTCCGGATTGGGTCCTCTCCCGTCACCCGGCGGGGTGAGACTAAGTAATTCACTATGTATTTTTGTGTGTGGTAGGACGAGTTTGAATATGAAGAGTGAATGGATGGTGATCTGTCTGATAGAAGGGTCGAGGAAGAAGTTTTAGCTCGGAGGATTTAAGATGATGTGTCTTGTTGAAAGGTCGAATATGCAGTGCCGGTCAGGAAAAGAATAGGTTCACGTGTAGGCAAGTTATCACATACCAGTGGTATGTGGGGCCAGTGAAGCGGCGTGACTCCCAGGGAGTCAGGTGAAGAAACGGAAGATAAAGCAGACGTTTAGTTTAGTAGTGGTCATATTACGTGTGGGAAAGGAAAGGAAGAAAGGGTACGTCCAAGCCCGGACGTAACACCCCCCGTGTCAGAGGGAACATACCGCTTAATTTTATGGGGTATGTTTCCATTGACGTATAGGGTGTGTATGTGAATATGGTTGTGTCGATTACGAGTTATACATATACAGTTTTCAATGGTGTTTAGTACAAAATGATATGAGTATAACATAATTTTTCAGATATTGTGTATTAGTGTGGAGGTATAGCCCAAAATTTTTTCTATACCATGGGAAATTTATTGGTAAAGGCTGTGTTTTACAAAATCATGTGTGTTTGTATATATGTTTGTGTATATCTCTTATGTACTAATAAAACATTGTAATAATATATAATTCAGATATGAGATTTGATTATAAATCAAAGCTTTTATCATAGAGATTTTTTTTTTTTTTTTCATAATATAAGTTTGTGATCAAACATATAAGAATAACTAGAAAAACATTCATTGAAGAAATTATACTAGTTCTAAACATTGTATTTTCATCACAAAGTGAAGAAGCAGCGTAGTAGCGTATAACTCTTATGTACTAATAAAACATTGTAATAATATATAATTTTATCATCAGCTAACTTTAATAATATGCTAGCTGATCGTGAGCTAAAGGTGTTAGTTCAAGCGAGACCTCGGTTTTACGTTGCGACTCGTGTTTGGTTTTAGTCGTCAACGGGTCGGGATTTTGGGGTAAATGGGGGTGGATAATTTCTAGCTCAATAGGCTTTTCGTACGTGGCCATTTTCAAACGCTTATTGTCACGTTTTTTAATTTTCTTCAGACACGTAACGAATGTAAGAATCTTCCCGAATAATGACATTTTATAAGCCAAGAACAAAGCTCCTAGTAAGCCTAGACCGATAGCGGCATAGGAAAGGCCGGTTGTCAGGTTGTCTGTATTTTGTTGCGTGCGTCTATGTGTGCTTATTTCTTTTGCTTGTTTTATGATATCGTCTAACGCTAGACTATTGGATTTTAAGTCGTCGGCGTCTAAGAGTGTGGTCTTGTATTGGTGGAATATAGGAACTGTAGATAGGTTCACAGTACGGTTAATGTTCAACTCTCGATATATTTTAGTGAGGTTTAAAGTGAATTCTGGAATATACGAATGTGATTCTATCGATGAGATTGAATTAGAGGCACTGAGTGTTACAGCCTCCGAACGTCCGGAACATCCACTGTTTAATTTTAATATTCCTGAGTCGACCAGGGTGACGCGTGTTGTGTGTGTATTGGGACATATAATGTGAATGGTTTCAGGATTTGATAAGGAGTAAATCCAGGTATTGGGAGATCTTGGTTTCGCCCAATACGATCCATCGAATGAGTTTATCCTAACATTGCATGTATTCAATCGATTAGACACATTATCTAGGAATAATTGCATCTCGCATGTCCTATGATTATTGTTGTGGTAAATCGGGTGGCTTTGAGTACAGATATAAGAGTTCTGTGATTTCTTGCAGTTTGTAAAATCTGTTTTTGATAAATGGAAGTAAGAGTTTCTGTCTGCAGATATTGCTATGTAATCGTTACTAGGAATTATGTAAGCGAATGTATTTGTGGTTCCGTCGTAATTTTGTCTAACTGGAATTGGGATTAAGTGGTATAGATTAAACGTATCGTCATCTAATAGGGGGATTGATAGTATGTATATTAAATTTGGGGTCGTATATAAGATTTCTAGTTTTGATACTCTGATTAATTCTTCCGCATAGACATCTCTCAGCGGAACGGGGAATCTTAGGAGGGGTTCTAAGGATTGAATATGACGCAGGCTGGATATAATTTGTTTAGGCGTAAGGATCTTAGGGTGTATAATTCCCTGATGTGCGAAAAGTATTGCGTCTATTAAAGAGTTTAGGTCGAGTTTGTGTTCACTGATAATTTGACCTAATTCGACAGTATGACGTAATAAGGCAATCACTATTGTGTTCATGTTCAATTCTTCTTCTAAACGAATAGTATCATTGCGCAATGAAATTGTTTGCGTATCGAGTTCATGCAAATGTATATTCATGTTGTCTAGCTCTTTTCGATGGGCTCCTAGCATTGATTTGATAATACTCGTTTGGTTTGCCAGTAGGTTAGCCAGGTGATTAGTGTCGTTAAATAGTCTGTCTATCTGTTCGTTATAATATTCGCCGTCGGCTTCAGTTAATGTTCCGTACAATGTTTTATGAATTTTTCCAACGAATCCGAACCAAGCTCTCTTTTTACGGGGATGTGCAAGGCGCGAAAGCTCCTCGTGTGCCATGTTAGCATCGTTATATCCTATTAAATCTTCAACTTGGTCTTGTGATTCTTGTATTATCAGTAGTCTATCTTTTGATACGTTTATGATGTCTTTGACTGAACAGTCACTTCCGAGTTTCTGACAACTATTAGACAAGAGGTTTGCATATTTCGTTATTGTCTCAAACTTACTTAATAGATTTTCGATATTTATATAGTTGATTAGTCTCCATACGTTGGTGGATGTGCGTAAGTCGGGTAATTGGTCATAATAGATGCCCGGATTCTTGTCGAATCTCGCCGTCGTGTATGGTGTTTCGAAGTTAACTGCGTCTACCGTACCATATCTGCAATCAATATATGTTTTCAGTACTAACTGTCCCTCAATTTCCTATTCTATATATGTTGATTTTGCTAAGTTTCTATATTATCTAGAAAATGTTCAGTCCCTTATATGTGCCAGTTTTAGTTTATTTAAGTGAACTATTTTTGTTCTGTTCGGGGTAATGTAAATTTCTGCGTTGACGTTGTCGATTATTTGTTTAATAGTGTAGGGACCTTTGTAGTGGTCGTCGAATTTTGAGCGTGTTTCGTTTAATAGGAAGACTTTTTGTCCGGCTTCAAAGGTTTGCGGATTGATTTGCCTGTCGTAGTAAGCTTTTGACTTTAGTTTAGCTTCTTTTAGGTTTGCTGCTGCTTGTTTTCGTATGTCGTGCATGTTCGTTATTAGGTCTAAAATGAAGCTGTTGTACGTATTTGTTGTCGCATTGGTTGGTATTGTGTCTGTCGGTAGGCGTGCTTCTTTTCCAAAAACTAGATTATGTGGGGTGAAGTTTGTGCCTTCGTGTTTAGCGGTGTTGTAGGAGAAGATTGCAAAGCGAATGTATTCGTCCCAGTCTTTGCCAATGTTTGTGTAGTGTTCGATGTGTTCGATGAGTACGAGGTGGCTGCGTTCCAGCGATCCATTTGATTGCGGGCGGTAAGCAGTTGTTCGGATTTGTTTAATTTTGAAGAGTTTGCTAATTTGCTTGATTGTAGTACTCATAAAGTTCTGTCCTTGGTCTGTCAGTATTGTTCGTGGCGCTCCGTAACGCGTAATGTACTCTTTGGTAAAAGCTATCCCTATTGTTTGGGCAGTAGCGTTAGGAAGTGGTATTGCGTCTACGAATTTGGTTAAGTTGCATTGGATCGTTAATAGATATTGGTTGTTGGATTTCGTGATAGGAAGTGGGCCAACAATGTCAAGTGCTACTTTATCGAAAGCGTCCGCTGGTGTATCCGTGATTATCATCGGTAGTTTGGTCTTGATTCTGACTAATTTTTTCCTCTGACAGCTATCGCAAGTCTTAATGAAGTTTTGGATTTGGATTTTCAAGTTTGGCCAGTAGTATTTTTCTCTAATTCGGTTGTATATCTTTGTAACTCCTTGGTGACCACCTATTAATGATTCGTGATATTCCCGTATTATATCTTCGCGTAATGACTCTTCTGGTGTAATGATTTCATTAGTACACAATTTGATCTTGATGCTAGTATTTCTAAAGATCGCGTGAAATAGTTTCTTCACAATACGCCACTCGAGAGTGTCTAATCCTGGGTTTGCTTTAGTGAGCGAGAATGAATTGATTTTATACGTAAACAAAATTTGTTTTAACCTAGTTATCAAACGGTAAAGATCTTCCAATCTGATTCTATCTGTGAGTTTTTCTCTAGCTACGAGAGAGATTACGTATTTTTGTTTATATTTTGTGGCTGTTATTCCGCCTTTTTTTGATTGTTGAATCGTAAAGGTTTCTTTCTTTAGTATGCTTTTGTTGATTAGTTGGTTTGTTAGCTCGTCTTGCCAAGGGCAGTCGGCGTGAACGCAATGAACAATGTTATCCTTCCTCGTAAATAGTCCGTCTTTAGATTCTGTTACATTAGTCGCGGGTGTTATATTGTTTAAGTTGGTTATGAATTCCTCGAAGCTAGGTGTGTTTTCGTTTTCTGTGGTGTTAGTCGGTGTGTCGGGGTTGAATGAATTGGTATCGGAGGTTTGATCGGAATCAGTGTTCTCGTTGTGCGACGAGTTTTTAACGTTTTCTGAATGATTACCTGTTTCGGTATCACTAGAATTTTGAGGATCGTTTGCTATGTCGGAATCGATATCTGTTGTTAGGACGGCAGAAGGGACGTCGGATGTTTGTGCGTTTCCGGATTGGGTAAGTGAGTAGGTGTCACTTCGGATGGTCAGTTCATGTGTAGGTGGATAGCTGTAGTTGCAGATAGTGATTTTAATACTCGTGTCTTTAAATACGTAGTGGATCATACGTTTGCCCGGGAAAAAAAAATTATATAAAATTATATATGAGAATATAAAATTATATAAAATTGTATCTTATTTCATATAATTTTGTATGATTATATCTAGATTCTTACACTAAATTGTATAAATTTTTATAAAATTATATAAAATTATATAAATTTTGTAAAATTTTATATAATTATATATTATCATACATAAATCAGAAAACCCTGAACCGTAGACTTATATATTATTATATATAAATATATATAAAGATATAAAATTTTATAAATTTTGTATTTTGTTATAAAATTATATAAAATTTTATTGGATTTCTTAGATTAAAATATATCATTATATAAAATTATATAAATTTTTATATTATCGTATATAATCATATATTAATCAGCAACCTCGAAACTACAGCTTATATATTATGATATATAAATATATAAAATAATATAAAATGTTTTATATTTTGTATTTTTTTATAAAATTATATAAAGCCGTGTTGGATTCTTCTCATTAAATTGCTCGTTTCTGCAAGTATAATTTATCGATCAATATTTAGTATTAATTAACATTTTTGATGATTATATTTATATATATATAATTTTTGCAGCACTTATATTGATTTTCTTTTTTTTTTTTATCTCTTTCGTTAGTATTAATAACTCTTTATGAACTTACCGATATATCAAGGATAGGAAAAGGATAATATTTTGTATGGTTATTAAAAAATAAAAATTTAAAATGTATTTTGAGAAATAAAATTTGAAGTGAGCAGCAATAAAAAAAATTCTATAGAATTTTGGTTCATATATTTCGTCTCATATTATTATATAGAGTTATATATAAAAATGTCTTATTTTATATGATGACATAAAATCAGTTAAATATAAGAGTTTATATAATTGAATAAAAATATATATTTTTATATATAATTATATAAAATTATACATTCGGATATATTTTGAGATAAAATTATATCATGCCAAAATTGAGATATCATTTTATATAATTATATATGGTCAACTATATATAATTCTATATAATTATATAAAAAAAATTTTTCCCGGGCATGACCATGTCCCAATCGAGTTTATCTATACCACATCCCAATTTTGGTATCGATAGGGATTGTACTCCGTCCTGTATTAACGCCGATTTCAATTTACTTAATGTCTTATACATCGTCTCATTTGTTGGTTTATTGGTGTGATATTGTTTTGTGACTAGGTTGTAGATTATACGTCGAGGGTATTTAACTGTAATTATATCTGTCACTACGGGGTCCATTGACCGTAAACGCTTACGTTGTATGAGTCCGCGTTTTACCATTTGGTCTGCTATACCCTGTGAAGCTTTGCAATCGGCTGAGATACAGTGTGCGAGATTATCCTTCTGTTCTAATAAGTTTGCTTCAATTTCTTGAATATTCCTGTTGTGAGTTAGTGGTAGAAAATCTAAATCTACAAGAAATTGACTGTATGGGGGTGTAGTTCCCGGTCGTTTCTCGGTTGATGTGCCTGCTTGTATGCCCCGTGAGGTGTCTAACATAGAATCGGTAGTGGAATTTTTATCTGAGCTATCGTATTTTTTATAAGTAGGTAACTTTTTCCGTGGCGCTGGATTGCTGGATGTTTCTGTATCGCGACGGCGTTTGGATGGTCTTACTTTAGTCTGAATTGCTTCTGTATCTGAATCATCGTTTGTCGAGTCTGTTGGGTCAAGTGGTTTTGTTCGTCTCTTTCGTGGTCTTGTGTTTCCGGAAGATTCAGTACTTCGATATCGTTTGATTCTTTTTGTTGGGTGAGGTAAAGGGTTAATTGTTTCGCTAAAGCAGACGTTTTTGGGTTTTTCGGAAATTATTTCAACATCTGAGCTGTCTGAATAATGTGAGTTTCCTTTTGGTGGATTGTTTGTCTCTACTTCTATTTGTGTTTTGGGTCGTTTAAGCGGTGCAGGATTGGTGGTGTCGTCTGTACTTTGTCTGGGATGTCGTGGAAATTGGTGAGCTGGTTTTGGTTTTTTACTATGCTCTGGTTCTGTGGGGTCTGTCTCTGAACGGGGACGTTTTCCTTCCATAGGTAAGGCTTGAATAGTATTGGAAGGAGGGTTTCTTGATAATGCATCCGCGTTAAGGTTTGTTTTACCTTTTTTATAGACTACGTCATAAGTGTATTCATCGAGTGTTAGTCTCCAGCGTAATAGTCTTGATGTCGGGTCTTTGACGCTGTTCAACCAAACCAATGGCTTATGATCTGTTACCAGTGTAAAAGCTCGTCCGTATAGGTATGGTCTAAAATGTTTGACTGCGAAAACTATAGCTAGTAACTCTTTATCTATAGTTGAGTAATTAGTTTCTGCTTTATTTAATGCCCTGGATGCGTAGGCGATAGGTAGATCTTTTCCGATCTCTCCTTGACTGAGTATGGCTCCTAATGCTTGATTTGAAGCGTCAGTTGTGACTATAAATGGTTTTTGGAAATCTGGATAGCGAAGGATCGGTTCGTTACAAAGGCAGTCTCGTAAATTTTCAAAAGCTCGTTGGTGTTCTGACGTCCAGACGAATGGGGTATTCTTTTTCAGTAGATTATTGATTGGTTTTGCGATTTTCGACATATTAGGAATGAATCTTCGATAGTAACCGATAAGGCCTAGAAATTGTTTAATTTGTTTCGGATTCTTGGGAATTGGGTAGTTCCTTACGGCAGCTATCTTATGTGGGTTTGGTTTCACTCCGTTCTGGGTTATTATGTGTCCGAGGTATGCGACCTCTTTGCGTAGAAACTCGCATTTATCTGGTTGCAGGGTTAATCCTGCTTTCCTAAGTCTGTCCATCAATTTCCTGAATTTATTCGAGTGGTCTTCTAATGATTCCGCATAAATAACTATGTCGTCTAAGTACACGAAAGCTTCGTTACCTTGTAACCCTGAGAGTGCTTGGTCCATTAATCGTTGGAAAGTCGATGGTGCATTTTTGAGACCGAATGGCATCTGATTGAATTCAAAATGACCATGAGGGGTCGAAAAAGCGGTTTTTGAGCTATGGTCAGGGTGCATTGGGATCTGATGGAACCCTGATGCCAAGTCGAAAGTTGAAAAATACTTCGCGGAACCCAACTGATCTAGTATGTCTGTTATATTTGGTAGTGGGTAGGCGTCACCAACAGTTTTTTCGTTCAATTTCCTAAAGTCAATTACCATGCGCCACTTTTTAATGCCTCTAGCGTCATCTTTCTTCGGAACTATCCAAACTGGGGAGTTGTATGGGGACGAAGAGTGTTTAATAATGTTTTGTTCCAGGAGCTTAGTTACTTGGTTATTTATTTCTCCCTTGTGTGCTTGAGGATATCTGTATTGTTTGGTGTGGATTGGTATATCATCTATGGTAGGAATCGTATGGCTGACTAGTTGTGTACAGCCTAGTTTGTCACCCGGTAGAAAAAAGAGATTATTGTATTCTGTCACTAGCTCGATTATCGATTGTTTTTCTTCATTATTGAGATGTTCAAGCCTTAAGTTTTGTTCTAAGATTTCGAGTCGATTTGCATCATGATTTGGTGATATGTTTAACGTATGTGAATCGTCGCTCGAGTTTGTTTTTTGGCTATGTGTTAGAAACATATGTGAGTTGTTAACAGTTTGTGTGTCTGTCAGTTCAGCAACTTCATTTAATGTAACTGTGGGTCTTTTTATTCGTACCACCGATTCTCCTGAGTTTATTGCATAAGTGTATGCAGAGCCGTCTCTGTTTGTGACTAGGGCTTTACCGAAAAAAATATTGGGGCCTAGGATTTGTTCCTCTAGTAATAAGGCTCCTGAATTTGTTGTCGGTGGGTTAGTTACTTTTACCCTTATCACTTGTGCTGTTCGAGGGGGAATCAAGATAATGTTTTCGTCTATTATTTTTAGTTCTTGTGAGTCGTCAAAAACTACTGTATTTGTTTCGAAAGAAATCGTGGCATTTGCGTCACGTAGAAATTTTAAGCTTAAAATACCATCTTGTTTTATAGGGAGTGAGCTATCAACTATATAAAATTGAATGATTAAACGAACTTACCTAAGTGAAGTTCAATCAAAATTGTATGTAGGGTCTCTTCCGAAGAGATCAAATGTAGTACCCCCTCTTCCCGCCAGATGTCGCCACGGTTTAAAGTTCTAAGAGGAAATTTCCCCCTATCGATATATCGATCCGGATTTCATTATTTTTTCAAAGTAGATATTGCCGTATTGAATAATTGGGTGTCTATAGGACTGGGATTAATATATGGGTGGGACTGATCTCTTCGGAAGAGACCCTACATACAATTTTGATTGAACTTCACTTAGGTAAGTTCGTTTAATCATTCAATTGTATTTCGGGTCTCTTCCTCAAGATCAAATGTAGATGTTCAAAGTGATACGGCAATATCCGGTAGAAAATGAGTGAGCTATGTACTTTTTAATGATGTTTTTAGTGTACCCATAGAGCAAATACATAGGGTGTAGGTTATAATATGTTGTAATGTATATTATATGTATATAATGTCACTTATGCAGACATTAAGTTAACGATAATAGTTCTCAAATCTTTAATATTGCTTTAGCAAATGCAGTATTGTCGGGCTGGATTTGTCGGTCGTAAAATTTCGCAAAGGTCGTGGACTCTTTGGTCCACCCAGCCGTCTTCATTATGACATCGATATTTACGCCCTCTCTTTTTGCCGCGGATGTCGAGGCGTGACGCGTACTATACGCCGAGAATTTTTTGATGTCTATTCCGCTGTCTTGTAGCATATTTTTGATCCAGCGGCTTAAAGTCTGAGTGCCAACTGGTTTATGCGGTTTTTTAAAAGAGATGAATAATGTTTCATTCGACTCTCTAATATCCCGTGTCCTCAGTAAATATGCTTCTAAGACTAACATTGGGCAAATGTTATGGTCTTTTTTATAACGGGGTATGCTTAACAAGGGTTGTTTTTTATTAATCCCGGAAGTTTTTATCTTCTCGGGAATTTTTATCTCAATTTTGTCTTGTGTTTTTTCTATATTGTTAATTTTTATAAGGGATAAGGTCTGTATACGATGGCCAGTTATCAGAGCAAATAAAGTAATCAACTTTTTTGATAATTTTTCCAACGATATAGTTTCATTGGGGTTCAATGTTGCCAAATGATTTAAAACGATTTTTGGATTCCATGTTTGGTCATATTTTGGAGTCAGAGGCCTTAGTTTCGCTGCTCCTTTAAAGAAGCGTTTTATTCGACTGTCTTCCGCTATCTGGGGTCCCAGAATCAACGCAATAGACGATCTCAGAGTATTTAGAGAACCATATTTCGCTCCCCGCAAATATTCGTGCGTGAGACATTCGAGGATATCCGAAATGGATCCTTTGTACGGATCTATTTCTTTGCGGCTACAGAATGTCCACCATTTCCTTAGTGCACAATCATATTGTGTGATTGATGAATTGCTCAGCGAAGATACCATGATCTCCATTGCCTCTGTGGGCACCTGCTTCAATTCGAAAGCTCTCCGGATAACGTTGCGGCAGCCAAGGTAAGGTTCCGCCAAAGAGGGTGAGGTTCTCTAACAGAAGAAGTTAACAAATTAATGTTAGGTCTGAAAAGAATTGGTTCAGATGTTAGCATGGACAGGTAAAGTGGATACCACGACTGCGATGGCCATTGTGGCACTATGATTATTCCGCGAGCTTTTTCACTCTTGATTTTTTGTAGTGTCCTTAAGATCATTATGAAAGGAGGAAACGCATAAAAAAACAAGTTGTTCCACGGTATCGTAAAGGCATCTACTGCCTCACAATCTGGTTCTTTACGCCAAGAGACGAACCGTTCGCATTTGGTGTTTACTTTGCTCGCAAAAAGATCTATATCCGGCCATCCGAGAATATTGACGATTTTCTTGTACGCATAATCTGATAGCATGTATTCTGTTTCCGGTTCTAGTTTACGAGATTCTTTATCTGCTTCCGTGTTATCTTTTGTGTTAATATATGACGCAAAGATCCATATATTTTTATGTTCGCACCATTCCCAAATGGCACGCGCAAGGTTGTTTAAATTTATGTATTGAATTCCGCCCATTCTGTTAATATATGCTATTGCGACTGTGTTGTCGATACGTAACAGAACATTGCAGTCCTGGAGGTCTCTAGCATAACATTTTAATCCAAAATACGCTGCCTTTAGTTCGAGCACGTTGATCGGTAATTCTCGATCCTCTTGATTCCAGAAACCATGAGATCTCTCCCCGTTACACGCTATACCCCAACCCGAAAGAGATGCATCTGAGAAGATTTCTAGGCAAAACTCCGGTGATTTGATAGAATTATTTAGAACGGGGCCCTTTTCTAACCACCACTGTAATTCCCTCTCAGTAGTTTTTGGTAACAGTATCTTCCGATTGTAATTGTTATCATTCGCTAACAGGGCTAGATACTTTTCACGTTCAAAAATCTTGGTGTGACCCCAACTATATTTTATGGCAGGGCAGCACGATACCAGATATCCCACAAATTCTGCCAGTTCTCTTATTTTGCATATGCTAGTATTTTGGAATTTTTTAGCGAGTTTTTTAATCTTCATTTTCTTTTCCTGTGTTAAGTTTATAGTCATTCTGTCGGAGTTGAACACAAACCCTAAGAATTTACAGCTTGTATTTGGAGTAAAATTACTCTTCTCTATGTTAATAATAAACCCTAATCTTTCCAAGAGCGTACAAGTTTTTTCGACGTTACTTCTACACTCTTTTTCAGTGTTGCTAATCAAGAGTAAATCGTCAAGATAGATAACGGATCGGTTCCCTTGACTCCGTAAAACTGTTACGACAGGTTTTAAAATCTTTGTAAAAACGAAAGGGGCGGTGCTGAGCCCGAAAGGTAAACAGTTGAATTCGTATAAGACGTTATTAAAGAAAAATCTAAGATATTTTCTATCTCTTTCAGCTATTGGGACTAAGTAATATGCGTCTTTCAAATCTATATTGGCCATGAAACAATGTGGAGTTATTAATTTTGAAGCTGTTTTCCAGTCTTCCAACTTAAAATGTTCTGTTTGGATAAATTCATTCAATCTTTTGAGATTTAGAATCAACCTGAACGTCCCATTTGGTTTAGGTACCAGGAAGATGTCTGAAATAAATTGGTCCTTGGACCCTTTACATTTTCTCACTGACCCCTTCGTTTCTAATTGAGTTATTAATTTTTCTATATTTCTATGTTCCACGGGTGACCAAATTTTTTGTCCAGGTGGGCAGGATTGGTAAACCTGTGTTTTGAAGGGTATTTTGTATCCCTTGATCCACTTTAATAAAATTTTGTCCTTTGTCAATTTTTTCCAGTTATCGAAATAATCAGCGAGTCTTCCCGCTGTGCGACTTACATCTTTTAAAAGCGTCTCCTTGATGGCTGATGATTCTGCTCCCTCCGGTTGTTTTTTCGTGGTGGCTGTGCTCCCCGAGGTCCCTGAGACTTGTTGTACGATGCCCATGTTCTGAGCCCGCTGGTTGATGGCACCGTCTTGTCCCTTGTCCTTCGCAGCGGGGTCTTCACGTTTTTTGGACCGTTGAAATAACGATTCTTTGGAGCAGTTTTTAAATCGTAACTGGAACGTTGAAGTACTTTTTTCGACCTTATTGTTTCCCCCAGATCTTTTCCAAAAAGCCATTCATCCGAATTTGCAGTTGCCAGAGTTTCCTTAAAGGATGTATTTACATTCGATACCATGAGGCTTTTTCTAATCTTAGTCTCATTATGTTGGAGGTCAGCGAAGATCCTTCCGATGTCGCTTATTCTTTCTATCATTGACAAGTTTTCTTTAGTCTTTTCATTCTTAAAAAGAGTGTTTAGACAACTCCCAGCTGCTCCTAGGCCTGCAGCGATCTTATCTTGTTTCTCTATGATTCTGTTATCTCTCTTAATAACAACCTCTTGAACCACCTCTTTAACTTCAGGGTTAACTCTGGGGGGAACAATATTAGTACAGTTTTTGGGGGGAGGATATTTCTTCAGTATATCATCTTGATGTTCTTTGGGAAAACCTTTTTGGAGAAGTTCATTCCAACGTATGGCAACGTCTTGATGTACGGGATCTGCCAGTTCCCTTTCTTCCAAAAATCTATTCCCAATTACTTTTAGGATATCATCGTCCAATGTTGGCTCATTGTTTGCTTCCGCAGCTGTTTGGTTTTGATTTTCATCCGCCAACGGGTTTTGACTGGCTACCCTTTTTTCAGTTTGTACTTGCCCCTGCTGAGTCTCAGGGTCAATATTTTCTTGATCATCCATCGTGTTGGTTTCTTCTCGTGGTGGTGTATATCCATTTTCTGTCTCTGAGCGGTCGACGCTATGTCTTGACCTGTAGGCTGACTTTGAGCGACTGCGGTGGTGTCGCTTCAACACACGAATTGACCTCGAACGACTACGGTGGTGTCGTCTTGATGTATGGTCATCTGACTCCGGCGAACTGATGTGTCCTATTGTTTTTTAAAAACAAAAGAAGGGCTACTGTTAGGCACTTTTTGCTTATTTGGATAGTGAAAGTAATAACTTTCATAGGCAGATATGATATCCTCGAAGAGGACGTTTTTGTCTGGCAATGAGTAATAACTCTATTCCAATCAGTTACTACAGAACCATCTGTTCTCAGTATCTGTGTTCGATCTCGATCACTGTTATCAGATGTAAGAGTAATAACTCTTATGTGAAAACTCCCTCGCCTTTTGGTCCTATTTTTGTCTGAGTAATAACTCTCTCGTATGGGTTAGAGCCCATACGAGTGACCATATACCTCCTGTAAGCGGCATTGTATAAGCGATAGCTTCTCTCATAGGTTAGAGCCTATAGAGTATGCCTGTGTTCTGTCCGCCATCTTGATCTAGAGAAATTGAAGTTTTTAGGTTAACTTACTACGTTTATGTTTTCGATGTTTCTTCTTCTTTGTTCGCTGTAATTCTTCTTCTAGGCGTCGAAATCTTTCCTCCCAGTCCATTTGTCTGTCTGAAGACCCTGGTGAATAGCTCCTCTTTCTTTTATCACTCATTTTCTTATTTCGTTGTGTGGCTTGTCCGGCACAAAGAAAAGGAATGAAATCCGGATCGATATATCGATAGGGGGAAATTTCCTCTTAGAACTTTAAACCGTGGCGACATCTGGCGGGAAGAGGGGGTACTACATTTGATCTTGAGGAAGAGACCCGAAATACAATTTGTGCAATTTTCCACCGATTTGGACATCAAAACTTCCTAGTGTTTCTAGGGTTCTGTCGGTCACGCCTGTTATTTGTACTCTGTCTGGTTTTGTACAACGGGTGTCTGGGTTGATTGCATTTAGTTTCATTATATTTACATCGGCTCCGGTATCGATTAAAAGTGTGGCTGTTTGTTTTTGGAACTGTGGTGTTTGTAGACTAGTCTTGGGAGTTTCTATCGTCGATGTTGCGAGTATGCGTGCAGTGTTTATAGTATCGTAAGAGGGTCGGTATGAAATAGGTAGAACACCTGTATTTCGCGAAAAGATTTGATTATTTTGGAAGCAGATTGTTGCGTTTTCTGCTCGTAGAAATGCTGCGCTTAAAATACCGTCTTCTTTTATTGGGAATAAATTATCGACCAAGTGAAATTCGTGACGCGTACCAGCAAATTCTAAATCGAAGCTACCCATTGCGTCTGTAAAACCTTCTATAATACCTGTAATACGGCGTATATCATTTGGCGTGCAACGAGTGTCGCGAATAATTACTCCAATTTTAATTATGTTTATATTTGCGCCAGTATCAATTAGTAGTTTTGCCGTTTCACCGAGGATCTGTGGTGATTTTATTTCGATTATCGGAGATCCTAAAACGATTCTCTTATTGTGCTCGGACGTTCTTCCGACGTTTGGGCTACCGCTACGTCCGCACGGTAGTCCCGTGACTCGTTTAAATCATTCTGTCCATTAGGTGTCTGATTTGTGTTATTATCTGTTATAGTATTGACGGTTGCAGTGTTGTTTTGACGTTCGGAGTTTTGCCTATCGTTATTTCGCGATTGGTTTGACCGTTCTCGAAAATTATTATTATTCGAACGATTGTAGAATTGAGTTCGTCGGTGGTTTTGGTTTTGGTTTTGATTCCCGTTATTAGAATGATTTGACTGTCTGTTGTAATTGTTAAAATATTGACGGTTGTTGCCTTGATGATTTTGTCGATTATTAGTATCGTTTTGGGATTGGTTGGATGTGGAGTTTGGGCGAGCTTGTTGATTTTCGGAGTTTCTCGTACGACATTCATCGTAAACGTGTCCAGGACGTTGACAATGCGTACAGTATTTACTATTACGCTGCTTCGTCTCGCAATTTTCGATCGAATGCCCTCGTCTTTTACAATACCTACAATTTTGTGATGATTGATCTCCTGGATTTGACCTTTTTTGGGGACAGTATTTGTCTAAGTGGTCTGTTTGTTTACAAATTTTACATTTTATTCCGGTTTGGCTCGATGATGCGGCGTCGCGAAATGGTTCTAAGAACTTCCTTTCTGATATAAGTTTCTCGACCCGAGTAGCTACATCTATCGCTTCGCGTAGTGTGGCAGGTTTTTCGCTACCTACTCTGTACTCTAAATCGTTTGATAGACCTTTTATAAATGATCGCGTAGCTGTGTCTTTAATGAATTTATTTAATATAGTAGCTTGCTCGAGATTATTAGAAGTTGAAGACACTTCACACGCCGTTTCGACGAGCTTTTCCATTCTTATACCGAATTCTAGTGCGCTCTCGTTTAGTTTTTGCACGGATTGTGAAATTTGAGTTTGTATATCTGGTAAAAGTTGCTTCGGAGAATAGGCGCGCTTCAAATCATCAAATAACTTAGGTAATGAATCCAAACTTCCTCTTTGTATATAATTTTCCGCTGGACCTTCAACTTTCGTGGACACTAAAGTAGTGAACAACGGTATGTCACGAGCATGAATCGCGCTTTTAACTTGTTCTATTTTTCTGATGAACGATGTTACTGGTATATTCGTGCCATTAAACGTGGGCACTAGATTGATCGCTGCCTGCAGCGGTAAATACGGGCTGTTCGCGGAATCGTTTCCTTCTGAACCTGGCATTTTATCTGATAGTGATTCTTAATTTATGTGTTTAAAATAGTAAAGACTTACAATAGGATTGATGTTATTAAAATTATCCGCACTGACTGCATATCAGGTGTACGATGTTCGACGTCACTTCACTTTCGGTGGCTCGTTGTAAGCGTCCTTCTATGTCTTCGTTGACTTCTGTAGTAGATTTTGTAGATTTCGTTCGTATGGCTTCGTAGATTTGTAGATTATTCGTGAGTTTGGCTCGTATGGCTCCGTAGGTTTGTAGATTATTTGTGGATTTGGCTCGTATGGCTCCGTAGATTTGTAGATTTTTGTGGATTTGGCTCGTATGGCTCCGTAGATTTGTAGATTTTTGTGGATTTGGCTCGTATGGCTCCGTAGATTTGTAGATTTTGTGGATTTGTGGACTGTTTATATGATCACCGAACAACTTGTATATAAATTGGTATTGTCAGATCTGTACACACACTGGATTCAAAATTTTCACTCTTTCACTTTTTCGCTTTTCACTTTTCACTTTTCACTTTTCACTTTTCACTCCAGAAACGGGCTTCACTTCTCTTCTTCACTTCACTTCTTCAATCGTTTTTCTTCTGACACCAGTGTGACGTACGTGACGTCGTTATTGAGGGTTCGACCCTGTTTATACTTAAAGTAAGTGGAGAGGAAAGTATGGAAAGGGTAATGAGCGATTGGAATAAAGTTGATTGATAATTATTTATTGATTTAAATGTAAGTGTGTGTGTGGTAGGACGAGTTTGAATATGAAGAGTGAATGGATGGTGATCTGTCTGATAGAAGGGTCGAGGAAGAAGTTTTAGCTCGGAGGATTTAAGATGATGTGTCTTGTTGAAAGGTCGAATATGCAGTGCCGGTCAGGAAAAGAATAGGTTCACGTGTAGGCAAGTTATCACATACCAGTGGTATGTGGGGCCAGTGAAGCGGCGTGACTCCCAGGGAGTCAGGTGAAGAAACGGAAGATAAAGCAGACGTTTAGTTCAGTAGTGGTCATATTACGTGTGGGAAAGGAAAGGAAGAAAGGGTACGTCCAAGCCCGGACGTAACACTTTCGGAATTTTCGACTTTCGGAAAATCGGATTTTCGGAGCCCTGAGCCATCTACATTTCGACGATTCGAAATTTGAATTTTCTAAACTTTAGTCTTTCTGAAAATTTTGAAATCGTTAAGAATAAATGCGGAAATTTGATCGTTCGAAGCTTTGGAAATTCGGAACTCTGAAGCGGCCCAAAAAAAAAATTGTGCACAGTTCGATCACAAGGGCAATGAAAATTAACAAAATGCAAGGTCGCTAAGCAACTTGAACGTTTATTATCACAGGGTGGCCACTTAATTCCGCTCACGAAATTCCCTGACTTTTCCCGGTTTCCCGGACTGAAATCATAACTTTTCCCTGACTTTTTGATGTGCCATATGTAACGAAACCACTAAATGCTGCATTAGTATAATTCGTATGTGACCTAAAAATGCTCGAAGTATTCGTCGTAATCGGATTATTCCATAATTTGGAACGATAATTAGGTATGAGGGATAAAACTGACACGCTGAATACTGATTAATCGTACGATATTTTGATATATTATGCAAGCGTTTATTTGAACTAGAAGTATGGAAACAATATGAATGCATATATGTGACACTTGGAACATAAATTTCAATTTTGGAATACATAAATTGTCTTTAGATTTAAGGAGCTTACTGCTCAAGACTACCTTACTTACGGATAGAATAATTTCACGGCTTCTTTGAATTCAACATAGCATAACTTATACGATATAAAATAAATCATTATCAGCAAAACCATAAATTGCACTAGGCCAGGACTAGATCACAGTAAAAATTTTGATTAGTACATTTGTATATTATATAGTCAGTCTTTATGCTTATTTACGAAGAGTCTGTATCTCTTCTTCAATTATTGCTGCTTCTCTTGAAGCGTCTTCGATTAGCTTCTATTTCTTTGCAGCCAACTCTTTCACCTTAAGTTGGCCCGATTAAAAACATGGTAGAGAGGGTTTGGAGTCACAAAATACCGCAGAAGTGACGAACCGCGGAGACCTGATCTCTGCGTGTGTGCCGAATTGCGCGCTCAATGCTCAATTTTACTATAATTTAACTTCTTTCATCACATTCGAGGCAAAACAACATTTAATAATTTTTTTTGAATTCATTATTTTTTTTTCGGGGTCAAGGGCTCATTTCACACCCCTGGTTTCTCAGAGTCTTTCGTTTCTTTTGATGAGTAGAATTTTTGAAGACAATAGAAAAATTTGACCATTAATTTCGAGGTAGAGGTCAATTTTGCGGGGCCATGTTTTTACAGATCTCCATCGATCTCGAACTAGAGAATCACCTGGCCAAGCCATGACACATAATTTTTATACACCCTGTACAAGCCCGTATATATTTACAAAAATTATGAAGCCTCCAATCAATACATTGAGACAAAAAGGGTTGTTATCAGTAATATATCTATATGATATCCTATGCATAGGTAGCACTTACAACTTATGCCAAGACAATGTTACGCAAACAATACAATTGTTAGAACAACTTGGTTTCATAATTAACTATAATAAGAGTACACCCACACCCAGTCAGACATGTCAATATCTTGGTTTTGTTCTCAATTCATCTGAATATTTATTAGAACTTACTGATAAGAAAAAGAATCAGGTAGTGAATTTAATTAATAAATTTAAAATTGGAAAAAGGTTTAAAATTCAGGAGTTCGCCCAGTTATTGGGAGTACTAACGGCCTGTTGCCCAGCAGTAGCATACAGTCGAACATACTGCAAGAGGCTTGAGAGGGAAAAATTTCTAGCATTAACAGTCAATGATGGAGATTATGAAGGGCAGATGGTTATCGAGAAAAAACTAGAAGAAGACCTTCAATGGTGGAGAGAGAATGCACTGATAGGAAAAAATCCCATAAAAACATTTAAATTTGCAATAGAGATAAGCTCGGATGCATCTTTGACTGGGTGGGGTGCCCATTCGAATGGAGTCAGCACCCATGGATTTTGGAATGATAGGGAAAAGAAGTGCCATATAAATTACTTGGAACTTTTAGCAGCCCTTTTTGCCTTGAAGTGTTTTGCTTCACGGTCCCATAATTGCGAAATACTCATAAGAATGAACAATACTACGGCAATAGCATATGTCAATGAGGCAGGAGGTCTACAGTTTCCAAAATTAAGTGAGTTGTCACGAAAAATCTGGCAATGGTACGAAAGCAGAAAATTGTGGATATTCGCTTCGTACATTCCATCAAAACAGAATGTAGAAGCAGATGCAGCATCTAGAATCACAAATGCTGATACTGAGTGGGAATTAGCAGACACAGCATATAACAGAGTTGAACAAAGATTTGGAAAATTCACAATTGATTTATTTGCAACTAGGATAAACAAGAAAACTGAAAGGTTTTGCTCACGATACCCAGATCCCGAAGCATCTGTAGTTGACGCGTTCACTATATCGTGGAAAAATGAACACTTTTATGCATTCCCTCCTTTCGCATTAGTATTGCCTGCGTTGCGAAAAATAATCCATGATGAAGCTTCTGGCACAATAGTTGTTCCATACTGGCCAACACAGCCGTGGTACCCCTTATTTTTCTCTCTCCTTAGTGGACCACCGTTAGTATTAAAACCAAATAAACATTTACCACTTTCTCCTTCTAGGGAAGGAACTCACCCATTGGCAAAAAGTCTTTCGATGGTGGCAGGGAATGTATCAGGAAAGCTTTTATACTAAAAGGGATCCCACAAGAATCAGTCGACATCATGGTGGATGCTATAGCACAATCAACAATTAAACAGTATGAGGGACCCCTCAGACAATGGTTTAAATTCACTGAAGATAAAGGATATGACACATATAACGCGAATAATTTCACGATTATTGAATTCCTGACCAAAAAATTCAAAGAGGGAGCTGGTTATGGTACACTCAACACAGCTAGATCAGCAATCTCACTAATTTCTTCAAGAAATATATCAAAAGACGTATTGATATCCAGGTTTCTACGAGGAGTATTCAGGAAAAGACCCATTGCTCCTAAATACAATAACACTTGGGATGTAGATCCGGTCCTCAAATTCATAGAGAATTTACAACCCTTCGACCAATTGAAGGCTAAAGAAGTGTCAGAAAAAACAGTGACGCTACTGGCACTAACTACAGCAAACAGATTGCAGGCCCTTGCATTAATAAATATAGAAAACATCATAACATTACCTACAGGGATAGAGATTGAGATCCCAGATCTAATTAAAACTTCTAAGCCAGGTGCATATCAGCCAAACTTGTTTCTACCGTTTTATCAACAAAGGCCGGCTATATGTGTAGCCACAGTCATCCTAGACTATATAAGATATACTAAAGATAGAAGAGGTGACAACAAAAAATTGTTTATTCCAACTGTTCGCCCATATGGCCCCGTCAGCGCCCAAACCATCGGGCATTGGATAAAATCCTTACTGTACAAAGCAGGAATAGATACGAATACGTTTACTGCTTATAGTACAAGACACGCAGCAGTGTCAGCCGCCTTCGAAAAAGGTGTAGATGTCAATACAATCAGGCGCACTGCGGGCTGGTCATCTCAATCAAAGACCTTCGCAAGGTTTTACAACAGACCAGTACAAACTCCTTATGACCACTTTGCAAGAGCATTATTAGGAGACGAGGAAGAATATAACAAGATTTAGTATATATATTTCATCTTTATAAAAAAAAAAAAAAATAATAATATATATATTTATATATATATATATATGTAATCTATAAATAAATAAGATAAGCTCTAAACATCTACAATCTACATGTTATCATCGAGAACGAGACGCGTAATATAATTGAACGATCAAACGAGCCTACCGAAGGTAGGCGAAGTTCGATCGCAATTATATGAAGCGTCTCGTTCGAAGATGATTACCACCCATCCCTGAAAAAATTACCCGTATTATGACCCGTAATCATCAAAAAATATTAACTCGAAATAAGACTCTGAACGATATGAAGATGGCGCACCTCACGAAGTCCCAGAAGACCCAAGAGACGGCGCGATTTTCAAAAACTCTAAACGTTGTGAAGTTTTGTACAACCGACAGTACTACATGTTATCATCTTCGAACGAGACGCTTCATATAATTGCGATCGAACTTCGCCTACCTTCGGTAGGCTTGTTTGATCGTTTAATTATACACTGACATTTTTAAATATCCGAGTACATTAGAAATATGGTGAATTTTATGTATTATTTATTCTACAAGATACAAACCAAGTCTACAACGCCGAAAAACACAAGTCAGGAGGACCAAGAAAATATTTCCGTTCTTTTGACCGACGATAGCCTGTCCTTCGTACCAATTGAAGGGTTGAAACCAACCGACAGCTACTCAGTCGAGTCATTGGATAGAACACTGATTCAAGAGGCATTGCTGGAAAACAGTATAAGTGCTTATAACTCCGATGAAATACTGTTCGATGGAATTATAATCGGAACGACTCAACTTTCCTCAGCCCGTGCCGTAGCGTCTGGCGGGGAAAAAAGACCAATTCAGAACGAAGTAAAAGACACCGATTCGGCGGTCAAGAACACAAAATACCGAAATACACTGGATGTGAATGTAATAGATATTTTGGAACAGCATCCATTGGGTCCATCTATTTTATTGATTTATATCCATACACACCAGTTGGACACTCAATGTCAATCTTATGTATGCGACATAATCGTGTTGCACTTCCTGAAGAATGGCATTCAGTGAGTATAAGCTGTAATGATAACACTGGTCTACAGTGGTTTTGTTGCCCTAGATATGAAAATGATTTTGGGTCCTTTTATGCACACAATTCATGAAACTATCAATGATTTTGTTAGATTTGCTCTGATTTTTTTTTAAATCTTTATTTTCGTTTCACATTACAAAAATCAAAAAACGAGAAATAAAATAACAGATATATTTATAATGTCAATAATATTTTGAGAAATTAGGATACATCGAAGTAAATACCCGGGAAAAACGAATTAGATCTGGCCAGATCTTTAAATTGTCTCTATCTGACGAGATCTGGTCAGATATAATCAGATCTGACCAGATATAATACAAAGAAAAAACAGATCAGATCTGGCCAGATCCGATTAGATCTGGCCAGATAAACTGAATCAAAAAATATAATCAATGTTGACGAATCTGACAAGATATATACTCAGATCTTCAAATTGTTGTGATTCTTGTTACCATCATATGCTGGATAAATTGTGAATGTACTTGTATAAAATCCAAATACTATTCTGAAATAAGGAAGATAATTATTGACAATAAGATTTGTTTTTTATTCTTTACCTTACGACCCGGGAAAAACGAATTAGATCTATTTATATCTGCTCTGATATGACATTTTAGACATGCTCGGATCTAGTTATATCTGATCAGATCTGGCCAGATATAACTATATCTGGACTGAAAACTTTCCCAGATATGATTAGATCTAGTTATATCTGGCCAGATCTGATCATATCTTGGAAAGTTTTCAGCCCTAATATAGTTATATCTGGCCAGATCTGATCAGATATAACTAGATCTGATCATATCTTGGAAAGTTTTCAACCCAGATATAGTTATATCTGATCAGATCTGGCCTGATATAACTAGATCTAATCATATCTGGTTAAGTTTTCAGCCCAAATATAACTAGATCTAATCATATCTGGGAAAATTTTCAGTCCAGATATAGTTATATCTGGCCAGATCTGATCAGATATAACTAGATCCGAGCATGTCTGAAATGTCATATCAGAGCAGATATAAATGGATCTGACCAGATATAATTAGATCTGACCAGATATAATTATATCTGATCAGATCTAATTCGTTTTTCCCGGGTAAAGAGGAAAATGTCGAAAATATATTTTATATTTCCATAAAACGCCTTTTATGAGCTTTTCTTTTATAATTTTCAGGGGATTTTCAATCTCTTTTCAAAGACCTGCAGTAATCTGCCATCATGTGACAATCCCATCGACCCTGATATCTTTCCTCCATCACTTTTAGATCTTGGTGAAACCGCTTTCCCTGTTCCTCACTATAATTTCCTGAATTATCCGGAAATTTATCTAGATGATTGCGGAGATAGTGTAATTTAATACTCATATTTGCTCCCTTCCTAATCCTGAAAGTTTGTCAGCATATTTGCACAATTTCTTCATAATTTGCTGCTTTATGGTTACCTAGGAAATTTTCGACAACCAACACAAAACTTTTCCAAGCTTTACTTTCCGGAACAGTCATAAATTTGATAAAATCTGAGTCTTTCATCAATTGCCATATTTGAGGACCATCAAATATTCCACCTTTCAATTTTTCCATACTAAGCTTTGGAAATTTTCTGCAAATGTGATTAAAACAATCTCCGTCCTTGTTCAACGCTTTTACAAATTGCTTTATCATACCTAACTTAATATGTAATTGTGGAAGTATGATTTTGTCTCTGCTCACCAGCGGCTCCCTTATTACATTGGCTTTACCGACAGTTAAAGAATTTCTTACAGGCCAAACATCTTGTTCCCAATGAAGTTGCTTTGCTCTACTGTCCCACATACAAATAAAGCAAGGGTATTTTGTGTATCCACTTTGTTGGCCAAGTAAAAAAAACCATTTCTAAATCCACACAGATCGACCATTGATGCTCCGAATATTTAATTTTCTCTAAAAATAATTTTACATTTTCATATTCTTCTTTGAGTTTCGTTGAATGGGCAATTGTAATTGATGCAAATTTATTTCCATTGTGCAATAAGACGCATTTTAAACTTCTTTTGCAACTGTCAATGAAAAGGCGCCATTCAGTAGATTTGTATTCTTTTAAACCCATGTCTAGAAGCAGCTTCGCGATATCATTACAATACACCAATCCTTCATTTTCACTAAAAAATTCTAATAACTCTTTTTCTCGCGTTCTGTATGTTGTAATTGTTACTGTTGGTGCCAATAAATTTTTATCTTTCAGTCTCGAGGCTAATAGTTCTGATACTTGTTTTGATAAATTGTATCTATTGTAAATAAATCACTGAGTTCATTTTGAGAAAATAATTTTGGCGTAGATGTTTCACCCTCCCATTCAGTTCCACTGGTAGACGGTCCCGATTTCTGAGAATTTGGCAACATCATTGTTACTGAGGGTATGCGAATTACTTTTGAGACATAAATAGGCCGAGGGAGACTTTCACTGTGAAGAACCGGACATTTCGTAGACTGTAAGTCTGGGTATCTCCACGTTTAATTTCGATTAAAACCTTTAGCATCTACTACGCAAAAGTAACAATCATCTAAATGATTCGTAGGCTCCATCCAGATCATAGGAATACCAAAATCTAATCCAGAACGTTCTCCTTTTTTCCATAACCGTAGAGACTCAACACAGGACTTACAAACTTTATTAGGAACCCATGGTTTACCTAATTTGTCAATTTTGAAACCGAAATATTCAACATAAGTCTCTTTGACAAAGTCTGATATTTCTTTTGTGTTTTTTTGGTATATAAACACCGCAAATATAACAAAATAAATCACTAGAATATTTACACTTTCTTCGTGACGAACTCATATTTTAGAAGACAAGACAAATATATTAGAATGGACATTCAGTAATTGAAACAAAATATTGATCCATGACAACTTATCCAGATTCACGTGTACGTACTTCAATATTGTCAAATAACTGAGATCTGAGCTGTCCTGTGAAGCAAGGGGTCTGAGAGTGGGGATCACGTGATGTTTGTATGCGCGAAAAAGTTGCGCAGAAGCCTAATCATGACTGGAAAATTAAATTTTATTTTGAACAATCCGATAATTGTTCAAAATATAAGATATGCAAAAATCATGAAAATACGAGCACATTGAGAACTTTCATGAATATATTCGTAATCTGGGCACTTGAAAACGTGAAAATTTGCGATCATATCCAGGGCAACAAAAAAAAACTTTTTTTGTAGAGCTGTGTAATGCATTTGTCTTAGTTTTCTTCATCACATACCCAGAAAAAAGTTTCTTGATTCATACCAGGAATCACCGACTTGACATGAGTCGGGTTGAATCAAGTCGGGAGTCGACACAAATCAAGTCGCCGACGGTTTGAATTGTGTCGACACCCGACTTGATTCATCCCGACTCATGTCAAGTCGGTGATTCCCGGTATGAATCATGAAACTTTGCTTCTGGGTGTATAGTGCATTCCACATAAAGCCGAAAGTTCACCTGAAGTCTCTTATGTATAATTTTTTCAGGTACCCGGAGACATAGAACATGTCGTCAAAGAAAAACATTGCAAGATGTCGAGGATGGGCCTGAACGTTCAACCTTTCATTATCACAGTTGGAAAAGACATCACTGTGATCGATAAAATTTACGTTCGCGTGGATGAAGTAACGTATGAAGTTCCTTCACTTCTAAAAGCGCTTGACATAATTTTTAAAACATTTCTCACATTTGAAACGCAATTTCCATTGGAATGCGAGCATATTTGTTATTTGATCCAATGGGGAATATATATAATATTTACACGGAATCAGATAACAAAATTCCTTTCGTTTGTACAATTCTGAATAAATTGAAGAAAGTAACATAAATTACGTCAAGCTTTTTTACACTATTTCCGTTAAAATGGAATGTAAGATTTGTGTTTTGTCACCGCGCTTTAACGACTCTCGTATTCTATTTAACCACATAAAAATCATTCATCCTCATGAATCGATGTACACTTGTATCTATCAAAATTGCCTGCGATTAATGCACTGAAAAAACACGTTTCAATATGCATGCTACAATGCCCTAAAAAAAAGAAAATCTCAAATCATTGGAAGAAAAACAAACGTCAGCATTGACGTTTTTAAAGTCTGTTAATCGTAGCGGGACGGATGAAAATAATATTACTTCCGAAAAAATTGATGCAAAGGATGTGGAAGAATCCGTTTTGAAATTTGTCTGCAAGTTCTATCGCAATAATTCTATTTCAAGGTCTGTTGTACAAGAAATAATTGAAAATTTTTCGGAAATATTACAAAATACAACTACCTTATTTGGGCAAACATTGAAAGACGCACTCCCCCGCAATTTCACGATATAGTAGATACTTCAATGCAAACACCTGAATTGAAACATTTAAATACCGAATACAAGCGGATGAAATATTTGGAAACGTCCAAACTATTCATTCCTCCGGACACAATAATTTTCGGTGAAATAAATGATGATCGCAAAATCGATGGAATAACTGTATTCACAAAGAAAAAATGTTTGCGACGAGTATTGACAATATACTTAGAATTGCCTAACGTGTTTAAAACAATCACTTCTTTTATGGCGGAAGAACTGGCTCGAGAATCGGGAGTTTACACGAGCCTTTTTCAAGGTACAGTTTGGAAAAATATGAAAACTAGTTTTCGAGAAAAAATCATAATACCGCTACACTTATATTACGATGATTTTGAAGTAGGTAATCCCCTTTCTCCTGCAGCAGGAATCCACAAAATAGGTGGTTAATATTTTTCGATCGCAGCAATGCCTTTAAAGTATTCCGCGACATTAGACAACCTATTTTTGGCCCAGCTCATTTACACCACCGATTACAAAACTTTCAAGAATAAAAAGTGCTTCAAAAATATAATAGACGAGTTAAAATTTCTTTTCACCGAAGGAATATCAATAACAGTTATCGATCAAACGTACCAAGTTTATTTCGTTGTCATCGCGATTTTGGGTGACAACAGTCTTTTTGGCTTTGTAGAAAGTTTCTCCTCTCAATATTTCTGCAGATTTTGCCGGACTACAAAAACGGAGACACACTCACAATGTGTAGAGGATCCGAATAAGTTACGTAACGTTGATAACTATAACCGTGACGTTGCGACATTATCTTATGGCGTCAAGGAAAAATGCGTTTTCAATGAATTGCCACATTTCCATAACTTGATTAACAGTACTTGCGATATAATGCACGATTTGTATTTAGGAGTTTGTAGATACGATATGCCAAGAATTATTGATAATTTCATAAAAGAGGGGTATTTTTCTCTCCAGCACTTAAACGATCGACTGAAATATTTTGACTACTCGGATCTAGATCGCGGGAATAAAATATCATCGATTAGCGAGCAGCATATTCACAATGGTTGTATGATTATTACTTCTGCTGAAATGTCAGCGTTAATAGCATATTTTGGCATAATCATTGGCGATCGAATTCCGTAAGACAATTCCGTATGGGAAATATACTTGACCCTGTTCGAAATAGTCGATATTGTAACGTCGTGTTGCGTCTCCGACAATGATATTACCCATCTTGAACAGTTGATTAAATCTCACAATCAGCTATTTATGGAAGTATTTCACGAGCATTTGAAACCAAAATTTCATTTTTTAATACACTATGGTAACGTTTTGAGGAAAATGGGCCCGTTGAAATGTACATCATGCATGAGATTTGCAGCGTTCCACAAACAATCAAAAGCCTATACGAACGTTGTCAGTTCACGTAGAAACATAATATTCAGTGTTGCACAAAAATTGCAATTACAACTCACTTATCGATTTTTAAGCAAAAAAGGTTTTAACGATTCGATCGAGTTCGGCCGTATTATTGGGGAGTTATCGGAAAACGTTGAGTTTGCAGCTTTACCTATTACTGATATTGGCTTTCCATGCTTCGAATTGACATGGATTAAAGCAAACGGTCTAACTTATAAACCAAAGTCTGCTATTTACTTGAAAAATAACGACAACACCGATTCACTGATAGGAACTATCACTCATATTTTTGCAACTGAATCGAATCAAATACGCTTCATTTATAAGGAATGCGTAACAATAGGCTTCAATAATCATATTAAAGCATACGAAGTCGCAATGTCACAGCAAAAGGTTCCGTATAAATTGCTGCACTTTGATTCAAAAGATCATATAAGACCGATGAAAGTCCATATAACGGCAGAGGGCCGTCACGTTGTCGCTAGAAGAGATCTGGATTGAGTATATTAAACGTAAGAATGCTTATGTATACTTACGTTTAATATACTATATATATATTAGGGTTGTCATTAATTTCTAACACATACTTGCCACCCCTTGAATCGATAGATAATGACCAAAAGAACACCGTGTAATTTTTTCAGATTTTTAGCATAATCGAAAAAGGTGCTTTAAATCAATTTGAAGTTGAAAAAATTAAATAAAAAAAAAATGGTTTTCTCCATTTTTGAGTGAAAAATAAGGAAACTAATTTTTACTCCAGTAATATCATATGATGAAGACAAAAGAAAAAAAAATTTGAAATAAATTTTTTTCTTCTTCCAATTTTTCAACTTTGAATTGATTCCCGCACCCTTTCCGATCGTGCGAAAAATCTGAAAAAATTACTCGGTGTTATTGGGTCATTATCGATTCAAGGGGTGGCAAGTATGTGTTAGAAATGACCGACCACCCGAATATATATGTACTTGGAATAAGATACACCTTTTTGTACTGTATCCTAAGAATGCTTGCGTATACTTTAATTACTTTAATTCACTGTTTTGTACTGATATATATATGTATATGTATTAGGGTGGTCCTTATTCGGGGTGTTGACGAATTTCGACAAGTGCGCCCCCTAGACACGTTCGAAATAAATAAAATAAAATGTGTGCAAAAACGGAGTGCTGTAGTCCAATTAGAAAACGTGCCTCTATAAGCTCGTTTTGTTTCTCATTTGAATAACATGGGATTTTCAGACTACTTTAGTCATTATGTTTTTGAGTTGTCCCCGAGCACGCAAAAAATTCTTTTTTCACATAAATCTGTTGTTCATGGGTACAACTACGCGTACATTTTGTTACAAAACTTCACCAGGCCCGTGGACAAAAGCAAAAGATCAAAAGTAGTATATTCTTCAGATAGTCTCGGAATATCGTAAAAGCTTTCCCGATCCAAAAAAACAGACGGTGATCAAAACATTTTAATTTTAATTATTATTTTTTAAAAAAGCATAAAGTGTAAACGATGTGTTTTGAAATATACTAATTGAAATACATATTTTTTCCCACATGTACAATTACTTTTTTTCACAAACTTATGACGTAAATAAGACTGCCTTTTAATTGGTGAAATACTGTCAAGCACCAAGCGACTAAAAACAGGTATTCACGTTGATCAATTTGCCGTTGTGCCCCGATATCAGGGGGATGGGGGGCGTAAAGGTTGTGATAACGACTTGTGGAAAAATATGCGCGTAGTTGTACCCATGAACAACAGATTTATGTGAAAAAAGAATTTTTCGCGTGCTCGGGGACAACTCAAAAACATAATGACTGAAGTAGTCTGAAAATCCCATGTTATTCAAATGAGAAACAAAACGAGCTTAGAGGCACGTCTTCTAATTGGACTACAGCGCTCCGTTTTTGCACACATTTTTTTTAATTTATTTCGAACGTGTCTAGGGGGCGCACTTGTCAAAATTCGTTAACACCCCAAATAAGGACCACCCTAATATGTATTAAGGGTGTGCGGGTAGCTGAATTTGTCGGGTCGGGTCGGTCCGGGTACCCGCCCGGGTTCGGAACTCGGGTACCCGAATTTTCGGGTACCCGATTTTACCCGAGTATCCGATTTTACCCGAGTATCCGATTTATCCCGGGTACCCGATTTTACCCGAGTACCCGATTTTACCCGAGTATCCGATTTTACCCGAGTATCCGATTTTACCCGGGTACCCGGTTTTACCCGAGTACCCGATTTTACCCGAGTACCCGATAATTCTTTATAACTTCTTTAGTCAGTTATTATTTCATAAAACGTTTATTATTGATTTATTAACATTAAGTAATGATACTTCTCGGCAATACAAAAGTACATATACAAGTTGACTTTGGTATTTTTTCTAGATTAAATTCTTAAATTAGCGTGTAGGAAACATAATTCCTCCACGTGCTCCGGAAGAAGGTTTGCTCGCGTAGGTGTAACGATGTTTCCGGTTAATGAAAACACCCGTTCACTGCTGACCTGGGTAGCTGGGATAGCTAGATAAGTTCTAGCTACTGTTGCGATGCCTGGATATCGCTGTTTATTGTCGCTCCACCAATTTATAATATTAGTGTTCTGTGGCACGATTTTTTCGGTTAAATAATTTTGGACTTCCACTGCTGTCGGTGAAAGAACATCATCCTCCTGAGCTTCGTCGATTACATTTAAAAATCTCGACAATATCGATAATGGTTCCACTGGAATAATACGAAGATCAACATCATGGAAACATTCATTATTCAACATTCATTATTTGATTTTCTCGTAAGATATGTAGCTGGTAAAAACGGTTCGCAAACTCGATTAGTTATATTTTCCAAGGATCGTAACTCAAAATAAAGCTAGTCAATAGTCAGTTATTATTTGAGAATAGAAAATGCGAAAATTCACCAATGGGTCGAGTATTAGCGACGTTAGGTGACTCCGCCGATGATACTGCTGGCTGCAAGTTCTCTAAAGCTGAAGTTTTCGCTAGCAACAAGTCTTGCCCTTTACGTTTGTCCTCTGCGTCTAATAATCGGTTCTTATACCGAGGGTCTATTAGCATCGATAATACTAGAGCTTCGTTCTTATGGGAGTTAATAAAACGGGATTCTAGCGCTTTCAAAAGACTGTTGCCCAATTTTATAGCTTCAGGGCTTTGGTTTTCCGATAAGAACGCTCTTGTCGATTTAATCAGGCTGGTCACAATCGGAATATACATTGAAACAGTCGGATACTCTTCACCTGACATAATAACGGTGGCTTCTTTGAACGGGAGAAGACCGTCTACATAGATTTTAACAAGATGCCACTCCGATCCAGTCAGATTATCCGGCATCCGCGGCTCAGATAATACGGCACCAAGAGACGTGCGTAGTTGCAAAATTCTAGACAGCATATCGTGAGTCGAATTCCATCTCGTTTCATCATCTTGAATCAGGCTCAATGGGGAGTTTTCGGAATCAGTCGACTTTTGCATGGCTTCGAATTTCGCTTTAGCAGTTGTGCTCCTTGCGAAAAAGCCAACTAAGCTCTTGCACTTTTTGCAAATTTGAAGGAATTCCGGGCATTCTTTAATTGCACATTTTATTGCCAGCTGCAAAGTATGTGCAAAACATGGTATTCTATGCCACTTTGAATTCAAAGATATTGCTTTAACAATATTTGGAGCATTATCCGTGACGAAATACACCGAGACGTCGTCTGAGAGTAAATGCCATTCAGATAATGCTGATTTGATGAATTCGCACAGGTTTTCGCTGGTATGACTTTCGGAGACGTGAGTTAAATTTAATAAAAAATGCCGATATCCAAATTCCAATGTTACGTAGTGAACAGTAATCGTCATGTAGCCTTCAATATTTCGTGATGTCCACCCATCAGTGGTGACAGCTATAGTTGTCAATTTTCCTGTGCATGAGTAAATAAATAAATGAAAGAATACAATCATCATTCAGATCCACACAGAGGTAATTGCAAGACAGAATGCGGCAATATGTTGCGATAAATGGCAGCTTTTAAATTATTTTTTCTCTACATTTTACTACGGTCCACGGGTGCCTTGAACTTAATTTTTTCTAAAAGTCTTGTCCCTTCAGAATTCATTTCACATTTTGATTTTATAACAATTTGGACGTTCAAAAACGGAATTTTGGAAATCGCAGATAGTACCGTTTTTTTTAAGGCCACTTTGAAATTTTTCTATTTTTTATTCCAAATTTTTCTATTTTGATTTTTATTGGGAAATTATTTTTCACAACGTCCTATTAACAAACTTATAGCAATATATTCTCATATACTTATACAGTGACTGTAAACATGTTGTAATTCAGAAAATAGATAAAAATAGTAATCATATGTGAAGTGATATTTTTGTTTCATTGGTATAAAGAATATCTATTTTCGAATTATACAACATGTTTACAGTCACTGTATAGGTATATAAAAATAAATCACTGTAAATTTGTTAATAGAACGTTGTAAAAAAAAAAATCCCAATAAAAATCAAAATATAAAAATTTGGAAAAAAAAAAAAGTTTCAAATTGGCCTTAAAGAAAAAAACGGCACTATCTGCGATTTCCATAATTACGTTATTGGACGTCGAAATTGTTATAAAATCAAAATCTCGAATGAATCCTGCAGTAACAAGACTTTCAGAAAAAATTAGGTTCAAGGCACCCGTGCGGTCCACCAGTGTGCACTTGTATCAGTAAAAACTCAAAAACGTGAGGAAATAATTTCGCAGCGGTCTCGTGAGCCACTACCAATACAGTGTACGATAATTCATCGGCCCAGCTGAGAAAACTCTCTAATTCGGACTAGACATTCATGGGGTGCCTTATTTAGTTATTTATTTCGTATTTGCAATTTCTCGCGAAAAAATAATTCGTTAAAAATTCATTTTCATTCAGAAGCATAAATAAACTCAAATAATTGAACGGTCAAAATAATACGCGATAAAGCCTGTAAAACGGCTGATTTTTCTAGTCAGACAGAGATATCAATAAATTTCTACAGCAAAACTAATTTAAATAGATATATTACTTAGAAATGTTTTTGAGCGAGGTAAGTGCATCCATCTTCCAAACCGAACAGACTCAGATTATAGAATTAATCTACTAGATAATAAATTGCGCGTGGTTACCTTGGATTATGTCTTCCTGCAGAGCCTGAAAAATTCGTGCCCTTTCATCCTTGTACATTTTCGGTATCATTTCCCGAGAAAACGTAGTCCGAGAGGGAATACAGTATCGTGGTTCCGCTATCTTTAATACCGCTTTGAAGCCAGGATCTTCAACGACACTATATGGCTGTAGATCAACAGCTATCATAATAGCGATAGCTTTCGTTAACTCTCTGGCTTTGGGAGAGTCTTTTCCGAAGAGTGCTACGCGTTCGTAAGCTTGTACGACGGGATTTTTCTTTTTAGTACCATCATTTTCGATTGTACTCGTTGAACCTAATTTAGCAGATATCTCAGGATGTATGCGTAAATGCCTGCGCAAGGACGAGGTACTACTGAATTTTGTTTTTATAATTGTTTTACAAGCTTTACATTTCGCAGTTTGTAAATCGATCGATGTAAAAAAACGCCACACCTCGCTAGTTTTCCGCGGTCCTCGAGAACTGGACACGAGTCGAGTCTTGCTTGACTGTGAGTTTTCCGTATCGTCAACGGCGGAATCACTTTGACCCTCATCGGATTGAACACTATCCATACTTTCCATACCTATTTAGTATTTGGCTATTGCCTTATAAAGTAAGCGCCTAAGTAAGCAGTATACAAAGTTACAGAATAGACTCCGTCTGAATACTCGAGAAGGAATGACACTTAGAATGTGAACTACCAAAACATGCTAAAACTCGCCAAGATGTTCATTCAGTCCCATCAAGACAGCGCGGTGCGGCGAACCGTTGGAACAGAGCGATCGTTCACTGCGCCTATTACCTACATTTCATGCCTGACTCTTTGAGTATAGCAGGATCTGACTCCGGATTCGGGTACCCGATTTTAACCCGGGTACCCGACTTTAACTCGGGTACCCGACTTTGACCCGGGTACCGACTTTAACCCGGGTACCGACTTTAACCCGGGTACCCGACTTTGACCCGGGTACCGACTTTAACCCGGGTACCCGACTTTGACCCGGGTACCCGACTTTGACTCGGTCGCAGCAATACCCGACCGATATTCACCCGACCTCGATACCCGACTCGGGTACCCGACTAAATCGGGTACCCGCACACCCTTAATAGATTCGTAATCACTCGATAACATTACGCCTGCATCCTCTTGTTCCCTACGTTTTTTATCTCGATGACGTTGCACCCGATTACGCACAAGCTCACGTGTCAGATTTTTCTGTCTTTCACTTATATGTTATATTAATAATATAATGTATTTCAAATCTCTTTGGATTATTACCACTCGAATGAAGAAATGTCAGTGATGTAAGAGAAATCTGGGGTGCGATTCTGTAACTCCGTCGCTGAGTGAGCGATGTCGATAACTTTTTTCCCTCGTGCTACGCCAATGCACTTTCCCGCTAGCACCCGTTCACCTCCGCTACCGCCAATATGCTTTGTTTTGGGGCGCCAACTCGCGGACGCCGCCAAGTTTATTAGCGAAAATTAACAATTGAACCCACGGAAAACCCGACTCCGTGATAACCCTTACTAGCGATCGCACGCTACCGAATCGAGTTATTAACGACGGCCGTAACGACACTCTCATAGACATCGTTAACTATAGCGAAAAATCGTTAACTGTATCGGAACATCGTTAACTATATGTATAGCGAACTTTAGCGATCGGGCGCTACCGAAGGGAGCTCACCGCCCGCCGTAACGACACTCCAACAGACATATTCCTCTCTTTCAATTGAATAAGAATACTACCTAATGATTTTATAAATATAATATGTATATACAATAGGGTGGACGTTAAATTCCATCTTGAGGAGTGAATACCCACAGTTTGTAGGAAAAAAAAAAAAAAAATTTTGGTCCCAAAGCGAAGTTTCTGAGATGATGGGAACACGTGCCGGTAAGGCCTCAAAGTTTCCCATTTAAAACACATGCATTTTCACGGATCTCAATTCAAAAATTCACTGTGAGGCTAATTTTATTTCGAAAAATCCTAAACTACGTCGGGGTATCGGGTTTGTATACTACTACATGAGGAAAAATAGAGGATATCGTACCATTCAATCTGATCATGATTTCACTCCAAACTAAAGTTATCTTTATCGATTTTACGCCCTAAAATTCTAATTTTCAGTAAATACCCCACGGATGAAAATTCGATGATGATTTCAATATCATTTCTAACGTAAAATTTCTCGAGGAATTCAGGGGAACCAATAAAAAAACTCTACTCTCAATATTTTCTGAAATATATCGATTTTTATTGAAAAAATGGTGAAAATTGAATTTTTCGAGGTATTTCTCATTCATGAATATTTATTGTGAAAAAACAGTGATTTTATTCAATCGTATGATGTATTAAAAAAAACAATACATTCCAAACATGTCAAATGTGCGCGCGGAGTTTCCGCAGTTGAAAAAATCAGTCGTTAACGTCACTGTGAGAAGACTAGAGATCAGGAGACCGAGCTCGTACCTATAAGCCTGTATTATGAAATGGGCCCGTGTATGGCCGCCGCCTGGCGTCGCTGCTAACCGAAGAGTAGTACTGGCGCACTGCGGTGCAATGTGATAGTGCGCATGTTACATAACCTCAACGTGTGGCATCTCTGATTATTCAAATGTGCAGTACCACATTGCGCAGGAACTCCTCGGCTTAGCAGCGACGTTAGGCGGCGGCTATATATTATATGGGTCCACCGAGAAGACACTATGACTATTGACTCCAGATCATAATTTTTGTGTTGTTTTTTTTCAAGAACAATGTTCCTCAATCCAGAATTATTATAAATAGTCCTATGATGTCCTGTCTTCCTCAATTGCGCCAGAGAATTTTTCTGATTGGCGACGTGGAAGTGCAAATATGTGGGAACAAACTTCCATCGAGCCTTCAAGTTTTGAAAGTTCTTTTCTTCAATCTTCGATATTTGAAATTATCATTGGATGAAGGCGCGTTATTGGCTATAAAAGAAGTATGCGTGTTTTGGGAAAAAGCTCGAATACCGACGAGGGCGCCGCATCATTGTGTCAAAAAACTTAAAACTCTTTATCAAGAGTGGAGGACTTTACAGAAGAGTGCTTCAAAACCGTATAACATCGAAAAAGAGAAAAATTTCTCATCAATGCTGAAAAAGCTATTTGATATCGCTACTAAAGATGCGATGAATGATATCGACGAACAAGCAAGAGAGTTTTTATCAAATCAGAGAAAGGATGAACGGATAGGATACATCGCGAATATTAAAACAGCGTATGATGTGGAGGAAAATGTTCGACTCCAGAAGGAAGCGATTGAAAAAAAAGGATCACAGAAACAGAAAATACGGGAGCTGAATACAGGTAAATTTTGTTTCACTCAATTTTTTACGAATCAACTTCACAACATTTCTTAATTACAACCGTCTGTATATTACTTGTTTTAGATGAACAAGTACAACCGGAATCAGGCTGCAGCTCGCAAGCAACTTCCAGTCAACAATCAATTGAGTTGTTGACTGAAAGTTAATAGCAATGGTGTTAATACGTTATTATTGGAGGTAGGAAAGGGGATGGAGGGAGGGGGGGGCCACCCGCCCACCCACTTCCCCCCCTTCCTCCAGGGGGTTATTTGGACTAAGTCCACTGCTCGAATTTAAATTCATCTCGAGCAGTGGACTTAGTCCAAATAACCCCCTGGAGGAAGGGGGGGAAGTGGGTGGGCGGGTGGCCCCCCCTCCCTCCATCCCCTTTCCTACCTCCAATAATAACGAACAATCAATTGGTTCTGAATTTAACCCCGAAGACTGCGGTGGTTCATCAGAACCAGAAAAACGGCGAGGAACGACAATGATTATGACTCAAAAGTTAGCGGCAGTATTGGACAGGTGCAAAGTGACGAATAGGAATGCTGTCCACTTGATTATTGCAACAGCACAAGCTTTGAACTGTGATGTGTCGTCTTTGGTCATTAATACAACTTCGATTCGATGCAGTAGGAATGAGTTCCGGGAAGAAAAAGCGAAAAAAATCAAGGAAATATTCGAAGGAACTGAATTGAATTCGATTGTCCTCCATTGGGATGGAAAACTGATGCCAAATCTTCTAAAACATGACACTACTGAGAGATTGCCGGTCGTCATCAGTAATGGAAAAACCGAGCAACTCTTGGGAATACCAGAGCTTGAAAATTCAAAAGGGTCAACTCAAGCCAGAGCCATATATGAGTTGCTTGTTGATTGGGATCTTTGTGAAAAGGTGAAGGGTCTCTGCTGCGATACAACAAACTCTAACCTTGGGATGCATAACGGGGCGGCGGTTCTATTGGAGCAATTGCTCGAACGAGATTTGGTATGGTTTCCTTGCCGACATCATATTGGTGAACTCGTATTGAAAGGTGTCTTCACGGAGAAAATTCCAGGGACAAGTGGTCCAGCTGTTCCTTTATTTAAAAGGTTCCAAGAATCCTGGAAAACCATTGATAAGAGTAATTACGAAGTTGGATTCGATAACGAAGAGCTGAAACGAGTGCTGGCAGAAAATGTCGGAAAAATCAATGCGTTTATTGAAGAAGCGAGAAAGACTAAACAACCCCGAGACGATTACAAAGAGTTTCTGGATCTAGTCCAAATTCTCATTGGAACGGTTCCGCCTGAGAGAGTGAAATTTCGGCATCCGGGTGCATTCCACCATGCTCGTTTTATGGGGAAAGCTATTTATTCTTTAAAAATACAACTATTTCGTAAAGAATTTAAATTGACAGCGCACGAAAAGAAAGTTATACCGGAGGTTTGCCTTTTCATTATCGTGATTTATGTGCAAGCATGGTTTACAGCACCCTCTGCTCCACAAGCCCCGAACCATGACCTCCAATTATTGAAAAAAATTATCAATTATCGATCGATTGACAAAAAAGTTTCCACGGCAGCCCTTGAGAAAATGAAGAACCACTTATGGTATCTGAATCCACAAACCGCAGCGATGGCATTTTTCGACGAGAAATTGACGATTGATATCAAAAGAAAAATGGTATCGAAGTTGAATGTTGTTGACAGTTTGAGTCACATAAACTCCAGGAAGTTTCAGATTGGACACCGCGGCAATGATGAAAATTTTCTCGATAAAGAGATCGACCATTTCATCAACTCCGACTCGTTGCGATTTTTCAAAAGATTCTGTATCGACACAGAATTTTTGACCGTCGATCCTTCTATGTGGCCTGAGAACGTGAATTTCCAAAAAGGATTGGATATCGTGAGAAGTCCCTTACGGAAAAAAAATACTGAAAGTACTGCCAGTACAGCAGTACTTGAAATACTGCCAAAGTACTGCTGTACTTATTTCGCGAGTACACACAGTACTCATAGTACTTCAAGTACAAAAATTACTGAGAAGGGATGTATAAGTAGGTGGCGAGTACTAGTTTAGTATGACTGAAGTATTACTTTGAGTTCTAGCCCTTCGGTATTAGTCCAATAAGTACTAGCTAAAACCGTACAGTACAGTATATGAAGTCCACGTACTGCAATATAATAGTATTTGGACTATCACTGTAGTACAGCAGTAGTATTAATTCTGAACTTGGACTAATGCGGCAGTACTAGTTCGAGTGCTGCAGTACTAGTTCGAGAACTGCAGTATTGGTTCGAGTACGAGTACTGGAGTATTAATTCGAGTACTAGTAGTGCAGTATTGGTTCGAGTATTAGTACTGCAGTATTGGTTCGAGTACTAGTACTGTAGGATTGGTTCGAGTACGAGTACTGGAGTCCCGGGAAATTTTTTTTTTATATAATTATATAAAATTATATATAGTTGACCATATATAATTATATAAAATGATATCTCAATTTTGGCATGATATAATTTTATCTCAAAATATATCCGAATGTATAATTTTATATAATTATATATAAAAATATATATTTTTATTCAATTATATAAACTCTTATATTTAACTGATTTTATGTCATCATATAAAATAAGACATTTTTATATATAACTCTATATAATAATATGAGACGGAATATATGAACCAAAATTCTGTAGAATTTTTTTTATTGCTGCTCGCTTCAAATTTTATTTCTCAAAATACATTTTAAATTTTTATTTTTTAATAACCATAGAAAATATTATCCTTTTCCTATCCTTGATATATCGGTACCCTGGCGGAAATATTTTTACGAATTTTCATGATTATTTTTCCGACCCAAATATCGACCAATAGAATTGCACCATTCGACGTCACGTGGTACAACCTACATGGTATTATACTGATAATTTTTTGATTATTTTCTCTGGTAGTTGCTATATATAAAAAACAAAACATAATCCAGTCAAATTAACCACACGTCAAACTGACAGGTTGAATTATAATTCTGTGACTTCCGAATTTTTAATTTTTAACTGTGGATTTTGTCTCATGGTGCAATTCTATCGGCCGAAATTTGGATGAAAAAATAATCCCCCGAATACCACTCGAGCTTCAAAATTAATCGGGTATTTCCCTCAAGGTTCCCTGCAATCAAACGAAGTCGTCAAGTTTTTCAGAAAAATCACTCGCGCTTCGCGCTCGTGATTTTTTAACCTGAACAACTTGACTCCTTCATTTGTTTGCAACGAACCTATCGGGAAATACCCGATAATTTTGAAGCTCTTGTGGTATTATAAGTGAATATTTTCAATAATTTCTACGCATCAAACTATGACGTTTTACGAAACTGACTACGAATTTTCAATGCATTTCGGACAAATATTAGTTTTGTCGTAGTAAGCTGTAGTTAAAAATCTTAGAATTTCGTAATTTCTAGTTGAAGACGTACTTGAAGAATTTTTTTTTTTTTTCTCAAATGTCATAATTAATGCTAGACAAATTGGTAGGAAGTTAGAATGTTTCGTAGATTGTCATAGAGGGTCATAGTTCTGCTGGAATTCCCGAATAGAAACGGATACAAAAAGAGTGTAGCCGTTTCAACTAGGTTTCTGGTTCCGGATTTTCGGACATGTAATCAGATTATCAGATTATCATGATAGAGGATCACAGTTTGTTTCTATATCTGAACTCGTTTGTATCGGTGTTACCGAATCAAATTTCTCATTTTATTTTTTCTTTAACATTGTGTTTTCATGTGGGTCACCCATCCAAATTCTGGTCGCAGATGAAATTGCTTAACTTCATTGATCAACTGACGTCCGGTGTCGATCTGGATCTAATCGTCGACTGTTACAATCTGTAACACTTTTCGACTCAATAGGTAAAGTTTGATTTGTGAGGATTTACATCAATATGTATGTAACTGTAACTGTTGACCCGTGGCGGGTTAATTTTCAGTGAAATGAAAATAAATGATTAAATCTAGTGATAAATTCTGTCACCATATGGCATCAAGTTACAGTTAATTATGAGTGTTAACGACGTCGTCGCCGGGGGATCTTACCCTCCCCAGTCCGGAATCCGACCCTCGGACTATTACTTTACTTGCACTCCTTCACTCTAAAACCCCGAAAACAAAACTTCATTTTTCGGGTTATGTCCGCAAATTTGGGATTCGGCCCCACTGTGCACTGCAACGAAAAATATCGTTTGTAACACGGGCGTAATATTTTATGCCCTCGTGTGATGCCGTAATCACTCGGGAGCTATCTCCGACGACCTTCGTGTACGGCGATCACACGCGGGTATAAAATTTTACGCCCTTGATTTCATAATTGGGTGTAGGAAAATCTAATTGTTCGAAAATTCTTGTAGAAATTTGTAATTATTCACAAAAATCAATTGAAATCTGAGTAAGAAAAAAAAAAAAAAATTATTTTGGGGTCGTAAATTTCCGTAATAGATTGTAGAAAATTTTAATTATTCGTAAATGGTAGAAATTCGTGAATATCTATGAAAATCGATTGAGAACTACAAAAAAAAATTTACATATTTCGGGGTCGTGAATTTCCGTAATAGATTGTGGAAAGTTTTCATTATTTGTAAATTGTTGTAAAAATTCGTGAATTCAAATGAAAATTGATTATGAACTACAAAAGAATAAAACATCATTTTGGGGCCGCAAATTTCCGAAATAGATTATAGATAATTTCTCTAATTATTTGTAAATTGTTGTAGAAATTCGGGAATTTCTATGAAAATCGATTGAGAAGTACAAAAAAATTTTACATATTTTGGGGTCGTGAACTTCTGTAATATATATGTAGAAGGTTTTGATTATTTGAAAATTATTGTAGAAAATCGTGAATTTTTAGGAAAATCGATTGGGAACTACAAAAAAAAAATTACATATTTCGGGGTGGTAAATTTCCGTAATATATTGTAGGAAGTTTTGATTATTTGTAAATTATTGTAGAAATTCGTGAATTTCTATGAAAATCGATTACAAACTACAAAAAAAAAATGATATATTTTGGGGTCGTACATTTTCGTAATTGGGAGTAGAAAGTTTTAATTATTTGTAAATTGTTGTAGAAATTCGTGAATTTCTATGAAAATCGATTACAAACTACAAAAAATAAATGATATATTTTGGGGTCGTACATTTTCGTGATTGGGAGTAGAAAGTTTTAATTATTTGTAAATTGTTGTAGAAATTCGTGAATTTCTGTGAAAATCGATTACAAACTACAAAAAATAAATATATATTTTGGGGTCGTACATTTTCGTAATTGGGTGTAGAAAGTTTGAATAATTCGTAATATTTTGTTGAAAATTGTAGGATTTCCTAATTATTTATTAAACGTAATAAATTTTCATAGTAATTCGTTAAATTCTATGACAAACTGTTACGAAATCTATTGTTTTCTACGATTTTTCACAAAATCGTCATTTTCATAAAACGTTGTAGTTTGTCGTACAAAAAATTTCCGCCAGGGTAAGTTCATAAAGAGTTATTAATACTAACGAAAGAGATAAAAAAAAAAAAGAAAATCAATATAAGTGCTGCAAAAATTATATTATATATAAATATAATCATCAAAAATGTTAATTAATACTAAATATTGATCGATAAATTATACTTGCAGAAACGAGCAATTTAATGAGAAGAATCCAACACGGCTTTATATAATTTTATAAAAAAATACAAAATATAAAACATTTTATATTATTTTATATATTTATATATCATAATATATAAGCTGTAGTCCCCCATGAAAATGGATATATGTTGGTTATATATGAAAAAGATATGTGAAATATATGTTGCATATATTTTATGTGTGTACATATATGTACATATATTCCGCCAAAAAGTTGTATAAATCGTATATAATAATAATATCTGCAGCACGTATGTAAAATGTATGATCGATGTATGATCTCTATAAAAAAACTGCAATTTTTATAAACAAACTTTTGCATACAAAATGTATTTGTCTTCTATGAAGCATATGAACTACATACAACAGAAATATACATTGGCGTACATATTCGATAAATGCGATTTTGATAATTCATAGAATACTAGGTACTCCAATGTGCGCATAGAGATTGTATAAATTGCATATAATTAATGGGGTATTCTGGTCTAGAAATTGCGATAGTGTTCCCTCAGCTTTTTTCGAAGTCGAGGAAGGTCCCATGTGTGAAACAGGAATGGCAGATTGAATAAATGTAAGTATAAAATATCACTTTATGACTTAGACTGCGCGTAACTTTATGCGAAACTTTAAACGCGTTTTTCTCGAAACTATTTTTAAACTATTTTTCTATATACATTTCTCTATCGAACTAACTATAGTTGAACACCAATTTTCAATTTTTACTATTTTTAAAAAATTAGGAATACTCAAAAAAAAATGGTACAAAAATTTATCATTTTTTCAGGCAGCCGCAATTTACTAGGAGGGTTACAATCGTGACAGCCTTCGTGGGCCATTTTTTTGGGACCCCCCACTTCATCAGCCTATATCTTTTTCAATTTTTAATTTTTTCACTTTTTTTTTTCTAATGTATTCTTTAAATATTAATAAATATCTTGAAAAATAATGGATACTAAAAATATTGTTTGTCTTTTTATCCTATTCATTGAAGACTACTATAATATGTATATAATTGATTATATAAATGACAGTCAATTTAAATGTATGGAGGTATGCATTTTTATTGAATAAAATTGATAGAAGTCATCGACAATAAATACATTTTTTTTTGCAACACCTACATCGAAAGTCCTGTTTTATGCACCGTCTATAGGCATTTAATAACAAATTCAACGAAAGGTAAAAAAAAATATTGTTATATTTAAGGTGATTCCCTACTCAATGTTTTCAGGTCTGATGGAATTGGGTAGGTAAGCACCTTAATAGAAACAGTCCTATAAACAGTAATAATTTTAAATATTTTAAGACGTCAAATCTAATAATAGAATGAAATTATATTATTTAAATATATTCAATTTTATATTTTATGTTTACTTGCAAATAATAAATTATATGATTCTAATCTTTCTTTTTTTTTGTTTTTTTTTAATCTTAGGTTAGTAATTCGTAGTGGTTCGGATGCACACAAGCAATAAACTTAGAGGTGCTGCTTATTTCGAACACATTTACCTTCTCCTTTATAAGTGAAATATTTATCGCCGCCAAGTTGTCGTGACGTTTTTTCAATACTATCAAGTGTTTTAATTGTCTACCCGCTATGAACGGAGTGTTTTCTTTTTCAAAATACCTTCCTAATGCAAATGGAGTATGAATACTATCGATTCTTATGACCAAAAATGTTTCTATTTCAAATATTTCGAGACTCTGTAAAATTGCGTAATAACTCGCTCTTTTTTTAACTCTTGAATATTGTCTACTGTGGAAAATTTCGTTATTTTTGATTGCTCTTTTATAGCTTTGTATGATAGATTGTTGATCGATTTTTATACGAAGCCTTTGTACGGCCAGATATTGATCACGTGGTAATTCATGTAGAAAAGAAGCTGCCCCCAACATACTCGCATCTTTCAGAATTAAAGTAGGCTGAGCGCGTTTCTGTTTCTTCAATAGACTGTCTAAATAGTCTTTCTGATCTACTCTCATCGACGCCCAACAAGCATGGTACAGACGATCGACGACGCACTTTAAGCGGAACGTATCGCAAATTTGAAGAGCTACTCCATTTGAACTCTTCACATAATCGAGTAATTCCTGGTTAAAATTTTCGTACGGAAACGCACTATGCGTCCATAAAGGACCCCAGTGCAACACACTGTCTGGTAAGTGTGCGAGTAAATGTACATTGAAAGAAACGTGCTGCTTGCCATATAATTCTTCAACTCCGTGAATGAATTCAATGAAGCAGTTACGAGAAAACTCGATTTCACTCGGCATGATTGACGTTTGTAAGAGAATAGAGACACCATCTACAAGTGAAGCCCAGTGTTTTACTAAATTGGTCGGAAAATGCGCTCGCAATATCGGTAAACTGTAGAATAACAGAAAAATAGCCCATTCATGAGCCTTCCAATGTGAACGATCTGATATTTTGCGTGGAGTTCTCGAGACTTCTAGTGTTGGAAAGGTCGATAATAAACACTCGTCTATCGACTCTTCAAGATGTCTAAAATAAAAATCTCTTTCGTGGTTAGACGAATCGAACCACAGTGTGCAAAACTGTCTGCAGATGCCCAATAGGACACAATGCATCCAATCTACGTCTAATGATCGAATAATATCGAAGCCTGGTATTTCACACAAAATCGATTCACCTTTCACCCCCATCATCCTGTTTCGAGCATGTTCTATCGTTTCAGCATGTGTTCGCAGTCCTTCGCCGAATGGCTTATTGTTTATATCCAAAGGATAAACGCGGACAAATCCTCTACCTTTAGCTATGGTTTCACCAGAGTGTAAACATAGACCGCAGCCATATTCTCCGTTGAATTGATGAGTGTTCCTCAAAAGTGGTCTTGCAACTGAATCGCTAATGCACATGAGCACTGAACACTTTTTTCTGTACATAGTTCCTTCCAATTCGTAACTGAACCCTTCGGTGTACAAACTTTTGCTTTCAGTTACGAAGGGTCTCAAATACTCGTTCATAATCGGTTTACCCTCCCCGAACCAAAGTGCGTACAACAATATCGTTGTTCTTCTCACTTTAGGTTCGAATTCGTTTATCGTGCATAAGACCGGATATATCGAGGTATTTGAACTATCGAAAATCGGAGCTCCATCGAGGCTCCAATTCAAACTTATCATGTCACTATAAACATTTTGTTTGTACAGTTTACCGTCAGTGATATCTTCGATTGCATATTCGCAAAGCTTTTGCCTTTTTTTTTGACATTGATTGTGAGCATCGGTTATTTCGAATATTTCTTTGAGCTGTTGTGCTAGAGACAGAGTTATGAATATGTGGTGCGTATTCAGATTTGTTCTCACATCAATATCGGTATCGCAGCTACCGCAGTGCAATGTTTGGTCGGATGCTATTCCTACGTAAGATTTACATCTGGGACAAAGGTGATGTATTGTCATATGCGTAGAAAAATCGTCAATAATTTTCTTCCAGTGATATTTCGTCGATTGTTTCGTGGGTGAACCGGACATGACACAAAGCAGCTGGGCAGCGTCTTGTGTTGCAGCATAGGTTAAACCGTGTCGCAATTTCATTGCCAATATCAATACAGATTGTATTAAAACGTCAATTGCATATGAATTGCTGGTTGCGGCAGATGGTTTATGAGCACCACAAACATCGTTAAAAATCGGTGAACCAGACCTGCTTGGAGTTTCACGATCGGTACCAGACGAAGCTCGCAATGGAGACGAAGATTGCTCGAGAAAGTCCGTCTGAAGAAAAGATTTGATAGTATTGTTTAATATGGACCTTACTTTAAAATGAACCTTTCTGACCTCAGCTAATGACGCACAAAATTTGTCAACGGCGTTTCAAAGGTTATTTATAAAATGACCACAATCTTTGCGAAACAGTCGACATATTATTTTAAATACACTTACTGCATTGTTTTTTTCAAAACCGGCAACTCCGATATTTTGAGCTGACGATGTAAGTTCAGTCTCGATGGATTGAACGGGTTCATCTGCTCGATATGAAGATTCTCCCTTTTGGAATAAATAAATTTTGGAATAAATCCAAGCACCGAAAATATGAAGGGATAAAATTATGTACAGACCATACGATAACGATCTCAATATTTTCTTAATACTTACAGTATTCTGTTGGTTAGATTCCTGTATACAGGAATCGCTGGCTGCAGGACGATTCACCGTACGTTTTTTGCGAACGTTTCTGCGAATATGCATTTATTATTAACATGAAAATGAGGGTCCGTGCTAAAATACATCGTAAGCTGTCTACCATTACCTTGGTCTTTTTTTTTTCGATCTCCAGAATCGTTTTGTACTACCGGGAATCGTGCTATGACTCCCATAATGGGTATAGCTTTTGTACGAGCCCCGTTTCATATTCACCCGCGCGTCGCCCTCGTGGACCGAATCAGCCATGATCACTTGAAATAAGTTTTCTGTAAAGTTTAGATTCAGCGGCCAACTCGAATTAAAGTAAATAAAACGATGAAGAAAGAAACAAAAGCGAAGGTGTAAAAGGTATAGATATCCGCATAGCAACAGATAAACAACGTCGATGTCTAACTCGACCGTACTTCAACCAGGCGAGAGATTGATTGAAACTCAAATTATAATCATTTTTTTCTTCCACCGGGATAACCGCTTCACTCATTTAGAAGGTAAGTGTCGAAGCTATTCTTGATACATGAAAAAATAGAAAATCATTTGAATGACTGCGAAACCCCGTGCGTTTAAAATGGAAAAGTTCATCCTCTATGATCAAGGGTCAAGCGGTTAAATGAAAATCAAAAAAAATTACAGAGCGTTAGTTTTGATTCACTTGGAGTCGATTTCGGGGGATTATTACATGATGTTTCTATACAGGAAGCCAACGAAGATGTTTGCTTTGATCAGATGGGTCGGTGGCGAAGATCACAACAAATATACAATAGGGTTGCCGATTGAGTGGATCAGGAATTTCGACTTAGAAAAATTCAACTCTGATGCATATGAGCCGGTACCATTTGTGATCGAGTGGCGTGACACAGCGAAAGAGCCGCTCGGTGGCTGGATCTGCCACGATGGTTTCGTAATAGCAGTTTCCGGTGAGAATGTTAAAAAAATCATCGATAGCAGACGAACATCATTTTGTGTATATTACAGATCGTAGAAGTTACCTCGCCAAAAAATTGAAAACTATCGATGGACTTGAAAGTCCAAAAAGAGTTGGACACAAACAGATTCGCTCACCCATAGCAGAATTACTATAACAGTTAGTATATACGCCGAACATGGATTTAAAAGAAGTAAAAAAACGATTCCGACTGGAATAATCGAAATACTTTTATAGAAGAAAACTACAAACGAAAATTTGTGTCTTCAACCCATTCCGTCGTCTTCTAAAGAACCGAGTAAGGAACTAAACGAAAAAGGACATCAGTCGGGTACCTCTGACAGCGACATTACAGACCGCGAAAATGACTGTACACCGAAAGATCTGTCGGGTATATACAGTCTGTATACACCTGGTGACATGGAGAATAATCAAAGAAAGGTAGTAATTTGAATCGGATAGACAGAAAATAGTACTTTTCGATACTAGTGCGAAAGTGTTGATCGGACGAGTACGAAGTTTTTCGCCCAAGTGAAGCCATGGTGACAATCACACGAGTCGAGAATCATCTTTCGCACGTGTATCGAACTTCATTTTTCAACACAGCGCGTTAAGTCGCAAAATGTATTATTCGTATGGATAATATAAATACCTTGCTAATATATATTTCGGTATCGTCTATATAAGGAAATTTCGATACCGTTTTTGGTCAAGATTTACCCTGTAAAATCTTCGTCACGAATCCTGTGACACCCTTTATATACGAAAAAAAAATTTTTTAAAGAAGAAAGGGAGTGCTGGTTCTTCAAAAATTATAAATCGTACCCACGATCGGAAACAAGGAAAGATAAAACAGAAACGATTAGAAATGGACAGATCCTCTGAGACGGAGTGCGAGGACGAAATAGAAGACCGATCTTGGAATACTGACGAGCTCGTCAAACGGTCCAAGCTTCATAAACAAATGAAAGGTATAACATAAGGTTAAACTACCGATTCAGTCAATCGTACATAATTTTAATTCGTGGTGTGTAACTAAACTGAAAATGTGCAGGCAACCATAAACTTGAAAAAAAGTTGGAGGTGATCTTGAAGCAGCTTGAAAAACGACGTAAACGACGGCACAGAGCTCGAGAATCTTCAAGCAGTGACTCGTCGAGTGATTCCAGCACTGGCAGCCCTAAGGTGAATGGGTTACTATTATTATTTTTCTGAGTTCAACTACGCAAACTATTCAACAGAACATTACGTGAATTATATAGACAAACATCGGATAATTCATTAATTAATTATTTGATAATCACTACTTGGCGTTCTTTCTGCAGATGAAACGCATTGGCGCAAAAGGCAGCCGCGTTAAAATCACGAATGCACAATGGCGATCGGCGAAATCACAGACGTCATACACTGCCATGGGTGCAACGCTTCTGATGTCCCTATTTCCGATAGAGACTTTACTAGTCAGTAATTTGAGAGGAGGGCACCGCAAAAGCGGTGGCTGTGAGAATAGTCCACGGTATCGAGCACTGGACAGGAAAAAAGTCGATGCGATATATTGTAAGAACCATCTCCAAGTTTTAGCTAAAATAAACATTTCGTAGAGGTCGTTCAAGAATTTCGAAAATATAAATATTCAATGAGATCGATTTTTAAAAAATGTTTTCTACTTGCTTACTAATCAATCCAATCTTTCCGAGGTGTATTGTAGAGGAACATACTGAAATTTCAAGTAAAGATATTGAATTTGAATTTGATTTTTTTTTGTTCAATTCTTGAGCGACCTTCGAATATTAAAATATTGAAATATTGAAATATTAAATTTTTTTCACAAAAACGAAATATTGTTGAAATATTTTGATTTTCTAGATGCAGTCGAAGAGAAACACAAAAAAATGTTCAACAAAACGGGTCTTGGCATTGCTATCAACAACAAGATAGTTTCTCTACGTAGGGCAGTAAAAAAAGCTTCTAATGAGGTACGTTCTAAAAGGATTCATTTACTCACATCATTTTGATTTTGTTGGTTTTATTTAGTTTGTCTCGCTTTTGATATAGTTATTCAATATCACGTCCTTAGCGAAAACTTTTATTTCATTCCACTGCTTTTACATCAGCGAGTTATTTGCCCTTTGTGAGGATGCTTGGATAATCAATAGCTAATTGCATTCTACATTCGCATAAGCTTACATCGCTCTTTTATATCTTGATCTCTAAATCAGTTATGTATTGCAGGCAACCTGAAACGAATGATCGCCACTCTGGAACCCGGAAACGGCAGCATCTTGGACTTGTTTTCATTATATCATGGGTTCATTTTTTAAAAGATATGTATTTTAAAAAATATGTATATTAGAAGAAATATAAAATTGTTTGACACATAAATAACGTTGTAAACTTTTTACTTGAATCTAATTCCTACTTCATCTACCGGCTATGTTAGCGTCGTGCGTTATGTATACGCATATATTATATGCTGCATATAATACGAAGTACAATTCATGTAGAGATATACATATGTAGCGTATACATGGCGCATATACTCTCGTGTGAAATGCTCATACACATCACTGATATAATACGTATATGGATTTGTAGAGTTCATATGCAAACGGCTTATATGACGCGTGCATGTATGTAAATGTTTCGTATGCATTTGATTTGCACATGGCATGTAAAATCCATATCTTAAATATAGATTTTACATGTAATACGCGAAAAAGAAAAAGCGACGAAAAGTTGTATATGTTATTTATATGTGTAATATAAGTGCATATATGTAGCATATATGTGACACATATAATTTTTATACAGGAACTATATTTTTCACATGTATATTGCATACAAATTTTTTCATGGGGGGTTTCGAGGTTGCTGATTAATATATGATTATATACGATAATATAAAAATTTATATAATTTTATATAATGATATATTTTAATCTAAGAAATCCAATAAAATTTTATATAATTTTATAACAAAATACAAAATTTATAAAATTTTATATCTTTATATACAGGGCGAGTCTTCCCTGGTATCGAATGAGGGAGGGGCTTATCATCGCAGACGCCCCGCCTTTTTCCATTCATACTTGTTATCGTCGTACCGAGAAACCCCACTTTCATTCTCACGTACCGTCAACACTACCAGAAACCTCACTCTGTTATCATAAAAGTGGGGTTTTTCGATACGGCGATAACAAGTATCAATAGAAAGGGGCGGAGCTTCTGCGATGATGAGCCCCTCCCCCATCCGATACCAGGGATGACTCGCCCTGTATATTTATGTATAATAATATATAAGTCTACGGTTCAGGGTTTTCTGATTTATGTATGATAATATATAATTATATAAAATTTTACAAAATTTATATAATTTTATATAATTTTATAAAAATTTATACAATTTAGTGTAAGAATCTAGATATAATCATACAAAATTATATGAAATAAGATACAATTTTATATAATTTTATATTCTCATATATAATTTTATATAATTTTTTTTTCCCGGGGTATTGGTTCGAGTACTAGTACTGCAGTATTATTTCAAGTAATAGTACTGCGGTATTAATCACAGTTAATACTTGTGTACTTATAGTACTGGTACTCTTGTACTGATAGGTCAAAGTGCCACAGTACTGAGTACTGTAGTGCACTTGTACTTAGTAATAGTACTCTTCAACTTAGTACTAGTACTCTCGTACTCGGTACTAGTATTCTTTAAATCCGTACTAGTACTCATGTACTAAGTACTACTAGTTCCCTGTACTAAGTACTAGTAGTCTTTCATTAAGTACTACTAGTAGTCTACACTTGGTACTAGTACTCTGCACTCAGTACTAGTACTCCTGTATTAAGTACTACTAGTTCTTTGTACTTAGTACTGTAGGGTTAGTACTAAGTACTGAAAATTCGTGTACTAAGTAGTGAGATTTGTGTACTAAGTACTGAGCTCTCAGTATTTTTTTTCCGTAAGGGGTTTCAGAGTGGTTAACGACACGGCAGAAAGGGCTGTGAATTTGGTACAAAGTTACAACAATCAAATCACAACGGACGAAGATCAAAAGTTGTACATGCTACAGGTGGTTGCAGAATACCGGAAACAATTTCAAGATTCGACGAAAAGTACTGTTATGATGGATTTCCAATAATGGACGATCCAATTTTTCCGACAGAAATACCTCGAAAAATTCAATTTTCACCATTTTTTCAATAAAAATCGATATATTTCAGAAAATATTGAGAGTAGAGTTTTTTTATTGGTTCCCCTGAATTCCTCGAGAAATTTTACGTTAGAAATGATATTGAAATCATCATCGAATTTTCATCCGTGGGGTATTTACTGAAAATTAGAATTTTAGGGCGTAAAATCGATAAAGATAACTTTAGTTTGGAGTGAAATCATGATCAGATTCAATGGTACGATATCCTCTATTTTTCCTCATGTAGTAGTATACAAACCCGATACCCTGACGTAGTTAAGGATTTTTCGAAATAAAATTAGCCTCACAGTGAATTTTTGAATTGAGATCCGTGAAAATGCATGTGTTTTAAATGGGAAACTTTGAGGCCTTACCGGCACGTGTTCCCATCATCTCAGAAACTTCGCTTTGGGACCAAAATTTTTCTTTTTTTTTTTCCTACAAACTGTGGGTGTTCACTCCTCAAGATGGAATTTAACGTCCACCCTAATATACAATACAAGTACGTATAGGCTCGTCAATAATCCTCAGTATAAAGATATTATAATTCTTTTTTAATTGTTCCTTGAAATGTACAATAAAAATTCTATTTTATAACGATGTATGGAAATTACAAAAATATGAATAAACTTTAGAAAATGATGGGAAAATACGCAAACGTGCTTTATTTCAATAGGGCATTTCACGCGAATACGATTTATGTTTGACTCACTTATTTTCGATAGTACCTATTTATTTTCGAATAATTTCCCGAATGTTGAGTCCGTTAATTTAACGGAAGATATTTTTATCCCTAAATAAACTTATTATAAATGCTTCCCGAAAAAATAACATTGACACAAATATGTTAGTGTTATGACTCGAGCCGTTCTTGGGAGCTGTATCTTCTATATTATTGGTGAGTGTATTATGTTTTCAAATAATTTGCCGCCGCGTCTCTTCTCGAAGTAGGTATACGTTGTGAAAGTTAATGTTAGTGCATAAAATGCCGAAAAAAATGCCGAAAATGAGGTAAGTAATGATTTTATTATAGAATAAAATACCCTTTGGCATTTAAACTATCCCTTTCACATTTTAAATATGCACATTCGTTAAAAAAAATCATATAAAACGTACGGTGCATATAAAAACATCGTTGTAGACTTTACAGTTTGATGATATATGCCATCTTGAATAAATTAGAGAACAGCAACGTATTTCATTATTATTAACAATAATCAATTTTTCACAAAATTCACATATATTAAGGGGGTATCTACACCTTTGAATTTTCAAAAAATCGTTTTTGTTTTTATATTTTATTTGGAATGCTAGTGACCTAATCTACCTGTAAATAAATCGGCGTCGAAAAATCTCGAGGATTCGAAAAGTTACAGCCTCGACAGTGCCGCGCTGCGACGAATCGTCGCTGCGCGGCGCGCGGACTCACATGTTGGTCTCTTAAATATTGTACAAGACCGCGAACACCACTGTCTTACTTTTTTGACGTTTTTATATATTTTGATTATGAATGTGATTTTGTGATTTTCCAATTGTTTGTAATGATCATTTTTACACATATTTAATTTTCAATATTCTTTTGAATTGTGATCATTGACAGAACACATGGCTGCGATCTACATTTTTTCGAGGTTAGGTGTCCACTTGTTTGTAAATCGTCGTGCTTTCATTACGAATTCAAGCCAATAGTGATTTTCATTATTGAACAAACACAGTGTATATATGTCTGATATAAGACTTCGGAATCGAAAGAAGATGATTCATCAAAAACTACGTTTGAAATCGATGCCAGGAGACTACACGTTTAGATTGCTAAAAAGATGAGTATTTCTATAATGTAATAATAGTGAAAGTTTGATATTATATATTATAAGAAAATAGGTATGATTGATGAAAGATGAAAGAATTTTCGGAATATTGACAGAAATTGTGCTAGCATCTTCTGAATCTCAAAAATATTGAAGATCAAGAATTCTGAAGAATTTTCATGTTTTGAAAAATTTTGATCAGATTTTTCCTGGAGCAATTCATTCTTTTTCTAGCAACCTTAGCAGACACCTACCGGACACTGTTGTTGGACAGAACAGGTCAAAACTCACTACAAACCTCCGCCTGGCACATGGGTCTAGACTCGACTCATAACACATGGATACGAGAGCAGCTGCGGATCCAGCATATTAATCATAAGCTGAATCTTAAAACGTGATTTCCTGTGACTACATTTTCTTCTCTGTGAAAATTAGGTAATAAAGGAAAAAAAAAAAGTTTAAAAGTTGATTTCTGGAGAATGAATATTTTGACCGGTTGTCGTAAAGAATCAGGAGCATCGTTGGACCGATTCTGGAGTTTTTGGTCTTCAAATTTTCAGAATTGAGGCCTCTATCAGATGAACATACAACTTTTTGATATCACCATTTTTAGTTGAGATAATAGAAAAAATAGAGCAAAAAAATTGAAAAATTAAAAAAATCTTAGTGAAAACTAGATAGGTCAGGCAATTTTCGCGATATCAAAAAGTTGTATGTTCATCTGATAGAGGCCTCTCTTCTGAACAATCGAAGACCAAAGATTCCAGAACCGGTCATCGGTGCTCCTGATTCTTTACGACAACCGAGTAATTTTGTATTTTTCTATATTCAGCGTAACTACTATTAGACTCAAAGTAATATTCAATGTTGAATATGGATAATGAGGGTCAAACCCTCCTCAAAGTCCATGATTTTTTTGGATTTGATCAGACTCTCAAATTCGCTGTAAAATTACAATCTCTTCCTCAGAATTTTTACCAAATCAAAGGTGTGGATACCCCCTTAATAATATATAATCGCATATTCACAGTATGAAATTCTATATATTTTTCGAAATTTCGAATTGACTTAGCTCTGGCGATAAGACGCCGCGAGGGTCGCGGGTGAATGAAACGCAGAAAAAGTGTTTGATGGAGAATATGGTGGCCCATACTAATTTCGCTGCGAAAAAATTCTATGGGCTCATGAGCGCCTCAGGCTCCCAAGTCAGGTGGGAGGGCTTGACGGAGGAGCTGAATCAGAAAGGACCCATGAAAACCACTGCCCAATGGCAAAAGGTTATAATTGATCAACTTTGAATTCAGTCACTACATTTTGCAACCATTGTATTTAGAATAGTTTATTTCGTGTTTATTATGTCCATTGGCTTATGCAGATTTCGTTGTTCACCTATCGTAGGATGTTTGTTTGGTTCAGGCATGTGTGTATAACTCCCAAATGGCAAAATTTAAATGCCAATCATAATTGGATCACGAATTTTTTTATGTTCACGTAACAAACTTACAAGCCTACAATGCCTTGAGTCCACAACCCGGACTTCGTATACTCAATCTTTTTCATTAGTTCCACGAAACTTACGTACATACTCATTCACTGTATCATTACGAATAATCTGTCCTACTAGTTTTATTACAAACGTCAATATTTGGCTTGCCAGGTCTGGATTGACATGAAAAGCAGATCAAAATCTGAGGTGACAGCCATGAAAATGCAGCATCGCAAAACAGACAACTTTCCGGACGACACAGAGCCATTGACGGAGTCCAACAAGCAAGTCCTGTCCGTCATTGGCGCCGATGCGGTCGAGGGGCTCCAGGGTGTCGCGGACAGTCTGCCTGACTCTATAGTAACTGTTTTTGAATTACCTACTATTACACAGAATATTTACAATGGCTCAAAATATTTCATACAGGCAATTTCGTCGGTATACATTCAACTCCAGCTACTTTCGCCCAGTCTAATTGTAAATTCTGAACTTGAAAATCATAATACCCTTACCGACTTGTCCACACAGCTGTATCACCGCATTTTTTTAAAACTTCATATGTTCCGGTGGGCTTGCTGGATAGTCATATGGGCTAACATGGATGTAAAGATAAAAAAAAATTATGTTTTTCCCCGAAAGTGTGCGTTGCGTCAGCTCATGGCCGGAGATAATACCTCCCTGCTGCGGAAGCCAACGCCCGAAGTACGAGTTTTTGATCAATTTCAAATCGGGAAAAAACAAAAACTTGAGGCACCTCCTACAAACACACCCGCAACTAACGCTCCTTCATCACACAGTACAAGAACATCCGTCATCAATACACATGCTACACACTCGCCTCCAACTAATATCACTTTCACAAACATCGGCTCACCTCCCCATACTAGTACTCCCACACCCTCACACTCACACTCACCTACATACGCAAGGACCTTCACGCACTCACACTCACCGCCACACGCATATCCCTCCGAACACTCACACTCATCCCTGACTCAAAGTAGTACACACTCACGCTCACTCCTGACACAAGGTACTTGCACACGCTTACACTCACCCCCACACGCAAGTACCTCCAGACCCTCACACTCACTCCCGACACAAAGTACCTGCACACGCTCACCCCCATAAGCAAGTACTTCCACACGCTCACCCCTACATATAAACATCATACCAAAACATTGCACACAAACAGAGACGTTACAACGCGCAGAGCTGGCAAGCGGACCATGGCTGATGAGAGAACGGACAACTTTCTGCAATTGCAGAGGAAACAATATGAAATCCTGGAGGTGACTATCATGTGAATCTCAATACTCGTGCAACTAACGTCGGAGTCTTGAAATCTAAATTTTTCCGTTAACAGACGATGTCGAAGGCGATGCTGCTAACTGCCACTAACGAATCAGCCAAATTAGCCATCGCGAAAGAGGCGCTGAAAATCAAAAAAAAAAAAGATTGAGGAACAAAGTAAAACGAACGACAGACTTGATAAAATATGACAACTGCTAATGAAAAAAAATTTGTAAAATACTTTTACATATACATTTTACTTAGCAATAAATTATAATATATGAATAATAAAAAAAAAAAATGATAAAATAATAATATAAAAAATATCGATAAATTCTTCGGTATGATTTTGATTGACTTCAAAACCGCGCGATTCTTCTCGTTTTTTTTATTTTTTTTTAATTTTTTTCTGAGGGAGTGTTTATCCAGATCTACGGCATTAAATCAGAGCAACGATTTCGAAGGCCTCGTTTTTATAATATAATTTAAATAAATAAGCAAAAATACGTCCTCATTATTTTGACTCATTCTACATTATGCACCCACAAAAATCGTTTTTCCCGAAACAACCCAAAATGCTTTTATCGATATAATTCCATTAATAATTTTCCACATTCTATCATTACTCATGAATCATGAATTTACACAGTTAAGAAGCATAATCCTAGCACAGCTCGAAAAGTTTTCGGTTACTTTTCGAAAAATCTGTTTTGTTCAAAAGAAGACAGATAGTTAACCCTGGTAAAAATTCCGAGGTAGGACCTTGAAGGTCTTGCATGGAATATGTAGGTCCTGTGTGGGTACCTGTAGGAACCTATGATGGTATCATAGGGCGTTCGAATGACCTGCAAGGGAAGGTATAGGTCCTACAAATATACCGCAAAAATCCGCGTGGGTGCTTTACAGGACTAGACAGGACCTCTATAGGCATCCTACGTTGGCATACAGGACCCGTAAGGTCCGATATGTGTTCGCAATAACCTATGTAGGTGTTTTGTAGGCCCTAGTAGGACTCATATGGGTATTCTACGCTGATATACAGGACCCATGATATTCGATATGCTTCCGCAATAACCTATGTAGGTGTTTTTCAGGACCCAATAGGAACCACATAAGTATTCGTAGTTGGCGTACAGGACCCACGAGGTTCGATATGCTTCCGCAATAACCCATCTAGATATTTTTTAGGACCCAATATGACCCACTGAGGTGTTCGTAGTTGGCGTACAGGACCCATGAGGTTCGATATGCTAATTCCGCAATAACCCATCTACATGTTTTTCAGAACCCAATAGGACCAAACAGAACAGCCATATGGTTTCTATCGTAATATGGGACTGGTTCCTGTGGAAGTCATATGGGGATACGGGTGGGTGAATATATAACCATCCGGAAACCCTACATAATATACCGAAGTCAAAATATACCCATACAGGTCCCAATCCCATATGGCTATCGTAATTTGGGACAGATCTGTGTGATGATAGGAATATACCATATAGGTGAAGGACCTATATAGGACCCATACCTATATAGGCGTGCCTACATACAGGTCCTATATAGGTTTTCCTCCTATATATACACACCCATATGGGTCTCAATCCTATATATACACATACCTGGATAGGTCCCGCTGCGCTATACCGACGTAGGTCCTATGTACTCCTTTAAGTTGTACTCCTATAGGAACCTGTCCCAAATTACGATACGTATGGTACCTATGTAGGTCCTGTGTAAGTTCCTATGTGGGAATTTTTACCAGGGTAACACTTGAAACATCCTTTCTCACAGCGCTTCAACGCTTGGGCTTCTGACCCAATTGCCTCACATAGACATTTTTCCAACCGAACACCGTTTCCCTACTTTATATAAATAGAATATAGAAAACCTGCCAGAAACTCCAAGTGTTCAGCGAAACTAATTTAATTAGGTACAAAACTCTGAAAATCTTTGCTTAGGTTTATGTAAATAAGTAGTAACAATTGAGGTTGGAACCCGCCAAGATAACAATATGCGTGCAATATGAGACGCATTAGGCACGCATACGTGCCTAAACGAAGCCTTGCAACTAAATCTTGCTTGTTTTTGTGTGAAATGCTAATATTTTTACAGTAATACACACTTTGTTCATAGATGTATTCAAAGTTGATTGTTTCTACAATCAAAAACAATTTATTTTGCAAAGAAATAATAAAAAAATCGAGGGCAAATCTATGAAAGTGTAAAATAACTCTGCTTGTCCCAATAGGGAAGTTTCATGATATCAAAAAACCGGGTTATTTCACTATGAATGCATGCTGCAAGGTGTTAAAAATATGATACGAAATGCCATTTCGTCCAATTATTGTTATTGTTCACGTAATGAATATTATAAATACGGCCTACAAAGCGCGCGAAGAAAACGACTTGTGATTGGTCGTAACGTCACACAGTACCTCGGTTCAAACTGTAGGCTTAGAAAATACGTTTGAGACTCGTAACTTACTTGTTACAACAATAACTTAGACCTGTTACACCGGATAAATAACAGAAAAAGTGCGAAATGCGGCCTGATCCAGGTTTTGAAAAAGCGACGTCCAATAATCTACCGAAAATAGACGTACATATGATTATCGAATATCTAAACGGCAATGCCGATTTCGTGGGAGCAGAGATGCGTAGTACGAAAAGTGCACGGTAAGTGATTATTATACTATTTTGTTATTGTTCATCATTTTTTGTTTAATTATGAAGCTAGATATCGGTATGTATTTCCGATCGTAAAATATAACCTCAAAAATACTAACCACTAAATTTTCCTCGCGTTATTGGACCAAGATATTTCCATGTGTGTGACTTAGTAACCAACACATTAATTTCATCACATTATGTACATAATAGACTAAAATTTATAGCTCAGCCCGAGAGACGTATGGTGATTCTGCGATCGGTTACGTAACAGTCTGCCAGGCGAGTGGCAAGTGTACAGTTAAAGGAAAAGTGACTCCGGAGCATCGTGTTCGAAATCAAGCATACTCTGTCTCATTGATTGTTGACGAGAGGAAAGATGAAATACGCAACCTACAATGCCACGATTGTGCTGCTTCTGCAGGTGAGATTAAAAATACACAGCTCAGCGTCATTTTTTAACCCTAATTTACATATTAACGATAAGAATTGTTACAGGTGGTTGTAAGCATGCCTTTGCTTTTTTGATGTGGGTCCACAGAAGAAGCGAAGAGCCATCACCGACTGAAGTTAGCTTGTTATTGGAAGAAAGCTAAACTAGCCACAGTCGGCACAACTTTAAAATTTGTTAAAATTTCTGACATAGCAAGTACATCCAGTCAACCAATAGTAGCTCCAGCTATAGTCGGAGAATTTTTGAAAGAGTTCATTGCCTTAAGTATTACTGAAAATAAAACGAACGGTCAACTTTTTAGACACTTCACAGCATCTAATGGTCCAATTAGTTTATCAATACATAAGTTATTGAGCAAGTATATTGGAGAAAAAACTGCAGATGCATTCATAGGCTTTTGCAAGACTGAAATGGATGCGTCGTTGTGTCAGAAAGCTCAGGATCAAACACAAAGTCAGTCCGAGTCACACCTGTGGTTTGAACTTCGATATGGCAGAATCACTGCGTCTAAGATCCATGAAGCTGCGCAATGTAAAAAGACTGATGGGAGTTTGGTAGAAACTTTTTTTGGAGCAAGAACTATTGATACACCACAAATGCGTCGAGGTAGAGATTTGGAAAAAGAAGTCATCGACGTTGTGTCAGAAAAATTAAAAATAAAAATTCAAGCTGCAGGTTTATTGCTCAGTAGTGAATATCATATATTTGGTGCATCCCCAGATGGTTTGACAGACACTGCAGTGATTGAAGTAAAATGTCCATCAACAAGAAAGTCATTTGGAACCTACATAAAAAACAATAAAATTCTACCAAAGCATTTAGCACAAATGTATTTACAAATGCATTTTGCAGGGAAACAAAAAGCTTTATTTTGTGTTGCGCATCACGATTTTTCTGAGTCAAAGGAAGTCAAAATCACTGAAGTTAGTTTGGATATGCAATACCTGTTGAAGATCATTCACAAAGCAGAAGAATTCTGGAAGAGAGCTGTTTTTCCCAAACTCGTATCATCTATCGCCTCTGAAAATTAGGTAATTTTTTTGTAGTTTGGAATTAAAACTATACAATGCAATGCAATGCAATACAGGGATAAACATGTGAAATCATAATTTTTATTGATATAATACTACTGATCCGTACATACTTGTAAATATCATTGAATACAAAATAAAACCGTGTTATCTTATGAGTGGATTTTGCAAATTTATCAGACCTGCTGCAATCTTTACAATATTATCTTCATACTTGATTAAGTGATTGTCGATGCAAGCATGAGGTAGTAGGCTATGAAACTCTCGAATTCTTCGAATTACTCTCTCAATGTGTATTCTTACACTTGCGATACGTTTTGTTAGAAGGACTTCTTCTTTAGTAGGCTTACTCTGTGATTCTACACTCGGAGGTCGCACAAGAGAACACTTTTTTTGCTGCAATAGCGGCTCCAAATGTTTGAAACCTCGATCAGCCAAAACAGATGTACCCTCTGGAAGAATGTCGAGATAGCCACAATCCTGAACAAGTACGTTGTCTGATACTCGGCCGCCGTAACCCTCACGTCAGACATAAAGTTAATAATGCCATCCGGTGTGGCAGATATTAAATACTTGAGTGTATTACACTTTTTATATTCAGACCAAGTAAGTGCTTGATTGACTGAATCCGTTGGTTTTTCAATTTCTATTTCGAAACAATCTATAATAGACTGAACGTCTCCATATCTTACCCGAAATTGCATGGGAAGATTCATTAAAATGGTTTCTCTAGATGGCCAGAAAATAAACTGCTGAACACAACTTGCAATGCGTGGAAGGGTTTCGGATAAAATTTTACTAATTAGACTCGACGATATATTGAAGTCATAACCCAACATCTTATAAGGCTCATTTCTTCTTACTTTTCTTAATGTTAACAACACATGTTTCTCGGGAATTCCAAGCTTTTCAGATACTAAATTGACCAGATGGAAATAATCATTTGGAACACCAAGATAGAACATTGGATCCTGCTTGATTAGGAAATCTGTCTTTTCATAAACTGATATTTTCATTACTTCCACATGTAGTATTGTTCCAACAGAATTAGTGGATGATCTAATTTCTGGTTTGAAACTATCAGTACTTGTCGTCATAGATTCAGAGGAGGTAGTCATAACGTTGGAAACTATGTGTTAATTCTAATGTAACTCTTTACTTATATCGGCAGAAGGCCGACCTAGTCTCTTATCTCAGGGTGCTTGGACTTTCTCCACGGGCCTACTTGTATTTTTTAATTGGGATGGTAGTTGAATGATTGAATTCACACAGTTTATAATAATCACTAGTAACGTTTTATTATATTTTATATGGAAGGTGATTATTTGATATAGATATTTTAACTCTAACATAGAATGGTTGAAGCGTAGGTGATGTTAAAACAATAACTTAAAATATAGGTGCCTAGACAGCTAGGTCTTTCAAAGAGTTTTTGGCTCGATTCTAAGATAAAAGGTTCAGTTTACCTGAGTATGTGTTACTATCCCTAATTGATTTAATGCTAATGACGTGTGTATACGTGTTCGATGTCATTTTGCCTAGACTGCTAGGTCTTTTAAAGAGTTGTTGGCTCGAGTATGAATATTGAATGAATTTAATTAGTACGTTAATTTAATTTTGAATTTGAATAAAGTTTGTTTATCCCGAAATGACTCGACTGATAATTAAATTCAACAGCTGTGCTTGCAAGAAGCACGGATCTGACAGGCGAGGAGACCGAAGCAACCACGCTAGCTTCACCAATACTTCCAGAGCGAAGCTGTGTATATAAAAATGTAATAGGAATACCGAAGTGGTCAAACAGGCAAGGAGGCCGAAACAACCCCGCTAGCTTCACACTTGGATATCCCCAGAGAGACTTGCTCTGATTAAATATCGATATTTGCTGCTACCTCATTAAATCGAAAGCCTACTTTGTTAGCGAAAAAATATTAGGCAAAATGGCGATAGGCGATAGTTTACTGCGCCGTGGTAGATGGCGTCTTCTATAGTTGACCGCGCTGATGGCAGATGGCGCGCGCCATTGACAGGCGGCCTGATTTATTGACCATATGATCCTAATGTTTATGTGGGTCGTGGTTTGGCCACGTTACAATCATCCCCACAGTAAGGTGACTCTGAACTCTTTATCAATTTCAAGTGTTAATGTGTTCCGAGGAACTTTGCTGGCCGCAATCTGGGCAGACTTAGAAAGTTATATAAATATAAGAATGAAATACATGAACTTAGACAACCAAACGTGCTCTATTGACACAGTGACATGTTATGAAAGAACGTATGATCGTCCGTTTAAGGTTATGAACAAACATAGTGAACAGTTTGAAGGAAAACATATCCTTACTTGATAAAATTAAGTGTATGTGTAATATATACGAAACAAAACGAAAGAGAATATATGCTTCTCGTCGTGGATTAAAACTAATAATGTGTGTATCAAAAGAAACTATAAAGGAAAACATATATGCTGACTAGGATAATTGAAAAGGTAATGTATCTATATATATTGTAACGCAGTTTTCGATCAGGCGAGGAAACCCGATGATTCCGCTTACAATTCGGCACCTTTCCGTGTTATAACTTACTAAAATACCAAAATGTTGGGCGCCAGACGCTGATGCGTCGTTTCCATACCATACCAGAACAAATTACATAAAGCCAAAAACTAACGGAAATGCGACGAGCTAAAACTCGACTTGCTCAGTTAACAAAGCCTTAGATAGAGGGGCAGGGTACACCATATAAAACAAGCTTACTTCTTTGAGAATGTTTGAGATCACATCAATCAATTATTTATTCACGAAATTAGATAACTTAACGAGATCAGTACAGAATTTATCATTTTACTTAATGGTTTATTACCAACGATATTCTAATTGATCGAACAGAATCTATGCAATTACGATACAGTTGAATCTCAGATGTGTGCCAGAGGTGACTCGATATAAAACAATTTAATTAGACTCCAGACTCGGTATCACAGAGCGATACATCGTACCCGAATGCAAAATATAATTCGTGACACACACTCAGAACAACGTATGAAGCTCAAGATTTTACTTAGAAAAATTGGTAACAAACTACGAAAGATTAGCCACGCTTGGCCATACGATTCACAATAATTCGAGATCTATCAAAAAATAGAGACCACATGGGCATTCGAAAGACGCGAATCACAGGTTCAACGATAACAGACTAAATTATAATATTATTTGATCTTGAACTAAATTCTGACGATATTGTAACGATAGGCGTGATATTAAATTATCCAAAAACGATATTAAACATTACTAGACCATACTAGATTTTACATACGGTGATAAACTATACGAAAGTGACCATATTTAACTCAATCAACAAATTATTAACAAAACTTAACGATAAAAACTAAACTGTAACGCCAGGCCTAAGCCGTAGCGGCTATCTTCGCTCAGGGTACTCCAGGAAAGGTAATTGTCTACAGTATTTCATGCATAAGATAAATTTAACATACTAAATCAGCAACAAAGCCATAAGCAAATAAATTATAGCCAAAAAGCACTCAAGATCTACGTAACTCAGCCAGACTCGAGGTTGTTCGATAAATTAATAGACCAAAGACCAAAGACGAGCTTCTTAGCTCAATAGACAAAAACGAGCCTCGTGACTCAATAACCAGAATAATTAACAGACTTTTATCCGAACTACCTCGTGCCTTCACAGAAAGAATTAAGACCTTACCTTAAGATGCTTCTAGGTGTAACACAACACTATTTAAAATAAACTCGATATACGATAGTTGGTGACGATAGGTGATACGATAGGTGATACGATAGGTGAACGATAGATGAACGATAGATGTACGATAGATGTGGCGTAGACTGGAGCGAAGAGTAGACCGAATAACGTGTGTATCGGCCTTATATAGTCGGTATTTTCTTCCCTCAATCCATCCTTCGGGTTTAGCGTAATCACGTGACATATCGGTCCGCTAATTGGTTCGCGTAACGACACTTTTGACGAACGTAAAATAGGAGAAATCTATCTCACCCCTGCCGCTGCTAATACCGCTCCTATTACCGCCTTCCCTTTGAATCCCCAGGCTAGGAGGCTGCCATGGAACCTCATTCGCCCGGCTACCCGGTATTTCTCCTAGGTCCTGGCCTTTCGCCGATCCACAAGGAGCTTGGTGGTAGTTTCGTGTTTCGGCATACGAGAGCTTCACCCACGAAAGAATTCTCTAGGTTGGAACGCTGATCCGGGAGTCGACTGGACCAACCACGGCCGCGATAACAGATTCGGAGACAGTGTAAATGGTATTTGCACTGACTGACTGCTCATTAGGTGGGAGGTTTTGGAGGTGCGCCTGCACTTAACCCTATACGCCACCCTCACATCAGCAGTGCACTTTCTTGTAGGCGGTAGCTTCTCCGGATGACGGGAGGATTTCTTCGTGCTTCTCGCACATCCCTGTACGCCGTCGATCCGATAGTTTGGAGGTAGTAGATCCTCCACTTGAGCGGAGGCGCTGACCTTCGAGTCGACTAGACCAACCAGGTTTGCGCGCCGACAGAGTCGTCCTTGACGATAGTGGAAGCTTCTTCACGTTCGATATAGTCGTTTTTCCATCCATAGTTCCCACGACGGTAGACGTCTCGTGGAGTATCGAGCTCGAGATAACATAGTTTACAAAAAATAAAATAGTGTTAGTTAATCCTAATCAATTTTCCCTAATTTTTCCTTTTCCTGGAGACCCTGTCTACGCCACGCATCGTCATATCACCGATAGTATCGCCTTGTGACGAGGAATTGAAAATACCACGTCACAATATATATATATATATATATATATATAGATATGTGTGATAGAAAATAGGACTTGAACCAGAACTTTATTGATAATTAAGAGCAACAGAGTTTGAATAGCACTCAAGGCGACTGTATTTTAAATCCGCCAGGAGAATCGACCAACTGTCTCTTTGTCGTTCTCGCTCTTGACTGCCTCAAGACTCCGTACTTTGTTTTTTATAATAGTTTCGTTGTCAGGGTACATTCAGTCAGCTGTCTAGATCGACTCTTGGCTGTTTAGGGTAGCCGCGGATCGTGGTATTATGGAATTTAATTCCGCGCTAACATACATATGTCTTTGTAGACACAAGGGGTACCGTGGCTCGTGTAGCACGAGAAGAATTCATGTTCTCTGTATTTCCTTCGTCTTCCATTAACTTCCGTAGCAAACGTTGTAGCTTTTGGCCAGAGTATTTGGAGTAGCAGGGTTTATGCCACAGTGCATTTCTAGAAATTAAAGTCTGCTCTATGCCATTCCCTTCGTCTAAACAATCCACTCGCAAATTTGACGGAAGAATATAAGCAGAGTGTTTCAGTTCTTCTAACGTCGAAGCCAATGAAATGTACCCAGCATTTTTAAGGGCTGCGTTCGGATTTTTCGCGGGACAGCTCAAGGTTCCTGTTCCTTTTGTTTGACATATATACAACAAATTGTCCAGTCAACTACCTGAGTAACATCTTCGAGATTAGTAGAAGATGTTAACTGCAATCTTTTAGCCATATTTAGCTACCTGTGCGAGGACACAGACGAACTAAATCTTTGCTACTTAGTGCAGTATTCTAAATAATCGTGAATACCTAAACTGAAAATTTAACTGGAGTAGACCAATAAATATGCACGTATGAAATGAGCGTATCTAACTGAATAAGAGAGGACAATAGAAGCTTCAGCGCATGGGTATACGGAGCCGTTACCGTCAACGGAATCCACGCGGTTCTCTGGCAGCGGAGAGAATCAAGCGCGTGCGCAGTAGCGAGCAGAGAAGCTTCCACCTCCACACCGCTTGCTATTCATCCAGTATACAATATATGATACTTTTCAAACCAAAATTCAATATAAATAATTTCTCTGTTTTCTTAAATGATTTTTAGCATTAGAGCAGCGAACGAGTGGATATAATTTTGTTGTTTCATCGTTATACATATTCCGCATACATTTCGAAAATAATTACAATAATGTTCAAATATTGAAAAAGCTTTTTCTAGCGCAAACAACGTTTTAACAGTAAAAAATACCCCGAAAACAGCCACAAATTATATAAAACAGAGATATTAATAGTTTTTTTCGGATAATCGGCGCCATCTTGAATCCTAAGGGCTGAAATTCATAGTGCTGCGGGTCAAATCATTCGTAAGGGTCTTATACAACACTGTGCCAAGCGGCTTTCTTTCATCATCAAGTGCCGCTTTTTCACCAAATTTGACTTGTACCCCATCTACTACAACTCGGTATTTGTAATTCTCATTTGTGATGATATCTACATGCTTTTTACCAATAGCGAGAATAAATATAATTCTTCTTGCGATAAAATATTAAGGGGGTATCCACACCTTTGATTTGGTAAAAATTCTGAGGAAGAGATTGTAATTTTACAGCGAATTTGAGAGTCTGATCAAATCCAAAAAAATCATGGACTTTGAGGAGGGTTTGACCCTCATTATCCATATTCAACATTGAATATTACTTTGAGTCTAATAGTAGTTACGCTGAATATAGAAAAATACAAAATTACTCGGTTGTCGTAAAGACTGAGGAGCACCGATGGACCGGTTCTGGAATTTTTGGTCTTCAATTGTTCAGAAGAGAGGCCTCTATCAGATGAACATACAACTTTTTGATATCGCAAAAATTGCCTGACCTATCTAGTTTTTACTAAGATTTTTTGAATTTTAAAATTTTTTTACTCTATTTTTTCTATTATCTCAACTAAAAATGGTGCTATCAAAAAGTTGTATGTTCATCTGATAGAGGCCTCGATTCTGAAAATTTGAAGACCCAAAACTCCAGAATCGGTCCAACGATGCTCCTGATTCTTTACGACAACCGGTCAAAATATTCATTCTCCAGAAATCAACTTTTAAACTTTTTTTTTTTTTATTGAGTAATGACTCTAGCGTTCGCATCCTAATAATTCAAACTATACGAGAATTTATCGGACGAGGCGAACCAAATTTGAATCACGTCTTTCTAACTGAGGAAGGATTCTTCCTATGCGAAGAACATGCAATCCCCAGAAAGACCGAAAAAAAAACGGAAGTGCATCATAATTATTTTTTCAAGTAAAAATTCCTTCAGCCCGGGTTTGAACCGGGACCTTCGCATTTGTACTGCGACGCCTTGTCCAATTAGACCACTGAAGGACTGAAGAAATCTTTACTTGAATTTCATGTTATTGTATTAACCACCTTAGTCCACAGGTTAACGGTTTTTTCATTGAGTAATGACTCTAGCGTTCGCATCCTAATAATTCAAACTATACGAGAATTTATCGGACGAGGCGAACCAAATTTGAATCACGTCTTTCTAACTGAGGAAGGATTCTTCCTATGCGAAGAACATGCAATCCCCAGAAAGACCGAAAAAAAACGGAAGTGCATCATAATTATTTTTTCAAGTAAAAATTCCTTCAGCCCGGGTTTGAACCGGGACCTTTTTTTTTTTTTCTTTCCTTTCTTTCCTAATTTTCACAGAGAAGAAAATGTAGTTACAGGAAATCAAGTTTTAAGATGTAGCTTATGATTAATATGCTGAATCCGCAGCTGCTCTCGTATCCATGTGTTATGAGTCGAGTCTAGACCCATGTGCCAGGCGGAGGTTTGTAGTGAGTTTTGACCTGTTCTGTCCAACAACAGTGTCCGGTAGGTGTCTGCTAAGGTTGCTAGAAAAAGAATGAATTGCTCTAGGAAAAATCTGATCAAAATTTTTCAAAACATGAAAATTCTTCAGAATTCTTGATCTTCAATATTTTTGAGATTCAGAAGATGCTAGCACAATTTCTGTCAATATTCCGAAAATTATTTCATCTTTCATCAATCATACCTATTTTCTTATAATATATAATATTAAACTTTCACAATTATTACATTATAGAAATACTCATCTTTTTAGCAATCTAAACGTGTAGTCTCCTGGCATCGATTTCAAACGTAGTTTTTGATGAATCATCTTCTTTCGATTCCGAAGTCTCATGTCAGACATACATACACTGTGTTTGTTCAATAATGAAAATCACTATTGGCTTGAATTCGTAATGAAAGCACGACGATTTACAAACAAGTGGACACCTAACCTCGAAAAAATGTAGATCGCAGCCATGTGTTCTGTCAATGATCACAATTCAAAAGAATATTGAAAATTAAATATGTGTAAAAATGATCATTACAAACAATTGGAAAATCACAAAATCAAATTCATAATCAAAATATATAAAACCGTCAAAAGAGTAAGACAGTGGTGTTCGCGGTCTTGTACAATATTTATGAGACCAACATGTGGGTCCGCACTCCGCGCGCCGCGCAGCGACGATTCGTCGCAGCGCGGCACTGTCGAGGCTGTAACTTTTCGAATCCTCGAGATTTTTCGACGCCGATTTATTTACAGGTAGATTAGGTCACTAGCATTCCAAATAAAATATAAAAACAAGAACGATTTTTTGAAAATTCAAAGGTGTAGATACCCCCTTAAGACAGATAGGAATGCCATAGTAAAGTGACAATGATCTCCAATCTTTTGCTTTGTAGTTCTTCGAGTCAGATATTTCTTTCGGCAATGTTCCGACATCATGAGGAGGCCTAATATTTTTGAGTATTTTATTCATTATCTCTTTATCTCTTTTATTTACCCCTTTTAGCAGCAATTTCCAAAGAAATTGTTCAACACCTAATTCTCCTGTATGTAGATCATCGAAAGAAAAACTCCATACCATATCAAAATCAGGCAATTCCGATAAAACTGATGGGCCCTTTACTCCGCGAGATTTTAATTTTGATGGATTTTTCGAGATATCTTCGACATCTGCCATATGTGATTGATGCGTCCGTAATTCTTCGCTGGATCCAGTAAATGAGAAACGCATTGTTTTAATATAATCGCCCCGGATGTAGCAGTAACTACATGCATAATAATCGTCGTGTTGTACTCTATTTTGACATATCGCTCGGGCAACGGAGTCTACAGAGCAACACAAAACTGAAACTCTCATGAGTTTCTCTACACCATTGTCATTGATGTCACAAGTAAAACCAACATCATTTAATTGTTTAACATCATTGACGAATGTCTTGAAGAATAGATTCATCAAGTTTGGATTTGGTTCCTTTCGACGATCATTAGAGCCACGATTAGAACATTTTTAAACCGAAGATCAGGCGGTAAATCGTTAGGAATGACCTGAAGAGGCCACACACTTCTTTTCGATTTATGAAATATCGGAGCGCCATCGGTATTGAAATTCAGGCTCAATCTTGAACAACCATCTGCCATGGTATTTTTATATAACTCGCCATCTTTGCAATCGGTAATCTCTGTATTTTCATCATCGCGTTGAAAAATATTTTTTAGAAGTGCTGAACGAAGGCCTTTTACCTTCATAACTTCACGCAATTGATGCTCCAAATCAATTGTGAGGAAGTGATTATCATTGGAAAGATTAAGAAATATCTGGGTACTGCATTTCTCACAGATCACTGACCGTTGTTTGAAGGACTCTTTCCAGGAGCAATGAACTTCAATGTAACATTTAGTACAATAATAGTGACTCTTTACTGTTTCTTTTGGCAATTCCAATATTTTATCCAAATGAGAATTAGAGATTTGTATATGGCCAAATTTTGGGCCAGCACATAATTTCAACGTTTCTATCAATTGCTTACGACCCTCGACACAAATACCAAATTTCAAAGTGAAGCCTGTAACCATGAGTTCTACATCACGTACTACATCACGTACATCACCCTGCCGACGATGACGTAGCCGCGATCTCAGAAACTTCAGATGCCTGGTATAAAAAACGCGTAGAAAACGTAAATACGCGCCAAATTCAATACCCGGACTGGAAAGTAGAAGAGGGGCAACTCTACTGTCATGGAGTTGACGATCTAGCTGACCCACTCCTCCCAGACTTAGATGCCTGGAAACTAGTCCTTCCCCAAGAATCCCGAAATACCGCGATTATCGAGAACCATTCCCTCCCTACCGCTGGCCACTTAGGAATAGAAAAGACATATGCTAGAGTTGCCTTACTATATTATTGGCCGGGAATTTATCGTGAAGTAGCTAACTTCGTTAGAAATTGTGAGATCTGTCAGCAATGTAAGGTTGAACAAACTAGCCCCCGCGGATTATTGGGTAATCGCGTTCTCGAACAGCCGTGGGTAATGATCGCGGCGGATATCATGGGTCCCTTTCCTTCCAGTAGACAATTAGGCTTCACCTACGTACTGGTGATTCAAGATTTGTTTACTAAATGGGTAGAGATTATCGCATTACGTAAGGCGAATTCCCAGTCAATAATAAAAGCACTCGAAGAGTTAGTATTGTTCCGTTGGGGAACCCCCGAAGTCTTGCTCACGGATAATGGCACAGAGTTTGTTAATAAGGCCATGAAGCAAGCCTGTAGAGAAATGGGAATTTATCATACTACCGTCCCCCCTTATCATGCCCAGGCCAACCCCGTAGAGCGAGTCAATAGGGTTTTGAAAACGATGATTGTGGCTTTCATAGAAAATGACCATCGCTCTTGGGATGCCCATTTGCCTGAATTCCGTTTCGCAATAAATACCGCAACTCACAGCTCCACTAAAGTGACCCCAGCCTTTTTGAATTTTGGACGTGAACTTAGACCCGGTGCTTCCTTGAAGAGAAAGGAAGAAGGCCTTCCCCAGATCCAACCCATACCGCCCGAAGTTTGAGAAAATCGAGTAAGAAGATTATCCGCCTTGCGTGATCTCGTAGCTAAAAATTTAGAGAATTCCTCCGAGCGACAGGCTAAATATTATAAGCGTGGTAGAAGGGATTTAAAGTTCACCATAGGTGATTTAGTCTGGCGTAGACAACATATCCTGTCGTCTGCCGTCGATTTCATAGCTTCCAAATTAGCTCCGAAATTTTAAGGTCCCTACGTAATATCAAAAGTCTTATCAGCTGTGGTTTATGAATTAGAAGATTGTAATGGTAACCCCGTCGGAAAATCGCACATTAAAGACCTTAAGCCCTACCGTGCCTTCCCCACCGTCGAACCCCCTGAGGCCCGCGAAGAAGAAGTCCCCCCAATTGTGACCACAGTCCCCCGGGTAATAGAAGGAGTCTCCCTAACACTAGACGAAGTCCTCTCGGATAAATTAGATGCAACTAACGTACCCTTACTCCCTTTTAGGCGAAATGACGAGAAAAATAGTACCAAAGTACCGTTCGGGGGCACCGGCCAGCCAGCGGAACAGGGGCGAGTGGGCCGAAAGGTACCAGCCGCCGCGTCCGTTTATAGAGGAGCCGAACCTGGAGGTCGACCAGGTAACGGTGATAGAAGGGGGCCGCGAGGCACTCCCGCTGCTACCCCGACAAAGGGTGTTCGCCAGAGAGAACCCCGAACGACGGGACTTGTTGGACGCGTCCAACAGGAACCCCGGCGCTACCCCCTTCGGAACAGATGTCGAAACGGGGAGTGAAGAGTCGGAGCTCGAGTTCGACGAACCCCTGGCAACATCTTCCCGCAACCCCACTCCCCTTCCCCATATCGAACACCCTTTTCCGTCCTTCCAGCCCCATCCCGCTCCCGCTTCCCTGCCGCTCTCTTCTTTTTCCTTACTGACTTTCCGCCCAACTCCCCTTCCCCGTGCCGACAACCCTTCTCCCACTTTCCGGCCCCGTCCCGCTCCCGCTCCCCTACCGTTCTCTCCAACTTCCTTTGATACCTTTCGCCCCGCTCTCTTCCCCCCCTCTGCGTCGACCTGGCTCGCTTATGGTCCAGCAGCCTCAACCTAACCTGCCGCGCCTCGCTTCTCCAGTGCCTCGTGCACTGGAGCCTACTCCTTTTCCTCCTCCCGTTCATCCCCTTCTCGTATCCTCTACCCGAAATCTGCCGTCCACCTCCTACCTACTCAGGGATAATTCCTATCGTCTCCCCGAACTTCCCCCAACCCCACAGCCTTCTAATCCCGTCCCGACTCCTCATTCCGTTCCCGTCCCCCGGTCCGCTCTGGCTCCGAAGGTCAATCCGGCTACTAAGACTCCTCTGAATCCCTTGTGGAAGGTAGTTGGGGCCAGCAGCCAGACCGGCATCCCCGCTTCTTCCCTACCCTCCTCTCCCACCGTCCATCCTCTCTTCACCTTCCCGGGTCCTGACGCGATGTCCCCCCTGCCGGATCAGTGCTGGAACTGCCTGGCGGAGGGACACCGTTATACCGCTTGTCCTCGGCCGCGTCAGGGCAAGTTCTGTTATGGGTGCAGCAGGAGCGGGGCCACCCTGCGGACCTGTCGCACTTGTAGCCCGGCGTGGTTCAGGGGCGGGCGAATGGACCGTCCCGCTTCCGTTCCCGCTCCCGTTTCCGCTCCGATTGTCGATCCCGCTCCCCTCTCTGTTCCCGTTCTCGCTCCCGCACCAGTAACTAACCCCGTACCCAATCTTCAGGGCGTCTCGCCGGAGGTTCTGAGGTTGCTGGCCGAATAAGGCGTACTATTAGCCAGGCGGCAATAAACTTTCGTTTTTTTTTCTCCTTTTCTCGTTTTCTTTCTCTTTCCCTATCGTACCGACCCCTACCGTACCGACCCCTAACCGCTACCGTTTCGTTTCCTTCTTTTCATTTTTTTTAATTTGTTTTAATCTTTTTTTTTCTCCCGTTTTCTTCTTTTCTCTCGTCTTCTTCTTCCCTACCTATCGTCCCCTACCGTACCGACCCCTACCGTCCCGTTCCCTACCGTCCCGTTCCCTAGACCCCCCCCCCCACCCCCCCGCAGCTTTCCCGTTCCCAACCCTGGGATCAACTGGAAAACAACCCACCTCAAGGACAGAAAAATCTCGACCACCTCAGGTATCCCTATGCTCATTTTATGTTTTTCGCTCCGTTCCCTTATGATGGAAAAATATTTATGTTTATTTAATTTTTTCTCATATGACTAATTTCCTTGTACTAATATCCTTTCCCGGCAATGGCTGTTCCCAGGTGTTGACTCCCGCAATCCAAGTAACAAAGGGGAAAAACTGAAAAGGAATTGGAGTCGGTTACCACCGATAAAACCCCTTACTAAGGCTTCACCAGAGGACTCAACCTCAAATTTTACTGTGAAAATGGAGGGGCTAACCTCCACAGTCCCAGGGTTGGCCAAGACCCATATTCTATACTTCGTAAAGGACTACCCGACCCTGAATTCAAATCATATTGAATCTTCCCGGAGACCCAGATTGACCCCCCTCTGCCGTTCCGTCGATGCCCCTACCCTTGAAGCTCGTCACCCCTCTGCCCTCTATTGGGTTGAAGAACGAGAGGATGATACTCTTAAGAATCCTTCAGAGGGGATCAGAAAGAGTGAACCAATAGTACCCGTCTCAGGCCAATGTTGGAATTACCTAGAGTTCGGTCACGAAGACATTCGCTGCCGCTTCAAGCGGGTGGATGTTTATTGTTATCAGTGTGGTTATCGTTACCTTCAGGGAAACCGCCTCTGCGGGAGGTGTCTAAGACGCGAAGATAATAGAGTTTATAGGGCCGAGCATGCCGAGGAGATTAACTTCTCCGGGACCCCCCAGAGAACTCCCCCACCCCCACCTAACTCCCCAGAACCCTAACTTCCCTTTCCTATCGTACCGGCTCCCCTAAGTTACCGTTAGTTTTATTGATAGTTTTAGTTCTACCGTAGTTTTGTTTGTTCATTATCTTATCGTAATCCCCTGTTTAGTTATTACCGTCCCGAACCTATTAATGTTTCTTCTTGTATTACCATATTGACCATAGTTCCTACTATTGATAAGAGAAAAGCCTCAAAAGGCAACTTTAGTTCAACCTCCCCGACTTATAATGAACCAAGGGAGTAGGATGAGGTGTACCCTTCTTAAAATCATGTGGAAAGAAAAGGAGCCGTTGGCTTCAAAGAGTCATTAGGTGTAATAAAAACACCATATACCAGTCTCAGGGAGTCTCTGAAAAATCCCTTCCCCCTAGAGTTAACCCCTTCCGGTTGTATTGAGTATTTATTGATGAATGATTTATCTATAATGTAAGTTAAAAATGATCTTTGACACTTGAGCTGACGCATGAAAATTCGCTGGAGTAGAGAATTGCTAATTCAGATTAACTTTCAAAGAAAAGAAATCAATCGAAGAGAGTTGATGGTTTTGGAAGCTTTGTAGGTCTCGCTAGGAGACCACACGCTTCGTCTGGGGGGGGGGGGGGGGGGGGGGGGGGGGGGGTTGTAATGGGGCGAAATAGTAGGCCTCGTAAATGAACCATCTCCTCCTCTGAACGAAGTGACCACCTTATTTAAAAATTAGAACCAAAGCAAGAAGTCCCGGCTCAAGTGTCCAAGGTTCCTAGTTCTAATTATGAGTTCATGTACTAATGCTTTTTTCCCGCCCCCCCCCCCCCTATCTTATATTCCCGTACCGTTCCGGCTTGACAAAACTAAGGAAGATCATCTCTAAATCCAATCCGACCTGGCGGGCCAACCGGCTTTCGAGTGATTAACCAGGGGACAACGAGTCCTCGTATCCAGAGATATGCCTGGAAGAGCGCTGCATAACGAATATCTAACGAGGAGTAGCTTCCTGTTTCTAATCACCTGGAATTTCTGCATTTGGTCCACCGGTCCAAATGCAGAAATTCCGCCTTCCAGGATATCAAGAACATGACGAGCCATCTGACAAGCCCCTGGCCAAAGCTCGAAGTGCCAAAAGGCCCTGCCAGGTCTGCGACAAAACCCAGCAGAAAAAGAACACGCCCATTGATTTTATGCGTAGATCCTATACCTCCCCCAAAATTGCATCTGCATAGCGACAAGCCTAGCAGCCTCACTTCTTGCTTGGACATAGTGTCGTTAAGATATCGTACTAAACATTGTTTAGTTTTCTTTCGAGTTAATCCTAGTAAATCGTAAATTCTCATAAAATCCTAGCTTCTGTTTGTGTTGTTTTGTGTTTTGATTAAGATAAGATTCCAATCCTAAACGACCCTTCGATTGATATTAAATTGATTAGAAGAAATTCGTTTCTCATTGCGTAGTTGTGACGCCGTCCATATATCATCGAATTGTCGTGCTGTAGCTTCGTTTGATTATTGTTTATTGTTCATTGTATTCCCCTATCCTATGATAACGCCTTATTGATTGATTTTTCGAGAAAGTATCGTTATTCCTTATCGTGTCGTCATTCATTATCGTATCGTCATTTCCCTGTCCTTTGTTAAATATTTCTATATTAATTCTCATTGTAAATGTAATTAATTGTTAACTGAATCTCCCCCTTAATTGCTGTAAAATCCAGTCCCAGAAATAAGGATTTCCCACGTGGAAGAATTTATTGCGTAGTAAAAATACGATAATTGATCTCGACGGCTTGTTGAGCCACGTGTTTCTGGAAGAGTCGATCTACAGGCTGTAGAAACGATATTGTGATATTCTCCTGATTAATTTAACCCCTTATCAACTGAAAAAAGTGCCCCATTCTCCCCAGAAACCTTGAGCTGGTATAATTATTGTTATTTAACCCTTTCACTGGCAATGTATCATATATGATCAAAAAAAAGTCGTGCCACAACTGGCGATGTATCATATATGATCAAATTGAATAACTGCTGCATTTTTCAACCAATTCATTTTAAATTCGGTGTGTAAGAGTTTTGGGGGTTGCTGATTACGAATCTAAGGTCAGAATTAAAAAATTCAAAATGGCGGATTAATTAATTTAAGAAATTGGAAAATTCACCCCCAACCCCTCATTTAGGGGTTGGAAATTAAAAATTTGCAAAAATAACCATCAGAATCGATTCTGCGTCCCCAAAAACCCCTATATTCAGAGTTAATCGTATAATTTGTTTAGTTTATTGTCCTACCATTTTTGGCACGTACAGTAAAAAAGGCTGCACCAGTGAAAGGGTTAAAGTTAATAATTGTCATAGATTCTAACGTCCCTTTTGTTAGTTGGTTACTGCGTAGCCACCCCTTACGGAAAAAAAATACTGAGAGCTCAGTACTTAGTACACAAATCTCACTACTAAGTACACGAATTTTCAGTACTTAGTACTAACACTACAGTACTAAGTACAGAGAACTAGTAGTACTTAATACAGGGGTACTAGTACTAAGTGCAGAGTACTAGTACCAAGTGTAGACTACTAGTAGTACTTAGTGCAAGACTACTAGTACTTAGTACAGGGAACTAGTAGTACTTAGTACATGAGTACTAGTCCGGATTTAAAGAATACTAGTACCGAGTACGAGAGTACTAGTACTAAGTTGAAGAGTACAATTACTAAGTATAAGTGCACTACAGTACTCAGTACTGTGGCACTTTGACCTATCAGTACAAGAGTACCAGTACTATAAGTACACAAGTATTAACTGTGATTAATACCGCAGTACTATTACTTGAAATAATACTGCAGTACTAGTACTCGAACCAATACTGCAGTACTAATACTCGAACCAATACTGCACTACTAGTACTCGAATTAATACTCCAGTACTCGTACTCGAACCAATACTGCAGTTCTCGAACTAGTACTGCAGCACTCGAACTAGTACTGCCGCATTAGTCCAAGTTCAGAATTAATACTACTGCTGTACTACAGTGATAGTCCAAATACTATTATATTGCAGTACGTGGACTTCATATACTGTACTGTACGGTTTTAGCTAGTACTTATTGGACTAATACCGAAGGGCTAGAACTGAAAGTAATACTTCAGTCATACTACACTAGTACTTGCCACCTACTTATATATCCCTTCTCAGTAATTTTTGTACTTGAAGTACTATGAGTACTGTGTGTACTCGCGAAATAAGTACAGCAGTACTTTGACAGTACTTCAAGTACTGCTGTACTGGCAGTACTTTCAGTATTTTTTTCCGTAAGGGACATGGCGTGTATCGTGTAACATTGCCTTGGCCATCTTTGTACGACCTTATTTGAATTTGATTCCGACGCCGTGCACTTCTCTAGGGAATATTCCGTGATATCGACCCGTCCCATTAGTCACTAGAAGTCCACAAATCATCGATTCTGGACTTTCGAACCCCCTATGTTACCGACCTATTTCCAAGGAACTAATATATTTCTGTAATTGATTCCTGCTATATCATAAGATATTGTTTTCTTTCTTTTTGTCTCAGTGACTTGTTCTAACTTACCTACCTCCGCGTTCTCTAGTCTCTAATGTTCTGTATCACCCCCTGCCCTACTTTAATGTGTGTGACCTAGTCAGTCAGCTGTCTTTGATATTTTTTTTCCGGTATCTTGTTTAATTGGTATTTCGGCCGACATATGTGATCGGCTTTGGCTGTTTAATTGTTTTATGGTGTGTTTTATTGTTCGTGTTAATTGTTATTATCTATGATTTTATATTACTGGTTTCTTTGTGATTAAATCCATAAAGCTAACAACCTTTTTTATTTCTCCTCGTCATTATTTCGCCCCCATGTTCCCCTCACGCTGAGCTTACCGAGTATTATCGCGTTACTTTTAGTTAACTATCTCGTCGCTGTATTTGTATTTATTATATTTTTTTCAATCCTGTATCAACATTATTTCGAGTTTGGTTTTCACGTCATCTTGTTACCGCGGTATCCTTTAGGTACCTGGCGCCCAACATCTCGTACTTTCATCGGGAATGAGCTATTTAATAAATTAACACTAATTAGTAAATTCTCTGGTGAGCCAATCGTGGCTAGAGTGTCTGACTTTGTAGTTGTAGTCTGTCCGGCCTTAAACCCAGGCCGTTGGCAGGCACGTCACAGTATTTATCGGTATTTATAGTAGGGTATCAGTGTTCCGGATCACGGATTCTGCTCAAACTTGGGGGGCTAATAAAATAAATGAAATTCTATGAGAATGATAAGAAAGTGAATCGTCACATTCCAAATGGAGCCTGGCTCGAATCTTACTGCCAAATCATGATCATTATACTAGTTTAAGATAGTACAACCAGCTTTGGAGCCTCCAGCAAGCCTGCAAATGGTCCTCCGCCACAGTGAAATAGCCTCCGATGCTCGTGTCGATGGCTTTGAAGGAATCCTTATGTGGACCACAGACCTTTGAACTGGCAGATCTCATTTAGAATCAGTTGACAAAAGTATTAAGAAAAGTGAAATTAGAAGATTTATTCTCTGAGGTTGATCTGATTATGTATTCTTCAAATAATAAGCAAAAGCTGAAATCTAATTATGTAACAAAAAAAAAAAACAATTTCTGAAGTTAAAAGCCACTTTTCAAATTTCAGTACATCATCAATTTCGTCACCTGATTTTGGACAAGTTGTGTGGGTTTGAAGGTCTCTGGTGTAGGGATTCCTTTAAAGCCAACTGGCTCGGCAGAGGCTCGAAAGCCAGTGAAGGTGAAGTGAAACGTTTGTCAGAACCTCGAAAACGGGAATCAAGAATTCTTCGAAACTACTGAACCGATCGCGATGAAACTTTGAGGGATTACACATAATTGTGGCAGAAAGTGGCTCATTATTTCACTTTTCCAAAATTTGACAAAAATCTTAACAGATTGACGTACCGACCACATAAATCGCGAGATTCATTGTCGCCGTAGATAATCGCATTTTCTGGATAATTAGCCACTCCGCAATGAAATACCAAACACTTTGAGCCTAATTCCGTGTAATTTGACGAAGAAATGGCTGAGAATCGTTGATTCTCCGTTACTCAAAACTAAAACCCTGATATTCAGTTGAGATCACAACCTATATCGACATTGTAGCCAGTATACGTGTAAACCGAGCGGTACCAAACGCCGGGTATTTCTGTTTTACCGCGGTGAAAGGCACTCGGCCGTGGCCTTGAAACGTTTCACTTCACCTTAAGCCAGAAGAAACAAACGATGTATTAGAATCTAAATGTAGACAAATAATCGGAAGTCTTATGTACGGGGTACTTGGCACAAGGCCAGACCTGTGTACAAGTCTGGCATATTTGAGTAGATACCAAAACTATGCAAATCAAGAGTTATACGTAGCGTTGAAAAGAGTATTAAGATATGTAAAACATACGCTAAATTTAAAATTAATCTTTAAAAGAAATGGAAATGAGGAAATGTTGAATGGTTACGTCGACTCAGATTGGGGAGCCGACCTAAATGATCGAAAATCAACATCAGGATTCATTTTCGAACTGTTTGGATGCACAATTGCATGGTCGTCACGCAAGCAGCGAACCGTAAGTCTTTCGTCAACCGAAGCAGAATATATAGCATTATGCTCAGGGGTTGTCGAAGCGAAGTGGTTAGTTAAGGTAATAAGTGATTTTGAAGTATTCAAACCACAGCCTGTGACTGCGCATGTAGATAACCAAGTAGCAACACGGCTTTGAAAACGTTCTACATGGATATTTTCTCTATTTTCGTGAAAAAAAATTTTTTTTGGCCGTACGTGTTCGAAATCATGCATAGAATTGCGCGACGTAGTTTGTTTCATCGATTCCGGTGCCCAGACAGAGATATTCTGTTTAAGAACACCTTTTTTCCCAATGTTTTCAGGTCTGGTGGAATTCCGTAGGGAAGCACCTTAAAGGCTACAAAGGTGCAATTTTTATTCAGTAATTCAGAACTTTTTTAAATTCTGTTTACAAGCACCGAAAATCGTGTAGTTTTTTTTCTTCATTACGAAGTTTATCATTTTATTGATTTCATACAAAAACTTTGTAGTGTTATCTACGGCTTGATGAAATTTTGAGTCGAAGGTGCAGATCACATCTGATGCATTACACTGGGATCAAGCGGTACCATATCCTTCAAAGCCCTCCGCAGTGGTTAGGATGAGTTTCCGACCATGGGTGTCATACCTCAAAATGCTTGTATTGGCACCCCCTATAGACCCTATGCGTATGTACAGAGTTAGGATTTACACCCTGTATGTGTAAAAATGATGATTACACAAAATTGAAAAATCACGAAATCAAATTCAAAATCAAATTGTATAAAAACGTCAAAAAAGTAAGACAGTGGTGTTGGCGGTCTTCTACAATATTTATGACACCAACATGAAGGTCCGCGCGCCGCGCAGCGGTGCTTTTTCGCAATTTGGCACTGTCATGGCTGTAACTTTTAAAATCCTCTAGATTTTTAGACGCCAATTTATTTGCAGGTAGAGTAGATCAATATCATTCCAAATGAATTATAAAAACAAACGATATTTTGAAAAGTCAAAGGTATATGCACCCCCTCAAGCATATAGATATAAAGTTTAATTTTGTAAAACAAAATATAGACTCAGGAAAAATTATACTGAAATACATTAGGACTGAGGACCAGTTGGCTGACATGTTTACCAAGCCGTTGGCCAAACAAAAATTTGATAGATTTGAGAAAATGTTAAATTTAAAATAAATAATAGAAACTTTATTGAGGGGGCGTGTTGAAGTAACAATAAGGTTATATAGAATCAAACACCCCGCCTTTATAATCAAGGATAAGCGCACGCGCAATACTTCTGACTCTCACCGGTAGAGCTCGAGCGTCTCTTACGGAAAGAGGCAGAACCAGTAACAACTAGTCACTTCAAAGAAGAAGTGTATCAGAGAAGCAGCTACAAACATGTATCAGTAATCAAATTAAAAGTGAATAAACAATAAGCAAAATACTTGATAACTATGTCAATCTTATTAAACAAACCACTCCCAGTCCTCGATATTCAACAAATAAGCACCATTCATATTGTATCTTCGAAGTTTGCAATTTCCCATTGCGCCCTCTGTTTGACTAAATTGAAACTTCAAGCCATGTACCTAGGTAATAATCGACATGGCGAATCGCTGATCTCCTCATTTACGCACCTAGTTACTGTATTCGAGTGTTCATAGTTAATGCTACTATGTAATGTTGTAACATCAGCAAGATCTGAAAGGTTTTTTTTTCTACTGATGTCACATTGCGATCCTGCTGGAGGGAATGTGTATTGAACACCATGCATATTGGATCTTCAGAGTTTTGAAATTCGCAATGCGCTTTGTAATGTTTTACATAGCGATTCATACCATTTGCTTATTTATTAATAACATCTAACTGAGTAAGTAATTCTTTTACGGTGTGACATGGTGATGTTCACTATTTTCTTCGAGGACACTTTTCTCCGTGTAAAGATCAATAAATGGGATGAAAGCTACAGAGCGTATGAAGTTATTCAACACGAATTAGGAATTGCCAACGACATCATTCTACGAGGAACACGAATAGTAATACCACAAAAATTGAAGAGTAAAACACTAGAAGTGGCACACGAAGGACACCTAGGAATTGTAGGGATGAAGCGACGCATTCCGACCAAAGTTTGGTGAAAAAATATTTATAAAGATGTAGAGTATGGAGTCTAGATGTTAGGAGAACGATCTCTGTATCGCGGAAGTGGTCCGAGTTGCTGCGCTCAGTTTAGTATACATATACAGTAGGGTGGGCCAAAAAAAACTTTCAATTTTTTTTTCTTTAGTTACCATGAAAATATTGTCGAAGATGACGAAAAAAAAAATTTTGTCAAAGTTTGAGCTCTTAATATTAATGTCAAGAGGTCGCTCATCGTGATTTTTGATTTCCCATTTAAATAACACGGGAAAGTTTTTTTTTTTCATTCGGAGTTTTATTGCGCTCGAACGAATTATTGGCCAGTGGAATTGAATACATATACTTGCAGGGAATTGAACGATCTACAAAATAGATCCCATTTGATTTTTTTTTTTTAATTGTAAAAGTCATCATTCACAATTTAAGGTTGAACTTTAACCTCGAATAACTTTCAAACGAGTCGAGTAAGCAAAAAATCATATCATATCTTTTTTGTAGATCGTTCAATGCCCTACAAGTATATGGGGCATTCCACGCCAACTCGACCTGAGTCTGACCCTCGACCCCTTGGATTTCGTTCTTAAATTTTCATATGGTTGTTCCATCTTTCGAAAGCACACTGAATTTTTTTTAGATTTTTTCCATCAAATTTGTTCAGATAGAAAATCAATTACTTAAGGAAAAAATCACATCGAAGGACATTTTTGAAAAATCTGAAAAAATTCTCAAAAATCTTGTACTCGATGTCAAAAATTTCGGTCCGTGGAACAGAATGGGCCGGCGCTCGGTTCTACCGTCCGTTGCGATTTCCTGGAAAAAAACCAAATCAAAAAATAAACGCAAAAGTCAGTGGACTGTGAGCAGTTGCTTGAACGTTCTGATACGTAACTCCGAATTTTTCAGAATTTTCTGAGATTATTTTAACTGCCCACAGTGAACTGACTTTTGCGTCTATTTTTTTTTTTTCAGAAAATCGCAAATGACAGATGGAAGCAAGCGCCGGCCCACTCTGATCCACACACCGAAATTTTTGGAATCCAGTACAGGATTTTTGAGAATTTTTTCAGATTTTTCAAAAATGTCCTTCGATGTGATTTTTTCCTTAAGTAATTGATTTTCTATTTGAACAAATTTGATAGAAAAAATCTAAAAAAAATTCAGTGTGCTTTCGAAAGATGGAATAACCATATGAAAAATTAAGAACCAAATCCAAGGGGTCGAGGGTCAGACTCAGGTCGAGTTGGCGTGGAATGCCCCATATGTATTCAATTCCACTGGCCGATAATTCGTTCGAGCGCAATAAAATTCCGAATGAAAAAAAAAAACTTTCCCGTGTTATTTAAATGGGAAACCAAAAATCACGATGAGCGACCTCTTAACATTAATATTAAGAGCTCAAACTTTAACAAAATTTTTTTTTCGTCATCTTCAATAATATTTTCATGGTAACTAAAGAAAAAAAAATTCAAAGTTTTTTTTGGCCCACCCTAATATACAGGGTGTATCACCTCATGTGTTCAGAATGGGAGGGACTTAGTCGACGCGAAGCCGCGCCCCTATAGCTAATCTATCCAGAATCTAGCTAATAGTTAGATATAACTATAAGATTCCAATAAGTTGGACAACAGATGGAGACAGTAGGAAGTAGAGGAAGAACGTATTAGAATGAATAATGGCGTCCCCACGAGGCATAGTCAGCGTCGTAAAAATGTATAATTGCACAAGAAAAGTATAAGCACAATAATAAAGCATAATTTATCCACTAAATCGAACATGGTCCTTCGAGTCGGATCAATGGATCCACAAGTTTATTAAAAACCGGAAAAGAAAAGTGATGAAGCTCAAGACACGTGAGATCTGAAACAAACAAAAAGAACATTATATAGATAAATACCAAGCAAAATAAGTAAAAACAAAGTAAACGAAAACGGGCGAAAAATAAGTGGTGTAAACAAATGTAAAAACAACAAAGAAGAAGTTACCGTCTCTAAAGCACGCATACATACAAGAAGCTGCGTCGCTCAGGCACACACACATACAAGAAGTTCGAGTCTCTAAGACACGCATACATACAAGAAGCCGCGTCGCTCAGGCACGCACTCATACAAGAAGTTACAGTCAATCACACAAGCAGTCACTCAAGGAAGCAAGAACTCGCACGTAAAAGAAAAGGAAAGAAGGAAGGCTGAAAATTGGGCAGAATAGAGGAAAAAGCTCAAGCAACAACAAAGGTAAGTGAGTCTCATCCAGTCCGTTCCCAATTCCTATCCAAATACAATCCTACTAAAAATAAAAATACAAAATGGAAGATTTAAAAACTTTGATTACAAAATGTGGTCAAATAAAAGGACAACTAACCCGCTTTGACACGTACTTAGACACACGTGATCCCACAAAGTGAACCCAATTACCAACGAGATTAATTAGAGCCGAGGAGCAGATGAAGGAATTTGAAAATGTACAGTCAAGCATAGAAGCAATTACAATAACAAGGGCCACTAACGCTGGAGGCGACCAAGACCCGCAAGCAATGCAGCAATTCGGAGATGAATTTAATGAAGAAAGAAACGCCTTTGAAGAGATGTACTATGAAACAATTGATAAAGCAAAACAAAGGTTACCGCAACAAGTAAATCCAGGATTGAGCGGCATAGTCAATCAAACACCTCCGGAAGACTCGACAAGAATAAATGTGAAGCTGCCTGTACTAACGCTACCTACTTTCAATGGTAATGATGATATGAAATCATTAATACACACAAATTCTAAACTAAATGAAATTCAGAAATTTCAATACCTAAGAAGCTCCCTTAAAGATGAAGCACTCCAAGTATTACAAGCCTTGGAAACGTCCTCTGAAAACTATGAAATAGGATGGTCGTTGTTAACCAAAAGGTATGAAAACAAACGACTAATCATAAATACGCATATGAAAGAACTATTCGAACTGGCTCCGGTGCCAAAGGGTAGTCTAAACCCGTTACGACAATTTATAGACTCCATCCAGACACGTATTAGAGCATTAGAGTCTCTGGGGAAACCCGTTGATCAATGGGATACTATAATAATCCATCTACTAAATAGCAGATTAGATTTCAATACAAGAAAAGATTGGGAAATTCACATTGGCAACAATGAAGAAGACAGTCTACCAACGTTAGCACAATGGATAGAGTTCTTAACAAATCGTTGTCACACACTGGAACTAGTCGAAGGTACAAACTCGAAACAAAAGGATACTAAGCCAATAGCCATAAGAAAAAATGAACGTAGGATCGGCTTAGCAGCAACCACAACACTAAAATGTGGATACTTTCAAGGTGAGCATTACATAAATAGATGTGAAGAATTCATAAGACTACCTGTCAGCTCCAGGCAGAGCGAAGCAAGAGAAAAACACTTGTGTATCAATTGTTTGAAAAAAGGACACTTCTCCAAAGACTGTAGGAGTTCAGCATGTCAGAAAAGCGAAAGACAACATCATACTCTATTACACCAAGAAGGGACTCCCTCAAGCAACAAAAGAGAAGATACTACCGATAACGGTAATACAACATCCAATAAGACAAGCAAAGAAACAAAAAATAACCCAACGGTTACTGCACACTGTTCACAATAACAAGACGAAGAGAAACCAAACGAAGAGAGACCAATAGTCACACATGTACAGAGGGGAACCTCTCAGGTAATTCTATCAACAGCGCAGGTCTATGTATTCAATAGAGAGGGAGAGAGAGAGAGAGAGAGAGAGCGGTATTTTATTCGACCGTGGAGCAGCGCTCCCTATGGCCGTAGGCACAACACAGAAAAAAAAAAAAAATATACGATGATCAAGTAGAACTAGAAGTAGATTATAAAGTAAGATTAAAATTAAAAATGTAAATACAGTAGAAAATAGATATAAAATAAAAATAACAATAGACGTATACAACTAATATGAACTCAACCAAAGAATAAATGAGGCTGAAAATCAATAAAAATAAAAACAGAAATCAATCAAAGATAAATGGAATAAAAATAAAAATAAAAATAAAAATCGATCCAAAATAAATAGAAATAAAATAAGATAAAAGAGAAAAATGAAAATAAAATAAGATAAAAATAAGCTCATTGCGGATACCGACCGAGGGCGAGACTGGACGGATTCGCCTCACGTTCCTCCAGCGCTAAAAGATGCTGAAAACAGCGCACCCGAAACTCCAGGAGATTAGACGACGACGTTACGCCTGGCGGCAATGAATTCCAGAATCCAATGCCACTGACCAAGAAAGATTTTTGCAAGGCAGCCGTCCTGACTGGGGGAACGTAAAGCGTATCCGTCCTCTCCGGATTGCGACGCGATGCCAGATTAGCCCTAAGCCGAAGCTGATCACCAAAAAGACTCGGCTCACCTAGACAAAGCGCTTTATAAAAAGCAGTACCAATGAGCTCCAAACGACACATGCAAGGTCGAAGCCAGCCACAACGCGTCCTATGCCCAGAGACCCTGGCATCACGTGGCAGTCGGAGCAAGAAACGCACACAGTTATTTAGCGAGACAATTGAAGACCGTTCCAGCTCCTCGGTCAGATTGGTAAACACAGGCGTACAATAATCGTAAATAGGAAAGACCAGGGCAACGACCAGCCGTCGTTTCAAGGCAGTGCTAAGGTCACTGTCATTCATGCGGATACGATAAAGTGCACCAGCTGCCTTCTTTCGCACAAGAGAAATATGCTCAGTCCAAGCTAACGTACTATCAAAAATTACACCGAGATATTGATATGAGTTTACGAGCTGTATAGTCGACGAGCCTAACAAAATATCCGGCAGTCCGACCGCGCGCACGTTATTGACATACCTGGAACCGCCGAAGATCATTGCCCTGGTCTTCGAGGCATTTAATCGAAGCTTATTAGCAATGCTCCACCGCCATAGACTGGGAGGCTGAAAGAAATGTAGGGTCCTGCTAGACCCAGGATCTCAGTCAAACATGATGACAAAGGCCTGTGTCGAAAAATTGAACTTGCGAACAACGAAGGTAAATGTAGGTATAAGCGGTATAAGCCAGAACAAATCGACAGTAAGGGAATCTATCCAGATCAACATGAAATCCATGTATAATAGCTTTCAAGCGGCCATTCACTGCTCAGTACTTGAAACAATCACAGAATCCATACCGCAAGTAAGAATCGACACTCAACTGCTCGACATACCCAAGGACCTACGACTGGCAGACCCCAGTTACGACCAGCCCGGAGAAATTGATTTACTTATAGGGGCGGGACTTTTCTGGCAGCTCCTCTGTGTGGGAAGAATCGAGCTTGGAAAGAACGAGCCCCTCCTTCAAAAAACACTCCTAGGCTGGGTAATTGGAGGTGAAATGAAAAGGGAGCCACAAACGAGAAATACAATCGCTTGTTGCTTAACTACAGAACAGCGATTAGACAAAGCATTAGAGATGTTATGGCGAATGGAAGAAGTAGAGGTCAAACATTACCCCAGTGCAGAAGAAAAAAGATGTGAACAATATTACAAGAACACAGTAAGGCGTGCTCCGGATGGGAGATTCATAGTACGACTACCAATAGACCCCGCAGTAAAACTAGGAGAATCAAAACGTGGAGCCTTGTGCAGATTGTACGCTACGGAAAGAAGACTTTAGGCTGAACCTGAATTAAGAGAAGAATATGTAAAATTTCTAACTGAATACGAAGCGATGGGACATATGACTTCTGTACTAAGAGAGTCAGAATTCAAATCGAAAGAAATATGTATATTACCTACCGCATCAACCAGTAGTGAGAACAACAAGCATGACAACCAAAGTGAGAGTTGTATTTGATGGATCAGCACGAACCTCTTTGGAAACTTCACTGAATGATAAGTTATTGACGGGACCCAATTTACAAGAAGACATAGTAAATATAGTCCTAAGGTTTAGATGTCATCAGTACGTATTAACAGCCGATGTGGCTGTGATGTACAAACAGATCATGATAGCTGAAGAAGATCGAGATCTGCAGCGAATACTATGGAGACCAGATCAAAGTAAACCAGTACAAGAATATACACTAAATACAGTTACATATGGCATGTCATGCGCGCCATACTTAGCAATGCGTTGCCTGAAGCAGCTCGCCAAAGAAGAAGGCTTAGATTTACCCCTAGCCTCAAAAGCCCTACTACAAGATTGCTACATGGATGATGTGCTGACCGGATGCAACACACGCGAAGGAGCAATAGAATTACAAGGGCAGCTATACGAACTACTGGCAAGAGGAAAGTTTCCTTTACGAAAATGGAGAAGTAACGACGAGAGAGTATTGGAACACATAGCCAGAGAGTATCGATCAGAAGAATTGATGGTCATTGAGAGGGGCCAGCCATTAAAGACATTAGGATTGCTACGGAATGCAGCAGAAGACACTCTACAATTCTCGGTAAAGGTCCAGGGGGAGAGTCGCCCAACAAAAAAGAGCATCTTATCACAAATAGCTAAAATCTACGACCCATTGGGCCTAATAGGTCCAGTATTAATTAACGCCAAGATAATTATGCAAGAACTATGGAAATTAAAGATAACGTGGGATGAATCGGTACCGCAATCACTTTACATTAAATGGTTTGAATACTACGGAGCGTTGCCAAAACTAAATCTACTGAAGGTCACTAGAAATGTGAACCCCCTAAACTCTAGTCAAAGAGTAGACCTGCATGGGTTCAGCGATGCTTCAGAAAAAGGGTACGGCGCTTGTTTATACTATACCTACAAAGACAAAAATGGAGAAGTTTCATTCCATCTTTTGTGTTCCAAGTGAAGGGTAGCACTCTTGAAATCAATATCGATACCCCGACTTGAACTAAGCGCAGCATTGATATTAGCAAGATTAATGAAAGTAGTCCGGAAGACTCTGGCAGATAAAATAAGGAACTCCTACTTTTGGAGTGACTCTACGATTGTTTTGAGTTGGGTAAAAACGGAACCTTATACTCTAAAAACGTTCGTAGCCAATCGAGTATCCGAAATACAAGAGCTAGTTCCAGAGATCTAATGATTCCACGTATTGTAGGAATCGCAATAAATGATGAAACACTATGTATATTGTATATATATATATATATATATATATATATATATATATTGTAATCGCGATTCCCGCTAAGGATGGAGAAGAAGAGAAACTCCTCGCGTTACCCTACGGCGCTTATCTCTAGTTTTCTCAAAACCCATAAAATTCGGAAATATTAATAATAATTAGACTTTTGTTGGGCGCCAGACGCGTACAGCGTCAGTTATTAATTAAACATCAAATTTTACCAGAGACTTACAACGGTTGTGCTTCGGCTAGTTCAATCTATTAATCAAAGGGTAGAGGGGTGTAGGTCACCAGATGGATAATAGGATAACTTCAAAGAAAAGAACACAGATTTGAATCGGTACGATATTTGCGTTTAATCACCGTTTAAGATAATTCAGAATCACAATAATTTGGTACGCTCAATAATGAGCTTCAATTATAATATTCGCTAAACAAGTTCACATTAGTTCGGAACGATAATTAGATAATGATCTTTACTGTATTTTAAAGAATGACAAGCTCAATACCGAAAGATATTTTCTGAATTATAAGGAACGACATAAATCGAGGTTTTACCCCTGAAAAATCAATTCTTACTAACTAACTTAACCCTAACGTGGATATTTTCCTGAATAAATTATACAATACAAAAAGAGGAAAACGGGACGAGACTAGTGCTCTCCACGGCTACAACTACGTTCGCAATACCCAGGATAGCCAAGACAGATTATAGAATTACTAATATTCTACTACCAGAAAATCAAGAAAAGATAGTAGCTCAACTACAAAGAATAGGAAACTAAGTTCCGTAATAATTAACTAATAGCAAATTTGTGCTAGATTGCACGAGGATTTCTCCTCAAAGCATGCGTAAGCAACCAAAAAGACAGCCAGTCACGAAATAACTCAATAATTAAGTCAAAGAATGTTACAGATTCGGTACGAGACAATATTATTAATAAAAATGCAATCAATCAAACACTACAGCACGACGAGACCTCGTGGCCCAACGCCTGCGTAGAAAAACTATACTCTACTCAATATTCGTACTCGATACCATACGATTTATTCAGAATTAGTTCGTGACTTCACAATAAATTAGATTACCCTAGTAGCGTGGCCTTAAGTTGCAGAGTTCATAAGATTCTGCAGTCAGAATTTTCAGGCAGAGTTAATGCAGACTGAGTACAGAACTTCCGCAACCAGTATCTCCATGTTGACTGATAGCAGCCTGGCTGAAGATCATTCAGCAGAAACTTGTATTTCTCTGTATTATTCTTTAGTAGCCCTCTGCACGCAGACTTATCACAGTCACAAATAAGTATTGGTTCGTTATATAAACGGCCATTCAGATAATTTCTCCACTTTCTGATTTTCTAATCAGGCCTAAAATTTTTTTTTCCACAGCGGAGCGAAAACGCTCGTTTTCGCTTCGCTGTTGAAGAAAATAGTATGTCCACTTCAAGAAAAAACGGGCGTTTGTGCCTTGTATAAAGTTGAGAACCCTCGGCTCGCCTCGGGAACTCAACTTTATACGCGGCTCGTAAACGCCCGTTTTCGCTCTCGGTGCACGTAATGTACCATAATGTACTACTACGTCCAGCGCCGGTTTAACACTCCGAACGCCCTTAGGCTACGGAGAAAGAAGCGCCCTCTTCTATAAATTTTGAATACTTCTCGATGGGGAAAAAATCTGAACAAAATCAAGCATGTAGGAGATCCTCATGAGATTGATTTCGCATAATTATAATTCAAAAAAGTTATTAACAAATTGATGGAAAAAAAACTGTTCAAGAAATTAGCCGAAGACCCAACTTTTTTTTCAGGTGGAAATGATTTTCATACCTGACAAAACGCAATTTTCAAAGATTTACCAAAATTCTCAAAAAATTCATACGTATTCAGTGAAATTGACAAATCATTTTCACCTGAAAAAAAAGTTGGGTCATCGGCTAATTTTTTAAACAGTTTTTTTTTCCATCAATTTGTTGATAACTTTTTTGAATTATTATTATGCGAAATCAATCTCCCGAGGATCTCCTTCATGCCGCATTTTTTTCAGATTTTTTCCCCATCGAGAAGTATTCAAAATCTTGTCTGAAACCCACGTTTGGTGGGACTGTAGGTACTTCTTGATCTTTGTTACTCTTTATCGATTATTATTCTTTGATCTTATTTTTCTTTAGTGATTTTTATATCACATTTCGGGTTTGTTCTTCATCTTCATAAATCTATATTACAAACTTACCTCGCATTAATATTATATGTTTTATTCTTTATTATATACTCGGCGACTCTAATAGGGCTGTCCGTATTAGACGCGCATAGACCCCAGCTATATCGAACTATTGTAATCTGGGTGGCCCTAGATAGACGTTCATGAGCAGACAGATAGTCACCGTAACCATATGTAATATTAACTTATACAACGCCGCGGACTTGAAATATCCTTTTCTTCAGTCAACGGCCACGCATGTCCTTGTATTTTTGTACACGTGTTCAAATTTACGCGCGATTTACATTAAAACCGCAAGCTCGAAGTGCACATGCGCGGGCCACACCACAGGGCACAGCCACTCGTAGCTTCGGGCGCCATTCGCGAGTTTGGCTAATGATGTAAATGGCGTCTGATCTCACGTGCAACACGTGAACACTTAGAGATACACTTTTCAGGACACAATCATTCCGGTAAGTACAAAATATATGAATTAAAACGATAATTTATATCCCTTCTATATTCATATTTTGTGTGACATGGTATCTCACAACATATTTCGTATTTATTGTTGAAGGATAAACCTGCAGGATCTTATGCCGGCCGGCCAGCATTACGATCAGCACGTGGCAAGAATAAATTGTCAAGTAAGAACTGTGATCTCACACTTCGAGCTAAGTTAAAACTTCTAATCGGTCAGTTATGCTGTAAATGTAGGTTTCTCCGTACTTGAAATCGTATGGTTCCGCGAATTTCTAAACCTAACCTCACTATATCTTGACCTATTATAATTATTTGGCTCTTGTTCTATATATAAGTCGCCTTTGATAAAATTGGGGGAGAATTCATCAGCGGGATCGTACTGACTAGACTGAAATGACAATTTCGCTCAATTAATGAAATTCTCACTCAGTTCTCACATTTTTTTGTAGCAATTCATACTCTTCCCTGCAAATTATATTCATATGTCCATAGTCTGTATCGGTGGTAATCATGGGTAAGCGTAAAAGGTTTGAGGAGTTATCAGAAAGACAAAAGCGTACCCGTCTAAGGAAACAAAGGAGCGCTGTAACCGTATCATTTAATGTTACGGCCCATAATCAGTTGACGGAAGACGAACACGTGCTATTGCAACCGGCTCAAAATATAGGAATCGAGCCAGTTGATGATAATAATCAGTCATTGCTTTCTTTGAGCGATCGCGTTGAAAATGAAAGTATAATTGAACCGCAGGCGAGGAATACAAGTGTGATATCAGGTGACACAGAGCCTATTGATGATAGCTCTTCTGGCGAGAGAAGTGACACTATTGAACGTACTTCTCAAGAGCAGTTTGCGAATAATTTAGCTGATTGTTTCAAGGCCATCAATCTCTCACATTGTCAAGTGAATGCGATTCTTCGTGTTTTAAAAACGCAACCTTTTCTGAGTTATCTACCCAGTCAAAGTAGAACGCTTTTACACTCGTCAAAGTTTTCAGCGAAAGTAATTAAGGTTGATCCCGGACAGTATTGGCATGCAGGATTTTCGAACGTAATAACTTCAGAACTCTCTCGCCAACAAAACATTCCTGAGACGCTTATAATTGACGTTAGTACCGATGGAGCTTCTGCAGATCAGCGTGGCTCCGTTCAATTCTGGCCAATCCAGATTAGAATAGTGAACCTGCCGAGTAGTAGACCTATGATAGTTGGGGTATACCGTGGTAAAGGTAAACCGTCTAACGTTAATGATTTTTTTAAATGTTTTACTGACGAAGTTCAAGAGGTGAAAATGGTCGGTGGTATTCTGTTTCGTGGTCAAATTATTTCAGTCGAATTCCGTGCATTTATTGCCGATGCACCCGCAAGAGCATATGTATTGAGACATCGTGGACATAACGGAACAAAACCTTGCTCAAAGTGCAAGGTAACCGGTACTCGTTTTCGGGAAATGCACTACCGAAAAGTTCGTACTGGAACAGCTTTCGTCGGCACTGAATTTCAACTTCGAACCAATGATGAATACGCTTGTCAATCTGATGAAGATCATCATTTAGAAGGACAAAGTCCTTTAGCAGGATTGATAAATTTAGTTAGTCATGTACCATTCGAGTATATGCATCTTGTTTGTCTTGGCATAGTGAAAAAACTTTTTGAAGCATGGTTCGGTGGAAAATTTTCTCTGAGAGCTAAACTTTCTGCACGCGCTATCAAGATTATTTGTCTTCGCTTAGAGGAGCTGGCGAAGTCATGCCCCAGCGAATTCCAACGACAACCTCGCACAGCTACTCAATACAAAAATTACAAAGCCACGGAATTTCGACAATTCCTTTTGTATACTGGACCTGTAGTTTTACAAGGTATTCTTGAAGAAGATTATTATCTTCATTTTTTATTGCTGCACAGTAGCATTCGTATACTTATTTCGCCGAATCCTTCCCAGCACCTTCTAAAGTATGCAGAAAACGCTCTAAAACTATTCGTCAGTTCTGCTAGACGTTTGTACGGGGCTTCCTTTCTCTCATATAACTTACATGGGCTGCTTCACTTGGTGGAAGATGTCAGAAATCTCGGTCCATTGGATTGCTATTCAGCATTTCCATTCGAAAACAATATGCCAGTGTTTAAAAAGTTCGTGCGGACTCATTATTTACCTCTACAACAGTTTGCCTTAAGGCTTATGGAGCGAAATTACCTCTATCCTAACAAACATGACCTTTTGAACGATGATGTGAAACCTTCAATGCCGCATAACGGTGGACATATTCCGAATAACGCGCCTACCCCATGCAAAGAGTATAAACAATTGCAAATAGGAAATACACGTTACAGCATTCTAAAGCGCAATAACTCTTGTGTGTTACGCGACAAAAAAATGTGCAAAATTATGAATATTCTAGAGAATGATGGTTGTTACTACTTTGTTATTAGACGGTATCATGGCCTCCAGCAGTTCTACAACTGCGGAATAACATCGGATACAATTGGTATATTTAAAAGTGTACAGTTGTCCATAAATCTTGAAGTCATCCCTGTCACTAATGTCATATCAAAATGTTATGCCATGAAGTCGTGGAATACACGTAACAATTATCTCTCGTGTTGTGTACCAGGCGAGCATATACTTGTGATTCTACTGCATCATTATTTGTACCAGTAATTGTAAATTGATCCATATTAGTTAGAAAACATTGAATGTGACCCATATTGCGACATCTTCGAATAACAATGAATTTTTTCTTCAATTTTTTTTGTGGCAGAAAAATGAAAACTGCGTTTAATGTAGCTTTTTTCAAATCACCCCACACACTTGACTATTATTGACCAAACTTTTCTAGTATCGGTATTCTTTGTTTAATATGAAATATGTATTCACTGTGTCCATTCGTAATTTTAGTAGCTGGTGCGGTGCCGTCTCTTTCTATTTAATGTATTTGCTGTCGACAGTTATTATGAAACCATCAAAAGTCACAGGCACAGGACGGAACGGGCGTACCTTAAAAAAACCTTCAAAATATTGTACGACATCAACTGACGAAGGAGAAATACTACGCAGAGCTTCCCGTCAAGAAAATAAATCAATTAAAGGCTGCATTAAACGAATGATGGGTGACGCTGATCTTGAAATATCAAATATGCAGAGCAATTCCAAGAACGGAAAATCAGCATCCGCTAATAAAAGAGCACAATTGATTCATAATTCTGCCAGTACTTCGACCAAAACAACTCCAAATCTCGAATCTAGTCAGTCTTCGAAAAGCAAGTCATGACACTTTCCTAAGTCCGACTTGACTCATCCTAAGATTCGCACAATAGAATCGATACCCGAAGACTTTCATCTTGATCAACGTAGGCTGTCACAGCAATATCCAAGCAAGTCGTACAGCCATTATGACGCCGAAATCAATAAGTCTGACATGAGACACAAAAATAAAACTTCATCACAACCAATACTTGATAGATCATCACACAACCGGGTCGAAAATTCTTTAAAGTCATTCAACTCACTCATACCACTAAACAGTTCTTCACGTAACAACTCGCCTGAGGTAGTTTCAAATAGATCCGAAGAAAGGGCAGCGATATCTCCGGTGCTATCTGTTGGCAGCGAGATTGGTTCGTCGCAACAACAATCCTATAATGTCGTATCTCCTCGTCACGCACAACGTTCAACCAATGATCACTTTCGATTTGACAATCGGATGGAGCTGGCTGACATAGATAACAGAATCGGCAGCCATAACAAGGAAAACTATGAAGTCAATAAAACTATCTCGAATACTTTGAAACAGTATGATAGCAGCTTGTCAAAACATCTGCAAAATCTTGAACAAAGCTTGAAACAGCACAGCGATACGACTGTAAAAAATCTGACAGAATATGTACTTCAAAATTATCGACAAGATCTACAAACTGTATATGACCGTTGGCTTGAGCAGTTCAACAAGCTGGAGTGTACACTAAGGTACATGAAATACTGCAATATTATCTGACATCTTAATTTGTTCCAATCAAATATATTTCAACCTGAGATATAATGGTACACAATATAATATGGCAGATGCATCTTTAAACATTAAGGGGGTATTCTGGTCTAGAAGCCTAAATTTTAAGCATTTTTCAAACTAAGATTAAAAAAAAATGAAGAATAATTTTACTATAAATTTTTTTATATGTTATTTATTGGTATTTCAACAATATAAAAAAAAATTATAAAAAAAAAAAATCCAAAATTCGCCAAATTACAGGCCGGTGAAGTGGGGGCCTCAAAAAAAACGGTGCACCCTGGTTGACATGATTCCACCCCTTTCAGTGATCTGAAACAAAGAATTTTGAGAAATTGTCAATCAGTAAAGATGTCGCTACCGAGTAGACCTTAGCCAAAAAAAAAATGCACAAAATGGCGCCGACTTGAAAAAAAAAATTTTTTTTACCCTCTTTTTTTGACCTTTTCGAATTTTTTAAAAATACTTAAAATTAAAATTTTTCAAAATCCAGGGCTCACTCGATAGAGAGATATATAAAGAAGATTTACACCAAATTACAAAGAAATCGGTCGGGTAGAACTTGAGATATCATGACAACCACTTCGAAAAAAGTAGTTTCGAGAAAAACGCGTTTGAAGTTTGAGAAACAATTCCAGTAGAATAACTCGGATAATAATATTTAATACTTACTTTAGACTAATCGGCGATCCCAGCTCCATACATTGGGCCTTCCTCTACTTCATATGCGATGTTTTCAGAACGAACGAATCCTCAAAAAAGAACGAGTCCTCAAGTTATCCGGTAACATCTGCCGTTTCTGTGTGATTCGCTTCACTCGGCCGGCTTAGATGCCGCGTCACAAAATCTTCTGTATCTCCGAAAATAATTCGAATTTTGAAAAATCCTTTTAAGGGCATATTCTTAAAGGTCTAAACTTTGAAAATATGCACAAAAAAAAATCGATTTTTTCGAATTTCTAGACCAGAATACCCCCTTAAGTCTTGAACGTATGTTTTTGATCATAATCTGCCCGATATTGTATTAACAGATGTGTTTTTCACAGACGTATCAATCCACGTCACAATGTGGAGGGGCAATATCAAAAGCCAGATGGATTTCCTCTACAAACTGTCAGGGATTTCAAACGTTTTGAAGTAGCGGATGTAACACGCCATCAAGCCTTTGTGAATATTTTCAATAAGTTTATTTGTTATCAAAATAATTAATGACCACATGCCACTTTGCTCATCTTTCAAGAAAAGCCACTTCAATCGATTGGTACAAATCGATGGCTCTTATCGAAAAGAGCGTAACTCAGCAGTGCAGGAAAGAAAAGCGTAACTCGGCGAAACAGTTAAGAAAGGCTATTGTCATAGGGTGTCATATGGGACATACGCCTTTCTTAACTGCTTCGCCGAGATACGCTTTTCTTTCCAGCACTGCTGAGTTACGCTTGTTTCGATAGGAGCCATCGAAATGAAAAAATATGTAGAAATGTAAAACTTCTTTAGGCCAGTGTACTTTGAATTAATAACGTTCTCTTATTTAAATTCATGTTCCGCCAATTTACAGAAAGCTTACCTTGCATTTCGTGGAGGGCTCAATGTCAAAGATGCTCTTAACCAATTTTTTAAAGAAATGATCACCGACGATTTAGTAAATCATTTCACCTGGGAGGGAACAAAAGAAAAACGCAAATTGAAAGACACCCATTTTGCGATGTTGATGCATGGTAAGTTTCATATCTTACAAAATTACATCTCTAAATAGATTCTTGCATAATTTTTTAAATTTGATTATAAAATTTGCCTTCTTTATGAATAATTTTCTGGAACAAGTCACACTAATCATTTTCGATGTGATTTTTCTTACAGCAGCGCTGTTAGCATGCCATAATTTGCCGAACCTGAACAGAGCGGAATTCGGCAGTGAAATGCAGCACGTATTACACGTCGCAAAGCAGCGTGTTCGTGATCGTGACCGAGCACGTCGCTGCAGAAGGGTTCGTAGATGGGTTGATAGTGATGAAAGTCCGGAGGATGACGAGTCCAATGAAAATGAGCGAAATGGAAATCAAGTGCACCGAGGGACAGGACAACGGTGTCGAAATGACAGTATGGATGACGAAGTGGTTCAAGATGACCGAGATTCCGGCCAAGATCAAGACGAGGTGATGGATGGTAGTCTTGACGGAAGACTCGGTGACGAAGAAACACATGGTGAGGAGGATGAAGACAATGGGGAACTGTGAAATGATTTTGGCAACAGGCACCTGCAGAAAACGATGAGCCTTAGACGATATTAATGTTTACTAACGCTAACAAGCTGAAGCAATAATCATACTCGGTCGGTTCTCAAATCACAGCAATGATTCTTTCAATATTTTCATATTTCTTTATGTGTACTTCATATACCGTGATACGGTCTAAGTTTTAAGTTTATTAAAGTTTAAAAAAAAGTCCAAAGACACGTAGTCAAATCGCAGTGATGATCATTTTAATATTTTAATATTTCATTGTGTGTACTTCATTATATACCGAGAATATTCGGCGAGTCAGAACGACCCCCTTCAGACGGCCAAACCAACACAGGCGCGCACCGCGTGCGTGAAGCTCGTTCGGCAGAGAATAAGCTGCCATAGCATTGCATCACCTCCCGAACGAGCCTCACGCACGCGGTGCGCGCCTGTGTTGGTTTGGCCGTAGGAAGAGGATCATTCTAACTCACCGAATATCACAGTATGTGACATGGTCTATTATGGGTGTAGTTTAGTCACAGGTTTTGAATAATGTTCCTAATATTTTTTAAGTTGACCTATACGTAATATCTATCCGACGATAGTGGTCATTTTTGTTTATTTTTTCAATTATCTACGTATTTGATTTGATGTGTATAAATCATCAACGATAATAATTATATTATTTTATGTACTGATTATGCGTCCCAAAGTGAACTAGTCGCAAAAATAGCGAAGATAAGATTTTATGTACCTGATATATCGACACTTGCAATAAAAATAAGAAATGCAGGATGACCTACTTCATCTTTTTTATAACATCTCCACATTATTTATAATATAGATACCAATTTCACAAAGCCAAGGGGGTTGCTGAAACTGAAGATACTTATGTTAGTCTGCATTAATCTTCCAGTATCGCTATAAAAATCTTCATATCATCTTGTGTGAAGATTCTGCACTAAAGAATCTTACGGCAGACCCGCACTCAAATGTGGAAGTAGACCGTATGTGTCTTGCGCAAGATCTGCAGCAGATCTTCAGGATAGCCTGTGTGCAGACTTATTTCATTTCGCTACTAGGGTAGGCTTACCTTACGGTTGATTCTGGCCTCAAGGCACTGAACTACACTTTAAATTTTAATAAGAAACTATAAATTTGGAAAAAGAAGCTAAGTTATACAAAAGATTGGTGACACTAATAGAAAAAGACTCGAGACGGAACGATACGATAATGCGTGCAGCACAGCCGGCAGTCGAACGTAGAAGAGACGGATCCTTGGTGATTCCTTCGGCTCGCTAGGTGATGGGTTGGGAATTTCTTCCTGTGATTGGCCTAATTAGGTAGCGTGAGTGGGGCGGATCTAGCGGACAGTTTTTGGGTGTCGCGCTAGGATCCCGCTGACGGAATTATGCTTTCTTCTAGATCTGGATCGTGACTCGTCGACATCCTGGCAGCGATCTCAGCTGTTTTCTGGACATCGGACTGACTAATGCGCGCTAATTTCGAACTCGAAACCGTGTCGCAACGGAGTTGAGTCAATCATTATGAAGACTGGCTTCTGCATTATCGTAATTTTCTTACTCCCTGATTTTCGTTGACTCGGAGGAGCTCTCCAGACGTCCACTCATCCAAAAGTTTACCTGCCTGAAGGATCTGGCTGCAGTCGGGACGATCCTAAACCGGGTCTTCGTCTCGGCTGCACCATTTGCGTCGCGGAAGGTCACTAAAACCTCCTCACACGAGGTAGCTGCTCGTTGTCGAGACGATATTCGTGAGCTTTCTCGGCTAACACGTCGACGGTACGATAATCAGGAGGGTAGATGTTGTTCCTCTGGTTCAGCTCCAGGCTGAAAAGTCGTCGATGAAGGAGGCTGTGTTGAGCTACTTAATTCGCTCAGCCCTATACGCTATCATCGCGGCATCCAGTTTCGATACGATATGGCCATCGTCGTTGCAACTCAGGCGAGCCTGGGGAGGTTGCTCCCTCGATGAATGTTGACTCCGTTGCGCGCCGAGGCGCGGATGACATTTTTCATAGGAAAAGAGTAATATAAAGAAAAAGGGATTAGAAATATGATAACCTGCCTATTCTGTTTTGGCTTGTCCTAGGTAGCCTGCCGAACAGGTGCCTAAAGAGTCCTGAAGTTTTCCTGTTTCTTCTTTGTTTTTTCAATTTCCCTGCCTTCCTCGTGAAATTTTACTTCGGAAACGACCTTCAGAATATTAAAAAAATCCTATCGTAAGGGTGCTAATCGAAAATTCTAATATTTTCGCGTAAAATTGTGCAAAAAAATCAGGCTCAGGGGCTAACATCATAGACAGATTGACCGAAAAAATTTCCTTGATTTTTTTCTATATAGTGCAATTTTTTTGAGCAAAATTGACCCAAAATCGAATAGGAAGAAAAAAAAATCATAAGATCCAATGTTATTTAAACGAGAAACTTCGAACCTCTTTAGGCACCTATTGGAATTTTTTTTTAAATCTAATATTTAGGGACAATTTTTTTTGATTTTTTGTCTGAAGGTTGCCATGCTTCACTCCTCGAGTTGGTATTTAAGGACCACCCTAATATATATATATATATATATCAGACTATACTTTTATTATCTTTGTCAATCAATTATTACAATACTATCGAAACACGTCCTTACGTTATATAAGCTCGGTAGAGACTGAGAGTCTTGAGTCCGTAGGACAAAGTCTGCGTAAGTGTCCCATAATAAAGACACAACGTCTCTTTGTTTCAGTCTCCACCGTGTTGCTTTCTCTATCATGCTCTTCGTCAATATAGGGATTAGGTATATTCAAAATGCGATAATATTATATTTAACACTCCCACTATTTGAGCATTTTTTTCTTGTCAGAAATTACCGGGTCAATTTGAAATTTATATATCTATATGTAGTTTATTGGACTTCACTTTTAAGAACTCTGAGTCCTAGGCTTTCGCACAATCTCTGAAAGCGGTCACGGGCTAAGGGCTTTGTGAAAATGTCGGCACGCTGTAATTCGCTTGGAATATTGTAACGGAGTTTCAGAGCGCACTCCGCACCCTACGGCGTTCCTCGGATAAAAATACTAAATTAAAGAAAATCTGAGATAGTGTTGGGCGCCAGACACGTAAGTGTCGTTTTCACAAAATATACTGAATATCAGCGGTACTCAACTAATTATTATACTACCGGAACGACGGCCTTAAAGCCTCGGTTAGCTCAGATATGCAGCGATAATGGTAGAGTGGGTGGATTCACCTTACTAATTAATAAAATATAAAACACCAGATATAAATTCCTTCAATGAAATCTACGATTTCGTATATTGTTCTTATTTTGAGCGTTAACAATCGTATCTGCGATAACAAAGAGATTCACTTATACTGACTATATCAAGTTGCACAGAAATAATTATTAGAATGTTCGTTGCGAATAATATATGAAAATGACGATTGGAATAATACTTTAGAATTTACTAGTTTGACAAAAGACGAATATTATATTATTGAGCCTGATTCTGCGACGCAGCAGTATAAAAAAACGTAAACACGCCGGTTAGCTAGCGAGAGCCGTAGAAGCGATATAATCCAAGCTAAACTACTTTCCAGGCTACGTATCACCGAGCGATACGATACTCTGTAGCAAATTTTCTAATGCGGCTCGCTAGCGTTAGTGATAATTATTTGGCGATACAGAACTCAATAAATAATTCAGATGAATCTACGGTAAGCAATAAACTAATTAATTATAGTACAGAGATCAAGAAACTTATTATAACGCAATATAGTGAAAAGCAGAAGGTTACGCAGTTTATATAGTACGATCAGAGATGTCGGAGTAGAATGAACAGAATATAGGAATTAACAGAATACAGGAGTAATAGAACAAATTAAGAAATGAACAACTTAAAACTATGACTAACTACGTTCAGCCAACCCTCGGGGAGTTGGAGTATAAGCGACACACCATGCACTATTATTCTAATTAATTACTAATAAACTATTAAATCAAAGAATTAGGTATTCTCAAAGCGAGAATTGGAGCAAGAACAAGCTCTCAAATATTATTAACAAATCGTAAGCAAAGCAAGCAAAGAGATCGGACTAATAAGGCAGAAATTATTAAGCAAAAGGTGTTCTAACAAAACTACAGTCAGCCACGAGGTGCTTTCGTTGGATTTCTTTAACTTAAATCTAATATAAAATGAGGAGTGTCACCCGTAGGTTAATCGCTGCTCGAGACTTGACCAGTCAACCGGATAAAGCGCCTTGAGTTAGCTAAACTCGGTAGGCCTAATTCAAAATGCACCGAAAAGACGGTACTCACAGGTAACTGATACGGCTGATTAACTCTAATGGAAATCCAGCGGTAGCTTGTGGGTTTTTAGCAAATTAATGGATCATAGAGACCTTACCTTAAAGCAGCGATATCGGACGCACAAAACTTTAACTTTACTTTTCACTTAAGTTTGCTTAACTTTATTCTAATGGTGAGAGGCGAGAGAGAGGCACGTCTAGATTCGTCAGAGCTGAACGTAGAAGTGAAGATCTCCGGCGACAATTTGGTAGTTCGGTTCGCAGTGTCGTAGGTTAAAGGTGGGGAACCTCAGGACCAATCAATTATCCTATTGGTCCTGCTAATCACGCTGTTTGAGCGACCAGCTCGTCAGCTGACCGGCTCGTAGCGAAATCTTCTTGCCTATCGGCAGGCGGCGATCGTCGCGCTTCTCAGCGATAGAACAGCCTTTCGGCGATATTTCAGCGGCGAGATGATGGCGGGAGGATGTGATCTTGGCTCTTACTTAGCGATTCCTCTCAAGCTACCAATCCCGAGGGGTGCAATACACAGCGATAGCCCACTGTTTCATGGACTACACAACGGCGAATGGTCCCTCGGCGATACGTTACGTCACTCGTCCTTATGCCGGACCTTGCGTGACGTCGACTTCTAATATTTGATTCGGGTGATGTAGGCTGGTTGGACTCGACGTGACAATCAGATGCTGTAGGTAGGATGTATCTGCTGGCAGGAGGCCGCATGCAGGCCCTGTTCACTCCCTAGCGATAATCGACCAAGATCTACGATCCTCCCCGTAGATGATTCGGTACTATCCTGAGTACTGGTATCGGTACCGGACTGCATACCGTCGTCGTCATCTCTGGATCGGAAGTTCTCGTAGCGGAAGTTCGGGCTCGATGTCTTCTGAATCGTCTTTCTCTCTCTCTCTCTCTCGCAGTACATTAACAGAAAAACACTTCAAATTAGTCTAACTCTATTGCTTATTACTAGGTGTGTCACTTGTATCCCGAGGGTCTAGACGGCGGTAAACTCTCTCTCTCGCGATATGGCGAAAAATATATAATTTAGATACTCTTGTGACGGCAGCTAATCTGCAACGTCACAATATATACAACATCAATTTCGGACTCTTCATATTTCTCCCTGATGAAATGAAATTGGATATCGATATGCTTCGTTCTTTTGTGAAACTCGGGGTTCTTTACTAAGCGCACCGCGCTTTGGTTGTCTACATGCAATGTTGTTGCCTTGACACATGGATAACCAATTTCACTCATGAGTCTCCTTAACCAAATTGCCTCTCGCGTTGCGTTACTCGCCGCAACATATTCGGCTTCAGTCGTGCTTAGAGCTACGCCTTTTTGTCTTCGTGAACACCACGCGACGGCCCCATTTGCGAGTTGGAAAAGGTATCCTGAAGTTGATCTTCGCATACAGTCCTGCAAAATCGGAGTCACAAAAGGCTACTAGTTCTAGCTGCTTATCAGCACAAAATTCCACCCCGTACACCAAGGTCCCTTTCAAGTATTTCAATATTCTTTCCGCTGCCTCCCAGTGGCTTCGGTCATGTTTATTTACATATCGACTAATACAATTAACTGCAAACGCTAAATCTGGACGACTGACATTTGTTAAGAACATGAGCGAGCCAACAAGTTCTCTAAAAGGGAAATTTTCCTTTTCTCTTGCATTATTTTCTGAGTTTCTTAAGTCTATGCTAGTATCTATAGGTGTGCTAACTGCACTTGACTCTGCCATGTTAAATCTATTCAGTTCGCGTTGCGCATAGTCGGATTGATGTATAAATAGCAAGTGATGATTTCGGTCTCTTACAATTTGCAACCCGACGAAAATGCTTGGCTCGAAACAAGTAATTTCAAATTCCTGTCTTAACAGGCTGATCATAGAGTTTAGCGCGACATGAGATTTTGTCATTATTAGACCGTCATCCACGAATAATAACAGATATACAATGTTATCATTGATATGACCTGAGTAAATCGAATTATCTGAGAGTTACAACACTTCAATCCGACACGCATCAGGAATAAAGAGAACGTCTTGTTCCAGCAACGAGACGCCTGCTTCAAACCGTACAATGATTTGTTAAGCTTACAAGCGCATCTCCCACTCATACGATTCATACCACTTGCACCTTTGTCACTCACGCTTACACCATATGCACTCACACCTTCTGAGATCTTCATATTGTAACGAATCAGGCTACCTAGGCCTGACCGTTAGCATTCAAACATCGGCCGTTGCGAACAAACACAGTCACATCGAACGTATCCATGACATCTAGAACGTTCGACAGCAGCGACGAGCTGAGTGACGTCACGACTTGTATATAAGCCGTGACAACACTCAGCTCAGCAGCAATTCGTTGTACAGAACACGATTGACTCACATATCATCGCTAATAACTAATGGTATAGGCAAAGCGCCTTCATTAGATCAATTTCAGTTATCCTTATAAATTCAGCAAAATATTCCTTTCTCACGAAGTTTAACATTCTTGATAGTTCAAGTTAATTAAATAACATTTTGTCGAAGCAATTCACATTAATATAAACCAGATATTAGAAGTTTAAGCAACATTGTAAATATAGTTATAAGTTTGGTTGCAACCGGGTTTTGAAGAATAAATTTATGTTTTTAGGTTACGACACTAGCATTGGATTGATGCAAACTCCCTTTTCCGCCAATTCCAGGTCCTAATAAATTCAATATAAATTTAGATAGGATACGGCTGCGTACGCTGAGCGTACAAGGTCCGTGAAGAGGTGGGATACGGCTGCGTATGCTCTGCGTACAAGGTCCGGTGTTAGGTTTGAATACGGCTGCAAACGCGTGCGTTTAAGGTCCGTGCAACGGGGAGGCGGCTGCAAGTGTTTTACGCTTAAGGTCCGCAGTCAGGCTTAGTACAATCTAGATAAAGAGGTCTCAAAAATCATTACCGAGCAAAGATACTCACACTAACAACCGTGTTTGAGATATCTTCCATATCTCAAACACTGGAAAAAGTTACATTTGGCGCCCAACGTGGGGCCTCTCTCTAATCAAAAATTGTAAAATCCTTGCTAGAAATAACTTAGAGTCATTTGTTTAAACTTAAAACTTTGCGTCAACCAACTTAAATTCTTTGTAGTAAAATAAAACATTGTAGGGTTATGTCAAAATCCAGTGTCACGACCAGGCAAATGGCGGACAAGGGAGCCTGCATCAATCCAACTATAGAGTTAGGATTAGGTGATAAAAGTCAGGTTAGGTTAAATAAAGAAAAACAGAGTTCACATCACGACGTAGGTTTTATTGAAAAAGATAAAGATTCGGAAAAACGAAAACAGTTAGTTTCAGACCCGAACTCCATAATGGCGGCGCTAGAACAAATAAACAGAAAAATTGATGAAAAATTCGAAAAAATAGAGTCGGCGTTGGAGATATCGAAAGCAGAAAATAGGGAAATTGTATTACATAGTGAAGAAAATTTTAGGAAGAGAATGGATGAGCAAGCGCAAAAGTACAGAAAACAATTTGAAATGTTAGATAAGAAAATAGAGTATACGGGCGAAAAGCTCAAAGAAAATATAATTAGTTGTCAGGAAGATTTCGACGAAACACACAAAAGTATTAGAGACGAATTTGGTGACAGTTTATCTTGCCTGGAGAATAAGATTGAGAAGAATCAAAAACTTGGGTTAGAAAAATTTAATGAAATTGAGGAAAAACAAGAAAATTTAAAAGTAAGCGTAACCGCAGAAATTCGGAAATTAAAATTAAATAATACAAGCAAGTCTTGCGACTACAATCAAATTCTATCCAGACATGTTAAACTGCTAGCATTTTCCGGGAAAACCTGGGAAAGACCAGCAAATTACATCAAAGAGTTAGAAGAGTACTTCACCTTTTTAGACATAGATTTAGATGATATCCGTTTAAAGTTAATCGGTCAGAGTCTCACACATGATGCGAAGGACTGGTGGATCGCGCGTCGCGAGGTTATCAGATCATGGGGGGATTTTAAAACGCGTTTTTTAAATAGATATTGGGGGATTGAGGTCCAGAGAGACTTACGTAGAGACATCGAATTCGGATATTACATTCCAGACTCGAGGATAACGTGGTCTGATTATGCAAATAGAAAATTCGCATCCGCTGCAGGGTTAGATCCGTGCATGCCGGAATCAGAGATCGTTAGAAATTTGACACGGCACTTTGCTGAACCGATCGTAGAAGCCGCGAAATGTCGAAACATCCGAGACATCGACGCACTGCTAAGTTTCCTCGATGAAATGCAATTCGGTGGAAGATCCAATGCACCAAGACAAAGAAACGCGTATACGAACAACTCAGGAACAACGGCCAGTCGCAGCGCCGAACACCGAGAAAAACAAGTGTCATGGCGGGACGACACAGCGCAATCGAATATAAAACCGATAACCGACGAGCATGTAACGCGATATAAACATGGCCAAACTTACACGACAGGTAATAGGTCAGGTTTGAATACAAATAAAATCAGCGCGACGGTTATCAACACAGAAGATGAGTCGGTAAATGAATCCAGAAACATAGAACCGGAAAACTAATGGCCGCTGTACTGGACAAAACTTTACCGTTACCAGTACAGCGTCAGGAAACCATAATAGCGGGAAATTTTAAACAGAATAATATCGAGAACAATTCATTTGAAAGTCCATTTAATTATTTAATGGAAGAAAATACAGACAATGGGAAATCTTTGATACAATGTCCGGAGCTTCTCCTCCGCATAGAAGATGTTGAAGCCAAAGCTCTCGTAGACACGGGAAGTCAAATAACGTGCGTGTCGGGTGATTGGTATAATCGACATAAAACATCTTTAAACAAATGCGCTAAATTGCCAGTGGTCAGTTTCCAAATATTAGGCGTTTTAGGGGGCAAAGCAACGCGTGTCAAGGAACAAATCTTAACTAAAGTCGAAATCGGGGAGTTATCCGATGAGGTGGGTTTTCTCATCGTACATGGATTAAAGCACGATGTGATAATCGGGATCGATACGTTACATCGTTGGAGTGCCGATTTGGACTTGCAGATAAACAAATTACGGATTAAAATAAAAACCAAGACTGAACAGATCGAAATACAAAGGCCAGATGGTGTAGAAGACGAAAATCAATGCCAAAAACAATTCGCGAACATCGAAACGGTTAGGTACATTCAAACTAAAGACGAATATGGATTAACCGATGATGAGATAAGTAGCAAAATATCGGAGTGTCAGGTACTAGAAGCTTATGAAATAAATGCTTTCTCAAACCTACTAAAAAAGTATCGTGACATATTTTCTAAAATACCAGGTCGAGTTACAGTCTACGAACATCGAATCAAAATATATGAGGATAGACCCTTCATTAGACGGTCATATCCGGTACCAATTATGCATAGAGAAGAAGTCCGACAGGAAATAGATAAAATGCTAAAGCTAGGGATTATCGAACGCTCATGTAGCGAGTACATCAACCCAATAGTGGTAGTGGCTAAAAAATCAGGAGACATTAGGTTGGTATTGGATGCAAGATTTATAAACAAGCTGATAGTACCAGACCGCGATTGCGCTCAGTCTACTGAGGTTTTGTTTCAAAAATGCGGAAACGCAGCATTCATGTCAAGCTTAGATTTAACAGCCAGTTTTTGGCAGGTTCCGCTCCATAAAGACTCCAGAAAATACACAGCTTTTATGTACGAGGGGAAAACCTACCAATTCGCGGTAACTCCTTACGGCTTAAATACAAGTTTAGCCAGTCTCATAAGGACGCTAGACATAGTTTTGAAGGAAACGGACAGTTACACAGTAAACTTCGTTGATGACATTTTGTGTCTATCTGATTCGTTCCAGTCCCACTTAACACACCTAGAACTACTATTCGAAGTATTCAGAAAGCATCACATGACGATAAATTTCAATAAATCAAAATTCTTCCGAGAGGAAATAGATTTCCTTGGACACCGGATTACTAAAAACGGTATTCAACCTCAGCCAGAGAAAATCGAGGCCATACAGCATTTTCCGGAACCAACAAACGTCAAACAATTAAAAGGTTTCCTAGGACTAACGAATTATTATGGGAAATTTACGCGAAACTATTCTGATGCTACTGCACCGTTGTTAAAATTAGTAAGAAAGGATGTTAAGTGGAACTGGGATGAAGAAATGATGGCGCATTTCAAAAACGTAAAACAATTGTTTTGTAAGGAGATGATTATTCATCATCCAGACCCAACCAAGCGTTATTATTTGCAATGCGACGCGAGCAATTACGCCATAGGTGCCGTATTGTACCAATTGTCTGACACAAACGAGGAACTTATCGTCGGATTTGCGAGCCGTACATTGAAAGGCGCGGAGCTAAATTACTTCACATCGGAGAAAGAGCTTTTAGCCATCGTATATGCGTTGGAGAAGTTTCGGACATTTGTGATCGGAGCCAAGCTCACTATCAGAACCGACCATCACGCACTAACGTTTCTTTTCTCGTGCAAATTGGTTAGCTCGCGTCTGGCCCGTTGGATCTTGTTTGTTCAAACGTACGAATTCGACATCGAATTCATCAAGGGTAAAGATAACTTGGTAGCGGATACGTTAAGCCGATATCCACCTGAAAAACACAAAAAAATGTCACAGATTAACAAACTACAGGTTATCGCGCCGTTAGCTAAAGAACCTAGCGAAAATTTAGAAAACGATTTAAAAACATTTGGAGCACACCAAGCACAAGACCCACAGATAATGGAATTAATAAACAAAGACCTTACTAGATTTAAAAAACGATTAAAAAACATCGAAGGTATATGGTATCACGTAGAGCCAGGGGGCGGTAAAAGAGCTTATCTCCCAAAAGGATTAGTCAAAGGACTAGTAAACGAAACGCATGAAATATACGGACATGTGGGTGCGGGAAAATGTTACAAGATGTTAAAAGAAAATTTCTATTACCCGAAATTTGCGCGTTGCATTAGAAGAATCTTAGCAAGTTGCGATCGGTGTCAAAGGTGTAAAGTACCGAATAGGTATAGCTACGCACCTATGCAGAATATAACTCCAACTAGAGTCGGGGAATTAGTTTCTATTGATTTTTTAGGCCCGTTACCTTCGAGCCAAGGAAATTATAAATGGTTGCTAGTGACCATAGACACTTTTAGCAAATTTGTGAGATTATATCCTTTAAAAACAGCCGACGCGCGTTCTACCATCCGATCAGTGTTGCCAACTCTGAATCACTTGAGATCACTAGACAGACTTCCAGAAAGACACCTTCGCGACCCAAAAGTCACCAGATTTGAATACACCAGATTTGATGATAGTTATATATAAACTAGTATTCAATGTTCTCAAAAGTTTAAAAGATTAAATGATATTTTCGATGAAAAATTGAAATAAGTAAGTCTAAGGAAACTTATGGTAAGGAGATAATAGTTATTTATTCATGTATTACAAAATAAAGATTTTTAGTGATTTGTTATTTAGAACTTAATCAGAGTTTTAAGGATTTAATTAAAATATAGACGGAATATGAAATCACAGTGTTCGTTTCGAAGTACACATAGCGAGGTTGATTCTGACCCGGAAGTGATCGGGTTAGCGTGCTAGATCATAACCAAACAATCACTTCCGGGCCAGAGTCAACCTCGCCAGGTAGGTACCAAATATGACTTCACTTAATCACAATTGACTTAAAATATAGACGGAATATGAATATCACAGTGTTCGTTGTGAATTATAGGTACGAAATATCACTTGAGTAATTTAAATACTGAATAGTATATTGTCATTTTTGGGCACAATTTTTAAAGACACAAAAATTCGTCAGATTCTTCTAGTTCGATGAGGTCCGATTCTATTTCATTTGTCGAAGTAGTAGTTGAAGTTGAAGGTTTTTCAGCTGCATACCCATAGACTTTTGCAGTTCCTATCATTTGCAGAACATCCTCAGGAATAGGATAGGAGTTGCAACATTTTGTGATCCTGCGCAGACCATACCTGATACTCAATAAGGAATTGAGTGTCCTTAGCTTGAGTCTATTACGTAGCTTGGTCTTCACTACATTCATCTGACTAAAGACCCGCTCTACTTCTGCATTTGAGTAGGGTAATGATAATAATCCCACAGCAAGCTGCGCTAGTTCAGCAAATGGGTTTTCTCCACATGCGTCCACATACGATGACACTTCCGTCCAAAATTCTTCTGTAGATGTTGTATTTGTCCACAATATGTTGGACAAATTGTACCATTGGTTCTCAATAGCTGACACTGTCAGATGGTGTGGTGTAAATTCTTTTGCCAAATTTGTGATGGGAAGCTTGTGTTTCTTGATTTTGAGAGATTCTTTAACGCTAAGTAGACTCATTGATTCCAGTAGTGTGAAATTAGAAGGAAGCCGTTGTTGAAGCTCCTTGCAAAGCTTGATAGTGAATTGGATGCAGCGGTCTCTCAACACTTGTTCATCTTGTGGCTGTATGCCCAGTTGTCCGATAGCATTTTTGAAAGCATATCCTAAATATGGATTGGGATCCAGATAATCCTCTATTTTAATCGTGAAGGCATTTATGATGGTGGTCGGTATAAGTATCTTCGATGCTATCGATTTCATTAAATTACCCAGATCTTCCAGTAACTTTGTCGCATCTACTGACTCTGACTCGAACGCTTTATTCGTGCGTTGAACTTCGCCCAGAATTTGTTGCAGATAAATCAGGTACACTTTGTTCCTATTGTCGTTATAATTGTTATACAAGATTTCAGCTGTGTAACAATTATCTTTTCTACGAGCAATCTCAAAATGAGTTTTCAATTCTATCCACTGACTCAATATTCTGTTTATTGCAGGTTCCATCGAAATCCAGCGTGTGTTACTCAACTGTAGAATTTTGAGTGGCGAAGCTCCATCGTTGATCAGGCTATATAATTCTTTATAAGCTGACTGTCTGATAGCAGAGTAGCTGAACCAATTGTAGGTTTCCCTGATGAGGAAATCTAAATTTCGTGGTAAGGTTTCTTCTGTCGCATGAGATACTGCCAATTGTAGAGAATGGCAGACGCATCGAATTAAGACCAAGTGTAGTAAGTTGTATTTCTTTTTAAGTATAGCAAATACACCGTTATTAACTCCTGTCATAACTGACGCATTGTCGGTCCCGATGCCAACCAGATTTTTTATATCCAAATCAAAGACATTCATGACTTGTTCAATGCCCTCTACAATACCTTCTGCTGTACCTGAATTAAGCTCAACCAGTTCTAGAAATGTTGAAACAAACTTTCCAGTCTCCATGCTGTGGTATCTTATGACAACTCCCAATAATTTTGTGACGGAAATATCTGTAGATTCATCTAGTATGAGACTAAACTTCTTTTCTCCGATATCTTTTTGTAATTTCTGACGAAAGTGTGGACCAAAAACATTAGTTATTATTTGAGTACATTTCGTCCTATGTATTCGGACATGTGCTGCAGTACTATCGGGGAACAGTGACGTACATAACTCTCCCAGATGATCACTGCTGTTCATATTACCGTGAACTGCACAGAAGAGTGCTAATCTTCCTTCGGCGATTTTCTTCTTATCGGGCCCTCGAGGAACTTCTTTGAAATCTATCCTTTTTTGTCGTGAACTCGAAAATGATTTAGTGGCAGCCTTATGTTTATCTCTGGTAGCATGTTTTTTCAAATCGCTCAAACGGGCATTGAATTCACTCTTACAATACTTACAGTAGGCTTTGGTGGAATCATTAGGTACGGGTTCTAACCACGATTTAAAGTCAGGAAGTTTTAACCACTCCCGTCTGAATTTTTGTTCGTACTGTGGCTTGCCCATTATTAATCACACAGGGTATACTGATCAAAAGATTATCACATGAGATTATCAGATTGACTACTTTCGTCTGTGAACTGACGGGAATCCCCGTGGCAAACGCGGGATGTGTTCGTGTATTGGTGTATCTGTAGACTGTAATTCGCATTTGAAACAGCGGTAAGTGACTTGGTAAACAATCGTGACGAAGGGAAGGAGAGTGAACCAATCGCCAACGTGAACCCATGATCGGGTAGAATTTACGAACACAAAGTCACTAACCGTGCCAAGTCACTAGAAATGTCACCAGAGACAAGCTGAAAACACCAGCTTTCAGACGCGTCTGAAAATGAATAATTTGTCACCATACGGGTTCCCGAAAACACTAGATCTGGTGACAAAGTCACCAAGTTGGCAACACTGCATCCGATGCATCTTTGAGCATTACATTCCAGAGCTAGGAAAGCCGAACAAAATTCAGTTCGACCATGGTACGCAATTCACTTCAGCTTTATGGCTAGATAAATTAAGAGAAGAAGGAATCACACCTATATTTTCATCCATTAGACATCCACAAGGGAACATGGTAGAAAGAGTGAATAGAGAGTTGGGACGATTTTTTAGAACTTTCCTAACAGACAAACACACCGCGTGGATAAAATGGTTAAAAGTAATAGAGTGTTGCGTGAATGAAGTGTGCCATGAGTCAACTGGATTTTGTCCGTGCGAAATCCAGCTAGGTGAGACTCCGACCAGGTTTTGGAAGAAATGGTTCGAGATCGACCAAAATGATTTGACTCTAGAATTAAAATTAAGTTTAGTTGGAGATAATATTATAAAAAGTGGGAGTAGTCGAGCCAAACGGTTTAACGCTAATCACAAAATGACCAAATTCAAAGTAAATGATTTAGTATTGGTCAGAGCATTAAATGTATCAGATTCAAAAAATAAAATTATGTCTAAATTTCTTGCCTTGTATGAAGGACCGTATCGGATTCGTAACCGTGTTGGCGAAGCTACCTTCATAATTGAAAACATAAATAATCGAAAGGAGCGTGGGAGATTCCACACGCACATGCTAAAGCATTATGTATTGCCTGAAATTTAAGGTTTGAATTAGCAAAACAATAACTTAGGGGTACAACTGCCAGCGTTCGCAACGGTGGTGTTTGAATTGCTAACGTACCCAGGTCAAATGGAGCGACATCGGCGATATATAAGCAGGAGGTCAAACGCTAATGAGTACAATCATCCATCATGTTTGAGTACGGATATATCAGCGTGCAGGACAAGTCAGTCCAAGCCTGCATCGAAGAGTTCCAGATATCTGAAATTGATAAAGTTATTATAACATCGGGAAAATTCGTGCCGGGAGCCGGAAGATATGTTAAAGGACGAGGTTACCAGGTATCAGCTCATCTATTGGAACCGTCTCGATGTCGTCGACGCAGGAAGGCGGTGCAACCAGCAGCAACCGAGGATGCTATTGAGGCACCTGCCAAACTGGCGAAGGTCGACGATCAAGCCGAACAGCATACCAGTGCAACACCGAGTGTTTTGCCGGCCACGGTCGCAGACTGGAATAATAATATCAGCGTGAAGGTCAGCATCCCGTTAAGCAGAATATCGAAAATTGCACCAACAAAAACCGAGGTACTGAAAAAGTCAAAAGTACCTACCGTACTAAAAATCGAGGATGCAACTGGGAAGTATCCAGGCCTGCAAAAATACAAGATTCCACGACGCAACTGTGGTGGTGAAGACCTTGCACTCGCGGTCACCGAAGGTGCATCGGCGCAACCAAAAGCGGCCGAAGCAACCAACAACAGTCGGTGCCAGCTTCCGAACTTCGACCGGCGAAAAAATCGAAGACCGGAGGAGTTAATCACAATGCTGAGGGTATTCGGTACACTAGACCTAACCGACGCACAGTGGGGCCGAATCCCAAATTCGCGGACATAACCCGAAAAATCAAGTTTTGTTTTCGGGGTTTTAGAGTGAAGGAGTAAGTAAAGTAATAGTCCAAGGGTCGGATTCCAGACTGGGGAGGGTAAGATCCCCTATACCTGCTCTTTTATTCCAGTGCGAAAGTGACCCTCGCTCGAATTAGACGCAGCGCGCTCCGAGTGAAATTCACAGTGTTGTGTTTAGAACGTGCTGAAGCTGACAAAAATCACGCCAAAAAATTTCTAAAAAATGGATTTGAAAGGGGAAAGTGAGTACAATATCACCGTGAAATTGAAAATGTATAGTAGTGATGCATGTGGCATCGAAAAAAGAATGATTTATCTGAAAATTATTGTAAAACTGCTACGAAAAATTGTAAACACGTAGAGAAAAGTTGAGTTGCTCCCTGTTGTCCCGCGGTCTTTCTTGTTGGAGGTTGTAGATTGATGTATTGTTCAATGGAAACAACCAAAAAATAGTCCGCATTTTTACGCGCCTGCTGTTGGTGCACATTTTTGTAACGAAAAGTACATTTTTCGCAATTTCGAGCGGTGAAAACACAAAATACCGGGCAATGGTTTATACATAAGTTGTGTGGTTTCGAAATATCTACCCAGGGGTGTACTCACATTGTGGGCCCAGTACCCCAGGTGGGCCCGGTGAGGCCCAAATCAATTTTTTGTTATCATAACGCTCATCTTTTTTATAGCGGGTTAATATTTTACGCTTTCGAAAAGAAATATTATGTGTCAAAAGCCCCCCCCCCCCCCCCCCCCCCCTCCCCCCCCAATCCATTTTCTTGTTTTTACGTTGCATTAATTTTACGATGCATCATGCGGTCTTCTGAATAATTCAAAAATTATTAATTATAAGTTATGAATAATATTTTGTAACAAATAATGTAATCGCCTATTTATACGTAGTACACTTTGACTTTTCGGAATCTTCTGCCGATGATCCTGCACCTGCGGTATCTGGTTCTACCAGGAAGGATGCAGTACCTGGTTTGACCAGGAAGGACATTTTCCTTTTGCTGAAAGGCAAATTAAATTGTGGTGCAGCTACAGCGTACGAGGAAATTGGGAAGGCCATGTCCGAAAAATTACAATGTCCTTTCACGCTGTCGGATGACGTAAAATCTAGTATACGGAAATTGTTGAGTAAATTGAATGAGAAGTGGAAAACGGTTTCGAGCCACGAGGAAAGATTTTTTAACAACTTTTCCGAATGGCTGAGTGTGATCGTTCCCTTGCATGGAACTCCAGAGGCTCCAAAGTCCAGCAACACAGGCCGACCGTCTTCAGAATTTTCCGAACTTAGTGAACGTACGAAACGGAGGAGGACTGAAAAATTGCGTGCAGAGACAAGTACCGAAGAATTATCTTACGCGACTCAAATAAATAAAATAAAATAAACCAAGTAGATCAACGAATACACATTATAGAATTTTTTATATCACCTAACATTTTGCTATTATATATATATATATATATAATTAAGGATCTAACGGCTATTCTTTTAGTATGTATACATCATTATGATTTGCATATTTTTGTAATAACCTAATTTTAAGAAAATTATTGTTATTTGTAAATACTAACTTTACATCATTTTCATTTTTATATTTCTGTAGTCACCTAGTTTAAGCAAATTACTGTCATTTTCGTCTGAATAAAACATTTTTTTCCGTACAAATCAGCCATATTGGATCCGTCATTTTGTTTTTTGGATCTTTGACTTCGGATTCGTAATCAGCGACCCCGAAAACCTCCGAGTACAGATTTGCGACCGAATTCAACGTGTTTTTCAAGAAATTTGCTACCGTTTTGGACCCGCCATTTTGTTTTTGAGATTTTTGTTTTCGGATTCGTAATCAGCGACCCCGAAAACCCCCGAGTACAGATTTGCGACCGAATTCAACGTGTTTTTCAAGAAATTTGTTACCGTTTTGGATCCGCCATTTTGTTTTTGAGATTTTCGTTTTCGGATTCGTAATCAGCGACCCCGAAAACCCCCGAGTACAGATTTGCGACCGAATTCAACGTGTTTTTCAAGAAATTTGTTACCGTTTTGGATCCGCCATTTTGTTTTTGAGATTTTCGTTTTCGGATTCGTAATCAGCGACCCCGAAAACCCCCGAGTACAGATTTTCAACCGAATTCAGAGTTATGTCCGCAAATTTGGGATTCGGCCCCACTGTGCGACGACGAGGATACGGAGCCTACTCCAAATCAAACACATAGGCGAACAGCTGAGCGAATCCCTAGTAACGTCAGGACCAGGGCTACCACCAACTCTATACCGTCGCGCAGGGAAATTATCGAAATCCCGGTACTGGCTGACCCAACCGACCCGCTAGGGTTAAAACGAGCATAAGTGGAGTTCGCATAGAAGAAAAAGAAAAATAAGGAACTACGAGTCGATCATCAGCTCCAGAAGACCAAGATCATCCGAAGACCCGATGATCGAAGGGGGCAATGTAACGAATCAGGCTACCTAGGCCTGACCGTTAGCATTCAAACATCGGCCGTTGCGAACAAACACAGTCACATCGAACGTATCCATGACATCTAGAACGTTCGACAGCAGCGACGAGCTGAGTGACGTCACGACTTGTATATAAGCCGTGACAACACTCAGCTCAGCAGCAATTCGTTGTACAGAACACGATTGACTCACATATCATCGCTAATAACTAATGGTATAGGCAAAGCGCCTTCATTAGATCAATTTCAGTTATCCTTATAAATTCAGCAAAATATTCCTTTCTCACGAAGTTTAACATTCTTGATAGTTCAAGTTAATTAAATAACATTTTGTCGAAGCAATTCACATTAATATAAACCAGATATTAGAAGTTTAAGCAACATTGTAAATATAGTTATAAGTTTGGTTGCAACCGGGTTTTGAAGAATAAATTTATGTTTTTAGGTTACGACACTAGCATTGGATTGATGCAAACTCCCTTTTCCGCCAATTCCAGGTCCTAATAAATTCAATATAAATTTAGATAGGATACGGCTGCGTACGCTGAGCGTACAAGGTCCGTGAAGAGGTGGGATACGGCTGCGTATGCTCTGCGTACAAGGTCCGGTGTTAGGTTTGAATACGGCTGCAAACGCGTGCGTTTAAGGTCCGTGCAACGGGGAGGCGGCTGCAAGTGTTTTACGCTTAAGGTCCGCAGTCAGGCTTAGTACAATCTAGATAAAGAGGTCTCAAAAATCATTACCGAGCAAAGATACTCACACTAACAACCGTGTTTGAGATATCTTCCATATCTCAAACACTGGAAAAAGTTACAATATAGATGTCCTCTTCCAGTTTCCCATAGAGGAACGCGGTCTTTACATCAAATTGCATCATTTCCAGATCCTTGTGGGCAACCAGAGCCAACATCACACGCAAGGAGTCTGACGACTGGTGAGAAGGTTTCTTCATAGTTGATACCATACTGTTGACGAAAACCCCTCGCACACAGTCGGGCTTTGTGGCGCTTCTCTCGTCCTCCTTTTGTATGTTGGATTTTGAATACCCATTTGGAATCGATGACCTGGCAATCATCTGGTAACATTACTACGGTCCACGTCTGATTTTTCTCGTGCGCGGCCAACTCTTCATCTATCACCTGCTGCCATTCTTCTGCCTCAGGTCCTGTTATTGCTTCTTGGTAAGAGCCTGGCTCACGACATTCTGCTGTGCATACCTCATACCTTTGTGGCTTTTTGATCTGGTCTCTGTTTCTTAGGCGTGGTCTGGTATCGTCTGAAGCGCCTCTGCTGGCACTCTCTTTTTCCGATTCGGTGTCATCAGGCTGGACTTGCATTTGTATCTCATCGTTTGAATCAAGTGCATCCTCAAAATCATCTGCCTCTTCAGCCTGGCTGTTCTCGATTAATGCTTTCTCGTTATCAATATTAGTTATTTCTATGAATACAGGTGTGTCATCGGGCTCACTCAATTTGCATGGCGTAGCATTCTCCATAAAGAACACATCTCTCGTTACTGTGACCTTCCTCGTGTCTGGATCGTACACCCTGTAATTCTTGGAATCACCTTGATAGCCAATCATCAATACTTTCTTGGCTTTTGCGTCTAGCTTCCGCCTGAACATCTTCGGTATGTGCGTAAACACTGGTGATCCGAAAACCCTCGTGTGAGATAAGGATGGCTTCTGTCCCGACCACATCTCGTATGGCGTAGAGTTCGGTGTCCGGCGCGATGAAGTACAATTTAGGAGATATGCCGCGGTATTTATTGCCTCGGCCCACAAAAATTTCGGCAAGTCTTTGCCATGAAGCATAGTTCTTGCGCGCTTGAGTATAGTGCGGTTTTCACGTTCCAATGTCCCATTCTGCTCCGAGGTATGCGGTGCTGTGGTCTCTAGTTGGATACCCTTCGATGTAAGTCGTCATTGCTTTGTTGCAGAATTCTCCACCATTATCAGTATGAAGCACCTTCATGACCCGCTCGAACTTATTGAAGATTGCTCGTTCGAATTCCTTAAAACGGTCATACACATCAGATTTATGTCTTAAGAAATACACATATCGATATCCCGAAGTATTGTCTTTGAGAGCGAGGAAGTATTTTGCGCCCCCAAGCGAATCAACTGACATGGGGCCGCATACGTCAGCATAAAAGAACTCACCAATTTTCCATCTTTTCTCTACCTTATCTTTCTTAGTGAAGGGTAACCTGTGCAGTTTACCATATTGACAGGCTTCGCAGGTTGCGTCGTCTTTGGTAGAGATCTTAACACCATTGATGACCTCCTTGCTAACCATCTCCTGCACGGTCTTCTTGTTGATATGCCCTAATCGTTCATGCCATAACTGTTCACCTGTTGTCAAGACGTTTGCTTCATTATTCGATCTTACTTCGAACATCATCCGATAGATTTCATTGGCTTGCTTGAACCCTTGCGCAATCATGTCGGTTTCTCTGAAAAATTTTACGGTGTTTCCTTCGAAGACTACCTGAAGGTTCTTTGACGTGCAGACTCCAACAGAGAATAGATTCTTTCTCAGCTGTGGAACAAATAAAACATTTTCAATTTTGCCATTAACCCACTGGCCATTTATAAGTCTCCTTATGGGAATCGTGCCAACTCCTTCTACTCGACATGACCCATCATCCCCAAGGACAACATCTTTACCACTACAAGACGAGAAATCGCTGAACCGTTCTCTTCGGAAAGTCAAGTGACGTGATGCGCCACTGTCGGTAAGCCATACATCTGTAACCTTCTTTTCCATCAAATTTGAAACTTCCCGGGACATACTGGATTTATCGGTTACATCACCTTTTCTTTCGTTTGAACTGACTGTGAAAGCAGCATTTATTTTGCTGTCGTTGTTTTCTCCTTGTCTGTCTCGGTGGTCTTTACTTTGTTTACCTCTGTGGTTGTAACGTCTCTTGCGACAGTGTTTCGCAATATGGCCAATTTTCTTACAGTAATAACAGGCAAATGTACCTCGCTGACCTCCTTGATCAGATGTTCTCTGTCCTTCTCTGTATACCGATGATCCATGATTCCTTTTATTTATCGATGACGTCGCTGCGAAGGCGTTGGTCTCTACATCATTTGCTGACATCCGATTCTCCTCCTTGATTAGACGCTCTTGAAGGTTGGCGAGTGTTTGTTTACCTGGGTCAACACTATCCCAGGCTGTTACCAAGCCATTGTATTTTGATGGTAGGCTTCCAAGGATTTTTGCCATAACTGCCAATTCTGATATCTTCTCCCCTACATCGTCGAGCGCACGCGCCATATTCAATATTTTTGTAATATGCTGCAAGACGGAATCGCTTGTGTCCATTCTATATTGGTGGAATCGCTGCATTAGAATTAATTTATTCGTCTCGGATTTTTGTTCGTGAACAGATTTCATTTTAGACCACATTTCTTCGGCAGTCTTACACGTGATTAAATTTTCGAGCTGTTCACCTTTCATCGCGGACGACAGTACAAACATTGCTCTTGCATTGTCTTTCACCCATCTGTCTTTTTCGGCAACCGTTGCCGTTTGCACTGGCTTTCTACTCACACCTGTCACTATGTCATGAATTCCGTTAGCAGTCAGTATTGCCTCGATTTGAAATTTCCAAATTTGGAAGTTCTTGCCATCAAACTTGGTCATATGATTCATGGAGATATCTGCCGACATTTTCACAAAGAATTTTACACACAAATTTTACACAGCACGGGACACAATCACAAAATACACTTGGAGTCTTTTACACTACCGAGATTTGGCTATGACTGGGCCCATAACCTATTGTAGGAATCGCAATAAATGATGAAACACTATATGTATTGTAACAGCGATTCCCGCAGGCTCGGGTAGTTACCCACGGGAACTACGTTCTATTAACAAATAAGGTACCAACGCTTCTACCTCCTCCGACTAGCAGCGACGATGTTGTTGGGCGCCAGACTTCGGAGAGAAGTCCTCTCTCTCTTTCTCTCTCGCTCTCGCTCCGACTAGCTAGCGGTAGAGGGATAATTCGTGAGGGCGGTGAAATAAAAACACTTGACACACGAATTGTATAGATTTGAAAAGTATTTATTAATTAAAAAAAAAAAAAGAAAAAGATAGCACTATTTTGTGCAGCCTGCTATCTGGCTTCGGCCTATATCACCGCTATTTTATGTTTTATGGCTAATTATAAAAAAAGGAAAAATCAAACTAAAAGAAATAAATTAAATGACTCTAAATACAATAGTTCAAAGGACTCTACTCTAGATTAATTATATGAAATCTGAAAATAAATAAAAGGTACAATTGACAGTTATCACAGGCTCAGCGTGGCTAGCCTTCCTCGCTGCAACCAGCTGGAGGTTCGGCTGTCAGTTGATTTCGAAGCCAACGCTTCTAATCTCTACTGACAGCTGATCGCTCAACAGCTGGGAGGGGAAGGGTATCGGTACTTTCTTAATTCGGTATTCTGCCACGAGGCTGCTCTGACACGCAGCAGACGATCTGCGACGCGTGACGTCAGAGGCCTCGAGCAATATGGCCGCTTACTCGGCTCGAGCGAAGGCTGCGCCGCGACGACTCAACTCACACGCGACTGCGCAGACTCGGCAGCCGAGGAGAACAACAACAGATTTAAATCTGCCTGTTCTCAACGACCATGCGGTACTCTCTCTGGGTTCGGAACTAGACGGCACCGGGAAACAAAAAGCTTTTCCGGACTAATAACTCGAGACTAGATGGGTTTTCCGGGACTCTAGGGGATAGATTGGATAGATCCTACCTGATTCGCACGGTTCCTCGGTCTCGTGGTCGGCTCGTTGTCCGGGGATAGGCGAGGGTCGTGTAATTCCAAAATCGATAGAAATCCAGTCAAATATCCAAATCACAGTCCAAAGAAATAGCAAGGGGTCACAATAAACGATTTTCACCAACAAAACTCTCTAAACACCTCAACAAAACACTCTACACAAAACTCTCTCGGCTCACTGCAATTATGGCTCGCGATTTTCTCAACGGCTAGACAATGAGTGGCTCTTCGTTTCCGGTATGCTAATTCGTTATCCTCGCCGTTTGTCCTGTGAGCGCTGGCCGTAATCGATAGACCAATCCGATGATCTACGATCGATGGCCGCGCTAGGACAAAAGCGCCAGATATTTAAATTAGCTATCCTGACTCGGTACTCTCAGGGGATACATACGCTCGTTTAGGCTGGTACGGAGGAGGTCCAAACGTTTGCCACGTTACAGTATATATATTGAAACGTTATTTGCTTCTCCTATCTAATGTTTCTTTTATTTTGAATATTATTAATCTCTGGGCTACTTAAGCAAAGGCATCTGATCTTGATTTGATTTGATTATCTTATCCTCCTCTTTCTATTCGTTGGTGACCATAAGGATTGTAATCAAGATTCGCGGCAGCGAATCGCCGCCAAGTACCCGTAGGCCGGCGCGCCAGCCCCGAATCATTTACCCGAGCAAGCTCTTGTCCTTGTAAAAAAACCGTCATATCTTTCGAACCACCGAATATTTTTTAACAAAATTTGTAGCGGCGTAAGACCCACTCCACCTAACAGTGCTCCAAAAAGTTGAACGAAATTGACCCAGTGGTTCCTGAGATATCGACCGTCAAAGTTGATCGAAAAACGTAATCTTCTTCTTCTTCTTCTTCTTCTTCTTCTCCTTCTTCGTCGCAGAACGTTCTTCTTGGGACCACGATATCTGTCAAACCGTTGCACCTATGAACTTGCAATTTGGAGGGGGTGTTCTTGACACTGAAATCTCGCCCCCTATTGTTTTTTAGCAACATTCGATCACGCATGCCGGAGTTATTAACAAAATAATTGTTTTATATATATGCATATAGATATACCGTGTGATTCCTCGCTTACATCGCAGTGATTTGGGTAGTAGATCGTCAGGTATAGTCAGCATGAAAAATTATCTGTGATCGTAGCCGCGGAGTTCTATAGCACCGGTCGATGACGCTTTTCAGTCTTGACAGCTATGGCAATGTGAATGTCATATTATTACGGAAAAGAATTATTACACTCACAAAATGTTCTTTGTGCACCGAATGATCGTTATCCAGGGGATTGCGACTGATTGGGGATGGATAACTAAGTAAAACTAGTTTTCACAATTACGAGTGCATCTGTAAGAGCGTAACCTCAAAACGGCAAGTAACCTCAAGGACAAGTGACCGTTTTCAGGTAGGCCAAGGGGCTTTACGGTCCTAGTAATTGACACTTAGAGCCAGCGTGGCTCTGAGAGACCGGGCGTGCCGACCATGACACTACATGACCCAGAACTGGCCAAAGTCAAAAGTTCTACTTTTACTTTTACTTTTACTTTTTATATTTTTTCTTGTGTTTTTTTTTTTTTTTTATATTAAATATAGCTGCGCGCTTTAGGAATTATTAACAATTTTCTGTAATTTTTGCACTAAATTTTTTTACGGGTTTGCAAAGAAATCATTAGAAGTTATTATTTCAGAGAGCATGCAGCAGCCTCGGATTTTTCTTGACCTGGCATCCTCATAGCTAGATTCGTACTAGCACAGGGTGTGAAGGTGTTTAATGCTGCCAAATCATTCTACGGGGTGTGTGCAGGAACAGCTAATACACTGTTTAACGAGAAGGACATTAAGCTGGGACGTCGGTTGCACAATGCTAACGAGTAGGGGCATTTTCCACTGCATACCAATAGACACGAGTAACATCCTAAGCTAGCATGTTCTGAGATGTACCATGTTCATCCATTTAATACCAGATCACCTAAAGATTCACCTTTCAATTTCAAAGAGAATAGTGTTGCCGCAAGATATGAGAAAAACGAAACAAGACAAGATGAGAGGTGTTGAGACCCAAGACGAGATGATGATTTTTCTCTTATCGTTTGATTCGAGACACTACAAGAAGACTTAAAATAATACTTATGAATCGATATCGTATGCTATTGACTTATTAACTTCAACACTATCAGATGTGTAAATTTCACCTAGACAGTTATTTATAACCTAATAATGTTTGAAATAAACAGAAACTGACATCTGCAATCAATTTAACAATTCATCACTACTTATTTATGGAATAGTATCGTATACCGTTGTATTATAAACGATATTACAATTCAATTACACAATATTGTATTATATTATATTGCTCGATGAATGATATCCGCATCGCTTTGTTCGTAACCCTACTTGTCGAAGAGATGCAACGGGTCAGTCAGTCTGTGAAAAAAAACGTGTTGCTAAAATTTTTTTAAATTTATCGGATACCCGTAACAAACTTTAGTGCAGTAGAGTTTTTTCAAATTGCTCCAGATGTGGAACAGTGGCAAGGAAGAGGTTGAACTTTTGACTTCGGCCAGTTCTGGGTCATGTAGTGTCATGGTCGGCACGCCCGGTCTCTCGGAGCCACGCTGGCTCTAAGTGTCAATTACTAGGACCGTAAAGCCCCTTGGCCTACCTGAAAACGGTCACTTGTCCTTGAGGTTACTTGCCGTTTTGAGGTTACGCTCTTACAGATGCACTCGTAATTGTGAAAACTAGTTTTACTTAGTTATCCATCCCCAATCAGTCGCAATCCCCTGGATAACGATCATTCGGTGCACAAAGAACATTTTGTGAGTGTAATAATTCTTTTCCGTAATAATATGACATTCACATTGCCATAGCTGTCAAGACTGAAGAGCGTCATCGACCGGTGCTATAGAACTCCGCGGCTACGATCACAGATAATTTTTCATGCTGACTATACCTGACGATCTACTACCCAAATCACTGCGATGTAAGCGAGGAATCACACGGTACATATGGGGCAATCCATGACATCGCGATCAAGATCTGGCGGTGACATTTTAGATTTGCTTAATAATTTATTATTCCAAACTATTTAAAAAAAAAACGCGAACACAATTTTTTACAGATTTTTCAGAATTTGAGAAATTGACTTTCTTTGAAAAATGGAATGATAATAATGTTTTGCAGCTTATGTGTAAGTTTCAGCGGTCAAATCGTTGATTTACTATTTTTAAATAAGTATTCCAGTCCGTAAAGTCCTATCTTTTCAATGGTAATAGTGAACCGTTTTCATCGCTTACTAAACATTTTTCCAAATGTGGGTATCGATATGTAGTTTGTACTATTAATTTACATGTAATGATAGATACATTGTTATTATTCCAAACTATTGAAAAAAAATTCAAACAATTTTTTACAGATTTTTCCAAGCGTCGGTACCTGAGATACGATTTTCTGAGTGAAAATAAAAACACCCATATTCTAAAATCTGAAAAAAAATCAGGAAAATCTGAAAAAATATTACAAAATTTTCGAGCGCTATTAGAAGATGGAGGTTTGATTACGGGGAAAGGAGAAGTGGAAAATGCCGAAAAAAATATTTAAAAAATCGGAATGTATTTTCGACATATGAACGAACAAAAAGTCCTGTATTATATGGGTCTAAGAAAGTATATTTTCAGAGTTAGGTACAGGAATCGAACATATGATATCTATGTTACAATATTGTAGTTATATGTACACTGTACAGTAATGTTAATTAATGGGTTCGCGGTGGCTAACTGTTTTTTTCTGACTTTGTCGAAAACAAAACTCCATTCTAGTCGTAATTCATGTGCCCATGGCCAAAATTATAATCATAATAATCATGACCCCTTATAACAATAATATAATATTATTTTATTTGATTGTATCTGAAGAAGTCAGAAAAAAACAGTTAGCCACCGCGAACCCATTAATTAACATTACTGTAGATATAACTACAATATTGTAATATAGATATCGTATGTTCGATTCCTGTACTGCCGTGCTAAGCACAACTGTGGTATCTCGCATTTTGGCCATCTTGAGATATTGACAGTTTTCAATTTTCAATTTTTACAGTCATTAAGAATTATATTCATAGTCGAACGATTTTAAAATTTGGTTTGAATGCAAAAGATAAAAGGTTATATCACTCGTTACTGTTGTATTAATATTATTGATAAATACGGTTAATTGTTCTAGTAATTGACAACTTTAACGAAGATAGCGCAACTTTAATAGAGTGATTTTATTATGGAAAAATGGACTAGATCGGTTCGTAATATAATGAAAATATTTATTGATCGTTATTATACCATCTTGGAGTCATAACTCGTTTTTGACAAAAAAGTCAGTTACCACATGTGTGCTTAGCACGGCAGTGTACTTAACTCTGAAAATATACTTTTTTAGACCCATATGATAAAGGACTTTTTGCTCGTTTATACGTCGAAAATACGTTCCGATTTTTCAAATATTTTTTTTCGGCATTTTTCAACTTCACCTTTCCCCGTAATCAAACCTCCATCTTCTAATAGCGCTCGAAAATTTTGTAATATTTTCACAGATTTTTCTGATTTTTTTCAGATTTTAGAATATGGGTGTTTTTTTTTTCACTTCGAAAATCGTATCTCAGGTACCAACGCTTGGAAACATCTGTAAAAAATTGTGTATGCATTTTTAAAAAAATGATTTGAAATAATAAATTATTAAGCAAATCTAAAATGTCAGCGCCAGATCTCGATCGCGATGTCATGGAATGCTCCGTATGTATATTTGTTTTAGTTGAGCTCGAAAAATATTATAGAACACAATATTATAGATGGTCTGTTTTGATATTGGGCTTGGTTATTTTACGTAAGAGTTCTATAATCAGACAATCGAAAAACATTTTCCGTATTCTATGTTTGTACTACATGTTAAGGCCCATCCCTAGTCGCCCACCTCCTTTTGATACAATGTGACACATTTCGATTATTATCTGAGTCCAGGCGTCAAAAACTCAAAAAAGGCCAACGCTACGCGAATTCAAATTTAATACCGAACACATACGTCTAAAAAAATGTTCGTTTCGTGCAAGAATAGAGACTAGAGATGGTTTTTACATTGTTACTAAAAACATTACATTACGAAAAATGTAAAAACCATCTGTAGACTCTATTTTCGCACGAAACGAACATTTTTTTTGGACGTATGTGTTCGGTATTGAATTTGAATTCGCGCAGCGTTAGCCTTTTTTGCATTTTTGACGCCTGGGCTCGGATAATAATCGAAATGTGTCAGATTGTATCAGAAGGAGATGGGCGACTAGGGATGGGCCTCAAAATAGAATGAGTCACGGGTAGCATAAACTATGAATGGTACAAACTATCGTATAATTTTCAGAAGGAGATTTCTTGATCTTATTATAAAATATCTCGTGCGTGTTGCGCGAACCCGAAAATACATTATTTCATTTTATGACAAATGACTGAGAGTTGATCTCCATATGTGTAATACATTGAAGTCATTTTAGCGCTGACCCGTTTGTAGTATGTACAAAAAGTAATGAAATACCCGGCAAAAACATTGTAAATGTCGAAAGTTACCGCCAAGTACAAAAATGGTTTCACCAGCCAAAAACTTAAAAGCATCATACTCTTTACCAGCGACAGATTACAAACGTCATTTCTTTACACAAAATAATACAAAAACCTTGTACGTGAAATCAGGCAACAAAGCCAAGCACTCTCGCAGGTATTTTCGATTCTCAAATTATGTTTCCCGAATGCTAGTATGATGGAAATCAATGGAAAACCGATAGAAAATCATTCGTTACCTTCGACATAATAGCATATTGGCGACGGGGAATATTGCCTAAGGCAGTATCTCGTATGATGATACGAACTTGGCGGGCATAGATTGTTCTGAAAATTATCAATCACGGAAACGTAAGGTACGATTAACAATCAGTGTGTCCTTGGATGTCAAATATACTTTAGTATATTCACTATTGTCCAACGAAAGAAACTGATGTGTTTAGATTCATATTTACTGTGAGTAGAACAGAATAATCGGGTAACCCCAAGAAAATTTCCACACCGGGAGGTAGGCCTTCAATAAGCATTACCCTAGTCAATAGTGTACCGATGATGGGTACGTTCAGGATATGAACCGTGGCGTATTGCGGCGTATCATGGCGTTATAACCATAGGCGAACGTTGGTGAATGATAGATGCACAATGAAATCGGAAACTTTTCCAAAACTTGAATTTAAATTCCAATTTCCAGAACCACCGCTTATGGACTTATTAGGTCTCGCTATGAACACGGTATAGGTACGTTTAACTCAACATTAATTTCAACGAATTATTTACTCGTTTCTAACATTCATTTCAGCACTACCTTTTGTCAAAAACACGCTCTTTGTTGAGCTTTTCAAGCACTAGTGCGTAGGAAAAGTTTGCTCATTTCTAAATCTGTAAAAAAAAAAACAATCGGACGAAGCACACAGGCACATAGAGAAACTTTATGACGAGTGTGAAAGTCCTGTATGATCCGAAGACGAGATCTTTTCGCGTCCTTGTCATACGAATGACTATTATTTCTTAGTTTCATTTCACAATGATGAATATTATCAATGATGTTCAAATAATCGTTCATCATGCTCTCAACAGTTCTGTGGGTGTGATCGTCGCAGAGTGACTGGCATGAATAAATCGAAAAAAGAGTGCAATTGATAATTTTCAGAACAATCTATGCCCGCCAAGTTCGTATCATCATACGAGATACTGCCTCAGGCAATATTCCCCGTCGCCAATATGCTATTATGTCGAAGGTAACGAATGATTTTCTATCGGTTTTCCATTGATTTCCATCATACTAGCATTCGGGAAACATAATTTGAGAATCGAAAATACCTGCGAGAGTGCTTGGCTTTGTTGCCTGATTTCACGTACAAGGTTTTTGTATTATTTTGTGTAAAGAAATGACGTTTGTAATCTGTCGCTGGTAAAGAGTATGATGCTTTTAAGTTTTTGGCTGGTGAAACCATTTTTGTACTTGGCGGTAACTTTCGACATTTACAATGTTTTTGCCGGGTATATCTAAGACCCGCGGCTGCAGAGGTTGACCCGTTAGCGTTGAGCATATGTAGGGTTTCTGGGGATGAGGCAGCAGCTAATTGTCGCTGCGGAGTTTTAACCCGTTAGCGTTAATCATATCATACTATATTTGGGAATGGGAGAATCATTAATTGCAGCTGCGGAGTTTTAACCCGTTAGCATTAATTAATCTATAATTGTACATCTGAAAATGGGATAATTATTAATTGCGGCTGCAGAGTTTTAACCCGTTAGCGTTAATCAATCAGATGAGGTAACAACTTACGCAATATACAATTTGATTATATAAATATGTGTTCGTCAATGCTCGTCTCGTCTAATTTCTTATTATTTGTCGTACTTTTCTTTTTCTTTAATTGTAATTTATTAGTTTCTTATGGTTTTTACTTTTATTTTTCTGATTCTATGAATGAATCGCTCCACTCAACCACTCGTCTTATACAGGGCGAGTCATCCCTGGTATCGAATGAGGGAGGGGCTTATTATCGCAGACGCTCTGCCCCTTTCTATGTTCTCATTTGGGATTATGATAACAGAGTGAGGTTTCTGGTAGTGTTGACCGTACGTGAAAATAAAAGTGGGGTTTTCCGATACGACGATAACAAGTATGAATAGAAAGGAGCAGATCGTCTGCGATAACAAGCCCCTCCCTCATTCGATACCAGGGAAGACTCGCCCTGTATAGTCGAGTTTCCCACTTTAACTCTGTAATTCCCGGAATTTGAAATACTTGACAAGCTTCCTATAGTCTGTTTATACATTGCTCGACGACTAATAAGTCTATTTGATCTAAGCTTCGACGAACTCTTTTATTTTCTGTTAATCATTTTTCTTTGACATTTGATTCATTTTTAACATAACTTGACATTTTTAGCAATATCTTAATCATATAGGAAGTTAAAACAAAATAACACTTCAATATATATATATATCAGACTATACTTTTATTATCTTTGTCAATTAATTATTACAATACTATCGAAACACGTCCTTACGTCATATAAGCTCGGTAGAGACTGAGACTCTTGAGTCCGTAGGACAAAGTCCGCGTAAGTGTCCCATAATAAAGACACAACGTCTCTTTGTTTCAGTCTCCACCGTGTTGCTTTCTCTATCATGCTCTTCGTCAATATAGGGATTAGGTATATTCAAAATGCGATAATATTATATTTAACACCACGTACCCACGGCTCACAATCCGGCAGATCTACTGTCGCGAGGAGTACCAGTACACACCTTATTGGATAACCAACTATGGTGGCACGGGCCTCACTGGCTGTCCTCTCCAGACGACTGGCCAGACCAGCCCCAAGAATATGAAGAAGAATCAACAGAACGACGCACGCATGTATTGGTGGTTGCTTACACACCCCCAAACTTCCTATACAAGTTCTCACGATATGACAAGTTACAAAGAGTTATGGCCTACAGTTACAGGTTTATGAATAACGTAAGAGGCATCCCCAAACATGGACCACTAGCAGTGGAGGAGATGCAAAACGCGGATAATGTAATAATGCGTATGATACAAAAAGAAAGATTCGAACAAGAAATTGTTTTCCGCCCTATATTCTCACCGCAATAAAACATTGAATACGATGACCGTTTCATCATTCTCGTAGGTTGGCACCCCCCTTAAATCAAAAATACCTGATATACAAAAGATGAAACAATACGTATGGGACGAATAAATCAGAGATAGAGACCGTTTGAGGAAAGAAGAGGGAAAGAGATACACAGATGAGAAACGAGGAGCACAGGAAAGTAAGCTGGAAGAGGGAAGCTCAGTATTAATGCGACAAACAAAACAAAATAAGCCTACGACACCGTTTAAAGAAACGCCAATGGAAGTAATGAGAAAAGATAGAAATTCAGTAGTAGTTAAAACGCCGACTGGAGAAATATATCGAAGAAACCTAACACATCTGAAACAATACGTGCAGAGAGGAAGGGACATTGATCCGGAGAATAAAAAGGATGATAACGTTGAAACGAATGAAGACAGCGAAATCCAAACCAAAGAAACGACTGCACCTACCAACGGAGATGAACCAAAGACACCTGAAACGGAGCCAATAAGACTGAGGGCTCAGAAAAATGGCAAGATGCCAGCACAATACCAAGATTTTTTACTAAGTTGAGGAATAGATATAAGCAGAGAATATGTTATCGATAAGTTGAAAAAAAAAACAAAGTTATTAATGATTCTTAAGTCTAAGGGAAAAAGGGAATGTTGTATCCTAGGGGATTTAGGGAATCGAACTGGGGGAACCGAGAGCCGGGAGGTTGGCATGCATGTGAACACCCCTACGGAAAAAAAATACTGAGAGCTCAGTACTTAGTACACAAATCTCACTACTTGGTACACGAATTTTCAGTACTTAGTACTAACACTACACTACTAAGTACAGAGAACTAGTAGTACTTAATACAGGAGTACTAGTACCAAGTGTAGACTACTAGTAGTACTTAGTGCAAGACTACTAGTACTTAGTACAGGGAACTAGTAGTACTTAGTACAGGGAACTAGTAGTACTTAGTACATGAGTACTAGTACGGATTCAAAGAATACTAGTACCGAGTACGAGAGTACTAGTACTAAGTTGAAGAGTACTATTACTAAGTACAAGTGCACTACAGTACTCAGAACTGTGGCACTTTGACCTATCAGTACAAGAGTACCAGTACTATAAGTACACAAGTATTAACTGTGATCAATACCGCAGTACTATTACTTGAAATAATACTGCAGTACTAGTACCCGAACCAATACTGCAGTTCTCGAACTAGTACTGCAGCACTCGAACTAGTACTGCCGCATTAGTCCAAGTGCAGAATTAATACTACTGCTGTACTACAGTGATAGTCCAAATACTATTATATTGCAGTACGTGGACTTCATATACTGTACTGTACGGTTTTAGCTAGTACTTATTGGACTAATACCGAAGGGCTAGAACTTAAAGTAATACTTCAGTCATACTACACTAGTACTTGCCACCTACTTATATATCCCTTCTCAGTAATTTTTGTACTTGAAGTACTATGAGTACTGTGTGTACTCGCGAAATAAGTACAGCAGTACTTTGGCAGTACTTCAAGTACTGCCGTACTGGCAGTACTTTCAGTATTTTTTTTCCGTAAGGGAAGTACTATGAGTACTGTGTGTACTCGCAAAATAAGTACAGCAGTACTTTGGCAGTACTTCAAGTACTGCTGTACTGGCAGTACTTTCAGTATTTTTTTTTCCGTAAGGGCAGGCGGGCGATAAAAGGCAGAATAAAAGATGAAGTCGACTAAGACGGTCGTGTACTCATTTTGATACCTAATCGAGAATTCCCCAATAACCAATAAGAACACTACAGGGGGTAAAACCGAGTAATCGACCGATGGAATCTTCCGGTCTGAAGTCCACAGAATGGTTGCATTTAACTTCACTGAGTAACTTTTAGTAGAACAAAATCGTAGAATACGTTTTACCCCTTCATCGTTGTCGGAAAAATAGTATATTATGCTGCAAGGACCGAACGACAGTGATTTTTGACCAGGGTGAAGTTGGCTGCACGAGACGAGTGCAGCCAACTTCACCCGAGTCAAAAATGACTGTCAATCTGTCCATGCTGCATACCATATTTTTCGTAACAAGCGCACCGAAAGTGGGGTTTGTCCTCATTTAGAAGCGGAAAATGAGTCTTTGAGTCAGGATTTAATCAACCTACTGATAAATATTTTAACTGGCTAGCCGATCTACCAAAATCGACCAAAATCGACGTCGCCGCATGGTGGCGGCGTTCAGAACTGGAGGACAAATATTTTCATTTTTGACCAGCATTTTTGTCCTCGGACCTAAAAAACTAACGAATCAGATCCTGACTCAAAAAGACTTATTTTCCGCTCTGAAATGAGGACAAAAAAAAACACTTTCGGTGCACGTGTTACGAGAAAGAAGTTTTTGGATCGTTATGTTCGGAATTCCATACAGAATCGGGCTACAGAGGCCGATTCTGCATTTTTGATGCGTAGGCTTTGATATAAATCGAAATAAATGGTACGTCCACACTTTTCGATGAAAAAAAAAAAAAATCCCGATTTCATCCGATCAAATGTACCAGTTCGAACTATTTACTCGTCAAACATCGACTGCCGAAAGGACAAGTCGATTGATAGCCCCGTTTCGGAGATATTCGAGAAAATAGAAAGGTCGGTAAAATTCGAGTATACCCCCGCCTTAACTGACTCTCTAATTTTTCAATGGTTTTGTTCTCCTTATCCACGCTTTCTCATACAGCCTGCTCTTTGGCAAGACGTTGTGCCTCTTGATCCTTTTTTTTAGAATCCTCTCTTGCAATGCGCTGCTTTTCTTCTAGATACAAATTATATGAGCGATGCGCATTTTGCGCTAGTTTCAGAAGATCTGACGTAATAGGGACATTGTGGACTTGTCTATCATATGGTTTAAGCCCATCGGAAATATATAGCTTAGCGTTAAGGGTTCTTTCTTCCATGGTCGCTCGATCTTCTGTGAGCAATCTGGCAGACGTGGAAAATCCTCTTTCTACATCAGCACTGCCGTGGGTTAAAGATAATGCAGCTTTCATGACGCGGATAATTGTAGGGTACCGAAGGTTTGGTACAGACTTTAGCGAAAAGATTTTACTCCAGTACTGGTCTATTCTTTGGCCGTCTAATGCGAATTTTATTTCTTTATCGATTTTAACTAACCTCCACTCACATGCAAGCCTGTCAAGGTCTATATTGTTGAGTGGTAATAGCTTCGTCAGTTTCATGAGGAAATCGAGGCTTTCTGGTTTAAGTATATTTTCCGGAGAAAGGCACTGAAAATATTTTAAAACCTTGAAACTTTCTACTTTATTAATTATGTGTTTTGCAGCTGCTATGAGCGGATCCACGTCACTTCACTCAAAAAAAAAACCGTCAAGTCGCGGATCTTTGTGCCATTCAAAATATCTTTAGTACTGTGGAAAAAAAAAATACAACTTGAAGGATTTTGAAAATTAAAAAAAAATGGCGGAGTTAGAGCTATGTGAATTTCCGTAAACCGCTGTTGCACCGTTATGTTTGAAAACTCATATCTCTGAAAGTATTCACCGGAGCGGGCTGATCCTTGAATCATTGTGCTCGTAAAAGAATGCGCTCTCATAGACAAAATTTTGTTTACAAAAAAAAAACATTCCTTCAATTTTTGATTGTCGTTTTTTTTAAATTTCGCTGCCATTTCCGCGGGACTCACAGCAATTCATGAAGATGAATTTTTTTGGATACCCGAATCCTTCCCCTTCAACCCTAAAAAAAAAAATTCATGGAGAAAATACCTGGGCCGGAGAAAAAAAATGAAACGTGTCGTCGCGCGTCGCCGCGCGGTCGATCTTTTGCAATATTTTGGTGGCTCTGAGAAGTGTAGATATTTTTAGCGATGATTCGCTCGATGAAACTTAGTAGGACACCTCTATTTTGAAATGAATTCATAATTTTTATGAAATCAAATTTTTCTGATGCGGAAGATAATTTTGTTTTGACGAGTTTATGAGATATTGGAATGACCGCATGTAATTTCAGAGTGCCACGAACTGTCAAAGCTTTGTCAAATCGATTTTGTAAAATAGATTCTTCTGCAGTATGTTGACAGGGCAGTCGATACTTAACAACTGATCTCTCGAAGGTTCTAACGCGAGGTGAAACTCATAATACAGAATATGTATATGTAGGTATAGGGTTTGAGTAGAGAATAAGAAATAGAATAGTGTGTGTGCAGGTGGCAAACGGGAATTTGAATATATAATTTCTGTATTCTAACATTATCATCATCATCATTATTATTATTATTATTATTGTTATTATTGAGCTTACCAAATCGCTACCCTTGATGCCTGCCCATAAATTCACGCTGAATCGGTCTTGAAATCCGCGGATCATTGTGGCATGCGGGTTCTCGGCAGCCCACACATGATAATTGTGGGCGTTGAATGTTCCGTCCCGTCCGAAAGTTGACTCGTCCGAAAAAATAATATCCCTGCTGAAATTTGAATTTCCACAATTCCTCTCTACCAGGCAACGCAAAATTCTAAGTGCCGCGGGTAATCCTCTACTTGTAGGCTCTGCACCTGTGTGTAGTGGAATGCGTGGAGAGTTTTGTCGCGGAGGACTCATTGTGCGGTCGAATAATTTTCATACGATTTAGAAATGTATGCCTAATAAATATCAATTCCAGAAGCAGTATCTTGCCCATGTTGGAGGCATCACGGCAAGAGATACTCTCAATCAATTTTTGAGAGAAACAATGGACGATAGCCTTACAAAGAAGTTCTCGTGGACTGGGAAAACCATTGTTGGAAGAAAAGAGCTGCGACCGTTATTTAATACTCGTATGGGTAGAGTGTTTTATGGTATATAAGACTATGATTTAATCTCTAAAAATATGATTTTCATCTTCTGTAGTAACCGAGCAGGCTGGCCTAAACGAAATGTCGTTTATTAATTGCTTGTTATACAGATTCGTTACTTGGGTGTTGCAATGTACCGCAACCTCTGGATCGTACTGCTTTTGCGAGACTTATGCAGGAGGCTATCAGAGCTGCGAAGCAAAAGCTACGAGATGCCTCACGACGTCCTCGTGTAGAAAGGTCGGGTCACAGACAACGATACCTAGCTGAAATTGCCGAACACTATGATATGAGTGATATGGATCACAATGATAATGTCGAAGACTTGAGAGACACCGATTCTTCTCAAGACGAATGATCTGAATAAATGATTATCAAATTTATTCAAAAAACCGTTCGCAAAACCTCTGATGGGGGCTTCTTATTCTGTAACTCTTAACAGCAAACATCGCGGCGAAATAATATTGAAATCAGGAAAAACAATGAATGGCTGCCAATGAGCTACTTCTACTTCATGAATTGAGAGTGTTTGGTGCAGTTATTATAACGCCAGAGTTACAGAATAAGCCCCCAGAGAATAGTTACACTGTCATAATACCGTATTGTTCCGAGTATTGAGAACTGACCACTTTGGTCACGACATCTGGTGTCAAAAAAAGTTACTACTTTTAGTGTGCACTTTCCATTGTATTTGTAAAAGTGTTTGTGACCCACACAATCATAAAATTTGTGTACATATATCAAGAGTGCACACAAAACGTAGCCATTTTTTCTAGGCCCCGCCTACAGGTCCGTTCCCAATGGGTCGAGTATTTTGGTTCATTCACTTCAGCCCTGATATTCTCAGCTGATTAAAAAATGACAATAGTGATTTTTCGAAATCGTGATTGTGAAACAGTATGTTCTGTACAGTACTTTTTACGCCTATGCAATAATTTTAGTTTCTATCCGAGGATTATTCACCTCTAGTTTTTATACAAAGAATTATTCGCGAAAGAGCTCATCAAGGGTACTCTGAGGTTACCTCGTAACTCGATGTTTGGGGGTTAATTCGTATCTCAGAAATTTACTAAAAAGTTAAACTTCAAATATTCTCTTTCAATTACACTGGTCTACAAAAAAAAAGTGACCGCGAGTTGCAGCCTCAATTTTGTCGAATCTAGGGGTTTTCGAGGGTGCTGAATTCGAAAATGATAACCATTTTTTGGATTGGTTCGTATAAGGCCTTTTTTCGACAGTTTTTCGCTTTTTTGTACATTGTGTTCCGTTTAATTTTCCAGAAATCGCCAACTTCAACTCAAACGCCCCAAAATGGGCTAGTTTTATAGAGAATTCAACGCCGAATCCGAATATACCATTATGTTCCACTTTAGACCAATTGAAATCCTCTAATTTCTAAAAAAACGGCCAAGAAAGTGGTTAAATTTATGGTTTTTAACCATTTTCTGACTACGTTCTCATCTCTAGCGAGTCCATTAGGCCCTCTGAAATAAAATCCAATGAAACGTTGCAAAAGACTAGACAGGTCAGCGTCGAATGAGTCCAACCGCAGCTCTCAATATTAAAAAATAAGGAATCTATGACTTTTTCAAACCTTGCGGAAAAAAATCAGTTTTAGCTAAATGGGTAGGGAAATGATCTCTCATACTATCAATTATCTCCTGTCTCCTCTACAATTATTTTCAATCAACCATGAAATTTTACGAGGCAAAATTAGATCTTTCCAAACGTCTTGTAAGATTTTCGAAATGATCGGATGAATACGACAGACGATTGGACGATTCTTTACAGCATTTGGTACAAATTGGATTTATTTATTATCATTATCATTATCATTATCATTATCATTATCATTATCATTATCATTTTCATGATTATTATTATTATTATTTCAAACATAAGGCCTATGAGAATAAGTGAGCGAAAAGGCGCAAGTAAGGTGGTAAGTTTGTAATTCGTTAATTAATGGGAAAAAACGATTTTTTGTTTGATTTTCTTCGATGTTGAAGCAGTTTATTGTCTTACCTGTGCATGCTCCAACAGTAGTCCGCCATCATGTGTTCGTCCCATCTGCCTTGGTACCTCTCTTTCATTATCCTCAGATCTTAGTGAAAGCGTTCACCTTGTTCTTCACTATAATCTCCTAGGTTTTTTGGAAATCTGCCCAGATGGCTGTGAAGAAAATGAACTTTTATGCTCATAGTAGCTCCCAAGCTGTTGTAATTAGTTGGCATATTTTTCACCAACTCTTCTCTCGGTGGTTACCAAGAAAATTCTTCACAACCAAAACAAAACTGCAGCAAGCTGCGCTTTCTAAGCTGTTCATGGAGGTAGTAAAACTGGTGTCATTGATGAGTTGGCGAATTTGGGGTCCATCGAAGATTCCAGCTTTCTTCTTTTCTATACTTAGTGTCGGAAAAGCAGAACAAATGTAGCGGAAGCAGCTGCCGTATTTATCCAAAGCTTTTACAAATTGCTTCATGAGTCCAAGTTTAATGTGCAGTGGTGGAAGTATTATTTTTTCTCTATCGACTAACAAGGGAACCCCGCGAAGTGCCCCCCTCCGATTTCAACGAAATTTTGGGAGATTGTAGAGGGGGTGAAAATATTCGACAGGTATTTTTTTATACCTGCGGAATTTCATCCCAAGGGGGTGTAATCAACCCTGAAAATTGCAGACTTCGCTATTCGATGGCTCGCGAAGAACGAACGACCGAGGATTTTTGGCTGACAAGGTGCTAACGGGGTATTTCGGGGCCGCTGATTACGAATCTGGCATCAGATTTTCAAAATTCAAAATGGTGGATCCAATATGGCGAGCGTCGAGACGAAAAATGGTACCAATTTTCCTGAAATTCTGTACCGGGGGGATTTCGGGGTCGCTGATTACGATTCTGGTATCAGATTTTCAAAAATTATAAATAAAAGACCCCACAAACTGATAACAGTTTTATGACTAAAGAAAAAATTACAGTGTGGTAAATACATCGCTAATTCATGATAAGCTTCGCGCTCGTGATTTTGTAACCTGAAAAACTTGACTCCTTCATTTGTTTGCAACGAACCTATCGGGAAATACCCGATAATTTTAAAGCTCTTGTGGTATTACATGTGATAATTTTTCTATCAAAAATACTCTGAACTTTATAGGGATCGTGCACGAAATATAGAGGCAGCACTACTGCCGAAGTTTGCGCGCCCTGGTGTTAAATTTATGCATTAATCGGTCAAAATTTGCCTATTACCTAATGAAAATATAAATAAAGAATGGAAAAAATAATTAAATATGGCTTTCGACCAGTACGAAATAATCGTGTTCGAGGCCAAAACGATGCCAAAGCTAAAAAGCTATTGAAATCCGGACATGTTCTGAATGTACTGGAAATACAACATGCAAATAGTCAAGTAGACATAACCGCTACAGTTGTACCCCAGACAAGTGTATCCAATGTTTATAATGTAAAAATAACGGTATTTATCTATCTTTCTATGTATCCATCTGTATATATATATATATATAATATGTTTTTCCTCCTTTTATTATTTTATTTAGGATGTAATAACTTCATGAGGTTTTACTGTAAAAACGAGGTTTTTATTATTTACAAACATTCACATTTATGTACGAACATTTTAAGTCAATTACAGGCTTACCTGTAAAAACGAGAAACGACATTAAAGCTATTATTCCGAAATGATCTAATTAAGGTGCTTCCCTACGCAATTCCACCAGACCTAAAAACATTGGGAAAAAAGATGTTATTAAACGGAATATCTCTGCTTGGGCATCGAAATCAATGAAACAAGCTTCGTCGCGCAATTCTATATACGATTTCGAACACGTACGGCCAAAAAAATGTTTTTTTTTTTTGAAAATAGAGAAGATATCCATGTAAAACGTTTTCAAATCCGTTTTACATGGATATCTTCTCTATTTTCAAAAAAAAAAAACATTTTTTTGGCCGTACGTGTTCGAAATCGTATATAGAATTGCGCGACGAAGCTTGTTTCATTGATTTCGATGCCCAGGCAGAGATATTCCGTTTAATAACACCTTTTTTCACAAATTTTCAGGTCTGTTGGAATTGGGTAGGGAAGCACCTTAAGGGGGGGGAATACTCGAAATTTACCGACTCCGTCTATTTTCTCGAATATCTCCGAAACGGGGCTATCAATCGACTTGTCCTTTCGGCAGTCAATGTTTGACGAGTAATGAGTTCGAACTGGTATGTTTTATCGGATGAAATCGTTTTTTTTTTTTTTTTTTTAATTGAAAAGTGCGGGCGTACCATTTATTTCGACTTATATCAAAGCCTACGCATCAAAAATGCAAAATCGGCCTCTGTAGCCCGATTTTTTATGGAATTCCGAACATACCGATCCAAAAACATCTTTGTTTCCGACAACGATGAAGGCGGAACATTGCGAATACGATTTTGTGGTAATTTTCGCAATTGTCAAGGGCTGCGAGCGAAAATGGCCGCTCACAGCTGTCGATATGATGCGGTGGTTCCCAGAACGACCGTCAGATGTCGCCGCGCGGGCCATTTTCGAGCTTCTTTATATAAAATAACATGTAAATAGTTGTACTATATATCATATATAATTTAATACTTTACGTTCCTCGCATTATACAGCTATCCATTATAGTCAATTATATAAAAATACATGAAATATAAAGGAGAAGCTCGAAAATCGGCGACATCTGACGGTCGTTCTGGGAACCACCGCATCATATCGACAGCTGTGAGCGGCCATTTTCGCTCGCAGCCCTTGACAATTGCGAAAATTACCACAAAATCGTATTCGCAATGTTCCGCCTTCATCGTTGTCGGAAACAAAGATGTTTTTGGATCGGTATGTTCGGAATTCCATAAAAAATCGGGCTACAGAGGCCGATTTTGCATTTTTGATGCGTAGGCTTTGATATAAGTCGAAATAAATGGTACGCCCGCACTTTTCGATTAAAAAAAAAAAAAAAAAAAACGATTTCATCCGATAAAACATACCAGTTCGAACTCATTACTCGTCAAACATTGACTGCCGAAAGGACAAGTCGATTGATAGCCCCGTTTCGGAGATATTCGAGAAAATAGACGGAGTCGGTAAATTTCGAGTATTCCCCCCCCTTAACGATATTAATATTCGCACGTGGCTTTTGTCTATTATCTGTTTCTCTGCCTGTTTCTATACTCGTCATACTCTCTTGGTTTTACAGGCATGCGCAGTAAGGAAGAGCTTGTGAAAGAAATACACATGCCTCATTATACAATGTATTTCTTTTAGATATATTGTAACTTCCTGTATATGTTTCACCAGCTGAAGGCTGGTGAAATTATACTAGTTCGCGTGTGTTCTTTGTCACGGGTTATTTTATGAATATTTGGAGCTCCTCTGGGGAAAGTTGAAAAAACCCTTAATTTACCCTGATACAGACTCGGATAGATTTTGCACTACCAGAGCTGCCTCCCTACAGACTTGGGATATGCTAGATTCAACAGACTAGGATAGCAATTATAGCTCTACCGTAGCTGTCCAGAATCTAGCTCACCGAAGCTGCCTTTTTACAGACTTGGGATATGTGTGTTCTCAGACTAGGGTACCAATTATAGCTATACCGTAGCTGTCCAACACACTCACCGAAGCTGCCTTTTAGCTAAGAATGATTTTAAGTTTTATCTGAAAGAAATGATGATTTTTGTTAAGTTGGAAAATGAAAGAGAAAGATCAGATTCATGATTAATTATATGATCACTCGATCATTTCCTGTTTTTTATTTTCTATTTGGAGTTTTTCTCTGTCTATTTACAAAATTATAAGAAAACTGGTTGAACATAAAATATAATCGTGAATGATTGTATGAATGGCTATGAATGAAGTGAATGAATGTTTTCCTTAATTTTTAACCCTTCACAGTCACACTACCAAATAATATCACGACAGTCACACTGGGTCGATTCTACCCAGTCAATTTTCAAAGAACGATTGTGAGCAAACTATCCGTCCGATTTGGTTCAAAAAAGTACTGTACATGCTTTGAACATTCTAGATGATGCACGAAAAAAATTTGAAAAAAAAAAAAAAAATGGCGATATGTGAAAAAAATTCAGAAAGAGGTAAAAACGCAAAAAAGACAGTTTTTTGCTCAAAAAATCATAAATCTGTGAATTCTTGATATTTTTAGCTAAAATTTGGATGTGATACTCCTCAGATATGTTGCTTTTGGAAAAAAAATAGTGTCATGGTGCGCGTTCCAAAAAAGGTATTTATTCCGACATGTGAAGAGGGTCGATTTTGGAGTAGGAAAAAATGTTGAATTATGCAAAAATACGGTTTTATTTCGTAAAAACAGAGTATGTTATTATTATAAATGTAATTTTAAGTATTGTTATTATACTTATTGGGTATTATTTTCATTATTTTTTTTTCTGAATCAATTTTTATTTTTCAAATAAATTCGTTTTATTATATAAATCATCGAAGAAAAAAATTTTGCGAATATCACAGGTATACCTACTGTCGCAACATTTGATCCCAACACAAAACAAAAAAAAAAAAAAAACGATTTTTTTCATGAAAACTTACGCGACAGTCACACCTGGGTCGATTTCACCCAGCCCGCGCGCACAATGCTGCTCTTTCGGGTCTCAGATCAACACCGAAGCTGGAACCTGCCTGATACCCGTTCGTGCTTGTAGCGGATACTTCAAACTGCAGGTCTATATCAGTGGAAGTCCCGTTGGAAGCAAGGGAATATTAGATATTTGAGCCGAAAGTTAGTTGACGGGTCGATTCTACCCAGTGTGACTGTGAAGGGTTAACTTAATTCTATTTGGTGGTTTTGCCTCAATGGCCGGACTTTTGGTTTCTTTTTGGTTTTTTGATTTTTCTATCTAAGTTTATCTAGATTTTCAGAATTTGTTTGATTTTAAATTGATTTTATTTGAATGCCGCTTTTGGCTAAGACAATATTTTGGAATTTCTATTTATTTTATACTGCGGTTTCTGCGAGTATGTTTTATTATTTTTAATCGATAAGTAATTTTTACTTAATTGATCTGATTTTTCTATCTATGAATTTTGAGTTTAAGAATTGAATTTTGAATATTACTCTGAGTCGGTCGGCTGCTCTAGCTCGAGTCCGCTGATCATGCTTGACCAGCTCGCCTTTTATACTTTTGTTGAGTACACACGGATGTGTGGCTACCTTGGTATTGTACCACGTGGTACAATACCAGCGTGTTCATCCATGTTTGAAGTTGTCTATAGTATGTTCGTTCGGCTATAGGCCGAACACGTTACAATATATATTGTAACATTGCATGTTGCAGCAGACTCCTTACCCCTTGAACGACCTTAGCGGAATGTATGAAAAAGAGTGAATGAGTAGAGTGACCCCGAGGTCTGACCATAATTCCGAGAGGCGACCGTGACCGACTAAAAACTATAGAGCATATTATTCATTCTTTTGTTTTGTTTTACGACTTTTCTCTAACATGTGGGGAGCCGAGACCTATCCGACGGCCAAAACTGAGACCAATACGCCACTCGACGGACATAAGAGACTGCACACCGAGCGTTTGGATCCTTTTGACGAACACCAACGAGAGAGAGAGCACGGGGGAGTGCCGAGGGCACTCTACAACGCGGGATATCGGTGGTGAAAGAGATTCCCACCACCAAGAAGAGCCTGCAACCCGTGTTCCTCCGATGTACGATCACCGTAGCGAATTTCGAAATTTCGCGCGTTGCGACAATAGGTCGCCATATTAAAGGATCCTGCGCTCGATACGAAAAATCGATATTCGACCGAGTAATGAGGGCGCTGATAGACCGGGAGATGGTAACACAAATAAGTTAGTCATTTGTTACAGGTATGGCGACCCCCTACGGGTCTAATTGTGTAATGAACAAGACGAAACAGATGCTAACTCACTGGCCGTTGGGGCGTAATCGCTTGGCGATCTACCGAACGTGTTCGCGTTCGAATCTCGCGGGCCGCTCGGGCCCCGCGACGTTGAGGTCCTCGGCCGCATGGTGGCGGTATTAAACAAGGACTGGGTCCGCCGGGTGCGCGCGCCGCGCTTTGAGAATACGTTTCGTTAGTGTGGGGGTATCGAGTCAGTCAGTTAGGATCGAGCGCTCGAATAGGTAGGAAGCATATCAAAGTTTTCTTGTGATCGTGTGTCGATTTTAATCTCCGTTTCTTTCTTTGTACTCGCGCAGGTACTTTATTTAGTTCGTTCCGCGTAGTTTAGTCGAGTTTTATTTTAAGTGATTGTGTGAACGTGGTCCATCCTGCGGTGATCCGAGGTGCCCGTTCTGGGGGCGAGCGTTATCGCGGCAACATCCCTGTTGCCCGAGCACGGCAGCGTGGATCCCCGAGACGTCGGGACCGCTGTCTGCACGGCCGTGGGCCACTTGGACGCTCCCCGTTAAGCCCGTGACACAAGAAAAGCAGTGTACGGTGTGCCTTTGCTGGAACACGGACGGGCTGTTAGCTCACCAACACATGGCGCGGACCAATCACGGGCAAGCCGTCCGACTGGCTCGGCGTGCCCGCACGGGCGACGGTCGCCCGGCGTCGGGGACGGCTTTCGCAACGTTGCCGCATGGCTACATGCGCGCACGCTCACGCGCAATACAACGCACGTGGTCTTCTAGAGTTTTAAAAGCCGGTTGTGAGCATAAACCCACGTGAATATTATACCGGATAATCCCACATAATTAAAGAAGAGCAGAAGAAAACGTAGATCGAAGGAAAACATATATCGAGGAACGAAAATCAGGTAAGCTAGAAAATGTATTATTCAAGTATTGATTGAAAGGTCTCGGAAGGTATGGAACGCCGAGCCCTGCATAACCTCAAATTTTATCAATTTTCTTCGTTGACATTATGTCGACAATAACAATCCCAATTTCCATCTATATATAAATGTACCATTTTTTTTTTTTTCAATTAAATAAGCAATGTAGTAAATGTTACCAAGTGGGGACTCCGCAGGTTTTTCCGAAGAAGTCGGTTTTTTCGTCCCATAAATGACACAAGAAGTCCAATCAAAAAATCCTTCCAGCAATTTTTAATTATGGTAGTATGTCTTGAAAAAAAATTTCAACATCCTGCGATGAAAGTGTATGCGCAGAGACCTTTTGTAGCGAAGCGTCTGTGAACAGACTGCGGAAGGTATCCTGTGCATATACTTTTATCGCAGGATGTTGAAATTTTTTTTCAAGATATCTACCATAATCTAAAAATTACTGGAAGGATTTTTTGATTGGAATTTTCATGTCATTCAATTGACGAAAAAAACCGACTTTAAAGATAGAAAAACCTGCAGAGTCCCCCCGCAAAAGATATTTCGTAAGTTATCACCCCATTTCAGTGGAACGGATGGAATCACATGAGGATTACAGTATTTTGCTTCACTATGACGCGGATGAAAATGTTGAAATCGAGAATCGCGATGGTACCGGTGCTGATCAACTTCCTGAACTCAAAGAAGGGGATCCTCTACTTATTGACTGTGTGAGGTCGTACCCGATTTTATATGATAAGAGTTTATCTGGGTACAAAAATGCAGTCATGCGGGAGAATTGCTGGGTCGCTATAGGACAAGCAATGAATAAAGAACGTAAGTACATAGATGATTTTAATGAAAAAAAAATAATTTCTCCATTTGAGAGGGTAAGTGCAAATGGGGTATAATGAAAAACATTGAGAATTGCTGGAAAGGGATTTTTTTTCGCCCATGACAACTATTCAAATAGATATATAAGTATTTCTGACGGTTACAAAAAATTGTCGCCTATATCTTTTTTGCACTGACGTTTTGTCCTTTTTGCTCTCAGTCATGATAATAACATAGATCCAAATGAGAAATTCTTATTCACATGGTAAAATGAGGCCTGTTCTTTGCATGAACTTCTCAGAGGAAAATAGTTTTCCAAATGAACCTCATGTCAAAGTTATCCTGCACTATACAGGGTGTTTCTTTTAACTCTGTACATACTGGTATGGTGTGTAGGGGCTGTCTAAACAAACATTTTAAGGTAAAACACCCAAGGTCGAAAACTCATCCTTGACAGCTGTGGAGGGCTTTGAAGGTTTTGGTACTGCGCGCTTGTTCGTAGTGTAATGAATCAAATGTGATCACTTTCGACCCAACGTTTTATTCAGCCGTAGACAAGAGTACAAAGTTCTTATCTGAAATCAACAAAATGATAAACTTGGCAATAAAAAATTACAAAACAATTTCCGGTGCTCATGAACAAAATTTGAAAAAGTTATGGAAAACGAAAAGCCCAAGTGTGCGAAACTCCAATTCGTTTTCCATAACTTTTTTAAATTCTGTTTATAAGCACCGGAAATTGTTTTGTTACTTTTTTATTGCCAAGTTTATCGCTTTGTTGATTTCACGCAAGATCATTTGTACTGTTGTCTACGGCTGAATAAAATGTTGGGTCAAAAGTGATCACATCTGATTCATGACACTACTAACAAGCGCGCGGTACCAAAACCTTCAAAGCCCACCACAGCCGTTGGGATGAGTTTCCGAGCTTGGGTGTTTTACCTCAAAATGCGTGTGTAGGAAGCCCCTGGACACCCTATCGGTATGTACAGAGTTAAGAGAAACATCCTGTATATTGCAGAAACTTTCAATCGTCGAGTGTTTGGCATCATTGTGAGCTCTAGAGCTTATGAAAGTAATTTTACATATTTATAATTATCCCAAGTGAAACTATATTTATGATTTGTTGATAAAATTTAATCGGTTGATGATTTCTGAATAAATTCACTCATTGCGATTTTGTAAAAAATGTAAAAATAATATCGTCATTAACTCGAAGGTGGATATTTTCAGCGGCTTGCTGTGCAAAACGTTGGGGGCAACTTAGAGAAAGTTTTTCGCGTGAAAGAAGAAAGAGGTCTGAAGAAGCAAGAAGTGGAAGTGGTCTATCGAAGAGAAAGGGATTTTCGCTGTACACAGACATGAGCTTTCTTGAACAACACACACAACAAAGAAGGTTTGTTATTCAGTTCAAGTCATCAATATTGATTGTGCATAAGTATAAACGTTTTTATGGGCAACATGATGTATTAAATGCAAAGGCCACTTTTTGACGATAATTACAATCTATTCAAGTGTTCTCGAATCAACAAAAATGAGTTACTGTATCAAACACCTGTATAGCGGAGATCAAACTGACCTATTACTGTTATCATGACGATTAGTATTCTACGCTAATTCGTCATGTCGCAGTACGTAAATTTCGCACCCCTGTGAATGAAATTATAAAGGTGATTCATCAGAAAAAAATTCGCAAAATAATTTCAAAAACTTACTTGTATTCCATTTTTTTTTTTTCAGAACGATCACCAACGTCTCAACTAAAGCTGCTTCCAAGGTTTATACTCCGCTGATGTCGACAACGTTTGTTGCAAACGCACAATCGTTTGCAGGATTTCAGCCATTAATGGGAAACTACGCAGTAGTACACACATCTTCAAATGTGGAAATACCAATACGACCTCCACGCACACCACCTTCATACATACCAAACTCAACTCCACCTTCGAGCTTAACGAATCAATCACCACCTCCAAGCTCATCAAATCACTCACCACCTCCGAGCTCATCAAATCACTCGCCACCTCCGAGCCCATCGAATCACTCCCTACCTCTGAGCTCATCGAATCAATTACCACCTCCTGATATATCGGTGCCGAAATCACCACCGAACATGAGAGCACCAACATCAGCATTGTTCACGGAAACGCTGATTACACCTGACATCATGCCAGCGCCAATACTTACTTTGCCTCCAGGACTATTAACACCAACACCGAGTTTGAGTACGGAAACACCAACACCAACACCATCTCCAGATACATTCAGAAGTTCGCCTTCCAACTCGTCAACTTATAGCGGCACATCACCATCGTACCCATACTCCCCATCACCGCCCTTTCATCCAAGAGCAACGCTATCTGCGATACCACACACATCATTTGCACGAAGACCATCTACATCACCGGTGCTCAATTTCAACATGGACTCACGGTTTAGGAGTGATTCATATAGTTTGCGTAATGCTTCGACTACTCGGTCATATCCACGTTCACAAACACCTTCCCCCGCATGGATGAATAATGATGTTCTTGAAGAAAATATACCTTCATCGCTACCACACAAATTTTCACAACCTACAGCTTGTTTCAACAATGGTCTAGTCAAGTCTAAAAAAATCGACCCGGTCGAATCATCATTCCTCAGTCTGTCTTCAGCTCTTCAAAATCATTTGACAAATCCTGCACGCAAGGAACCGGAGACAAAAAACGTACCATCTGACGATGCCTTTGCTAATCTAATAGCCACAGAATTGGCAAACCTCGACGGACCAGTCAGAGCAGCTAAGAAGATACGCCTACTGAAAGTATTATATGAAACTGAATAATTTTCCCGAAAGTTACTAATCACTCATTATGTCCTTGGTTTCTTTGTAATTTATACTTGCTCGTACTTACCTGTACTTATCAATATTGTAACATCAATTTTTTTTCATTTTTTTTTTATTTTCTATGATATTGACGGGTCCTAATGAAAAAGAGTCATCTCGCCGGGCAAGTGAGAAGAGAGCCAACCCGCCGAAATCTATAGAAATTTTCATTGTCATTCGGCGAGTTGGCTCTTTTCTAACTGGCCCGGCGAGACGGCTCTTTTTATTAGGACCCGTCGATCTATATTTTTTATCGAAAAAGTCGATTTGTTCTCCAAATTATTAAATAAAAAGTTAATCTAAAATTTTTTTCTTGTATCTTCGATTATGGTAGTATATGCCTTAAAAAAAAATGTCAACCCTCTGCAATGAAAGTGTATGCGCAGGGCACCTTTCGTAGCGAAGAGACTGAAAGGTTCCTGCATATCACGTTTATCGCAGAAAGTTACTTTTTTTTTTTTGTAAAATCATACTATCATAATTAAGAAATTACCGCAAGAAATTTTGGATTGAGCTTTTTTTCAGTATGGTCCCCGCACATGTTTTATGGGGACTGGCTTTCCGATGGATTTGGCTGAAATTTTCAGGTTTCGTAGTACATGCAATGCTGATCAAAAGTTAACATTGCCACAACTTTCGAAAGTGAACCGTTCGACCTTGGTAAGCGGTTGAAGTTTAAAATCGATCCATTTCGTGTAGTATCAGTTCTAACCCGTAGTTCAGGACTGATACTACACGAAATGGATCTATTTTAAACTTCAACCGCTTACCAAGGTCGAACGGTTAACTTTCGGAAGTTGTGGCAATGTTAACTTTTGATCAGCATTGCATGAACTACGAAACCTGAAAATTTCAGCCAAATCCATCGGAAAGCCAGTCCCCGTAAGGAATGTGCGGGGTCCTTTATTTCAGAAGAGACCTGCCGAGTTCCTCCACGAAAACGTTTCAATAATTTTAAGAGCATATTTATATCTTTTAAAAAACCTGTTACCAAAATAAAATACTCACCTATATATATGGTTGCAAAAAAGACTTACATTACTGAAAGTTCGAAGAAGATATTTTGAGATTCTATTGTTGTTATATTTCCAATAAATAAAGTTTAAAAGAATATACTTTCAAACTGTTGATTACTATGTGAATTCTGATATAGTTTTCTGTCCAGTATTATATCCATGACCCTCAACGAAACTACCATAATCCCGATATCCATAATCTATTTATTTCTATGAAAATGTTGACTACTCTGAAAATTTAAAACCGTCGATCCTTTCGATGGATATTATATCTATTTGTTTGAAATTTTTTGTAGGGAAATAAGTAATGTAGAGAACGTGTCAACTAAAAAGACATTTTATTGAGCAAAATATATCAACATGTTCACATCGAAAATCTAGTAGAAACATTTTAGTGAAGATTAATCTCAATGATTTTCCGGTCCTCTATTATGTACATAATCATATTGCCAGGGAACTTCGCCTTGTGGAGTTTGGAAGTACTCGGTTAGTTTATTTCTTATAGCGATACCACTCTCAGGTGCAACGTGTTGTTGAGCGGCAGGTAAGTCTGGTGCGCAAGGTTCGTCCAAGTCTCTCCATAAGCCAGGGCGAACAACTCCATGTCGGTCTTCGACGTCGACAAAGTTTGGGGGACAGTATAACCTTCTCGCAGGAGCTAGTTCTTCGTCTCGAAGTTTCAGAAAGTTATGCAAGCATATCGTTGCTAGGAGTATATCGTCCACAAATTCTGGGTGCAGTGCAATTGGTCGTCTGAAGATACGCCATCGAGATGATAGAATTCCAAAGGCATTTTCTATTGTTCGTCGTGCTCGGGACAATCGATAGTTAAAGATTCTTTTATCAGCACTTAATCCACGACCTGAGTAGGGCCTCATCATTGTTGCTGATAGGGGAAATGCTTCGTCACCAACAAAGAAGCATGGAGTTCGAACCTCACTTCCGGGCAGTTGGGCGGTGCCTTTGGGTAAGCCAAGCTGCCCTTCTTTTAAGAGCTGTGCAATGGAACTGTTCGAAAATATTCCGGCGTCGCTATTGCTCCCCATTTCTCCAGCGTGAACTAGGGTGAATTTATAATTTGCGTCACATACAGCTAGGAGAACGATACTAAAGGTTTTTTTGTAGTTGAAATACTGGCTGCCAGAGTTTGATGGTGCTTGTAAAACAATATGTTTTCCATCAATGGCACCCGCACAATGAGGAAAATTCCATTGCTCCAAAAACCCGGTCATTATGGTTTTCCATTCTTCTTCAGTGGGCTGCCTGAGATACATTGGTGACAAAACGTGAATAAGCACCTGGGACGTTTCTTTTATAATTGCCTTCGCTGTTGACTCGCCGATCCTGTATGCTAATGCAATTGATATTATCAAATCCGCAGTAGCAAAGTACCTGCAACAGAAATGGAATAGGAATTTTGTACATACATATGAGTATCTTGTCGAATTGTTTCTAAAATACGTATCTCACATCAGAAAATTAATAGGGTATCAGTAGAGTTTAGCAGAAACTTAATGAATGATTTTCCAACATATATTTTTTGGCAAGCTTGGCGATATGTATCGTTTTCATCAGGATTCATATCTCATATCATATCTGAAAATTATCATAAATTTATGAATTGTACGCAGCGAACATACCGTAGTGTAATTGCGAGGCGTAGTTCTGTTGGAAGCGCTCGTGGACTACTTTTTCGTAAATGCGGCTCTACCATCTGTAGTAGGTGATTGAAAGTTAGTACATCCATCCTGGTGTACCGGAAAAATAGGTCACAATCCTGTTTCAGTTCTTGGAATAGATGATTATACGCCCCTTGATTTGGTCTATTCACGTTTAGTGGTCTGACCCACCATCGCCGATTCCTCCATCGACACTGACGCCGCCTCCTCCGTAAGACGATATAGCATACCATCCACGTTGCAACTGCTACCAGCAAATTGTCATCCATGATCTGTAATTTACAGAAATAAAGCTGGTGATTCTAATTTCATGAATGCACTGCGTACAATTACCTCCGAGATTGTTTTTTGGTATACTGAATTAAGAAACTGATTTGTATTATTGAATGAGTTATCGATGAGTAAGGGAAGACCGCGGCATAGTGGACACCTCGCCTGAAAGTGAAGAAATTTGTTGTCTTTAGAAAACTTTCCTCTAAAAATTAGTCGCAGAAAATTTGAATAATTTTGAAATAAAGAAGATCAGAGAAAACATGAGTTCCTTCATTTTCAGCCGAGGTGCCTACCTTGCCCCTCATGAATTTTCATAAATAATTGTGTTCAGGAAGTAGATCAGCACCGGTACCATCTGGATTCTCTATTGCAAAATTTTCATCCACTTCATGATAAAACAAAAAGGGCCGTTCAGATATCACGTGAGACGTTTTGGGATAGTGCGTGCACAGCGTTCCCTATACTACACTGTAGCATTTTGTCTCACGTGATATCTGAACGGCCCCAGATACTGAAACCCTCATGTGATTCCATCCGTTCCACTGAAATTGGGGTGATAACTTACGAAATATCTTTTGCAGGGGGACTCTGCAGGTTTTTCTATCTTTAAAGTCGTTTTTTTTCGTCAATTGAATGACACGAAAATTCCAATCAAAAAATCCTTCCAGTAATTTTTAGATTATGGTAGATATCTTGAAAAGAAATTTCAACATCCTGCGATGAAAGTATATGCACAGGATACCTTCCGCAGTCTGTTCACAGACGCTTCGCTACAAAAGGTCTCTGCGCATACACTTTCATCGCAGGATGTTGAAATTTTTTTTTCAAGACATACTACCATAATTAAAAATTGCTGGAAGGATTTTTTGATTGGACTTCTTGTGTCATTTATGGGACGAAAAAACCGACTTCTTCGGAAAAACCTGCGGAGTCCCCACTTGGTAACATTTTGTACATTGCTTATTTGATTGAAAAAAAAAAAAAATGGTACATTTATATATAGATGGAAATTGGGATTGTTATTGTCCACATAATGTCAACGAAGAAAATTGATAAAATTTGAGGTTATGCAGGGCTCGGCGTTCTATACCTTCCAAGACCTTTCAATCAATACTTGAATAATACATTTTCTAGCTTACCTGATTTTCGTTCCTCGATATATGCTTTCCTTCGATCCACGTTTTCTTCTTCTCTTCTTTAATTATGTGGGATTATCCGATATAATATTCAGGTGGGTATTTATGCTCACAACCGGCGTTTAAAACTCTAGAAGACCACGTGCGTTGTATTGCGCGTGAGCGTGCGCGCATGTAGCCATGCGGCAACGTTGCGAAAGCCGTCCCCGACGCCGGGCGACCGTCGCCCGTGCGGGCACGCCGAGCCAGTCGGACGGCTTGCCCGTGATTGGTCCGCGCCATGTGTTGGTGAGCTAACAGCCCGTCCGTGTTCCAGCAAAGGCACACCGTACACTGCTTTTCTTGTGTCACGGGCTTTACCCCGCTTCCACGTGAGCGTGGAAGTTGCGGCGTTTGTATTGTATTTGTACTTGGTAAGATAGTTTTACATATTTGAATGATCATTCAATTTTAGGTTTAAGAAACGCACCAGCGGCTTGTTTTTCTGTAATTTTAATTTGTTTGTTGTTTGTTCATTTATATCCGTTGATTTACTTATTTTTCTTAATAAATATTGACTTGCTTCGGCTTCTCCCTCTGAATCGTGAGGGTTTTTATGCCGAAGCAAGCATCTTTTTTTTTTCTCGCGAAATTGTGTGTTTTAATTATTCACCCTCTCACTCACTCTTCCTATCCTGATTAGTATAGCTGAACTCTATGTAATAAGATAATCTTCATGGTGCCCCGGGTGAGGAGTGAGTGATTGGGTTTCTTTTTCTTCTTGTTTGCTAAATTTGTGTCAATTCGAGCTGGTGCGTTTTATATATATATATATTATATATATAGGTATATCGTGCTGACCGTTGCATTAAACTTGCGTCAGCCACGCGACAAGTCGAGACGTAGGTTTAGGAGATCCGACCGGCAGGCCCGCGCCGCGCGGCATCGAGTCGCATACAGTGTTGCATTGTAATACACAGTCGTGTTTGGCTATTATTTTTGTTTGTCGTTCTCGGTTGCGTTTGTTCGTTTAGAATTTTGTGTTTAATTTGTAACCGAGCCTTATTGTAACATGGCGCCGGTAGCTTTGCAGAAGCTTACTGCTTTACAAGTGACTCGCGAGGGCGAAATAGAAGGCTTACGACAGAGATTGGTAAATAAACCGCGAGAAACATTAACTACACGAATTGTTCAATCGCGACTTGATTCGTTAAAGGAGATTTGGACAGAAGTACGTAAAGCTCATTCCGAGATTATCGTCCCGGAAAGTGCTGAGAATGATCCGTATGTCATTGATGATTGGTTCGGGCGAATTCAGGGTGTTTATGAGAACGCGTTCGACGAGGTTTTAGCGCTTCTGAGTTTCGCGGAAAGGGTTGAAGGAGATGCCGTCGCTGAATCCGTGGAGGCAAGCTTTTCTGGAACTGCCGGAGCAGGCGTCGCGAAGCTCCCTCGCATTCCTCTCCCTACGTTTTCAGGGAAGTATGAGGATTGGGCTAGTTTTTGCGATCTTTTCACAACATTAGTACATGACGTAGCTCCTCTATCTGACGCAACAAAGCTGCAATATTTAAAACTTTGTTTGACCGGCGGTGCCGCGGAACTAATAAAGGATGTCGCTACGACCAGCGCGAATTACACCAGCACATGGCAGGCGTTAAAAGCTCGTTATCACAACCCTCGATTAATAATTAATAAACATTTAGCTTCGTTCATGCGCATCCCTCACTTAAAACAAGAGTCCGCGTCCGAGCTACGTTCCTTCGTCGATGAGGCTCAGCGAGTAGTTCGTGCCTTAGCAAATTTGAAATTACCGGTAGAACATTGGGACGTCTGGCTTGTATTCGTGCTCTCTGAGCGTTTGGATTCGGAGTCGCGAAGATTGTGGGAAGCTGAGCTGAGTCAGGGTGACTCTGGGGCCGAGGCAGGTGACCCTGCCACAGGGGTAGGCTCACTCCCGAAATTCGCGGATTTGATTAAGTTTTTAGAACAGAGAACCCGGGAAAAAATTTTTTTATATAATTATATAAAATTATATATAGTTGACCATATATAATTATATAAAATGATATCTCAATTTTGGCATGATATAATTTTATCTCAAAATATATCCGAATGTATAATTTTATATAATTATATATAAAAATATATATTTTTATTCAATTATATAAACTCTTATATTTAACTGATTTTATGTCATCATATAAAATTAGACATTTTTATATATAACTCTATATAATAATATGAGACGAAATATATGAACCAAAATTCTGTAGAATTTTTTTTATTGCTGCTCACTTCAAATTTTATTTCTCAAAATACATTTTGAATTTTTATTTTTTAATAACCATACAAAATATTATCCTTCTCCTATCCTTGATATATCGGTAAGTTCATAAAGAGTTATTAATACTAACGAAAGAGACAAAAAAAAAAAAGAAAATCAATATAAGTGCTGCAAAAATTATATATACTATATAAATATAATCATCAAAAATGTTAATTAATACTAAATATTGATCGATAAATTATACTTGCAGAAACAAGCAATTTAATGAGAAGAATCCAACACGGCTTTATATAATTTTATAAAAAAATACAAAATATAAAACATTTTATATTATTTTATATATTTATATATCATAATATATAAGCTGTAGTTTCGAGGTTGCTGATTAATATATGATTATATACGATAATATAAAAATTTATATAATTTTATATAATGATATATTTTAATCTAAGAAATCCAATAAAATTTTATATAATTTTATAACAAAATACAAAAAAAATTTATAAAATTTTATATCTTTATATATATTTATATATAATAATATATAAGTCTACGGTTCAGGGTTTTCTGATTTATGTATGATAATATATAATTATATAAAATTTTACAAAATTTATATAATTTTATATAATTTTATAAAAATTTATACAATTTAGTGTAAGAATCTAGATATAATCATACAAAATTATATGAAATAAGATACAATTTTATATAATTTTATATTCTCATATATAATTTTATATAATTTTTTTTTCCCGGGAACTCAGGCTCTCAATATGATCGCGCTCGAACGTAGAGGGGAGAAAAGGTCGGCTTCAACACCCGCTGTAGGACCGCAATCTCGTAAGGTTTTCCACGCTGGTTCTTCTCGAACAACGAAGCCAACACCGTTTAAATGCCCGCTCTGCTCCGGTACACACTCCATCTCGAAGTGTTTTAAGTTTCAGGCGAAGGCTCCTTCTGAGCGGTTCGTTAGTATCAAACAGTTGCGGCTTTGTTTTAATTGTCTGAAACAGCATAGGGTAAACGATTGCTCGTCAAGCGGACGATGCGCGGTTTGTCAAAAACGACATCACACACTCTTACATCTCGGTGCTCGGGGAGACTCTCAAGGTTCGAGACAAGGTTTGAGTGGTTCCCAGCGCCCACAAGGAGGCGAACCGTCGTCAAATTCTCCGGTCGTTAGTTTACATGCCGCGTGTAATTCCGGAGTCGGGCGAAGAGTTCTTCTCGCTACAGCGCGGGTACAGGTAATGGGTCCGAACGGCAGCAGTACCTATGTACGGGCACTCCTCGATCAAGGTTCGGAGTCATCATTCGTTTCAGAATCAATCGTGCAGTTATTAGGGCTACCGAAGGAACACGCTTCCGTAACTCTGTCGGGACTTGGTTCCACTTCGGCGGGAACTGCGCGCGCGAGGACGCAGTTAGTTCTGCGGTCCCGCACCGATCCCAATTTCCAACTTGAAGCGGACGCTCTCGTCCTCCCTAGGCTCACCTCGCACCTTCCAACGGATAGATTTGGTGATTTAGATTTGAAACAATTTGAGGGTCTTGCGCTGGCTGACCCAGACTTTTCGATTTCTAAGAAGGTAGACGTGATTTTAGGTGCTGATGTTTACGGACAGCTGCTTCGCTCCGGTTTGAAACGTTTCCCTTTTTCACAACTTGTCGCTCAAAATACAGCTTTCGGCTGGGTGATTTCGGGTACGGTGCGGTCGGACGGTTCACGGCGGGCGGAAGGGACTCCCTCTTCTTTGCCAACACAGGTACTCCATTGCGCGGTTGAGCTAGATTTGGAGCAGACCCTGCAGCGCTTCTGGAATCTCGAAGCGATTGCTCCGAACTCAGCTGGGCTGAGGCCCGAGGATGAGATGGCCGAGAATTTATTCACAGAGACACACAGTCGTGACGCACTAGGTCGATACGCAGTCCGGCTTCCGGTGAAACCAGATCGACCAAAGGTAGCTGATGAGACTAGGTCAATGGCGCTTAGATCCCTTTCCAGTATGCAGCGTCGACTCTCGCGAGACGCTCGATTGGCTGAAGCGTATAGTAGCTTTATGAGAGACTACGAACGTCTGGGACATATGACGCGAGTTCAGGCTCCAGAAATACGGTGTGACGACGCGTGGTACCTCCCACATCACGCAGTGGTACAGACTTCGGGTGATAAATTCAAGCTCCGGGTTGTTTTTGATGCCTCCCGGAAAACTCGTGAAGGGCATTGTTTAAATGATTTTTTGTTGTCAGGACCCCCTCTACAGGGTGATCTTTCATTGATCCTCTTAAATTGGCGTAGATATCGTTTTGCGTTCACAGCGGACATCGTGAAAATGTTCCGGCAGATTCAGGTGAAGCGGGAAGACCAGGACTTGCAGAGAATTGTGTGGGCGCCGACCGCTGACTCTGCTCCGGTTGATTATCGTTTGAACACTGTTACGTACGGGACGACTTGTGCTCCATATCTAGCTATCCGTACGCTTTCGCAGTTAGTTGTCGATGAAGGCGTTAAATTTCCCCTCGGAGCTGAATGTCTCAAAGCAGAGACGTACGTTGACGACACCTTTGCAGGGGCTGACGATCTTTCTACCGCGATTCAGAAAAGACTCGAGCTTACAGAATTGTTACGATCGGGTGGTCTCGAGCTCGACAAATGGTCCGCAAACCACCCCGACCTTCTGCCACCTCAGGCAAGACAGACCTCTTCGAAAGAAATCGACAGCGACACCTCGGTTAAAACCCTCGGTATTCATTGGATCCCATCGCAGGATGATTTTAGGTTCCGTGCAGCAGGCGTGGAAGAGCTGTCCACTGCTACGACGAAACGCTCCATTCTCTCGAATATTGCTCGTTTGTTTGATCCACTCGGCTGGCTAGCTCCCATCACGGTGACGGCGAAGATCTTGATGCAGGATTTGTGGATCCAGAAGTGTGATTGGGACTCTCCTCTTCCTGCGGAATTTCGTGAGCGATGGTATACCTATTGCAGGTCATTAACACAGTTGCCACCTTTGTCTATATCTCGTTGGTTGGGTGTTGCCTCTTCGCGTTCCTATCAGATCCATGGTTTCTCCGATGCGTCTTCTCGCGCATACGCGGCCGTAGCGTATTTGCGAATTGATGAAGGTAATGGTCGGTTCAGTGTTTCGCTTCTTTCTGCTAAAACAAAGGTAGCTCCGGTCAAAACGGTCAGTATTCCGAATTTAGAGTTGTGTGGTGCTGCACTACTCGTTAAACTCCTCTGTCATGTTAGGAAGCTCCATTTTCTCAGCTCTCTTCCAGTCTTCGCGTGGTCAGATAGTCAGATCGTTCTCATGTGGCTCCGAAAGCATCCATGCCACTGGAAAACCTTTGTCGCCAATCGGGTATCGTTTATTCAGACCGAACTTCCATCCGCCACATGGGCTCACGTCCCAACTAAGGACAATCCAGCGGATTTGGCAACTCGTGGCTCAGAGCCGTCAGAATTAACGCGAAATAAGAATTGGTGGCACGGTCCCCATTGGCTCTCTGAAACACCGGAGCGATGGCCACAACCAACAGCTAGTCAGCAAATCTTTCACGTAAGGACCCGGCCGGACGAACCAGCGATTCTTACGCAATTTTCGAGTTTGACTCGTCTTATACGGGTGGTAGCCTTCTGCAGACGACCCCTACTGAATCTCCGCAGGCGTCGGGACGGTTTCGAACCGCTTCCCTCTTTTCTCTCATCCAGCGAGCTGACGGAGTCGCGTTTGGTAGTCATTCGTTTGTCGCAGGCAGCTAGCTTTGCTCCAGAAATCGGAGTGCTGAGATCGGGAAGGGGGTTGCCGAAGAGTAGCGGAATTCAAAAATTGAATCCGTTTTTGGACAATGACGATATTCTACGTGTGGGAGGCCGTCTTTCACATGCTAGTCTCACTTTCGACCGTAAGCACCCCCCAATCTTATCACAGCACTCCGCTCTTAGCGCGTTATTCATACGGTCCGCTCATCGCCTCTGTTTGCACGGGGGACCAACTCTGACGACTAGCGTCTTAATGCAACAGGTTTGGATTCTGGGAAGAGAAAGATTAGTTAAATCAGCGATTCGACAGTGTGTGACCTGTCAACGGGTTAAGCCACAATCTGCTCACCAACTGATGGGTGACCTGCCTGCTGACCGGGTACAATCGGGAAGACGGCCTTTTTCGGTAGCCGGCCTCGATTACGCGGGTCCTGTCCAGGTCCGTACCACGAAGGGTCGTGGGCACAAGTCCTACAAGGGCTATATAGCGGTTTTTGTTTGTTTCTCTACGCGAGCTATCCACCTTGAACTGGTCAGTGATTTGACTTCCGCGTCGTTTATTTGTGCATATCGTCGATTTGTAGGTAGGCGTGGCGTCTGTCAGCGATTGTATAGTGACAACGCTACTAATTTTCATGGCGCCGATAACGAGCTCAAGGCTATGTTCCAGCGAGCCTCCGAATTTTATCAAGGGGTTGCTACTCTCCTCGCGAACGATGGCACCGATTGGAGTTTTATACCTCCGAGTGCTCCACATTACGGAGGGTTATGGGAGGCAGGAGTCAAGTCGGTGAAACACCACTTGAAACGAGTAATGGGCGAGCATACTCTCACCTTCGAGGAGTTGTCAACAGTTCTGGTCGAAATTGAGGCCTGTCTCAATTCACGGCCGTTGGGTGCGCTAAGTTCCGATCCCGATGATCTGCATGCGTTAACGCCATTCCACTTCCTAGGGGGAAGCGCGTCCGCCCTACTTCCAGAGGACGACCTCTCGGAGGTACCTCTGAATCGCTTGAGCCGGTTTCAACTGCTGCAACGCATTCGAAATCAGTTTTGGAAACGTTGGTCCTCTGAATATCTGCTCCACTTGCAAGAACGCGAAAAGTGGAGGGAAATTCACGAAAACTTTTGCGTAGGAAGACTTGTCTTGGTCCAGGATGACCGTTATCCCCCATCGAAATGGCCTCTAGGCAGGATAGTCGAACTTCATCCGGGTCCAGATGGTCTTGTTAGGGTGGTCACTGTAAAAACCGCAACCACAACTCTCCGGAGACATATCGCTCGTCTATGCCCGTTACATCTCGAGGACGGCGGCAAGGTTGCGTAGAAGGCCGTCGAAGGTTTTAGGATTCGTCCGTCGGACGAAGGCGGGCGGGATGTTCGCGTTCGAATCTCGCGGGCCGCTCGGGCCCCGCGACGTTGAGGTCCTCGGCCGCATGGTGGCGGTATTAAACAAGGACTGGGTCTGCCGGGTGCGCGCGCCGCGCTTTGAGAATACGTTTCGTTAGTGTGGGGGTATCGAGTCTGTCAGTTAGGATCGAGCGCTCGAATAGGTAGGAAGCATATCAAAGTTTTCTTGTGATCGTGTGTCGATTTTAATCTCCGTTTCTTTCTTTGTACTCGCGCAGGTACTTTATTTAGTTCGTTCCGCGTAGTTTAGTCGAGTTTTATTTTAAGTGATTGTGTGAACGTGGTCCATCCTGCGGTGATCCGAGGTGCCCGTTCTGGGGGCGAGCGTTATCGCGGCAACATCCCTGTTGCCCGAGCACGGCAGCGTGGATCCCCGAGACGTCGGGACCGCTGTCTGCACGGCCGTGGGCCACTTGGACGCTCCCCGTTACCCCGCTTCCACGTGAGCGTGGAAGTTGCGGCGTTTGTATTGTATTTGTACTTGGTAAGATAGTTTTACATATTTGAATGATCATTCAATTTTAGGTTTAAGAAACGCACCAGCGGCTTGTTTTTCTGTAATTTTAATTTGTTTGTTGTTTGTTCATTTATATCCGTTGATTTACTTATTTTTCTTAATAAATATTGACTTGCTTCGGCTTTTCCCTCTGAATCGTGAGGGTTTTTATGCCGAAGCAAGCATCTTTTTTTCTCTCGCGAAATTGTGTGTTTTAATTATTCACCCTCTCACTCACTCTTCCTATCCTGATTAGTATAGCTGAACTCTATGTAATAAGATAATCTTCAGAACGTGTACGATAAATTTGGGTTTTCAAACGCTTTGTTACACGATAATTCTTATATTTTCCGGTAGTTTATAAAAAAAAACGTCGGCGGAAGCGTAATGCCATACTTATCCGGTGGTGCTTATACCCCGCCATACCAATGAGAACGCGTTGTTTTTTTATTTTTTTTTTAAAGACTTGTTACAGGCTAACTTTTTTTTCAACTGGTCATCTTTGAAAAGCCATTCACGGAAATCACCATGCCATACCGTTCCGATGGTTCCAAGTAGCCGCCATATCGCCGCAAAGACGCAATTTTTTTCAATAATGCTAAACCATTTGTTACCCCTTATCGATTTATGTACTACTTATTTGTATGAGTAAAAATGAAAATCAGACTACGCCATACCCGTGTGATGGGTCTAATAAGTACAATGTTATTAACAAATTGTAAGATTTTATGCGGATTTTTAGTCATTTGTTACAGTATGGCACAATTTTCTTCTGAAAGTTGAAAGTGCAAAGAATGTTCGTACCAAGTTTCAAACATATATGTCGGGGCAATCTTGTTATATAAGAAGAATTTATGTTGCATAATATTCTACGGCTATCGCCGCTCGAAACGTCTCCCATGGATTAGATCTTGGCCGTGCCGGCTCATTGTGTTAACGCAGGTAAGTTTTTCGAGTATGGCACCACTTTTGCACTTCATCAAAAGTATGGCATTATTTTTCCGAAGCACATTTCCGTGTAAACTTTCGAAGAATTCAAATGCCATACTGTAACAATATGTTGAGACATTATTTTTATTTTACATCTTAGCACGAGTGTGGGAGTCTTCAGCCCCATGATCACAGTATGGGATAATTTTTTTCACGTAGGGTCGTGTTCAAACAAACTAAATTCAATAATGCCATACTGTAACATGTACTTTTAGGTTGTATGTAGTCGTATCTTAAAAACTTTTCGAAAGAAACAGTTTTTCAAGTATGGCACCACTTTTGCACGTCATCAAAAGTATGGCATCATTTTTTCGAAGCATATTCCCTTGTAAACTTTCGAAAAATTCAAATGCCATACTGTAACAAATGGTTTAGCCTTATTAAAAAAAATTGCGTCTTTGCGGCGGTATGGCGGCTACTTGGAACCATCGGAACGGTATGGCATGGTGATTTCCGTGAATTGCTTTTCAAAGATGACCAGTTAAAAAAAAAGTGAGCCTGTAACAAGTCTTTAAAAAAAAATAAAAAAACAACGCGTTCTCATTGGTATGGCGGGGTATAAGCACCACCGGATAAGTATGGCATTACGCTTCCGCCGACTTTTTTTTTTATAAACTACCGGAAAATATATAAGAATTATCGTGTAACAAAGCGTTTGAAAACCCAAATTTATCCTACACGTTCGGTAGATCGCCACGCGATTACGCCCCAACGGCCAGTGAGTTAGCATCTGTTTCGTCTTGTTCATTACACAATTAGACCCGTAGGGGGTCTCCATACCTGTAACAAATGACTAACTTATTTGTGTTACCATCTTCCGGTCTATGAGTACCGGCGCCATGCGGTCTAGTCACTCTGCGTTAGACTAGCGTCACCACCACTTGTGTGGGTTTACTGAGAGGGTACTGTTTTCCGTAATTTTGTGTTCTTTTTGCGTTCGAGCCCCGTGGGCCAATAAAAAAATCACGTTTAGCAGAGAGTGAGTGAGTGAGGCGATCCTGCGAGGAACTTGTGAAATACCCGAGGATGGAGTTTGGCCTCTTTATGAGATGGCTGGAAAGCGGTAAGCGTTAGCCATTCTTACTCATAATAATTCGAATTCGGCAACGGCCGTCTGCCATCTTGCCTTAATTCAGCCACGAGGCTACTTAGTATTTTTGGGATTCGAATTAAGCCGATCTCCGAAGGGTAGGCCGTCACCAGTGTCCCACTGCATCTAAGTTAGAGTTCGAGTCGATAATTATTGTAAAGTATTTTGTGATCTAGAATAAGCCGGTTCGATACTCGTCGTACCTGAGTGCGACAGAGATAGATAGTCGGTCACTGTCGCTCTCTCTTCCTCCTGCGGGGAGAGACGAAGCTCGAGGCTTAGCCGATAGCCTCTAATTATTTCGGGTTCGAGTTAACTTTTCATATTCGTTTTTCGGGTAATTGTTTAAATTCTTAATTGCGTTAGGCGCAGAGTTAGGTTAAGTTAGTTTTAGTAAAAATTGTAAATAATAATTTATTCCAGCAGTCTATCAGAATTTTGTTATCTTATTTATTGTTTCGAGTCAAAGACTGCCTTTCGTTAGTTGTAAGATTGTTGTTAATTGTTTGTGAATTTTCCTCGTGGGAGTAATTAGTGTTTTAGCTAATTTATTGCCACACGAGGACTTGATTTGTCGAGTTCTTCTTTTTCGATTGATTTTTCATTGTTATTGCTCTCCTACGTGGAAGCTAGTAGTTTATTTAGTATTGTAAAACTCGCAAATCGTGGCCAGGTCGCCTTTACACGACCTGTAGCCGTTTTATACCCGCGGGGAAGTACCCCCGGGTACACGATTTGTTATTCATATTTTTCATATTTCGTTTATTGAATAAATTCTATTTTTCATTATTAAATTCAAAACTTCGAGTCGTTACTTAACGCCCAGCTGATCCTTCATTTAATCCTGACCCCTCTCCGCGGTACTGTTGCTAGCCGACGCTTCAGTATAGTTTGTTTAGATTTTGTTTAGAATTTTGAAATAGGCGGTTATCCGCCAGGCGCCCAACATCTTGTTCAATTTCCAGGTTTTCGCTAATCGTCGACTGGGTTGACCTCGGATGCTGGCTATCCGGTCCAGATCCGAGGATCAATAAAAATCCACGTCACAATATATTGTAACTTACTGCATATGTTTCACCAGCGGAAGGCTGGTGAAATTATGCTAGTCCGCGTGAGTTTTTTGTCACGGGTGTGATTTTTGGAGCTCCTCCTGGGGAAAGTTGAAAAAACCCATAAAACCCTAATACAGACTCGGATAGATTTTACTCTACCAGAGCTGCCTCCCTATAGACTTGGGATATGCTAAACTCAACAGACTAGGGTACCAATTATAGCTATACCGTAGCTGCCCAGAGCCTAACGCACCGAAGCTGCCTGTTACAGACTTGGGATATGTTTAACCTTCCAGACTCGGGTACCAATTACAGCTATACCGTTGCTGTCTAGGTTAAACTCACCGAACCTGCCTTTTAGCTATGAAAGATTTCACTGAAATGAAGTGTTAAATGATGCAAGCAAGGAATATGGAAAATAAAGAACAGATTCCTGGCTTTTATGATTAGTTGACCATCTGGTCACAACTCTTTATATTTCAAATTTTAATCTGTTTTAATCAAGGGAATGAAAATTGCTTATTTTACAATAAATTGGTTTCTTACCATTCTTACCGAATAACTTATTCTAACTTAATTCTATGAGCGTTTCTTTGAGCGTTTTGTTCTTTGATTTCGAATTAGTTTGTTCAGAGTGAGTTAAATTGATTTCGAGTGATTTGAGGTTTTCTATCAATTTAATATTTTGATTGATTCGATTTTTGTCTAAATACTGCTTTAGTATTGTTTTTGCTGAATTTTGAATTTAGATTCTACTGCCGCTTTGGCTAAAAGATCTATAATTTTTTGATATAAGTGACTCTAAGTTGCTCAGTCGCCGCTTTGGCAGACTGGCGAAATAATAATTACTTGTGAGATGTGCCGACCGCTTTGGCTCAACTAACGCTGCTTGTTCGCTGTTGCTTGGCCTCTTATATACCGATTGTTGTGTCACGTGACGCCTGCTGATCGGCATGCTTGTGTGTGTCTCGTTGTCGGTGTGCTTCGGCATGGTGGTATTGCCGAATACGTTACATTGCCCCCTTTTTCATCAGCTGATGTTCGTCTGATGTTGCATCGTACGGCAGGTAGGTGATGAAAACTTATGTTCTTGTAACGTGCTCTGATGTTTTTTTGTGGTTACGTCCGGGTTATTTATTTGTTTAATCAGTGTAGCTTGTTAAGTCCGTGAATTTATTCGTCTAGTCCACGTATTGTATACTCCTTCCTCAAACCGAGCGGGTCATACATATCGAACTCCGCCATGTAGTCCGGTAGTCCTTCCTCGTCCAATAATACTGGTATCGGTAGGTCTATTATCATGTCTGCTGTGATGTTTTCGATGTCCATTTCTGGTATGTTGAACTTGTTTGATTCAGTTTCAGAGTTTGGTGACGGAATATGCAAGGTGCATCCTAGATCTTCGTCCATTTCCTCCACTGTGTTGTTCCGCGTTTCTTCAGGTGTTCGGAGTAGCTCGTCTTCCTCGTCTGCTTCGTTTTGTTCGTTACTTGTTTTCTTCGTTGGTTTCCACTTTATTCTTTCTTTGGGTATGGAGATTTTCATTGTAATTTTCTTCTTTGGTGCGGGTTTCGCTTCCGGCTCTTCGATCTCTTCGTCTTCCTCATCTGTTGAAGGTAGATCCAGCGTTCCAAAGACTTTCAAGCAGTTTATTTTGTATTTGTATTTTGCCCTTTCCTCGTCTGTTTTTTCTGGAACGTCCATCTCGATTAGCTTCCAGGGGTTCTGCTTAGGCTTTTCTTCGATGCGTTGTTTCTTCTTTTTTTCTTTTAATTGTTTTGTCTGTGATGATTTTCCTGCCGCAAATTTCCCTTTTCCGCTGGTAAATTTTCCGGAACCGGTAATTGTTTTAAATAGATTATTGTTTGCATCTCGGTTTTCTATGTCTTGGCTCGTTGCCTGCACTCCCTTATCCTGCACACTGGTATATCCGTAACTTTGGAAATCCATTTTGCCTGACTGAGTTTGATTTTGAAATTTGCCACGGTTTATATAGGATCGATCCCTATTGTTGACTGCTCATGTGACACGGATTATCGTTCTCCTTCGCGTTCTGATTTATTATGAATTTTATTTTGCTCTTAATATTAACTGACATATTTTGAAATTACTCTGGCTCTAGATATAGTTTGAACATGCTAACATGAAAACGACCTCTTTCTAAACCTGATTCTATGTTTTCTAACACATAGGTTGCCTCGCCTATTTGTTTTTTTATTATGTACGGCCCTTCATAAAGTGCAAAGAATTTAGCCATCTTTTTATTTACGCTATCAGAAACATTTAACGCTCTTACAAGTACCTTATCTCCTAACTTAAATTTAGATAATTTGTGTGTTGAATTAAACCTATCGGCCCTAATCTTGCCGTTTTTTCTAATGTTTTTATCTACTAAACAGAGCTTTAAGTCATACGGTATATCCGTTTTCTTTGTGTTTATCCATTTTTCCCAAAACCTGGTAGGCCTGGTTTTTAATTGGATTTCGCACGGCGCGAATCCAATGCCATCATGGCACACCTCGTTTATGCAAGTCTCGATAATGCGGATCCAATTTATCCATTGCGTGTGTTTTTCTGTTAAAAACGTACGAAAGAATCTTCCAATTTCTCTGTTCACACGCTCTACGATGTTGCCTTGTGGGTGCCTGATTGATGAAAATATTAATGATATGCCTTCATCTTTTAGCTTGTTTATCCAGAGAGACGAAGTAAACTGGGTGCCATGATCGCATTGGATTCGCTTCGGTTTTCCTAGTTCCGGTATATAATCCCTAAAGATGCAGTTGATGGTGGACTGCGCGTTTGCCGCCTTTAGTGGGTAAAGCTTTACATATTTGCTAAATGCATCTAACGCTACTAAAATCCATTTGTAATTGCCTTTGCTTGATGGTAAAGGTCCCAAAAAATCAATGGATAGAAGATCACCTACTCCTTTAGGTATTATATTTTGCATCGCAACGTAACAGTAGCGATTCGGTACTTTACAACGCTGGCACTTATCACACGTCGCAATAATTTGCCGTATTCTTTTTGCCAATTTAGGATAATAGAAATCCTCCTTAAGCAATCGGTAACACTTCGATGAGCCGACGTGGCCGTAAGCTTCGTGACATTCCTCAATTAACCTTTTTAACAACTGTTCTGGTATATATGCTTGAAGACCGCCCCCTGGACTTTTGTGGTACAGTATATCATTTTCTATAATTAAACTTTTATTTCTTGCTAGGCTTTCTGGTTGTACTAACTCTGTTATTTTAATGTCTTGATATTGATATTTCCGAAAGAACTTTAAATTTTCCGCTAGTTCTTTATCTATCTCTTTAGCTAAGCCCTGGTAGAAATTTTTCCCGTAATCTGTCTAGGTCTAGCTAGATCCGCGAGACTGCCATCTAGGCCTATCTAGTAAAACTGTACAGACACCCGGACAGAAATGTAACATTTGTCCCTTCTAGACGCTATCTAGCGATGCTATCTAGCAGTATATCTAGTAGCGCTAGATTGCATCTGTACAGTTCGGAGCAGCACTAACGTGTCCTTGAGCAGGTTTTATTAGAAATCTTAGGTTATTTTCTGAAAACGATGATAATGACAAACAAATTTCTTTTTAAATGCACGTTTTTAAGATCCAATATAACAATTACAATATTTCAGAACTATAAAGGTTTCTCAATGATGTCGTACAAATCAGCTTCTTCATTTTCTCTATCATCATTTTCAATATACTCATCATTTTCATCTTCTTCATTTTCAATATACTGATCATCTTCATCGTCATATGCATCAACCTCTTTGGCAACTTCATAATCTTCATCGATACCATCATGTTCAGTATCTTCCCCATCCTAAACAGTCGACGCCTTAGAATTTTAAGTAGTAGGTCAGAATGGTTGTGAGGGATTTCACAATTGACAATCCAGTTGCGTATTTCGGCCGTTTCCATATCATCTTGTAAATATATATATATTATATCGATCAAGTATATTATTCTCTTCATCTCTTTCCCAACAGGGTCTTCATTTTCATCATCGCTATCTTCATTCGCTTCTTCCTCAGATTCGTCAGTAGATTTTCCTTCAGATTCATCGGTAGACTCATGCAAACTAATCTCAGTGTCATCAATATCTGCATCTTGGTCTTCCTGCTGGGCATCGTCACAATCACTACCCGTGGTTGAGTTTTCTTCGGTTTGAACACTTTCATCACTTGCCTCAGCCACCGATCTTCTTTCATGCTCGTTTACAATGTTCTGCAGAATTTCATTTAATTTCTTCTTCGAACGGTATTTTTTTACACGCCATTTGCTTGTGCTATATTCATCCCGACACAAAAGAAATTGCATGAATGCGCACGCGATCGTAATGAGACTGATGCCGATGAACGAACGTCTGTCAATGACTACGATTCTATTATTTTTGGTTATGTCAATCCATGAAATAGCTGAGGCCTATGCTAAAAATCTAGAAAATCTAGAAAAATCTAGACAGGTCTATATTACAAATCTAGCAATCTCAAATCTAGCACATCTAGAAAAATCTAGACAGATCTATATTGCAAATCTAGAAAACCTAGCGAATCTAGCAAATCTAGACAAACCTAGGCAGGTCTGTATTGCAAATCTAGAAAATCTAGCAAATCTAGAAAATCTAGAAAAATCTAGACAGGCCTATATTGCAGGCTAGCAGTTCTAGAAAAATTTCTACCAGGGAGGGTGCCATACTAAACTGCATAAGCTTTGATTCCTGATTTTCCTTTGTTTCAGGTGGGTGCCTACTGAGAATGTCAGCTACTATATTTTCAGTACTTTTTATGTGTTCAATCTCGAAAGTGTACGCTTGAATAAACAAGGCCCATCTCGCTAACCGTGAACTTATTAATTTGCATGAGAACAAAAACGTTAATGCCTTATGGTCTGTGCGTATAGTGAGCTGAGCTCCGATAATAAAGGATCTGAATTTTCCGAGTGCAAATACTATTGCCAGTAACTCTTTTTCAGTGGTAAAGTAATTGAGTTCTGCCCCCTTCATGGTTCTACTGGCAAACCCCACTATTTGTTCTTCTCTATTTTCCGAAAGTTGGAATAAGACTGCTCCGACTGCGTAATTACTAGCATCACATTGCAAAAAGTAGCGCTTCTTTGGATCCGGGTGATGTAAGATCATTTTTTCGCAAAAAACCTCTTTGACAAAATTAAACTGTCTGTTCATTTCCTCCGTCCAATCTCACTTGGCGTCTTTTCGGATTAATGCTAATAAAGGAAATGTCGCATCAGAGTATGATCTGGTAAATTTGCTATAATAGTTTGTTAGGCCTAAAAACCCTTTTAACTGCTTGGCGTTTCTAGGTGTTGGGAATTTTTTGATGGCTTCTATCTTTTCAGGTTGAGGTCGGATTCCTGTCTTTGTAATCTTATGCCCTAAAAAATCTACTTCTTCTCTAAAGAACTTTGATTTTTTTAAATTGATCGTCATATTATATTTCCTGAAGGTATTAAACAATATCCGTAAGTGGGCCAAATGGGATTGCACGGAGTCAGAACAGCAGAGAATATCATCCACAAAATTAATTGTGAACGATTCAGTATGTTTTAAAACTAAATCTAATGTTCTAACCAAGCTGGCTAAACTTGTATTTAAACCGTACGGCGTCACCGTGAAATGATATGTTTTTCCTTCATGCATGAAGGCTGTGAATTTTCGGGATTCTGGGTGTAGTGGTACCTGCCAAAAACTAGCCGTCAGATCAAGACTTGACATATACGAGTTGTTGCCGCATCGCTGAAATAAGACCTCTGTCGATTGAGCGCAATCATGATCAGGTATTATGAGTTTATTTATGAATCTAGCATCTAATACCAGACGGATTTCTCCGGACTTTTTAGCCACTACTACCAGCGGATTAACATATTCGCTAAATGATCGTTCTATAATTCCAAGTCTTAACATTTTTTCAATTTCCAGATTGACTTTTTCTCTGTGAACAATCGGAACGGGATAGGATCTTCTAATGAATGGTTTATCCTCGTAGATCTTGATTTTATGTTCGTACACGGTGACTCGACCTGGTAATTTGCTAAACAAATCGTTATATTCGTTTATTAAGTCTGAAAAGGTCTTTAATTCATTTTCACTCAAAACCTGACATTCAGCGAGTTTCTCATCAACTTCATCACTGGTCAAATTGTAATTTGTTTCGTCTATGATCTGGTTGACTGTTACGTTTTTTGGTAATTGGATTCCCGAATCTTCACTACCCGTTATGCACTCAGATTTTTCGATTGCTATTGAACTATGACCAGGAAATGTCTCGATTCGCAATCTTTCAGTTCGTAAGTCGATATCGGCTTTCCATCTGTGCAGAGTGTCAATGCCGATTATCATGTCCCTTTTTAGACCTTTGATGATTAATAAATTTATTTGATCAATTGAATTTTTGACTTTGATTGTAGCTAATATTTGTTCTTTTATTTTGATGGGTTTTCCCGTTGTAACTCCTGAAATTTGAAAGTTGACTACCGGTAATCTCTCACATCTTGACAATGAATTTTTATTCCTGTCGTACCAATCTTGCGAAATGCATGTGACTTGACTTCCGGTGTCAATTAGAGCTTTAACTTCAATTTCTTCAATTGTTAAATAAATTTCTGGACATTGTCTATAACTTTTTTCTGGTTGATCTTCCTCTTGCAACAGATATTCGGACGGATTCTCGAATAAGTTATCATCTATTTCTTGTTTTTCAATTTTAGCCGCGCATAGAACCAAATTACGCTGTGTCGGTATTGGATTTATCGATATCGACACAGCGCCATCTAGTTTTCCGAATGTGACTCGTCGTTCGGCGCTTCTAGATTTGTGTCTTCTGTTTTTAATTCGTTGAGACATTGGACTCGACTATTTGTCCAATGTTCAGGCTTGGTTTGGACATGTTCGTTTTGTCCAGTACGCCTTTTAATTTCTGCTGGATCAGCCTTATCGATTTGGTCGCGACTTGTGAATGGCTTTGGATTATTATTATTTGCACGCCATGACACCTGTTTCATTCTATCCTCGAACACTCGATTTCCCGATGGACCTTGTCTATTCGTAAACGGTTGGTTACCTAAGTTCCTTGGTGCATTTGATCGGCTACCTAACTGCATTTCATCTAAAAAAGCTAATAGCGGATCAATCTCTCTGATATTACGGCATTGAGCTGCCTCCACGACGCGCTCATCGAAGTGTGCGATTAAGCTTCGGACGATTTCTTCTTCTGCCACACGAGGACGCAAACAAGCTGCTGACGCAAATTTTCGGTTCGCATATTCTGACCATGATATTTTTGAATCTGCCATATAATACCCAAATTCAAGATCTTTTCTGATATCTCTTTGACTTTCTACTCCCCAGAAACGTGCTAAGAACTTGGTTTTAAACGCATCCCAATCACTAATGACGTCTCGACGCGCAGTCCACCAGTCTTTTGCATCGCTGGTAAGACTTTGTCCTATTAACCTTAAACATAATTCTTCGTCTGCCCCTAAGAAAGTAAAATACTCTTCGAGTTCTCTTATGTAATTCATGGGTTTTTCCCATGTTTTTCCTGAATATGTTGGCAGTTTTATCTGTTTTGCCACGTATCTTAGGGAATCGTGGTGCTCACCTACTTGTCCTACTGTTCTCGTTTTTAATTTCTTTATATCGGCCTCTATTCCGATCCTAAGGCTCTCGTGCTTATGATTTAGTTCTTTTAGTTTGTCGTTTGTGACCCGATCTGACTCTTTTATTTTACTTTTTAGCATCTCAAAATCTCCTAAATGCTCATTTCGAATGCATCTTTCTGTAGAACTAATTTTATTATTACATTCCGTTAGATCGGTATCCCATTTATCTAACACTATCTGAACCCTAGTATCGATTTGCTCGATCTTCTTTTTATTTACTTGTGACTGTTCATCAAATTTCTTACTTAGTTTGTTTTCAAAAATTACTTGACTTTCTACGTTAGATATCTGGAGACTATGCATAGTTCTCTCCATAGACTTGAACTTTTCATCTATTTTCTTTTCAAATTTTTCATTTTGCTTTCTCAGGTTCTCGATGGATGCAGCTATTCTGGCTATCGGATCGTCTGGATTTCCTCTAGGACTATCTGATTAACTGAGCAAACTTGTGTCTGTTAGGATTAAATGGTCTCTTTCGTGGAAACCAGTGTCCCTACCTCGACTGCCAACATCTTTATCGCCTACCTCACCAGGAATCTGATCTTTACCTTCCATTTTCCTATATTCCTTTATTTCTTTGAATAAATGATTTTAACCCAATGAATTTAATGTTATGTTGTTTGGTGAAAGAAAAGGAAGTTAAGTTATATGATGGATCTACTCGAATTTACTTTAAATGAAACAATTGAATTTTATTTTATTTAGAGGAGCCCCACGTTGGGCGCCAAATGTAACTTACTGCATATGTTTCACCAGCGGAAGGCTGCAGGTGAAATTATGCTAGTCCGCGTGAGTTTTTTTGTCACGGGTGTGATTTTCGGAGCTCCTCCTGGGGAAAGTTGAAAAAACCCATAAAACCCTAATACAGACTCGGATAGATTTTACTCTACCAGAGCTGCCTCCCTACAGACTTGGGATATGCTAAACTCAACAGACTAGGGTACCAATTATAGCTATACCGTAGCTGCCCAGAGCCTAACGCACCGAAGCTGCCTGTTACAGACTTGGGATATGTTTAACCTTCCAGACTCGGGTACCAATTACAGCTATACCGTTGCTGTCTAGGTTGAACTCACCGAAGCTGCCTTTTAGCTAAGAAAGATTTTACTGAAATGAAGTGTTAAATGATGCAAGCAAGGAATATGGAAAATAAAGAACAGATTCCTGGCTTTTATGATTAGTTGACCATCTGGTCACAACTCTGTATATTTTAAATTTTAATCTGTTTTAATCAAGGGAATGAAAATTGCTCATTTTACAATAAATTGGTTTCTGACCATTCTTACCGAATAACTTATTCTAACTTAATTCTATGAGCGTTTCTTTGAGCGTTTTGTTCTTTGATTTCGAATTAGTTTGTTCAGAGTGGGTTAAATTGATTTTGAGTGATTTGAGGTTTTCTATCAATTTAATATTTTGATTGATTCGATTTTTGTCTAAATACTGCTTTAGTATTGTTTTTGCTGAATTTTGAATTTAGATTCTACTGCCGCTTTGGCTAAAAGATCTATAATTTTTTGATATAAGTGACTCTAAGTTGCTCAGTCGCCGCTTTGGCAGACTGGCGAAATAATAATTACTTGTGAGATGTGCCGACCGCTTTGGCTCAACTAACGCTGCTTGTTCGCTGTTGCTTGGCCTCTTATATACCGATTGTTGTGTCATGTGACGCCTGCTGATCGGCATGCTTGTGTGTGTCTCGTTGTCGGTGTGCTTCGGCATGGTGGTATTGCCGAATACGTTACAATATATATATATATATCTCTCTATATATATAAAAACGTCTTGTGAAGACGAAAAGTCTGTCCTGAAGACGAAAAGTTCTTCAACAATACTTCAATTGCACGGCAACCGCGAATTGTGCTCGATTCACGTTCACATTTTCTTCGATCCCTTTGACGTTTGAATCCGTTCAATCACTTTGACGTTTCAAACCGTTTAATTTTGATTAGTGGTAAATACGACGAGCGAGAAGAGAAAATGGAGACAAAAATTGTAAAGATGACCCCGGACGGAAACTGTCTTTTTCGGGCGATTTCGTATTGTCTATTCAAGAGCCAGGAGAAGCACGATCAGGTCAGATATAATATTGTTCATTATGTAAAACGTAATTGGAACGAATTTGAAAATTATATACTCGGGGACGAGTCTTACGGTTTGCCAATTTTTGGAGAAGATGATTATACATCACATATGTTAACAAATGGAATTTACGGTGGTTCAGTCGAATTACGCGCGGCTGCTCAAATATATAAAATATGTTTGTCCGTGTACTGTCCGCAATATGCAGTACTCAATGATTTTGGTTCGGAAAATAGCAATAAATTCATACTGATTTTCACCGGAAACGGAGACCGCGGTCATTATAACGTTTTAGAAACGGTAGACCAGTTGCAAGTAGGACAGCCAATTTCTGATGTGCTTACAGCAACAGAAAAAATATTATCAAAAACCGTAAAGCAGCGCGAATATCGTGCGCGCAAAGGAGATAAACAGGTAGAACGTTTAAAAATGGGACGACCAATTTCTGGGCTTACAGCAGCAGAAAAAAGATTAGCAAACACCGTAAAGCAGCGCGAATATCGTGCGCGCAAAGGCGAGAAACAGGTAGAACAGTTGAAAATGGGACAGCCAATTTCTGGGCTCACAGCAGCGGAAAAAACGTTAGCAAATACCATAAAGAAGCGCGAATATCGGGCGGGCAAAGAAGTTGAACAGCTAGAACAGTTAGAAATGGGACGGCCGATTTCTAGGCTTACAGCAGCAGAAAAAAGATTAGCAAACACCATAAAGCAACGCGAATATCGTGCGCGCAAAAAGGCTTCTGAAAATTCGATAAAGCTTGATAATTCCAACACCGGTGGGTTTGACAATGAACCAGTAAAGACACGCGTACGGAACCCCAGTTATCAATGTGTTAGTGTGAAGTGTAAGCAAGTTGCTGCGGGAGGTGAAGACGCAGTTAATGATGTCGATCAAGAGGGGTGCGTGGCTGAAGTCAGCGAAGAATCAGCATTTGCAACAAACAAGGAAAATGTTGACGTGCAGAGGAAGCGAAATTTAGCTTCAATGAACGAAGAACAACAGTGTCGTCAGCAACAAAAGCGACCGAGAAGAAGTTTGAACAGGGAAAAGTTATACACCGGCGACATATCAACCGAAATGTACGCAAAAGTAGAGCCTCTAGACATTGGGAATATGACAGTAGTTTGCCGATACTGCAATGCAGTCTCATTTGTGAATGAGCCAGGGCGAGCCTCACGTAATTGTTGCCACGGAGGAAAGGTAATTCTGCCGCCAGTAACGGAATATCCAAAGGAAATAGAAAGTTTAATCGAAGGAAATGATGAAACATCGCGACATTTCAGACAAAACATAAGGTCTTACAATGATGCGTTTGCATTCGCATCATTTAATTGCACGCTGTCCGAGGTATCCAACCGGGGTCCTTACGTCATGAAAATTATCGGGGACGTAAGCTATATGGTATCTACGAGTCTAGAGAATTCAGACAATAAACGTGCGCGCTATGGGCAAATTTATATATACGATGCACAGGCACAACTCGAATTGCGAAAAAATAATATTAGAAGATCCCACCTTTTAGAAATGATCAGCCGCATAATCAATGAACGGAATCCCTATGCCTCAAATTTCAAAACCTTACACGACCGTTACAACGAGGGAGAAAGCCAAGTGGTGCTCAATTTTATCTCTTTAAACACAGACGATAGGCGGAGATACAACGAGCCGACATGTGGAGAAATAGCAGCGATTATAGTGTCACGAGATGGGGAAATTTCCGAAAAAATTGATGTGAAAGTATATCCAAAGCAAGAAAATGCGGTAGGTTTTGTACCAAAATCATTACATCATGTAGATCCGATGACATTTCCACTGTTGTTCCCCGACGGTGACCTAGGGTGGAGTTACAATTTGAAAAAATCTGGCACCAACAAAACCGTATCACCTTTACAATATTATGGTCATCGGCTGGCTTTACGTCCTAGCGAAATCAAAAACAGATTGATACGCAGCGGAAGGCTAAGCCAACACTACATTATCCACGCCTATTTGACGATTGAATCTCAGCGATTGTTCTTTCTACGGAATAGTCAAAAACAACTTAGAGTAGAATGTTATCAAGGTATGACGGATCATATTGTGAACAGTGCAGCGAATACATCAGATCAAGTACGACTTGGAAATATGATGGTATTGCCATCAACTTTTGCTGGCGGTATGCGGTACATGCAGCAGCAATATCAAGACGCCATGGCAATGGCCAGAAAAGTTGGAAGACCTGATTTATTCATCACTGTAACATGCAATCCTAAGTGGCCTGAAATACGCAGGGCACTGGAGGATTTACCATCCGGTACAACAGCAAACGATATTCCACTTATAGTTTGCCGTGTATTTAATATACGACTTCAGCGACTACTCAAAGAAATCGAGAGTGGATCAGTATTTGGTAAGATCGAAGGATATGTTTACACAGTTGAATTCCAGAAGCGAGGGTTGCCACACGCTCATATGTTACTTATTCTCAATAATCAGGATAAGCTGCTCACCGGTGAAGCTGTAGATCGTTTTGTATGCGCTGAATTGCCTGACAAATCGAAGCATGAGAAATTACACCAAACAGTGATATCCCATATGCTACACGGTCCGCATACGTCCAAAGTTTTATGCTGGAACGTCGAAACACAATCCTGCTCGAAAAAATTTCCAAAAGCTTTCCAAGAACAAACTGACATGACCACCGGCGGATATCCGAAGTATCGAAGACGTAAAAATTCACGCGAAGTGCATTATTATCGCACTAGACTCGACGGAAAATTAATAAAAGTTGACAACACCATGGTTGTGCCTTACAACCCATATTTACTGGTGAAATACGACTGCCACATCAACGTAGAGTACTGTGCTTCGATAATGAGCATAAAATATATTCACAAGTATATATACAAAGGGCATGACCGTGCACGCATTCAGGTATCAAATGAACATGAAGAACGTGTATTCGAATTGCACAAAGATGAAATACAAGATTTTGTAGATTCGCGTTACGTAAGTCCAATGGAAGCGGCTTGGCATATTGTGGAACTACCGATGCACGGGCGCAGTCATGCCGTGAGGCGCTTACCCATTCATTTGCCGGGTCAGCAATACGCGACATTTGAAGAGGGCAGGGAAGACGAGGCAGTGTGCAACGATACAAAGTGGAAGACTGCACTCACGGCGTGGTTCGAACTGAATAAAATAGATGAATTAGCAAGAACTCTAACATACGCGAACGCTCCGGATTTTTTCAGTTTTAACGTTGCAACGAAAACATGGAACAGACGGAAAATCGCATGTAAAATTATAGGTAGGCTAACAAACGTTTCGCCACGAGATTCTGAACGATTCCATTTAAAACTAATACTTGGACGTGCGAAAAATTGTAAATGTTTTAGTGATTTGCGCATTGTGAACGGTGAAATGTATGACACATTCAGAGATGCCGCAGTGGCAATGGATTTGACAACGACAAATGACGAAGTATTCAAGATATTCGACGAAGCTGTTTCACTGTTAATGCCAGAACGTCTGCGTCACTTTTTCGTCTGGTTTTTGATCGGTGAAACACCATCCGATGCAATTGAGTTATGGGAGAAGTATAAAGGCGCTTTCTCAGAAGATTTCAAAGACCAACACGAGTATCGAGCGCTATGCGCAATTGAACACCTGTTGCAGTTGGAAGGTAGATCGTGTGCTGATTATTGTCTTGCAACGCCGGAAGTGTTGTTACCAGATGAACTTGACGTAAACACGGAGGAACAAAGTCAGAGTTTCGCGAGTAAAGGAAGTGCATTAGTCGAGCTACTTAATGATGAACAAATGAATATTTACAATGAAATTTGGAATTCAATCACGCTAAGCCATGATGAACTTGAATCAAAAAAATGCTTCTTTATTGACGGCCCGGGAGGAACTGGCAAGACGTTTCTCTATAACGCTTTTTATTACATGCTACGATCTATAGGTAAATTTGTATCATGTGTAGCGTGGACGGGTATAGCTGCAATTCTTTTGCCAGGCGGGAGAACAGCGCATAAAACGTTTGGACTACCATTCGAATTGCCAAATGAAGGAACTATTTTTACCAAAACTGGAATGAAAGAACAACTTTCAAATACGGACGTCTTCATCTGGGATGAGTGTTCAATGATACCGAGACGCGCATTAGAATTAATCGACCGAACACTCAGAGATATTACCCGCATATCATCACCGTTTGGCGGAAAAACCATTATATTAGGCGGTGACTTCAGACAAGTGTTACCAGTCGTAAAACGCGCTGGTAAACAGCAAATCATGGCAGAAACATTGAAAAGTTCACCGCTATGGAACATATTTGTGCCGTTGCGCTTACAGCGAAATATGCGAGCCAAGAAAGACGCGGAAGCATTTTCGAAATGGTTACTTGACATCGGAAATGGATCTATCGAATCATTTGTTCCTGATAACGAAATGACAAGTACCAATCTCGTTGACGATTTATATCCGGTAAATTTATCAAATAATGAGATACCAAATCGAGCAATTCTCGCTCCACAAAATGCAGAAGTTGATAAGATCAACGCGGAAGTTCAGAGACGCATGCAAGGAGATATCATTGAGTCGCGTAGTATCGACCACGCGACATTACAAGGTGTTGGTGCTGCAGATGAAGCCTTAGATGAAGAGGCAACACTACGTTATCCAATCGAATATTTGAATAGCTTAACGCCCTCGGGTCTACCACCTCACAATTTGCAATTAAAAATTGGATCAATTATAATGTTGTTGCGTAATTTATCTGTATCAGATGGGCTTTGCAATGGCACACGAATGATTGTACAGGCGATTCATTCGCGGATCCTTATCGCATCTCTTTTAACAGGTGAGATGCAAGGAAGAGTTGTCGAAATTCCACGTATAAAATTAAATACAAGTGGTGACACGGAAATGCCATTCATCTTGCACAGACGGCAATTTCCTGTCCGTCTAGCCTTTGCTATGACAATCAATAAGTCGCAGGGTCAGAGCTTTGATCAGGTTGGACTGTACATCGATCGACCGATTTTTGGACACGGACAACTCTACGTAGCACTCTCACGATGTCGGTCAAAGGATGGCATCAAAATAGAAATAAAGAATAAAATGAATTATATAAACAACATCGTATACAAAGAAATGATCAACGATTGACTTGAAAAAGTTGACGAAGAAAGAAAAAATATCACCACAATCTGACGAACGTAAAAATACGCGACCATGGTTGTTGTAATTTCTAAACGGTGTTGAAACAAGATGATACAATCAACAAGTATGGATGACAAAAATCAAGGTTGCGCCTAGCGCCACACATCATTGAGCTGCATCATGCGCTCAATCTATATGGAATATTCGGGGACGGCTGCATAATAAGCGCCACCGTGAATGAACTGGTTAATATGACGCTGCATCATGCGCTCAATCGATATGGAATATTCGGGAAAGGCTGCATAATAAGCGCCACCGTGAATGAACTGGTTGATATGACGCTGCATCATGCGCTCAATCTATATGGAATATTCGGAAAAGGCTGCACAATAAGCGCCACCGTGAATGAACTGGTTAATATGACGCTGCATCATGCGCTCAATCTATATGAAATATTCGGAAGAGGCTGCATAATAAGCGCTAAAATAAATAAAAACATCAGGCTACTATGCGTCGTGCGCCATAATAGTATAAATCACTCGGACAGAAAAAACGTGTGAAAATGAAAAAATGTCCGGTAAATGAAAAAATGAAAAAATATAACAAACATACTTATACATGTATAAATACATTTTTACATTTGCACACGTTAATTCTTATTCAATTTTAGCAAAAGTAATAGATGATATCAAGAGTAGGAATAATGATAACGGTAGGAATAGGAATAAGGATATGAACTGTGTTAAAGAATTAGGCAAAGGCCAGGAATAATAGACGGAATAAGCGAAATGATCGTAGGACTCACTAAGTTTGTAGAAAATAGAATAGAATGGAATAGAATTATATTATTTGAAAAACGTGTGAAAATGAAAGAAATGTTCGGTAAATGAAAGCATAACAAACGTATAAATACACGTATAAAGACATTTTTACATTTGCACACGTTGATTCATATTCATTAAAAAGTGATAGATAATGTTAGGAGTAAGAATGATGATGAGGGTAGGAATAGGAATAAGGATATGAACTGTGTGAAAGAATTAGGCAAAGGCCAGGAATAATAGACGGAATAAGCGAAATGATCGTAGGACTCACTAAGTGTGTAGAAAATAGAAAAGAATGGAATAGAATTAATATATTATTTGAAAAGCGTGTGAAAATGAAAGAAATGTTCGGTAAATGAAAGTATAACAAACGTATAGATACACGTATAAAGATATTTTTACATTTGCACACGTTGATTCTTATTTATTGTGAGCCAAAGTATTAGATAATGTTAGGAGTAGGAATAATGATAAGGGTAGGAATAAGAATAAGGATTGGGATCAGGATAAGTGGCCGTGCTGGGCGACAGATTGAGTAGCAGGAGCAGAAACGGGAGAATCACAGGCAGCGCATCATCAACATTTCGCAGCGAAAGATCGTCAACATCCCGAAACTACAAGCTGAATGCTCGTAAACCGCAACCAGAACAGCCGCAGAAAATTCCTCCGCGTCGTTCGAACGGGAGAATCACAGGCAGCGCATCATCAACATTTCGCAGCGAAAGATCGTCAACATCCCGAAACTACAAGCTGAATGCTCGTAAACCGCAACCAGAACAGCCACTGCCGAGAAGTCGCAGCTAGAAACCTCTAGCTGCTAGATTAGCAACAAAATCAGCAACATCAGCCGCTGATGAGAGGCTCTGAGAGACAGCAGCGAAGGAGTATTTGAGTTCTTCCGCAGGAAATTCCTCCGCGTCGTTCGAACGGGTAGGTGCAAATTTATATTCCAATTGGAGAAAAAATGTAAATGAATACTAAAACATGTCAGGGCCCAATTTATACTGAGGCCGGCAGTGAATATAGTATAATTTAAAACAAATATGACGCATAGCGTGATGTATCGATATATTGCAATTTTTTCAGACAAAAGAAGAAATCAATGCAGTGAATACGATAACACAACTGTGATCAAAATGGCAACGGACGAAACGAACGTGAGTATTTACGACGAATATTCTTAAATTATATAACATAATAACTCAATTCATAAACATTTTTCATAGATATCGAAAATAGCAACGATGCTGCTCGGCGAGGAGGCCGATATTGGGGGGGAAATTGTACCGTGCGTTATCGAAGGTGAACAATATTTCAACGTCGTTGAATAAGTGCAATCTTGTAAGATCTCGAATGAATTTCAATATCGATGGACTAATGCCATACGGGCGTAAGGGACAAAAAAATTATTTTTTTGCGGATATGCCCACAAGATTCTCCATTGCATGAAAAAGATTTTGCCACTAAAGAGACGATTTTTGTTTTTTTGGGGCTTACGCCCGTTTGGCATTAAACCATCGATATGATGAATTAATTTCACAGACGACGGTATGGATGAACTCCTCGCAGCGGCTGCGGCGGCAATAGAGGAGGCTGAAAGGGCAGCGAAGGCTGGGCTGGGGGGCGGTTGAAGGCGAATTTGGTAAGAAAATATAATATATGCGTTAGTTAAGATTGACTAACTTTGAAAATTTAAAATACACCATCGATCAGAAACTGTCTTCGGTTTTTCTTATGTATGGTGGAATTATCATCTCGATTCTGTAATATACAGGAATTATATTGAATCAATTTTATTTTACAGTAGCAAAGCAGACGTTCAAAGAAGAAAAGAAAAAGGTCCGAAAATAGAAAAAAAAAAAGATACTTAAATGTTAAATTAAATTTTATGAATAAAAAGTTAAATGATCAATTTTGTGGTCTTTTAATTCATATACCGGACAGAATCCTATCGTTTCCACTTATTCAAAACCAACTCGGCACACTACAGGTTTTTCGTCTGTTTATTGCAGGCCCGCCATGTACATTTTTTCGGGAGACATCAATTAAAAAAAAAAAAAAAAAGAATAGCGGGTAGTCAGCCTACAATAAACAGACGAAAAACCTGAGTGTGCCGAGTTGGCTTTGACCGAGTGAAAACTGTAGCCGGAACCTCTCTACATAACCATGAAGAAAAAAGTAGACGAATGTGGGGCTATCTTCACATAATACAGGTTATTATTGAGGAGAGATAATAGAACTAAATCGTTTGAAATATATTTATTTAATACAATGAAACTATAACGAATATAACGAATAACTATATTAATAACTATAAACAATAAACGAATAATTTAAAATAAACTATTTCGGGCGGGCCATCTCGATTAGCAACGCCACCAAATTGCGGCGGTGAGCAGCAGCACGCGCCTCCTCTGCCAGATGAGCTTGGCGGCGTCGCTGCTGTTCGGCCCGCCGCTGCGCCTCGGCCCGCCGCTGCTGGACCCATCGGCCCGCCCGAACTCCTCTGGGCCGGTATGCTGGAAAATAAAGAAATGATGGGTATTAACTAATTAATACTGACTACCGCGACAGGAAACTTAAATTAAAGGAAAAAAAAATAGAAATACCTTTCGCCTGTTGTTCTCCTCCTCTCCTTTCCTGCTGTTCTCCTCCTCTCCTTGCCTGCTGTTCGTCTCCTCTCCTTTCCTGCTGTTCTCCTTCCTCTCCTCTGCTTACTGGAAAATAAAGAAATCAGGGGTAATAAATAATTAATACTGACTACCTAGACGATGAAATTGAATTAAAGGAATGGAAATAGAAATACCTTTCGCCGGCTCCTCCTCTTGCATCGGCACGTCATCGATCTTCTCACTTAATTCAGACTTCTGGAAAAAAAATGCGGGAATGCAGATATAATAACGAATTATCAATTTGAATTAATCCATATAAAACGAATTCAGCTATTACATTATAATATTAGCTCAATTACTATAAATGAATACTTACAATTATTCAGCCGATGTGCTTTACTGCCGGTCAATGTTTAATTGATATCACTGGTTTTTATTTATCGCTATAACAACAAGATATCTAAAAAAACAAATGAATTTTTAGAAAAAGCACTTAGAATAAACTCAATAAAAAACGAATGTATCAAATACATGAAGTTGCAGCCTACATACTGATGTATACTTGGTGAGGTTGATTTTGGCCCGGAAGTGATCAGGTTAGCGTGTTAAATCATGTACCAAACAGCCACTACTGGGCCAGAATCAACCTCGCCGTGTGTATACTCCGCTTACCTAGAAAACGGCACGCTTGCAACAAGTGCGATAGAGGACGGGGGTCGTTCTCTCGGTGAACGGAGTATACAGGGTGAATTCCTAACGTCTGAACACTTCAAGTAGTGTTGAGGTGGCCAAGAGTCCTGCGCCGGCAATTATCTCCCAATTTCAACGCATACGAAAGCCTGGAACGCATAGAACAATGATTGACAATTTTTATTGGTGGCCATCTCAACGCGCACTGCTTCGAGTGCTAAGATGTTGGGAATTCTCCCTATATGCGACAGAGTGAGGCGCGAAGCGCCGAGGCCTCGGAAGCGAGCGAAGCGAGCGACGAGGCGGGGTTGGCGCGCGAAGCGCGCAGGGGCGGAGCCCCTAGTTATTATTAAAAATGTTGTTTATATATTTTTATATTATAATATACTAGGGGCTCCGCCCCTGTGCGCTTCGCGCCTCACTCTGTCGCATATAGGGAGAATTCCCAACATCTTAGCACTCGAAGCAGTGCGCGTTGAGATGGCCACCAATAAAAATTGTCAATCATTGTTCTATGCGTTCCAGGCTTTCGTATGCGTTGAAATTGGGAGATAATTGCCGGCGCAGGACTCTTGGCCACCTCAACACTACTTGAAGTGTTCAGACGTTAGGAATTCACCCTGTATACTCCGTTCACCGAGAGAACGACCCCCGTCCTCTATCGCACTTGTTGCAAGCGTGCCGTTTTCTAGGTAAACGGAGTATACACACGGCGAGGTTGATTCTGGCCCAGTAGTGGCTGTTTGGTACATGATTTAACACGCTAACCTGATCACTTCCGGGCCAGAATCAACCTCACCAAGTATACATCAGTATGTAGGCTGCAACTTCATGTATTTGATATGTTATGATTTAGGATGTTGAGGTGGTTAAGCTGCCACCATTGTTATGAATTAGGATGTTGAGATGGTTAAGCTGCCACCATAGTTATGAGTTGGGATCGTAGTTGATGAGAGTTACGAGTAGTCGTTGAGTTCGTCCCTCGTTTTTATACCTTTAGGTAACCGGATTGGAGTGGTAGGTGACTGACGTGAATATTCATATATAAATGGTAACTGAATGGTTATTTATTGGTAATGATTACAACGATGGTAGAACCATCTATATGAGTTTTACAATTGTCGAGTTTGACTGAGAGTAATTTTGGATTAGTGATTTATGATTCTAGAGCAAGTCTGAAAAGTGACTGCTTTCTTTAACGGTTTGGATGCAAGTGATGAGTGCAAGTGCAAGTGCAATATTGGTTACTATCTAACTGAATGATGAGATCATCCTTTTCATTGTTCTCCCGGGCTTGAGCGCGTTTATGCAGGTGCAGTTTTATCGGTGCATAGATAGGGATGCAGTTCTTAGAAGATATGGTGAGGCTTCCTTTGATAGGAGGTTGAGAGACTGGGTGGATGCAGGATGTCGTGTCTTGGGTATTGAGTGTGAGGGTGTAGGAGAGTGTAGGGTAGTATGGGATACGTAACACGCCCATCCTGGGGGAAAAAAAATATTGCTCCTGTGAAGCAGGAGGAAATTTTTTGTAAGAGTTGAAAAAAGAGAAAAAGGCAAGATTTGTAAAAATTGGGATATCTCAGATGTAAGATCTTATATTTACGTTAGTGAATATATCTAGGGATACATTCACGCTAGTGAATGTATCTATGTGCATGAATCTACGTTAGTAGATTCATCTACGCGTGTATTCGCGTTAGCGAATATACCTGGGGGTGTATTCACGATAGTGAATATGTCTACGTGTGCTTATTTGCAATAAGATCGGTTAGTTATAAATGTCTTATACTGAGTTAGTGAATATGCGATTATTATAGTGGTAAGGTAAGTACATATTCAAACGTTATTATATAAGTTAAGTATCGTGTTTGTATATAGTTTCTAACGTGACTCGTTATTTTATAATTAATTGATTATATATTTTGTATATGTTAGTATTTCATTTTATAATATCTGAATTATCGTAGAGTTTTTATGTAGTATAGAAGGATGTTTGAGCTGTTTCAGTGTTTGGTACTATAGGGATAGTAGTGGTTGCTGGGGGTTTAGTTTGTTGTATGATTATTTGTGTGTGTGGTGTCTGAGAGCAGGTTGCTGTTTCTCGTGTATTTGGTGATTCATTTGATTCGTTAGAATTTTGATTGGTTTGGTGTCTGATTGTTTGATTAGTAGGTTCTCGATTTTTCCTAAGTGTTAATAGGCAGTTGAAGATTTTTCGTGCTATTCCAAATTTATTTGCCAAATATGATAACGATAGTGATCCGAAAGCGGAGGAAATGTAGTAGAACATGGTTTCAATATGGTTATTTTTATCTGTGACTTTTTGGTATTGTGTTATTTCGTCTGTTTTTCTGATAGTCCGTTTGAGGATAGGTCTTTGGAGGTAAGGAATGGGGTTTTATTTAATATCATTGTCGGGATGAGTGATAAAGTTTCAGGTTCGTCGTAGATTTTAGAGATGTTCAAATTAAATTTTGGTGTGTATGAATGTGTTTCTATGGTTTGGTAGTATTTAGATGTGGATAATTTTGTTTTCTTTGACCTTTCCGATCAAGTTTAGTTAGTTATTTATTTCAGCTAATTTGATTTTATTCATGTGGACGATTTTGGTTCTGTGATCGTTAATTTTGATTTCCGCGTTAATGTCGTTGATTATGCGTATTATTTCGTATGGGCCTTTATAGTGGTCGTCTAATTTTTTCTTTGTTTCATTGATTAGGTAGACGTATTGTCCTGGTTCGAGAGTCTGAGTATTTATATGTTCGTCGTATCTTAATTTTGATTTTAATTTCGCGGTTTTTAGGTTTTTTATCGCGTCTTGTCTGGTTTCTTTCAGTCGGATTATAATCTCTTGCAAGTAGTCTTCATATTTATTTGAAATGTCCTTATTAGGACGTATGTTTGATAATTGGCGTGCCAGTGTTCCGAATATTAGCTCGTGCGGCGTGTAACCGGTAGCTTCGTGTACTGATGTGTTATAAGAGAATATCGCGTATCGAATCCATTTGTCCCAGTTATGTTTATTTTTAATATAGTGCTTTAGGTATTCGATCAAAACTTGATGGCTACGTTCGAGAGAGCCATTAGATTGGGGATGGTAGGCTGTGGTTTTAATTTGTTTAATGTGGAATAATTTAGCTAGCTGTCTCATGACAGGACTAAGAAAATTGGGGCCTTGGTCTGTTAGGATTGATTCTGGTGCTCCGTAACGGCAAATGAAATTCTCGGCGAATGCTTTAGCTATAGTTATTGCCGTTTGATTTTTGAGCGGTATTGCTTCTGAATATTTTGTTAAGTTATCCTGAATTGTTAGCAAGTATTTATTCTGTGTGTTCGAGGTTGGTAAAGGTCCGCTAATATCTAGTGATACTTTTTCGAAAGCAGTTGATGGCGTATCTGTTATTACCATCGGGAGTTTAACTTTATTTCTAACGAGTTTTTTCTTTTGGCAGCTTTCACATGATTTTATAAAATTTTTGATATCTATTTTCATGCTCGGCCAGAAGTATGTAGCTCGGATTCTTTTGAAAGTTTTAGTTATTCCTTTATGTCCTGCTATTACAGATTCGTGGTTTTCTTTTATTATTTCTTGTATAAGTTCGGGTTTGGGGACATTGATTTCGTTTAAACAGATGTTGACTGTAATGTCCGTATAGTCAAAGGCTTTTCTAAGCATATTTTTAATCGCGAACCAGTTTAGTTTATCGAATCCGCTTCTTACTTTTGAAATTGCGAAGGATTTAATGTGTAATGTTTGTAATATGTCGCGTAGAATTATCAGTGTGTCGTATATTCCGTCCGTTGTTGATTTTTCGTAATGTTCATTTTGTGTTATTAAGCTGAAGATAAATTTCTTTTTGTTCGGTGACACGATTACACTTTTTACTTCTGGGTTTTGTGATTTAAGAAAGTCTACATCTAGGATTCCAATGTCAATTAGTCGTTTAGCGACTCCTTTCCTTATGACACAGTCGGCTGACATACAATGTACGTAGTTGTCTTTTTTCATGAGTATGTCGTCGTTCGTTTCTTTAATATTAGTCGCTATCGGTGTCGGGTCCGTGTGACTAGCGTGCGGGATCGGGTTATGTGTTGGGTTTTTCCGTGGTGCTTGATCTTGAGGTAGTGGATTTAAAGGTGTTGGAGTTTGAGGGGGTAGGTTTGGAAGAGGGTTTAATGCTAGATCTTGGGTTGTTGAGTTCTGTTGTTCTTTGTCTAAGTTATTTTCTTTGACACTGTTTGACTCTTGAATTTCGTTATGGGGAGGTACATTGTCTACAGGGGTGTTGTCCGTATGGTTAGTCTCTAAGTTTTTCTGTGTGTCCGGGTGGTCGAGTTGCGTGGCGTTCTGGTTATCCGGCTCTAGGTTCGCAAAGTTATCTTCTTGATTTAGTGCGTTTATTTGAATTGGGTTGAAGTCACAAATAGTTATTGTTATGTCTGAATTTCGGAAAATGAAATAGATCATTGACCGAACTGTTTTCCAGCTTAGTTTGTCAAGTCCGCAACCGATTTTTGGAATTGATATCGACTGTACGTTATCCGATTCTAATTCTTGTCTGAGTTTACATAGTATTTCGTACATAGTTTCGTAAGTTGGTTTACTATCGAATTCTGCTTTCGTTACTAAGTTATATACATTAACGTTATCGTACTGTGTTACTATGATGTCACCTACTTGGGGGTTATTTGAGTTTAATACGTCGCGGTTTATAATATTTCGTTCGACCATTTCTTGTGCTATACCTTGTCCGATTAAGCAGTCGGCTGGAATGCAATGTGCTATATTGTCGTTTTGTATAAATAAGTCTTCGGTTGTTTCTGTTATGAGTTCGTTAGTTAGCGTTGGTAAAAGTTTGAGGAGTTCGCGAAATTGCTTGTAGGATGGTTTCAGATAGATTGATTTCGTTATTTCGGGTGTGTTAGGTTGTGGTGGAATTGTAATTTTGGGTGTTACTTCCTTATTACCTTTGGTTACGTCTGAGTATTGTTTCCTTGGATTGGGTATAGGGATATGCGGTCTGACGGGAGTTGAGGGATTTTCGTCATGGGAGAGGTTCTTAGAACTCGGGGTTTCCCATCCGCTGGAGGTAGGGGGTTTCTGCTTATAGTAGGGCACGTGGTCGTCGTCTGACGATGAGGAAGAAGGTGGTGGTGAGGGGGTCTTAGGCTTCCTTGGTCGTAGTTTGTATTTGTATGTGTGTGTTGGAGATTGCGCGCTTTTACTTTCGTCTGTTTTATTTTGGGGTGAGGTAGGTCTTGAAGTGTTTATGGTTTTGCGTGGTTTTTTGTTTACGTGTAGATTGTCTGGGGATATATCGGACTGCGTAACGTTTCGTTTTTGGTCGATTCTTTGTGCCAATGGTAAATCGTCGGTAAGAGTGTTAGCGTGTGTAGTATTTTGATTTTGGTTGGTTCTTGCGGATAGTGGTAAATCGTCGAGTGAGAAGCTAATGTGGGTAATATCTTCGTTCTAGTTAATTCTTTCTGATAGTGGTAGTTCGTCAAGAGGGAAGCTAATGTGAGTAATATCTTCGTTTGGGTTAATTCTTTCTGATAGTGGTAGTTCGTCAAAAGAGAAGCTAATGTGAGTAATATTTTCGTTTTGATTGATTCTTTCTGATAGTGGTAGTTCGTCAAGAGAAGAGTTAAGTGAATTTATTATTATTGGTTTGGTAATTTTTGAAATGTTGATAGGGTTTTTCGGCATAGGGAAGCTGTCCGTTTCGTCGTCTGTGGATGTGTCTTCCATCGAGTCGTCTAGGGGACTGTCTGTTTCGGTATCAGTAAATAGATCGTATTCTATGTCTTCTTCTAGTGGGACAATCAGTCTTTTTACAGGTAATAATTCATTTATGGGACTGTCAGTTGATGGGTGGTCTGTTAACGGTGCGTTTCGGAAGTGTGTTGTTTCTTGTCTTGTTGTTAAGAAGTCCATAGGAATTAGGTCGGGTTCGTCTTTTTCTGGAGTTGAGTCGACGTTAGCTTTATATTTTTTTATAGGAGCTGGATTTGCTGAGTCGTCCGTACTTTGTCGTGCGCGGGTTGGGAATTGATGAGTTTCTTTTCTTTGTTTTGTGTCAGGTTTTGTTACGTTGTCTGAACTAGAATTTCGATTACGTTTTCCGTGTATTGCTAATAGTTTGTCAGTGTCTTCGGGTGGGTTACGTGATAGTGCGTCTGCGTTACAGTTGATTTGACCTTTCTTATATACGACATTATAGTCGTATTCTTCTAATTTAAATCTCCATCTAAGTAGTCGCGAGGTCGGGTCTTTGACGCTGCTAACCCAAACAAGTGGTTTATGATCAGTAACGAGTGTGAACTTGTGTCCATATAAAGAGGGTCTAAAGTGATGTACTGAATATACGATGGCTAGTAATTCTTTTTCGATTACAGAGTAATTTAGTTCTGCTTTATTCAGTGTTCGTGAGGTGTAAGCTATTGGTAGGTCTTCTCCTATTTCACCTTGGCTGAGCACGGCGCCGATCGCGTATTTAGACGCGTCAGTCGTTAAGATGAATGGTTGATCGAATTTGGGGTATTGTAGTATAGGAGATGTACATATCGAGTCTCGTAAAGTTTCAAAAGCCATTTGGTGTTCTGACGTCCAAATAAATTTAACATCTTTCTTTAATAAGGTTGTCAGTGGTCTCGATATTTTAGAAAAGTTTTCGATAAAGCGTCTGTAGTAGCCGATTAGGCCAAGAAATTGTTTGATTTGCTTAGCTGTTTTAGGAACTGGGTATGCTTTGACTGCTGTTATTTTCTTCGGGTCTGGTTTTACACCATTTTCTGTAATAATATGTCCTAAATAAGCGACTTCTTTTCTTAGGAATTCGCATTTGTTGACTTGTAAACTCAAATTTGCTGACTGTAGTCGATTAGCTAGTTTTCTGAATTTACTTTCGTGTTCTTCTAAAGAGTGCGCGTAAATGACAATGTCGTCTAAATATACGAATGCTATGTTTCCTTCTAAACCAGACAGAGCTTGGTCCATTAATCTTTGAAACGTTGCCGGAGCGTTCTTGAGTCCGTATGGCATATTATTGAATTCATAGTGACCATGGGGGGTTGAAAATGCTGTTTTATGTGCGTCAGTTGGGTCCATGGGGATTTGGTGGAAACCTGAAGCGAGGTCAAAAGTCGAGAAGTATTTAGCATTTCCTAACTGGTCGAGTATGTCGTTTATGTTTGGTAATGGGTATGCGTCACCTATAGTCTTTTCATTTAGTTTTCTGAAATCTATAACCATTCTCCATTTTTTCTTACCTTCCGCATCTGGTTTTTTGGGTACTACCCAAACTGGGGAGTTGTAGGGTGAGGATGATGGTTTGATTACATTTTGGTATAATAATTCTGAAACTTGTTTCTGTATCTCGTTTTTGTGTACGGTTGGGTATCGGTATTGTTTTACGTTGATTGGGTTATCGTCTGTCGTAATAATCGAATGTTTTGTTAGTGATGTGTTTGATAATGTGTCACCTGGTAGGAAAAATAGGTGATTGAATTCTGTTGTAAGGGCGAGTATGGATTCTTTCTCTTCGTTATTGAGATGGTTGAGGTGTAATGAGTTTTTAAGGACCGATAATCTTTCTGAACGATTGTTGTTATTATTATCGTTGGATATTTTAGGTGGTTTATTTTCAATCGCGTCGTTTATTGTCAGCACGTATGGACTGTTTTGGGTCAGATTATTGGGTTTAGCATCGTAGATTAGAACTGAGATATTAGAGTTACTAAAAGTTGAAGTTAAAGCTCGTAAGATTTTGTCCGATTTCTGTTTGCCTAGATGAGTGGATTGATCGGGAATTGAGATTGATTTCGGGTTTTTAGATTCTAGAAAGTTTTTCAAAGAGTTAAGCGTTTTAGTAATGATCGCGTCGTCTATATCGCTGGAGTATTTCTCCATGATAATAGAGTGGTATAGTGTTTGCGAGGTGTTCGAAATTACATCTTTTATGGTATCTCCGATTATATCATTTTTTGCGAATTTAATTAGTTCGTACTCGTTTAAATTAAAAGCTTTTAATAGTTCAACTGAAGTTCTTCGCAAAATTTCAATTTTCTGTGGTATGAAATGAAGGATCGCGCCTGAAGAATTACGTATACTGTCGTTAACTATAGAAATTGGTACAGCGCGAGCTTGTTTAATAGGACTTTCGGGCTCGAGTGTACTTGGATGTTCGTTGACAGGTTCTAGGGTTACCGTCGGCACGCTTATCTCAACAGCTGATTCGTTCGAGTTTATTGCGAGTATATATGCTTGACCGCTTATGTTTGTTACTAATGCTTTGCCGCAGTGTATATTGTGGCCTAAATTAATTGTATCTACATAACCTTCGTTGCCTTCTGGATTTGAAACTTTAAGGGGGATTACTTGAGCGGTACGACCTGGTATCGTTATGTGTGTTGCGATTTGTGACTTGTGTTTTTGGAGTTCGAAGGGAATTACTGCATCTGTCAAGGTTAATGTGTTATTTCTGTATGATACAACGGCTTTTTGTTTATATAGTAAGGGCTGTCCGATAATACCATCTTGGGCTATCGGGAAATCTTCGGGGACTACGTGAAATTCGTGTTCTTCGTTATTAATATTTAATTTAGTTGCTGCTAAGGTATTAGTAAATCCGTCAGTTATTCCTGTTAATTTCCGCATTTTAGTTTCGTCGCGTTCTGTCTCTGTTTTTAATGAACTGACTTTAACAATATTTAAGTCTGCGCCGGTATCTATTATGAACATCGATTTTTCTTCTAATTCTTTTATATTGATTTCGACGACTGGTAACAGTCCATTAATCGGTTCTGAATCTGTTTCGAGGACGTGATTTATTGTATTGTTGAACGCGGCTCTGGTTGTGTTGAGTCCGTCGGCACGTTCTCCCGGCGGACAGTGTTCGAGTTTAAAGAACCCTGTGTTAGTTGTTTCTGTGCGTTATTATAGGCGCGTTTTCGGCAGTTCTCTATCGCGTGTCCCTGACGTTTGCAATAATTACAGGATATAGAAGAATATTGTGTATTTTGTTGATTTAGTTGTTGTGATTGGTTTATTTGTTGGTTAGGTTGCTGTGGTTGGTTTTGTATTTGTTGTTGTTGGATTTGGGGTTGTTGTTGGTGGTTTTGGGGTTGTTGTTGGTAATTTTGGGGTTGTTGTTGATAATTTTGGGGTTGTTGTTGATAATATTGGGGATGTTGTTGATGGTTTCGGAATTGTTGTCGGTGATTTTGGGGTTGTTGTTGGTAATTTTGAGGTTGTTGTTGGTAATTTTGAGGTTGTTGTTGATAATATTGGGGTTGTTGTTGGTAATATTGGGGTTGTTGGTTATTGTAACTACGTTGTCTGCAGTTATCTATCGTATGTCCTTGGCGTCGACAGTAGCTACAGATTCCATAAGTGTGATATTGTGCGTTCGGTTGGTTAGGCATCAGTCTGTTCGCTGATTGGGGTAGATTATCGCGAGCGCGTTGTCTACAGTTTTCTACCACGTGTCCTTGGCGTTTGCAATAATCACAGGAAATAGAGGGATTACGATAGATGGGTTGTTGAAGTTGGTTATTAAGTGTATTATAGGCACAACGATTCAAATACTCCTGTTCTTCTGTGGTAGCCATATCGATGGCTTCTCCTAAAGTGGTTGGGTGTGAACCGGCTACTCTAATTTCGATCTCAGGGATCAAGCCTCTAACAAAGCACTTAAGTACGTTAGTTTCGACTGCTGCGATCGTGCCGGCAGTATCGTCTGCATTTGAATTGTTGATGGCCTGTTTTGTGTTGTATAGTATGTCTTGTACTGTCGCGCTATAATCTAAAACACTTTGGTCGCTTCTTTGTCTGAGATGGTTAAGCTGCCACCATAGTTATGAGTTGGGATCGTAGTTGATGAGAGTTACGAGTAGTCGTTGAGTTCGTCCCTCGTTTTTATACCTTTAGGTAACCGGATTGGAGTGGTAGGTGACTGACGTGAATATTCATATATAAATGGTAACTGAATGGTTGTTTATTGGTAATGATTACAACGATGGTAGAACCATCTATATGAGTTTTACAATTGTCGAGTTTGACTGAGAGTAATTTTGGGTTAGTGATTTATGATTCTAGAGCGAGTCTGAAAAGTGACTGCTTTCTTTAACGGTTTGGATGCAAGTGATGAGTGCAAGTGCAAGTGCAATATTGGTTACTATCTAACTGAATGATGAGATCATCCTTTTCATTGTTCTCCCGGGCTTGAGCGCGTTTATGCAGGTGCAGTTTTATCGGTGCATAGATAGGGATGCAGTTCTTAGAAGGTATGGTGAGGCTTCCTTTGATAGGAGGCTGAGAGACTGGGTGGATGCAGGATGTTGTGTCTTGGGAATTGAGTGTGAGGGTGTAGGAGAGTGTAGGGTAGTATGGGATACGTAACAGATACATTCGTTTTTTATTGAGTTTATTCTAAGTGCTTTTTCTAAAAATTCATTTGTTTTTTTAGATATCTTGTTGTTATAGCGATAAATAAAAACCAGTGATATCAATTAAACATTGACCGGCAGTAAAGCACATCGGCTGAATAATTGTAAGTATTCATTTATAGTAATTGAGCTAATATTATAATGTAATAGCTGAATTCGTTTTATATGGATTAATTCAAATTGATAATTCGTTATTATATCTGCATTCCCGCATTTTTTTTCCAGAAGTCTGAATTAAGTGAGAAGATCGATGACGTGCCGATGCAAGAGGAGGAGCGGGCGAAAGGTATTTCTATTTCCATTCCTTTAATTCAATTTCATCGTCTAGGTAGTCAGTATTAATTATTTATTACCCCTGATTTCTTTATTTTCCAGTAAGCAGAGGAGAGGAAGGAGAACAGCAGGAAAGGAGAGGAGACGAACAGCAGGCAAGGAGAGGAGGAGAACAGCAGGAAAGGAGAGGAGGAGAACAACAGGCGAAAGGTATTTCTATTTTTTTTTCCTTTAATTTAAGTTTCCTGTCGCGGTAGTCAGTATTAATTAGTTAATACCCATCATTTCTTTATTTTCCAGCATACCGGCCCAGAGGAGTTCGGGCGGGCCGATGGGTCCAGCAGCGGCGGGCCGAGGCGCAGCGGCGGGCCGAACAGCAGCGACGCCGCCAAGCTCATCTGGCAGAGGAGGCGCGTGCTGCTGCTCACCGCCGCAATTTGGTGGCGTTGCTAATCGAGATGGCCCGCCCGAAATAGTTTATTTTAAATTATTCGTTTATTGTTTATAGTTATTAATATAGTTATTCGTTATATTCGTTATAGTTTCATTGTATTAAATAAATATATTTCAAACGATTTAGTTCTATTATCTCTCCTCAATAATAACCTGTATTATGTGAAGATAGCCCCACATTCGTCTACTTTTTTCTTCATGGTTATGTAGAGAGGTTCCGGCTACAGTTTTCACTCGGTCAAAGCCAACTCGGCACACTCAGGTTTTTCGTCTGTTTATTGTAGGCTGACTACCCGCTATTCTTTTTTTTTTTTTTTTTAATTGATGTCTCCCGAAAAAATGTACATGGCGGGCCTGCAATAAACAGACGAAAAACCTGTAGTGTGCCGAGTTGGTTTTGAATAAGTGGAAACGATAGGATTCTGTCCGGTATATGAATTAAAAGACCACAAAATTGATCATTTAACTTTTTATTCATAAAATTTAATTTAACATTTAAGTATCTTTTTTTTTTTCTATTTTCGGACCTTTTTCTTTTCTTCTTTGAACGTCTGCTTTGCTACTGTAAAATAAAATTGATTCAATATAATTCCTGTATATTACAGAATCGAGATGATAATTCCACAATACATAAGAAAAACCGAAGACAGTTTCTGATCGATGGTGTATTTTAAATTTTCAAAGTTAGTCAATCTTAACTAACGCATATATTATATTTTCTTACCAAATTCGCCTTCAACCGCCCCCCAGCCCAGCCTTCGCTGCCCTTTCAGCCTCCTCTATTGCCGCCGCAGCCGCTGCGAGGAGTTCATCCATACCGTCGTCTGTGAAATTAATTCATCATATCGATGGTTTAATGCCAAACGGGCGTAAGCCCCAAAAAAACAAAAATCGTCTCTTTAGTGGCAAAATCTTTTTCATGCAATGGAGAATCTTGTGGGCATATCCGCAAAAAAATAATTTTTTTGTCCCTTACGCCCGTATGGCATTAGTCCATCGATATTGAAATTCATTCGAGATCTTACAAGATTGCACTTATTCAACGACGTTGAAATATTGTTCACCTTCGATAACGCACGGTACAATTTCCCCCCCAATATCGGCCTCCTCGCCGAGCAGCATCGTTGCTATTTTCGATATCTATGAAAAATGTTTATGAATTGAGTTATTATGTTATATAATTTAAGAATATTCGTCGTAAATACTCACGTTCGTTTCGTCCGTTGCCATTTTGATCACAGTTGTGTTATCGTATTCACTGCATTGATTTCTTCTTTTGTCTGAAAAAATTGCAATATATCGATACATCACGCTATGCGTCATATTTGTTTTAAATTATACTATATTCACTGCCGGCCTCAGTATAAATTGGGCCCTGACATGTTTTAGTATTCATTTACATTTTTTCTCCAATTGGAATATAAATTTGCACCTACCCGTTCGAACGACGCGGAGGAATTTCCTGCGGAAGAACTCAAATACTCCTTCGCTGCTGTCTCTCAGAGCCTCTCATCAGCGGCTGATGTTGCTGATTTTGTTGCTAATCTAGCAGCTAGAGGTTTCTAGCTGCGACTTCTCGGCAGTGGCTGTTCTGGTTGCGGTTTACGAGCATTCAGCTTGTAGTTTCGGGATGTTGACGATCTTTCGCTGCGAAATGTTGATGATGCGCTGCCTGTGATTCTCCCGTTCGAACGACGCGGAGGAATTTTCTGCGGCTGTTCTGGTTGCGGTTTACGAGCATTCAGCTTGTAGTTTCGGGATGTTGACGATCTTTCGCTGCGAAATGTTGATGATGCGCTGCCTGTGATTCTCCCGTTTCTGCTCCTGCTACTCAATCTGTCGCCCAGCACGGCCACTTATCCTGATCCCAATCCTTATTCTTATTCCTACCCTTATCATTATTCCTACTCCTAACATTATCTAATACTTTGGCTCACAATAAATAAGAATCAACGTGTGCAAATGTAAAAATATCTTTATACGTGTATCTATACGTTTGTTATACTTTCATTTACCGAACATTTCTTTCATTTTCACACGCTTTTCAAATAATATATTAATTCTATTCCATTCTTTTCTATTTTCTACACACTTAGTGAGTCCTACGATCATTTCGCTTATTCCGTCTATTATTCCTGGCCTTTGCCTAATTCTTTCACACAGTTCATATCCTTATTCCTATTCCTACCCTCATCATCATTCTTACTCCTAACATTATCTATCACTTTTTAATGAATATGAATCAACGTGTGCAAATGTAAAAATGTCTTTATACGTGTATTTATACGTTTGTTATGCTTTCATTTACCGAACATTTCTTTCATTTTCACACGTTTTTCAAATAATATAATTCTATTCCATTCTATTCTATTTTCTACAAACTTAGTGAGTCCTACGATCATTTCGCTTATTCCGTCTATTATTCCTGGCCTTTGCCTAATTCTTTAACACAGTTCATATCCTTATTCCTATTCCTACCGTTATCATTATTCCTACTCTTGATATCATCTATTACTTTTGCTAAAATTGAATAAGAATTAACGTGTGCAAATGTAAAAATGTATTTATACATGTATAAGTATGTTTGTTATATTTTTTCATTTTTTCATTTACCGGACATTTTTTCATTTTCACACGTTTTTTCTGTCCGAGTGATTTATACTATTATGGCGCACGACGCATAGTAGCCTGATGTTTTTATTTATTTTAGCGCTTATTATGCAGCCTCTTCCGAATATTTCATATAGATTGAGCGCATGATGCAGCGTCATATTAACCAGTTCATTCACGGTGGCGCTTATTGTGCAGCCTTTTCCGAATATTCCATATAGATTGAGCGCATGATGCAGCGTCATATCAACCAGTTCATTCACGGTGGCGCTTATTATGCAGCCTTTCCCGAATATTCCATATCGATTGAGCGCATGATGCAGCGTCATATTAACCAGTTCATTCACGGTGGCGCTTATTATGCAGCCGTCCCCGAATATTCCATATAGATTGAGCGCATGATGCAGCTCAATGATGTGTGGCGCTAGGCGCAACCTTGATTTTTGTCATCCATACTTGTTGATTGTATCATCTTGTTTCAACACCGTTTAGAAATTACAACAACCATGGTCGCGTATTTTTACGTTCGTCAGATTGTGGTGATATTTTTTCTTTCTTCGTCAACTTTTTCAAGTCAATCGTTGATCATTTCTTTGTATACGATGTTGTTTATATAATTCATTTTATTCTTTATTTCTATTTTGATGCCATCCTTTGACCGACATCGTGAGAGTGCTACGTAGAGTTGTCCGTGTCCAAAAATCGGTCGATCGATGTACAGTCCAACCTGATCAAAGCTCTGACCCTGCGACTTATTGATTGTCATAGCAAAGGCTAGACGGACAGGAAATTGCCGTCTGTGCAAGATGAATGGCATTTCCGTGTCACCACTTGTATTTAATTTTATACGTGGAATTTCGACAACTCTTCCTTGCATCTCACCTGTTAAAAGAGATGCGATAAGGATCCGCGAATGAATCGCCTGTACAATCATTCGTGTGCCATTGCAAAGCCCATCTGATACAGATAAATTACGCAACAACATTATAATTGATCCAATTTTTAATTGCAAATTGTGAGGTGGTAGACCCGAGGGCGTTAAGCTATTCAAATATTCGATTGGATAACGTAGTGTTGCCTCTTCATCTAAGGCTTCATCTGCAGCACCAACACCTTGTAATGTCGCGTGGTCGATACTACGCGACTCAATGATATCTCCTTGCATGCGTCTCTGAACTTCCGCGTTGATCTTATCAACTTCTGCATTTTGTGGAGCGAGAATTGCTCGATTTGGTATCTCATTATTTGATAAATTTACCGGATATAAATCGTCAACGAGATTGGTACTTGTCATTTCGTTATCAGGAACAAATGATTCGATAGATCCATTTCCGATGTCAAGTAACCATTTCGAAAATGCTTCCGCGTCTTTCTTGGCTCGCATATTTCGCTGTAAGCGCAACGGCACAAATATGTTCCATAGCGGTGAACTTTTCAATGTTTCTGCCATGATTTGCTGTTTACCAGCGCGTTTTACGACTGGTAACACTTGTCTGAAGTCACCGCCTAATATAATGGTTTTTCCGCCAAACGGTGATGATATGCGGGTAATATCTCTGAGTGTTCGGTCGATTAATTCTAATGCGCGTCTCGGTATCATTGAACACTCATCCCAGATGAAGACGTCCGTATTTGAAAGTTGTTCTTTCATTCCAGTTTTGGTAAAAATAGTTCCTTCATTTGGCAATTCGAATGGTAGTCCAAACGTTTTATGCGCTGTTCTCCCGCCTGGCAAAAGAATTGCAGCTATACCCGTCCACGCTACACATGATACAAATTTACCTATAGATCGTAGCATGTAATAAAAAGCGTTATAGAGAAACGTCTTGCCAGTTCCTCCCGGGCCGTCAATAAAGAAGCATTTTTTTGATTCAAGTTCATCATGGCTTAGCGTGATTGAATTCCAAATTTCATTGTAAATATTCATTTGTTCATCATTAAGTAGCTCGACTAATGCACTTCCTTTACTCGCGAAACTCTGACTTTGTTCCTCCGTGTTTACGTCAAGTTCATCTGGTAACAACACTTCCGGCGTTGCAAGACAATAATCAGCACACGATCTACCTTCCAACTGCAACAGGTGTTCAATTGCGCATAGCGCTCGATACTCGTGTTGGTCTTTGAAATCTTCTGAGAAAGCGCCTTTATACTTCTCCCATAACTCAATTGCATCGGATGGTGTTTCACCGATCAAAAACCAGACGAAAAAGTGACGCAGACGTTCTGGCATTAACAGTGAAACAGCTTCGTCGAATATCTTGAATACTTCGTCATTTGTCGTTGTCAAATCCATTGCCACTGCGGCATCTCTGAATGTGTCATACATTTCACCGTTCACAATGCGCAAATCACTAAAACATTTACAATTTTTCGCACGTCCAAGTATTAGTTTTAAATGGAATCGTTCAGAATCTCGTGGCGAAACGTTTGTTAGCCTACCTATAATTTTACATGCGATTTTCCGTCTGTTCCATGTTTTCGTTGCAACGTTAAAACTGAAAAAATCCGGAGCGTTCGCGTATGTTAGAGTTCTTGCTAATTCATCTATTTTATTCAGTTCGAACCACGCCGTGAGTGCAGTCTTCCACTTTGTATCGTTGCACACTGCCTCGTCTTCCCTGCCCTCTTCAAATGTCGCGTATTGCTGACCCGGCAAATGAATGGGTAAGCGCCTCACGGCATGACTGCGCCCGTGCATCGGTAGTTCCACAATATGCCAAGCCGCTTCCATTGGACTTACGTAACGCGAATCTACAAAATCTTGTATTTCATCTTTGTGCAATTCGAATACACGTTCTTCATGTTCATTTGATACCTGAATGCGTGCACGGTCATGCCCTTTGTATATATACTTGTGAATATATTTTATGCTCATTATCGAAGCACAGTACTCTACGTTGATGTGGCAGTCGTATTTCACCAGTAAATATGGGTTGTAAGGCACAACCATGGTGTTGTCAACTTTTATTAATTTTCCGTCGAGTCTAGTGCGATAATAATGCACTTCGCGTGAATTTTTACGTCTTCGATACTTCGGATATCCGCCGGTGGTCATGTCAGTTTGTTCTTGGAAAGCTTTTGGAAATTTTTTCGAGCAGGATTGTGTTTCGACGTTCCAGCATAAAACTTTGGACGTATGCGGACCGTGTAGCATATGGGATATCACTGTTTGGTGTAATTTCTCATGCTTCGATTTGTCAGGCAATTCAGCGCATACAAAACGATCTACAGCTTCACCGGTGAGCAGCTTATCCTGATTATTGAGAATAAGTAACATATGAGCGTGTGGCAACCCTCGCTTCTGGAATTCAACTGTGTAAACATATCCTTCGATCTTACCAAATACTGATCCACTCTCGATTTCTTTGAGTAGTCGCTGAAGTCGTATATTAAATACACGGCAAACTATAAGTGGAATATCGTTTGCTGTTGTACCGGATGGTAAATCCTCCAGTGCCCTGCGTATTTCAGGCCACTTAGGATTGCATGTTACAGTGATGAATAAATCAGGTCTTCCAACTTTTCTGGCCATTGCCATGGCGTCTTGATATTGCTGCTGCATGTACCGCATACCGCCAGCAAAAGTTGATGGCAATACCATCATATTTCCAAGTCGTACTTGATCTGATGTATTCGCTGCACTGTTCACAATATGATCCGTCATACCTTGATAACATTCTACTCTAAGTTGTTTTTGACTATTCCGTAGAAAGAACAATCGCTGAGATTCAATCGTCAAATAGGCGTGGATAATGTAGTGTTGGCTTAGCCTTCCGCTGCGTATCAATCTGTTTTTGATTTCGCTAGGACGTAAAGCCAGCCGATGACCATAATATTGTAAAGGTGATACGGTTTTGTTGGTGCCAGATTTTTTCAAATTGTAACTCCACCCTAGGTCACCGTCGGGGAACAACAGTGGAAATGTCATCGGATCTACATGATGTAATGATTTTGGTACAAAACCTACCGCATTTTCTTGCTTTGGATATACTTTCACATCAATTTTTTCGGAAATTTCCCCATCTCGTGACACTATAATCGCTGCTATTTCTCCACATGTCGGCTCGTTGTATCTCCGCCTATCGTCTGTGTTTAAAGAGATAAAATTGAGCACCACTTGGCTTTCTCCCTCGTTGTAACGGTCGTGTAAGGTTTTGAAATTTGAGGCATAGGGATTCCGTTCATTGATTATGCGGCTGATCATTTCTAAAAGGTGGGATCTTCTAATATTATTTTTTCGCAATTCGAGTTGTGCCTGTGCATCGTATATATAAATTTGCCCATAGCGCGCACGTTTATTGTCTGAATTCTCTAGACTCGTAGATACCATATAGCTTACGTCCCCGATAATTTTCATGACGTAAGGACCCCGGTTGGATACCTCGGACAGCGTGCAATTAAATGATGCGAATGCAAACGCATCATTGTAAGACCTTATGTTTTGTCTGAAATGTCGCGATGTTTCATCATTTCCTTCGATTAAACTTTCTATTTCCTTTGGATATTCCGTTACTGGCGGCAGAATTACCTTTCCTCCGTGGCAACAATTACGTGAGGCTCGCCCTGGCTCATTCACAAATGAGACTGCATTGCAGTATCGGCAAACTACGTCATATTCCCAATGTCTAGAGGCTCTACTTTTGCGTACATTTCGGTTGATATGTCGCCGGTGTATAACTTTTCCCTGTTCAAACTTCTTCTCGGTCGCTTTTGTTGCTGACGACACTGTTGTTCTTCGTTCATTGAAGCTAAATTTCGCTTCCTCTGCACGTCAACATTTTCCTTGTTTGTTGCAAATGCTGATTCTTCGCTGACTTCAGCCACGCACCCCTCTTGATCGACATCATTAACTGCGTCTTCACCTCCCGCAGCAACTTGCTTACACTTCACACTAACACATTGATAACTGGGGTTCCGTACGCGTGTCTTTACTGGTTCATTGTCAAACCCACCGGTGTTGGAATTATCAAGCTTTATCGAATTTTCAGAAGCCTTTTTGCGCGCACGATATTCGCGTTGCTTTATGGTGTTTGCTAATCTTTTTTCTGCTGCTGTAAGCCTAGAAATCGGCCGTCCCATTTCTAACTGTTCTAGCTGTTCAACTTCTTTGCCCGCCCGATATTCGCGCTTCTTTATGGTATTTGCTAACGTTTTTTCCGCTGCTGTGAGCCCAGAAATTGGCTGTCCCATTTTCAACTGTTCTACCTGTTTCTCGCCTTTGCGCGCACGATATTCGCGCTGCTTTACGGTGTTTGCTAATCTTTTTTCTGCTGCTGTAAGCCCAGAAATTGGTCGTCCCATTTTTAAACGTTCTACCTGTTTATCTCCTTTGCGCGCACGATATTCGCGCTGCTTTACGGTTTTTGATAATATTTTTTCTGTTGCTGTAAGCACATCAGAAATTGGCTGTCCTACTTGCAACTGGTCTACCGTTTCTAAAACGTTATAATGACCGCGGTCTCCGTTTCCGGTGAAAATCAGTATGAATTTATTGCTATTTTCCGAACCAAAATCATTGAGTACTGCATATTGCGGACAGTACACGGACAAACATATTTTATATATTTGAGCAGCCGCGCGTAATTCGACTGAACCACCGTAAATTCCATTTGTTAACATATGTGATGTATAATCATCTTCTCCAAAAATTGGCAAACCGTAAGACTCGTCCCCGAGTATATAATTTTCAAATTCGTTCCAATTACGTTTTACATAATGAACAATATTATATCTGACCTGATCGTGCTTCTCCTGGCTCTTGAATAGACAATACGAAATCGCCCGAAAAAGACAGTTTCCGTCCGGGGTCATCTTTACAATTTTTGTCTCCATTTTCTCTTCTCGCTCGTCGTATTTACCACTAATCAAAATTAAACGGTTTGAAACGTCAAAGTGATTGAACGGATTCAAACGTCAAAGGGATCGAAGAAAATGTGAACGTGAATCGAGCACAATTCGCGGTTGCCGTGCAATTGAAGTATTGTTGAAGAACTTTTCGTCTTCAGGACAGACTTTTCGTCTTCACAAGATGTTTTTATATATATAGAGAGATAATCAATAAATATCGTTTTTTAGCTCGATGATGATCGGAATATCGGTAATGCTGAGTGTTCGTGTAAAGCTGGTTTGTCGGGTCAATGCAAACACATGTGTGATGTTATACATTACATCAACTCAGCTGAAACAGCTTTGTCAAAAACTAGCCGGGCTCAAGAGTGGGGTAAACCGTCACACCGCCAATTACTGGGGTACGATAAGGGTGCAAGAGTGACTGGTTTGTTCACTCCACCAGCTTTAAGTGATCAACTTGCTAAACTACAGCCTTTAAAGATCGAATCTGAAAATTTCCCTGTGTCTCTCGCTGGAACACCTCTTTGTACAATGCTAAATATTGAAAGAAAACATGAGATTGAGATTACAGCCGCTGTATCACTTGTAGAGCTAGTTCGGATTAATAAACGACGTACTTCAGAAAAAAAAGATCGAAGTGTTGTCCTGAACATATTTATGCTACAGTCAGTGAACAAAATATACACACAAACTAATTCTATTGCAAGTGATTTAAATGATTTTTATGTCAATCAAGTATGCTGTGATGTTGATGCAGCATTGAATATAAGTGTTCAAACTATCCATCAGTCAAAAAGTGATGAGTGGTTCAAACAGCGTATACTACGAGTAACTGCATGCTAGTAATGGTCATAAATTGGAAGGAAATCGCTTCAATATAGACAAAGTCATCACAGATTTGTTGACACCTGGAAAAGTTACAACTTCTGCCATGGCTTGCGGAAGGAAAATGGAAGATATTGCTCTCCAGGCGTATAAAAAACAACTAGTCGATTCAAGTTATGAAATTATTGAAGTCGGGCTCATAATTAATCTCCAACAACCTTGGCTGAGTTGCTCCCCCGATGCCATTTTAGTCTACGGAGAGAATATTTGGCAAAAACGACTGATTGAAATTAAGTGCCCTTACAAGTGTTAGAAAGTGCCAATATTTGATAGCGAAGTACGGAAGTGTAATAAAGGTAGATAAGAATGGATTGCAATTGAGTAAAACTCATTCAGTTCATTATTTATCATGAAGGTATCACTCAAACTGGGTGATAATTTGAGAAGGAGCTCAATCAATCAAGTCGAGTCAAATGGTATACGTGTTGGCCTGACGTTTCGGCAGTGGTGTGCTGCCCTCATCAGAGGCTATTTATTAAAATAAATAATTACAAAAAATCAATCAAACCCATTCATTTAATCAATACCATTGTATTTGTTTTGACTTCACTTTCATTTTTTTTTTTTTTTTTTTATACAATTTAGTTTTGACTATGTCCTATCAAAAAAATCCAGACGGGAAACCATGTGGGTCTCCCAGGTTCCCAGTTTCCAGGGGAATTTTGGCTGGGAACCCATCTGGGATGTGGGTCTCCCAATAAGGCCCATGTGGGATGTGGGTATCCCATAGGACCTGTGTAGGAGGTGTGGGTCTCCCGGTAGGACCCAAGTGGGTTATGGGTATCGCCATAAGACTCATATGGGGTGTGGGTATCCCCATAGGACTCGTGTAGGAGCTATGGGTCTTTCGATAGGACCCATGTGGGTTGTGGGTATCCCCAATAGGACCCATGTGTGCTGTGGGTATCCCCATAGGACCTATGTGGGATGTGGGTATCAGATAAGACCCATGTGGGATGTGGGTATTTCCATGGGACCCGTGTCAGAGGTGTGGGTCTCCCGCACGTGTACTGTTTTGACCAGCTCTACGTCGTTCCTCATTGACCTTAGGCCATATGTATGTAAGTCTTTTTGGTGCAGAATCTGACGTTCTTTCAGATTCTGGGAAGAAAAAAATATGTCATTCCATTTAAAAAACGGAGTTAACCTTCACCCACCCTCGGTGGCTCCCCTGGTAAAAATTCCCACATAGGAACCTACACAGGACCTACATAGGTACCATACGTATCGTAATTTGGGACAGGTTCCTATAGGAGTACAACTTATAGGAGTACATAGGACCTACGTCGGTATAGCGCGGCGGGACCTATCCAGGTATATGTATATATATAGGATGGAGACCCATATGGGTGTGTATATATAGGAGGAAAACCTATATAGGACCTGTATGTAGGCACGCCTATATAGGTATGGTCCTACATAGGTCCTTCACTTATATGGTATATTCCTATCATCACACAGATCTGTCCCAAATTACGACAGCCATATGGGATTGGGACCTGTATGGGTATATTTTGACTTGGGTATATTATGTAGGGTTTCCGGATGGTTATATATTTACCCACCCGTATCCCCATATGACTCCCACAGGAACCAGTCCCATATTACGATAGAAACCATATGGCTGTTCTGTTTGGTCCTATTGGGTTCTGAAAAACACCTAGATGGGTTATTGCGGAAGCATATCGAACCTCGTGGGTCCTGTACGCCAACTACGAACACCTCAGTGGGTCCTATTGGGTCCTAAAAAACACCTAGATGGGTTATTGCGGAAGCATATCGAACCTCATGGGTCCTGTACGCCAACTACGAATACCTATGTGGTTCCTATTGGGTCCTGAAAAACACCTACATAGGTTATTGCAGAAGCATATCGAATCTCATGGGTCCTGTATACCAGCGTAAAATACCCATATGAGTCCTACTGGGGCCTACCAAACACCTACATAGGTTATTGCGAACACATATCGGACCTTACGGGTCCTGTATGCCAACGTAGGATGCCTATAGAGGTCCTGTCAGGTCCTGTAAAGCACCCACGCGGATTTCTGTTGTATATTTGTAGGACCTATACCTTCCCTTGTAGGTCATTCGAACACCCTATGATACCATCATAGGTTCCTACAGGTACCCACACAGGACCTACGTATTCCATGCAAGACCTTTAAAGGTCCTACCTCGGAATTTTTACCAGGGTCCACTTACGGAAATACTGATACCACCAAGTTTCGTCCCCCTTTGAACCCTGAATATTTTACATGAAACTTTTTTTCGTATCTTGCTCAGTTTCGGAAATATCGGCCCCGGGCGATTAAAATGAATCACCCTGTATCTAACAAACTCAAACGGATTCCTTGGACATCTACATGGGTTTCCAACACTCTCATGTGGGGCCCCCGATGTCCTATGTGGGTGCCCAACAATCCCATGTAGGGTCCTCATTACCCCATATGGGGTTCCTAGAAATCCCACATAGTTTACCAAAACTTTCATGTGGGTGCCTAACAAACCCTTGTGGGATCCGGGCCGTCCTATGTGGGTGACCAACCAACCGATTTAGGCTCCTGTGAGTACCACATAGATTCCCAAGACTCCCATGTGTGTTCCCAGCAAAACCACGTGGGTGACCAACAAACCCATAAAGGTTCCTGTAAATCGCACATAGATTTCCAAAACTCCCATGTGGGTTCCCAGCAAAACCATGTGGCTAACCAACAAACCCAGGTGGGTTCCTGCAAATCCCACATAGATTTCCCATACTCCCATGTGGGTTTCCAGTAAAACCATGTAGGTCACCAACAAACCCATGTGGGTTCCCAGCCAAATCATGTGGTTTCCCAGCCAAACCATGTGGTTTTCCAGCAAAACCATATGGGTTTCCATGTGTCCCACCTGGATTTTTTCAATAGGGGTGTAATATAATTATATACGAAATATTAAATTGAGTATGGAAGGATACAATTAAGGCTCATTTTCAATTTTGTCAAGTGTATTTTATTTGACACGTATAAAAAATTATACAATAAACGTTATACAATAAAAAATTGGAATCTGTAACAATCACAGTTTTTATTTTAAACAAACCTGATGCAACATTTCGTTGAAGTACAAGACTTTTAAGGGGTTACATGGGTCTTAAAGGTTAAAAGAAGGCATATTTTCAATTATTTTTATCTCATAAACAAATGGAATATTCCATTCAAATTTTTGACAATATCAAAGATAAACATTCAATCAAGATTTTGTGAACTTTTCACGCGAATATTTTCAAAATGCAGCCATTGGGACCTCATTTTCGGTGACCCCGTAAAAAAAAGTTACTTTCCCATGACCAGAAAAACTCATGATAGATTTATCTTGAATTAAAAAACTAAATTATTTCTGTTAATAGATACATAGATCTTCTGATTGAACGCAGGAAAAAAAAAAGAAATTGAAATTTGAATGTTTAGCAGACTTTTTTTTACAAAAAAAGTACAATTTCAGGTATAATTTTCACCACGTATGGCCTTATAAAATTGTTTGTAATAAAAAAAAAAAAAATCCTTTGTTCAATCAGTTGTCAATTGTATCTTGAAGAAGTGTGCAAGATTTGAACAAGATCGGTTCATTAGTTCTTGAGAAATCGTGGTCACCGACTTCAAAAATAGAGTTTCGAGAAGAACGCGATTAAAGTTTTAAGTGAAAATAACAGAGAAAAAAATAATTTTTATATGACTCAAGGATGTTTTCCTCGTTTTTTGATGCCCCTGTATAGGACCTAAAGTAGTACTTCTGAGTCCTAGGACTTAAATATGGCACATTCAAGTCCTAGGACTCAGAAGTACTACTTTAGGTCCTATAATGTGCCACATTTAAGTCCTAGGACTTAAAACTACTACTTTAGGTCCTATACAGAGGCATCAACAGGTCTGTAAACGTGGCTTCGTTATATAATGTATCGTGTGTACCAAGGGCTAAGTGGGCTTTTTGACCTTGTGTGGTTGCAGTACTCGTCTTCGGCTCGCAGTTGCACTCGTCTTCGGCTGAATCTTTGTTTGATTCAACTTGCCGTTTTTTAATTACAGCTTGTTTAGTGTCGCAAATCTTCTTTCTCCCTGAGTGAAAATTTGCGGTACTAAACAAGCTCTAATTGAAAAACGGTAAGTTGAATCAAAAAAAGTTTAAAATAACAGAGATGGGGAATTTAATTATCTACAAAAAAGTCCCGAAGTTTTTTCATCCTCAAGTCAGCCGTGTTCGAGATATGATATGAAACGCGTTTCTCAAGATGACGACTGACGCCGGGGTGGGAAAGGCGCAGATTTTTGAAGTTACGCTCCTTATCTGTCAATAGAACGATTGCGACAATAAAAAAACTTATCAGAATTTTTGCATTATGATTTGTGGTCTATTGGCTGGACTGTCAATATACCTGCGACGCCCTAAGCCGAGCTGGCCTTGTAAGCGAAACTCCCCAAGGCTCTATCTCCTAGACTTTTACTTCAATTGACTTAAAAATTTGAGAGAATATTCTAAACATATTGTACGATTTAATAAGACAATAAAAAAAAAAAAAGATTTCAAAAAATTCTCAGACCCATGTAACCCCTTAAGCATTGCTTGTACTTTCTTTCATTTCCTTTATTTGGATTTAATAGTAGATTTAATTATTAGGCCGTGAGGCACGGTTTCACGGACGAGTGTGAAGTTTACCGCACGAGCCGAAGGCGAGTGCAGCAAACTCACACTCGTCGGGGACCGTGCCTGACGGCCAAATGACTAACACTAATTTTTGTCGGACGTGTCAAAAACGAGTGACTCACGGCCTAGTCGAGTGCCTCACGGCTGCCATGGGCCAGACGCTCCTGAAGCGCTTGCTTGCGGCCTACCGACAGGCCGTGAGACCGAGTTTTTAATACGTCCGTGACAAAAAAATATGAAATGACAGCACCCGTCTGCTAGTGTTGCAGACGGTTTCTGTCTGCGATGCCAGCACTGACTACGTCGTGACACTCGTACTTACGCCACTCTTTACAACTTTTGTGTCGATTTATCCCTTTTATGTCATGTTCCCAGATGCGTAAGGACGTATGTTCTGTGTATAAGCATTAGAGTGGTTCTTAAATACAAAATTGACGAGTGAAGTATGGCAACCTTCAGACAAAAAATAAAAAAAAATTGTCCCCAAATATTAGATTTTTTCGAAAATTCTAACAGGTGCCTAAAGAGTCCTGAAGTTTTCTCGTTTCTTCTTTGTTTTTTCAATTTCCCTGCCTTCCTCGTGAAATTTTACTTCGGAAACGACCTTCAGAATATTAAAAAAAATCCCATCGTAAGGGTGCTAATCGAAAATTCTAATATTTTCGCGTAAAATTGTGGAAAAAAATCGGGCGCAGGGGCTAACATCATAGACAGATTGACCGAAAAAATGTCCTTGATTTTTTTCTATATAGTGGAATTTTTTGGAGCAAAATTGACCCAAAATCGAATGGAAAGGAAAAAAAATCATAAGATCCAATGTTATTTAAACGAGAAACTTTGAACCTCTTTAGGCACCTATTGGAATTTTTTGAAAAATCTAATATTTGGGGACAATTTTTTTGGATTTTTTGTCTGGAAGTTGCCATGCTTCACTCCTCGAGTTGGTATTTAAGGACCACCCTAATAAGCATAGAACATACGTCTTGCGTTTAGCGACGCGATGTGATTCTATGCGCATGGGACTAGTAGGTTACAACTTTTGTGTCGATTTTCCTTTCTATGTCATGTCCCCGGATGCGTGAAGACGTATGTTCTGTGTATAAGCATAGGACATACGTCCTGCGTTCAGCGACGAAATGTGATTTTATGGGAATGGTTTAAGTGTGAATCTTGGTCTGAAGAACAGGAAAGAGAAAATTTTATACAAGGAAACGAGGTATCAGAATCTGTAATTAATTATATCTCAGCACTCCGGACACTGATTCAATCGATCTAGGGCTCAAATGAAAGCTTTTCATGCCCACATCCTAGATTAAACTAGTTCCAATTCGTGTATGTTGTGAGGTGAAAGAAAACGAAGATACTAATTCGCGGTATAGGTTATGCAATCTTAGAATATACTTTACCGCCACTAATAGTAGAAAATAAATCTTGCACCCTTGGTATCGCATGTCGATTTTCTTCCAAATTAGGGTTCAAGGTAATTCTGTAATCACCGCAAATTCTAATTTGACCGTTTTTCTTAAAAACAGGCACTATAGGAGTTGCCCAATCACTATCAGTTACAGGAGTTAAAATTTTATCTCTAATTAACCGATTAATTTCTTGTACAATACTAACTCTTCAAGCATAAGGCATCAGTCTAGGCCTATGAAAAATTGGCTTAACATCAGATTTCAATACTAATTTGACTTTTCTCTTTGTATATTTACCTAATTTATCAGTAAACACATCATTAAATTCATCCGTTAGATTTTCAATAGCCAAATTCCTATCTACAATATGATTCATTTAATCAACTGTAAAATTTGAGTCATCCAACCTAATACGATTAAATACTCTCATCCAAACTCTACCAATGATCGGCCTCCTAACACCAGGCAACACAAATAATGTTGAATCATTAAACCTTCCATTATGCCTAACTTCAACCATTGATGTTCCCAAAAGAATCATGATACCACCCTGATATGGTTTAAAACGTCTGTTGGTTTCTTCTAATTGAAGAGTGTGAAAAACTTCATATTCATTGTAATTTTTTTCTGAAATGGCTGAAATAGAGGATCCTGTATCCAATTCAAATTCAATATTCATTCCCTCCACATTGAGAGTTATCAACATCGGTTCATCTTTAATCTCCTCTTTATCATTAGAGGTAATGTCGTTAGACTCGTCAAAATAAAATAAATTTTCAAATTCTACACTATAGTCTGAATCGTAAATATTATCACATCCAATATTTTGATTACTCCCTCCAACACTTTCAATTGACTCTACAAAAAATAATTGTTCAAGATCTTCTCTATTGTCATCAACTTTTGCATTAACATCATCAGTAAAATTATGTTTATTATTATACTTTTCGAAATTACGGAAATCTCTATTATCATTTTGATAAATATCTTTCTTGGTGGCTGCATTTTGCTGCATTTTGAATCTATTCCTACAAGTTGGAGCTAAATGTCCTTGCATGTTACAAATGTGACATTTTAAATGTTTATATCTACAATTAGCTGCTTTATGATTTGTTTTACCACAACAATAACATTTCATAGTCGAAAAATTATGACTCACTGAATGTTGGTTAAACCGCCTCTGTTTGAAATTGCTGTTATTCTTATTCTTGGAGTTGTTGTTGTTGATACTATGAAGAGACTCTTCCTTGTCCGTTGATGATGACATCCCCAATACATCCTTGGTTGCTGTCTCCAATGCTGTTGCTAACTCAATAGCCTTTGTATATGGGCAATTCCACCTCAAATCGGCCAATTTTGGGTGTTTTTTGACCTCGTATTTTTTGAATCGATTTATACTTTCTTTACGTGAGTTCTACGTCAAAATAATAGACCCGTATTTTTTTGTTGGTGTAAAAAAATTTTTTTTACGCTAGTTATGAATTATCGCATTTGACTGTAAAAGTGGCGCGCGGGCGGCTTTGAGAATTAATATCTCGGGTCCCCTTTACCGTAGAGAGATGTTGCAAAACGCGTTTCAAAGGCTATGAAAGACACTTTTTGATAAAAATTTTCAACTTTTCAAATAATATAATTTCGTTGTTTTTCTAAGCTATCAAAATGTTTATCGATTTTTTTCGCAATCTAAGGCCATTTTTAGAATTCGGAAAAAATACGATCGCATTCCTTATTCAATTCTGAAAATGGCGAATTTTTGAAATTGATGGAACGATTTTTCAAAGTATTTTTTTTACAATTATTTGTCTGGCGCTGCGTCAGGTTGCCGCGCCGCGCGCCTTGCCCAAGCATGTATTGCCAATACTACCATTGTACCAGACTTCGGTCCACGACTGGCGGCCGAGTCTCGGGTACGACTATCGCGCTAGTCTTATGCCAAGGCTCGGACCGGCCTTAGCCCAAGACCGGCACGATTGTCCTAGGTGAAGCTCGGTTACCAGTCCTGGGCCAAGCTCGGCAAATTAGTGAATTCGAAGCCTTTATTTATTTCAGATATGTGTAATATTATATTTTAATTTCACAATATTTCAAGCTATATTTCGTGTCTATCACAGCCATCTTAATATTCTGAATCGTTTGGTTTTTTTCTTCATCATTGAAGGGGGGGTAGATGGAAGTTTTGTAACGTCACCTCTGTGTGGGGAGGGGCCGAGATTTGTGATTCAGTGCGACAGGCAGGGGGGGGGGGGGGGGCAAAAAGGTGAAATTTATGGTGACGTCATTCATGGATGGGCCCCTAAATAAGATACCTGAAATTCATAATCTATATTTTAAAACTAGGGGTTGATATCATAATGAGGAATATAATCAAATAAGTTATACTAATATACAAGGATTGATAATGAATGTACTTTTATTAATATTAACAAGTATCCGCAACGAAAATCTTTAGTCTCACGAGTGGAGTAATGTTATTGAATAATTCTTATTATTGATTGGTAAATTTACACATTCACTCGTGATTGCAGTGAGTTGAATTGTAGTATTTATGTTATAGCATATAAACCGAGCACGTGACTACCCAATCGTCTAGGTTGGCATGGATAGTCGAAGACGTCACCGGTACTCTCAATTGTGCGTCCACTACGTACAGGTCACGTATATCTTTTGGGGTTCGTTTTTCGCGTGAAAAAATTTTGTTTATTCCAAAACGCTCGTGATTTTTTAAAAGCACAAGGTTGTCGGGGTGGCAGGTTCCTATTGTCATGCCATTGACAACTATCTTTTTATACTCCACATATTCTTGTTGATAATCAACGAATTTTTCTTTCAATTCACATGCGCTAAGCAAGGAATGTGGCTGCACGACAATATTTGATGTGGCATCTAATTCTGAGAGGCGGCGGAAAATTTGAGACATCGGCAGATTAGATGTTCGCACTAGCCGTTTTATTTCTCCCAAGCAGTTTTCGAAGGGGAACGCAGTAAAATCTGACAGCACAGCTCCCATGTATTCAACGTCATCAGCGACATGGATTAAATTGTAAAAATCCCTGGTTTGAGATTCAGTGCCATATAACGTAGGCATGAGTTCCACAAACTTGATGAATAGCGTCTTTGCACAATCGACCATAGTAACAGCCGAGTCTGGAACGCATAGTACACGGCAAGCTGTGTGCAGAAGTAAAAGGTGTTTGTACTTGTCGTCCGATAGCACGTCCTTAAGGGTAGGAGATACTGAAATTTGAGTGTGAAAATTTCAAAAAAATCGATTTTAGGATTTTTACGAAAATGTGTTCTTTGAACCCTTATCTTCACGTACACAAATCCTTGAACCGAAAAAAAAATTATTATGCCCCGTTCACCCAATAAAGCGTATAATGTTTCAGCAGGAGTTTTCAATTTTCCTATATTTCGGTTATTTCTTTTTCAATTTCTAAAAAAAAGTAACTTGAGATTCATTTTTCCATAGAGCTACAATACTGAGGAGTTTTACATGAGATGCTGCTAGTAATGCGTTTCCTGATTTTTCTAGATTTTATGTCCTTCGCTGAACAAAAATTGAGTCCACCGAAGAAAAAGTAGTTGTCGTAGGTCACAGGCTGCTGCGTTGCATGAAATTTCTTCAAATTTGGAGAAAATATTCTGTATGAATGTAATTTAGGAGCAAACCAATAATATTTCATGCATTTGAGTGTTAGGCATAGAAATTTTTAATTGTAAAATATTTTTTCCAAAACTATGAAAAAAAAAGTGTTACAATCACAAATTTCTATGTCTACAACTTGAATTCATGAAATATTATTGGTTTGCCCCTAAATTTCATTCATACAGAATATTTCTCCAAATTTTGAGAAATTTCATGCAACGCAGTGACCTTTACCCTACGACAACTACTTTTTCTTCAATGAACTAAATTTTTGTTCAGCGGGGGACATAAAATCTGGGAAAATCATGAACTATGTATCAAAATAGCACTTATCGACTGTAAAAGAGTCACTGAGTCATTAGAATGTTCTCTCAAAGCTTAGCAGTGATTTCGAAAAAATCATTTTCAAGGTGTATATACCCTAGGGTGGTTCTTAAATACAAAATTGACGAGTGAAGTATGGCAACCTTCAGACAAAAAATAAAAAAAAATTGTCCCCAAATATTAGATTTTTTCGAAAATTCTAACAGGTGCCTAAAGAGTCCTGAAGTTTTCTCGTTTCTTCTTTGTTTTTTCAATTTCCCTGCATTCCTCGTGAAATTTTACTTCGGAAACGACCTTCAGAATATTAAAAAAAATCCCATCGTAAGGGTGCTAATCGAAAATTCTAATATTTTCGCGTAAAATTGTGGAAAAAAATCAGGCTCAGGGGCTAACATCATAGACAGATTGACCGAAAAAATTTCCTTGATTTTTTTCTATATAGTGGAATTTTTTGGAGCAAAATTGACCCAAAATCGAATGGAAAGGAAAAAAAATCATAAGATCCAATGTTATTTAAACGAGAAACTTTGAACCTCTTTAGGCACCTATTGGAATTTTTTGAAAAATCTAATATTTAGGGACAATTTTTTTGGATTTTTTGTCTGAAAGTTGCCATGCTTCACTCCTCGAGTTGGTATTTAAGGACCACCCTAATATACCCCCATAAGACAACAACTCCAAAATGTGTTTTTCTACGGTTGGAAATCATATTGAAGTTTTTGGTCACACACTTCATCAGAGATGAGCATTGAAATTTATGTAACGAATCAATATTCTTCCAAATGTTTGTCTTCATTTTACAGAACCAGATTTACAAGTTATCAACCGTGCGATTCGCTGCCCGCAGGTCAAATTGCTTAGACTCGACAAGACCAAGTTCTTTTTTTTAACGTCACATCCTTCAAAACTATTGGTAATCTCGTCTGAAACTAGTTTGGTTCATGCAGTGATGAAAATATTGAATTTTGTGAATAATTTGAAAAAAAACTTCAAAGCGATTTATCTCAGAACTATGTTTTTGCCAATTGAAAAAGTCCCATGCGTCTGAGTTTTTGTCGAAGACTTTTGAAATTTTCAGGGTGAATTCCTACACACACTAGCTACAAACCCACGTTAGATTTTGGAAATCGAGACAAAATTACGGATTTTAGAAAAAATAATTGAAATGATATTTTTTTTTTTCATAAAAAAAATTGTCGAAATCAAAGTATCGTAGCTATCTCTAAAAACCAACGTGGGTTTGTGGCTTACGCATCCTCAAATATGTGTGTGCAAGCTCAGCAAGATTCAAAAATAATTGAGACGCATGGGAGGTTTTCAAATAAAGGCTTTTTCAGAAGCATTATGGGGAGTAACTCTGTACTTATTGTTTCAAATGACTTGAAATTTGCACAATGTCTATGTTTTGAGATGGCAAACATGTGTGTCAAACCTCATTTGAAAATTGCAATTGGTTCAGATGAGCAGTTTTCAGTATCTCCTACCCTTAAGCACGAACGGACCACAGTATAGTAGGACAAACCGAAACTGCGTTGCTTTCCAATTCGACAAATCCATGAAATTGAACGATTTTCTCTGAAATTCGAACGGAATGTGTGGTCTCAACAGATTCAATATATCTGCTAGAGTCTGCCTTTGTAATACGCTTATTATGGATAGTGGGTTTCCGCCTTGCCACTTCTCCAGCAAAGCCTTCATGACACCAATGAACCACAAATGCATAATATCCAATAGTACTGCACGCACAATATCGAAATGTGGTATACTCAGTAAAGGCGATACCTGACCTGGCTTATGATGGTTTCCATCAATTCTAGCTCTAAAAGTATCGTGGGTCCGTAGAGCACAATCAGTTCTACTATAAATTCTTCGGTAATCAACGGATATTCCTTTCACAGTACATCTCTCACATGCATACAACCCATATGACCTTTCATGCATTTCATGAATGCACGAGCAGGTGTGTCACAGATAATGGCTTTGACTTGGAAATTATAGTGTTTTCCTCGAATGGTGATACCGTGTTGTGTTAAAGATGCAGCCTCTGTTACAAAATCTTTTAAATATACATTCGCATTCGCTGGTTTAGATTTTCCGCAGTACATACCAATAATGAAGGGTCGACTGGTATGTCTATCAGAATAAACTTTGGCTAGAATTGGCCAACACTCTACTGTGGATTTCCGATATAATGGCAGCCCATCAATGTTTACCAGAACTTCAATTGTTCTTTCGACGAATATGTCTGGTACAATGCGCTTCGCTAATTCTTTGAGTCCGAGATATACATATTTTCCATATCCACGAAGACCTTCTATAATTCGTATAGCATTCTGGTTCAATCTCATGGTTCCTGGAAGGGTTTCAGCAGTTTGAGGAAGGTTTCTATGTCCATTCTCACGCAAAATTTTCAGGAGCTCAGTTATTGTCCTATTCTTCAAGTTTCCAATGTTCTGCGCCGCCCATAGCCTCAGATCCCTCTGCAAGTCACATACACCCTCCTGATTTTCCCTGTAGAGTGAGAATTGGTTTAACGATCTCCAAAAAAAGGTCTGATATGATTTTTCGCCAAGTCCACTCGTTTGATAGTTATTCAAGGAATGAAATAAGCAGCGTTTTCAAGATTGATAAAATTTCACTAACTATTCGACTGGCTCATTTAGCCCTGATAAATTATCACTATCATCGTCATCAGAAGTATGTTGAACATCACCATCATCTTCATCGTTATCATGGCCTGGCTGGTCCCTAATTACATGCTCCTCGTCACCTTGTTGACTGGGTGCTTCAGTCTCGTCGAGGCTGATATATTCTTCAGCATTGCCTACGCTAGTTTCATCAAGCTGTCAAAAAAGGTAAATCAATATTCGAACTTCGAATTTATAGATATTTGGACTAAATTTTGTGAAACATTGCAGAACGAATGTAGTATGTATGTAGTACTTTAGATTGTTCGTTTGCAGAGTATGATGATTCTCCCATTGATTCTTCATTGGAACTTGTAGAAGATCCGTACTTTCGTTTGGTGAGAGCACGATGCTTTTTTACGCGGTCATATGCGTTCAGCATGTCGAGCGAATATGACTTTACCACTACTAACAATTAAAAAACGCCGCCTGTCATCTGTTGTCTGTAGCGGCCGCCATTTCATCCAAGCATGATAGCGTTCATTTTTCTTTTTAGCGTCTTCTGTTCTTCAAATTTAACAGCTAACACGCGATTTGTATTTTTGATAACAACGTTTTAAGTTTTGCGTTAAGTGAGGTTAGAGGCCATGATAAATTTGAGAATACATCTGCTCCTTGCCGCCGAGAATTTTAGTGTCGTTTTCCACACAATCGTGAAAGTTCGCTCAATAGTGAAGTAAACAAAATTAAGGTAATTGAAAAAAATGAGCTATCATTATTTTGATTCCAATGATACAATACTCACGTTTACAGTGTTCCATTTGTGTTTAATTAGGAAAATGAGTATCAGAGCAAGCTCCACCCACATAATCAGCGCCGTGCCTAGACGATCTCGCGCCCTGGGCAGTATGAAATCAAATGCCCCCCCCCCCCCCCCGCTTGCGTCCGGGAAACAATAGAATACACGAAACTGGAGCGAATTTGATTCGGTTAGATCTTAATTTTGGAAAAAAATTTGATCTCAATGGGTTTTGGGAGATTTATTTAGACCTACTTAAACCTGGCTAGATCTAACATATTAGGTCAAAGTGTATCTAGTCAGATTTGTTCAGATCTAACATGACCCAAACACGGATCTATAGAGATATAAATAGATATCAGGAGATCTATTCAGCTCTATTTTTTCCAAAAATTTTTCATCTCACTGGATCAAATTTGATCTGATTCATTTTTTCTCGGGCCATACTAAAAAAGTTTCAATTTGAAACTGAACACTAGCACCATAGTTCGGCTGATTTACGAGGCCCTGCGCAAGCAGAGGACTGTAGTTAAAACAAGAACAACCGCAAAGTTCTATACTGCGGGGTACGTATACAACGTGGTCACAAATACTGCCTGTCAGAATACGATTTAATTACGAAATATATTCAATACAATCTGAAAAGCTCGAATTGAAACGAAAAAAAGAAACGAACTGTGAGCTTCAATGCGCCCCCCCTAAAGATGGAGCCCTGGGCCAGAGCCCCGTGGGCCCATGCCTAGGCATGGCGCTGTGCGTGGGCTATATAAAGCGTCGTTCGTGCCGTACAGCAGTATGAACAAGGCGGGCAGTAGTTGACGTTAGAGCCGTGGCAGGACCCTTGCGTTTTCATCATACAAGCTCACGAATACCGACTTACTACGCCGACAAAGTTAGTATCGATTCTTCCTCCGAAAAGGTAAGATTGAAATATCAGTAGTGTTCCTTTGGTTTGTGTTGCATTAGGACGTGCGTGTTATGATCAGCGATGCTGAGAAAAAAGCTGTCATGCCAGTGAGAGGTGTTATCGGTGTTATAGGTGTTATTTGCGATCATATCACATGAGTGTTGTTTGACAATTGGTTAAAAATTTACACAACGATTTTTTTCATTCCGCACAACATTGATCATTCTAGCAGAAACAAAAATACAAAGAACACAAATATCATGTACAAAATGCTGCAAAATGTCAGTTAAAGAATCCCTGTTAGAAATTCCATTAGAAACGGATAGGATGTGAATTCTATCCGTTGCTTCTCGTTCTAGTATGTGTTTTTATCACTGCTTTTACTGACAGAAGCAGATTAAAACTATTATACATGCATTTTCGTACAACAACGTATAGGAACGACATTCGAATCTATCTGGTTCTTGACGCAGGCATAGATAGCCGTAATAATGAGAAAATACAAACAGGAAACCTATCCGCATTCATCCGCGTGGACTCTAATCGTATTTGTCCGGAGAACCGGATACAAATGTATCTGTTGATATATAGTCTAAGTACTACTGTCTGTTTGTGTGCGCAATGCCAGACAGAACACGGTATCGTTTTATGCGCCCCAACTGTATCCGACGCTATGCATACATATTAGGATGGCCGTTAAAAATTTGATTTTAAACAAAAAAAAATTCTTTTAAATTTTCAGAATTAAAAAAAAAAAATTTGTTTTCTGTTTTCCATCAGTTTTGGATCAAATCTGCATATTTTGTGAGACATTTCGAAATAACTGCGGATTCCTCGAAATAAAAACTATGGTCGTCTTGCGCCAGTGTTCTTTACGTTTTTTTCACCTAAAGCAAATTTCCCTCATGCACGCACACTCCTAAGAAAACATGTTAATGAAAACTTCCGATCGCTTCGCTTCGGCATAGTGCGCGTTGAGCTTTATGTGTTTAATTCACAAACGCTGTAACACACTTAGCTTCGGAGTGATAAATTGAAATGTGTGAGCAATGCGTGCACGAATCTGTGCCATTTACAACGGGCTTGCAGATTCGATTCGGTGACGTCCAAAGATGCGTATACATGCTGACAGATCTTGTTGCCGAAGTCGCAGTCAGAAGCGACGATTTCGACTGCATATGAGCAATGCAGATAAGAAGCGTTACATTTTACTACGGAATTACAGATCCGATCCGATGAAGTTCGAAGATGCGCACACATGCAGATGAATATGATCGCGGAAGTCACAGACAGGAGCGATAGAATCCGACGCGCGAGCAATGCGAATAGGAACCGTTACATTATAGAGCGGGCTTGCAGAGCAAATCCGTTAAAGTTCGAGGATGCGTGTGAATCCGGATAGATCTGGTAGCCGAAGTTGCAGTCAGAAGCGATCGAAGTTTATTACGTGAGCAATGCATACAAGAACCGACATATTATGAAGAGGGATTGCAGATCCGATCCGGTGACGTTCAAAGATGCGTGTCTATGCTCATAGATTTAGTAGCCGAAGTCGCAGTCAAAAGCACTGAAATTTGATTGCACGAACAATGCGGACAGCAGCCGTTACTTTAAGAATTGGAATTGTAGTTCAGATCCAACCGAGTTCGCATGTACGTATTGATACGGATAGATCTGGTATACGGCATTGCAGTAATGAATGAAACGAGTTCGATTCTCACGGAATTGCGACCTCCAACTGTTAGATTGTATCGCGGAATTACGGATAGGATCTGATAACCAAAAGCGACGCGTACAGAGACAAATACGTATTTCATCTGAAACTCCTGGCAGAAGCGAAGACCTTAGGGTGCGCACAGAAAGGCGAACCAAAATCTTTAATATCTATATACGTTATGACAGACAAATACAGATGGACCATTAGAATTCAGATAGCTTACGTTAAAGATATATAGCTGTGCAGATATCAGACGTATAGACACGCATTGAAATACACTCATCGATTATCTCTCGCAGATGGAGCGGATAGGATTCCGTTAAATTCTCATAAGTTTGACATGAAAATTCTGTGAGCTTCTGATGGTTTTCTGTTGGAATTTTTAACAGGGATGAAAGTAACAGTCAAGATTGGGAATATGTACGGTATAGAGGAATGGGAATCAGCCAATGTTATCAAGCATCTAAATGTGTTCAACGCGAAGTTCAAAGAAACACACTAACCAGATGAGAAATTGTACACAGAACTTCATGTTTGTAATCATAAAAACGGAGGTATTGATCTATTGATATTATACTATACATAAAAGCATGCTCAACACATATAAAAGTTACAAGTACACAGTACACACACTTATAATGTCTTTAAGGATTGGTTATAGGTTAACGAAATCACATTGACCAGATAAGAAATATCACACAGAACTTCAAGATTGGACTTATGATAACACAGGTATGTATCTATTACTATTATACTATACATTGTGACGTTGCAGATTAGCTGCCGTCACAAGAGTACCTAAATTGCATTCCTTTTTATTAGTTATACCGCGAGAGAGAGTTTACCACCGTCTAGACCCTCGGGATACAAGTGACACACCTAGAATAAGCAATAGAATTAGACTAATTTGGAGTGTTTTTCTGTTAATGTAACGCGAGAGAGAGAGAGAGAGAACGAGGATGACGAAGACGACGATCCTGAACTTCCGCTGCGAGAACTTCCGCTGCAGAGATGACAACAACGGTACGCAATCCGGTACAGGATCCAGTACCACGGACAGTACCACAATATCTACGCGGAGGACTGTAGACCTTGGCCGAATATCGCTAGGTGGTGAACAGGGCTCGCATAAAGCCTCCCGCCAGCGGATGCATCTTGCGACCCAGCATCTGGTTGATGCGTCGAGTGCAACCAGCTTCCATCACCCGCTCCAATCTACCATTACCGACTCACGCAAGGTCCGGCATAAGGACCAGTGAGTAACGTTATCGCCGAAGGACGTATGACGTGCGAATGGACAAGGATAGTGTCCCGCGTACTCTGGTTAGGAAGAGGTGGAGGTCCAGACGGAACACCTAACACGGCCAGCAGTCTGCAGACGGGTCGTCTAAAGAAGAGATGACTGCTGTGGAGTACGTCCCCAGGTGATTGGTATCGGTTGGACGGTATCGCTCAGCAAGAACCAAGGTCACATCCTCCCGCCATCATCTCGCCGCTGAAATAACGTCGAACGGCGGTTCTGCCGCGGAGAAGCACGGAGACCTACCGCCTAACGTCAGGCAACCCGAGGACGCCTTGAGCCGATCAGCTGACGAGCTGATCGCTCGACAAGCATGCTCGCAGGACCAATGAGCTAATTAGCCGTTCCTGATAGTTCCTCTATTCCGAGTCAAGGGAATATCGTCGAGACTCACCGAGTTACATCCGGGACTCATCACTTCTACGTTTCGCCTAGTCGAGCTAAGACGAATATCAGAATCTCTCTCGCAGTTAAAGTAAAATACAGTAAAGCCAAATAAAGTAAAGTTAAAAGTTATAGTTAAGTTAGGAGTTATCAGTGTGTGCTACACGCCGCTCTTCGATAAGGTAAGGTCTCTATGATCTATAATAGCTAATTAAGCCACAATACTGGATCTGGATTTCTATTTGCTCCATTTTATTAGATTTTCTTTGTACCGCGTGCAGCCTACGGGCCACGTAGTCGTCCATTATCTCAGATAAAGAAATTCAGTGAGAGCATTTCTTAATTGGCCGTAGTAACTTGAATATCTGTTTCGCTTAATAATTCTCTGCTTAAATTGGTCTGATCTATTGGCTTGCTTTGCTTACGATTTGTTAATAATATTTGAGAGCTTGTTCTTGCTTTAATTCTCGCTTTGAGAATATCTAATTCTTTGATTTATCACTATCTTTGATTTAGTAGTTTATTAGTAATTAATTAGAATAATAGTGCATGGTGTGTCGCTTATACTCCAACTCCCCGAGGGTTGGCTGAACGTAGTTAGTCATAGTTTTAAGTTGTTCATTTATTAATTTGTTCTATTACTCCTTTATTCTGTTAATTCCTATATTCTGTTCATTCTACTCCGATATCTCTGATCGTACTATATAAACTGCGTAATCTTCTGCTTTTCACTATATTGCGTTATAATAAGTTTCCTAATTTCTGTGCTATAATTAATTAGTTTATTGCTTACCGTAGATTCATCAAAATTATTTATTGAGTTCTGTAACGCCAAATAATTATCATTAACGCTAGCGAGCCGCATTAGAAAATTTGCTATAGAGTATCGTATCGCTCGGTGATACGTAGCCTGGAAAGTAGTTTAGCTTGGATTATATCGCTTCTACGGCTCTCGCTAGCTAACCGGCGTGTTTACGTTTTTTATACTGCTGCGCCGCAGAATCAGGCTCAATAATATTCTTCTTTTGTCAAGCTAGTAAATTCTAACGTATTATTCCAATCGTCATTTCCACCTATTATTCGCAACGAACATTCTAATAATTATTTCTGTGTAATTTGATATAGTCAGTTCTAAGTGAATCTCTTTGTTATCGCAGATACGATTGTTAACGCTCACAAATACGAACAATATACGAAATCGTAGATTTCATTGAAGGAAGTTATATCTGGTGTTCTATATTTTATTAATTAGTAAGGTGAATCCACCCACTCTACCATTATCGCTGCATATCTGAGCTAACCGAGGCTTTAAGGCCGTCGTTCCGGTAGTATAATCAGTAGTTGAGTATCTCTGACATTTAGCAGGTTTTTTGTGAAAACGACACTTAGGTGTCTGGCGCCCAACACTATCTCAGATTTTCTTTAAATTAGTATTTTATCCAAGGAACGCCGTAGGGTGCGGAGTGTACTCTGAAACTCCGTTACAACATAAAGGCATGCTTAACACATAATGAGGTTACAAATACTCACACTAATAATATCTTGCATGATTAGTAATAGGCAAGGCCCGGATTTTCGTGCTGGATTCGTCACGGCAAGATCGCGAGCGCTCGGAAAAATGAGCGTGGTTCAATTTTTTTAGGGACTTTGAAATATTTACTAATTCTAGGACATAGAAGGCACAAATATTCTAAGATTTGAACGCTAGTGTTCTAAACTGGGATGGAAAAATTTTAAAAACTTCAAGTGGAAAAAATAAAGAACGGCTACCAGTTGTATTAAGTTGTGGATAAATTGAAAAAATGTTAGCGATCCCAGTACCAGATGATGGTACAGGACAGTCTCAAGCTGATGCAATGTTTGACGCTATTATTGAATGGGGTATTCCTGACTGTATTAAAGCTCTTTGCTGTGATACTACTGCTGCAAATCTGGGATCAAGTAAAGGAGCTGCAGTTTTACTTGAACAGTTGCTTGAAAAAAAACTACTATATTTGCCTTGCAGGCATCACATATTTGAACTCATTCTGAGGGATGTTTTTGAACTTAAAATACCTACAACTTAAGGTCCTGATGTACCTTTGTTCAAAAGATTTCGAGAGCATTGGGTAGAAATTGATACAAGTCAATATTCTACTGGCGTTGAAGACTCGTACGTGCAAAACAAACTAAAAAATCACATTGGAGATATCAATCAATTTATTCAAAAGCAACTAGATTCTGAACAACCAAGAGAAGACTACAGAGAACTTTTGGAGCTTGTTCAGATATTTATTGGTGAAGTTCCGTGCAGTGAAGTAAGATTTAGAAAACCGGGTGCATTCCATCACGCTAGATGGATGTCAAAGGCCATATATACTATAAAAATATTCTTATTTCATAAACAATTCAGAATGACGGTGAAATTAATCAAATCAATTTCTGAAATTTGTATTTTCATTGCTACAGTGTATATCAAAGCATGGTTTACTTGTCCTCTAGCATCTGAAGCTCCAAATAATGATTTATAATTTTTAAAAGAACTTATTGATTATGAATTGACAGATGCTAAAATATCTGAAGTGGCATTGAAGAAATTTAGCAAGCATTTGTGGTATTTAAATCCAGAAACTGCAGCTATGGCGTTTTTTGACGAAAGAATATCACTAAACATTAAGAACCAGATGGTGATTATGTTGAAAAGTATTGACAAAAGTTCAGAAAATTTGAAACGCTTCGAAATTGAAAATATTAGAGATGTATATAACTGGAACATTGCTTCATTCGTATCATCAAGATCACTCCAGTTTTTCAAACGATTTGGAATAAATACAGATTTTTTGAATTTAAATTCGTCTGAGTGGTGTCGAAATGAAGATTATCAGAAGGGTTTGCGATGGGTAAGAAGTTTGGAGGTTGTTAATGATATTGCTAAGCGTGCAGTGAAACTAATTGAAGAATATTATAGTATACTAAGCAAGGATCCAGAGCAGCAGCCATTTATAGTTCAATTTTTATCAGAATATAAGCAATATTATGCTGATACTCGAAAATCTGCGATTATTGAAAATATGAAAATGGATCAAGGCTAAGTATCCAAATGGTATCATATTTCATCTGTACTTTCATTTTATTATCTTGAAAATTAGAAAACTATCTGTTTTATTAATTGAAAAATCACACATATTGATCACAATTCCGAGAATAACATTGTATTTGCTTTTTGCTGATCATAAATAAAAAGTTCACAAGAAAAATTTGATATATTACATAAAATAAGTATTTACTTAATAATTGTACTTGATAATATTAATAATTATATAATAATTAAACTTTGAGCTCGAATAACTCTTAAGGCAATAGATTCAACGAAAAATTATGAGAGACCTTTTTTGTAGAGCGTTGAATTTGCAATTAAACATGACGCGAATCATTACTTTTGATTCATTTGTCGCTGAGTTATGAAATTCTAAAAAAAAATGGAATTTTTTCCATGTTATTTCCGTAAGAAACTTAGGTTGGAGTGCGGACTATCTTAAAGTTAATATTAAGAGCTCAAACTTTCAGAGAATTTTTTTTAATCAATTTGGAAGCATTTGAGCCCCTGGGAACAAAGAAATTCGAAAACATCCCTATTAAGGACCACCCTAGTGTTCATATCATCTTCCGAAAACGGATAAAATGAGCTCGTACACAAAGTGTACACCCATGCGCACACATGAACACCGCAATTTCCCACAGAATTGCGGTTGCCTGCTGATGATAATTGCAAAGTAACATCTGACGGAATCGAGAGAGTCCAGTTTTGCCAACGCGTAATTTTTTTGGAGCGAGCAACGCGATACGACTCCACAAAACTACATAATCCGTCGATCAAACCTGGAGGTGGCCTACCGTACAAGGAATCGATGTATAAAAATAGTTTATGGGGAAACACTACTATTAGTAACGTCCAATGGCTTCGGAAATGGACTGGCCAAAGCCATACGTCGTACGCCGAAATATCTTGCATTTCCGTCCATCTTTGGAAGCCTATACTTATCGAACCTTCCAGTATCTTTTCCGTAAAAAAGGATTCAAAAGCCAATACTTTCATACCATTATCATTTGCAAAATCTTGTGCCAGTACACAAAAGCCGTTAACGATATTGTCATCCAGCCATTCGCACGGCAACAAAGTTTTGAGCGAGTCTACTGTAAGAAGAATACCGGCGAAATTGATATTTTGTGGATTCTGTGTAAAATTTGATGGGTAAGCTAATGTCGGCGCGAACAATGCTTCGTTATCGTCATCACAAAACACTGGCATATTCGTTATGAGTGACGGTTCACAAAAAGCCGCATCATTGACTCGCATTGCTTTAGAAATGTGATGATCATTAGATGTATTGTGATCAGAAGGGAGCATGAATAACGTTTGTTCGCTACTGACATGACAAGGACTTGAATCAGGCATATTTCGACTTGACACGTCATCGCTCTCCATTTTGACATCTGTCAAATCTAGTATAGAGTTTTCTACACGCTCCGCCGATTTGTGGATGTCAACTTTATGCGAAGATACGACTTTTTTGGACCTGAAGTAAGTTTGTGATTTTCGTTTTTTCATCCAAGTTTCCTCTTCTAGTTCAAAATTATTTCTATTCTTGCGGGTTTGGGGCTCGGTTTTAAGAGAGAACCGCCTTTCGCGAAGACGAGGTATGAGATAGGATTCCATTTTCTGAACAAATCTATGTGCCGAGATATCTAGGCTTCTATCGAAAATATCCTTTTTAACTATTTTAAACCAGTTTTCCACACTGGCATTACTATCACGCGATAATCCAAACTTTTGCAGCGTAATAGCAGACCAGAGTGGAAAGAATGGAAGCAAATGCTCAGGCAAATACGCGACGAAATCCCAGCAGTAATAGTCATTATTCGCAAAGTTTGCAATAGTTACTTTTTCGAGTTCATTATCGCGAATGCATTTGAAAAATAACCAAAATGGTGAGCTGTGGCGCAATAGATGCGTTGGCTCCGTGTCACTCACTAATTATTCTGGATCCGTTTGCCCTACGGTGTCAATGTCGAATAAATCATTATAATTGGTATCTCTTTCGGTATTTTTGATACCTTCTACAAGTCTGTCGAACTCACCACATTTTTCTCCGCGATCAGAAACGCGTACAGCTGCACGAAAAACAGCCTCCGCAGTGTTCAGGTCTGAACAATGGATTAATTGCGTGATCAATGCCGCAGCCAGATTTCTCTGTTCCGCAAAGCGAAACAAAGTTTTGACTTTTCTCATTACCGTGCGTCATGTATGTGTAGAACACACGTGTACTTTTGTAATCTTCGGAACTGCGGCGTACTTATCGTTTGAGAGATCATATTCCAAGTTTAAATATTGTATCAGAGACATGTCGTTAAAACCTTTCAGTACCGATTGTATTAGGCTCAAGCTAGAGTCGGTTTCGATCTTGTCAATGACTACGCGGCGGCTGGTCATTTGCCTTAATGTGTGGTTGAACACAGCAAGAAACATGGAGATATACGGAATGTTGTGCACACTGAAAATAATTCCGCAATCGGCAACGGTGCGCACTCTTTGTTCCCGGGTACTATGAGCGCATAATAATAAATTGATTTTGTAACATCACATGGACGAGCAATAATTGAGCCTGTTGCATCTAAATTACAAAAGATCGGTTTTTGTGTAGAGAGAAGGTACAAAATCTGCTGCTCGGTGAATAAAATGAGGTAGAACGGCTCTATACAGTGCCCTTGTATGTATCCCTTACAAAATTTACCAGGCCACGATTCTTTGAATTGTTTGCTCAACTTTTTCAAGAAAACTGTTGAATCTTTATCAAGGTCATTTTTAGTGTGATTTTCACTCGACATTTTTTGAAGAAGCATTAAGCTAGGCGCATCATTCCGATTCCCGGACACCAAAACATCTTCAGCTACATTTGCGAACATTTTCAATTTTAACGCGCTGAGTGCATGCCCCTCTAATTCTTTTCCAATTATTTATCTGTCGCTTTCCCTAATGAACCGACGATGAATTTCCCCACTGGCATGGCAGATTTTTTTATTTAGGTGTACCTCAACTCGTATATCGTGGAAAGGGTGAATGATACGCGTAACTACTTTGAATCTGAACTCGACACAAGATGTATTTTTGCAGTGAGCAGCGGCATGAAAGTAATAGCGATATGTGCGTGTTACATTTATGCCACTGAAAGGCAATCACGCAATGGGGATATTGGAGCTTGAAATATTTTTTAAACTCGTCACACGAACCTTTTTTCAGTCGCATTCCGTCAGTTGTCCAAAAACGCTCCCAAAAATCGTGAGGAATTAACATTTCACCATCAACATTATCAATCGATGATGTGCTCGATTCATGGTGATATTCGCTTGAGTTGAAGCTTATTTCCCTTTCATAAATATTGCACGAGTCTTTCTGGCAAACTCACAGGGGATGTGTTCTTTCAAGCTTAAGAGATTCTCCGTTATTTTAGTTATATTTTGAGCGCGTAATTTGTATGGCGACTTGCCATAAATCCACCTATAACGATTGTTGCAGAGAATTTTCTTAGCACCACCCAGTAAATGGCAGTGAAAATAATCAATTGGAACGCTATTGATTAGATCAAACTTAGGGACTTTCAAGAGGATTGTAGTACCAACGTGATGTTCCGGATGTACTTTATTTCTAAACGAAAGATCAGTTCGTTTTTGAAAATGTTCGGTTTCGACAAAACACATGACTCTCTGGATCATTTGACCTTTAAGATTACATTTGGTGCAAGAGAAATAACCTGAATGACCTTTAATTGATAACATATGGGACTTAGCCGGTGTATCGCATATTAACATACCCAATGTAAAACTATAACGAGTAGAATTCAATAATATTCCGTTGGTTGACAATTCAATACATTCATTTACAAAATCAGTCAAAAAATCATTTGCATTAGGTTTGTCATTCCCATAATATAAAGCTGCCATGAATACTTTATCATTAATAGTTCTGACTGAGAAAACCGAAAATAATATTGGCCAGAACGAACTACTTGTACTCTTGAACAATGGTAGGCCATCAATATTCACAGCTATCGAGATTTCTTAGCCCGATACCATATCTATATTAAGTTTTGTGAACACACGATTCAATATTTCCGAAATACCAAAATAATAGTAGAGTCCAGAACCGAGGTTCTTGATGGTCGTAGTGCTTGGTGTATTAAGAAGTGTTCTTGGATCTTTTGGCAAATAATTATACGTTGGTTCATCCCTCAAGATATCTAATAATTTACCGAGAGTTGATATAGGTACGTTATTATCAATGGCCCATTTTTTTAAATTCGAGCCAAAGTCGAGATTTCTAGCATTATTTTCATCAAAGTAATTTATAATAGATTTATTGGCTTCAATATGTACTTCGTTGTTATGACCATTGATATCATTTGTATCAACAATATCGTTCATATTTAAAAGATGATCATTTAATCCAGCAATAATATCAGAATGATGACTAGGATTATCGATAATATTATTTGAGGATACATGGTCTATTTCGGTAGGTACATGAAAACCATTATGTGTCCTTTCTTCTGGTTCCACTGAATAATTAGTATCACGAGCATTGAGCAGTGTCAAGGATTGATTTAATTTTTTTTCAGCTGTCTGCAAAACTTACTCTTTCTGTTTAATTTGTCCATTTTGTTATTGATTCGAGCTGTCTATGTACTGTCAAATAATCTTCGGTTGGTTCTTGCTCTCTTTGTGAGTTCATGAATTGGGCTGAAAAGATTACGTAGGACGGATTTTGGTGAATATCAGAGGTCAGTGAGCAATTTTGGAGTTGATTTCAACTGAATATTTTTCAAAGACGGCTTTCGAAGGCACTTCAGCCGCAAGAAAATAGATTTCCGAGGATAATTGTTAGAATATGATTATATAGTTCAGTCTTTTGAATAAAGGCGCTAGCCGCCATGTTTAGTATAGCATGCGTAGTAAGATACTAAAGTAAGTCCGTTTCCGTCATACAATATAAAATTGAAGAAGCACGAGGCAGAAGCACTGTAAAGGGAGGAAAAACACTGTTCTTTAATCATTAAATAATTATTCAATCACATCCCGTGTCGTTATTTAAACATACCTGCAACAATAATTTTGAAGAATCAGGGAATCTGATTTAAACAAGTGCACCAGGTCCGAATTGTGATGTAGCACTTATCACCGGGTTGAAAATTGCAGAATACGCCTCAAATGGAAACTCGGTAGAAATTTTCACTTGATCATTCGGCTTGTTACATAGTTAGGTATTATTGTAGACCAAGAATTTCCAGTGAAATTCGGAAAAAAGTTTTATTTTCTTAATTATATCTCTGCGTGACAGCACCACGCAGGGGCCTCGTGATGGCGGCTCGGACGACATCGTCATATAATACTGCTTATGATTTAAGCATACGTGTTCCCTAGCAGTGAAAACTTAATCTCCTGCAATTCTATACTAACGATAGAACCTAAGAAGCCTTTGAGATTTATGTTTTTCGTCCAAATAAGAGCACGGCGTGTAATTCTGGAAATCACTGTCGTAAGCAGATACCCAGGGGCAGATTAGGTTTTACCGCCGCCCTAGCTAGACATGCGCGCAGAAGCCGCCGTTTGCACGCAGACGTGGGTTAGGTGAAATGAAATAATATACCTGACAGATTAGAAGTGATTATTATTAGTATTTTCTCAATTTTTTTAATTTGAAAAATTTAATTGAAAAAATAAAAAATTAATTCTCTGATCGGAATATTTTCTGTTCTATTTCATTGAATAACTAATACTATTTCCTGTACAATTGAAATACTTTTGTATGTCATTCAATCTTTCCAAAATGTATATTTTTAGCCAGAGAAATACAAAGCTGAAGTAACGAAAATTAATTTTTCATTTTTCCATGTATACATACGGTAGCAGCCCTAATCATTTTCTGAACGGATCTACATTTTACGCAGATTTTTTTTACATAATTTGGAACAATATTTTCGGTCGCCCCGTGAAATCGAAAGGTAAGGTGGAAAATGTGTTTATATATATATAAAGTAGTTATATAACGAACTTCTGTATGCTGACTGTGGCGATCAGCGCATACATTGTAATAAATATATCGAGTCTTTTTCTAACGACAATCTGGAAGCTGGATATAATTAACAAAATAAAACTTTTTTTCGAATTTTACTGGTTTCTTGGTCTACAACAATACCTATGTAACAAGTCGAATGACCAAGTGAAAATTCGATCCGAGCTTCCAATTTCAAGTAAAGGCGTATTCTACAATTTTCATCCCGGTAATAAGTGCTGCATATAACCTTAAATATGTCAAGGTGGAATACTTGAATTTTTCTATTTTTAATTGGAACAGTGATATGCCAGGATCGATTAAAATCAACGCGCACTATACCGAAGCGAAACGATGCGAAGGTCTCGGAAGAGAAAGAAGAACGTATCAGAAGTGAAACGAAGGTAACGGGAACAAAACGAACCGATACGCTTATTTTTCTTCCGATCGCTTCGTTTCGTTTCTTCTCGCTTCGGCATAGTGCGAAAACGTATATAATATTCAGGAAGGCATTATTGGCTGAAAATCTAGTTTCTTTCGCCATGTGGCGATGTGAACGTTACCGAGGCATGTTCGCCACGTGTTGATTTATAGGTGATATTACCGAATTCTAAGTTGACGATCAAAAATTTAAGCAGGATAATTCACACCTAGCATCTGTAATAATAAATATGGTAAACTTACTTGTGATCATATGATGATGCCGCTCACACAACACGATGCCACCCAGATGCACTATTTCAATTGAATACGATTGAAAATCAGCACACTGACGCTCGTACCTCGTGCCAAACAGTGCCAAAGATTCCGAATTTCCGAGGGGACGCGCCTGCGTAGTCCGGAATTGAGAGGAAGCAGCTAGCGCCACTACATGCTAATTCTTCGAACTACACCTCAGGCACGGCCGAATTCATAAAAACACCTGGTGTTTTTGATTATTAGATCTAAATTCTTGCTTATTGATGAGCAATTGGACAGTCCATATTTCAGAATACTGAAATTGGTTGTCCCTCTTCATCCGTATATGTTTCGTATCCGATATAAATATGTTGGACCATATGTGTGAAATGGACAGGGCCCTTGGATATATTTCGCCGGCTACGGGTCTTAAGGCGAATTGTAACGTTTGTCTAAACTTTAAACCTAGAAAACGGGAATCGTGAATTCTCCGAAACTAATGAATCAATTGGGATGAAAACTTCGAGGGATTACACATAATTGTGACAGAAAGTGGCTGATTATTTCACTTTTTCAAAATGTGCCAAAAATTTTCAGGAATTGATGTACAGTACTACGTCGTTATAAACGCCCTCGTTATAAGCGAATTTCCCTTTCGTTCCACTTGAGCGAACTTTATAGCTTCTCCCACTCTACCTGTATACGTAAGGTACTCCCAGTGGCGATGCTCACTGACACACTGGCGCATGTGCAATTTTCCAGTAGTGGGGGAATGGTTCGGCGACGAATTTCTTGGAATCCTATTCCCCTAACCGCCCTAACAGTCGCTTATAACGAGGTAGTCACTGCTGGGTAATATTTGAAATACTTTCATTTCAAATAGACATTTAAAATGTAAAATGCCATTTTACATTTTACATTTTGAATATGTTTGAACAAAGCATTCCCATTTTATATTTTAAATGTAAAAAATATGCATTTAGCCATTCGTCAAATGGTTAAATTTTCGCTGGATTCCGTATTCGATATTAGCATATTACAGATAAATTATCGGCACTTCCGCATCAACCGACCTATCGAGAATCAAATTCTGAGAGTCGTCGCACCACGTAGTCAGTAGTCACGTGGTTCATGGTTGGTATCACTGAAGTATAGTTATATTTCAGTGGTTGGTAAATGAGCTAAATTCCCTGCCCGGCAGTCGACACTCGACACGCGTTCAAACATAAACTATATGCTAATGCTATATTGGCTATATAACAGTAATCACTAGTCAGTACAAATAATCTAATTTCATAATATGGAAACTTCGGGCGATAACGCACAAGATGAAAGTGATACTGGCAGCAACGCCAGCAACCGTACAATATCGTCAATACCATTAATATTAGATGGAAAATTTTTCAAAATTGTTCATCAAGACAAAGGGAACGTTCAGGCAGAATGCACTCAGTGTAAACGAAAAATAAAAGGGCGGATAGACGCAACAACAAACTTTCTGAATCATTTGAAGGTAAGAGTCTTAAGTACTACAATAATTAACATGTTGGAATGTTGGAACTGCAGCAATATTCATCTTATACTTATATTTTTGGGTTCGATCACATAAATAAAATTTGAGCTTGAGTCAAAACATAAATTCTAGAAACTGATCGTTTACGTTTTGTTGTTATAGATAAAAGGTCACAGGATCCAAGAATATGCTGAATACAAAATTGACAAAGCTAAAAATCCACGAAAAAGGCGACTGGGAAGTGACAACGATCAAGGATTTCCAAAGGCAGAGTGCGGCTTTAGCTTGCCGAAGATTTAAGGGCAGTCACACGTATGATAGAATTGCCGACTTGATTCATGATATTCACAACGAATTTAAACTTAGTCCTACAAAAGTTCTGAAAACCACAACTGATAACGCTGCAAACATGGTCAAAGCTTTCACAACATTCAGTCAGCCTAAAGACTCAAGTACTTTCGATGATGTTGATGAGGACGACGAAGATGAGATAATCATAACCGGAATTTCGGACGATGACTCCAATTCCGCTAGACTCCTACCCGAACACCAACGATGTGCAAGCCACACCCTCAATCTGATAGCTTCTGTCGACATTAAAGCAGCATTAAAAGAGCCCCCCGTCAACAGTGGGGTGAGCTACAATCGTTCGCACCATTCTGCCTTTGGTAAATGCTCCGCTATTTGGAATTTGACATCAAGGTCTCCTAAAGCGGCAGAGAAATATGTTGATATCACAGGAAAGGCATCAGGTTTTCCCTGTCCCACTCGCTGGAATTCGACCTATGATTGCTTACTTGATTTGATAAAAGTCAAATGTTCTCTCAATAACTTGTGCAGCGCATTTGTGACGGACGGTGTGGGTAGAGTGGTTAATGATCCGAACGGTTCTATTGACAAGCGAGGACCTGTCGACTATTAGGATACCCGTCACATGCGCGAAAATAATAAAATTAAAAGAAAAGATCTATCTCGGGATAGACCGGTAAATAGGATCGTTGCCGCCTAGTCCTATACAGGGCTCAATTGAAATGTTTAAACTATGGTTGAGGCTAATGAATATTAAGATGATTAAGATAATAAAATAAAAGGTGATTCAATGATTATGAGAATGAACTGGTAAAAACGATAATATATTCTTGAATGATTTAAGAAACTTGGCAATATGGTTCAAGCGACTGACATTGGAATGCCACTTGAACAGATGGATAAAATAACAAATGATAAAAATGGTTGAATAATGTATGGTCACCGACGTGGGGATCGTGAAGGCTTGTTACTATGTTAAAGAATTATTATTGGTGAAAATGAAATAATAATGAAATTGGAAAAGCCTGTTCGCGATTCGCACGCTGAGACAATGAAAATGTTATGATGAATTAATTATGAAAATGGAACTCTCTATGAAAAAGCTTCACTATCTCTCTCTCTTTAGTGATAATACTGAATCGTGTTCAATAATAAAAAGAAATCATGTATGGCTTTTATAACATAAAATACTTATAGTTATTGAATAAAGATCAGTAATTATGTGTTTTAGTAATTTATATTGACACAAAGGAGCCTCGTACTGGGGTTAGGGTGAATCCCGAAATTCTATGAATTACCCCGCTCGGCTCGTCAGGTTAAGAATTGTCCCGATCTTGATTCATTCACTATTATAGTAAATAATAAAATTCCCCAATATAGGGATTTATATTTATAATGTGTATGCAACTAATTATGTAAATCTTTAATTATGGCGATAATATGGTAATATAAATCGAGGTTAATAATGGGCATCTTAATAACTCTTTTATAATAAAAAAAAAAGGTAACCCAACAGGATTAGGGTGGAACCCGAAATTCTATGAATTATCCTGTTTGGTCTTTAGAATTTATGTTCATACCAATCTCGATTTATATTAAAATAGCAAAATAATGGAGTTTGTATGAGTAGCAGTTCAAGCTCGCCGGGTGGTCTCGTTACTAGGAAGGGATTACCCCGAAATACTCTTGGTATTGACTAGTTACGATATTCCCGTGGTTTTACTACTCATATGATTAAATTATATTATAACATGCAAATGATTAAATTTAAAGAATTCTGGAAAACAGTTTAACGAATCTTAGATATAAGTATAAATGAGCGATTTTGTGAGCGATCGTGGTTACCTAGTTCTGGTTGACATGGGGTAGCATGGAACTACTTTCTCTTTTTCTAAGTATTTGCCTCCCTCACCTTAGGAACCTCGAAGCCTTTGAGTTGCGTAGAATTTAAGTATGGTTTATCACGTATAGTGTTCGGAACTGAAGCTAATAAAATTGTTAATATTCACTGATTCGAAATAGTCGGTATTGAATGTTAACTTAAAGTTGGAATAGCAAGATTTATAGTTGTCTTAAATATTACAAATACTCTAAATGAGTATAAGGCAGAAGTTTAGGTTTATTAAAATAGATGATTTCGTTAACGGGTGCTTTAAGTCCTTTACACTACCACTTTACTTATAAGAAAGAAAAGATTGAGTGTAACTCTTGGCTTGATTAGCACACGGGTCGATGCATCCACGCACTTCGCGATTTAACAGATGAAAGACCGTTTATAATTATATGGATTAAATAGTTTGAAATAATAAAGTTAAACGTTATCTAAAACGAATGCATAAATCTTGGAGAGATTTACGGCTTAAATTTTGTTGACGAGTACTGAGTCCTTTACACTACCACTTTAATTATGAAAGAAAAGATTGAGTGTAACTCTTGGCTCTAGTTAGCACACGGGTCGATACGTCCACGCACCTCGCGATTTACCAGAAGAAAGACGCTAGTTTAAGTTCAAAGGCGACGAGGTCCCCGCGGTTGCAACAATGTATGTATTACTGCGCGCGTGGCTTAGCCAATTAGGGCCTTGCTTAGTGGCTAATTGTCGCCTGATTGGTTTGAGGGACTACTTGCAGTTAGCGTAGGCGTTGGTCCCTTGTGACGTCACGCGGTCCCATGCTATTCCATGCCTCACCTATAGTCTACTCACACTAGCTTACTTTGAATATCTTCAAACCGAATTAATGATTCGATCTTACACTCAAATTATTAACAATTCGATTGTTCTTTAAATTTCAATGAAGCCTAATTTAGCATCTTATTATTCTACTTATCATTTAGCTTAATTTTCCTATTTCTTTCGGAAAATTAGAGAGAGAGATCCTACATCTACATGCTAGTTTTAGTAGTGTGAGATTGAGGGGTCAGCAAGACTGGGGTTCCAGTCTTGCTTCGCCGTTATCTACACCTACGTGACTTATGAGCCGTTTCAAGAAGGGAATAAACATCCGATAGAAATAATATTATATTTCGATGTGGTTATTTTTTATGTTCTAAGTCACGTTCGAAAAATGAAACAACAAATTGTTGAGCGTTCAAAGAATTTATAAAGTCAAAGAAAGAAAAAGGAATTTAGGATTTCGGGATATATATATATATATATATATATATGTATAAACGAAGGAAGTCAGCAGGATTAGGGTAAACCCGAAATTCTAGGAATTATCCTGGTTGACTTCCCAAAAGAAAAATATATACCGGAATCTACGCACGTAACACATTAGAACTCCCAAAGTTTAAAGAAACTGACTTGGAATTCTTAGAAGAATATATTGAGTGCCTCCAGCCAATTGCTGAAGCTTTGGATAGGCTTCAAGGTGACAAAAACTGTTTTTATGGAGACTTACTACCAATTTTAGCACAAGTGAGAAAGACGTTGCAGAAGCTGCGACCCCGCCATCTAAAATACTGTCCCCAACTAGTAACCGTACTGCTAGGATGTCTTGAGAAGAGGTTTGATGCGTATTATTCATTCTCATCTCAAACAAATGATGCGATTTTAGCATCTGTCAGTCATGCGTTCTTTAAATTACGATGGGTACCCAAAGAATGAAGAAACGATGTGAATGATTATGCGCCCAAAAAGAAGAAGGAGTATGAATGATGGAACTTTTGAGAAGCAATTGCTCCTAAAAGTAAATGCCGCATATATCAGATAAAGTAAAAGGAACGCATTACATTATAAAGATGAATATCGAATAAAATAAAAATTACAAATATGTTCAGTACGTAAACCATTTTGCATTTTATAATCCATTTCAAATACCTATTTTCCATTTTATATTTCTAATAGAATCAAGGTTAGGGAGAGTGGGGGGTCATTGATACAATTTTTTTCAGAGGTCTGTCAAAACTATTCAAACCTGATTTAGCACTTCAGTTTATCGTTAAATGTTAGTGAATATACTCTAGTTTCTCATACTCATAGGAATTTTTATTTCAAGTACGCAAGATGCATTATTTTTTTTATTTTTTTGGAAAGTGGCATTTGCATCGAAGTGCCCCCTATGCAGGGCACATTGATACAGGGTATGGGGTAGATAGATTCATAACGGGGTCTATTGATACAGAAGGTGAATCAACGAGATCTTTGTCTGGTTTTCTTACCTTTGAGTATATATTTGGTTTTTTATTTGGTTTGTATAATTGCACATACATTAGAATAGTTTATAGTTAGTATTTGGTCATGAACAACGTCACACAAGTAATAAAAGCAAGTAATCAGGCAGAAGACTTATGACAAACATAAAGTACGTAAGTGAGTAGGTATATTATGTAGTATATATATTAGGGTGCTTTTTTTTTGACGACTATTTTTTTTTTTTCACTCCCATCTTGAAATCTTGTGGGAAATACCTAAAAAAAAATTTCCTCAAAATTTGAGCCCTTAATTTAAATATTAGGCGCTCACCCAAGGCATGCAAAGATTTCCTGCTTAAAATACACGTAAACTTTAATTTTTTTTTTTCAAAATTCTACAGTTCAGTGGCATTTTATGGTATAGTCTAGGACATTAGTAGGTTTTCTTCAGAATTAAATGCTCTACAAAAAAGCCTATTGCAGTGAAGTCGTAACTCACACCGGCGAGGTCGTACGGGTCACCCAAACCCAATTCTTTCATGAAATTCTTGTTTTTTTGCCCTTATCTCATAAATGACAAAAGCTACAAAAAAAACATACGAGACAAATTTTTTAGGAAATTTAATTTCCTACAAAAAAGTTGCAGAGAGTCAAATTCCTAACATCGAAATTTATTGAGATATTGGGCTTTTAAGTTGAGGAAGTATGGAATTTCTATGAATGATTGCGTTAAATTGTCGAATTATTGATTTTTTATTTTTTTATATCGATGTTAGGAATTTGGCTCTCTTAAACTTTTTTGTAGGAAATTAAATTTCCTAAAAAATTTGTCTCGTATGTTTTTTTTGTAACTTTTGTCATTTATGAGATAAGGGCAAAAACACAAGAATTTCATGAAAAAATTGGGTTTGGGTGACCCGTACGACCTCGCCGGTGTGAGTTACGACTTCACTGCAATAGGCTTTTTTGTAGAGCATTTAATTCTGAAGAAAACCTACTAATGTCCTAGACTATACCATAAAATGCCACTGAACTGTAGAATTTTGAAAAAAAAAAATTAAAGTTTACGTGTATTTTAAGCAGGAAATCTTTGCATGCCTTGGGTGAGCGCCTAATATTTAAATTAAGGGCTCAAATTTTGAGGAAATTTTTTTTTAGGTATTTCCCACAAGATTTCAAGATGGGAGTGAAAAAAAAAAAATAGTCGTCAAAAAAAAAGCACCCTAATATATTGTAACGTGTTCGAAGTATGCACCCAGCAGAACGACCGAATCACGACCGTACGACCGCGCAAACAGGCCGCGCATCAGAGGACCCTGACACGACGTCACATTATCAGAAGACCCTGAATGACGTCACATTATCAGAAGACCCTGATAAAATTTACTATATAAGCTGCCACGCAGAGGCAGAAGGCAGCGATTCGTACTAAAGCAGTCGATCGACTCACATCGATTCAATTGATAAAGAAAATTAATTTAAAGTAAACTCACATAACCTCAAATTAGGAAGGCGCTCAAAGCGAGGTCTTACCATACAAAAAAAATAATAAGAATAAAAAATTCAAGCAAATAAAAGGAAGTTATTCAAAGCGAGATCTTACCTAAAAGAAAAAAGAAATCAATTAAAATCAAAGCGATTTTAGAAAAACGAACTAGAGAAATAAAGCAATCAAATCACACAATTAGATTAAGAAAAATTATTATTTGATTATATCGAGTCACATTTTTAGTTCAAACCATTTTTCACTGTAAATATTGTAAATATAATCTGCTAACAAGGATTTCCAATACAACACTAATATTTAATCATATCCTTGCTGTTTCATTTCGTGTAATTATTTCTTCATCTAAACCTAAATTCTTTCAGAGTAAAATCACCAGAATAAAAACGTGTCTAGCTAGCTAGTAGGCAGCTTCGGTGAGATACACTCAGGCAGCAACGGTACAGCTTTAATTGGTACCCGAGTCTGAGAGTGTAGCATATCCCAAGTCTGTAACAGGCAGCTTCGGTGCGTTTAAACCTAGACAGCAACGGTATAGCTTTAATCGGTACCCGAGTCTGGAAGGTATAATACAATCCCAAGTCTGTAGTAGGGAGGCAGCTTCGGTGCGATACACTCAAGCAGCAACGGTATAGCTTTAATCGGTACCCGAGTCTGAGAGTGTATCATATCCCAAGTCTGTATTAGGGTAACAAAAGGTTTTACACATTTTTCCTAGGAGGAGCTCCAAAATTCATACCCGTGACAAAGAATTCACGCGAACTCGCATAATTTCACTAGCCTTCCGCTGGTGAAACATATGCAAGAAGTTACAATATATATATATATATACTATGTATGAAAATAATGTGACCTACTGGACATCATAGGAACAGAGGTTAACTGCAAATTTGAAAAGCGATGCAGCTCTCTTGGTGCCTTTAGTCACACTTGGCTCTGGCAACTTAATGACCACATCAGAAATATCAATACATGCCTCATCAGCAATCTTCGGAAAGGCAAGAGTCCACGAGGCAGGTTTCTTTCTCAAATAAGATACCTGATACTCAGTATTATCATACTTGGCAATCACCTTTCCAATGTAATGAACGACAGACTTCTTTTTCTCGAATTTTATTAGTAAAAAGTCATTTTCTTGTATCGCCTCAGTGAAAGGTCGGGATGGCGGGATCGAATCATCATCATCAGACGGTTGAGCGCCAAGAGAATCTTCTTTTGAAGAATTTAAAGTTTCAGCATTGTCAGAAGAACTTGTCGAAATCCTTTCAATTCGAGCTCTCTTCGATCTTTTTGCTGTTTCGGCCCTCTTCCCGTCACTTTTCGAATCGAAACCTAGTAATTTTTTAGCTTTCTTTAAATCTTTGCTTCGTTGCGCTCGTTCCTTTTCAAGTTTTTTTCCTTCTCTCACGTCCCGTAATTCTTCAAGTCTATTCTTTTCTGGTGTGTCGGTATATATTCTCGACTTCCCACGCTCTCTTCCTCTTTTTTTCTCTTCTCTCTGTGGCACTTTTGGATATGGCCTGACAGCATCGGGTGTTATGACTGTTATCAAAGCCGATGTAATACGTTTCTCAACTGGAATTGTCGTCGCGTCCGAAGTATTGGAGGGTGTGACGCTGTTATTTGACGATGTTGATGGTTCCATCGAGGGTTGAGGTACGTTTAACTGTAGGACATTTCCATCCGATGTTGGCAAAACCTCCTGATTTTTCACAACGCCTTCAGACGAACTATTCGTGTAGATTTTTACGGGCGCAAAATCCTCATCAGAAAAGGCTAATTTGTTGAAAGGCCAAATGCCCGGTTTATTGAAGCTGTTTGTGATATTCTTTCCAGTGAATGACTCAAAATATGCAATTTTGGCTAGCTTAGGAATGTCATAAATTGACAAAGTTTTTCCGGGATTGTTGAGGTGCCAGTCATTGAACGCAATTTTTAATTTGCCTTTGAAAGGTCCAAAGACTCCCACATCAAGCGGTTGCAGCTTGTGAGATGTATGCGGGGGGAACGTCAAAGTGACAATCCCATTTTCACGTGCAAAATTGATAGCTTCGATCGAAATATGGGATTCATGATTGTCACACAACAGTAGAACAGGATTATCTTTCGTACTTGAAGTATGCTTTTGTACGTGCTGCAACGCTACCAAAAAAAGATCAGCATTCATCCAACCACTTTTTACCGCCAACCCGACACTACCTTCTGGAGCGTCGTTTAGAAAATGTTCCTTGTAATGTACCCGTGGAAATATGAAGATTGGTGGAATCGGATTTCCGATAGCTGATACAATGCCACAAAAGGTGACAAGGTCTCCTCGTTCTGCTGACACGATTTGCCCAACTTGTCTTTGCTTCTTCTCAGCTAATACTTTAGGTGTGTTAAGAACAGTGCTGATCCCAGTTTCGTCGAAGTTCATGATACGATCAGGAGTAAATTTGTAGCGTACAAGTACCGCTTCCAGGTTGTTGAAGTATTCACCAACGGCAGTTTTATTGAAACTAAAGAATCTAGCCGCGCTAGTGTTCTCTGGCTTACGTAAGCTGATGCTCGCATTTCTTTTGCGAAATCCGGACACCCAGTCTGTGCCTGCACTCTTCGTTTCGTCCCATTTTGATGGATATTGACTGTTGACTTGTTTCGCATACTCATAAGCAAGAGTTTTGACTTGCTGAAGAGTGAGACCATAATGCATTTTGCTACAAGTCACTATGTATTCAGTAAACATCTTTTCTTGTTCAGCAGTAAATACCTGTTGCGAGGTGTATTTGGACGCGAATTTTTTGGTTTCTTTACCCTGCTCTTCCTCTTTTCTTCTTTTTTCTATTCGGTGCTGCAACGTACCTGGTTTTAAACCATATTTGTCAGCCGCTTTTCTGATAGACAGTGTCCCAGCGATGACTTCGTTGACTGCAGAGACCACGGCCTCTTCATCTAAATCGGCCCTTTCAGTTTTGCGTTTATAATTTCTCACCATCTTGCCTGAGAACGAAGCAGACTCATGCAACACACACAACAGAAACATGCCAAGGAGAATTGATTAGTAGAAATGTAGCTTTCAATCACCGGCGAAAAAGAATGCACGTGAGGGGCATTATGGTACGTACCAAACTGCCCCTATACGTAATGTATCATTCTACCCCATATCACAATTTCAGGTAAAGCATGATTGATAAAAATATATAACAACAGGACGGCGGACTGAGGGTCACTAATAAGTTACGAATAGTATTCCTTACTTCTGATAGCAATTACATTTCAAAATGTTGACGAGAGCTCCACAAAATTACGTTTTTGGGTAAGCGGAAAGAAATTACTTGAGAGCCAACGAAACGTGACTTGGACTGTCAAACTTCGAGCGGCCATTGTACGCAGTTCAGATTTTTTCCTTAATGATATTGAAGGTAATGCCATCTTTCAGTGCAAACCGGAACTCTTTGGCACACTTGGTTGCCGAGTTATCCCGCATGTATCGGGGATCCCCGTGTATCAATGACCCCCCACTTCCCCTACCATTTCCATTTACGCATTTAAATGATATTTGTTAAAGCATTTTCCATTTTCCATTTCAAATGCATCCAGAGAAGCATTTTACCCAGCAGTGGATGTAGTACTGTACCGGTTTTTTAGTTATATGAGTGACGGAGAATCAAGAGACTCGGTAGAGTCTCGCGCCAAGTACATAAGAAAAAAAATTTTTTCAAGCGCGAGACTCAACGAGTCTATATACCCGAGAGGCAACTACCCTAACCTATACCGCGAATTAGTATCTTCGTTATCTTTCACCTCACAACATACACGAATTAAAACTAATTTTATCCAAGATGTGGGCATGAAAAGCTTTCATTTGAGCCCTAAATCGATTAAATCGGTGTCCGGAGTGCTGAGATATGATTAATTACAGATTCTGATGCCTCGTTTCCTCGTATCAAATTTTCTCTTCCCTGTTCTTCATACCAAGATTCTGCCAACTCAAACCATTCCCATAAAATCACATTTCGTCGCTGAACGCAGGACGCATGTTCTACGCTTATACACAGAACATACGTCCTTACAGATCTGGGAACAGACATAGAAGGGAAAGTCCACACAAAAATTCAGACCAAGATTCATCCCATTGAAACCATTCCCATAAAATCACATCGCGTCGCTAAACGCAGGACGTATGTCCTATGCTCATACACAGAACATACGTCCTTACGCATCTGGGAACATGACAAAGAAAGGATAAATCCACACAAAAGTTGTATAGAGTGGCGTGAGTACGATAGTCACGACGTAGTCGGCGCTAGTATCGCAGACAAAAATCGTCTGCAACACTAGCAGACGCGTGTTGCCATTTCATGTTTTTAAATCCAAATGAAGGAAATGAAAGAAAGTACGAGCAATGATTAATATAAAATTTGACAGTACAAAAACTAGTGAATACCCACCAAAAGCTCCTCAGGTACGAAAACCTTACGCCGAGTACATTAATGTGATAGTCACCAGCAAAAATGTTTCGATAGGTTAATCTTGAATCCTACGATATTGAGCTTTTGAGGTTATTTATGAATGCAATTATCGGAAGAAACGGTTTTTTGGGGATTTAATTATTCAGCAAGTTACCGCCTGAGGAAGTCTCATGATGGAAAATCAAGAGCAAATATTGAAGTCGAAAAATATCAGGATATCATGATTTGATATAAGGAACGGCAAGGAGCCAGACCAATAAAGCCGAGTTCAAGCGTTGGATTGCAGCGAATTCCACTTCAAGCTCCATGTTAAGCTCATCTCCGAAGGCCCGTCTGCTCAGACTGAAATTGTGAGCCGACGTTATACGTAGGATTCTGACGAGTTTCATGATCTATATCCTCTAGTCAAAACGAGACTGTAAGTCGACTTGTGTGTTGGACTCCGATAGGCTTTATTCTACACTCCACGTCAACGTACGGCCTTGACCTTCGGTGGAGATAATTTTTATTCCATGTTTTACAAACAGCTTAGATTCTTCGTTCAGAGCGATTTCAAAGTCTGTATAAATATCTCTGATTACATGTAAATTAATCGTACAAACTATATATTCATCATCTACTGTCAAATTTCAATACATAAATTTGTTAGATTTTGGTATGCAACCTGTGTCTGTATGTTCAAGTCTCTTAAGCTTTCGTCAAATTCAGATTAGTGCTATCACGACAAATTGAATGAAAACACTTATTCGCTATGAAAGAAATGATCGATCGACGCCCTCTTTGTCAGATGATAGAGATTCTCATCTATATTTATTTATTCGTTTTAGACCCGGCGTGATTTCATTTGTGAATGTAATTATTGGAGAACAACCTTTTTTATGGATTGTTCAATTTTGTAGCGGATCATCGTTTCAGAAGAGAGGACGATGAGAGAAAACGCTGAACTTGCAAGACATCGGGATAGTGTGATTTGATACAAGAAATGGGTAGAGTCAAACGAATAGAGCAGAATGGAATTGATTGACTTTAGAAACTTCCATTTTATGCTCTACGCTAGTCTTGCATCAATAGGCTCAATTCTATATATTTTGATACCTTCGGTTCAGACCCGAAGTTGAACTTGACGTTATGAGTACAGGACGCGTAGATGTTCTTTTCGCAGAGGACCTAGCTGCATTAAAAGAAAAAAAAAAAAACTACCCAAGAATTGTAATACATTTATCTAATATTTATATATATTTAATCATGAGCTGCAACTATAACCCTGCGTGCAAGTAACTCCGCCATTGCCGGTCCCAAGCCCTGATGAGACAGGAGGAGGGCTGCGCGCAGGGTTATACGTTGCAGGCATATAGATAATTATACCGGATTCTAACGAAACAATTCGTAGAACTTAATGAAAGAACACATGTTCCGTCTGTCCACAGAATTTTAAGGCTCACAGAAAAGTATGAGCATACGTATATATTGTAACTTTTTTTCTTGTTCTGCGACACTGAAGGTGTCGCAGACCTAAGTTAGTGTGAGTGTCTTTACTCAAGTAATGTTTTTAGAGACCCCTGCAAAATTATAACTTAGAATGCCTATTACGGACTTGAGACACTTTAGTGACTAAAGCCGCCTCCCCGCAGACCTGAATGCGTTCTTCGCACTAAGGCTGCCTTTTCCCCCTATTCTCAGACCTGAATACGTCAACGTACTAAGGCTGTCTCAGACCTGGGTGAGGCTAGAACTCACCGAGGCTGTAACTACGCTAAGTATGAAAAAGACTCGATGACCTGGAATCGGCTGAAAAGGTTGTTGCATCAACTACTCTGCTTTTTAAAGTTGTACAAGATATCATTTATTTTTATGCCTAAAATTCGGTTGCAACCTCACGAAGTTTATTTACAAAGATACTTACTGTCTAGAATTTTGTAATTGAAAAATGTTTCTTAACTTTATAATGAAATTTGATTGATGTTTGATATAATTTGGTTTTGTTTGGATTGATTTTAACTGATTTTGAATTTACTGAATCTCTATGAATATTTGTCTAGAACTTATTCGAATATATAATATCGCTGTGAGACAACTCGGTCGCTTGCCTGAGATTGCTGTTGAGCTGAGCGGCGTCACCGCTTATATACAAGCTGTGACGTCACTCAGCTCGTCGTTGTGCGAAGCTTCTGGAGTCTTCTCGCGTCTTCGCTCGACGGTTGTGAGTTTGAATGTAAACTGTCAGGCCTGGGTAGCCTGATCCGTTACAATATTATAACATTATTTTCATTCATTTGAAATTATACTACCACGTTTAACATTGCTGCTTTTTGAGGGATTCGGATGATATAAAATGCATCACCGTACATGCATTGAGATGTTCATAGGAACAATTGGCAGAATGCTGACAACTGAGCAAGCCTCGCAAGCGAGGATATAGGAAAACTCAATCGAGCGAGCGTAGGGAGCGAGCACAATTATTAGGTAGTCAAGCAAAACTGTACAAAAAGTGGTGATATCAACCCCAAAAAGCACCCCTGGTGCAAAAACTTTTCGCCAAGTACATTAATGTGGTCACTACCCCCAAAAAAATTCACCAACAAAAATTCTTCCTCGACAAAAGTGGTACTATAGAAATGTCTACTTACAAAAGAATTGAAATCAGATACAATTGCCAAGTACATGTCTTCTGTATAACAAAAGTTTACAACAGAAGAACAGAAAACTGAATAGTCTTGTATCGTTCACTCGCTACGCTCGCTTACTCGATCAGCTCTTGATAATTACAGGGGAAAAATCAGGAAAAAAAATTTAGGAAGTGGTACTTGGCGGGCCATTATAGCAATATGTTGTAACGGGTTTTTCCCGGGCTCGGGTACCGAGGAATTGAAGCCGAATACAAACCTGGCCCAACTTGTAGGTAGGGGTTGTTGTTGGGCGCCAGACTTCGTTGGAAGTCCTCTCTCTCTCTCTCTGGGACCCTCCGGCTAGCTACTAGTGATAGAGGGATTTCGTGGGGGCGAGAAATAACGACACCAGTGATCTTAGTTTACTCAGATTTATTCAAAAAAAGAAAAAAAAAGAAAAGGTCGCGAATTTGGTTCACGCCCGCTACCTGGCGTATTACGATTTATAATAGTGACTCTAATCTATCTGAAATATTTCGAACAACTATTTCCAAAGCTAATGCAAAGGCGACGATCGTTCTCGACGGTCGCAGTCTCTCCCTCTCTGGCTACTTGACAGTCTGCTGTCACTGTAGCGAGATTGCGTGTCTCTCTCGATGTCTCTCGGAGGACTGCTGCGGCTCGCTGTGAAGCGGCGGCGGAGAGGTGGTGGATGCAGGGGTCTCACTCACTCACTTAAAAACTACACTCACTTTTTCTCTCTCTCTCTCTCTCTCTCTCTCTCTCTCTCTCTCTCTCGCGAACTCGCACTCGGCCAACTTTTTACACACGGGGTGTCTCTTTTAGTAGGCGGAGTGGGAATGGCGATTTTTCCGCTAGGGGTGGTTCACCTCATTACCACCTGTCCGGCGAGCGCTGACGGTCGCCGGTCGGCTGTTAGCAGACGGGTACAGTCAATATGGCTCCGCAGGATAAGGCGGCAAGGGTTTGAACCGCGGAAATCGGTTTTTGGGCACTCGGTACGCGCGTAAGGCTGGGAAGGAGGAGGTCTTAACGTTTTGCCACGTTACAATGTATCGAACAAATGATACACAGACCTAAGTAAATATTCTTGTACTTATTCATAAATGGCCCGCAAGTACCACGTACTAAATTTTTTTTCCTAATTTTTTCCCAGTAATTATCAAGAGCCGATCGAGTGAGCGAGCGTAGCGAGTGAACGATACAAGACTATTCAGTTTTCTGTTCTTCTGTTGTAAACTTTTGTTATACAGAAGACATGTACTTGGCAATTGTATTTGATTTCAATTCTTTTGTAAGTAGACATTTCTATAGTACCACTTTTGTCGAGGAAGAATTTTTGTTGGTGAATTTTTTTGGGGGTAGTGACCACATTAATGTATCGTCAATTCTCAACCATTTCTTTATCAAATGACACGAAATTATGCCTAAAGTCTGTGGTTTTTCATTGCGGAGTGGCTGATTATCGGGGAAATGCAATTATCTACGGCAACAGTGATTAATCTCGCGATATAATAAATATATGGTCAGTACGTCAATCTGTACAAATTTCTGTCAAATTTTGAAAAAGTGAAATAATCAGCCTTTTTCGGCCACAATTATATGTTATCCCGCAAAGTTTCATTGCGATTTATTCAGTATATACGGAGAATTGACGATTCCCGTCTTCGAGGTTTTGACAACCTGTTAGGAGCCCAAGAAAAGGGTATCTCATGGATACGTTTTGCAACAAAGCTACAAGTAGTAGTACTCGAATTAATACTCCAGTACTCGTACTCGAACCAATACTGCAGTTCTCGAACTAGTACTGCAGCACTCGAACTAGTACTGCCGCATTAGTCCAAGTTCAGAATTAATACTACTGCTGTGCTACAGTGATAGTTCAAATACTATTATATTGCAGTACGTGGACTTCATATACTGTACTGTTTTAGCTAGTACTTATTGGACTAATACCGAAGGGCTAGAACTTTAAGTAATACTTCAGTCATACTACACTAGTACTTGCCACCTACTTATATATCCCTTCTCAGTAATTTTTGTACTTGAAGTACTATGAGTACTGTGTGTACTCGCGAAATAAGTACAGCAGTACTTTGGCAGTACTTCAAGTACTGCTGTACTGGCAGTACTTTCAGTATTTTTTTTCCGTAAGGGAGAAGCTACCGCCTACAAGAAAGTGCACTGCTGTTGTGAGGGTGGCGTACAGGGTTGAGTGCAGGTGCACCCGCACAACCTCCCACCTATTGAGCAATCAGTCAGCGCAATTAATATTGACACTGTCTCCGAAACTGTTATCGCGGCCGCGTTGGGTCAAGAAAACCCTCGGATCAGCGTTCCAACCTGGCGAATTTCTTCGTGAGTGAAGCCCTAGTATGCTGAACACGAAGCTACCACCAAACTTCTTGTGGATCGACGAATGTCGTCAGGACCTAGAAGAATTATCGAGTAGAGGTCGCAGCCGGGAAGAAAGTTCAAGTAGTGAGAGAATGGGAGTGTAGAGGCACGGACCTGAGTAAAGAACAGGGAATAGCGAAAGCGGAACTATGGTGCCATGAAGATAGAGAAGCGGTACTGCGAGGCAGAATAAAAGCAGAAATAAAGGAAGGTGTAAAAATAGAAGAAGACCTAACAGTAAAAGAAAGGGAACAAAGATGGAGAGCCAAGGCTAACGAAGCGGAAAGGAGATATAAGAAAGCCTGCGAATTGAAAGAGAAGCTAAGCAGAGAGAAAAGAAGTAAAGAAGAAACGAAGCAAGAAAAGAAAAGCGGCCAAGGAGACGACGAAAAACAAATAGAGAGCAAACTAACTCCAGCAGCAGAGAAAGAAAGGAAAGAAGAGAAGGAAATAGAGAAAAAGAAAAGAGAGCTAAGGAACAAACTGAAAGAAGTACTAGACGAGATGAGGAAATACGAAGAAGAGGAAGAAGAGAAAAAAGAGAAGAAATAGAAGACAAAGTAGCAACGAAGAAATTTATAAAGTAACTCAGCCAGAAGGCAACCAGAGAAACAAGCCAAGAAAAGGCAAAGAGAAACACATAACAGAGTAGTCAGGTATAAATAAACAACAGCAAACCAGAGATAGGCAATAACACACGAACACAAACAGTCAGGCACACGAGACCAGAAACAATGTAAGCAATGTAAACATTAGAAAGGAAAGACTAGGTTAAGATATATTGAGATATATTAAATTTGTACAAGCCGAAAGGCAAACAAATAAAAACCACTTACTACTACTACTACTACTACTACTACTACTACTACTACTACTACTACCTAGAAGAATTATCGGGTAGCCGGGCGAATGAGACTCCATGGCAATCCAGGGCCTGGGGAATCTAAGGGAAGGCGGTAATAGGAGCGGTATTAGCAGCGGTATTAGCAGCGGCAGGGGTGAGATAGATTTCTCCTATTTTACGTTCGGCAAAACTGTCATTACATGGACCAATTAGGATACCGATATGTCACGTGATCACGCTAAATCTGAAGGATGAGTTGATGGAAGGAAATACCGACTATATAAGCCGGACACATTCGCTATTCGGCCTACTTCTTCGCTCCAGTCTACGCTACGCATCCTCATCGTGTATCGTATCGAGTATCGCCTATCGTGTATTACATCTATCGAAATATCGAGTATAATTAAAATAGTGTTTAGTTTTATAATGAAGCAACTTAAGGTAAGGTCTTGATTCTTTCTGTGAAGGCACAAGGTAGTTCGGATAAAAGTCTGTCAATTAATTTGGTTATTGAGCTAAGAAGCTCGTTTTGTCTATTGAGCTAAGAGGCTCGTCTTTTGTCTATGGTCTGTTATAATTTATCGAACAACCTCGAGTCTGGCTGAGTTACGTAGATCTTCACTGCTTTTTGGCTATAATTTATTGCTTGTCGCTTCTCGTATGGCTTTGTTCTGATTTAGTATGTTATATTTATCTTATGCATGAAATATTGTAGAAAATACCTTTCCTGGAGCGAAGATAGCCGCGAAGGCTTAGGCCTCGCGTTACAGTTTAGCTTGTTATCGTTAAGTTTGTTAATAATTTGTTAATTTCGTAAAGTATGGTCACTCATGTATGGTTTATTACCGTCTGTCAAATCAAGTATAGTTCAGTAAAGTTCAGTATCGTTTTTGGATAATTTAGTATCGTAGCTATCGATATCGTATCGTCAGAATTTGGTTAAAGATCAAAATATCGTTCTGAGTTAATTAATAGGGAACTTGTATAGTTTTTTACCGATTCTCATAGTTTAATATCTAAAGCTTAATAAGTTGATCTGAGCGTGTGTTACGAAATATAATTTGCATTTGGGTACGAAGTATCGCTCTGTGATACCAAGTCTGGAGTCTAGTTCAATTGTCTTATATCGAGTCAACTCTGACACACGTCTTGGATTCAATAGTATCGTAATCGAGTAAATCCTATCTTGAAGAACTAAGTAATCTCTAGTAACAAACCGTTTAGGTAAAATCACCAATTCTGTATCGATTTCGCTAAGTTATCTGATTTCGTTGATAAATAATTGATTGATGTGATCTCAAACATTCTAAAAGCAATAATAGTGTTTTACATGGTGTACCCTGCCCCTCTATCTGAGGCTTTGGTTATCTGAGCAAGTCGAGTTGTCGCTCGTCACATTTCCGTAAGTTTTTGGCTTTATGTAATTTGTTTATGATATCGTATCGAAACGACGCAGTAGCGTCTGGCGCCCAACAATGTAGTAATTTGGTAAGTTTAACACGGAAAGGTGCCAAATTGTAGCGGAGCCGTAGGTTTTCCTCGCCTAAACGAAAACTGCGTTACAATATATATATATGTCGCATCAAAGGGTTATAATCGCGGCCGGTGCATCAAAATTATGGCGATGCGTATCCGACAACGATACGAGCGAGTTGCGAGTTTGAGTTGGAGGGGGAAGCTCCATATAAGCCGGAGCACAAGGCTGCTCTAGGCCCTTTTTGAAAATTACTGTCGCGACGAGAGACACACTCCGCTCGACTCGCACTTCGCTTTATTTGTTATTTATTTAGCTTCCTTTATATTTTGTTCAATCTACGAGTTTTATTTTATTTGAAGTTATTATTAGTTTGTTTCATATGTAATCTAGGTACTACGACGAAAATAAATCGCCCTTGAATTATAATTTACTTCTTTTTACCTTCCAAACCCGACATATATACAATATATATATATTTTTTTTTATATATGCCTAGACTTATCTAAATTCATGGATGGACTCTTTGATACTGGTGGTGTATGGTAATCAGCAAAGCTGCTTCCCAGACAACACAAAAATAGAAGTAATCTTTAAGACGTCATATGGACGTCAAATGCATCGATTTCTGACGTCTTAAAGACGTCTTAAGGCTCAAAGACGTCTTAAAGACGTCCTAAATGTTAAGACATCTTCAAGACGTCAGAAATCGACGCATTTGAAGTCCATATGATGTCTTGAGGACCACTTTTACTTTTATGTTGTCTGGGTTTACACAGGGACTGGAACACTATCCATCAAGCTTCGCCAGTTTTTCCCTGTAAAAATCAAGACTCAAAGTTGAAAGAAGTCCTTGCCTGAAAGCAATTTTATATGGTGTAATATTTATCCATAGATACGTACAGTTCCCTCTCGTTTCATTGCTTGGCCTATACCAACCATCGCCCGATGTGTCCTGCAATAGCCATTTCAGTAGCATTTTTATCGTGAACTCGTACTGCTCCTAAAGTACATGTAAAATTATTCACTATGAATTTATCAAATAACAACTATTTGTTAAGGGGAGATGTACATCTAGATGGTCGAAAAAATAGATTTTTTTTTGCATTTTCTTGAAGTTTAAGGTCTCCATGATATCTGGTGAAAACGGCGAGTTATTATTCCGATAAATAAGCCAGTTACAGTCGAAAAAGTGAAACGGGTTTTGCGGCGCTGAACCGACAGGCAAGTAGCGGCAAGCAACCCTTCGAAGACTCCGTAGATGACCTACACTATGGGCCTGGTATCGATGATTCCATGTAAGTTGGCAAATTTCATGATTCATTCATTCTCAAATTTTCAAACGCGTTTTTCTCAAAACTACGTTTTTCAAATCGGTACCCAAAATTTCTTGAAAACCAATGAACCGATTGCCTCGAGGTTTTTGGTGGTTATTCTATACACCATTATCTAGTACTTATCATAGGATTTTTTTTTTTCGTCACTTAGTTTTTGTTTTATAGGCAAAATAATAACTAATTTTTGGCCCAAAGATCACTATTTATGTTCAAACGTCCACCATTTTGTCATAAATTGATATTTTTAGAATCGGCTATGACAAGTACTAGATTATAGTATCTACTTTAATAATCTTTTTGGTTTTTTTGTTTTCAGATGATTTTTGAAGAAACGCTAGTGGATACCGTATACGCAGATTTTTTTACGACACTCCAAGGATCATACAATATCCTTGTATATTTTTGATATTTTGAAATAAAGAAAATTAAACATATTTTTGAATGTATATACTTTCAGATAATTAAAACCCCAATCCAATATTTCAAATAGTTTGCCTTCAAAAAATTCACAAAAATGACCTTTTTTCCGGCTCCTAGGTGTATATCTTCCCTTAATTTAGTTTATTGATGACGTTACTACCAAAGATTTGACCATTTTCCAATTTTTATTTCATTTTTCATGTATACACATCAAGATAATTGTTAAATTGTTCACACGTACCGACCACAACACGCATCAATTTTAGAACTTTTAATGATTGTTTTTTTTTTTTTGCCTAGAAGGCTGTATTCTTCAGCTAGAGCGTTCGTCATTAATTTTTTCAACACGTTCGTGGTGATGTTATTTAGATAATGTCCACCAATACCAAAAAGCATTCTCACCTGAACATAAAAATAATTGCCGTATTTTATATACCCATGGATAGAAAATATTTTGTTATTCTGCAACAAGATAATCAAGATTCATACAAAAGTTTCATGTAACGTGAATAAGAATCATAGGGACAAGCTCAAAATATGCACTACTAAAAATTAACGAATACTCTCACATATATAGTACTACTTAGGTAAAAACACTACACGCACCAATTCCTCAAAGAAAGCCTTGTCCTCTAGTTTCATTTCAATTCGTTCCAAGTGTCGGACAGAGTCCAGTGGTAAATCTTTATTTATTTCGTCATAATCGATTGTTGGATCCGTAGGGGGGAAGGAATTAGTTCTGGGTGTAAAGAAATAGACGCCTTTAGATATAGGAGTAATGTAATGTGTGTATTCATAGACGATCGGGATACAACTGACTTTTAGGTTTCTATCCTCGCGCCGATAGCTACACGGGAGATAATCCCGTATCGGCTTAAGGATTGTCTCCTCGAACATATTGTATATGCTAAATATCACGCATGCCTAACACTCCCCTTTGTAACAACAAAAAAAATTTTTTTTTTTTTTTTTTTTTAAATCTATATCCAATTGATAATCCTTTAAATATTCAGGCATCTTCCTATCTCTCAGAGGTCTACTAATTGGTGTGTTTTCACATTGTGCCGATGTACCCGGAACATTTTGTTCCTTTTGAACGTTTTTAATAATTTGTCCAGGAACTCGTTCTTTTGCATTTTCACTAGTGCAGCTTTTGTATAAAATTCTAGCTCTGCCTCTGCCTCTGCCCCTGCCTATACTTCTGTTGGGTTGAGTGTTTCCGGGAGTACTTACTGAAGAGCATATTGACGAGCTTGTGCTCTGAGAATTTGGACTCGAACTTGACAGTTCGTGATCGGTATTTTCTTCTTGCCGTATAAAAATTTGAATTTGTTCTTCAGGTGGTAAATAGTAATCGAATAGCTCGTCGCTATCATCGATATGCTCATTCGGTGTATCCTCTCCAATTTTACGTATTTGGTCTACGTGGCGAACCCATTCTCTCTTATCATCTAACAATATTTTATAATGTAATTTACCAAGGCGATTATAAATTCTCCCAAACATCCATTTAATTTTACTCGCGTAATTTCGCGCAGCTACTCTCTCTCCCACTTTGAATTCAGTGGATTTCTTATTTTTATTTACATTTTCGTTCCCAATTTTGATTCTCTTGGGTTGTTCACTTTCGTTCGCACTATTTACGTTGTTTGGTTTCATTAAATCTAGTTTACATCTTATTTTGCGATTAAAGATTAATTCACTTGGCGATACTCCCGTACTCTTATGTGGCATAATTCTGTATTTGCCTAAAATTGTTTGCAATTCAGATTCCAAGTTTGTTGTGTTCGGAATTTTTGAAACATACTTTTTCTAGATGCCCAGATTTATTGCAACTTCTGCACTGAACCTCTTTACTTAATTTGCACTTGGTCGCGATGTGTTGTTTTGAACCACATCTGTAACAGTAGTGTTTGTTTGCATTGTTTCTGCTTCTCGCTGTGTTATTTGGCCTTTCTTGTGAACTTGCACTACTTGCTTGACTGTTTCTGTGGGGTTTCCTTGTTGCAGACGTTTTTTTGTAAGCTTCGACATAATCCACAGTATCCGATTGTTTTTGAAAATTCATATCGTTTGTTTCCTTTGCTGTCAATTCCATGGCCAGCGCTGTTTGTACTGCCTTCTCGTATGTGAGGTCCTTTGTTTCCAAAAGTCTTGCTTGTATTTTTCTGTTTACCAGTCCGAACACAAACTGGTTGCGCAATGCTGTTTTCAGAAACGTTCCGAAATTACAAGTCTGGCTCAGCAAATTTAACGAATTAGCGAATTCTTGTATACTCTCCCCTGCCTTCTGCCTGCGGCAGTTAAATTTGAAATTTTCGGCGATTTCGAGAGCTGCCGGCGCAAATAGTTCCTTCAGTTTGTTTTTATTTTGTATGTATGTTTGTGTGCCAATGTCTGTAGACCCTAGTGAATCACACAATTGATCATATGCTCTCGCACCGATGTAGTGTAGTAAGTATGGAGTTTTTGCTTCCTCCCGAACGTTCATTATTGTAAATGAATTTTCTAAACGTTGTAACCATCGTTCCCACCTACCGGTTCCTGGTGAGAACGGTTCAATTTGTAGGTGTCCTATGATTCCAGGCGTTGTTTCCGTCATTGTAATGCACTTTCACTTATAACTTGTAATTTGTAAATGGTTGTACTTCTCACTTGTAACTGTAATTTTTGAATTTCATTTGGAATTTGTAATGCCGTTCTCCGAGAGAACAGCCTCAACGTAACTTGCACCGAACACGTAGTATTCACTTCTTTTATTTCCGTCCTCGACGCCAATCTGTTGGATCCGTAGGGGGGAAGGAATTAGTTCTGGGTGTAAAGAAATAGACGCCTTTAGATATAGGAGTAATGTAATGTGTGTATTCATAGACGATCGGGATACAACTGACTTTTAGGTTTCTATCCTCGCGCCGATAGCTACACGGGAGATAATCCCGTATCGGCTTAAGGATTGTCTCCTCGAACATATTGTATATGCTAAATATCACGCATGCCTAACATCGATATTGCGGGTTGCATTCGTATTTTTGTTATCCTTCAATAAACCGTCTAGAGACTGTTTGCTACTTGCCACGTCAATACTAAGTAAAGTCAGTTTTGTGTAAATATTTTTCTTAAAGTCTGGAATAATTTGCAAAATAATTTTAGCTATTTTTTAGAGTTGTGAATTAATTTGATTGCGTAGATCATTTGTAATCTGATAGTGCCTATATCTGGATTAAGTCCAGTTCTAGAAGCGTGATGTCTTTGGTCGGTCTGTAGTACTACATTATCCTCGACATTATCATTATAGTCGGTCGGATGATTTACTGCCTTCAGGAACTGTGAACTAGGTGTATTACGGTCATCGCTGAATTGCTCTGCATCATTTATAGGTGACTCGTAGGTAGCCACAACAAGAGGCTTCTGCTTGCGGAGATCCTCTTTAGGTATTATATTTGATACGAATGCTTTCTTAGCTCCACTGTGCAGTAATTTTCGACTGGTATGATGATTTAACTTAACGCTAATATTCTCTACTACAGTTAAAGTCTTCGGAGGGTTGGGGAACTGAGATAAAGCTTAACGCTTGCGATGGTTTCGAAGAAGATTTTGCGATACCCTGTTGGGTTATTTCTTCGTCTGTTTTATCTGAAGCTTCTCTATAAATAGATTTGTCTAGCCTCGCCTTTTTTCGTGGCTTCTGTTCTGAATCATCAGCTGATGTGTTTCCAGTATCAAGATCGGATAGATGTTCACATTTTTTTGGCTTCGCAATTCCCCGTTCAAAAGTATCTAGTTCAAATTAAAAATGTTTATTTTCACATGAGGTTTCATGCGACAACCTACAATGACAATACTTAAACAGTGGGTGATAATATCGCTAAATGTAATCTTGATGACATAAGATAAACATAACAGATGGTAGGGTGATTTGATCTTGGGCAAGGTACTAAATTATATCATTTCAAATCATGTATCTGACCAACCATACACTTTGACAACTTCGTGAAGTGGTCAATCTTTTGAAACTAGTGGCGTCTCTCTATTTTTAATAGCCGTATCTATCCTTGTTTTGGAATATTTCTTTGGCCAGTAACCTTGCTTTTGGCCATCGGTTAGCCAAGTCGAATTCACCAAAGCTAGCCCGTCACGAAGTAGAATAACATAATAATTGCAGGGCATCTGAAATTAATTTACAAGAAAATAAAAGGACCGAGAAAAAAATATACTGACAACCATGAATTCAGGGTTCAGACGAAAGGGCTTTATTTTACGTTTTTATTTTTACATTTTATCACCTATACCTTTTCGTTCTACCCACTTCAATTATTCAATAACACACACTTTTTTTTATGATAGATAGTATGATAAACTTTGAATCGGAATGTTTTTTACTCCGAACTTATTTACTTATATTATAGCGTGATATTTTTTTACTTATTCAAAAAAAAACAATTATCAAATTAGATTCGTCACATTATTATCCACGTGTCTTAATATAGGTCTGAATATCTTATTTAGGCATTCATCGCACTTGGCAGATATATTGTATGTTTCCTACTTTGGCCGATGTATGAAGAACTTCACTCGACACTCATAGTAACACTTGGTAGTTTTTTTTTTTATAGAATTCACCTTTGATATTGAAGTCGATAGCAAGATTATATGCATGTAACAGCGTGCCTCCCACAATACGCACTCAAACAGTTGTTAAACACGTGACTATCGGCACGCTGTATTCTATGTATATGATCATATCTGTTTATGTGGGATCATGTATGAGCTCATGTATGATCATATGTGATCATATCTGAGCTCGGATATGATCACATATGATCATGTCTGATCATATCTGAGCATTTTTTCCCGGGTAACCTTAAAATGCAAAACGGCGGGAACACGAAATATGTAGACTAATTTGATTCAACTGGATAATAAATGATAGATAGATGATAAAATCGTGTATACAGTTGCGAGTGTATGTCGCAAGGGAAATACTATAAGGTCTCGATTCACACGTACTGTACATACCAAGCTGTGAAATAGCTTGAATATCAGCCGAGATATGAACAAAGGAGCAGAGGATTATAGTAATCCTCTACATTCGACCATACGCTGACGTCACGCGAGAAGGAGGGGATAGCGACTGTATAAGAAGCGCCGAATTCGAGCACGGCAGCGTATTCGAGCCAAAGCGGCCGTGCGACTCACAAATAATATTCAAAACTCGAGCGACACGAGCAATAGGCCGGTCGTCTCTCCAATAGCTCAGCGTTAGACGGTAGAGCACCACAGCGACTCAACAACATAAATTCACTTGTCTAGCATTAGGACGTCTAGTCCTAATGGCTAATATAACTTCATTACAATATTAACTTCATGCGGAGTAGATAGAGCATCACTTCGACTTAAATCACACAAAATCGATGAGAATAGAACGGAAGATATTAGAAAATAGATTCATTTGATAAATGTAATAGCGTCTAGCAATTATATTTAATATAAATTCCAGAATAGAGTCAAACAAGCTTAGATCATAACATATTGCCAAACAAACGAAAGCGTTAGAATTAAGGATAGAGTAGACAAGATTTGTAAACTAGTATTTAATGCATTTTCTTATCATTTAAACACATGCTAGCTCTTTAACCGACATTTCAGCTCTGACTCCTATCCTAAACCATTTCCTTCCCTAAAAAGCCAACAGGGACCAGCTTTGTATCGTAACCAAGTGCGTACGGCGTTGAGATTAATTTCTCCGCGTCCGAGGGCCAAGGAAGTCGATTCCGAGTCTGAAGACACGGTCTTGGAATCTCACGATTCCCGGATCCGAGAAAGATAGCTTTTGCAATAGGAAAAGTAGGCTTGGATTAATTTCCCGGCTCTACTAGTTAGAAGATATCTCGGCTTTGGTTTTATACCCGAGTCCGATCGTTGACGGCTTTGATAGTTAATGCTATCCGAGTCCGAGTTTGATTTAAATTCACAAGGTTAGATAGGTGGCTTTTGGTGGAGTACCCATCCTTTTCCCTGCCTTTCGACCTCAAAGAAAAGCCCTAATTTTTATAAATATTCTTCTTGGTAAAGAACTCACACTAACTGCGGGTATCTCTACAGCTTCCGAGCCTGAGATACCCACGCGAAGTTACAGTACTTGCCACATTTTACCTTTGATATCTGCAATGGGCAAAGCACAAGTGATGCCAGTTTCAATAACGATTGAAACATTTATTGTTTCAGATGGACATGGTACGGTGTGAAAACTTTTAGATACAGTTAATAATTTTCCGATAATGTAGATTTTGTGCTCTCTACAATCTGCTATATTCATTGCAATTACGACTTGACCGTTTTTTGAAAGGCAGCAATTGTTTTTTTCGTCATTACAATTGATAGAATAATGATGGTTTTGTAAAGAATGGTATTCCGCAGTAATATCATGTCTGTTTAAATCAGCTATCGGCAGGCGCGGATTTGGGGGGGCGGTTGAGGGGGGGGGGGGGGGGGGGTCACAGGGGTCATGATAATTAAAACCTATCCGAGTCCGTAATTAGCGTAGGGGAATAATAGTACATTATACAACGTGGGAATAAAGTGGAAGATTATTCCCGAGGGCGAGTTTACTGCCCGAACGAAATTCCCGAGGGTGGGTTTACTGCCTGAATCAGAATCAGAATTTAATTTGATATATTATTTTTTGCTGTAAATACTCTTTTCTCCATCGGATCCAGAAATCCTGCTTTATTTTCTGCAAATGTTGCCAACGTGACAAATGGTTAACCGGGACATTGTTATAATTTTTGGTCACAGGTTCTTGCGGTGAGACCCCGAGAAGGAAATGCGAAGGGGTTAAGGGGGAAAGGTCGTGAGGGAATATAAATATAAATCAAAATTTATATCAAATGACAATTGATAAATTTTTTGAGTTCTACGACGACAAATCTTGACACAATTGCTAGAAACAAAATGCAAGTAACAATAAACAGTTTTCAGTGGCTTTGGAAACATTTGTTTGCAATGAACCTGGCTACAACTGTCAGCTCATTCTGAATGTCGACGTTTATTTTCATTTTTCCTAAAAATTGTATAAGAATACATAAATCGAATAAATAAAATAAATCATAGGCTTTTTAAATATAATAATTTGCCTTTGCGGAATTTTTTTTAGACTTTTTTTTGAAAAATTTTTCTTTTTCTTCTCTCTTTTTTATTTCTTTAATTTAATATTATATTGATAGAATGTACGTCACTTGCGGCCTTTGCGGCCGATAGAATATATGTCACTCGCGGCCTTTGCGGCCGATAGAATATATGTCACTTGCGGCCTTTGCGGCCGATAGAATATATGTCACTCGCGGCCTTTGCGGCCGATAGAATACATGTCAAACGTCTAATTCGATAAAAATGAATATCATTCGTCACATATAAAATAATTTACGTGTGAATAAATGAATAAATATCATTCGTCACATATAAAATAATTTACGTGTGAATAAATAAATGAATATCATTCGTATCATATTAAAATAATTTACGTGTAATTAAATACAGGGATATCTACGGAACAGTTATTCATATTCATTCATATTTCTCTGTATTTTCTATCTATTATGCACGTTACTAGTCACCCCTTACGGAAAAAAACCCTCAAATTTAAGGGGTAAATTCGCACCCCCAAAGTTTTGGGGGTTTACCATGAAAACTCGGGGTTTACCCCCAAATTTTACCCTCAAATATAGGGTAAACCCTGAGTTTTCATGGTAAACCCCCAAAACTTTGGGGGTGCGAATTTACCCCTTGAATTTGAGGGTTTTTTTCCGTAAGGGACATGCGTGTGCTTATGCTTCGCCTGCCAATATTGTATTTTTCTATGTATAGGGGCAACCCATAAATAAATAAATAAATAAACAAATAAATAAATAAATAAATAAACAAATAAATAAATAAATAATATTCATATTCATTATTCGGATTATATCACATCGTAGTTCTTGACTATAATTTTCAGCGCAGCTTTGATTTGCGTAGTGACTGTGCTGGGCCCGCCATTGTCATGAATTACGCGGCATAAACATTTTGAATTAATATCCTTTAGAATTCATTTGTTGAAACAAAAAAAAAAAACAATGATAAAACACACGTACATCGAAAAGTGAGGCGTCTTTCTCATAATCGTCAACGGACTCCATTAGTGAGCAGCGAAATGTAAGTACTACCATATTAAATTATATATATTTGGTTAATTAATTAAAGTTGGAACCGTTTAAATGTGGAAAAATAACGCCTTGTCCCTCATGAAGCGTCCTAATCGCGATTAACATTGCTATTAACATAAGAATATAAGTAGGAGAATATACAACGTTTAGGTATTTCGAAAACATCAGCGCAACCATTTTTATACGTCTTGAAGTATAAACGATCAATTCGTATTTTATTTTATTTTTTTTTTTTATTTTTTTTTTGTTCATTGTAAATAATTACTTCAAATGATGAGAATTAGATTTTTTATGTTCACCGAATGTATGAAAAGGTTCTTTAACTTACACGTCTCTGTTTCCAGACTGAAATCAAAAATGGGGGCTATGATTGGATATACAAAGGGTGAGTCGCATGTGATGATGATCATTGGCAAAATTTACTTAATATGCGTTATGGAAAGCTTGCCAAGAACGTTAACTGTACTATATAAATTACGTTGTCATTCATTACATTATTTTTTTTCCGTCAGTGGCAAAGGTTGAATCAATTGAAGAGAGAATATTGGCGATGGAACTTGAATGGAAGGCGGAGAGAGAGTTGAAGGAAAAAGTGGAAATTGAAAGAAGAAAAGAAGAACAGATCGAGGAAGAGGTGGAAAGGCAGGTGAGCGAGAGACTGGACGAATTTTTCGCAAAAGTCCAAAGGAACCGAGAAATCGAGGAAAGGATGGAGGGGCTGCAGCTAACAGAGTTGCCGTGGAAACCAAAGACGAGGGCTGGCCGGAACAAGGCGGCGCGTGACGCTCGGTATGTAGATCTATACTGCTAAAGGTAGATGGTTGAAAAATGTGCAGATGTTTATAAGAATGATAAAAATCGAATTTCACCAGAATCAGAATCAGAATTTAATTTGATATATTATTAATGGTTAAAATAACATCAAATGGTTTTTCATTGTCCTTGGCTTTAGACAATGGAAAAAAGAAATAACCAAACGCTGGCTCTATTTTCGCATGAAACGAAAATTTTTTTGGACGTATGTGTTTGGAATTGAAATAGAATTCGCGCTACGTTGGCCTTTTTTGCGTTTTCGACGCCTGGGCTCGGATAATCATCGAAATGTGTCTCCCCGGCCCCGTTTTCGTTACATTGTATGGAAAGGAGGTGGGCGACTAAGGATGGGCCTTAAACATCCATTTGTCAACAATATGCCAGGTAGGAAATGGTATGAATCTTTTTCAAAGCGACATCCTGAAATTTCACGAAGAGTGACAGAGAAGCTAAGTAGTCGAAGAGCTTTCCTCACTGAGGATAGTCTTCGCGGCTGGTTCGCTGAAATCGAGAAGACATTGATCGTAGAAGACTTATTATCAATTGGACCAGAAAGAATATTTAATTGTGACGAGTCAGGTAATCTTTGAAAAGTAATGCATGCATGAGTGTGAACAATGTAATTTATTTTCTTATAGCCCTTAAGGAAAAAAAATACTGAAAGTACTGCCAGTACAGCAGTACTTGAAGTACTGCCAAAGTACTGCTGTACTTATTTCGCGAGTACACACAGTACTCATAGTACTTCAAGTACAAAAATTACTGAGAAGGGATATACAGCGTGATTCCCTTTGCGCGCACCACCTGGTAAGGGCGGATTCCTTGTGAAATTCTAAGACTAATTTTCCTTTACCAAAAAGTCCTGGGACTAATGGTTCTCGGGCTACAGAAGGTCTTAGTTGACCAATCACAGAGCCTACAGCTGCTCAAGTTAGGGCCGGGTCAAAAGTAATAAAACTAGCTGTGCCCGTGGCGTGTGGATTTTCAGTGAAATAAAAATAAATGATTAAATCTAGTGACAAATTCTTTCACCATATGGCATTTAAGTTACAGGTTATTGTGAGTGTTAACGACGTCGTCGCCGGGAGTTGTCTTCGCACAACATACGCTTTCGGTATCATTGACCAGGACCACCGCTACGTGGTATAGGTCCACTGCACCGTAGTTTCCGTTCTCCAGGACCACCGCTACGTAGTTTGAGTCCTCCAGGTCGACCGCAATGTAGTTTCCGTCCTGCAAGTCCAGCGCTACGTATTTTTTGTTCTCCAGGTCCGCCGCTACGTAGTTTGAGTCCTCCAGGTCGACCGCAATGTAGTTTCCGTCCTGCAAGTCCAGCGCTACGTATTTTTTGTCCTCCAGGTCCGCCGCTACGTAGTTTGAGTCCTCCAGGTCGACCGCTATGTAGTTTGAGTCCTCATGGACCACCGCTACGTAGTTTTCGTCTTCTAGGTCGACCGCTAGGTAGTTTCCGTCCTGGAGGAGCAGTGGACTGGAGGACGAAAAATACGTAGCGCTGGACCTGCAGGACGAAAACTACGTAGCGGTCGACTGGGGAACGGACACTACGGTGCGGTGGTCCTGGAGGACGGAAACTACGTAGTGGTCGACCTGGGGGACAGGAACTACGATGCGGTGGTCCTGGAGGACGGAAACTACGGTGCGGTGGACCTAGAGGACGAAAACTACGTAGCGGTCGACCTGGGGGACAGAAACTACGGTGCGGTGGTCCTGGAGGACGGAAACTACGTAGCGGTCAACCTGGGGGACGGAAACTACGTGGTGGTGGACCTAGAGGACAATACCACGTAGCGGTGGTCCTGGTCAATGATACCGAAAGCGTATGTTGTGCGAAGACAACTCCCGGCGACGACGTCGTTAACACTCACAATAACCTGTAACTTAAATGCCATATGGTGAAAGAATTTGTCACTAGATTTAATCATTTATTTTTATTTCACTGAAAATCCACACGCCACGGGCACAGCTAGTTTTATTACTTTTGACCCGGCCCTAACTTGAGCAGCTGTAGGCTCTGTGATTGGTCAACTAAGACCTTCTGTAGCCCGAGAACCATTAGTCCCAGGACTTTTTGGTAAAGGAAAATTAGTCTTAGAATTTCACAAGGAATCCGCCCTTACCAGGTGGTGCGCGCAAAGGGAATCACGCTGTATAAGTAGGTGGCAAGTACTAGTGTGGTATGACTGAAGTATTACTTTAAGTTCTAGCCCTTCGGTATTAGTCCAATAAGTACTAGCTAAAACCGTACAGTACAGTATATGAAGTCCACGTACTGCAATATAATAGTATTTGGACTATCACTGTAGTACAGCAGTAGTATTAATTCTGAACTTGGACTAATGCGGCAGTACTAGTTCGAGTTCTGCAGTACTACTGTCGGCGCAAAAAGGTCTGGCCCCTCTGTTTGAGTGATCATAACTTCTACAGAAAAATTGATAGAGCATCGAGTCTCGAAAAATTGTAAAGCGCCAAGTTTTCTGCGTCTGATGGTTATTCACAAATTTCTGTGTCAAAATCGTGGAAACCGTTATAATCTCCGAAAAGTTAAAAAACGTCGTTTTTCGGAGTCCATCGCCGTACGTCAACTTAAACTCGTCACCGTTTGTCTGAACTAAGTTTCAAAAATTTGTAAAAATTCGAAAATATTCCCTGAACATTAACGAACATGATAGCGTTTAGTAATTTCGAAAATATTCAAAAACGTGGACGCCAGGTGCAAAAAGGTCCAATGGTGCGATTTGCGGAACGGATTGGTACCGGCGAACCTGAGCTAGCTCAAAATTTTCGGCAAGGTATACACTTTTTGATTCCGTAATCAGTTTTCAGTTCGCATAAGTCAACTTCCAGTAATCGACTCCAACAATTTTTCAAATTTGCGCGGGGCCGCGCGTGTCCCAGCCCCGATATTCGTTGCTGGATTTCCCTCCTGCCGCGCCCGTCGCAGACTCAATTGTTAATGCAACTAACAATGTAAATGCAGCGACGAATATCGCAGCTTGGACACACGCGGCCCCGCGCGAATTTGGAAAACTGTTGACGTCGATTACTGGAAGTTGACTCTCGCAAACCAAAAACTGATGACGGAATCAAAAAGTGTATATCTTGACGAAAATTTTGAGCTAGCTCAGGTTCGCCGGTACCAATCCGTTCCGCAAATCGCACCATTGGACCTTTTTGCACCTGGCGTCCAGGTTTTTTAATATTTTTGAAATTACCAAAGGCTATCATGCCCGTCAATGTTCAGGGAATATTTCTGAATTTTTACAGATTTTTGAAACTTAGTTCAGACAAACGGTGACGAGTTTAAGTTGACGTATGGCGATGGACTCCGAAAAACGACGTTTTTTAACTTTTCGGAGATTATAACGGTTTCCACGATTTTGACACAGAAATTTGTGAATAACCATCAGACGCAGAAAACTTGGCGCTTTGCAATTTTCCCAGACTCGATGCTCCATCAATTTTTCTGTAGAAGTTATGATCACTCAAACAGAGGGGCCAGACCTTTTTGCGCCGACAGTAGTTCGAGAACTGCAGTATTGGTTCGAGTACGAGTACTGGAGTATTAATTCGAGTACTAGTAGTGCAGTATTGGTTCGAGTATTAGTACTGCAGTATTGGTTTGAGTACTAGTACTGCAGTATTGGTTCGAGTACTAGTACTGTAGGATTGGTTCGAGTACGAGTACTGGAGTATTGGTTCGAGTACTAGTACTGCAGTATTATTTCAAGTAATAGTACTGCGGTATTAATCACAGTTAATACTTGTGTACTTATAGTACTGGTTCTCTTGTACTGATAGGTCAAAGTGCCACAGTACTGAGTACTGTAGTGCACTTGTACTAAGTAATAGTACTTCTCAACTTAGTACTAGTACTCTCGTACTCGGTACTAGTATTCTTTAAATCCGTACTAGTACTCATGTACTAAGTACTACTAGTTCCCTGTACTAAGTACTAGTAGTCTTGCACTAAGTACTACTAGTAATCTACACTTGGTACTAGTACTCTGCACTTAGCACTAGTACCCCTGTATTAAGTACTACTAGTTCTCTGTACTTAGTACTGTAGTGTTAGTACTAAGTACTGAAAATTCGTGTACTTAGTAGTGAGATTTGTGTACTAAGTACTGAGCTCTCAGTATTTTTTTTCCGTAAGGGAGGAGTACCACTGAACCCTGGGCCTGCAGAAGTTTTAGCTCCAAAAGGCTGTAAGAATGTATACACTGTTGTAGGTGATAATGAAAAGGAGAACGTCTCAGTCCTCATTACAGGAAATGAAGCTGGTGCTTTAGCTCCTACATTCATCGTTTTTTTCGGGTAAATCATTACCCAATAAAGCTGTTGCCACGGCACCAGCCAACTTTGCTTTTGGATGTAGTGATAGTGGAATGATGCAAGGACCCTTATTTTACGAATTCATAGCTGATGTGTTCAATCCATGGCTAACAGAAAAGAATATTCAGAGACCGGTGATATTATAGGTTGACAGCCATGCTTCTCATATAACTTTACATTTGAGCGAATTTTGTTTTGACAATAAAATTGTTTTGATTGCACTGCACCGTAATGCAACACATTTGGCACAACCTTTAGATGTGTCCTTTTTTAGAATATTTAAGCAAGAGTGGCAAGCAGCTGTGAAAGCAATATGTAAAACGGCATCAATAATTGGTTTGAAAAAATATCAGTTTGCACCAATATTTAAAACAGCACTTAATAATGTGAAACAATCAAAGTTGTTAGAGAGTGGGTTCAGGAAATGTGGGTTATTTCCTTTTGATGTTAAGGCTCTTGATTTCACAAAAATTTTTAATCGTCAGAACAAGGATCTCTCAAAACAAACTGAAACTGGGAATTAATTAAATTTGAACAGGACTCCGACTAATAACCAATTGCAAGTTTTGGAAAATTTAAAAGGTCAAGTCAAATTGACAGAATTTCGCTTGAACTCTAGTAATATTTGGAAAGGATTAATACAGGATAAGCATCTGTTCGATGTATGGTACGGTTTAGCTCATCCTCATGATGCGTCCAATGAAGATGAAAATATTAGTGGAAATGTGGAAAAATCTGTAAGTATTGAACTACTAAACAATATGTAAAAATAAATAAGTATTTCCCAGTTTTAGTTTAATGTATTAATATCACTTTATATTCATTCGTAATTTGTCTTAATTTTTATTTTAAAAATGTAGTTCATATATTTCTGCAAAATTTCGTAAAATACTAATTAAATCTATTGCTTTATAATATGTATTTGATCCATGAGTATCATAATGGGAAATAAATATTTATGTTCACAAAATTTACTTTCACTTTGAATTGCAAGGATTGACACGATGAATATTTTTGCAGGCTATCCCCAATGCTGATGAAAATTTGAATTGTTTTTTTGTAGTAGAAGAAACAATATCAGCTGATGAAATTTCAAATTATTTTCAAAGTAATCCTGTTGCCGATTTAAATTTTAATAGTCCAACTGTAGAAGAGCGTAATGACGATTTCAAAGAAAGTCAGGATAATGATTTCATGGATGTCTGCAATACAGAAGAGCAGTCCACCTGTGATACTACGAGTCAAATTATCAGAGAAAGACTCGAAATTTCTTCAGCTGAGTTGAATGAGTTTGAGTCTTTTAGTTTAGGTAAAGTCATTGAAGACTCCAATATGCCTTGCGGTATGAATTTAGGTTATAAGAATGATACCCCTTCAAACAAGTCAACGGTTAGCAATATTAATAATTTAAATGAGTTACCAGCTGAAGTTAATATCGCAAATCCTCCTAGCCAAAGTGATAGTATTATTAGTAATAATGACAGTAAGTATGAAAAAGTGCAGACTCTGCTGAGTCTAGTATAGTTGAGAATGCTCATCATAAACCTATTGTAGAAAAACCAACAAATAATTTTTTAACTGATGAAAATGTGATTTTTAATGATAAAGTATTGGATTTAAGTTTAAATGTAAAAAAAGATTTATCGTCTTACTCTGGGAAAAATGCAATATCACTAAAAGAAATAAAAATTGAAAAAGATCCTCAGAAATTTGAAATACCAAAGCGTGAAACTCTGAAAAAATTTTCTAACGCTATTTTTAAGGAAGAGCCAGATGGTTCATTTAAAAGTTATTTGCCGTGGCCAGACGAAACATTATTAAAATCAAAATCTACCAAACAAACGAAAACTAAATTCAAAGCTCCTTATGTCGTATCTGGTCTTGAGTGGCAAGAGCAAGTTCGGAAAAAAGAAAATGAAAAAAAATTAAAAGCTGAAGAAATACTTAAAAGAAAAGAGGAACGATTGAAAAAACAAGAGGAGATGAAAATTAAAAAAGAAAAAGATTTTATTATAAAGGAGGAAAGAAAATTAAAAAGATTAGAAAAAAAAAGACAGACTTCTGAAGCAGCAAAAAAAAATGGATGAGTTAGAACAAAAAAGAAAATCTACTGAAGCAATTTTAAAAAAGAAAAGAGAAGAGGAGGAGATAGACAAACAGTTGGAAGAACTCGAAGCAAGAAAGCAACAGCTCCAATAATTTTAAATTACATTATTTTGTATTAATCTTTCACAAAACCTTATAATGATAATGTTCCTCTTTTCCTACCTATTTTTACATTTTGAAGTTCAAAATAAGTCAATTATTTTTTAGAAAATAAAGGTTCAACGTATTATCATTTCATTTGACTATTTATTGTAGTAATAATGGTTTTTATTGTTTGCCTCACGGCTTCCACAATTTACACTGATCTTCACATGTTAATTTCCTCATCTTATTCTACTTAGTACCTTTACATTTCATCTTCTTAATGCTATCTTCTTTCTCTATCATAGTTATTTTCATGTCTTACTCATTTTATTTGTTTCCATTTCTATTTACTTGGTATTATCTCCTAGACTATCTTACTTCATTATTCCGTGCCTGCACTGTGCGGTTATGTCTCTGGGTTGCAGCTCGCTCTGTTTTAGGATCTTCCATCCCCACCTCTTCCGTATGTCTTCTGCCTTCTCCTCTATCATTTCTCTCCTTCGCTTGCTCCCCGTTTTGATTGTTGTCCTTCCTCCTCCTTCTTTATTTCTGTCTATGCTGGCTACCACTACCTCTACTTTCTCTCTTGCGGCTTCGCCTATCGCCGCCCTGATCTGCAGTATTTCCGGCATTCCTGTTCTTCTGTCCCACTCTATTGTTATTTCCCCATCCTCCTCGGTTTTGTTGGTCTTTCTGCAGTTCTCGTTCTCGTCGATTTCTTCTTCTGACCCCCCTGTTTCGTCCCCTTCCTCAGCGTCTGCGCTCCCGCTTCCCCCGGGCGAGGGGGTCGACCCCTCGGCCTCGCTCGGGGTGTGTGGCGTCCATATCATTTCGTCTTCTCCTATCTCCATGTCTTTCGACTCCGCTTCTTCTTCGACTTCCTCATCTGGATCTGTTTCCTCTGATGCTTCTGTCCTTGCTGTTTCCTCCCTTTGGAGTTGCTTCTTCTTGTCTTTTATTACTTCTTGTCTTAGGCTTTTTACTTCTTGGTGTAGTCCTTTTACTCCCTCCATCACATCCTCTACGTACTTTAACATCTTGTTCAGCGCTTCAAGTTTTGCGGTTTGGTTTGCCATTGCTGCTCGTTTGCGTCTTGTCTTGTCACTATTGACTTGTCGACTGCGTTGAGTTTCTTGTCTTTCATTGTCCACTCGCACGACGGCCTCTCCCCTTCATTCTCTTACTGTTGTGTGTTTGTTTACCTTCCTTGTTGTGCTGTTCTCTCCTTTGCCGCGCTTCCTTGTCTCTTCACTTTTGGCTGGCCGGCTGTTGTGTTTCAGCTATCTGACCTTCTCTGTCTGTTCTCACTCTCTCTCTGATTTCTAGTATTTCTTTCATTGTTTTTATTCCGCTTCCGTCGTCTTTTAGTATTTCTCTTATCCTTTCTGAGTCGCCTTGGCCTCCTCCGCCCGTGCACCTTTCTAGGACGTGTTCCCAGTTTTCTTCCTCGGCGTCGCAAATTCTGCATTTCCTCTTGTCTGCATCCTTTTCCCAGTACTTTCTTCCTCTCATTTCGTTGCCTAGTCTGAATCTTGCTATTGTTGTCATCTCCTTCTCCTTTCTTCTTTTTGACAGGTATCTTGGTTTCGCTTGTGTGACGATTTCTCTGTATATCTTATTGTACTTCGCGTTTCTTATTTTGCTTTCTCTGACTTGCTCCTGGACTTCTTTGTCTCTTTCTGTTACTTGCTTTCCTATCTCTTCTCCTCTTTCTCTCTTGTTTTCTATTTCCTCTGCGCTGTATCCTCTTTCTTCGTAGAATTTGCTTCTTTCTTCTTCCCATGCGGACCTTTGGTCTGCCTTTCCTTCTTTTATTTCTTTCCAGCATCTTCTCGCTATTTCGTTTCCACCTCCTCCCCTCAGCTTCTCTTCGTACCTTATTGCTCTTTTTCCTGCATTGGTTCTTAACTTGTGTCTTTTGGTTTCTTCCCTTATCATGTAACCTGGCGTTCTTCCATCCACTCCAAGGGTCCATCTGATGAACTTGTCGTGCATTTTTTCCATTTCTTTTCTTTCTTTCCAGCCCCATATTTCGGCCCCGTATAGAGCAATGCTCTCGACTAGTGCTTCGAATAGCCTTATTCTTCTGCTCCAGTCTCCCCCCATTACTCTTTTTCCGATTCCCCATACCTGTCCCATCGCGATCGTTGCTTTCTTGGCTCTCTCTCTCACGTGTTCTGTCATGCTGCCGTTCTTCTGCAGTGTATATCCTGGGTATTTGAAGGATTTTACTTCTTCTATTGGCTTATTTTTCCACGTCCACTTCTCTGCTTTTTCCCTTCCGCCTGCTTTTCTGAACCTCATCACTTTTGTTTTTTCGGTATTCACCTCCAGGCCTTTCTTATCTATGAATCTTTCGGATCTTTTCATCATTTCTTTCATGTTTCTCTCGTCTTTTGCCAGCAGAACTACATCATCTGCATATGCAAGGGACCATATTTTAGTGCCTCCTACCACTAATCCTCCGTCCTGCCCCTTTTTTAGTGTATCCTCCCAGTCCGCTAGGTATATATTGAAGAGATACGAGCTTAGCGGGCATCCTTGCCTCACCCCTTTTACCGTCCAGAAGCTCTCTCCGACCTCTGTCCCTACTCTTACTCTGTTTCTGGTCTCTTCGTATATTTCCTTTATTCTCTCACGTGTCTGGCTTTTTATTCCTTTCTTCCTCATTATTTCCCATAAAATACTTCTATCTATTGAGTCAAAAGCTGCTCTCAGGTCTATGAACGTGGCTACGAGTTTTCCTCTTTTCTTCTTCACTTCTCTGCCTACCGCGTGGTTTAGCACATACATCGACTCTGTGGTGCCTCTCCCTTTTCTGAAGCCTACTTGTATTTCTGGGATTATTTTCTTCTCTTCCATCTCTTTTTCCATCCTGTTCGCTATCACCGCTGCGTAGATCTTATATGCTGTTGGCATGAGTGTCACTCCTCTGTAGTTTCCCACTTCGTTTATGCTACCTTTCTTGTGTATTGGTATTACAAGTCCGTCCTTCCATTCTTCAGGTATTCCACTCCCTTTCCATATTTTGTTCATTATCTTTGTGGTCACTTTTCTCATGCACTCTCCTCCGTACATCCACGCCTCGTTTGCTATGCCGTCTGCTCCTGCTGCTTTGTTAGCTTTCATTTTGCTTATCACTTTATGGACCTCCTCTTCGGTTATATCATTGTCTGGGTCCTGTCCTTCCGCTGTTTCTGTTTCGTTTCTTTCTCCTCTTACGCCTTCCATTTCCTTCTCTGTGGCCGTGCTCTTCGTATCGGTTCCCTGCAGCAGATTTTTGAAGTGTTCTACCCAGTCCTTCATCTCTATTCTTTCGCTTATCTTTGTCTTCTTTCTTCTTACTTTGTTGAGTATCTTCCACATTTCCCCTTCTGTCTTTGCGGCTCTCATTTCCTCTACTATTTTCTCTGCTTCTTCGTCTTTTTTCTTTCTGCACAGTTCTCTGAATCTCCTTCTTCCTTCTCTATAGTTCGACACGGGCCCCTTGCCCTTTTTCCATTCTTTCAGCGCCTTTTTTGCGTTGTTTTTGCTTTCTGTGCATTCGCTGTCCCACCAGGTATTCTTTCTTTCTTTCTTACCGCCTATTGTTTTCCACTTTGCTGCGCATTCTATTTTCTCTTTTAGTTCCTTCAGCATCACTTCTGGTCTGCCCTCTTCTATTATGAGCCCTTTTATTTTTTCTCTGTATGTCGTTGCGCCGTCCTTCGACCAGTCTATGACTCTTTTTTGTGCTCTGTTTCTCTCTTCTTTTTCTTCTGTTTCTCTTGCTCCTCTCGTTTCTATAATTACTGATATCGGATGGTGGTCTGACTCTATTCTATTTTCTACTTTTACCTCTATCGTCGCCTCCCATGCGTCTGTGTTGCCTATTATGTAGTCTATTACTGTTCCTCCTCTGGCTCCTACGTAGGTTACTTCTCCTTCGTCGTCGCCTTTTCCTGCTCCATTGAATATTCCGAGCCCTTCTTCTTTTAACCAATTTATTAGCATCTTGCCTTCCTTGTTTTTTATTCTGTCTTTCGACCGCCTGTCGTTCTTTGTGTCCTTTTCTTCTTCTTCGGCCTCCACTATTCCGCCCTCGTCTGCTGTTCTTGCGTTGAGGTCGCCTCTTATTATTATCGGCCCATCCCTTCCTCTTCTGTTTATTATCTCTGTTAATGCACTTGTCTTCTCCTTTATTTCTTGGTTCGAATATACTGTGATTATCGTCCATTCCTTGTCGTCTATTTTTACTGTGCTTTCTATTATTCCTTCTGTCTCTGCTATCGTCTCTTCTTTCCATGGCTTTTTGTGTAGTCCCTTTCTGACTCCCATCGCTATGCCTCCGCTTGCTCTCCCTTTCTTGTGTGTTCTTTTCGCCCCTTGTGTCGTCCATGTGTGGCTGTCGGGGAGTCTTGCCATTGTTCTTTCCTTGTCTTTGTCCTCTTCCCATGTTTCTATTAGACCTACTACGTCCCATCTTTTTATTTCTTTCCAGATTCTTCATCCTTTCCTTTTATCCCCGCGACGTTCCAGAAGCTTATCTTGGTCCCCATTCTTTCTGTTTCTCCTTGGTTTGGCTCTTCTCTTACGCATCTGTCCTATGCTCGTGCTCTTCCTCTTCTTCCTCCGCCTCTTCCTCTGCTCGCACCTCCTCGGCTTTCTGGTGCTGCATCTTCTCTCTATATCAGGTCTTCTAGTTCATCGTCCCACGTCCACACTGCATCTTCTATGTACAGCTTTCTGTACCCGACTCTCGTTTGTTTTCCGTTTCCTCGTTCTTCTCTTGCTCTGCTCCATATTTTGTCTTGTACTTCCATCTCTTTTCTCGTCATGTCCGCTTCTATGTTTATTTTGGACCCTTTTAGCTTTCCTTTCATTGCCATTATTTTCTTTTTGTCTTCCCACTCCTTTAATTTGACCATGAAGGTTCTTCCGTCCTTTCCTATTTCTTTTATTTCTGCTATGGGGGTCGCTGCCTCTGTTATTTTCTCTATGGTCTTGGCGATTGCGGATTCCCATTCCTCATTACTTTCGCGTTCCAGTCCCCTGATTACTATGTTTCTGCTTTTTTCAGCTTTTTCTCTTCTTTCCAGATCGTCTTCTATTCTTTTCATCCTTCTTATGGTTTCTCTTTTGTCATGCTCCATTCTTCTGGTTATTTCTTTCTCTTTCATGTCTCTTTCTCGCTCTTCCCGCTCTTTATTGCATTCGGCTTTTGCGTCCTTTGCTTGCCTTTCCCTCTCTAGTCTTTCTATCATCTCTACTATCTTGTTTCTTTCTTCGTCACCCCTGGTCCTAACGTCTATTAGTTCTCTTCTTAGCGCCTCTCTCTCTTCTCTGTCGGCTCTTCTCCCCTCTTCGGCTTCTTCTCTCATCCGTCTCATCTCCTCGTTCATGTTTTTCATACCGTTCATTATGTCGTATAGGGTATTCTTTAGCCACTCTTCTTCTGGGCGATTCTTCTCCGTCTCAGCTCTTGTTTCTGTCATTTCCCCTGCTTCTCGGGGGACTACCATGCTTTCAGCGCTCCTTGTTTTTTCCGGCGTTCTTGCCGTTTTGCTGCTCTTTTTCCTGTTCTTTTCTTCTGACTCCTCCATTCTCTCTCCTTCCTCTTCGTCCGACGCAGTTTCTCCTGTGTCTGGCTTTTTTCTCTTCCAGCACTTCAATAATGACCCGTCGGATGCAGATCTTGTCCTCTCCCAGGTTTCCGCTTTGTGCGGTCTGCCCACTTTTTCTTTTCTTTTTTCGTATTTTCCGCCTATCGGCGTTCCCCACACTTCCTTTTCCGCTTCTGGTTCTTTCCTTGTTGCGACTCTCGGCTCTTCTTCTTCGGTTTTACTCTCCATGCGTGTCTCTGCTGCCTGACGGTGGCGCTCACGCTGTGACGTCACTGATTCAGCGGCTGTTGCGTGCGCGCCTTTGCGCTTTCGTGTCGCCTACTTGCGTATTCGCTTCCTTCTCGCTAGGCACCACACTTCACTTCGCTCGTGCGTGTCACGTGGTGCTTTGTATTCATTCGATTTTTACTGCCTTTGTCCGACTTTGTCCCGGGTTCCGCCACTTTTTCCTCTTGGGCACTGGTGCTACTGCTCTCCGCGCACTTTTTCTTTCCTTTATTTGTCGCCACTATGTGCTTGTTTTCTTAACACTTCGACTATTTCAACGCGTTGTGCAAACCGACTGTACACTCTTTGACCTACTTAGGTCCTTTGACTATTTATTGTTGTACCCTGTTAAATAAAATTACCATTTCATTATTTATTGCTATTTAATCATGAAAATATGTACCGCAGTAATACGAACACAGTAATTGGGTTTTTCGCAGTAACTGGTGCGCGGTAATAGGAACGACCTCGCAGTAATACGTCCATTTCGAGTACTTTTGAATTTAAAGGTTTAAATACGAAAAATATCATTATGTATTATTGAAACCCTTACGGAAGAAAAATACTGAGAGCTCAGTACTTAGTACACAAATCTCACTACTTAGTACACGAATTTTCAGTACTTAGTACTAACACTACAGTACTAAGTACAGAGAACTAGTAGTACTTAATACAGGAGTACTAGTACTAAGTGCAGAGTACTAGTACCAAGTGTAGACTACTAGTAGTACTTAGTGCAAGACTACTAGTACTTAGTACAGGGAACTAGTAGTACTTAGTACATGAGTACTAGTACGGATTTAAAGAATACTAGTACCGAGTACGAGAGTACTAGTACTAAGTTGAAGAGTACTATTACTAAGTACAAGTGCACTACAGTACTCAGTACTGTGGCACTTTGACCTATCAGTACAAGAGTACCAGTACTATAAGTACACAAGTATTAACTGTGATTAATACTATTACTTGAAATAATACTGCAGTACTAGTACTCGAACCAATACTCCAGTACTCGTACTCGAACCAATCCTACAGTACTAGTACTCGAACCAATACTGCAGTACTAGTACTCGAACCAATATTGCAGTACTAATACTCGAACCAATACTGCACTACTAGTACTCAAATTAATACTCCAGTACTCGTACTCGAGCCAATACTGCAGTTCTCGAACTAGTACTGCAGCACTCGAACTAGTACTGCCGCATTAGTCCAAGTTCAGAATTAATACTACTGCTGTACTACAATGATAGTCCAAATACTATTATATTGCAGTACGTGGACTTCATATACTGTACTGTACGGTTTTAGCTAGTACTTATTGGACTAATACCGAAGGGCTAGAACTTAAAGTAATACTTCAGTCATACTACACTAGTACTTGCCACCTACTTATATATCCCTTCTCAGTAATTTTTGTACTTGAAGTACTATGAGTACTGTGTGTACTCGCGAAATAAGTACAGCAGTACTTTGGCAGTACTTCAAGTGCTGCTGTACTGGCAGTACTTTCAGTATTTTTTTTCCGTAAGGGAATTAGTCCCTTTTGGAAGAAGAACACATGAATGTTCATTAAAAACCAAAAAAATGCGGTTATTTTACATGCGTGTATTATATTTCGTAGCTTGGATACGCACAACGACCTAACCTCCGCAGTAATAGGTACATTTCCCTGGTAAAAATTCCGAGGTAGGACCTTAAAGGTCTTGCATGGAATACGTAGGTCCTGTGTGGGTACCTGTAGGAACCTATGATGGTATCATAGGGTGTTCGAATGACCTGCAAGGGAAGGTATAGGTCCTACAAATATACCACAGAAATCCGCGTGGGTGCTTTACAGGACCTGACAGGACCTCTATAGGCATCCTACGTTGGCATACAGGACCCGTAAGGTCCGATATGTGTTCGCAATAACCTATGTAGGTGTTTTGTAGGCCCCAGTAGGACTCATATGGGTATTCTACGCTGATATACAGGACCCATGAGATTCGATATGCTTCCGCAATAACCTATGTACGTGTTTTTCAGGACCCAATAGGAACCACATAGGTATTCGTAGTTGGCGTACAGGACCCTTGAGGTTCGATATGCTTCCGCAATAACCCATCTAGATGTTTTTCAGAACCCAATAGGACCAAACAGAACAGCCATATGGTTTCTATCGTAATATGGGACTGGTTCCTGTGAGAGTCATATGGGGATACGGATGTGTGAATATATAACCATCCGGAAACCCTACATAATATACCCAAGTCAAAATCTACCCATACAGGTCCCAATCCCATATGGCTATCGTAATTTGGGACAGATCTGTGTGATGATGGGAATATACCATATAGGTGACGGACCCTTGTAGGACCCATACCTATAAAGGCGTGCCTACATACAGGTCCTATATAGGTTTTCCTCCTATATATACACACCCATATGGGTCTCAATCCTATATATACATATACCTGGATAGGTCCCGCTGCGCTATGCCGACGTAGGTCCTATGTACTCCTATAAGTTGCCCTCCTATAGGAACCTGTCCCAAATTACGATACGTATGGTACCTATGTAGGTCCTGTGTAGGTTCCTATGTGGGAATTTTTACCAGGGTAACCATCCGGAAACCCTACATAATATACCCAAGTCAAAATATACCCATACAGGTCCCAATCCCATATGGCTATCGTAATTTGGAACAGATCTGTGTGATGATAGGAATATACCATATAGGTGAAGGACCTATGTAGGACCCATACCTATATAGGCGTGCCTACATACAGGTCCTATATAGGTTTTCCTCCTATATATACACACCCATATGGGTCTCCATCCTATATATATATACATATACCTGGATAGGTCCCGCCGCGCTATACCGGCGTAGGTCCTATGTACTCCTATAAGTTGTACTCCTATAGGAACCTGTCCCAAATTACGATACGTATGGTACCTATGTAGGTCCTGTGTAGGTTCCTATGTGGGAATTTTTACGTTTTCGAGCTACGGCAGATCTCGTTGAACTAATCCCAGAGCTCATATACAGGGTGATCCAGAATGCGGTATTTTCCTTACACCGGTGGATTCCTTGTAAAAATTGAATACCAAAATTATCCATCCTAAAATGTCGAAAGCCAAGCCGTTTTCAGGTAGGAGCCATTTAAAGTAAGCCAATACGAGAGCAGATACGAGAATGGCTTGCTGCCGCTATTGTTGGCCTACTGGATGTCGCGACCCTCACCTGCCGCCGCGATCTCGCCAACTGACAAAACGACGATCAGGCAATGGAAACAGAAGAATGCTGATTCCATATTCATGCATATAACTATAATATTACATTCGTTTTGTCAGTTGGCGAGATCGCGGCGGCGGGTGAGGCGGCGCGAGATGCAGTAGGCAAACAATAACGGCGGCAAGCCGTTCTCGTATCTGCTCTCGTAGTTGCTTACTTTAAATGGCTCCTACCTGAAAACGGCTTGGCTTTCGACATTTTAGGATGAATAATTTTGGTCTTAGATTCTTACAAGGAATCCACCGGTGTCAGAAAAGTACCGCATTCTGGATCACCCTGTATATGAGCTCTGGGATTGGTTCAACGAGATCTGCCGTGGCTTGAAAACTAGACATCACACGGATTTTTGGTGAAGGACTTTTCGTCTTAGAATTTATAGAAGAATCCACCCTGTCAAAATGGCCCGGTCAAACTGAATCACCTTGTATAATGAAGGTGTTAATAACTTTATTCTAATCAAGGAATCATCAACCCTCATCAAGAAGAATATGGAAGACGGACGCTCGAAGTCTCAAAATAAAAGCTTGGACAAGCCCATTCCATCAACGAAACTCGATCAACGATTCAGTGCTGAGAAGAACAGTGCTGCGTGCAGCAATCAAGATTAGGGCTTCGCACAAGACGAGACTTTGACGAGTCTTGTCTTGGTCTCGTAATTTTTTTGAAATCATCGTCTTATCTTGGTCTTGAAGTAGTTTTGGTGTTTCCAGACTTGGTCTTGGTCTTGGTAGTTTTTACATTCAAAATCAAAATTTCTGTTTAACAAACTTGAATTTCGTTTTCTTTTTTAACTCTTGCCTAAGCCTCTGAGTTGCAATACATATGGGACTACTCTTATTGAATAAACATATTTATCAATGAATAGAAAGTAAAATTAACATCAGTACAGTACTTAGGATAAGATACTACAGTAAAAACCTCATATCAAACTTTGGTGTTAAGAACCGTATTATCAAATAAATATATTTATGAAGTAATACCAGCTTTATAGACAAAGTATTTTTCTAAATTTACTTCAGGAACTTTCATATTGACTTTGACTTCATACCACACCCAAGAGTCTCAAGACTCTTGTCGAGACTAATGTCTGTGTCTTGGTTTGGGTCTTGATTTATTTCCGTAAGTCTTGTCTTGGTCTCGTCTCGAAAAACCAAGACGAGACTACACGAGACCAAGACGAGTCCTGGTATTGTGTGAAGCCCTAATCAAGATACCCAGCCGCTCGGCGGAAGCAACAAACTGGCAGCGGGGAGACAGCAGAAAAAAGACGACGGTGAGATCGTTCAACAAATATCATAGGTGCCGAAGATAGCCGTGCCTCGTACTTCAGATTTGCCAGGATGTTCGGGGATAGCCGCAAAGAAACGTCCAGTAATTATGACCAATGATGACAATTCGCAAGTCGAGGGAGATGAATCATCAGGGGACGCGGAGTCTATCAACACTGAGATGTCAGGTTTCGCTCGGCTGGGCCGGAGAAAAGTCAAAGCTCGACTTGATGAAACAACTCGTAATGGTAAGTTTCGCCATCAAATTACGGATAAAATTTAGGGCTGCCCACGAGACGAGTCTTGTCTCGGTATTGTCGTTTCTAGTCATGGGTCGTTCGCGAACGAACTAGGTGGGAAGAGCGCTCCTTTAGGTGAACTATGCGAACTAGTTCGTTCATGATCTCGCTCTAAGTTCATTTTATATTTACGTTTCTAGCGTCCGCCAAGAAATACTTCGTACTTTTTGAATAATAATAAACAGAATCCGCAATAATCGTACATATATTTTTCCTTTCTTTAATTATCTCTACTAAAAATTCGAAAAAAGAACTAACGAACTAAAAGAGCGAACTCGTTCGCCATAAGACTGCGAACCAAATTGAGCGCTCCCAATGGCGACCGACTATGCCCAAGACTAGTCGTTTCGTCTCGATTAACTAACTCGAGACCGAGACGAGACCCGGTTCTAGTCGGCACTCTCGACGAGACATTCGAGGAAAGTCTCGTTTATCTTTTGGTCTAAAAATCATGTCATGTGCCATTACTCATACAAAGTTTCTCAATATACTGTGTTATACATTTTGTTATGCACATGTGCAATTTCCGACAATGAATGAGTTTTTCGTATTTCGAGTGTTTTTTTTTTTTCTTCCCAAAAGTGTTCTTCTTCCAATTTTTGCGCGACTAGACGAGACGAGACGATACAAGACGATACAAGACCAGTTAAGGTGCTTCCCTACCCAATTCCACCTGACCTGAAAACATTGGGCAGAACGCGTGCAGAAGGTGCTATTAAACGGAATATCTCTGCCTAGGCACCAAAATCAGAAAAAAAATCCGTCGCGCAAATTTATGTGCCATTCCGAACATGTACGGGCCAAAACATGTTCGTTTTACGCGAAAAAAAAAAGAAAAACTGAGACTGAAACGAGATCGAGACAGGACGATACACTGCTTCACGAGACCGGCACCAAGACCAAGACTATACTCTAAATTTTGATTTCTAACGAGACCGAAACGAGAATACCGGAAATATCGTCTCGTTTCATCTCGTGGGCAGCCCTAATAAAATTTCTACTGCATTTTTCCTCATGGGCGGGTATGAATTTACAGCTCATGATAGATATGGGAATGCCCTACTCGAAATCCAGGGGGAGCTCAAGCTGTTGAGGAAAAAAGTATTTAAAAAACGTGTCGACGAAAATAGCAGTGACTCAAGCGAAAACGAAATGGTAAGCAAAACATTCAGATATTTTATAAAATCAAGATTCCATCGCAAACACATCAAAGCTGTATTTTTATTGCAATGCTGCCGTCAAAACAATATTCATCACTAATCACCGTATATTCGTTCAACTTTACAGAGAGAAAAAGGCCATACAGAAAGTGGAATTGTCATTACCGATGAGCAGTGGAGTGTAGCAAAGCGTGCAAGAAGCTATACGGCGATGGGAATAAGCTTGTTAATGTCACTATTCCCAATGAAAACTCTGTTACGAAGTAACTTAAGAGGAGGCAAAAGTAAAATTGTTCAAGACCGTGAAAAAAAACATAAAGCACTGAACCAAAAAATCCTCGACGCTCTGTATTGTGAGATAACATTATTCCATACTTTTGATCTTGGAGCGGGTTTTTTTTTTTGCTTTATGAAGATTAAGGTGGTCGTTAATTTCTAACACACACTTACCACGTCTTGAATCGATAGATAATGACACAAAAACAGGGTGTATTTTTTCAGATTTTTAGTACGATTGGAAGAGTTGCCGAAATCAATTTGAAGTTGAAAAGATAAAAAAAAAAAAAAAAATCCTCAATTTTCGAGTAAAAAATAAGGATACTAATGAAGTAAAAGGAGTGATTGACTTCATAGTATGGTATGAAAAAAAGCGAGAAACCGATGTAGAATGACAAAAATAGTATCTTATGCCATTAGGCCGGTAAGCGGAGGTTCGCGAGGAGTGTGAAGTTTGCAGCACGAGACATGGTATAGTTGGAGACTATACCATGCCGAGTGCTACCAACTTCACACGACTTGAAAACCAACGCAACCGCCCGAATGGCATATACTATTTTTCGTTATGAAGGCGCGAAACGGGGTCCAGGGGGCGCAGCCCCCGGCGGCCGGGGGGGCGGTGGGGGGGGGGGGGGGGGGGGGCAGAGCCCCCCGCAAAATAAACACAAGCAATAGAAAAGAAAAAACAAATTAAAAAAATAAATAAATTAAAGTAATTGATGAAAAGAATCGATCAGCTAAAAACAGATTTCAAAAAGTCAATCAACAAACAAAAAATTAATTCCATTAATTAATCGAATTTTCCTGCCTTCCCCGGACAAAAATTACATTTAATTGAAAAAATGAAAAAGAAATTTTGATGATAAACAGGGACATTTGGTAGTCTTAATTTTGTAAATATTTATTTTAAATACATTAAAATTTGCATTTTGCCCATTTTTTTTTTCAATCATATATCTTTCAATCATTTATCTATTCATATTTTTACTCAACACAAATGTGGATCTATACGATTTTTCAACGTAGTGATATGCTTGTAAAACAAAAGAGGAACTTAACCGATATTTTTATCAATATTATGGTACGTTACATTTTTTATGGTGAAAATATTATCTTAAATCACAAGATATGAGCTTTGGACAGAAGCTTGAAAAAAACGAAGTTCAACAAAAAGTTTCAAGTAATTAGGACATATTTTTAATTGCAGATTTTCTTTGTCACGTGAGTTGAAGAAGTTAAAGCCTGTGCAATTCGTGAAATGGAGATGAATTGCTTGTTTAGAGTTATGAGCCAGGTTGAGTGGGTCATTCTCTTTTGTTTCATCTTTATGAGGAACTGATGTTGGAGCTGGTGGAGTGTTCTGAGGATTGAAGTAGATTCTCTTCGCAGCAGGAGGTGATCTTCCTGCATTTGAAGTGGATGCATTAGACTGAACTGAGTTTGAGGAAGTTGGTGGGAGCGGTGGAGTTTTTTCTGTGATATTGGAAGAGTGGGTCATTTTTTTTAGAATCGCATTGCTGATTTTGGAAGAATTCTTGGTTTGCTGGGCTCGACTGTAGTCGAAGTAACCTTCAGCTGTCGCAGAGGATTTCCAACCTCCCAATTTCTTTACCGTGAGGATATCCATTCCGGTTTCAGCTGCAATTGTTTCTCCTGTACGTCGGAAAGCGTGTCCAGTGTATGCCTTAGCGTTTGGAAGTCCCAAGAAGGAAGCGATATCCTTAAGGAGGCTCCCTAGCTTGTGAATACCCATTACTTCCCGATGACATGTCCCATTCACATATTTTAGGAAGAAGTTTTTCTTCGCTGTATAATCTCGTGGTCTCAAAGCCATATATCTCCTCACAGTCTCACAAAATGGTCCAGAAATAGAGAAAGGTCGAGTTGAACCATTTTTTGTTTTGTCGAAAACAAATCTTAGACAAGTACCGTGATCTTCAATATTATCTAGTGCTAAATCGTGGAGTTCCTTCCTTCTTGCCAGCAGTGGAGTACCAATCGGAAATGGCGCCTAGGGCACGCATCAAAGTTGCGCCCCTTCGTAAATTATCTTAATATGAAAACAGATACTCTAAATAATACAGTCATAAATCTTACTTACAAAACATATTTATTTTTTCTTCATTTCATAACGAAAGTTCAGTCCGTAAAACCGTAACACTACAATTGCACCTTCCTGGCTTTCTGCGACGCAAACATATCGATGATATTTTCGAAATCAGTTTTATCCGTTTCTTTTCGCTCTACACTGAGCAAAGCTAGGTCGCATAACCTTTCTTGACCCATTGTAGCCCTCAAGTACGAAAGTATCAATTTTAATGGAGTCTAACTTGAGCAGCCGAAGTGAGTGGACGTATTACCAGTGTTTACTTTACTTCAGTGATCCAGACAATCGTACGCAAGAACACAACAACAATACCTGGCGCGGCCAGCTCTAAGATGAGCAGCTTCGTCAAGGCGAACTGTGTCAGTTGTGGAGAGGAAATCGCACAAACATTCATAACGAATGAAATAACTCAAAAACAATACAACCTAGACAATAATCTGGTTGTACTCACAAAACCAATCCAATGCCCTAAGTGCGATACAGACAACGTAATAATAATCCCTGTATCAGAAATCAAACTAACAGAAATAGAAGGGTGTCGGTTCCAAGTAACAAAGGCCACACTGACCCTACTGAATGACAAACTGAATAAAAAAGCGGCTCAAGATCAACAACCAACCCAAAGCATGGACACCACAGAAACAGCATGGCAAAGTGCACCCGTGTCATCAAAACGTCGTAGCACTAAATACCGTTCGGGGGCGCCGGCCAGCCAACGGAACAGGGGCGAGTGGGCCGAAAGGTACCAGCCGCCGCGCCCGTACATAGAGGAGCCGAACCTGGAGGTCGACCAGGTATCGGTGATAGGAGGGGGCCGCGAGGCACTCACCAGCAGCCTCAACCCAACCCTCCGCGCCTCGCTTCTCCAGTGCCTCGTGCACTGGAGCCTACTCCTTTCCCTCCTCCCGTTCGTCCCATTCTCGTATCCTCAACCCGAAAACTGCCGTCCACCTCCTATCTGCTCAGGGATAATTCCTACCGTCTCCCCGAACTTCCCCCAACCCCACAGCCTTCTAATCCCGTCACGACTCCTCATTCCGTTCCCGTCCCCCGGTCCGCTCTGGCTCCGAAGGTCCACCCGGCCTTGAACACTCCTGTGAAACCCCTGTGGAAGGTGGTTGGGGCCAGCAGCCGGACCGGCATCCCCGCTCCTTCCCTACCCTCCTCTCCCACCGTCCGTCCTCTCTTCACCTTCCCAGGTCCTGACGCGATGACCCCCCTGCCAGATCAGTGCTGGAACTGTCTGGCAGAGGGACACCGCTATACCACTTGACCTCGACCGCGTCCGGGCAAGTTTTGTTATGGGTGCGGCAGGAGCGGGGCTACCCTGCGAACCTGCCGTACTTGTAGCTCGGCGTAGTTCGAGGGCGGGCGAACGGACCGTCCCGCTCCCGTTCCCGCTCCCGTTCCCGCTCCCGTTCCCGCTCCCCTTCTCGTTCCCGTTCTCGCTCCCGCACCTATACCCAACCCAGTACCCAATCTTCATGGCGTCTCGCCGGAGGTACTGAGGCTGCTGGCCGAAATCGGCGTACTATTAGCCAGGTGGCAATAAACTTTCGTTTCTTTTTCTTCTTCTCTCGTTTTCTTTCTCTTCCTCTATCGTACCGACCCCTAACCCCTACCGTTTCGTTTCCTTCTTTTCATTTTTTTTATTTGTTTTAATTTTTTTTTCTTCCCGTTTTCTTCTTTTCTCTCGTCTTCTTCTTCCCTACCTATCGTCCCCTACCGTACCGACCCCTACCGTCCTGTTCCCTGAACCCCCGCATCTTTCCCGTTCCCAACCCTGGGATCAACAGGAAAACAACCCACCTTCAGAAAAGAAAAATCTCGACCACCTCAGGTATCCCGATGCTCATTTTATGTTTTTTGCTCCGTTCCCTTATAATGAAAAAAAAATTATTTTGATGTATATTTAATTGTTTCTCATCTGACTAATTTCCTTGTACTAATATCCTTTCCCGGCAATGGCTGTTCCCAGGTGTTGTCTCCCGAAACCCAAGTAACAGAGGGGAAAACTGAAAAGGAATTGGAATCGGTTGCCACCGATAAAATACCTTACTAAGGCTTCACCAGAGGACTCAGCCTCAAATTTTACTGTGAAAATGGAGGGGCTAACCTCCACAGTCCCAGGGTTGGCCAAGACCCATGTTCTATACTTCGTCAAGAACTACCCGATCCTGAATTCAAATCATGTTGAATCTTCCCGGAGACCCAGATTGACCCCCCTCTGCCGTTCCGTCGATACCCCTACCCTCGAAGCTCACCACCCCACTTCCCTGTATTGGGTTGAAAAACGAGAAGATAATACTCTTAAGAATCCTTCAGAAGGGATTAGAAAGAGTGAACCGATAGTACCCGTCTTAGGCCAATGTTGAAATTGCCTAGAGTTCGGTCACGAAGTCATTCACTGCCGCTTCAAGCGGGTGGATGTCTATTGTTATCAGTGTGGTTATCGTTACCTTCAGGGAAACCGACTCTGCGGAAGGTGTCTAAGACGCGAAGAACTTAGAGTTTATAGGGCCGAGCATGTCGAGGAGATTAACTTTTTCGGGACCCCCCAGAGATCTCCCCCACCCCCACCTAACTCCCCAGAACCATAACTTCCCTTTCCTACCGTACCGGCTCCCCTAAGTTACCGTTAGTTTTATTGATAGTTTTAGTTCTACCGTAGTTTTGTTTGTTCCTTATCTTATTGTAATCCCCTGTTTAGTTATTACCGTCCCGAACCTATTATTGTTTCTTCTTGTATTACCGTATTAACCATAGTTCCTAATATTGATAAGAGAAAATCCTCCAAGGGGCAACTTTAGTTTAACCTCCCCGACTTATAATGAACCGAGGGAGTAGGATGAGGTGTGCCATATAAAAGGGTGTGTACCCTTCTTAAAATCATGTGGAAAGAAAAGGAGCCGTTGGCTTCAAAGAGTCATTAGGTGTAATAAAAACACCATATACCAGTCTCAGGGAGTTTCTGAAAAATCCCTTCCCCTTAGAGTTAACCCCTTCCGGTTGTATTGATTATTTATTGATGAGTGATTTATCTATTATGTTATTTAAAAATGATCTTTGACACTTGAGCTGACGCATGAAAATTCGGTGGGATAGAGAATTACTAATTCAGATTAACTTTCAAAGAAAAGAAATCAATCGAAGAGAGTTGATGGTTTTGGAAGCTTTGTGGGTCTCGCTAGGAGACCACACGCTTCGTCTGGGAGGGGGGGGGGGGGGGGGGGGGGGGGGGGGGGGGGGGGGGGGGGTTGTAACGAGGCAAAATAGTAGGCCTCGTAAATGAACCATCTCCTCCTCTGAACGAAGTGACCACCTTATTCAAAAATTAGAACCAAAGCAAGAAGTCCCAGCTCAAGTGTCCAAGGTTCCTAGTTGTAATTATAAGTTCATGTACTAATGCTTTTTTCCCGTTCCCCCCCTATCTTATATTCCCGTACCGTTCCGGCTTGACAACACTGAGGGAGATCATCCCTAAATCCAATCCGACCTGGCGGGCCAGCCGGCTTTCGAGTGATTAACCAGGGGACAACGAGTCCTCGTATCCAGAGATATGCCTGGAAGAGCGCTGCATAGCGAATATCTAACAAGGAGTAGCTTCCTCCTTCTAATCACCTGTCCCGTACGGGCTTGGTCCACCGGTCCACATGCAGAAATTCCGCCTTCCAGGATATCAAGAACATGACGAGCCATCTGACAAGCCCCTGGCCAAAGCTCGAAGTGTCAAAAGGCCCTGCCAGGTCTGCGACAAAACCCAGCAGAAGAAGAATACGCCCATTGATTCAATGCGTAGATCCTATACCTCCGCCAAAATTGCATCTGCATAGCGACAAGCCTAGGAGCCTCACTTCTTGCTTGGATCACGTATCGAAAAGTCATATACTAAATATTTTCTAGTTTATTTTCATTTGTCCCAGTAATTCGTAACGTAAACCTTTTTTTGATTTGCATTCAGATCAGTTAGTGAGTTTTGTGCTTCGATTAAGGTAAGATTCCAATCTTGAACGACCCTTCGATTGATATTAAATTGATTAAAATAAATTCGTTTCTAATTGCGTAGTTGTGACGCCGTCCAAATATCATCGAATTGTCGTGCTGTAGCTTCGTTTGATTATTGATTATTGTTCATTGTATTCCCCTATTCTATGCCCTGGTAAAAATTCCGAGGTAGGACCTTAAAGGTCTTGCATGGAATACGTAGGTCCTGTGTGGGTACCTGTAGGAACCTATGATGGTATCATAGGGTGTTCGAATGACCTGCAAGGGAAGGTATAGGTCCTACAAATATACCACAGAAATCCGCGTGGGTGCTTTACAGGACCTGACAGGACCTCTATAGGCATCCTACGTTGGCATACAGGACCCGTAAGGTCCGATATGTGTTTGCAATAACCTATGGAGGTGTTTTGTAGGCCCCAGTAGGACTCATATGGGTATTCTACGCTGATATACAGGACCCATGAGATTCGATATGCTTCCGCAATAACCTATGTAGGTGTTTTTCAGGACCCAATAGGAACCACATAGGTATTCGTAGTTGGCGTACAGGACCCATGAGGTTTGATATGCTTCCGCAATAACCCATCTAGGTGTTTCTTAGGACCCAATAGGACCCACTGAGGTGTTCGTAGTTGGCGTACAGGACCCACGAGGTTCGATATGCTTCCGCAATAACCCATCTAGGTGTTTTTCAGAACCCAATAGGACCAAACAGAACAGCCATATGGTTTCTATCGTAGTATGGGACTGGTTCCTGTGGGAGTCATATGGGGATACGGGTGGGTGAATATATAACCATCCGGAAACCCTACATAATATACCCAAGTCAAAATATACCCATACAGGTCCCAATCCCGTATGGCTATCGTAATTTGGGACAGATCTGTGTGATGATAGGAATATACCATATAGGTGAAGGACCTATGTAGGACCCATACCTATATAGGCGTGCCTACATACAGGTCCTATATAGGTTTTCCTCCTATATATACACACCCATATGGGTCTCCATCCTATATATATATACATATACCTGGATAGGTCCCGCCGCGCTATACCGGCGTAGGTCCTATGTACTCCTATAAGTTGTACTCCTATAGGAACCTGTCCCAAATTACGATACGTATGGTACCTATGTAGGTCCTGTGTAGGTTCCTATGTGGGAATTTTTACCAGGGTGATAACGCCTTATTGATTGATTTTTCGAGAAAGTATCGTTATTGCGTGTCGTGTCGTTATTAATTATCGTACCGTCATTTATCGTTGTACCGTCACTTCCCTGTCCTTTGTTAAATATTTCTATATTAATTCTCATTGTAAATGTAATCAATTGCTAAACTGAACCCCCCCCCCCCCCCTTAATTGTTGTAAAATCCAGTCCCAGAAATAAGGATTTCCCACGTGGAAGAATTCGTTGCGTAGTAAAAATACGATAATCGATCTCGACGGCTTGTTGAGCCACGTGTTTCTGGAAGAGTCGATCTACAGGCCGTAGAAACGATATTGTGATATTCTCCTGAGTAATTTAACCCTTTATCAACTGAAAAGAGTGCCCCATTCTCCCCAGAAACCTTGAGCTGGTATAATTATTTTTATTCAAAGTTAAAAATTGTCATTGATTCTAACGTCCCTTTTGTTAGTTGGTTACTGCGTAGCCACATGGCGTGTATCGTGTAACATTGCCTTGGCCATCTTTGTACGACCTTATTTGAATTTGATTCCGACGCCGTGCACTTCTCTAGGGAATATTCCGTGATATCGACCGGTCCCATTAGTCACTAGAAGTCCACAAATCATCGATTCTGGACTTTTCGATCCCCCTATATTACCGACCCATTTCCTAGGAACTAATATATCTCTGTAATTGATTCCTGCTATACCATAAGATATTGTTTTCTTTCTTTTTGTCTCAGTGACTTGTTCTAACTCACCTAACTCCGTGTTCTCTAGTCTCTGACGTTCTGTATGACCCCCTGCCCTACTTAAATGTGTGTGACCTAGTCAGTCAGCTGTCTTTGATATTATTTTCCGGTATCTTGTTTAATTGGTATTTAAGCCGACATATGTGATCGGCCTTGACTATTGAATTGTTTTATCGTGTGTATTATTGTTCTTGTTAATTGTTATCACCTATGATTTTGTGTTACGGGTTTCTTTGTGATTAAATCCATAAACCTAACAACCTTTTTTTTTATTTTCTAATCTACATTATTTCGCCCCCATGTTCCCCTCACGCTGAGCTTACCGAGTATTATCGCGCTACTTTCAGTTAATTATATCGTCGCTGTATTTGTATTCATTATATTTTATCTAATTCTTTATTAATATTATTTCGAGTTTGATTGTAACGTCACTTTGTTACCGCGGTATCATTTAGGTACCTGGCGCCCAACATCTCGTACTTTCATCGGGAATTAACTATTTCATAAATTAGCACTAATTAGTAAATTCTCCGGTGAGCCAATCGTGGCTAGAGTGTCTGACTTTGCAGACGTAGTCTGTCCGGTCTTAAACCCAGGCCGTTGGCAGGCACGTCACACCGTGTAGCGTTGAAACGTTTTTTTATTGGTGGGAACCTCGTCTGCTGACGAGGTCGTACAATACCGGGATGGCCTCTTGGATGCACGCTTACTGCGCTGCATTATTTACCTATCGGTCCGGCTAATTCGGTCAGTTATCTACAAAATATTGTACAAGAATCTAGGAAAAAAAAGACTTGGAAAAAAAAGACCCGGAAAAAAAAGACCGGAAAAAAAAGACTTGGAAAAAAAAGACACGGAAAAAAAAGACCCGGAAAAAAAAGACTCGGAAAAAAAAGACCCGGAACTAAAAGACTCAAAATCAAATTATTGTTAAATTTCATTTTTTATTATTTTCGACAATCATCGCTAAATTGCCATGGATTTTAATCGTTGTAGTATACATGGGGTATCACATTATACAATATAATTCGGAGGTAAGTGTGTTTACATTTATGGTGAGATTCGTATAGATGTCATTGTTCAGGTTTGTTTTCGTTTTGATCGGTACTCATTGAGGCATTGTGGTGATAAAGGCCTCGGAATTATTCAGTTAGTCAAGTACATCGAAGGTGTACTAACCTGTTCTAACCTGTTCCAACCTATTCTAACCTTTCGGGAGCCACAGCCACCTTCTGAGTATTTCGCATGTGTGTGTGTGCGTAGGATTAGTGGGGTGGCCTAACCTATTCTAACCTGTTCTAACCTATTCTAACCTTTTGGGAGCCACAGCCACCTTCAGAGTATTTCGCATCTGTGTGTGTGTGTGTAGGATTAGTGGGGTGGTCTAACCTATTCTAACCTGTTCTAACCTATTCTAACCTTTAGGGAGCCACAGCCACCGGGTGGGTGGCTCGCCTCAGGTCACGCCGCTTCGCGTCGTGACCTGGGCTCACGATGAAGGAAAATCATCCCTCCCGCCCGGAGACCACCTAGCGGGCGGATTCTCGGGCGGGATTCAAAAAAGGCCTAACCTATTCTAACCTGTTCTCACCTATTCTAACCTTTCGGGAGCCACAGCCACCTTCTAAGTATTTCGCATGTGTGTGTGTGCGTAGGATTAGTGGGGTGGCCTAACCTATTCTAACCTGTTCTATCCTATTCTAACCTGTTCTAACCTATTTTAACCTTTCGGGAGCCACAGCCACCTTCTGTGTATTTCGCATGTGTGTGTGTGTGTAGGATCAGTGGGGTGAAATTCAACATAATTTAACATAAAATGAAATTTAACAATAATTTGATTTTGAGTCTTTTAGTTCCGGGTCTTTTTTTTCCGAGTCTTTTTTTTCCGGGTCTTTTTTTTCCGTGTCTTTTTTTTCCAAGTCTTTTTTTTCCAGTCTTTTTTTTCCGGGTCTTTTTTTTCCAAGTCTTTTTTTTCCGCCAACCATTGTACAACGTTTTAATTTACAATTCGTGAGCGTCATTTAATCTATTATTGCAGTCAATCGTCGTGCCATTTCTACGTTACCTGAAAATTTTTGTCATCTTACACTTAATCTTTCAGAATTTCAATTGACACCCCTGTGAGGATTTTGAGAAATTCATATAATATTTCGACTTTTCAAATGAAGTCTGGAATTAAAATTACCTTCTTTATCAAGTTGGTACAATGGCACAAAAAATCACGAGTTACAGTTGGGTGAGTTTACTAGGAATATTTCATTTGTATAAAATGCTGAGTTGCCAAAAGTAGAACGGGGTCGTCCACACTGCGTCATTTCTCAGATATATGATCATATATTTTGATTTCATCATAAGAAAAACTGTTCAAAAACAAACTACGCTTATTTCTAGAGGACATTGAATACAAGCACGCCGGGAAAGAATTGCAGATAAACTCACTCTACGTTTGGGACAACAGTGATGTAACAATATATTTCCCAGGAATGGTTTGATTTCTATCAGTTCTCTGCGATGCCCAACTAGGAGTCTGGTAACATTTGGAAGCTACGTCATCAATACTGGCAATACTCAAATTATCTGTTAACCTTGCGCACTTGAAAACTCCAACAGCAGCAGATGATACGCCGACATCATAGAAGTCATCAACATTCGTAAATGTTCTGACGGCTAATAAATATGAATTTTCTACTTCCAAGATGTTTTCAATTAGACATATTGCCTTGGAACATAGAATGCAGCAATTATCACGTGAATTTAAGGCAAAAAAAAATTTCCTTTCTTCAGTTTTCGGTACTGCCGGGACCATGTTGATGTAATTCGGAGCCACCCTCTTTATTGCTAGAAGTGTTATAGCTCACCTGTATCATATTTTGTTCCCCCAAACGATGGGCAAACTGCTCTAGTGGACGGTCTGGCTTGCGTACAAATTTTTTAAATATTGGCATGGCATTTTCAAATGGAAACGCTGAGAACGAATCCAGAGGGCCAAGTTTTCTGACATCACCGACAAGGTGTAAAAGACCATGAGTGTTATAGCTCATGAACTGGTGACCGTAAATTTCTTCACAATTTTTGACGAAGAGTTTAATCGCCATCTCTGCATATAAAATGTCTTGGTTGGCAAGGGAGGGTGACGTAAGAACACGTATCGCAGAATGTAAAAGAAGAAAATGAAGATATACATTGGGATCAAGGATCCCAACTAGCACCGAAGGTCCTGTATATAATAAAAATTGCCTGAACTCCGTGGCTTTGTATTTTCGAAAGTCAGTAACATTTCTCGGTTTACGAGCGAAATCACGAGGACAAAAATTCGCAATCGTCTCCAAGCGGTTGGATAAAAGATTGATTGCTTCAGCATTCAACTTTGTGAGCATAGAATACTTCCCGGACACCCATGCCTCTAAAAGCTTCTTCATTGTTCCCAGGAGTACAAGATGCATCCATTTAAACGGTACTTGACTGACCATGCCTATTGAAATACGTGCTAATGGACTTTCTCCTTCCTTGTGGTGATCGTCTTCTTGATGTAATCGATATTCATCATCTGTTCGGGGGGTATGATCTATTCCCAAATAAACAGTTGTTCGATCACCAAAACGTTGACCCTCTACCTTACACTTCGAACATGGAAGAGACGAAACATGGGACTTGTGATTTAGGATGAAAGCTCTGGCTGGAGCATCAGCAATGAATGACCGAAGCGAAATTGGGATTTTGCGACCCTGGAATTCGATACCACCGTGCAGTACGACTTCAGAAATTTCTGTTGTTGATGAATTGAAGAATGCAACAGGGTCGCGTGGCTTTGTGCTACCTCTATATACACCTGCGATGATCGGTTTGTTGTTAGGAATATTAGCAATTCTGAACTGAATAGGCCAGTATTGATTGTGACCACTCTTATCAATCGCAGATCCATCGGTACTAATATCAATCTCTAGCACAGGCGGAATTGATGAAGATTGGAGCTGCAACAATGTCTGGAGGATACCCGAAATAATTCCTATGTGAAGATATTCACCTGTCCCCATGTTTTGAATTGGTACTTTATCCCTGGGAGTTGATATCACCGTCCTGATATCCTTCGGTATAGATCAGCAAAACAACGATGTGAACGAAGGATTGCTAATAAAGAATTCCCTTGCACGTGTGGGATATTATTTCTCACCAACCAATTTTTTAACTGCTCCCCAAACGTATAGTCTAAAACATCTAATTCGCTTTTGGGAGAACTGTGCTCGGAAGATTCTGGGTTTGAATCGCTGGCATCTCCAAAATTCTCATTACTCGGAATTGGACTTTGAAAATCTACATCTACAATATTAGTGTCCGTTTCACACATCCTGGAAGTTGATGGCAATTCGACATGGGCAAAAGCAGCACTGCTACCGCCACCCTGATCTACCGAGTATTTCTGACAATTTATACGATCTTCTTCGACTCGTCTTCTCTTTTGCCTAGCTGAGACTTCATTTACAGGTTTTCTGAGACGCTTCATAGTTATTTTGTACCTAAATCGTTTGAAAGAATTAAATAAATAAAAAAAAATCAACTGTATTGTGGATATTTGTTATAATGGTCTACATATTTCTACATTCTGTAACAACTTTATAAGTACAGTTTTCGATTCTCATCAATTACTGTAGTAATACTACATAATGTCTATTTCAAAGAATTCTGTGGTTACTAGAGTTTTGGAGTTTAAAGATGCTATTGAAATTCCAAAATTCGTAACGTTACTCCAGAATGCGATTGCACTTGAATTTGCGGTGTTCAATTGAAATGAAAACTTCTCTATTCAGCTGAGACTATCATTGTTGTGTTGTTAAGGTAGTTGTCTTGCTACAGTCCGACCAAAAACGTAAAACCCATAATATTCATAATAGTCGACGACACGGTATGGCTCTGTGGGAGTGAGAGCCACGAGATATCCACTAGAGAGCAAGAGAGATACGCGCCGCTTTATCTCTCAGATTTAATTATAAAATCTAAACGAGACGGTCGAAGACGCTGAATGATGATTCAAACGATTCAAAAGATTACATGATATTTTTTTGTCGATATCCTACGATTTTTTTTCGTCGAGGGGTAATTTTTAAACATATCTTTCCACACTTTCCATATCAGCCTGTGTATAAGAACGAACTTCAAATGCTTTTTTTCTCAAAAAATGGAAAGGTCAAAGGCTGAAATATTTTAACAGAAGACGTATAATATGCGTCAACATATATGGCTCATATAAATTTCATCAATTTCTTGAAAGTCGATACGCGCGACAACTATCTTAATTCAGAGCACATATCCACGTTTGGGGCTAATATACAATAGCCGTATGAATGAGCTGCATTCGGTTGGTATTGATCATCTATGTTATAAATTATATTATAGTTACTTACCTGCCAATGTCCAGGAAATTTCGTGAAGAATTAATTATGTAGTACACGTGTCCGCGTCTATGAATACGACGCACTATAAGTTTATATTTGTAGCAGTGGGGTGAACCTTGTCGCGCGAGCTGTACAGTACTACTGCCACGCTAGTGTGATCGCGCGTCATGTGACCTTACTTGAGTCGATCTAGCAGAAGAATGAGCGTCACCGATAACTACAATTATATATATTGTAACGATTTTAAGTTCGTAGTTATTTAAGTTGATTAAAGTAGGTTCTCCAAGAGAAATAAAGTGAATCGTAGAGGAAATGATATGAGTTTGCGATAAGTTTGTGTATTCTGAAATACAAGTCTGTGCAGTAAGCAAGCTAGAGCAAGACTGATTTGTTTTACAATAATGTTTGTTGACGCAGCAACCGAAGTTCTTATATTTTAGGAGATGTGTTTTATCATATAGGCTACTAGATGTTAGTCGTATATAATTAATGATGTAAAGGTGATTTCCCTGTTAAAAATTCCATTAGAAACGGATAGGATGTGAATTCTATCCCTTGCTTCTCGTTCTGGTATGTGTTTTTATCACTGCTTTTACTGACAGAAGCAGATCAAAACTATTATACATGCATGTTCGTACAACAACGTATAGGAACGACATTCGAATCTATCTGGTTCTTGACGCAGGCATAGATAGCCGTAATAATGAGCAAATACAAACAGGAAACCTATCCGCATTTATCCGCGAGGACTCTAATCGTATTTGTCCGGAGAACCGGATACAAATGTATCTGTTGATATATTGTCTAAGTACTACTGTCTGTTTGTATGCGCAATGCCAGACAGAACACGGTATCGTTTTATTCGCCCCAACTGTATCCGACGCTATGCATACATATTAGGATGGCCGTTAAAAATTTAATTTTAAACGAAAAAAAAATCTTTCAAATTTTCAGAATTGAAAAAAAAAAATTTGTTTTCTGTTTTCCATCAGTTTTGGATCAAATCTGCATATTTTGTGAGACATTTCAAAAAAACTGCGGATTCCCCGAAATAAAAACTATGGTCGTCTTGCGCCAGTGTTCTAGGGGGCTCCTGAAAAAATTCAATTTATAAAAAATAGCAAGTGAAACGTAACTCAGTTTTTTGTCGACTAAAGTTTTTGTTTACCTGTATGGATTTTACAGCAGACATATTGCATACATATGCAATCCATATTTGTATTGGCTATTTTAACATAGATCTATGGTGTATTTCTTGAAATCGTAGGCTCACATAGGCTGTAAGCGTCCAGCTGATAGATCTTGTTGCCGAAGTCGCAGTCAGAAGCGACGATTTCGACTGCATATGAGCAATGCAGATAAGAAGCGTTACATTTTACTACGGAATTACAGATCCGATCCGATGAAGTTCGAAGATGCGCACACGTGCAGATGAATATGATCGCGGAAGTCACAGACAGGAGCGATAGAATCCGACGCGCGAGCAATGCGAATAGGAACCGTTACATTATAGAGCGGGCTTGCAGAGCAAATCCGTTAAAGTTCGAGGATGCGTGTGAATCCGGATAGATCTGGTAGCCGAAGCGATCGAAGTTTATTACGTGAGCAATGCATACAAAAACCGACATATTATGAAGAGGGATTGCAGATCCGATCCGGTGACGTTCAAAGATGCGTGTCTATGCTCATAGATTTAGTAGCCGAAGTCGCAGTCAAAAGCACTGAAATTTGATTGCACGAACAATGCGGACAGCAGCCGTTACTTTAAGAATTGGAATTGTAGTTCAGATCCAACCGAGTTCGCATGTACGTATTGATACGGATAGATCTGGTATACGGCATTGCAGTAATGAATGAAACGAGTTCGATTCTCACGGAATTGCGATCTCCAACTGTTAGATTGTATCGCGGAATTACGGATAGGATCTGATAACCAAAAGCGACGCGTACAGAGACGAATACGTATTTCATCTGAAACTCCTGGCAGAAGCGAAGACCTTAGGGTGCGCACAGAAAAGCGAACAAAAATCTTTAATATCTATATACGTTATGACAGACAAATGCAGATGGACCATTAGAATTCAGATAGCTTACGTTAAAGATATATAGCTGTGCAGATATCAGACGTATAGACACGCATTGAAATACACTCATCGATTATCTCTCACAGATGGAGCGGATAGGATTCCGTTAAATTCTCATAAGTTTGACATGAAAATTCTGTGAGCTTCTGATGGTTTTCTGTTGGAATTTTTAACAGGGTTTACCTAATATAACACTACTTACCCCCCCCCCCCCCCCCCCCCCCCCCCCCCCCCCCCCTCCTTAGTAGAAGAGTCGACCCGACTCTTGAGGTGAGTATAACAAAGATCAAAAGTGTCTAAAATCATCATAAGCATTAACAAATATGTGTGTTATTTGGGACGTTGGAGCTGCGGCTCAATAAATTAAAATGTTTCCCAAATTCTATCTGACATTTGTCTCAATCCCAAAGGAAACCGCAGAAAACCTTGAAAAGATAGTCAAAACTCATTGAATCAGAGTGAATTGTATGGTGTATAAAAATTTTCTTTGAATCTTGAATCGAAGGATCAGGAAACAGGAATCAGGAACAGATGAAGAATTCTATGGCAAAAATCCTGGGTACTGGAACAGGAAGTGGTTGGAGGGACGACAGGACCAAGGACAAGAGGACGTGAAGATTCCATGAAAGTGAAGTCTGATTTTAAGCCCAAAGAGGTCCAACTCCAAACATCTTTGAATAAATCAAATAACGACCTAGATAGGAGGACAAATGTTAGTTTCTTGAAATAATAAGGTTACATTGAAGAGTTTCTTAAGACTCTTTTAAATTATAGATTCCTTTTCTCAAAATTTTTTTTTTTATATATATACTCCTGATAATGAGTTGAAATGTCATATTTATTGAATGATTTCTAAATAAAATCTATAGACAAATTAAATTATTATGTTATTATAAATGTTATAAATATAAATTGGAACGATCTTATCTGGAGAGAAGTAGGAAACCGGATTAATAGGTCAGGATGGGATGGGTTAGGCTTCCTTCTTTTCATCTCGCAACGTCGTTCCTTCATTGTTTACTAAAGAAATCCTACTATCGGAATTCGGGAGCTGAAAAACTTGAATTAATGTTTGTGAACTAAAAACATAACCTAAATCTCGAAATTTTCCGCTCGGATCCCTTATTATGGCGGCAAGAGCAAATTTAAAATATGTCGAAGTGACACCTTGCGTTATTTTTGGTAATGTTTTTTCGGCGGGAATTGAAATTGAGATAAGCGACGATCCTTCCAACGACCTATAACGACTCTTCTATCAAAACAAAATTTGTTTAAACAAATAAAGATACTCTCGAAGACCAATCAGAGTCCTAATATAAAAATGATGCTTATTAGTTACCTAAATGAAAATATCTCTGAGGACCAATAAAAATTCTTCTAAAAAAAATATCTTTTGTTAATAAATGCTACGAAGAAGAAGAAGCTAAAGATAGCGTCATTCGTAATCATGGAACCCCTGAATGAAGATGCCGTCAGGTTGGGGATTTTAGTTTCCCAAATAAATTGGGAAGGAGTGTTTGAAAGAAAACTACAACAGACTCGGGAAGCGGTTCACCTAATTAATTCACCGTTGAGAACTTGCATAGGGTGTTATTTGCAAAGGTTTGTTGACATAATTTGATTTTTTTTTTTTTTTATCATTCGTAACTTATTGTTTAAAATTGATTATTTTCATCATCTATTTTTTTTTTTTTTTAATCTAGAGTTCCTGTCGAGAAGGTGGAAAAAATTACTCCACTTCACCGCACGTTCTTTGGACCTTTAGATGTAGTAGGGAGTTTTACTTCCTGCTACATCTGCAAAGCAGGTCTTCTTCAAGTCGTGGAAGATCCGGATTGTCTAGAGTGTAATAAATTCCAACTATTACTAAAACACGTAGTGGAAAAAATGACTCTCAATCACTATTAATTATTTTATATCGTTATATATAATTATTGCAAGAGTGTTGCAAAAACGATATTTTCAATAATAAATATTAAAAAATAAAAAAAAAATTTAATAATAAATATATTTCTTTCTCATTCATTTTGTCTTTTATTTGTCTTATTGATTCTTATATTAATTCGATCTAGATCAATGAACTCCGAATTATTCCGACTCCAACCGAACCATTCCGACTCGACTCGAACCACTCCGACTCAACCCGAATCATTCCGAGTTTCCTCCGAGTCTAAACTAAAAATTGTATGGCTTCATAACTTCGCAAAAATTCATATATACATCGTCAGCTGAAGCTTCAGCATCTAATATCAGAACTGGTGCTGGAAGAGTCGCAAATTTCTTTCTAACCAACCAATCTTCGTGAACCTCGTGAAGAACTTTTAAATAATCTAAAGGAATGCCGTCTTCCTCGGAACGAGCGCGTGAATTTATTCGCGAAAATGATTCTTCCGGAGATAACCTCAAATAGACGATCAAGTCAACTTCGAAGGCAGGGGACTCGCTAACCAAAACCCTAACGTTTTCCATTAAAAGATGAGCTTCAAGGTCTTCAAAATCTCCCATTCTCCTATGTGCCTCAACGAAGCAATTACAACTAAAAATTGACCTTTCTATAATTTTATTAGGTAACGCGGTCTGAGTCAAGTGTCTAATTCGCATTGTCATAGCCGCGTGATGCTGAAAATGATACGCATATTTACTGGGATCTTTATACATCTTCTCCAGTAGGTTTTCGCCAGCTACGTTACGATATTCATCTAAAGGTTCCAGTAGTGTAAGAATGTTTTTATCATTTAAAAATCTTTTAGTAAACGTCGTTTTACCACATCCAATATTTCTTTCTATTATTATTGTCAGCGGTCTATCACTTCTCCGTTTAATTCCATAAGGTAGTTCCTTGGACCACCTGGAAGAATCCAATGAAAAAGTTTGGTCATCCCTTTGTAGGGAGAAGTCATTATCTATAGATTGACTTTTATTTATATTTAAAGATCGAATATTTTTGATTTTACCATTATTGGTAAGTGTTTTTGATTCATAAGGGGCCAGGCGGTCCAAATGAACCACCTTAGGTTTTGTTCGTATAGAACGTTGTATTCTATATACCACGCCATTTATTCGATCAATTACCGCGTATGGACCCTCCCAATTCGATTGTAATTGAGGACATCGTCCTTTCTCTCGCCTTGGTTGGAAAAGCCATACTAAATCCCCTGTTTTAAATTCGAGGTCCCTTGCTCTAATATCGTAACGAGCTTTCGTTCTGTCTGACATAACCTGTATCCTATCTCTTGCGAAATTATGAATGTGTTCTAATCCATCCGTTAGAGTAGAAACGAAATCATTTTGGAGAGTATCTGGCGAAGGAACGGGTCCTTTATCTAAGTCCGATGGTAATCGAAGATCCCTACCCATTAACATAGAGGCTGGAGACTGTTTTGTCGTCTCGTGTACAGCTGATCTATATGAAAGAAGAAAAAGAGGGATCCACTCGTCCCAATCTCGTTGACTTTCAGCAATGAAAGAGGCTAGATAACCTAGAAGAGTTCGGTTTAAACGTTCTACCATTCCGTCAGACTGAGGATGAAGGGGAGTTGTATGAGTTTTTCTAATTCCTAAAACTTTAGATATTTCTTCCATTAATAATGACTCGAAGTTACGACCCTGATCTGTGTGTAATTCAAGGGGAGTCCCATATCTACAAACAAAATCTCTGACAAAAGTTTGAGCAACGGTCTTCGCCTCCTGATTAGGTATAGGAATGACCTCGGGCCATTTAGTAAAATAATCAGCAATGACTAAGGCATATATATTTCCAGATCTTGAAAGAGGTAGTGGCCCGAGAACATCCATAGCCACTCTCTCGAAGGGTGCTCCGACATTATATATTTGAAGAGGACTGCGACCCTTACCACGTGGACCTTTCTTTGCTACACAGATTTTACATAACCTACACCAATCATTCACGTCCATCCTACAGCGAGCCCAGAAAAATCGTTCTCTAATTCTACCTAGAGTTTTATTGAATGCGACATGTCCTCCTGAAGGAGAATCGTGATATTCTTGTAGGATTTCTTGTATTTTATCTTTTGGAACTAATAGCTGCCATCTTATCTCTTTCATTTCTGGAGATTCCCATTTTCGGTATAATAAACCATTCATCAGAAATAAGGAATCCCATTGAGTCCAATATATTTTTAGATCTTGACTTTTAGCGGAAACATTTTGCCACTCTGGGCGTATTTTAGACTCTTTCCAAGTTTTTATTTGTAATAGAACCTCATCTTCTTGTTGAGCCTTTCTCCATGGCTTCAGATCTCCATCAAAAGTAATCGATCGGATTCTAAATGTTTTGCCTTGTTGTTTACTTAGTCTGGTGCACTGTCTACATTCTGTAGATCCATCACAGGGTCTTCTAGAAAGGGCGTCTGCATTGCCATGTAATTGTCCAGCACGATGTTGGATTTCAAAATCATATTGGCCCAGTCTCTCTATCCACCCAGCTACCTGTCCTTCTGGAGATTTGAAAGAAAGTAACCATTTAAGAGAAGCATGATCCGTCCTAATCAAAAAATTTCTCCCGTATAAATAATGATGGAAATGAGTTACTGTTTTTACTGCGGCTAATAATTCTCTACGAGTTACACAATAATTCTTTTCTGTTTTACTTAGAACACGACTGTAGTAACTTACTACTCTCTCATTTCCTTCATGAACTTGTGATAATACCCCTCCTATCCCAAAAAGGGAAGCATCTGAATCTAATATGAAAGGATGTTCTGCTTGAGGATAAGCAAGAATAGGAAAGGAGGTTAAATAAGATTTTAATTTAATGAAAGCTTCTTCGCAATCTTTGGACCAATCAAATTGAACTTTATTCCCGGTTAAATGATGAAGAGGCCTTGCTATGGTAGCAAATCCTTTTACAAAACGACGATAATAAGTACAAAGCTTGTAACGGGTTTTCCTAGGTTCGGGTAACCAAGGAAGATAAGCCGAATACAAACCGGGGGCCAACGGGTAGGTAGGGGATGCTGTTGGGCGCCAGACTTCCTTGGAAGTCCTCTCTCTCTCTCTCTGGGACCCTCCGACTAACTACTACGATAGAGGGATTTCGTAGGGGCGAGGAATAAAGACACCAGTTGTTTGATTGAAAATACTTATTTATTTAGAAAAAGAAAAAAAGAAAAGGTGGCGAATTTAGGACCACGCCCGCTACCTGGCGTATGTAAAATTAGGAAAATAATATCTTGACTCTACTCTACTATAAATTACGTTATTAAATAAATTATCAAAAGAAAAAGCAAAATGAAAACTGACTAGACTCAAAATATATAAAAAAAAACTATAAACTAGTAGTTGCACTACCGTGCTCTTGAGAGGGACGGTAGGGAGGACCAAGTCGACTCGACCTACGGTCTACCTCTCTCGCTCTGGCTACGGGACAGTCAGCTGTCACCGTAGCGAGAGTGCGTGCCTCTCTCGACGTCTCTCGCTATACTGTCGCGGCGCGCGGTATAGCGGCGGCGGAGAAGTGGAGGGGCAGGCAGCGGTTCAGGAGAAGCGACAGAGCTCTGACACGCCGCAGCTGAGTGCGAGGCGTGACGTCAGCCGCTCTGTGGCCAATATGGCGTCGAACTGAATTCGGTCGCGATCGGCGCAGCGGTGACCAATCTTGGCACGGCTACGCGCAACGAAAACAGGCGTACCGGTGTGCTGTATTTTTGAATCCAACGGTTCGCGGGGAACGGTTGGGATTCAGACACCCGGTTTCGAGGCCTAGGGAATAATACGGGGTGCGGGTTTGTACTAGCGGGAGTATCGACTAGAGATCGGATTGATCCTACCTGGGTGTGATGATCTCGCTGCCTCGGTTGCGACGGTATTATTTTGTAAGACGGTCGGAGAGCCGGGTGGGTGCAGGGGTCGTCAAAATCCAATGCAGTCGTCAAAGTCCAAAATCCAAATCGATAGTCACAAAAGCACGCCGGGTCGATATCCAAACAAAACAAATCACTCCCACACTCGTCACACACTCCACTCCACTCTCTACCCTCTCTCTCAACTCTCTCTCTCTCTCCCAAACTTCCAAAATCACTTTTCAAAAACTTCTCAAAAACGCACGAGGCTACTCAAAAGTTTCCAAAGATGGAAGTGATTTCTCTTCCGTATTTAGTACCAACCGGCATCACCCGGCCTGCGGGCGCTGGCGGCGACCGCGTCGCCATATGCGAGGGTCTGCGGCCAATAGGCTCCGCAGGGAAGTCGGGCGGCGCGATTTAAATCGGGCGGCCGGACTTCGGCACGACCGTAGTCCGGTTTAGCGGAGGTCTAAACGTTGCCACGTTACAACACCCCTCGGCCAAACGGAACGTACGGGTGCACTCGGACGCTTCCGCAACCTCCGCGTCAACCGGCCTCATTACACTTAATCTATCAGTCTGTCCTCCCGGACGGTGTTGAGGCGGGTGAGCGGGTGCGGGGTCTCGAGGGCGGGGGGGGGGGGGGGCTTACATGAAGCGCTCGAGCACCTCCACAATCGCCGCTACGAGAGCGGGATTGGGCGGGCGAGCCGCTCCGGCGCGTCGACCGCGGCGAGTGCGACGCGGCTGCGATGCTGGGGCATCCACAGCGGCGGTCGGCTCGTTGGCGGGAGCTGGCCTTGTTGAGGGCCCGGCCGCAGCCGGGGCCTCTCCTCGACGATGCGCGGGGCAGGTGAGGGTGGTATACCCTCGCCACCCGCACTCCGCGCAGTGCTCGTGTATCGGGCCCGGGCAGTTGGCGGATCGGTGACCCGGCTGGTCACAAGACCAGCACAAGGTGCTACTCAGGCGCGGCGGCCGGGTAGCACGGGTCACCGCAGCCGTGGCCGGGGCCGATCGAGCGGGAGGGGCGGTCGCGACCGACGGGGCTTGCGAGACGCGGACGGGCGGCGGTGCCGAAGCAGGCGGCCGGTACGGCAGGCCTCGTCCCCGGGTCGACGGCCGTTGATAGGGCCGGTCCATTAGGCCGGCCAGGCGAGCTGGCGGGCGGCTTGGGCCCGGGCTATCGTGGGAAGGAGGGGGGGTATGGCGGAAGCGTTGCTCCGGCTCGTTTCCCCTCGGGAGGCGTGCGGCACGCCGTTGCGGGGGCCCCGGGAGCGAGTCGAGCGAGCTCGACAAGCTCTGGTCCGTCGGGCTCCCCGGCCGGGTTGTGCGGCGCTTTTGCGGCCCTTGGCCGGAGGTGGTAGGGACGGGGGGTAGGGGAGGAGGCCCCAGCGCTCGTTGAGGGCTGGGGGTCGAGGATGGGATCGGGGGGGTTTGGCGGCTGGTGCTGGGTAGCACCGCGGCCTCTGGGGTCACCACCTCGGGCCCTTGGTGGGCGGCCTCTGCCTCTCCGGACCCCTCCGGCAGCTGGGGGGTCGGGTTCGGCCTCTCCTGGTCCATCGGCTCCGGCGGCGGTGGCGGCGGGGGTAGCACCAGGAGGCTCAGGACGGCCATCTCCTCGTCCAGGTCGACCGGAGTCCCGCTGCGGAGGATCGCGGCTGCGGTCCGCGGGGCTGGCTGGCCTGGCGGGTCCCTCCCGACTGCCTGCAGGCGGCCATCCATCGAGATGGCCCGACGGCCTCGTAGGCTCCCTCTCATCGTCTCTCTGCGGAATATCTGGTATTAGTACATGGTTTATCGGCAGAGGGGGGTCGGGAGGATCGGAGGAGGGAGGAGGGGGGTTCTCTAATGGCCGCGCGTCTGCGGGGATTTCAGACAGGTCGGCAGTGGCCTGACGGTACGGTTTCAGGTCCTTCACGTGGACCTTACCCGCTGACTTACCGTCCAGCTCCGTCAGGCTGTATACTGTCGGACTCCTCCGACGTTTTACGACATACGGACCGTTGAATTTCGCCGAGAGCTTCGAGGCGATGTAGTTAGCAGCGGAAGACAGCACTCGTTGACGGCGTAGAACCAAGTCACCCGGTTGGAACTCGGGATCCCGACGACCGCGGTTATAATACCGCGCCTGTCGTGCGTTGGCATCCTCCAAGTTCTGGGTGACTAGATCTCTCAGCGCGTCAAGTCTTCGTACGCGGCTTTCCCACTCCTCTGGGGTTTGCAGGTGGATCACCGGCGGGCCTTCCTCTTCTCGGCGCACCGTTTTCGGGGGCCGGAGTTCTCTCCCGAAGTTGAGAAAGGCTGGCGAAACCTGGGTGGAGCTGTGAACGGCGGAATTAATCGCGAACCGGAACTCGGGTAGATGCCGGTCCCATTCGCGGTGATCACCTTCCAGGAAGGTCGTGATCATAGTTTTAATTACGCGGTTCACGCGCTCGACCGGGTTGGCCTGGGCGTGATAAGGGGGGATCGTGGTATGGTATACGCCAAGGTCGGTGCACGCGGAGGTTATTACCTTGTTGACGAACTCAGTGCCATTGTCGGTCAACAGTACCTCCGGTACTCCCCAGCGGTAGAAGACCAGTTCTTCTAGCGCCTTGAGGATCGTTTGCCCGTTCGCTTTGCGTAGAGGTACACACTCTACCCACTTGGTGAAAAGGTCCTGGATTACCAAGACGTATGCGAAGCCTTGCCGGCTCGGCGGAAAGGGTCCCATTATATCGGCAGCTACTGCGACGAAGGGTGCCTCGGTGACTCGGCGACCCATCAGACCCTGTGGTCCGGCTTGGTCTACCTTACAGCGCTGGCACGCTTCGCAGGTGCGGATAAATTGGGTCACGTCTCGGTACATCCCCGGCCAGTAATAGAGGAGGGCTATGCGAGCATACGTCTTCTCTACTCCAAGATGGCCAGCGGTAGGGAGTGCGTGAGCCTCAGTTAGCGCTGCGGAGCGTTTCGAGCTCGGCAGGACTAACTTCCAAGGGTCTAGGTCGGGTAAGAGTGGGTCGGCCAGCGGGTCGACGCGATGGTGGTATAGGCGACCTTCTTCCACCTTCCAGTTAGGGAACTGGACAGGCATGGTCTGTACGGCTTCAACGCGTCGTTGGTACCAGCGGTCCTGGGTTTCTTCCACAGTAGCGACTGGGTTAGGGGTTGGCTCCGGGATTCGGGATAGCGCGTCGGGAACGTGGTGTAGAGCGCCCTTACGGTGAATGATTCGGAAATCGAATTCGAGGAGCTCTAACGCCCACCTCGCGAGGCGGCCCGAAGGGTTGTGGAGGTTATGTAGCCACAGTAGGCTACTGTGGTCGGTGATCACGGTGAAGTGATAACCCTCGAGGTACGGCCGGAACTTGCGGACGGACCATAATACGGCGAGACACTCGCGCTCGGTGACCGTGTACTTTCGCTCCGCTTCCGTAAGGGATCTGCTAGCGTAGGCAATCACGTGCTCAGAACCCGTGGCGTGGGTCTGGGTGAGGACGGCGCCTAGGCCGTAGTCGCTCGCGTCGGTCTGGAGGGTAAACGGTACGGAGAAGTCGGGGCATACTAGGGTTGGCGGGGAGGCCAGAGCGTGTTGCAGGGCTTCGAAGGCCTGTTGCTGCTCGGCGTCCCACTGCCAGCGGCGGTTTTTCTTGAGCAGACGGTTCAGAGGCTCGGCCTTCGTGGCGAAGTCGTCAATGAAGCGTCGGTACCAAGAAGCCATACCGAGAAAACGGCGTACTTGCTTTACCGTGCGAGGCACCGGGTATTGCATTATCGCGGCTACTTTCTCGGGATCCGCTTGCAGTCCGTCGCGGTTTACTCGGAAGCCCAGGTATTTGACCTCTGAACGGCAGAACTCGCACTTATCGGCATTGATAGTGAGGTTGGCGTCAGTGATCTTGCGTAGAACCCGTTCCAGCCACCGCAGGTGGTCGTCGAACGTCTGGTTCACGATGATGACGTCATCGAGATACACAAATACGTGGGGTTCCATGTCGGGTCCAATTAAGCGATCCATCAAGCGTTGGAACGTCGCGGGTGCGCCTGATAGGCCGTACGGCATTCGCGTGAATTGGAACAGACCACGTCCCGGGACGGTAAACGCGGTTATTTCCCGACTCTCTCTCTCTAGGGGAACTTGAAAATACGCCTGGCTCAGGTCGAGAGTGGTGATGTATTTCGCCTCGCGCAGCTTATCGAGAATGCTGTTCATGTGCGGGGGGGGATACGCATCTTTCTTCGCGACCTCGTTGACTTTCCGATAGTCGAGGCAGAAGCGGTATTTTCCGGAGGGTTTTCGGATCATTACGATCGGACTCGACCATTCACTACGCGACGGCTCGATGATGCCGCCAGCCAGCATGGTATCTACCTCCTCGTACATGTACTCGCGTACTTTCGGGGAAACTTGGTAGTACCGTTGCTTTATCGGGGGGTGGCCCTGCACTTCGATGCGGTGCGTAGCTAAGTCGGTGATTCCGGGGTGGGGGTTGGGAGGGGGTAGGATCCGGTGAAGAAGCGTGTCTAGGCGGGACTGTTCGGAGCTGGTGAGCTCGGAAAGTGCGGCACAGGCTTGTTCAGCGGGTGGGGTAGGGGAATTCTCCCTCTCTCTCTCTCTCTCTCTCTCAGGGGGATTTGAGGACTCTACTGAGCGCTCGTCACCTTCCTCGGACCGTATTGTCCAGGTGCCGCGGCCGAAGTCGACGCGGAAACCGAAGGCCGTCAGTGCATCCATTCCGAGGATACACTGGTACTCGAAGGAGGGGGCAACGCGGACTGCTAGCCGGCAGGTGCGCCTTCCGATGCGTACGGGCGCTTCCAGTTCACCGATCACCGAATCTACCGCGCCGTTAGGGTATATGACGCCGCCTGGAGGAAGCGGAGTTAACTGAGGAATCAGATCGCGATATCGCCTCAACGCCGGGCCTCCGATATAAGTTCGGCTCGAACCGGGGTCGAATAACGCGTATAAAACCTGCCCGGCTACTTCGACATCCAGATAGTAGCGGGGATCGCGGTGACTCTTGCGCGTTGGGGGCTCGGTTGCGGTGACAGCTCGGGGGGAGTAGGGTCCTCGCACCACGGAGGAATAAGTAGGGACCCGACCTACTAATTCCTGTTGGCGTTTCCCGGCGCATTGCCTAGGCATCTCCTGCAGTTCGCGTCTATCACTCCCGGAGTTCTGCAACGCGAGCAGGCGATATAGCTAGGGGGGTGGGGACATTCGCGAACGAAGTGCCCGGGGGAATAGCACCGGAAACAGCTGGCAGGTAAGTCTGGGGGCGCAGCACTTGCGTGCGCGGCCGCAGGTTGTCTGCGAGCAGTATTCGCGGGCGCGGGGGTCGACCTTGTAGGATTGGGGGGGGGGGTAGGGACATCAAGGCTGGGGGAGGGTTAGAGGGGTTCCCACTTGGGGGGGTAGAGGTCGATCTACCGCCCCTAGTTCGAGTTCTCTGCCTCGCGGCTGGCCTGTCTAGGGCAGCGTTCGCCGCGGTGGGGTTCGCGGACGCCTGCACCGCCTCGCGCGTTCTCGCTTGAGGTTGGCTGGGGGTCGGCACCACCGCGGTGGAGTTGGATGCTTGGCACGCGAACTCTGGGAGGAACGCGCTCGCGACGGGGGGTGGGGGTATGTAGAACCGGTCTAAGGCCCAGGCGGATTCAACCCGCTTACCGGCCTGTTCTAAGCTTTTAAACGAGTCTATCTCGTTCCTCGCGATCGCGGACCTATACCGGGGGTGAAGATTCGTGTATGCCATGTCGAGCTGTTCACGCAGCGGCCACGGATTAGGGAGGCTAGATAGAATCCCGATCATACACACGATGTAATCGGCGATACTCTCCTGCGGTCCTTGCGTGCGGCGGCGTGCTTCGTCCCGAACACGGATCTCATAATTCATCCCGCCGAAGCGGTCTCGGAAGGATTCCGCGAATTCAGCCCAGGTTGGCCACGTACCGCGGTTTTGTCGCTCCCATTGCCGCGCGATCCCCGTTAGCGCGGAAGACAGTGCTCCTAGCACTTGCTGGTCGGTCATGTTTAGGCCGGTACGGCTTTCCTCGACCCGTCGGAGGAATTCTTCGGCGCTGCATTCTCCCTGACCCGAGAACGTGATGTTCCACCTTCTAACGGTCTCGTGAGGGTCTCGCGTACGCACGGGCGTAGGCTCGGGAGCTGGGGTCGCGGGGATGATAGGCGGAGGGGGAGTGGGGGTAGGGTAGGGAGTGGCGGGGTCAGCCGCGGGACTACTAGCGGGGGTGGGGGTGGGGGAAGGGGTCTCGGGGTGAGGGGCGGTAGGGTAGGGGGTAGCGAGGGGTATGGTGGCGGGGTATTGTGGGGTGTGGGGGTATAGGTGGGGTCTTGGGGGTTGGGGGTGATAGTGGGGGTGAGGTGGGTATTGGGAAGGATGTAGGTAAGGGTTGGTGGGGTACTCTGGGTAGCCCGGGTACGGTGTTGCGGGGAAATAGGGATGGTGGGGGTGTGAGTACTCCGTATAGGGGTTAGCCGTATAATAGGGAGTACCGGGGTATACCGGGTACCAGGGGGATGCCTGGGGGAGGTAGGGGTGGGGATAGGGGTATGAGGGTGTTTGGGTGAATGGTGGCGGCTGGTGGTGGCTCGGCACAGAGGCACGACCAGCGGCATAGGAGGGTCCACCGAACGGGTTCGGGGAGTCCCCTCGGGAATCCGGTTCCGGAACTCGTGAGGGTTCGGCGGTGGTTAGATGGTACCCGGGACCTGCCGGGGTAGCCTCTGCACGATTCAGCTCTTCTGAAAAGTGCACCCGCGATCGAGCACTAGGAGGTGCGCGACCGGTTGACTGATACTGCGGCGACGTGGCGGCAGCCGGACTCAGAGGCGTGCTGTTGCAGGCCTCCGGTTCAGTTCGCGGGTCTGGGGGTGGGGAGGGGGCCTCTCGCTCAGGTACAGGGTAAGGGGAGGGGGAGGCAGGGATTTCGCGGCGGGGTTCACGACTCGCGACGGGTGCGGTCGGATGGCGACTCGACGACCGGATCTCCGTAGGCGAAAGGGTGGGAACTTCCGGCGGCGGAAGCTCGTCTTCCTCGGGGTCCCAGGTCACGTTTTGACCACGGGACATCAGGTGGTAGCGCATCAGCCTCCACCGGCGGTCCGTACCCGACCCTGCGGGTTGCAGCTGGTTTAGGCGGAGCTGCCGCTCTAATTCCGCCTCGGAGAGGCCGCAGATCCATTCGGAGACCGGCAGCGTCTCGTCGGGGAGGGGTGCCTGGCTCGGAACGATGAGCCCTCTTGCCGGAGGTGGATGCCACGCACTCTCGGGGTTGGCTAAGAGGTTCCCCATCTTCGTCGGCTTTACCTACTCCGCTAGCGATCTAAGAGACTCGTCGGAAGTGCAAAAAAAAATCAAACTCTCGAAAAACAAAAAAAAACCTGAAAATTAACCTAGGTAGCAGGGGTGAATTCGGCCAAAACCCGAAAGTGTCTTTATTCGGGCCCCACGTTAGGCGCCAATTTTGTAACGGGTTTTCCTAGGTTCGGGTAACCAAGGAAGATAAGCCGAATACAAACCGGGGGCCAACGGGTAGGTAGGGGATGCTGTTGGGCGCCAGACTTCCTTGGAAGTCCTCTCTCTCTCTCTCTGGGACCCTCCGACTAACTACTACGATAGAGGGATTTCGTAGGGGCGAGGAATAAAGACACCAGTTGTTTGATTGAAAATACTTATTTATTTAGAAAAAGAAAAAAAGAAAAGGTGGCGAATTTAGGACCACGCCCGCTACCTGGCGTATGTAAAATTAGGAAAATAATATCTTGACTCTACTCTACTATAAATTACGTTATTAAATAAATTATCAAAAGAAAAAGCAGAATGAAAACTGACTAGACTCAAAATATATAAAAAAAAACTATAAACTAGTAGTTGCACTACCGTGCTCTTGAGAGGGACGGTAGGGAGGACCAAGTCGACTCGACCTACGGTCTACCTCTCTCGCTCTGGCTACGGGACAGTCAGCTGTCACCGTAGCGAGAGTGCGTGCCTCTCTCGACGTCTCTCGCTATACTGTCGCGGCGCGCGGTATAGCGGCGGCGGAGAAGTGGAGGGGCAGGCAGCGGTTCAGGAGAAGCGACAGAGCTCTGACACGCCGCAGCTGAGTGCGAGGCGTGACGTCAGCCGCTCTGTGGCCAATATGGCGTCGAACTGAATTCGGTCGCGATCGGCGCAGCGGTGACCAATCTTGGCACGGCTACGCGCAACGAAAACAGGCGTACCGGTGTGCTGTATTTTTGAATCCAACGGTTCGCGGGGAACGGTTGGGATTCAGACACCCGGTTTCGAGGCCTAGGGAATAATACGGGGTGCGGGTTTGTACTAGCGGGAGTATCGACTAGAGATCGGATTGATCCTACCTGGGTGTGATGATCTCGCTGCCCCGGTTGCGACGGTATTATTTTGTAAGACGGTCGGAGAGCCGGGTGGGTGCAGGGGTCGTCAAAATCCAATGCAGTCGTCAAAGTCCAAAATCCAAATCGATAGTCACAAAAGCACGCCGGGTCGATATCCAAACAAAACAAATCACTCCCACACTCGTCACACACTCCACTCCACTCTCTACCCTCTCTCTCAACTCTCTCTCTCTCTCCCAAACTTCCAAAATCACTTTTCAAAAACTTCTCAAAAACGCACGAGGCTACTCAAAAGTTTCCAAAGATGGAAGTGATTTCTCTTCCGTATTTAGTACCAACCGGCATCACCCGGCCTGCGGGCGCTGGCGGCGACCGCGTCGCCATATGCGAGGGTCTGCGGCCAATAGGCTCCGCAGGGAAGTCGGGCGGCGCGATTTAAATCGGGCGGCCGGACTTCGGCACGACCGTAGTCCGGTTTAGCGGAGGTCTAAACGTTGCCACGTTACAAGCTCTATAAAACTTTGAATACCTTCCTTATCTACCGGACGGGGCCAATTTGATACTTTTTCTATTTTTTCAGGATTTGTCTTCACTTCTTCTGCGGAGACTATATGTCTAAGAAAGTGAACTTCTTTTTGTAAGAGATGACATTTCTTTGGACTCATCTTGAGTCCTGCTTGTTTAAGACGAGAAAAGACGTCAGTAAGATTCTCTAAATGTTCATCAAACGTTTTTCCAAAAACGATTATATCATCCAAGTACACGAGACGTTTCTTTCCTATTATTTCCTTTAAGATGGTTTCCATCGTTCTTTCAAAAGTGGCAGAAGCGTTGCATAACCCGAAGGGCATAACCTTAAAATGCCATAATCCTCCTAAACCGGTTACAAAAGCTGTTTTTTCCTTATCTGCTTCATGCATTTCTACTTGCCAATAACCACTCTGTAAATCTATAGTACTGAACCATTCTGCTCCAGCTATTAAATCGAAGATTACTTCAATCCTTGGCAGAGGGTGAGAATCTTTTTCGGTTATGTCATTTAACCTCCTGTAGTCGATACAAAATCTTTTTGTTCCATCCTTCTTATTGACCAGAACGATAGGTGAAGCCCAAAGACTTGAAGATGGTTCTATTACGTTGATGGCGAGCATTTCGTTCACCATCTTCTCTACTTCTTCTCGGCCATTCAAGGGTAATCTTCTAGCCGCTTGTTTAATAGGTGGGTTTTCACCCACGTCGATGGTATGGGTTATCAAAGTACTTCTTCCCTTATCGTTGCTATTTTTGGCAAAAGCGTCTTCATATTCCTTGATTAAAGTTTTAAATTTTTCTTCTTGAAAGGAATCTAAACACAAAGAAGATCTTTCTAAAAGATTATGTAAATGATCAGGAAAAGGGTTAATTTCTTCCCTTGAAATATCTATAGTCTGAATCTGAGGAAATTCAAAAGTTTTACTTCTGTTGGTTAAGAGAGTTATCTCGTGTCGACCCGATACCAATAAATTCCCTTCGGTGGAAATTACACAATTATGTGCTGAAAGAAAGTCAATCCCCAAGATCCCTTCATCCTCAATGTCTGCTACGTAAACTTTATGTGAAGACTCAATACACCCTGTCACATTAATCTGTACTAAAACTTCTTTTAAAACTGGAGTTATTTCTCCGGTAGCACTACGAAGGGATGTACATGGTTAAGAAGGGTTAGTAGATTTTAAGAGATCCGAACGGACTACTGTCACTTCTGCCCCAGTGTCTATGACCCAGAGGCAGTTCTTTCCATTGACAGTCCCACGCGCATATAAACCTGTTTGTCTTAGATTTCTTAAAAGGAATTAAGTTAAAATAGGGCTTTCGTTGGGTCTGACACTAGATGACTTCCGCCCCTCAAAATCATCGATGATTAGTTTTTTTGGTTAGAAGAACCTGGTTGACTTTCCGAAGTCCTCTTTTCAGTCTCTCTTTCAGAAACGTTAACTTTCCTCCAAGAAGTTTGAGGGTTAGAGAAGTTGTTATTATTATCATTATTTCTTTTTTCTAATGAGAAGCATTTATCTGTAAAATGTCCTATCTTGTGACAAAATTTACATATGGGCGGGGGTCTGTCTCCGGTATTTCTTGTGTATGGTTTTCTATTATTATTATTATTATTTCTGTTGTAATTATTATTATTATGGTTATTTTGCTGACAGGGAGTAGTTTTTCTCGTGCCGTTATTTGTATTTGTATAATATCTATTAGTTTCGTTTGTCTTCGTTAACGTATTAGTGGTCTTTTCTGTCTCAACACGTCTAATCTTTCCGACCCCTAGATGATGTTTAGTTAAGGCTTCTATTTCTAATCCTTTAATGACAGCTTCTTGAACAGAAGAAGGTCCCGTTAAACTAAGAGTATGTCTTAACTCTGGATCTGTTATCGCGTTTATAAATTTGTCGCACGCTAACATATTTCTAGTGGATTCATTGCAATCAGGTAAAGCTATTCTAGCCAGTCTTTCTATTTCTAGTCCGAGTGAAGCAAGACCTTCTTCTTTAGCCTGTCTTTTTAGTCCTAATTGCGTTAAAGAAAGTTTTGAGATAAGCTGATTTCCGAATCTTAATCGTAAGGCTGTACTGAGTTTTTCATAATTTTCAATATCTGATTTATCCAGAGCTGAAAGAACAACTAAAGCGGGACCTCTCAAACTTCCGGCTAGTTGTCCCGCTTTAACGACTGGAGACCAAGAATTTATTTCGGCTATTATTTCAAATTGCCGTTCATAATCGGCCCATGGAATTGACCCGTCAAAGAAGCTAACTTTTAAATTATTTGAATATTTTTGTGCTGCTTCAGTACAACCTTCTTTACAAGTATTTACTGTCATGTCATTAATTTGTTTGTCGCGACTACTCCCGGCGCGAGACAAGTTGAAAGGAAGGTTATTATTTGTATTTTCTAGATTTTGATCTCCACTTATTAAATTGATATTTTCTACTACTTTTGCGTCCCGAATTGCGCCTTCAATTCGGTCGCTTGAGTATTCGTACGAGCGTGCAGTGTAAAAGTTGCCGCTCCGCCCGTACGAGGTCTACGAATAGTTGGGGAAGGTTCATCTTCCCCATAAGTTTGAACAGACCGTACATTTTGTTGTTCTATTACTTCCTCCATTCTCACTGGGGATCGTCTGGGGGTCGAGGTCTGGGACATTTCAGGTTGAGGTTCTAGGCGTCTCATTATTAAGGACAGGGTGGCTTGTTGAGCTGCCAGATTTGCTTCTCGTTCTGCTCGTCTTTCTTCTCTCTCTTCTCTTAATCTCGATGTTTCGCGTTCTTCACGCTCTCGTTGAGCTGCTAAATTAGCTTCATGTTGGGCAGTTTGAGCAGCTAGGCTTGCCTGTTGTTGTGCAGCCATAACTTGAAAAAGTCTCTCCATCAGGTCGACTTGAGGTTGTGGTATTAGCTGGTTACCAGCTGGTTGAAGTTCGTCAGAGGGTGTAGTAGCCCGGCGACAAGACATTTCTTTTCTTTTTATATTCTTTTCACAATCACAACCAATTCTTTCAAAAATTCACTCTATCGATCTCGGTAAGATCCCGATTCTGACACCAGTGTTGCAAAAACGATATTTGCTTTAAGTAATAAGTTATTCAAAGTGGGTTACCGAGAGAAATAAAGTGAATCTGGTGAAATTATATAATTGGGCAAAAGGGTTATATATTCTGTAATATAGGTCTGCACTAGTAGTTAGCTAGAAACAGACTGATTTGTTTAACAATAATGCTTGTTGACTCAGCAACCGAAGTTCTTATATGTACAGAGATGTCTTTTATCATATAGGCTACTACATGTTGGTCGTATATAATTGATGATGTAAGGGTGATTTTACCTAATATAACAGTATTTTGTGAAAATACTTCAATTATTTTCAGAGTATCGCATCATCGTCGTCAATAGACAGTAATATTGACGATTTGTGCGCACCTAGTACAGCGAAGGCAAGTATCTCAAATCTTGCACCATCCAATGCAGCCGAAAAGAATTCAGTCCCACGTTCAGAGGCATCCACAGAAACACAGAAAAGCGGCAAGGTAGTTATACTTTGCCTACATACAGATGGGAGGTTTAATTGAAACAAAAAACATTTTGTCGCTCACTACTCGTGTGCCACACAAGATATAACTTCTGATACCAAGCCAAGCTTGACTGCTAGTAAACGTTGAATTGCATTGATATTCATTAATGCACTACAATTCGTAGATATTTTTTGTGCTATTTCTTAGACTGGTTTTACAATTCTCCGAACCCGAATTCTCTTATAGATTTTTTCTTATATTTCACGATAGCGATTAAAGTAGCTATTGGCCGAAACTGCTACCGGACAAGCCCTCTTAGAAACTTCACAATTAGACGACGGTGACAGACACAAACTCTGTGGTATCATCATTGAAAGCGCGTTGAAAACAGATCTGAAGTACGTACGGTTTTGTTGTCTATAATCAGTAGTTTCAAATATCCACATGTAATCATCTGAACTGTCATTGCACACATGAGTGGGTCCCCCAAAAAGCCATTTTTTTAATTGAAATCAATCCTCTCCTCAGATCTTGTTCACATGAATATTTGACAGATTTGTGCCAGATCCTGAATTTTCATATCTGACTAAAAAAATTTCTGCAGGACAGAATATTTTCAATTTGAACAACAATCGTATCTGTGATAGTAACCTGTTTAAGATCCGCCCTTAAGTGTACATGGTACGCTTTATGTGTGTGTTATCATCATCAAATCGTGTATTTTCTCATAGAATAAAGACAGAAACGCTTGTGTTTTGGGCCAACGAAATTCACGGGTACTGGAAACTTGAAAGTGTGAAGGCCTATTTTGTACCATATCAGTCTGCAGAAAAGCTTTCTGCAACGGGTAAACTCTGGAACAAATACACCAATACAAGAAAGTATTTGAAAAAACACATTCTTCCTGCCAGACAACAACCACCACCAAATCAAATTAACGACGATGACAATAGAAATTTGCTGCAATTGAGGACAATTTCTCCGGATGACCTTGAGTCGGTAAAGACTTTGTGGGAAAGAACATATCATCTCAGAGATAAGATACAGTCAATTGACACTTACCACCAGGAATATTCGATCCTCTCGACACCAATTGGATCTTCATTGGTGAGTTTTTGCATTTCAGTTTCTTGCTGAATTGTTTCATGACGCCCGACCCTCAATCAGTGTACAAGTTTCAATAGGACAGTAGATTAAAAATTTGATCATCCACATACAGTCCTATCATCACAATTTTCCTATCTTAATAATTCTCTATGACAATGTATTTTAACGACTCTTATTTTACCGACTCTTATTTTACCAACTACGCAATCAACTGCGAAGAATAATAATTATTATAAAAATTCTAATCCAATTCCTAAGTCCTTTGATTGATTTTTTTGGTTGCAATTGGACTTCGGATTGTCCAACGTATGTACTGACACGGAAAGTTTTCTGAAAAAGTGGTCCCATATAGCAACAGCTGTAGTAGACACTGCGAAAAAAAAGAAGCTACCGTCATTGGATCAAGAAGGTTTGTTTTTTAACAATCAAGAGACTCGGTAGAGTCTCGCGCCAAGTACATTAATAAAAAAAATCAAAATGTATTATAAAATTCACGCGCGAGACTCAACGAGTCTATATACCCGAGAGGCAACTACCCTCACCTATACCGCGAATTAGTATCTTCGTTTTCTTCCACTTCACAACATATTACACGATGAAAGTAATTTTATCTAGGATGAGGGCATAAAAAGCTTTCGTTAGAGCCCTAGATCGATTGAATCGGTATCCGGAGTGCTGAGATATGATTAACTTCAGATTCTGATACCCCGTTTCCACGTACAATGTTTCGTTTTCTCTTTAGTGTTCTTCAGACCAAGATTCAGCCTACTCAAACCATTCCCATAAAATCACATTTCGTCGCTAAACGCAGGACGTATGTTCTACGCTTATACACAGAACATACGTCCTTACGGATCTGGGAACAGACATAGAAGGGAAACTCGACACAAAAATTCAGACCAAGATTCATCCCATTAAAACCATTCCCATAAAATCACATCGCGTCGCTAAACGCACGGCGTATGTCCTATGCTCATACACAGAACATACGTCCTTACGCATCTGGGAACATGACATAGAAGGGATAAATCCACACAAAAGTTGTATAGAGTGGCGTAAGTAGGAGAGTCACGACGTAGTCGGCGCTACTATCGCAGACAAAAAGCGTCTGCAACACTAGGTGCGTTCGGAATAACAGAGTAGAGCTAGACTCTGCTAGAGTAGAGCGAGTGCAGAGTACGGTCACGTGCGCGCAGATATTTCAGAGTAGCGTCGCAGTGCCGAACGATGTTCGAGCTCGGTTCGAGCTGATAACCTACAAGTAGCGGGAAACTCAAACAGCTGACAAAAGAAGCGTATGGATAGCGTTGCGTTGTACTCGTTGTATTCCTTGCACGGTGGCGTTTTGTCATTTTTTTTTGACGAAGATGAAGAAAATGAGGTGTTGGAAAAGATTTTCGGTTTCGCGGAGCTTACGGTAAACAAATTTAACGACAGACAGTTTCAAGAGCATTTTAGAATGACGGCAGGTACTTTCGAAATTTTCTTGCAAAAACTGTACACAGTTGTTGATGACTTGCCTACGAAAGGCCCATCAGAAATGGGCCATTGAAAAACAGGGAATGATATGCATCTGGTGCCTGGGAAATTTGGAATCATTCCGGTAAGTTTTAATGCAGTCTTTTATGATACAGAAAAAGTAGTGAGTCACATGTCCTTAATGTAACTCACAATAATTAACTCAATAATTCATTAATGCAGCTCAGTGGCCAACAAATTCGGTATCAGCAAATCCACTTGTTGGGATGTATTGTACCGAACTTGCAAGAGGATTCTAAAATTAAACAAGACTTTTAAAATAATCTCCTGGCCAACACCTGCAAGAACGTTGCAAATTAACGATGGCTTTCAACGAATGAGCAACCTTCCTGGTAATTCACTCAATACCGGTATTATAAGAATGTTCTGTACAATATAAATATCTTGTTCTTAGGAGTGATTGGCGCCATTGACGGCTGCCACATACGTCTCCAGAAACCAATCGAATTTGGAAATTCTTATTTCAATAGAAAAGGCTACCCTTCCGTTCTATTACAAGGAGTATGTGACCATACTAAGTTATTCACCGATGTATATGCTGGTCAACCAGGATCGTTACACGATGCAAAGCTATTCACGAAATCCGATCTTTACGAGAGAATATGCCGAAACCAAGTTGAATTTCCTTATGAAAGCCACTTAATTGGAGATTTAGCTTATAAATTGGCCCCTTACCTTATTGTCGGGTTTAAAAATGTAGGCGTCTTAAATGAGTGTCAAAAGCTCTTCAACAAAACACTATCGAAACAACGAGTTGTAATTGAAAATGCATTTGCACTATTAAAAGGGCGGTTTCGACGATTGAAGATGATGGAAACCATTAGACTCGAATATGTATCGCTTCTCATAGTAACCGCATGTATTTTGCATAATATTTGCATCAATAATAACGACGATCTGAATATTGATTTAGACCGAGAAATTGAAGCCGAGAGACAATTGCAAGTGGACGAAAATGATGCCGTATGTGAACATTTCGACGACCAGCACGATGCAGCATTTGCTGTCAGAAAGAGGCTTGAGATTATGAATAGGTTGCAAATGTGAATGAATATTTAAAAACCAATAAACTGTTTGAATTATTACCAGTAGTTTTTATTTTAGGAACACTTACAAGGAACTTATTCATTCATTACAAATTCGCATATACTAATGCCATCACAAGTTCGCATATACCAATGCCATCACAAGTTATTAATATACGTAGAACAATCATAATAGAGCCTTTTATTAGGCACATTACAGTAGGAACAGTAACCGAAAAATAAAAAAAAAATAGCGTGAAATAGTTTTCCACGAGGCAATTGCTAGCCGGACTAGTGTCGGAAGACCTTACAAAATAAAACAATAGAATTATATAGCAATAAGAGGGAATAGTTTTTGAAGAGACCATGAGTATCAGTTATAGAAAGGTACGCACGCTTGTAGCTGAAAAATATAAAGTGATATTCAAGACAATTTTGCCAAGTGAGCGGCTGTAAAAATAGCTGGCAGCAAAGCACCAATCCTAATATAGAAGTGAAGAATACATACCGTGAATATTCGGTGAGACTACACGATCCCCTTCCTACGGCAAGACCAACATAGGCGCTCACCGCATGCGTAAGGCTCGTTAGGGAAGGGATGCAATGCTACTGGCACCTCATTCCGTCCTGAACGAGCCTTACGCACGCGGTGCGCTTGTGTTGGTTTTGCCGTAGGAAGGGGATCGTGTAGTCTCACCGAATATTCACGGTATAGATACATCAAAGTCATGCTGCAAATTAATACATTTAATTGTTATGCTAGGGAATATGCCTCACCTTAGACTGCTCTTGCAGCAGCTCGCTTGTTTTATTGTCTCGAAACTCACTCATGCAAACAGTCTATATTTCTCAATCAGAATCACTGGAGACTACTTTTGGTTCAACATGCTTATTTTTACTCAGTACGACAACTAATTTCTCAAATGTGTCGAGGTATTTGTCCATACGCACTAACTTTTCTTTGTGGCGACGTTCTACAGGATTAGCCAGTTTTCTCTTTAGAAACGGTTCATGTTTTGCTTTTATCTTATTGGGATCGCTTGGAACTGATGATTGTTTATCATCTGAGCCTGATAAGTTTTCTGAAAGTCAATATTCCATTTCAATCATACTTAGAACCAACTATTCATCTGACGCAAGCATGTTTGACGGATTTTTTCAGCTCATGCTCAGTACCCAAGTGGCAAGTGCGCCTTTTACCCTCGCATGTTTCGTAATACTCTGCTGCTTTGCTTCATCTTCGACTTGTATCACAAAATCACGCTCAGCGGTAAAAGGCTAACTTTGCCTCCTTAGTACACAATCTACTACTGTATTCAATATTCTTTAGGAAAATCATGTTTTTTTAAGCTGTCCTACCTTGTACAATGAGTCCTGCATTACTGCTGCAGGTTGTCACAGGAGTAATTTCTGGTTTCTTGTATAAGAAGTCGTTTATTGCGTCGAAGAATTCCCATGGTCTGCGTTCTTTTCCTGATGTTGAATTATGTGCTTTAATATCTTTATAGGTTCGCAATAACCCTTTCCATTTTGTGTCACATTGTGCAACGGTGTATTCAAGTTTGGTCTGTGAGGAATGAATATTGCAGATTTTTTGCCAGACATCTTTTTTTTTGTTGGTTTCAAAATTCTTCTGGTGGCTCTTCACCAAAGTGATGAACGAATTGGTTCTGTCAGAGGTCCACAATTTTGTATCTTCTACGTCAAGAGTTATTACGTTCTCCTCGACCTGTACTTGGTCATTTTGGACAATATTTTCTTCTGCATTTTTCACATCGGATACAACGAATGTTCCAAGATAGTTGTCTATGTTGAAAGCTGGTGAACGAAAAATGAATAAAATTAATCTGATTAAATTTCTGATACATGAATATACACGAGACCAGATATAGGTTAGCATTATGATACTTACCGGTTAATGTATGCACATCTCGAAGATGTTCGATAACCGACTCTTTTGATACACCGAATTCTTGACAAATACTGCACACATACAAAACTGTGCCTGGCAATAATGCATCGTCTACCGGGTCTATTGTAAGTGACATGGGTATTTTTTACTTGTTGCTGACTATACGAGAGATTTAATTTCGTATCTCTTTTGGCGCCATTTTGTGCTCTCGCTCCATAAACTCTGCCAGAAATAGTGGGGTGGCAGGAGCGAGCTCGGTTCGCTCGTCATTAGTTCGCCGAACGCTCCCTATTATGCTCTGCTCGCGCTCCGACCATTTGCCGAACGATTTGGAACTAGATTTGGGCGCTCGGAGTGCACAGAGTGCATTTGCCGAACGCACCTACTAGCAGACGCGTGTTTTTATTTCATATTTTTAAATCCAAATGGAGGAAACAAAATAAAAGATACGAGCAATGCTCAATCAAAACTAGTGAATACCCACTAAAAGCCCCTCGAGTGCGAAAACCTCACGCAAAGTACATTAATGTGATAGTCACCAACAAAAATATTTCGATAGGTTAATCTTGAATCCTACGATTTCGACATTTTGAGGTTATGCGAATCAACTGACGTGTAAAATTCATGGTGATACATAAAAAAAATAACAATTGTGAACGGATAATTTTACGATTAGGTTTGGTTTATTTTCATTTATGAATTCAATTATCGTGGGAAACGGTTTTTTGGTAGTGAGTTACCGCCTGAGGAAGTCTGACGATGGAAAATCAAGAGAAAATGTTGAAGTTGAAAAATATGAGAATAGCATCATTTGATATAAGGAACGGCAAGGAGCCAGACCAATAAAGCCAAGTTCAAGCATTGGATTGCAACAAGTTCCACTTCAAGCTCTGTGTTAAGCTCATCTCCGAAGGCCCGTCTGCTCAGACTCAAATTGTGCGTCAACGTTATATACGTAGGATTCGAACGAGTTTTATGATCTATATCTGTATCATCTAGTCAAAACGAGACTGTAAGTCGACGTTGTATGTTGGACTCTGATAGGCTTTATTCTACATTCGATGTCAACGTAGCCCATCGACCTTCGGTGAAGATAATTTCTTAATCCATGTTTTACAAACAGCTTAGATTCTATGAGATTGAAGTTTGTAACGTTAACGCAACAAACTGATCCCTATCAAAAAAATCCAGATGGGAAACCATGTAGGTCTCCTAGGTTCCCAGTTCCCAGGGGAATTTTGGCTGGGAACCCATCTGGGATGTGGGTATCCCATAGGACCTGTGTAGGAGGTGTGGGTCTCCCGATAGGACACATGTGGGTTATTGGTATTCCCATAGGACTCATATGGGGTGTGGGTATCCCCATAGGACTCGTGTAGGAGCTATGGGTCTCCCGATAGGACCCATGTGGGTTGTGGGTATCCCCATAGGACCCATGTGTGCTGTGGGTATCCCCATAGGACCTATGTGGGATGTGGGTATCAGATAAGACCCATGTGGGATGTGGGTATTTCCATGGGACCCGTGTCAGAGGTGTGGGTCTCCCGCACGTGTACTGTTTTGACCAGCTCTACGTCGTTGCTCATTGACCTTAGGCCATATGTATGTAAGTCTTTTTGGTGTAGAATTTGACGCTCTTTCAAATTCTAGGAAAAAAAATATATCATTCCATTTAAAAAACGGAGTTGACCTTCACCCACCCTCGGTGGCTCCACTTACGGAAATACTGATACCACCAAGTTTTGTCCCTCTTTGAACCCTGAATATTTAATATGAAACTTTTTTTTGTATCTTGCTCAGTTTCGGATATATCGCCCCCGGGCGATTAAAATGAATCACTCTGTGTCTAACAAACTCAAACGGATTCCTAGGACATCTACATGGGTTTCCAACACTCTCATGTGGGGCCCCCGATGTCCTATGTGGGTGCCCAACAATCCCATGTAGGGTCCTCAATACCCCATATGGGTTCCTAGAAATCCCACATAGTTTACCAAAACTTTCATGTGGGTGCCTAACAAACCCTTGTGGGATCCCGGACGTCCTATGTGGGTGACCAACAAACCGATTTAGCTTCCTGTGAGTACCACATAGATTCCCAAGACTCCCACGTGTGTTCCCAGCAAAACCACGTGGGTGACCAACAAACCCATAAAGGTTTCTGCAAATCTCACATAGATTTCCAAGACTCCCATGTGGGTTCCCAGCAAAACCATGTGGCTGACCAAAAAACCCATGTGGGTTCCTGCAAATCCCACATAGATTTTCCATACTCCCATGTGGGTTTCCAGTAAAACCATGTAGGTGACCAACAAACCCATGTGGGTTCCCAGCCAACCCATGTGGTTTCCCAGCCAAACCATGTGGTTTCCCAGCAAAACCATATGGGTTGCCATGTGTCCCACCTGGATTTTTTCAATAGGGATGGGACAAAATTCTTACTTTCATGACTTAAATAGTTGAAAATAGCAAAATTCGTGCATCATTTCCCGGTTCAAGTAAAAACACCCCTTATACCGCGTCTATCTAGCAGCTCTAATAACACTTGAGTCATGAAAAAGTAAACTTTTCTGAAAATTCTGTTACGGTAACGTTACGTACTTCACCTTTATTAGATTCTCCGTTCTCAAAGTCTGTATGAATATTTATGATTACATGTCAATTAATAGTACAAACTATAAATTCATGAGTTAATGTCAAATTTCAATTCATAAATTTGTTAGATTTTGGTATGCAACCTGTGTCCGTATGTTCGACTCTCTTGAGTTTTCTCCAAGTTTAGATCAGTGCTATCATGACAAATAGAATGAAAATACTTATCGTTGTTAAAGAAATAATCGATCGACTCCCTCTTCCTCAGATGATATGGATTCTCATGTATATTTATTTATTTATTGTTCAATTTTGTAGCGGGTCACCGTATAAGCAGAAAGGATGATAGATAGATAGATAGATAATTTTATTTTTCCAGGTTTGGGTTGGAAAATATTACAAAGTAATCATAAGAAAGTACATGATGATGAGAGAAAACGTTAGGGTTGCAAGATATCGGGATAGTATGATTTGATACAAGAAACGGTAAGAGTCAAACGAAGAAAGCAGAATGCAAGTGTTTGACTTCACAAACTTTCATTTAGGCTCTACGCTAGTCTTGCATCAATGGGCTCAATTCTATATTTTGACTACATACTCGCAAGAGCGGTAAGTCGAAAAAAGGAAGAAGAGGAAGAAGCTCAATTCCATATAGTTTGATACCTTCTGTTGACCCTGGTAAAAATTCCTACATAGGAACCTACACAGGACCTACATAGGTACCATACGTATCGTAATTTGGGACAGGTTCCTATAGGAGTACAACTTATAGGAGTACATAGGACCTACGTCGGTATAGCGCGGCGGGACCTATCCAGGTATATGTATATATGTTGTAACGCAGTTTTCAATCAGGCGAGGAAACCCGAAGATTCTGCTCACAATTCGGCACCTTTCCGTGTTACTTACTGAATTACCAAAATGTTGGGCGCCAGACGCTGATGCGTCGTTTCCATACGATACCAGAACAAATTACATAAAACCAAAAACTAACGGAAATGCGACGAGCTATAACTCGACTTGCTCAGATAACAAAGCCTTAGATAGAGGGGCAGGGTACACCATATAAAATAAGCTTACTTCTTTGAGAATGTTTGGGATCACATCAATCAATTATTTATTTACGAAATTAGATAACGCACTGAGATCGATACAGAATTTATTATTTTACTTAACGGGTTATTACCAACGATCTTCTAATTGATCGAACAGAATCTATGCAATTACGATACAGTTGAATCTAAGACGTGTGTCAGAGGTGACTCGATATAAAACAATTTAATTAGACTCCAGACTCGGTATCACAGAGCGATACATCGTACCCGAATGCAAAATATACTTCGTGACACACACTCAGAGCAACGTATGAAGCTCAAGATTTTACTTAGAAAAATTGGTAACAAACTACGAAAGATTAGCCACGCTTGGCCATACGATTCACAATAATTCGAGATCTATCAAAAAATAGAGACCACATGGGCATTCGAAAGACGCGAATCACAGGTTCAACGATAACAGACTAAATTATAATATTACTTGATCTTTTACTAAATTCTGACGATATGATAACGATAGTCGCGATACTAAATTATCTAAAGACGATATTAAACATTACTAGACCATACTAGATTTCACATACGGTGATAAATAATACGAGAGTGACCATATTTAACTCAATCAACAAATTATTAACAAACTTAACGATAAAAACTAAACTGTAACGCCAGGCCTAAGCCTTAGCGGCTAACTTCGCTCAGGGTACTCCAGGAAAGGTAATTTTCTACAGTATTTCATGCATAAGATAAATATAACATACTAAATCAGCAACAAAGCCATAAGCAATCAATTATAGCCAAAAAGCACTCAAGATCTACGTAACTCAGCCAGACTCGAGGTTGTTCGATAAATTATTATTCCAAAGACAAAAAGACGAGCTTCTTAGCTCAATAGACAAAAACGAGCTTCATAGCTCAATAACCAAATTAATTAACAAGACTTTTATCCGAACTACCTCGTGCCTTCACAGAAAGAATTAAGACCTTACCTTAAGATGCTTCAGATGTAACACAACACTATTTAAATAAAACTCGATATTTGATGACGATAGATGATACGATAGGCGAACGATAGGTGATACGATAGATGAACGATATAGTTGGACGATAGTTGAACGATAGATGTGGCGTAGACTGGAGCGAAGAGTAGGCCGAATAGCGCGTGTATCGACCTTATATAGTCGGTATTTTCTTCCCTCAATCCATCCTTCGGGTTTAGCGTAATCACGTGACATATCGGTACGCTAATTGGTTCGTGTAACGACAGTTTCGTCGAACGTAAAATAGGAGAAATCTATCTCACCCCTGCCGCTGCTAATACCGCTCCTATTCCCGCCTTCCTTTTGAATCCCCAGATTATGAAGCTACTGTGGAGCCTCATTCGTCCGGCTACCCGGTATTTCTCCTAGGTCCTGGCCGCATTCGCCGATCCACAAGGAGATTGGTGGTAGTTTCGTGTTTCGGCATACGAGAGTCGGTCCGTTAATTGGTCCGCGTAACGATAGTTGTACCGACGTAAAATAGGAGAAATCTATCTCACCCCTGCCGCAACTAATACCGCTCCTATTCCCGCCTTCCTTTTGAATCCCCAGATTATGAAGCTACTGTGGAGCCTCATTCGTCCGGCTACCCGGTATTTCTCCCAGGTCCTGGCCGCATTCGCCGATCCACAAGGAGATTGGTGGTAGTTTCGTGTTTCGGCATACGAGAGCTTCACCCACGAAAGAATTCTCTAGGTTGGAACGCTGATCCGGGGGTCGACTGGACCAACCACGGCCGCGATAACAGTTTTGGAGACAGCGTCGATAGTATTTGCACTGACTGCTTGCTCAATAGGTGGGAGGTTGTGCGGGTGCACCTGCAATTAACCCTATACGCCACCCTCACATCAGCAGTGCACTTTCCTGTAGGCGGTAGCTTCTCCGGATGACGGAAGGATTTCTTCGTGCTTCTCGCACATCCCTGTACGCCGTCGATCCGATAGTTTGGAGGTAGTAGATCCTCCACTTGAGCGGAGGCGCTGACCTCCGAGTCGCCTGGACCAACCAGGTTTGCGCGCCGACAGAGTCGTCCTTGACGATAGTGGAAGCTTCTTCACGTTCGATATAGTCGTTTTTCCATCCATAGTTCCCACGACGACAGACGTCTCGTGGAGTATCGAGCTCGAGATTACATAGTTTACAAAAAATAAAATAGTGTTAGTTAATCCTAATCATTTTTCCCTAATTTTTCCTTTTCCTGGAGACCCTGTCTACGCCACGCATCGTGGTATCACCGATAGTATCGCCTTGTGACGAGGAATTGAAAATACCACGTCACAATATATAGGATGGAGACCCATATGGGTGTGTATATATAGGAGGAAAACCTATATAGGACCTGTATGTAGGCACGCCTTTATAGGTATGGGTCCTACAAGGGTCCGTCACCTATATGGTATATTCCTATCATCACACAGATCTGTCCCAAATTACGATAGCCATATGGGATTGGGACCTGTATGGGTATATTTTGACTTGGGTATATTATGTAGGGTTTCCGGATGGTTATATATTCACCCACCCGTATCCCCATATGACTCCCACAGGAACCAGTCCCATATTACGATAGAAACCATATGGCTGTTCTGTTTGGTCCTATTGGGTTCTGAAAAACACCTAGATGGGTTATTGCGGAAGCATATCGAACCTCATGGGTCCTGTACGTCAACTACGAATACCTATGTGGTTCCTATTGGGTCCTGAAAAACACCTACATAGGTTATTGCGGAAGCATATCGAATCTCATGGGTCCTGTATACCAGCGTAGAATACCCATATGAGTCCTACTGGGGCCTACAAAACACCTACATAGGTTATTGCGAACACATATCGGACCTTACGGGTCCTGTATGCCAACGTAGGATGCCTATAGAGGTCCTGTCAGGTCCTGTAAAGCACCCACGCGGATTTCTGTGGTATATTTGTAGGACCTATACCTTCCCTTGCAGGTCATTCGAACACCCTATGATACCATCATAGGTTCCTACAGGTACCCACACAGGACCTACGTATTCCATGCAAGATCTTTAAGGTCCTACCTCGGAATTTTTACCAGGGAAGACTCGAATTTGAAGTTGACGTTATGGGTAAGACTTCGACGAGCTTCGTCTAGTCAAAACCAGACCGTAAGCCAACATTGTGCATTAGTCTGCGACCAGCTCTATTTTATTCTCTATAATATTCACTCTACGTCACCATTGTACATTGAACTTTAGTAAATTTTATATTTTACACGTTTGACGTGCGTTTGACAAATATAGAAATAGGTGTTTTAAGTTCTGAATAATTACAAAACATTCATAGAATAATATCATTTTTCGTTCCCTGAAGTGCCCATAGTTACGGATATTAATTTTTTAATTGGTGTGATTCGTGACCGTAGTTTGTATTAGAAGAAATTAGTCGGAGACGGTCAATGTACTGTTGCTGATTATTTATTTAAATGACGTTTCGGCCAGCGACCGGCCGGCCATCCTCAGACTGTGGGAAAACAAAGTCTGTTTTACAGGCTAGTTACAGGTTTAAAGTACAAAGAGAAAGCTTCTTATAGATATCTACTACTATGGAAACATTGGTGTTGATGAAATTATACAAAAAAAATTGACTAAGGCCATGTTAAAGGACCATGTGAAGAACGTGTTGTTACAGTTAGCTTATGTTAACACGTGGTGTCCTATATGTAGAGCTATTTAAATTGTTTGAATACAGTAAGGCTTACTCTAGTTATGTGAAAAGACTATCAACAATACATCAAAGCGTTATCAAAGAAAAGAGACGATGGAAATGGATTAAATCAAAAGAAAAAGAGAGCTGGTAATTACCGAAAAGGACTTTCCTCAGCACTTGAGATGTTAGCTGTGCTCCATGAAGACGGGAAGTGATCACAAAATTTAAAGTACAGTGATGGTAAACAAGGCAAGCATAGAGTACCGAAGGTAAATAAAGTTAAGTAACGAGTAGTTAGACAGGTGTCATTAGTCATACAAGTAATTAGCCAAAGTGTAGATAGACTACCTGGGTTTAAGAATATCAACGTATAGATGGCTCAAGTTTTGAATGTCAGTTCTCTTGTTACAGGCTGAGTCACCGAACTTGGTTATTTGGATCATTTCCTTGATTAGTCTTTTTTTGAGATTACTTTCTGAGTCAAGCACCGTAGTGTTGTTGAAGTCAAAGCTGTGATGGTTGGAAAGAGAATGAGCTACAAGAGCAGATTTATCAGGGTCTCTAGAACGAAGATCAGATTTATGTCCTCTGATTCTATTTTTTAGATGTTGCGAGGATTGACCTATGTAACAGGCACTACAGTCCGAGCACGGTATTCTGTAGATGGTATGAGTTTTATCTTCCAGTGGAGTCTTGGATTTTAAATTTGAGAACAGTCTGTCAATGTTATTGATCATTCTATAAGCCGTGTGAATCCCTTCTTTGTTAAGGATAATTTTGATTTTTTCTGAAAGGCCTCTGATGTAAGGGATTGAGCTACCGATTCTTTGTTCATTAAGATCTGAAGGTTTATTGAACTGAAGTGAATTGTACATTTTGTGAATACGTTCTTTTTTCACCTCATCAATAAGATGTTCAGGAAAGCCATTGTCTTTTAGTGCTTCAGATACTATTTTGATGTTGTCTTTTCTGAACTTAGGGTGAGCTAATTTCAAGCAACGGTCAAACAGCCCTACCGCCACACTACGTTTGTATTGGTATGGGTGATCCGAATCGAAGCTAAGGTATCTACCAGACCAAGTGGATTTCCTGAACCAATTAGTGATGAGGTGATCAGACTCTTTGATCACATAGGTGTCCAAAAAACTGATCATGTTGTTGTTTTCAAGCTCAAAAGTGAAATTAATCCGAGGATGAAAATTGTTGAAGCTATTCAGAAGTGAATCAATATTATCCTTGTGTACAGCGGTAATGATGTCATCAACATACCTTTTGTAAAAAGGCAGTTTAAAAGGAAGGTGGCCAATTACTTTTTGTTCTAGAAGTTCCATAACTAAGTTAGCAGCTACAGGGCTGATAGGCGAACCCATAGCTACACCAAAGATTTGTTTGTAATGTAGGTTGTCATAAATGAAGCAAGTGGAGTTTAAGCAAAGTTTTATCCCTTCGATGAGATCATTCTTCTCTAAAGTAGTATGTTCTTTGATTAAACTCCATTTTCTTCCTACTGCTGCTAATACTAAGTTAACAGGAACGTTGGTAAAAAGTGACGTGACATCTAAAGATATGAGCAAATGCTCTGGTGGTATGGATACACCTTTGATCTGTTGTGCGAAAGACCAAGAGTCCTTTACATGGTACTGGGTTTTTCCTACAACATTGGTGAGAATAGATGAAAGATATTTTGAAAGATTATAAGTAGGTGAGTTGATATTAGAAACAATCGGTCTCAAAGGCACATCTTTTTTGTGAATTTTCGGTAAAAAATATAGTTTAGATGGAAGCGAGTTATGCGATTTAAGTTGCCTACTTAATGTGCTAGAGATGGAACCTTTCTTCTCCCATTTTGAGACTAATTTGTTGACCGCAGTCTCAGTGATCTTTGTAGGATCTTTTTTAAGAGGTTCATAAGTGATGTTATCATTTAGTAAAAGTTGTGCCTTGGAGTTAAATTCTTTCTTATTCATGACCACAGTAACATTGCCTTTATCAGCCCTAGTGACAAGAAGATCATCATTGTTTTTTAGAAATTGACTAGCTTCTTTGAAATTAGATATTATAGGACAAGTCTTGCTAGTAGGTGAACGATGGACTAGATGATTTGATATGGTATTAGCGACTTTGGATCTAACAATGTCTTTGGTGGTGTTATCCTTTTTCATAATTGCGGTTTCAACTGAGCAGATCAATTCGTCTATGTGTGAATTACTAGAGGAAGGTATCGAGTGTTTCGGACCCATTGATAAAAGTTTTTTGACTGGTGAAGGTATAGATTTGTCGCTTAAGTTAACAAGCCAATTATTCGGAGTGTCATGAGACGTAGAGTTGGAAATTTCTAATCGTTTGAGTTTTTTTATGTTGTTAAGTTTGAGCTTGTTGAAGGCTGTCTTGGACCTTTGGATATCTGATTCATATTTTTGTAGCTCAGATGAGGTCGGGTTGTTCATATGGAACTCTACTATACGTTCATCAAGTTGCTTGTTGAGATAATGTAATTTCCTATAGCAATGGCTGATCTCTAAATTGATGATGGTTTTTTGTAGTGAATTAAGACTGTTTTTGAAAGTTTTTTCTTTGACTAGATGAGAGAAATTATTGAAATTAAACTTAAGAAAGTTGGGGATTATCCCTTTGGAGCGGCACTTCAAAAGGAAAATCCGTCGATTCTTAGCTTTGTTGATGTTGTTGCGTAGCTTGTTGATGTCTTTTCTCAGAAGACAGGATGCGTCCGAGTGGGGCGACTTTGATGCGTAGAAGACGTTAGTGTGGCGGAGACGTCCACGATGTTCATCGATGAATTTCATAATTGGTGTGATTCGTGACCGTAGTTTGTATTAGAAGAAATTAGTCGGAGACGGTCAATGTACTGTTGCTGATTATTTATTTAAATGACGTTTCGGCCAGCGACCGGCCGGCCATCCTCAGACTGTGGGAAAACAAAGTCTGTTTTACAGGCTAGTTACAGGTTTAAAGTACAAAGAGAAAGCTTCTTATAGATATCTACTACTATGGAAACATTGGTGTTGATGAAATTATACAAAAAAAATTGACTAAGGCCATGTTAAAGGACCATGTGAAGAACGTGTTGTTACAGTTAGCTTATGTTAACACGTGGTGTCCTATATGTAGAGCTATTTAAATTGTTTGAATACAGTAAGGCTTACTCTAGTTATGTGAAAAGACTATCAACAATACATCAAAGCGTTATCAAAGAAAAGAGACGATGGAAATGGATTAAATCAAAAGAAAAAGAGAGCTGGTAATTACCGAAAAGGACTTTCCTCAGCACTTGAGATGTTAGCTGTGCTCCATGAAGACGGGAAGTGATCACAAAATTTAAAGTACAGTGATGGTAAACAAGGCAAGCATAGAGTACCGAAGGTAAATAAAGTTAAGTAACGAGTAGTTAGACAGGTGTCATTAGTCATACAAGTAATTAGCCAAAGTGTAGATAGACTACCTGGGTTTAAGAATATCAACGTATAGATGGCTCAAGTTTTGAATGTCAGTTCTCTTGTTACAGGCTGAGTCACCGAACTTGGTTATTTGGATCATTTCCTTGATTAGTCTTTTTTTGAGATTACTTTCTGAGTCAAGCACCGTAGTGTTGTTGAAGTCAAAGCTGTGATGGTTGGAAAGAGAATGAGCTACAAGAGCAGATTTATCAGGGTCTCTAGAACGAAGATCAGATTTATGTCCTCTGATTCTATTTTTTAGATGTTGCGAGGATTGACCTATGTAACAGGCACTACAGTCCGAGCACGGTATTCTGTAGATGGTATGAGTTTTATCTTCCAGTGGAGTCTTGGATTTTAAATTTGAGAACAGTCTGTCAATGTTATTGATCATTCTATAAGCCGTGTGAATCCCTTCTTTGTTAAGGATAATTTTGATTTTTTCTGAAAGGCCTCTGATGTAAGGGATTGAGCTACCGATTCTTTGTTCATTAAGATCTGAAGGTTTATTGAACTGAAGTGAATTGTACATTTTGTGAATACGTTCTTTTTTCACCTCATCAATAAGATGTTCAGGAAAGCCATTGTCTTTTAGTGCTTCAGATACTATTTTGATGTTGTCTTTTCTGAACTTAGGGTGAGCTAATTTCAAGCAACGGTCAAACAGCCCTACCGCCACACTACGTTTGTATTGGTATGGGTGATCCGAATCGAAGCTAAGGTATCTACCAGACCAAGTGGATTTCCTGAACCAATTAGTGATGAGGTGATCAGACTCTTTGATCACATAGGTGTCCAAAAAACTGATCATGTTGTTGTTTTCAAGCTCAAAAGTGAAATTAATCCGAGGATGAAAATTGTTGAAGCTATTCAGAAGTGAATCAATATTATCCTTGTGTACAGCGGTAATGATGTCATCAACATACCTTTTGTAAAAAGGCAGTTTAAAAGGAAGGTGGCCAATTACTTTTTGTTCTAGAAGTTCCATAACTAAGTTAGCAGCTACAGGGCTGATAGGCGAACCCATAGCTACACCAAAGATTTGTTTGTAATGTAGGTTGTCATAAATGAAGCAAGTGGAGTTTAAGCAAAGTTTTATCCCTTCGATGAGATCATTCTTCTCTAAAGTAGTATGTTCTTTGATTAAACTCCATTTTCTTCCTACTGCTGCTAATACTAAGTTAACAGGAACGTTGGTAAAAAGTGACGTGACATCTAAAGATATGAGCAAATGCTCTGGTGGTATGGATACACCTTTGATCTGTTGTGCGAAAGACCAAGAGTCCTTTACATGGTACTGGGTTTTTCCTACAACATTGGTGAGAATAGATGAAAGATATTTTGAAAGATTATAAGTAGGTGAGTTGATATTAGAAACAATCGGTCTCAAAGGCACATCTTTTTTGTGAATTTTCGGTAAAAAATATAGTTTAGATGGAAGCGAGTTATGCGATTTAAGTTGCCTACTTAATGTGCTAGAGATGGAACCTTTCTTCTCCCATTTTGAGACTAATTTGTTGACCGCAGTCTCAGTGATCTTTGTAGGATCTTTTTTAAGAGGTTCATAAGTGATGTTATCATTTAGTAAAAGTTGTGCCTTGGAGTTAAATTCTTTCTTATTCATGACCACAGTAACATTGCCTTTATCAGCCCTAGTGACAAGAAGATCATCATTGTTTTTTAGAAATTGACTAGCTTCTTTGAAATTAGATATTATAGGACAAGTCTTGCTAGTAGGTGAACGATGGACTAGATGATTTGATATGGTATTAGCGACTTTGGATCTAACAATGTCTTTGGTGGTGTTATCCTTTTTCATAATTGCGGTTTCAACTGAGCAGATCAATTCGTCTATGTGTGAATTACTAGAGGAAGGTATCGAGTGTTTCGGACCCATTGATAAAAGTTTTTTGACTGGTGAAGGTATAGATTTGTCGCTTAAGTTAACAAGCCAATTATTCGGAGTGTCATGAGACGTAGAGTTGGAAATTTCTAATCGTTTGAGTTTTTTTATGTTGTTAAGTTTGAGCTTGTTGAAGGCTGTCTTGGACCTTTGGATATCTGATTCATATTTTTGTAGCTCAGATGAGGTCGGGTTGTTCATATGGAACTCTACTATACGTTCATCAAGTTGCTTGTTGAGATAATGTAATTTCCTATAGCAATGGCTGATCTCTAAATTGATGATGGTTTTTTGTAGTGAATTAAGACTGTTTTTGAAAGTTTTTTCTTTGACTAGATGAGAGAAATTATTGAAATTAAACTTAAGAAAGTTGGGGATTATCCCTTTGGAGCGGCACTTCAAAAGGAAAATCCGTCGATTCTTAGCTTTGTTGATGTTGTTGCGTAGCTTGTTGATGTCTTTTCTCAGAAGACAGGATGCGTCCGAGTGGGGCGACTTTGATGCGTAGAAGACGTTAGTGTGGCGGAGACGTCCACGATGTTCATCGATGAATTTCATAATTGGTGTGATTCGTGACCGTAGTTTGTATTAGAAGAAATTAGTCGGAGACGGTCAATGTACTGTTGCTGATTATTTATTTAAATGACGTTTCGGCCAGCGACCGGCCGGCCATCCTCAGACTGTGGGAAAACAAAGTCTGTTTTACAGGCTAGTTACAGGTTTAAAGTACAAAGAGAAAGCTTCTTATAGATATCTACTACTATGGAAACATTGGTGTTGATGAAATTATACAAAAAAAATTGACTAAGGCCATGTTAAAGGACCATGTGAAGAACGTGTTGTTACAGTTAGCTTATGTTAACACGTGGTGTCCTATATGTAGAGCTATTTAAATTGTTTGAATACAGTAAGGCTTACTCTAGTTATGTGAAAAGACTATCAACAATACATCAAAGCGTTATCAAAGAAAAGAGACGATGGAAATGGATTAAATCAAAAGAAAAAGAGAGCTGGTAATTACCGAAAAGGACTTTCCTCAGCACTTGAGATGTTAGCTGTGCTCCATGAAGACGGGAAGTGATCACAAAATTTAAAGTACAGTGATGGTAAACAAGGCAAGCATAGAGTACCGAAGGTAAATAAAGTTAAGTAACGAGTAGTTAGACAGGTGTCATTAGTCATACAAGTAATTAGCCAAAGTGTAGATAGACTACCTGGGTTTAAGAATATCAACGTATAGATGGCTCAAGTTTTGAATGTCAGTTCTCTTGTTACAGGCTGAGTCACCGAACTTGGTTATTTGGATCATTTCCTTGATTAGTCTTTTTTTGAGATTACTTTCTGAGTCAAGCACCGTAGTGTTGTTGAAGTCAAAGCTGTGATGGTTGGAAAGAGAATGAGCTACAAGAGCAGATTTATCAGGGTCTCTAGAACGAAGATCAGATTTATGTCCTCTGATTCTATTTTTTAGATGTTGCGAGGATTGACCTATGTAACAGGCACTACAGTCCGAGCACGGTATTCTGTAGATGGTATGAGTTTTATCTTCCAGTGGAGTCTTGGATTTTAAATTTGAGAACAGTCTGTCAATGTTATTGATCATTCTATAAGCCGTGTGAATCCCTTCTTTGTTAAGGATAATTTTGATTTTTTCTGAAAGGCCTCTGATGTAAGGGATTGAGCTACCGATTCTTTGTTCATTAAGATCTGAAGGTTTATTGAACTGAAGTGAATTGTACATTTTGTGAATACGTTCTTTTTTCACCTCATCAATAAGATGTTCAGGAAAGCCATTGTCTTTTAGTGCTTCAGATACTATTTTGATGTTGTCTTTTCTGAACTTAGGGTGAGCTAATTTCAAGCAACGGTCAAACAGCCCTACCGCCACACTACGTTTGTATTGGTATGGGTGATCCGAATCGAAGCTAAGGTATCTACCAGACCAAGTGGATTTCCTGAACCAATTAGTGATGAGGTGATCAGACTCTTTGATCACATAGGTGTCCAAAAAACTGATCATGTTGTTGTTTTCAAGCTCAAAAGTGAAATTAATCCGAGGATGAAAATTGTTGAAGCTATTCAGAAGTGAATCAATATTATCCTTGTGTACAGCGGTAATGATGTCATCAACATACCTTTTGTAAAAAGGCAGTTTAAAAGGAAGGTGGCCAATTACTTTTTGTTCTAGAAGTTCCATAACTAAGTTAGCAGCTACAGGGCTGATAGGCGAACCCATAGCTACACCAAAGATTTGTTTGTAATGTAGGTTGTCATAAATGAAGCAAGTGGAGTTTAAGCAAAGTTTTATCCCTTCGATGAGATCATTCTTCTCTAAAGTAGTATGTTCTTTGATTAAACTCCATTTTCTTCCTACTGCTGCTAATACTAAGTTAACAGGAACGTTGGTAAAAAGTGACGTGACATCTAAAGATATGAGCAAATGCTCTGGTGGTATGGATACACCTTTGATCTGTTGTGCGAAAGACCAAGAGTCCTTTACATGGTACTGGGTTTTTCCTACAACATTGGTGAGAATAGATGAAAGATATTTTGAAAGATTATAAGTAGGTGAGTTGATATTAGAAACAATCGGTCTCAAAGGCACATCTTTTTTGTGAATTTTCGGTAAAAAATATAGTTTAGATGGAAGCGAGTTATGCGATTTAAGTTGCCTACTTAATGTGCTAGAGATGGAACCTTTCTTCTCCCATTTTGAGACTAATTTGTTGACCGCAGTCTCAGTGATCTTTGTAGGATCTTTTTTAAGAGGTTCATAAGTGATGTTATCATTTAGTAAAAGTTGTGCCTTGGAGTTAAATTCTTTCTTATTCATGACCACAGTAACATTGCCTTTATCAGCCCTAGTGACAAGAAGATCATCATTGTTTTTTAGAAATTGACTAGCTTCTTTGAAATTAGATATTATAGGACAAGTCTTGCTAGTAGGTGAACGATGGACTAGATGATTTGATATGGTATTAGCGACTTTGGATCTAACAATGTCTTTGGTGGTGTTATCCTTTTTCATAATTGCGGTTTCAACTGAGCAGATCAATTCGTCTATGTGTGAATTACTAGAGGAAGGTATCGAGTGTTTCGGACCCATTGATAAAAGTTTTTTGACTGGTGAAGGTATAGATTTGTCGCTTAAGTTAACAAGCCAATTATTCGGAGTGTCATGAGACGTAGAGTTGGAAATTTCTAATCGTTTGAGTTTTTTTATGTTGTTAAGTTTGAGCTTGTTGAAGGCTGTCTTGGACCTTTGGATATCTGATTCATATTTTTGTAGCTCAGATGAGGTCGGGTTGTTCATATGGAACTCTACTATACGTTCATCAAGTTGCTTGTTGAGATAATGTAATTTCCTATAGCAATGGCTGATCTCTAAATTGATGATGGTTTTTTGTAGTGAATTAAGACTGTTTTTGAAAGTTTTTTCTTTGACTAGATGAGAGAAATTATTGAAATTAAACTTAAGAAAGTTGGGGATTATCCCTTTGGAGCGGCACTTCAAAAGGAAAATCCGTCGATTCTTAGCTTTGTTGATGTTGTTGCGTAGCTTGTTGATGTCTTTTCTCAGAAGACAGGATGCGTCCGAGTGGGGCGACTTTGATGCGTAGAAGACGTTAGTGTGGCGGAGACGTCCACGATGTTCATCGATGAATTTCATAATTGGTGTGATTCGTGACCGTAGTTTGTATTAGAAGAAATTAGTCGGAGACGGTCAATGTACTGTTGCTGATTATTTATTTAAATGACGTTTCGGCCAGCGACCGGCCGGCCATCCTCAGACTGTGGGAAAACAAAGTCTGTTTTACAGGCTAGTTACAGGTTTAAAGTACAAAGAGAAAGCTTCTTATAGATATCTACTACTATGGAAACATTGGTGTTGATGAAATTATACAAAAAAAATTGACTAAGGCCATGTTAAAGGACCATGTGAAGAACGTGTTGTTACAGTTAGCTTATGTTAACACGTGGTGTCCTATATGTAGAGCTATTTAAATTGTTTGAATACAGTAAGGCTTACTCTAGTTATGTGAAAAGACTATCAACAATACATCAAAGCGTTATCAAAGAAAAGAGACGATGGAAATGGATTAAATCAAAAGAAAAAGAGAGCTGGTAATTACCGAAAAGGACTTTCCTCAGCACTTGAGATGTTAGCTGTGCTCCATGAAGACGGGAAGTGATCACAAAATTTAAAGTACAGTGATGGTAAACAAGGCAAGCATAGAGTACCGAAGGTAAATAAAGTTAAGTAACGAGTAGTTAGACAGGTGTCATTAGTCATACAAGTAATTAGCCAAAGTGTAGATAGACTACCTGGGTTTAAGAATATCAACGTATAGATGGCTCAAGTTTTGAATGTCAGTTCTCTTGTTACAGGCTGAGTCACCGAACTTGGTTATTTGGATCATTTCCTTGATTAGTCTTTTTTTGAGATTACTTTCTGAGTCAAGCACCGTAGTGTTGTTGAAGTCAAAGCTGTGATGGTTGGAAAGAGAATGAGCTACAAGAGCAGATTTATCAGGGTCTCTAGAACGAAGATCAGATTTATGTAACAAGAGAACTGACATTCAAAACTTGAGCCATCTATACGTTGATATTCTTAAACCCAGGTAGTCTATCTACACTTTGGCTAATTACTTGTATGACTAATGACACCTGTCTAACTACTCGTTACTTAACTTTATTTACCTTCGGTACTCTATGCTTGCCTTGTTTACCATCACTGTACTTTAAATTTTGTGATCACTTCCCGTCTTCATGGAGCACAGCTAACATCTCAAGTGCTGAGGAAAGTCCTTTTCGGTAATTACCAGCTCTCTTTTTCTTTTGATTTAATCCATTTCCATCGTCTCTTTTCTTTGATAACGCTTTGATGTATTGTTGATAGTCTTTTCACATAACTAGAGTAAGCCTTACTGTATTCAAACAATTTAAATAGCTCTACATATAGGACACCACGTGTTAACATAAGCTAACTGTAACAACACGTTCTTCACATGGTCCTTTAACATGGCCTTAGTCAATTTTTTTTGTATAATTTCATCAACACCAATGTTTCCATAGTAGTAGATATCTATAAGAAGCTTTCTCTTTGTACTTTAAACCTGTAACTAGCCTGTAAAACAGACTTTGTTTTCCCACAGTCTGAGGATGGCCGGCCGGTCGCTGGCCGAAACGTCATTTAAATAAATAATCAGCAACAGTACATTGACCGTCTCCGACTAATTTCTTCTAATACAAACTACGGTCACGAATCACACCAATTATGAAATTCATCGATGAACATCGTGGACGTCTCCGCCACACTAACGTCTTCTACGCATCAAAGTCGCCCCACTCGGACGCATCCTGTCTTCTGAGAAAAGACATCAACAAGCTACGCAACAACATCAACAAAGCTAAGAATCGACGGATTTTCCTTTTGAAGTGCCGCTCCAAAGGGATAATCCCCAACTTTCTTAAGTTTAATTTCAATAATTTCTCTCATCTAGTCAAAGAAAAAACTTTCAAAAACAGTCTTAATTCACTACAAAAAACCATCATCAATTTAGAGATCAGCCATTGCTATAGGAAATTACATTATCTCAACAAGCAACTTGATGAACGTATAGTAGAGTTCCATATGAACAACCCGACCTCATCTGAGCTACAAAAATATGAATCAGATATCCAAAGGTCCAAGACAGCCTTCAACAAGCTCAAACTTAACAACATAAAAAAACTCAAACGATTAGAAATTTCCAACTCTACGTCTCATGACACTCCGAATAATTGGCTTGTTAACTTAAGCGACAAATCTATACCTTCACCAGTCAAAAAACTTTTATCAATGGGTCCGAAACACTCGATACCTTCCTCTAGTAATTCACACATAGACGAATTGATCTGCTCAGTTGAAACCGCAATTATGAAAAAGGATAACACCACCAAAGACATTGTTAGATCCAAAGTCGCTAATACCATATCAAATCATCTAGTCCATCGTTCACCTACTAGCAAGACTTGTCCTATAATATCTAATTTCAAAGAAGCTAGTCAATTTCTAAAAAACAATGATGATCTTCTTGTCACTAGGGCTGATAAAGGCAATGTTACTGTGGTCATGAATAAGAAAGAATTTAACTCCAAGGCACAACTTTTACTAAATGATAACATCACTTATGAACCTCTTAAAAAAGATCCTACAAAGATCACTGAGACTGCGGTCAACAAATTAGTCTCAAAATGGGAGAAGAAAGGTTCCATCTCTAGCACATTAAGTAGGCAACTTAAATCGCATAACTCGCTTCCATCTAAACTATATTTTTTACCGAAAATTCACAAAAAAGATGTGCCTTTGAGACCGATTGTTTCTAATATCAACTCACCTACTTATAATCTTTCAAAATATCTTTCATCTATTCTCACCAATGTTGTAGGAAAAACCCAGTACCATGTAAAGGACTCTTGGTCTTTCGCACAACAGATCAAAGGTGTATCCATACCACCAGAGCATTTGCTCATATCTTTAGATGTCACGTCACTTTTTACCAACGTTCCTGTTAACTTAGTATTAGCAGCAGTAGGAAGAAAATGGAGTTTAATCAAAGAACATACTACTTTAGAGAAGAATGATCTCATCGAAGGGATAAAACTTTGCTTAAACTCCACTTGCTTCATTTATGACAACCTACATTACAAACAAATCTTTGGTGTAGCTATGGGTTCGCCTATCAGCCCTGTAGCTGCTAACTTAGTTATGGAACTTCTAGAACAAAAAGTAATTGGCCACCTTCCTTTTAAACTGCCTTTTTACAAAAGGTATGTTGATGACATCATTACCGCTGTACACAAGGATAATATTGATTCACTTCTGAATAGCTTCAACAATTTTCATCCTCGGATTAATTTCACTTTTGAGCTTGAAAACAACAACATGATCAGTTTTTTGGACACCTATGTGATCAAAGAGTCTGATCACCTCATCACTAATTGGTTCAGGAAATCCACTTGGTCTGGTAGATACCTTAGCTTCGATTCGGATCACCCATACCAATACAAACGTAGTGTGGCGGTAGGGCTGTTTGACCGTTGCTTGAAATTAGCTCACCCTAAGTTCAGAAAAGACAACATCAAAATAGTATCTGAAGCACTAAAAGACAATGGCTTTCCTGAACATCTTATTGATGAGGTGAAAAAAGAACGTATTCACAAAATGTACAATTCACTTCAGTTCAATAAACCTTCAGATCTTAATGAACAAAGAATCGGTAGCTCAATCCCTTACATCAGAGGCCTTTCAGAAAAAATCAAAATTATCCTTAACAAAGAAGGGATTCACACGGCTTATAGAATGATCAATAACATTGACAGACTGTTCTCAAATTTAAAATCCAAGACTCCACTGGAAGATAAAACTCATACCATCTACAGAATACCGTGCTCGGACTGTAGTGCCTGTTACATAGGTCAATCCTCGCAACATCTAAAAAATAGAATCAGAGGACATAAATCTGATCTTCGTTCTAGAGACCCTGATAAATCTGCTCTTGTAGCTCATTCTCTTTCCAACCATCACAGCTTTGACTTCAACAACACTACGGTGCTTGACTCAGAAAGTAATCTCAAAAAAAGACTAATCAAGGAAATGATCCAAATAACCAAGTTCGGTGACTCAGCCTGTAACAAGAGAACTGACATTCAAAACTTGAGCCATCTATACGTTGATATTCTTAAACCCAGGTAGTCTATCTACACTTTGGCTAATTACTTGTATGACTAATGACACCTGTCTAACTACTCGTTACTTAACTTTATTTACCTTCGGTACTCTATGCTTGCCTTGTTTACCATCACTGTACTTTAAATTTTGTGATCACTTCCCGTCTTCATGGAGCACAGCTAACATCTCAAGTGCTGAGGAAAGTCCTTTTCGGTAATTACCAGCTCTCTTTTTCTTTTGATTTAATCCATTTCCATCGTCTCTTTTCTTTGATAACGCTTTGATGTATTGTTGATAGTCTTTTCACATAACTAGAGTAAGCCTTACTGTATTCAAACAATTTAAATAGCTCTACATATAGGACACCACGTGTTAACATAAGCTAACTGTAACAACACGTTCTTCACATGGTCCTTTAACATGGCCTTAGTCAATTTTTTTTGTATAATTTCATCAACACCAATGTTTCCATAGTAGTAGATATCTATAAGAAGCTTTCTCTTTGTACTTTAAACCTGTAACTAGCCTGTAAAACAGACTTTGTTTTCCCACAGTCTGAGGATGGCCGGCCGGTCGCTGGCCGAAACGTCATTTAAATAAATAATCAGCAACAGTACATTGACCGTCTCCGACTAATTTCTTCTAATACAAACTACGGTCACGAATCACACCAATTATGAAATTCATCGATGAACATCGTGGACGTCTCCGCCACACTAACGTCTTCTACGCATCAAAGTCGCCCCACTCGGACGCATCCTGTCTTCTGAGAAAAGACATCAACAAGCTACGCAACAACATCAACAAAGCTAAGAATCGACGGATTTTCCTTTTGAAGTGCCGCTCCAAAGGGATAATCCCCAACTTTCTTAAGTTTAATTTCAATAATTTCTCTCATCTAGTCAAAGAAAAAACTTTCAAAAACAGTCTTAATTCACTACAAAAAACCATCATCAATTTAGAGATCAGCCATTGCTATAGGAAATTACATTATCTCAACAAGCAACTTGATGAACGTATAGTAGAGTTCCATATGAACAACCCGACCTCATCTGAGCTACAAAAATATGAATCAGATATCCAAAGGTCCAAGACAGCCTTCAACAAGCTCAAACTTAACAACATAAAAAAACTCAAACGATTAGAAATTTCCAACTCTACGTCTCATGACACTCCGAATAATTGGCTTGTTAACTTAAGCGACAAATCTATACCTTCACCAGTCAAAAAACTTTTATCAATGGGTCCGAAACACTCGATACCTTCCTCTAGTAATTCACACATAGACGAATTGATCTGCTCAGTTGAAACCGCAATTATGAAAAAGGATAACACCACCAAAGACATTGTTAGATCCAAAGTCGCTAATACCATATCAAATCATCTAGTCCATCGTTCACCTACTAGCAAGACTTGTCCTATAATATCTAATTTCAAAGAAGCTAGTCAATTTCTAAAAAACAATGATGATCTTCTTGTCACTAGGGCTGATAAAGGCAATGTTACTGTGGTCATGAATAAGAAAGAATTTAACTCCAAGGCACAACTTTTACTAAATGATAACATCACTTATGAACCTCTTAAAAAAGATCCTACAAAGATCACTGAGACTGCGGTCAACAAATTAGTCTCAAAATGGGAGAAGAAAGGTTCCATCTCTAGCACATTAAGTAGGCAACTTAAATCGCATAACTCGCTTCCATCTAAACTATATTTTTTACCGAAAATTCACAAAAAAGATGTGCCTTTGAGACCGATTGTTTCTAATATCAACTCACCTACTTATAATCTTTCAAAATATCTTTCATCTATTCTCACCAATGTTGTAGGAAAAACCCAGTACCATGTAAAGGACTCTTGGTCTTTCGCACAACAGATCAAAGGTGTATCCATACCACCAGAGCATTTGCTCATATCTTTAGATGTCACGTCACTTTTTACCAACGTTCCTGTTAACTTAGTATTAGCAGCAGTAGGAAGAAAATGGAGTTTAATCAAAGAACATACTACTTTAGAGAAGAATGATCTCATCGAAGGGATAAAACTTTGCTTAAACTCCACTTGCTTCATTTATGACAACCTACATTACAAACAAATCTTTGGTGTAGCTATGGGTTCGCCTATCAGCCCTGTAGCTGCTAACTTAGTTATGGAACTTCTAGAACAAAAAGTAATTGGCCACCTTCCTTTTAAACTGCCTTTTTACAAAAGGTATGTTGATGACATCATTACCGCTGTACACAAGGATAATATTGATTCACTTCTGAATAGCTTCAACAATTTTCATCCTCGGATTAATTTCACTTTTGAGCTTGAAAACAACAACATGATCAGTTTTTTGGACACCTATGTGATCAAAGAGTCTGATCACCTCATCACTAATTGGTTCAGGAAATCCACTTGGTCTGGTAGATACCTTAGCTTCGATTCGGATCACCCATACCAATACAAACGTAGTGTGGCGGTAGGGCTGTTTGACCGTTGCTTGAAATTAGCTCACCCTAAGTTCAGAAAAGACAACATCAAAATAGTATCTGAAGCACTAAAAGACAATGGCTTTCCTGAACATCTTATTGATGAGGTGAAAAAAGAACGTATTCACAAAATGTACAATTCACTTCAGTTCAATAAACCTTCAGATCTTAATGAACAAAGAATCGGTAGCTCAATCCCTTACATCAGAGGCCTTTCAGAAAAAATCAAAATTATCCTTAACAAAGAAGGGATTCACACGGCTTATAGAATGATCAATAACATTGACAGACTGTTCTCAAATTTAAAATCCAAGACTCCACTGGAAGATAAAACTCATACCATCTACAGAATACCGTGCTCGGACTGTAGTGCCTGTTACATAGGTCAATCCTCGCAACATCTAAAAAATAGAATCAGAGGACATAAATCTGATCTTCGTTCTAGAGACCCTGATAAATCTGCTCTTGTAGCTCATTCTCTTTCCAACCATCACAGCTTTGACTTCAACAACACTACGGTGCTTGACTCAGAAAGTAATCTCAAAAAAAGACTAATCAAGGAAATGATCCAAATAACCAAGTTCGGTGACTCAGCCTGTAACAAGAGAACTGACATTCAAAACTTGAGCCATCTATACGTTGATATTCTTAAACCCAGGTAGTCTATCTACACTTTGGCTAATTACTTGTATGACTAATGACACCTGTCTAACTACTCGTTACTTAACTTTATTTACCTTCGGTACTCTATGCTTGCCTTGTTTACCATCACTGTACTTTAAATTTTGTGATCACTTCCCGTCTTCATGGAGCACAGCTAACATCTCAAGTGCTGAGGAAAGTCCTTTTCGGTAATTACCAGCTCTCTTTTTCTTTTGATTTAATCCATTTCCATCGTCTCTTTTCTTTGATAACGCTTTGATGTATTGTTGATAGTCTTTTCACATAACTAGAGTAAGCCTTACTGTATTCAAACAATTTAAATAGCTCTACATATAGGACACCACGTGTTAACATAAGCTAACTGTAACAACACGTCCTTCACATGGTCCTTTAACATGGCCTTAGTCAATTTTTTTTGTATAATTTCATCAACACCAATGTTTCCATAGTAGTAGATATCTATAAGAAGCTTTCTCTTTGTACTTTAAACCTGTAACTAGCCTGTAAAACAGACTTTGTTTTCCCACAGTCTGAGGATGGCCGGCCGGTCGCTGGCCGAAACGTCATTTAAATAAATAATCAGCAACAGTACATTGACCGTCTCCGACTAATTTCTTCTGATATTAATTTTTCATACTTCCTTTTCCTACTTATATCTGCATCTCTCAATGTTCTTCTCTTGTGAGTGAAGGCATGCATAATTCGCTTAAAAATAATAAATAAAATCCAAATAAATATAAATAACGAACAGAAACTATGAGGAGAAAGAACCAATATCACGAGTCCCTCCGACGGACTCTTTATTTCTTTTTCTTGTGTATTTCTGACTAACTTGACAACAGAGTCCTATCCCAGTACCCAACGAACTACTAATCTATCTAGTCTTCTTTCTCAATTTATTTCACAATTATTGGAGCGACGTTTATTACTAAGCGAGATTGTAACGAGTCTTGTGATATAATTCAATAAATAAAATGTGAAAAATGTGGGAAACATTGAAAATAAAAATGATGATCTATATAACACATATCTTTATTGTTGACAACGTTTTGTTACAAACAACCCCCACCATGATGGCGGTAAGGGTAACTGAAAAAGGTTATATATTAGTGGGCGTCTCCATCTTTCTTCTTTTTGTTACCCTTACCGCCATCATGGTAAGGGTTGGCAAGGTCATATAGGAGATCTACCAAGTTGTGGCGCCTCCTTCGGCGTGCACGCCACTGTTGCCCGGCGCGTTGGTGCCGCCGGGCAACATTTTCTTCTGGAAAATTAAAAATTACATCATTAATATGAAGAGTTTTGTAGCAAAATCAAGTGAAGCAACTCCCGGAACTCAATTAGCTTACATGAATCATAGTTCAGAACAATGATCGTTATACTAGTTACCTCGAGTCAACTGTAGGACTCCAAGCTTTTCTCAACTTGATGTCAGAAAATTTAGTGAGGTAACAATAATTGTCAAATTGGTATTGTCAGAATGATAATAATACAAAAGTGCTTTGGTAAAATAATTTAAGATTAAGATGAGTTATATATCATCATACAATTGAACATGAAAATAAAACGGTCGTGACTGTGCATAATGATTAAATGAAAATCGATAACGTTGTCAACTATACCTGCAGCCGCTGCGGCCCCTTGGGCCCCTCCGGCCTCTCCGGCCCCTTCAGCAGCTGCGGCCCCCCTGGCCCCTCCAGCCGCTTCGGCCCCGGTCGCCCCATTGGGGGCTTGTCGGGCCCCATTGCCCGCAACGTTTGAATTTGCTATAAATGAAAGCATATAATCATATTGTTGAACTGTATGCCAATTGTTTGTAATTCAAAGCATTGGATGGTTCGACTAATAAATCTCAAATCTCAAATGGTAACTAGTTCGTTCGAATATAACTTGCCATCATTCATGCATACTTTCTTTCGTCACATATTGATGTACATACATGGGGGACTCTATCGAACCTTCCACTTTGAGTATATAATTAATTAATGATTCAAGTCGAATTATTGAGAAGTGTATGGGAGTATATCAGATCCTCTATTATGGGATCAGAACACGATATTTTTTCACAGTAACGTGACAGATTTGTGTATATAGGGTGGAAGTGAATGTTGGTAGTCATTTTGACGGATGATTCTGAGGATTCTGAGATCGGCGAAGATGCCTCCGCAGAATTTATGGAACCTTGTTCGAAACCAGGGTCAAATTTTTTATCCAAAGGAAGATTCGTCAAAGAGGGATCACGGGTCGAAAATGAACCCATCAGCATGAAAAAAAATAATGAATCTGAAAACAATATAGAAAAGAGGATTGATCTGCGACCTATGGATCCTTTTAGACTTTTGTTAACCTTCTTGAGTAGGATGTTTTCAAAAGACGAAAATTTTTAACTGTAATTTACGGGACCACGTTTGAAGGTGATTTTCGCCGAATGCGAAGAATCACCTGGCAAGGCGGCAGCACAGAAGCCAGTCACAACCTGCATAGTACAATTCTTCACACTTACGGACAGGATTCACGCGGTCGTCGGCCTGCCAGTTCACCGCTGGCAGCTCCCCAAACTCCAGTTCATAATCGCTTAACTGTTCAACGAATATAAAATAAATGCATGAAATTAATCGAATTCTAGCAGAATTAATAATATCCTGTGCTAATAATATAAACTTACGCCATCGGTGGGTGTTAGAGGTCTACCCTCGTGCGAAGCCATGGTTGGTTAGCGAGATCGCGGCGGCGGGTGAGGCGTCGCGAAATCCAGTAGGCCAACAATACCAGCGACGAGCCATTCTCGTATCTGCATTCTTGTAGTGGCTTACTTTGAATGGCTCCTACCTGAAAACGGCTTGGCATTCGACATTTTAGGATGAATAATTTTAGTCTTAGATTTTTACAAGGAATCCACCAGTGTAAGGAAAGTACCGCATTCTGGATCACCCTGTATATCCTCGCGATACGTCTGCCCACCCGAGGCAATGCATCGTTTATTCGAATATCCAATGAATGAACAGTCACACGCTATATACAGATTAGCAGTTCATGTGGAAAACGAACAATTGGTGTACTTTGAAGAGGGTCGTGAAAAAGCAGCCATAGATAAAAATAAGGAATCAACATTGCTCGCGTGGTTCAATTTGAATAGGAATGATGGTGAAGCACATAAGTATTTGTACTGTGAGATTCCAAATCATTATGTATTTAATAAGCAAGATACACAGTGGACGGAACGAAAAAAATTTGTCAAACCTGTTTTGAGTAGAATGTATTTCGTGAGTCCGAAGGAAACTGAGCGCTATTATTTAAGATTGTTGCTATTGCATGTCCGAGGAGCACAATCATTCCAAGATGTGCGAACTTATGATGGTATAGTATACCCATCCTTTTTTGAAGCAGCCGTACAGCGAAAGTTAGTCGCTGATGACGAAGAATGGGATAAATGTCTTGCAGAAACATCAGGCCTTAAATTCCCCAGAGAGATGTGTCGGTTGTTTGCATACATATGTGTGTTCGGCATGCCGATTAATGCCCGGCTATTATTTGAAAAATACAAAAATGAGTTTGTTGATCAAACTGCAGAATATACCGAATAAAGTGAACAAAAGGCTTTGCAAGTAATGAATGACATACTTATATTTCATGGATTCAGTTTGCAGAACTTCAATTTACCAGATATCAAAGATATTGGTACATTTCTGGGTGATACGAAGAATGATGACGTGCAGCATGAAAATATGATTTCGTTAAAACAGGCGGTGATAACATCAGTAAATAGTTTAACGGAACACCAACGAAATATATTTCATGCGGTCATGGCTGCGGTTCGTGGTGAATCTGCCGAGAAATGTATTTATTTAGATGGTCCCGGTGGTAGTGGAAAGAGTTATTCACACAACACTGTCATAACTACATTGAAGAGTTTAGATATGACGGTGATGCCTGTAGCGTGGACAGGAATTGCAGCGAATTTATTGAAAGGAGGTAGAACTGCACATTCCACATTTAAATCACCGTTCCTTCTGAATGAAAGATCAACTTGTAACATTAGTTCAAATTCTAAACATGGATCACATATTCGTGACGCGAAAGTTATAATTTGGGATGAAATAACAATGGCATCTAAATATGCACTAGAGGCTGTTGATCGTATGTTAAGAGACTTGTGTCATTGTAACGAGCCATTTGGTGGTAAAATTGTCATAGTTTCCGGTGATTTTCGGCAAACTTAACCAGTTGTACGACATGGCAGTAGAACACAAATTTTAGAAGCGTGTGTCAAAAGAAGCAGCCTATGGAGTCAATTCACATATATGTCATTGAAGGGTAATATTCGTGTTTGTGATGGACAAACGCATGTCAAGCAATGGCTTCTGAAGGTTGGCGACGGGGTATTCTCTGATTCCTTTGAACGTCATAACGAAGTTGTAACCATTCCTTCCGATATTCTCTCGAATCGAAATATTGTACAAGAGATATTTGGAGCAAGTGTCGATCCTCAAGATCCGTCGATTTATGGCAAAGTTATATTAGCTCCGACAAACGTCGAGGTTATCGCCAATAATGACGAAATACTGGCGAAAATTGAAGGTGTCGGTGTAGATTATCTAAGTGTAGATTCAGGTGAGGATGAAGATAATATAGACATCAAAAATATACTTTCAATGGAATTCATGAATTCATTGACGCCGAACGGTCTTCCACCGCATAAATTAACGTTAAAAGTAGGAAGCATTGTCATCCTGTTACGCAATCTAAATTTATCACAAGGACTATGTAATAGTACCAGACTGGTTGTTAAAAAGTTGAACCAGTATCTGATTTGCACTGAAATCATCGGTGGAAATTGTGCTGGAGAAACAGTATTGTTAGCCCGGATAGATTTATCACCGTCCGAAGAGGAGATACCATTCAAGATGGTTAGAAGACAATTTCCAGTCAGATTAGGTTGCGCGATGACAATTAACAAGTCGCAAGGTCAATCTTTCGATAGCGTCGGTGTGTATTTACCAAATCCAGTGTTTAGTCATGGTCAACTGTATGTTGCTTTGTCTAGAGTTAAGTCCAAAATCAATTTGAAATTTTTGTTAACAGACAAATCTGTCTTCACTAACAGTAAAAGTTTGGACCATAAATTGTATACCAGAAATATTGTCTACAAGGAAATACTAGGTTCTGCGTGAATTAATCGATCCATAGCTACAATTTTATATCCATGTCGGCGCTAGGAAAAATATACTCTGTTGAAAATGCAGAGTTCACAATACATGTACAATGTACATGCACTGTTACATTCACATTGGCACTTCCAATTCTACCGGATACTGTGAAACTGTGATAATCAACCGCTATCTTAATAATATTCTATCGGAAATGCAATATTCAATGTTACTCACTTTTCCAAAAATTCAGTTGCTTACATGTCAGTCTAACGGTGAGAACGATTAGCTGCTTATGCCTTATGTAGGTCAAGGCGCTAAAAAAATGAGCTGCCAATGACTTGTTCAGCTGGGCGCTACACAAATTATTAGCTGCTTGACACTTTGTGTCGCTAAGCGCTACAAAAGTTATTAGCTGCTGAAGGCTCGTGTGATCCAGCGCTCAGAATTAGCTGCTGAAGTCTTCTATGGCTAAGCGCTACAAAATTAGCCGCTGAAGTCTCATGTGGCTAAGTGCTACGAAATTTGTTGCTGATGAGCATTCATTTCATTGTAATAAAAAAAATTATCTCCATGAAATGACTGATTCCGTCAGTGTATCTATTTTATTAGTAAGACGAATTTCATTTCAATTATAATTATTTCGAATAAATCGTGCGAGCATGGCACATTACCGATTTGACTCCGGAGCAAATTTTTACTTACTCGAGATAGTTTGATATTGGAATAGTTTGAGAACATTAGTCCATCCAAACATATCATTAATCATTCCCCTCCCAATTCCTGCCTTCCCGATGGAAGAAATCGCACCACCTTCTCGTTGGTTTCCATTGAGCGATAGTACTTTTATAACCGATGATACGTTCATCGATAATTCGGATTTCAGTTGGAAAACCTTTTATATCAAGTATGAAGAAGTACTATCGGCTAAGAGTGTGATGACATTTTTTCTTAGTGTGCTATCCGTTTTGAATTGAACAACGCAAAATCCACTCATGACCGAGCGAGCGTAGCGAGTGAGGAACAACGGAAGAACCACTGATAACCGAGCGAGCGTAGCGAGTGAGGGACAGCGCAAAACCAAACGAGTGAGCGAGCGAAGCGAGCGAACGAGCAAAATTATCAGCTAGTTAATATTAATTCTGAAACGTTACAATTGTCCCTGCAGTGAATACAATGTGTTAGGATTAGTGAGGATACTTGACTGTATCTCATAAACAAAAATGAGGAACCTTAATATTAATAAGTCATCTAAATAACAGATGATCGTTCAACGAACCTTATCGTGAAACAAACATATAGGTAATATACTTTGATATGTAAAGAATAGAACACTAAGAATACCGAGGTAATACATGGAGATGCAAATAATATCGACATACGATGCGTAAACATAAAGGATTATAATGTGAGAAACGTAAGTGTAAATTATATAAGACAGATAAATATAAAGACAATAACATTCAGAGCGATCGTGGCATTCCCTTATTTTTTTTTTTTTTTTCTTTAGGTTATGAAATTATACGAAGTCGAACCGTGTTAGTGGGGGATCGGGCCAGGGGGGTTTTCTTCGAGAGGATCAGTTGTGGGGACGGGGGGGGGAACTGGATAGGGGTACCGTCCATCCTTCGCCGGGCATCCAGCTCTTGATATTTTCGTCGTTGAGCTCAACGAGCGTGAAGTCATATGGGGCGTAGTGAACCTCGGACAGAATGCAAGGAGGTCGTCTTTTTCGGGCTATCTCTTCGACGGGGAGTAGAGTCCACGGGAGGGCTTTTCCCGTGACTTCGTCATCGGTCTGAGTCCCCCTTTGGGCTCGGGATCTACGCAGACATTGGCTGGACCTTCCGGTGGAAAATGTCCCTTCCTGCTTCACCCACAACCCAGGAGTTATCATCGCGATTATTTCGCTCTTCATCGAGACAGCCCTGCGTACCACCTCTTCCCGGTCAGTCTGTTGACTTACATGTCGACTACCGGTGAATCGGTCTGACACACTTGATCCATGAAATTTTTTTTTTTTTTTTTCTCTTTTTTTTTTGTAGGTTATTTCTTCAGACTTTCAAGGACTGACAATTCTAGATGGAAGCGACGACGTTGGGCAGCATGGCAATCGGTAAGTATCCAAGGGAAAGGGAAATAAAGGGAGGGTATGTTCTTCTCGTTCTAGGCGATTGGTTCGACTCGAATGACGCTTGTTGTTGAAAGTTTATATTGTGAGATTCTTAACTACCTTCGAAGGGAGAACCTTCGGGGAGTGACAGGGATGCCACGACTCAGTATTTGCGTAAATTGTATGTTTCCTAAGAAATCGCGGCTCAAATTATTCTTTGTACTAGCTAGAGCCTTAAATATTGTGGATAGATAAGGATTAAGAAGTGAAGCTTACTGAGCTGTCGTAATTATTATGGCAAAGCGACCTTATATTTTTTTAAACTTGTGCGATGGTATACTCCAATTACTTCAGGAGGGTCATCGCGATTCTGAAGTTTGAACGCATTAGCGTACGGACAATCAACAATGACATACGGACCTTGATATACATGAAAAAACTTTCCTATCTTTTTGTCTATTATAGTGGATATTTGGGGTACCCGTAACAAAACCAAATCACCCACATTTAATGGAACTTCGTTCCTTATTATATCGCGATGATTACGTCGAGCCGCACTACGAGTCATTTTTTCGTGCGCTCAACGAATCTGTGTGTCCCTGGGAGGGGAAATACTGGGGGGATATTTTATGAGTCGTTCGATTTCGCTTACTGGATTTTTACCAAAATGTAATTCTTGGGGGGTGAAGCCCGTACTCTCATGGTAAGTTAAATTTATCCATTTTTGGATCTGAGGAACCATCTTGGCCCAACCGGTATGTTTTTCGCTGCAGTATGTGCGAAAATACCTTCCTAATTCACGCATAATGCGTTCTGATGGATTGCTCTGTGGGTGACGAATCGGAGAAAATAGAATTTCTATGTTATTCTCAAGTGCGAACCTCTGCCAGCTCTGGGCTGTGAATTGACTACCATGATCCGAGAGGATCCTTTTTGGTTTACCTACGTTAGTGAAGTATTCACGTAACTTTTTTATGCAAACGTTAGAAGTGGCTTTTTTCATGGGAAATAGAGCTACGTATTTGGAGAATGTATCTACGGTGACCAGAATGTACTTTACCCCTCCGACGGACGTGGGCAAGGGCCCATAAAGGTCTATGGCAATAAGCTCATTAATATTTCCGGGAATGAAACTGGTGCGTTGAGCATCCATTGATACGTTTATGGTTTTGACGCGTTGGCAGAGATCACACGCGGCGACTTGTTTCCTAATGCTGCGTTGGTAGCCTGGCCAAATGAAGAATCGGTTAGTGGTGCTTATGCACTTTTTTATTCCGGCGTGTCCGGTGGTTCCGTGTATATATTTTATGACTTTGTTAACTATTTCGCGAGGTATGCAGATTCTCCACGTGGGGTTTTCGAGAGAATTTTTGAACAATATCCCGTTGCGCTGACGGTACCGCTGATTGGCGTACTCGGGGTCTGTTTCGAACCTTCGAATTACTTCAAGCAGTCGAGGATCTGCCCTTTGTAATTTCTCTATCTTTTTTAGGTTTCTTAGCAATTCCCGATTTACCTTTATTTCAAGCGCGTTAATGTAGGCGATATCATCGTGATCGTCCCGATTAGTGATTTGACTCGTGGAATCTGGAAAATTTCGACTAAATAGATCCGCTACCAAATTATCGCGGCCTTTGCAATGCGAGATTTCAAAATTGTATTCTTGTAGGAACAGAGTCCACCGCGTCAGCCGGCTGTTATTTGATCTTGTTTGCATTAGGAACGATAAGGCTTTGTGATCGGATATGATATTAAATCTAGTGCCCGCTAGGTACGTGCGGAATTTGGTAATTGAGTAAACTATTGCAAGGAGTTCTAATTCCGTAGTCGTGTAATTTTTTTCAGCGCTGTTGAGACCGCGACTAACTAGAGATATGATTCGATGATTCTGCTCATCGTCGATTTGATAGAGAATGCCGCTTATTCCCCGTTTACTTGCGTCGGTTTGGACGTAAAAGGGTTGTTCCGGAATGTAATGTCCCAGAATGACCGTCTCAATGAATTTATTTTTTATTCTTTGAAAAGCTTCATCGTGTCTGGTTGTCCAAACGTACTTTTTCTCACTGCTCAAAAGTTCTCGAAAAGGATCTAGATAATCGGCGTATTGGCTCACAAATCGTCTATAATAATTGCAGAGACCTAGGAATCCCCGCAATTGCTTAATGTTTCTTGATTTTGGAAATTCGCGAATTGCCGCGATCTTTTCGGGATTGGGCCTTACCCCCGTGGTGGATAGGACATACCCGACAAACTCTACTTCGGATCGACAGAACATGGTTTTTGAAAGTTTTAATGTGAACCCATATGCGATTATCTTTTTAAATACGCGGTCTAAGTGCTCGAGGTGTTCCGAAAATGTTTTGGAAGTGATTAAGACGTCGTCTACATAAATTGTTGTGAATTTATCAAATTCGCGACCAAACGCAAGACTGACAGCTCGTATAAACCCACTACCGGCGGTTTTGATTCCGAATGGAATTCGGCGAAATTGATAAAGAGAAGAATTATGTAAGAACGCGGTGTATTGTCGCGATTCTCTCGTGAGTGGAACTTGCCAATATCCTTGCACAAAATCTGTCGAGGTAATATATTTAACCCCGTCGAACTTCTGTATTATTTCATCAATAGGTTTCGGTCGCTCATTGTCAGCGACCATGTGGTTATTTAATCGTCGTGCATCTAAACATATTCTAACCGACTTATCCTTCTTTGCTACGATGGTGATCGGATTAAGGTAAGGGGACGCGCTTCTTTCTATTATTCCCTGATCTAACATACTTTCGATAGCTTTTTCAACAGCTAGTCGTTGCGAATACGGCACGGGGTAGGAGTTCGCCATGAAGGGAGCGGGTGTTGTTAACGTGATTTCGTGTTCTACAATACCCCTGTTTTTATCTACATGTTCTTCCTAGTTACGCTGTGTGAGATAGTTAACAATGGATTCGCAAGATGTCTTAAAGAAAAAGTAATTTTCCAATTTCAAAATCATTGAAATGTCCTAAATATCAGCTTTTTGCCAAATTGTTTTTTTTTTCTAGACGTTGTTAAATTGCAGAAATTTCTTAAAAATGACTGAATCATTAGAATTTCTACAAAAATCTGTTTCAATTAGATGAAATGTTGCGTATCCAATGAATCATATGTGAACATTATGTATAAGATATACAAAGTCGTACTATATAATCGTACCATAATCGTACTATAATTATATAACTTTTGTGAATTGAGCTTGTATTATGTGTTAATTATGAATAATGATACCTGATATGAAAAAGTTTGTCATTTATGGTGATCACTCCTGAAATTTGAAATTTCCCGCGTTATTTCCAGACCTGATTACGCGTGCGCAAAAAAATAATTCATGTCGCACAAGTGCGCTTCAAATGCGACGCATATGTGGACACATATGTAAGGCCAGGTGCGTCGCACACGTGCAATTTCAAGTCGCATACGTGCACTCCGAGTGCGCGCATCGTGACTACATTTTGCCATCTGGGTGGGTTAATAAAAATCCACGTCACAACCTATATGTTGCAACGCAAGGTTCCTTTTAAGGGTAAGGGTGGACCCGTCCTTCGTGCACTTCGGCGTCAGTACGTAATATAATAATTGATAAACAAATGAGAAAAGCTCGATTTGGGCGCCAGACGTAAAAACGTCACTTGAAATATAACAAATATAACAAATACTACGATTGACGGCGGATATTGCCAGTGAGCTCAGATTCATTAACGGTAGAGGGGCAGGGTTGCCAAATTAAACAAGAATGATAAACATTTCATATCTGATTGATTTATTTAACAAAATAATCGTAATGATACGGGATAGAACTTGATGCTTACAAAATTGTCGTCGTGACATAGATTATTTCGGGAATATCGGGACTAGATCATAAATAATATTCACAGAAAATACAATAGAATAATAGCAAAACTTTCAAAGCAGTGCAGCTCGATATAAAGCAAAATACAATATTAGATGGAACGGGGAAAAATCTCAGACGATAATTATAATAGTCATGAAAAATAAATCAGATCAAATACTAAGAACTAAGAATTATAAATTAAATAATAATGCTTGCTTCTACGCTCGCTACCTCCAGAAAATTAGTTACAGGTCGATTGCTATCATTCATTCGTGAATTAAGCAAAGAAAAGAAGTGACTAAGCTCTACAGCATGCGTTAAGCAGCGTGAAATAAGGAAAGAATAGAATAAGTGAAGAAAACCCACAAATAGACGCTAAGCACGAGTCAACTCGGGAATCCGTTTTTAATAAGACAAAATACTAATTACTCGGGACGAAGTCTGAGACTTACGTGCCGTTATCGTGACCTACGTCACTGAAACCAAATATAATATATAACAGACTAAAGACTGAACGGGATTCGTAAGCGAACTCGTGGTTTTACAGAAAATAGGTCTTCCCTGGTAAAAATTCCGAGGTAGGACCTTAAAGGTCTTGCATGGAATACGTAGGTCCTGTGTGGGTACCTGTAGGAACCTATGATGGTATCATAGGGTGTTCGAATGACCTGCAAGGGAAGGTATAGGTCCTACAAATATACCACAGAAATCCGCGTGGGTGCTTTACAGGACCTGACAGGACCTCTATAGGCATCCTACGTTGGCATACAGGACCCGTAAGGTCCGATATGTGTTCGCAATAACCTATGTAGGTGTTTTGTAGGCCCCAGTAGGACTCATGAGATTCGATATGCTTCCGCAATAACCTATGTAGGTGTTTTTCAGGACCCAATAGGAACCACATAGGTATTCGTAGTTGGCGTACAGGACCCATGAGGTTTGATATGCTTCCGCAATAACCCATCTAGGTGTTTTTTAGGACCCAATAGGACCCACTGAGGTGTTCGTAGTTGGCGTACAGGACCCACGAGGTTCGATATGCTTCCGCAATAACCCATCTAGGTGTTTTTCAGAACCCAATAGGACCAAACAGAACAGCCATATGGTTTCTATCGTAATATGGGACTGGTTCCTGTGGGAGTCATATGGGGATACGGGTGGGTGAATATATAACCATCCGGAAACCCTACATAATATACCCAAGTCAAAATATACCCATACAGGTCCCAATCCCATATGGCTATCGTAATTTGGGACAGATCTGTGTGATGATAGGAATATACCATATAGGTGAAGGACCTATGTAGGACCCATACCTATATAGGCGTGCCTACATACAGGTCCTATATAGGTTTTCCTCCTATATATACACACCCATATGGGTCTCCATCCTATATTGTAACGTGTTCGGCCTATAGCCAAACGAATTAGCTATAGTCGACACCAAACATGGATGAACGCGCTGGTATTGTACCACGTGGTACAATACCAAGGCAGGCACACGTCTGTGTGTGGTCAACAAAAATATAAAAGGCGAGCTGGTCAAGCATGATCAGCGGACTCGAGCTAGAGCAGCCGACCGACTCACAATTATTCAAAATTAGAGCGGACTCGAGCTAGAGCAGCCGACCGACTCAGAGTAAATTCAAAAATTCAATTCTTAAACTCAAAATTCATAGATAGAAAAATCAAATCAATTAAGTAAAAATTACTTATTGATTAAAAATAATAAAACATACTCGCAGAAACCGCAGTATAAAATAAATAGAAAATCCAAAATATTGTCTTAGCCAAAAGCGGCATTCAAATAAAATCGATTTAAACTCAAACAAATACTGAAAATCTAGATAAACTTAGATAGAAAAATCAAAAAGCCAAAAACAAACCAAGTCCGGCCATTGAGGCAAAAAACACGAAAATAGAATAAGTTAAAAATAAGGAAATCATTCATTCACGTCATTCACAAACATTCATACAATCATTCACGATTATTGTTTTGTTAAGCATTAAAAACTTATAATTTTGTAAAAAGCAACAGTGATAAAAAAATCACAACCTAGAAAATAAACAGGAAATGATCGAGTGATCATATAATTAATCATGAATCTGATCTTTCTCTTTCATTTTCCAACTTAACAAAAATCATCATTCTTTCAGATCAAACTTAAAATCATTCTTAGCTAAAAGGCAGCTTCGGTGAGTGTGTTGGACAGCTACGGTATAGCTATAATTGGTACCCTAGTCTGAGAACACACATATCCCAAGTCTGTAAAAAGGCAGCTTCGGTGAGCTAGATTCTGGACAGCTACGGTAGAGCTATAATTGCTATCCTAGTCTGTTGAATCTAGCATATCCCAAGTCTGTAGGGAGGCAGCTCTGGTAGTGCAAAATCTATCCGAGTCTGTATCAGGGTAAATTAAGGGTTTTTTCAACTTTCCCCAGAGGAGCTCCAAATAATTCACAGAATAACCCGTGACAAAGAAAACACGCGAACTAGTATAATTTCACCAGCCTTCAGCTGGTGAAACATATACAGGAAGTTACAATATATATATACATATACCTGGATAGGTCCCGCCGCGCTATACCGACGTAGGTCCTATGTACTCCTATAAGTTGTACTCCTATAGGAACCTGTCCCAAATTACGATACGTATGGTACCTATGTAGGTCCTGTGTAGGTTCCTATGTAGGAATTTTTACCAGGGTTACCTTACGGATGAAATATAGCTTCCTCGTACGAAACGGGATTACTCAAACTAAACGTCACTTAGTGTTCGTTACTGAAGTTAAATATAATAATCGGGAAATAGAATAAGAACAATATATAGAAGAATAAGAATAGAATAAATAAAAGCACTGTCGGGATACTCGGGATTTCGGGACACTGAAGCTCTCGATGCGAGGACGGACAAGCGTGGAAGTAGGCTGAGTCCTGTGTCGTCCTACAATTTATAGCTTCGGGATTTCCATGCGGTCGAGCCGATCGTCGAAGGTAATTGAGACGACGAATCAGGTGTCGAGTACAGTTGGACATAATTTCGGGAACACCTTGTCCAATTCTGCCTGATTTTTGAATATTTATCCAGGCGTGTAGCTAGTTGAACGGTATGGCGGGAAGCTTTAAATGTAGTAGACGGGACTTGACGATTTCTTTCCTCTTCTCTCTTCTTCTGAGCTCTGGTTTGCGTCTCGGGACTCCTCGGGATCATCGTCGGAACGAAGTGCACCCTAGTTGCGCTTTTACTGCAAAAACTGACCAATTAGAGGATCTGGCGGGAGTTCTGATGCCCCAATAACCGGATCTGCATCCAGATTTTCCCCATGAGCGGTGTGGAAGGCTTACAGGCAGGGCTGCATCACACGATTGCAATTCTACTATCGGGAACTTTCGTGGGTAACCACGATAGCGGGACGATGACGAGAAAGTCGATGATATGGTCTAGCTCGACTCCAGGTCGATAGGTCTTGGACAACGGGAAGCTTTTATTGGGTTACTTTTGGGTTTTCGCCCTGCTCTATTCGACCATTGCCTAGACGTCCAGAAATAGTTGACGGGAAGTGGTCCAGCGCCAGGCTGAGTAGTCTGCGGGAACGGGAGGAATGACTCAGTGAGTCGTCCTTATTCGACCTTTCCAGCGGCATCCACCACCAAGAGCGTTGAAGAAGAAGACGGAAATTAGTAGTTCGGGAGAGACCTCGGTTTAGACGTCGAATGAATCCCTCGACGTCCTTGCGTAGTCTTCCCGAACATCGACATTTTACAGTATTACATAGAATAAAAAGAATAAATGACAGATAACATAAGCAATAATGAAACTAAACTATGACCTGTGACCTGGCGACCTTCTCGAGTTGTCTGTCCTCACGTCTTCACTGTTTTCAGTGTCCCGACTGTGACAGTTGCAAAATGCAACGTCACAATGTATGGGAAATACCTACATATATTTATACGGTATTCTCGGTCTTCTTCGACTTCTTTTTCTTCTTCTTCTTTCTTCGCTTTAATTTTATTTGATTAATATTTTAGAATATGTGTACAGTAAGCATTTAAGGAAAAGCTGAGGAAATATCCTCTTACTGTACTGGCTTTAGATTAAGTTATGTAACGCGTGTTATAACATGAGCGCAAAACAAACAAAAAAATAACAAAAAAAAAAAACAAATCACAAAAAAAGCAAAAAAATAACGAAAAGAATAACGGACAAATAAAAATAAAAAAATAAAAGACAAAAAGGGAATTGAACTATGAAAACTGTACAGGATTTTTGTTCGTATAATATTCGTGTCATGTTTTCATACATTATTATAATTAACGCTACCGTGCTAGGGGTGCCCACGTACTTGACATATGTCTCTCTTGTGCCTTTGCAATGTCACTGTGCGAACACGTGCAGTGAAGTTTCGTATTTCACTCACAATTTTCCACTTACCTTTGGCAACGATAATATCATCGTAGTATTCCTGCAAGTTCGTTTTGAAGAGCTGTAAGCCCTGGATATAATCAGGACACAGATATGTTATGTGTGGTAGATATCATGGTTATATTTACTCACACGCTATGTTCCGTCCTGCTTCAGAACAATTGGCTGCACTTCACAGTTGACATAAAAAACGGATCGCAATCAGACGTTCGATACCGGCATTGCTACGGATGAAGCAGTGCCAAGCGAATACTTGAAAATATGGTAGACACGTTAGTGACGTTGCCACGGAACGAGCGTGTTCGGTCATGTTCAAACGACTGTAGCGGCTTAGTGCGGGTCTCAAAGCACTCAGAGAACAAAGGCGAATAGCCACATGAGAAAGAGAAGACCATAGTGGTCGCTGAATTGCACAGACTTTAAACTTTAGCGATGTGTTTTCGTGTACTTTTCAGGGGACCAAAGACAACATTCTTCTTCTGAACCTTGTTTACTAATTAATTTTGATAAATACAGATTTATCACGCGATTTCACAACATTCTATACCTGAAATGAACAATCATGAAAGACAAAAAAAAATCGAAAAAGAATGATAACTACCCCGTTTATATGAGAAAATAATATAAGTCGCTGGCTTAACAGAGCGCATTGCATTTGTAGGGATACAGTGCGGGTGTCTTTCAATTAGTCATACAAACTTACATAGGGCGATTCGTGTTTGAAATCGAAAACGATGACCAAAAAAAAAAAAAACGAAAAAACAAAATCGAAAAAAAAAAAAAATTAATACTTAGTACCCATCTTGATATTTTACTGTTATTTTTTGAATTTTTTCTTGAGATATTTATATTTCATTTTTCGAAAAATCGTTTTCTATTTTATTTATCAAAAAGGAATCGCCTGTATATAGCCGCAGTGTAACGTCAACGCGTCATAAGTCTGAAAGTCAGGATTCAAAATAGGGCCAGGTGGTGATTTTTGTTGGTAAGAAATTTATAGCATTTTACCATTTTACCAGCAAAAGATTTGGCTGATTTTCGCACACCCATAAATTTGTTTACTATATCAATAGATGTTCTATTTTACCATCAATTGTAGATGGCAGCATTTGTTGTCGCTATTATTTTGTGACATACTGCCATATGACTCCGAATTTTCGCAACTTGTCCAATCTACTAATCTTATATCTATGGTTTGACTATTGGTAGTGACTACTTCATATTAAAATACATGAACTTGAATTCCATGATCAAGTCGGAAATGGGGGGTCCACTTGACGTGATCTTGCTCACAAGCTACAATTTGGTCAGTACTTGTAAAAATGTCTCTATGAAATTTGGTGATTTTTTTCAATAAAATCAAAATGGTCCAAGTTCATAAATTTCGAAAAATTCATTGCGTTTGGACGGGTTGAGACAATAATCTGAAAAAATTCCGAAAAACTGCTTTCGGTAGGTCCAAAAAAATATAAAATTTTCGACAAAATCAAAAATGGTCGGGGTTACGGATTGGTCGGTTTTGTATGGGATTCCCCCAATATAAATGCCTGCTACGCCGTGCAAACAAGAGCAATAATGTTTCAATTTTGACGTTTACCACCCGATGTCTGTCTTTTTCATGTAATGAAAGAAATATTCATCTCAGATTTATAATACAACAGAAATAATTTATCATAACCAAATCTACTAATGAATGAACGGCGTAAGCGGCATTTTTGCGCCCTATTTCCGTTATCAAAGGTAGAAGGGCCCATTTTTTTTCGTCATCCAACTAAAAAGCCGTCAAAACGAAAAGAAACATGTGTTATTCTATCACAAAGTTATTGCCCGAAGGGCGCATCCGCTAAAACTGACGTTCGGGCAAGAATGGAACATTTTTTGCGGAAGAGCCCCTTTGGCATCAGTAGGCATGTATTGCTTTCTTTCATAACGGTAATGCTAGAAGGCAGTATTCACGGTGGTTACGCTCTTGCACATTCAGATTTGGGCTGGAATAAATAACAGCCACTTTCTTCGTTCCAACCATTTTTCCATCGAATGGCGAAAAAAAACAATAACATACGCCCTTCTGCTTTTTAAATCGCACTTTTCGTGGCTGACGCCCTTTTGCCATTAGTCACGCGAGTATACAGGGTGAATTTTTTATCTTGAGACTTCGAAATATCTCAAGAAATACGCATCTACAAAAAATGTCCGGAATTAGAACTGTTTGATCTCGAAGGGAAAACTTGACTTTATGAAAATCAACCCCCCATACCAACCCCTTCAATGCGGAAGGGGCCGTATAACTTTCAAATTTCAAATGGAAACCCCTATTTTCTATTACAGATTCAAACTGTACATGAAAAAATACACAAGTTTGATGGAAAAAATTTTTGCGTCGAGTCTAGACAGGTGGCGCTTGAATCGGAAAAAATCAAATTTTCGATTATTCCAAGAAATGCGCTCCAAATCGAAGATGAGGAAGTACGTGTTAAATGTTTTCAGGAGAACAATTCGATTGTGCATAGTTTCACCTCAATCGCCACAACCACTCTTAGCGCTACCCAGGAACAACGACATGGACTTAGTAGTTTTCGTATCATATTTTTCTTATCTTATCACTGAAAACAAGCACCCTGGAGGGAACAGAAAACTACTAACAAGGGGAGGACCAGACATGGTAATAATGGATTTTGATGAAACTCAGGTATGTTGTAGAGGTATGTGCCCTAAGTACCAGGCTAACGGGAATTGATGCACTACGGCTTGGTTTCCGAGAAAATTCACGGCAAAGTTTTCACGCGCGGTATGTATACCAGTAACTTTGCCGTGTTGTCAAGCAAGCGAGCGCAGCGCAGTAGGCAAGGTCTGCGATTACCACCCTGCTGGCCCGTGTTCAATGCCCGTCGACGCTCGACTTTTTTTTTTTTTTTTTAATTTTTTTTTCAATACTTTTTTTTTCTCGTTAACGTATCTCATCTTATTTATTATTAATAACAAACATTACATTACAAAGTTGCGGGGAAAAAAATTGCGACACAACGTACGGTAGTAATTTAATTTATTTTTTATTATATACATATACATTCACATGTTTCAATTATTCGCTATCACCGTGTACATTAAATCAACAATCGCTTGGGTGGTATTCATCATAAAAACACGCAAAGCATAACACGGTGTCACACCATGCACATTTGATGAAGCCTACTGCTTTGCAAAAGCATGGTTGTTTCAAAAGTTTTATCGAGAAGCAGAGCTCGTTCAAATTTGAAAATATCGTTCTTTCGTCTACTAATTTCGATGCGAATCACGCGTATTGAATCATTGGCCGAAATGCAGGTGCGCTCAATTGATGCAAAGTAGGGAATGAATTTTAATTGAATCCTCTCTGGACGCGATTCCCCGATTTGCCTCTAACAGTTCAGGAGCGTGTTGCAACTTTTTTATGAAAATTTTTACCTGGCGGTAAAAATAGACATCGCACGTTGACGAGAAAATTAAAGTATTGAAAAAAAATTAAAAAAAAAAAAAAAGTCGAGCGTCGACGGGAATTGAACACGGGCCAGCAGGGTGGTAATCGCAGACCTTGCCTACTGCGCTGCGCTCGCTTGCTTGACAACACGGCAAAGTTACTGGTATACATACCGCGCGTGAAAACTTTGCCGTGAATTTTCTCGGAAACCAAGCCGTAGTGCATCAATGCCCGTTAGCCTGGTACTTAGGGCACATACCTCTACAACATACCTGAGTTTCATCAAAATCCATTATTACCATGTCTGGTCCTCCCCTTGTAAGTCCACGTCGTTGTTCCTGGGTAGTGTTAAGAGTGGTTGTGGCGATTGAGGTGAAACTATGCACAATCGAATTGTTTTCCTGAAAACATTCAACACGTACTTCCTTATCTTCGATTTGGAGCGCCTTTCTTGGAATCGAAAAAAAATTTCAATAAAACTTGTGTATTTTTTCATGTAGCGTTCGAATCTGCAATAAAAAATAGGGGTTTCCATTTGAAATTTTACAGTTACTACCCCTCCCGCATTCAGGCGTCAGGGTAGGGGGTTGATTTTCATAGGGTCAATTTTTCCCTTCGTGACCAAACAGTTCTAATTCTGGACATTTTTTTGTACGATGCGTATTTCTTGAGATATTTCGATGTCTCAAGAAAGAAAACTCACCCCGTACACCAGAGCTAGGGACCAGAGGGGGTGCCATAACCATGATTTCATTTATATTCCATTATAGCAGGGCTTCCACTCCTCCTCTAATGCCACTAAGGTGCCACTTTTTCCTTCGATGCCACTTTTTAGCCTCTATTTTCCGAAAATTGCCTCTAATGGACACTATTTTGTGGATCGATCGCGAAATCTCGAAATTTCATTCCGGAAACCTGTTAAATTTCATTGTTTTTCACAAAAATTGCAGTGCCCCTGTTATTTTTACTTAGTTCGAATAGCCCGCGTTTGTCTAGTGTCAATTAACGCCGTTTCTTCGCCACTCTCCATGGTTACATGTGTCGTCTGCTACGACCGCCATTGTGTAGTCCCCAGTCCACCACGTGGTCTCCTCACGCCATGTTTATAATGTTATGTTTGCCAGTGACAATTCGAATAGGTAAGTATTTATTTTTATTGATACATAAAGTTATCGACCAACAATATGGTATTATGATGTAGCATTAACTGCTCACCTGCTAGATCACTCAGATTAATGCGATTTGAGTCAACGAGGTGAATTTTATATTTAATAGACTATTCAATAATGGTTATGTCGCGTGAGTGTCAGTAGATTTTCGAAGCTCGACCAGTTCTCTTTATTATTTGAACGTACCAACACTTTCTCGTATAATCCGTTCATAGGGCACTTCCTTTCATGACATCTCCGCCAAGTTCCCGAGTCGATGTTTGAGATCGGCTTTATAATTTATTATGTGAGGTAGATCTTGAAAAATGCAGCTTCAATTGTGTTCAGAATTTTTCGGCCCAGCGTATCTGACGTATGATTTAAAAACTTGAAGAAAAAATCAGAATGGCCTATTCGAATAGATTTTTTACGTGATTATTACATTAATGCATATAAATAGGCATTCGGCAAGACTCGAAAATCCACCGAATCTATCAGCCCTTCACAATTCACGCGGTCTACGGGAAATGCGAAATTCAATTTGTTCATTTCGACCTAACTGCACGACGAAACGCTATTTTTCGTCAGGAAAAACCTTCATTTTCCAAGTCATTTGTGAGGAGCAAGATAAAAAATATATTCAGAAAGCTGAGAATATTCCGGGCGGGGAATCTATGTTTCAATTTTGTTTGTTTGTAAGCGCCAAGATACGATAAGAATTCGCTTTCAATTCTGATTTAACCCTTCACAGTCACACTGGGTAGAATCGACCCGTCAACTAACTTTCGGCTCAAATATCTAATATTCCCTTGCTTTCAACGGGACTTCCACTGATATAGACCTGCAGTTTGAAGTATCCGCTACAAGCACGAACGGGTATCAGGCAGGTTCCAGCTTCGGTGTTGATCTGAGACCCGAAAGAGCAGCAAGTTTTCGTGAAAAAAATCGTTTTTTTTTTTTTTTTGTTTTGTGTTGGGATCAAATGTTGCGACAGTAGGTATACCTGTGATATTCGCAAAATTTTTTTTTTCGATGATTTATATAATAAAACGAATTTATTTGAAAAATAAAAATTGATTCAGAAAAAAAAATAATGAAAATAATACCCAATAAGTATAATAACAATACTTAAAATTACATTTATAATAATAACATACTCTGTTTTTACGAAATAAAACCGTATTTTTGCATAATTCAACATTTTTTCCTACTCCAAAATCGACCCTCTTCACATGTCGGAATAAATACCTTTTTTGGAACGCGCACCATGACACTATTTTTTTTCCAAAAGCAACATATCTGAGGAGTACACATCCAAATTTTAGCTAAAAATATCAAGAATTCACAGATTTATGATTTTTTGAGCAAAAAACTGTCTTTTTTGCGTTTTTACCTCGTTCTGAATTTTTTTCACATATCGCCATTTTTTTTTTTTTTCAAATTTTTTTCGTGCATCATCTAGAATGTTCAAAGCATGTACAGTAATTTTTTGAACCAAATCGGACGGATAGTTTGCTCACAATCGTTCTTTGAAAATTGACTGGGTAGAATCGACCCAGTGTGACTGTCGTGATATTATTTGGTAGTGTGACTGTGAAGGGTTAAGTAAAAATAAGACAGTTGAATGTCGCATTTTTCGTGAGCCGGAAAACCTGAAGAGCTAAAACTTGGTAGACTTTCCAAACCCAGTGCAGCCTATACTAGATGGATTTTGGATGAACCGATTTTTCGACGTCTGGTCTATTTGTCGATAATTGGTGGACTTACCCGTATACGATTCTCAACATTCCGTTGATATTTTTCAGGATCCCAAGAGGGATGAACCTTTTGATCTTACCGATCGTGAGGAAGACTCGTACGTACAGAAAGAACTTGCGAACCTACGCACAAAACTGCAACAAACGCAAAATGAAGTGGAAAGTCAGAAAACGGTGATTGACTGGCTAAGGTCACTGTTAAGAGATCAAAAATCACAAAACGGTCAGCTGTCACGACTGAATGTTGATCTACAGAAAAATTTGTTCGACTGTTTTGGTGAACTTGAAAGTGGGTATACAAACATAGCCACTGGTTAATTGAAACACAATAGTATATTGTGTACGAAGGGCGAAAAGTGTGGGAAAGAGCTCTCTAGCGCTTGGTCCACACCATATTTTTTGTAACACATGCAGGATTTTCGCGTTTTTGTGACCTAAAAATAGGGCTCAAAGTAGCCGTTTGCCGACCAGCGGGCGACAAACGGCTATTTTTGGCCCTATTTTTAGGTCACAAAAACGCGAAAATCCTGCATGTGTTACAAAAAATTATTTATTACGGTATATGTTTGCGGAAATTCGAAACTACAGCTATATCATGTATACCTACAATTTTCTTCACAGCATGCCTCGCTGAGATGGAAAAAGATCAAGCGAACGCTCAGCTCAACGATAGTATTATCATTATTAAATAAATTGATCGGATTATTATCCCGAACTCACTGCCAGTCGCCTACATCAGAAGCCGCGATAACACCCCTACTTGAAAAGCCGGATAGGAACCGACGAACCGGTTCTATCCGGCAAAACTCCGTTTTTTGGATACGGTAATTTTCCGGATCCTATCCGGGTTCGGCGTTCGCTCTCTATCCGGAGCTGTCCACAACCGAACCGGTAATCTCTATGCGGGTTCGATTCGGCAAATATCCCAACGCTATTTTACGATGTGACGTGGTATTTTGAATTCCCCGCCACAAGGCGATACTATCGATGATGCGACGATGCGTGGCGTAGACAGGGTCTCCAAGGAAAGGAAAAATTAGGGAAAAATGATTAGGATTAACTAACACTATCTTATTTTTTGTAAACTATGTTATCTCGAGCTCGATATTCCACGAGACGTCTGTCGTCGTGGGAACTACGGATGGAAAATCGACTACCGAACGTGAAGCCTCCACTATCGTCAAGGACGAATCTGTCGGCGCGCAAACCATGGCTGGTCCTGACCCGAAGGTCAGCGCCTCCACTCAGGTGGAGAATCTACTACCTCCAAACTACCGGATTGACGGCGTACAGGGATGTGCGAGAAGCACAACGAAATCCTCCCGTCATCTGGGGAAGCTACCGCCTACAGGAAAATACATTGCTGCTGTGAGGGTGGCGTACAGGGTTAAGTGCAAGCGCACCCTCAAAACCTCCCACCTAATGAACAAGCAGCCAGTGCAAATATTATCGACGCTGTCTCCAAAACTGTTATCGCGGCCGTGGTTGGTCCAGTCGACCCCCGGATCAGCGTTCCAACCTGGCGAATTACTTCGTGGGTGAAGCTCTAGTATGCCAAAACACGAAGCTACCACCAATCTTCTTGTGGATCGACGAATGAGGTCAGGACCTAGAAGAAATACCGGGTAGCCGGGCGAATGAGGCTCCATGGTAGTTTCATAGCCTGGGAATTTCAAAGGAAGGCGGGAATAGGAGCGGTATTAGCTGCGGCAGGGGTGAGATAGATTTCTCCTATTTTACGTTCGGCAAAACTGTCGTTACGCGAACCAATTAGGATACCGATACGTCACGTGATTACGCTAAATCTGAAGGATGAACTGGTGGAAGAAAATACCGACTATATAAGGAGGACACACGGGCTATTTGGCCTATTATTTGCTCCAGTTTACGCTACGCATCCCGAGTAACATCGTGTATCGTTATCGTAACCAATATCGTATCGAGTCTCTTTATAACATCTATCGAATATATCGAGTATAATTTAAATAGTGTTGTGTTTAATCCTGAAGCATCTTAAGGTAAGGTCTTCATTCTTTCTGTGAAGGCACGAGGTAGTTCGGATAAAAGTCTTGTTAATTAATCTGTTTATTGAGCTATGAAGCTCGTTTGAGCTAAGAGGCCTATTGAGCCTATTGAGCCTATTGAGCTAAGAGGCTCATCTTTGGTCTTTGGTCTAATAATTTATCGAACAACCTCGAGTCTGGCTGAGTTACGTAGATCTTTACTGCTTTTTGGCTATAATTTATTGCTTATCGCTTCTCGTATGGCTTTGTTTCCGATTTAGTATGTTATATTTATCTAGTGCATGAAATACTGTAGGCAATACCTTTCCTGGAGTACCCTGAGCGAAGTTAGCCGCTAAGGCTTAGGCCTGGCGTTACAGTTTAGTTGGTATCGTTAAGTTTGTTAATAATTTGTTAATCGAGTAAAATATGGTCACTCTCGTATAATTCATTACCGTATGTAAAATCTAGTATGGTTCAGTAAAGTTTAATATCGTTTTTGGATAATTTAATATCACGACTACCGTTATAATCTCGTCAGAATTTAGTTCAAGATCAAATAATGTTATAGTTTAGTCTGTTATCGTTGAACCTGTGATTCGCGTCTTTCGAATGACCGTGTGGTCTCTATTTATCAGTAGATCTCGAATTATTGTGAATCGTATGGCCAAGCGCGGCTACTCTTTTATAGTTGTTACCGATTTTTCTAAGAAAAATCTTGAGCTTAATACGTTGTTCTGAGTGTGTGTCACGAACTATATTTTGCATTCGGGTACGATGTATCGCTCTGTGATACCGAGTCTGGAGTCTAATTAAATTGTTTTATATCGAGTCACCTCCGACACACATCTGAGATTCAACTGTATCGTAATTGCGTAGATTCTGTTCGATCAATTAGAAAATCTCTGGTAATAAACCGTTAAGTAAAATATTAAATTCTGTACTGATCTCGTTAATTTATCTAATTGCGTAATAAATAATTGATTGATGTGATCTCAAACATTCTCAAAGAAATAACTTGTTTTATATGGTGTACCCTGCCCCTCTATCTAAGGCTTTGTTATCTGAGCGAGTCGAGTTATAGCTCGTCGCATTTCCGTTAGTTTTTGGCTTTATGTAATTTGTTCTGGTATCGTACCGAAACGACGCATCAGCGTCTGGCGCCCAACATTTTGGTAATTTAGTAAGTTATAACACGGGAAGGTGCCGAATTGTAAGCGGAGTCGTATAGGTTTTCCTCGCCTAAACTAAAACTGCGTTACAACGAATACGGTCCTATTCGCAACGTATACCGCGCGGATTTCGATCCGGTCTCATCCGGTGAAATGTCGTTTTTGTAGTACGGTTCTATCCGGAACGTAGGAGGTACTCTACCGAGGGAGGCCTCCACGATCTGGAATAGAGTCCTATCCGGAATTCATAGGTCTCCACCGTTCCGGATACGGTTCTATCCGAAACGTAGGAGGTGCTAATTAAGGGAGGCCCAATTCACTGAAACATCTGGAAAACATTCATCTGTGTAATTAAAATCACTGAAATTGCGGCACGCATTAATCCGCAGCTCCAATTGTTAAATGACGCGATGCATTACAAAACAATTGTAGTTAAGGACTTGATAGCAGGTTGCGTGCATTTTAGTCATCTAAAAATCACAGATCAAGCTTTATCCCAATAGATATTTCAGTGAAGGCCGATACCTTCAATTCCCCTACCTAAATGTCAATTGCTAAGCGAATAACATCGGTAAACTAGGTGCGTATCGCTCATAAATAAAGGTATATACTCATATTAATTATTGTCATCAAACAAAACAACTCATTACGCAATCTGAAAAGTACTCGTCTTAGAATTGTGATATTTGTAACGAACGAAAATCATGTGTCTGAATTTCAAGTATTTAACGGTTATCTTCATTATAATAATATTGGACAACATATTGCGTTTGGATTCTGCTATATAATCTCTGAATAACATACGAAAATAACATTTTTTATATGACTAATTACACTTACAATATGACTAATATCACTTAAGGTAGTTGTTCACGTACAGTCCCACCAAACGTGAGTTTCAGACAAGATTTTGAATACTTCTCGATGGGGAAAAAATCTGAAAAAAATCGAGCATGTAGGAGATCCTCGGGAGAATGATTTTGCATAATAATAATTCAAAAAAGTTAATACCAAATTGATGGAAAAAAAAACTGTTCAAGAAATTAGCCGGTGACCCAACTTTTTTTTCAGGTGAAAATGATTTGTCAATTTTACTGAATACGTATGAATTTTGTGAGAATTTTGGTAATATTTTTGAAAATTGAGATTTGTCAGATATGAAAAACCTCAATTTTCAAAAATATTACCAAAATTCTGAAAAAATTCATACGTATTCAGTCAAATTGACAAATCATTTTCACCTGAAAAAAAAGTTGGGTCACCGGCTAATTTCTTGAACAGTTTTTTTTTCCATCAATTTGTTATTAACTTTTTTGAATTATTATTATGCAAAATCATTTTCCCGACGATCTCCTACATGCTCGATTTTTTTCAGATTTTTTCCCCATTGAGAAGTATTCAAAATCTTGTCTGAAACCCACGTTTGGTGGGACTGTACGTGAACAACTACCTTAAAACCTCATCGCCTAGTACAAGTAATGTTCATTAATGGACTCACGATGGCTAACTGTATTTCTTCGGACTTTTTCGGATACAATCAATAAAATAATATTATATTATTTTTATAAGGGGTGATAATTATTATTATTATTACAATTTCGGCTATCGGCACATGAAATACGACTAGAATGGAGTCTCGCTTCCGAAAAAGTCCGAAAAAAACAGTTAGTCACCGCGAACCCATTAATGAACATTACTATACATCATCACTTCATACAACTGTCTTCTCGATATCGTATCTCTTCATTCGCATATATCTTCAAATCCTTCTTCTATAAAAATTCCAATAGCCTTCATTTACTCCACTTTCTCGCGTACCGCCGAAATCACGTTCCTCTTCATTTCCTTTCGCAATTTGAACGCGATTCATGTCTCCGAAGTGAAAATCTGTAACATGTTGAAACTAAATCAGAAGTGTTATATGTATCATCCTATAGTAATACGTGGTAGGAAATTATATACAAGCATAATATACATTAGACTGTTTCAAATGAAACAAAGATTTTGTTTTTTTACTTCCCACCAATGAAGCAGTTCGGGGCAGATATAGAAAGAATTGGCACCGAAGCAGATACAGAAATAATTTTGTCTTAACACATACACCCAAAGTCCCCCTTACGGAAAAAAAATACTGAAAGTACTGCCAGTACAGCAGTACTTGAAGTACTGCCAAAGTACTGCCAAAGTACTGCTGTACTTATTTCGTGAGTACACACAGTACTCATAGTACTTCAAGTACAAAAATTACTGAGAAGGGATATATAAGTAGGTGGCAAGTACTAGTGTAGTATGACTAAAGTATTACTTTAAGTTCTAGCCCTTCGGTATTAGTCCAATAAGTACTAGCTAAAACCGTACAGTACAGTATATGAAGTCCACGTACTGCAATATAATAGTATTTGGACTATCGCTGTAGTACAGCAGTAGTATTAATTCTGAACTTGGGACTAATGCGGCAGTACTAGTCCGAGTGCTGCAGTACTAGTTCGAGAACTGCAGTATTGGTTCGAGTACGAGTACTGGAGTATTAATTCGAGTACTAGTAGTGCAGTATTGGTTCGAGTATTAGTACTGCAGTATTGGTTCGAGTACTAGTACTGCAGTATTATTTCAAGTAATAGTACTGCGGTATTAATCACAGTTAATACTTGTGTACTTATAGTACTGGTACTCTTGTACTGATGGGTCAAAGTGCCACAGTACTGAGTACTGTAGTGCACTTGTACTTAGTAATAGTACTCTTCAACTTAGTACTAGTACTCTCGTACTCGGTACTAGTATTCTTTAAATCCGTACTAGTACTCATGTACTAAGTACTACTAGTTCCCTGTACTAAGTACTAGTAGTCTGCACTTGGTACTAGTACTCTGCACTCAGTACTAGTACTCCTGTATTAAGAGCATGTCCTAGTCCTACCTTTACCGGCTTTAAAAAAAAGTAAAACATCGAAAAAACGCCGAAACGATGGTTAAAAATGATATATAATGGATTTATTCGATGAATAGGGACGAATAGGTTCGATCCAGTACCCGAGATCCGTTGAAATCGAGAAAAATTAATTTTTTATCTTCGTCAAATGCGTCCGTGTCACCTATTTTGGTTAATATCAAAGTCTACGCGTCAAAAACGCAAAAACCGGCAACGTACCCCTAGTCTACATGCAATGACGAACATTTGTGTCTGAAAATTTTGTTGCTTCACGCAACAATGGGGCGATCAAACCGAAAGTAGAGCGGTAGTCAAGATGTAAATAGTGTAAAATTGTCAATTTCTGACAGCTGATCGTGAGACATGAGACGGTCCTCGTCTAACGAAACGCCCGACAGATGGCTCTGCGCGTAAATCATCGTGCGTAATAATTGAATGACAATTATAATATAATTATTATATTTTCAATATAATAATTATATTACAATCTCATGTCTCACGATCAGCTGTCAGAAATCGACAATTTTACACTATTTACATCTTGACTACCGCTCTACTTTCGGTTTGATCGCCCCATTGTTGCGTGAAGCAACAAAATTTTCAGACACAAATGTTCGTCATTGCATGTAGTGTAACTTTTCGGAATTCGCGAACCTCCTGGTTGTAGCGAAAGCCGATTGCTACGGGTTCGATTATGATTTTTAAATGTGATTTTAAAGATTTCAGTTAATTTAATGGACTCCTCAAACTATGAGGTGGGGAAAAGGATGGGTCTACCATACAAAAGCCACCTTTCACAGATTTTGTTCCCTACGCTATCTACGGACTCGGATAGGTTTTAAGTATCAAAGCCGTATCACGCTCTGCACAGAAGGTTCAGAGCCAAACTCTTACAGAGCCGGGCCTTTTAAGCCAAGCCTGCCTCGCCTGCTATTGTGAATTTAATAAGACTTCTACAGATCCGGGTTTTTACACCAAGACTGCCTATCAGACTCGGGTTTCCAACAGTTGGCCCTCGAACACAGGGTTTTACGCCAATGTCGTTCGCTTCTTCTGTTGGTCGCCAAAGCTGTATCTAACTCGGCTTGTTCTGGTATTTACGACTATGTCAAACGGGTTGATAATGAAAATGCCAGGCAAAGGTCGGAGGTATAAGGCAGAATTTCTTATTAAATACTATGCAGAAATTAACAATATTGTACAAAACAGTGAATATAACCTAATGCTATGCTAAGCTCGATATCGAGATCTATGTTGTTTGTTTTAATTGGAAAGATGAAGCTAAATGGGTAACGATGCTGCTTTAGCCAACGTCCCGAATGAATATGTTATGATCTAGATCCTAAACAGCGACTCTAGAATAATCAAAATATAAGTACGATTCAAGTTTATCTGAATTGAAGAGATCGATTTTTAGGTGAAGTGAGTCGCTCTGGTGCTATACCATGAATGCGCTCTCGAGTACTGTTGGAGCGCGCTTATATACGATTTGTTCCTCGCCTCTGACGTCACAGGCGAGGAACGCTGGACAACTCGTATTTGTCCAAGTTTCAGAATTATGTTGGCCACGTCCAGCCGGTCCCTAAGTTATCGGCTGGACACGTTACAGTAGACTAGGGGTACGTTGCCGGTTTTTGCGTTTTTAACGCGTAGACTTTGATATTAACCAAAATAGGTGACACGGACGCACTTGACGAACATAAAAAATTAATTTTTCTCGATTTCAACGGATCTCGGGTACTGGATCGAACCTATTCGTCCCTAATCATCGAATAAATCCATTATATATCATTTTTAACCATCGTTTCGGAGTTTTTTCGATGTTTTACTTTTTTTTAAAGCCGGTAAAGGTAGGACTAGGACATGCTCTTAAGTACTACTAGTTCTCTTTACTTAGTACTGTAGTGTTAGTACTAAGTACTGAAAATTCGTGTACTAAGTAGCGAGATTTGTGTACTAAGTACTGAGCTTTCAGTATTTTTTTTCCGTAAGGGCCTCCTTTGCGCACCGTCTACGTGCACCCAAAGCAGACTTTTGCCGCACCGGTGTGCAAAATACACCTTGCGTTGCATGTATCGAGAAAAATAGTGTTCGATACGCGAGCCCAAGGCAGCAATATCGCGTACTAGTGTGATAAGGTACCTCACGCGCTACCTCTGGCTCGCCTTCGGGCTCGTTCGTGCCTCACACTCGTGCGCGAATTGCTGCTTTTGCGCTCTTGTATCGAAATATACTATTTTTGAGCTGGGGCCGAGGATTTTTCTTTTTTCCATTGATTTAACATAGGAATTTCCCTAATTTTTTTTTCAATATCGAATTCCATGAACAAAAATCGTGTTCAATATTTGGCAAACATTTTAAAGAGATATTGTCAAATGCCAGCCATAGATGTTATTGACGATCGTTGCATGGAAACAAACATCATAAGATCCATATATTACTCTTTAATGTTGAGTATTTCATGTGAAAGAATGGCTACAATTTTGTTTGTTTCCATACAACGACCGTGAATAACATCTATAGCTGGTATTCAACATCTCTCTCGAATGGTCGCCAAAGAATGAACATGATTTTCGATCAGGAAATTCGATATTGAAAAAAAAAAAATAGGGAAATTTCTATGCCAAATAAATGGAAAAAAGAAAAATGTTCGGCGCCAGCTCGAAAAAAATGATTTCTGCACCTGCTTCGGTGCTAATTCTTTGCTATATCTGCCCTGAACTGCTTCATCGGTGAAAAGTGAAAAAAAAAAATTGTTTTATTCTAAATAGTCTTACATATGAAGAGCGTGTTCAGTACAAGTGTATATATGCGTACCCATTCATCACTTTCTGGCACGAAATTCAGTGAATTTTTACTGCTCAGGGACTCTGTGTCGTCCTCGCTCTCAATCTCATTTCCATCCATTGCATAGCTTTCGTTGAAATCTTCCCAATCGCGACGAACTGTAATTATAGATACACAAATATAATGTTACACGTGTATACGCATGGCACCTGTAATTGTTGCTGAATTCATCTCATGGGCTTAAGGCCAACGCGCACTATGCGGAAGCGAAGCGATCGGAAGCTTCCCTTAACATATGCTTTTTTAGTCGAGTGTGCATGGATACTTTCTTAAATAACATAAGAAAAGCATGTTAATGAAAACTTCCGATCGCTTCGCTCCGCGTAGTGCGCGTTGGCCTTTATCATAACACTAAAAGTGCTTGGTTTCATTATCATTATTCTTGATCCCATAGAGCATATTATGAACATTGGACTTTTCATTCGCGATGTTACGTACGGTTCCTTGCTAATTCACGGCCATAAGGCGAGCGCCGGTCGTGTACAACATCATCTTCATCCTCTTTGTCGTCAACGTCGTTTATTGACTCGTTGTACTCTGTATCGTCATCATTCGCATCGTCCGAGTTCGACGCCTGCATTGACCTGTCGAGTATTATTGTATCTACGCCATCACTCGCATCGATCTGGCTCGACGCCTTCACCGACCCGTCGATTCCTGTATCTTCGTCATCACTTGCATGGTTTGTTGACGCTTTTGATGCGGACGTTGCGCTTGTGCTATTAGAACTTGCTAATTCTTTTTCTGACGCCTCGACGTAGCCTGTATCCGAACCTTGGTCTGTGTCGATAACTAGACGTTGCGAGTCGAGGTAGTTTTCATCAACTTCGGTGTCATCGTTGGCAATATAGGACATCGTTTTATCGGACACGATTTTGTAGCATTCTGGCTTGAGTGTCTCGACCGAAACAATCGAAACTTTCGTAGTCATAAAATGCCTTGAAAATGGATCTAAAATCGAGTTGTGGGATATGATTCCGGGTCATTCGTAGGTTCGAAATTCGAAAAAATCAAAATCCTAGCTGCTCCCTTTCTCGAGAAATCAATATTTTCATATTTCCAACGTAAATTTTCGTGATTCACGTTCTGTATTCGATTGGTATCGATCAAATATTTACAATTTCGTAGGCCTTATTGGAAAAGCTGTTCTATCTATATGTGTATATTCAAGGAATACAATTTTCAGCTGAGCGTCTTAGCGCATATCTCAACGTGTAGTGTCAAGCGTTGCCATTCGACTGGCTTCTCCTGCTTCCCCCACCGTGCTTCTTCTCTAATGCCTCGGTGCTACGAGCGGCCGATGAACGTTCCCGAAGCGACGACGTGATCGCGGCTTGGGGCCCTACAATATTGAAACTTTAATTTGATTTTCCGTTAGATGTCGCATACTCGTAAGCATAAGAGAACTAACTCGCAATAGAACTAGTCCCACACACTGCTTATATCCCACGTCGATGATACCACCAAAATCATAGAATCTTATGCGCCAGCTTGTTGCAAAATGAGTCATGGGGGAAAGTGTTCTCATCATGAGAACAGACAAAAAGTATGCGGACCATGTGGCAAAAAAATTGTTTTCGGGAAAATCGATCCAAGAAAATTTTTAATAAATGAGAAGATGGAGGGTCTGATAAAAACGTACATACTCGAAGAGTACAGTGTAACTGATGTTAAATACCCATTGAGCATTTGTGGAACGTGTTATCTCACACTTATTGATGCCGAGAAGGGAATTTTCAACCGACCTTTTCAAAGAATTCCAAATTATAAAGACGTGACGCTACCAAAAGAAACTCGTTCGTTTGAAGGTACGTGTAATTGTTATACTTGTTTAACGGGTAGATCAACTAGTCACACGAATATCGTTAAGGGAGAAGGTAAAAAACGAAATTTGAATAACGTAATAAACATTTCCACAGGGCTGCACGGAGTATCCAAAATCGATACCATTAAAACTTCATGTTCGGAGACTAAATCATCAGTGGACGTATTTCAGATTTGTAATACATGTTTCCAAGAGACTGGAAGAGGTATAAAACATATATGCAAAAATCCAGCACGAAATATGTTGAAAATTATCGAACAATTCCCTAAAAAAACTCAAGAACAAATCGTTTCCGGCATAATAAAAAGAAAAGTGGACATTGAAGCTAGTAGCAGCAGGCAACCTTTAAATGTTGATTTGACTTTGTCCAATACCAGAGGTCGGAAATCGACAATCCTCGTTAGCCCTCATGAGGCAAAAAACGCTTCATTTAGTAAAGAGAGTGATAAGTTATAGACAGAGGAGAGATAGATAAAGGAAAAAATAACTAGAGTTTAATTAACACTGGCCAATGTATATTTTATTTTAACAGAAATCAAAGAAGAATAATTACTGAGCACGCTTTGCTAATCAGTTGTACACAGGACATCACGTACTTGTGAAGAAGACAGTCACACCACGCTTAGCCGGCTAACAGCTGGAAAAAGCTAGCGCATGCGCGTCACTATCTTCGGAACTTACGCTCATACAATAGGTTTGTTCGTCTTAGCTACACTTTCTACACTTTAGCGAAAAGTGTACACTAAAGCGTTCGCGTTAGCGGAAGTGACGACAGATCGCGCTGTTCGCGCTAGCGAGTGCCCGACTAGAAATTGAGTGTGGCGTGCCGAAGAATCAGTTAGGGCCGAACTTGGCTTTCCTAACTTAGGTCTGCCTAATCCGTATTTAATTGATTTCATATTAGGAAAGCGAAATTCTGGCATGCCGGAAAATTTCCAAATTTGGATGTCATCAGGAAACCTTTCGGTACTGCCGAAGTCCGGCACACCATGTCAATTCCTGACTAGCACCAAATACGTATAACCGAAGGTGTACCAAAGTTCGACATGCTAAACCCAATCCTAATTAGGAAATGCTGTGACATTGCCTTAGTTTGGCATGTCATTGGAAGTCCTACCTTGTGACCAGCAAGGATAACCGAAGTTGTGCCGAAGTTTGGTGTGACAAAGCTGGACCTAGTTCGGAAATTCAATGGCATTGCCTAACATCGGTATATCATTGGAAGTCCTGACTCGTATTTGGTACGGAGAACCGAAGCTATGCCGAAGTTTGGTGTGACAAAGCTGGACCTAGTTCGGAAATTCAGTGGCATTGCCTAACATCGGCATATCATTGGAAGTCCTGACTAGTATTTGATACGGAGAACCGAAGCTATGCCGAAGTTTGGTGTGACAAAGCTGGACCTAGTTCGGAAATTCAATGGCATTGCCTAACATCGGCATATCATTGGAAGTCCTGACTAGTATTTGGTACGGAGAACCGAAGCTATGCCGGAGTTTGGTGTGACAAAGCTGTACCTAGTTCAGAAAGTCTATGGCATTGCCTAACATCGGCATATCATTGAAAGTCCTGACATGAAACCAGCAAGGATAACCGAAGTTATGTCGAAGTTTGGTGTGACAAAGCTGGACCTAGTTCGGAAATTCAATGGCATTGCCTAACATCGGCATATCATTGAAAGTCCTGACTTAGAATCAGCAAGGATAACCGAAGTAAATGGTATATTTATTAGTACGGAATATTTTGTACAGTGCTGCCTCCCTGAGGTATAACAGGTTATCTTTTTTCTCCTTATTAGTGACTTACGGAAAAATTGAGACAGAACTAAGATATCTTCGGGAGGGAGCACTGTCGTGATATTCCTCTGTTTGTTCAAAGAATAGTTGTAGCTTCTATTTAATAAATGCTATGGCAGCGATTTCGCGCCGACGCTTCCGCTGACAAGGATATGTTCTTTAAGCTGCTAACCATATAAGTACTCTATTCTTCCATCATAAATATTAAATACTAAATTCTTTTATGTGATTTTTTATACAAAATGTCTATCATAAATAATAAAAGTTTTCGACAGCGTGAACTCAGTCGTTTGAGAGCTGAAAAATTACGAAAAGCGCGACGGGAATTGTCTTCTATAGAACCAAACATTTTACTTAGTGATAAAAACAATGCAGATCAAATCTCGATTGACGTTGAAGTGCCTGGTGAAGTATTTCCCATAAATAATAGTGCTTGTGCTACTGATCCGAATCCCGTTTGTGAGCAAGTAACTAAAGAAGTCTTGAATGAAGATTCTCTGCTTGATATTGAAATATCTGATGATTTAAGCCAAAATAACGAAAGTAACTTCGAATCGAGTGTGGATGAACAATTTAGCAACTTAACTGTGACCTCAGGTTCTGAAAGTGAAAGTGACATAAATAATACAATAGACAATTTAAATATTTTAGAAAAAATAAGGCAATGGGCTTTGACGTTTCCTCCTCTTCCACATGCTCGATTAGAAAAACTAATGGACATTTTAAGGGAACAATATCCGGAATTACCAAAAAGTGCGAAAACATTTTTGGGCACGAATAAAATTGAATATAAAATCGAAACCTTTAGTGAGCACGAAGAATTCATTTACTTTGGTATAAAAGATAATTTAGAAAAATGCGTTAATACTAAATTACATGAAACGAATGACATTGAATTACTGATTAATATCGACGGTGTACCATTATTTAAATCTAGCCGAAAACAACTGTGGCCCATTTTGTGTCAAGTTTTTAGCGATTCTAACTATTATGAACCATTTCCTGTTGCTATATATTGTGGTAATAATAAACCGAGCGACGTAGAACTTTATTTAAAAAAATTCATTGAGGAAGTTAATGACTTACAAACTACTGGTATCAGAATAAATAATTGTTTGTTTAATATTACAATCAAAGCATTCGTGTGTGATAGACCTGCACGGTCGTTTATAAAATGCATGAAAAATCATGGAGGGTATTATGCTTGTGAACGATGTACAGTATCAGGTAAACGATTTAAAAAACGGACTGTCTATCCTCTTGTTGGTACTTATGAACCTAGAACTGATGATGCATTCAGATCTCAATCAAATCCAGAGCATCATATTGGAGAATCACCCTTGCTTCATATTGAGCCTAAAATAGATTTAGTCAATCAGTTTGTACTGGATTCTATGCATTTGCTTTTTTTAGGAGTCATGAAAAAATTATTAGAATGCTGGATAGATGGTAGCGTCAATAAAAAATTGAAAATCAGTAATAATGATAAAACTCGGCTGTCTAATTTACTGACCAAAATTGAAGTGCCGTCAGAGTTTCAAAGAAGCACACGATCATTAACAGATTTCCACAAATTTAAAGCGACTGAATTTCAATTTTTGTTACTGTATGCAGGGCCCGTTGTATTCAAAAAAATTTTACCTGAAACAATTTACAAACACTTCCTGCTTCTACACGTGGGTTGTAGAATACTATTTTCTCGAGAAATCGCATTGAAAAAAGTAAAACATGCAAAATATTATTTAACAACATTTGTACGACTCGCACCATTGATATATGGTTTACAATTTATTGTAGGAAATATTCATAGTCTCTACCATCTTGCCGATGATGTTGCGTTTATGCAATGTTGTTTATCATCAATAGATAGTTACCCGTTTGAGAACTTACTGGGCAAATTGAAGAAACTTTTGAGACATGGCAATAACCCACTTGCTCAATTATGCTGTCGACTTAATGAAATGGAATCAAGTCTTTGTCCGAAACCTGTGTTAGGGAAAAGAATAGATATATCCAAAGAATATAAAGATGATAATGAAACAGTAATTATTAAGCGGATAAAAATTAACAACATTTTATATACTACGAAGTCTCCGAATAATATTGTTTTATTAAAAAATAATGAAGTTTTTCAAATCTTAAAAATTTTCCGACCTTCAACCGATGACATAAACGGAATAAAGATTTCTGGAAAAATATTAAAGAAACAGAAGGCAATTTTTACATATCCAAGTAACTCTGAAGATTTGCAAATGTGGGTTGTAAGTACAAGAAATAAGATAGAAAACACTCACAAAATGAGCGACATAATTAAAAAAATGGTGTGCATTGATGCAAGTTGTAACATTAACGATAAGTTATCTGTAATTCCATTATTACACATGTGAATAAATTCAACTTCACTAGTGCCTCAAATTCAATTTTAAATTTTTTTTTCACAGATAGTTAATAAATTTGGTGTAATGTAATTTAATTATTGTGTATTGATTTTGAAATTCAAGTACAGTTTAATTAGTGGAGCTTTAGTGTACATGAAACTTGTCAATAAATGCTGAGTGACGTTTAAACTCCCGCGTAAATAATACATATACATTTTGACACTTGCAGCGCCAATATTTTTGTGTCTCGGAGAACTATGGAATGACAGCTCACCTACGAGTATATGCGTCTGAGTGTGACACAGTGCGTGAGTGGCGGGATTCTCTGTGAAAGACTCGACTTGACTCGACTCGTAGTTGACGCTGACACACAGGTATTTGTAGTTGTGAGGGAAACAAGTGAGTAGTGAGGTTATTTGGTGGATTTTACGACAGCGGACAGGCCCGGCAAGCTTCAGTTTCATTGTGTGCGTAGAATTGTAACTGATCATCGTGTGTGTACCTTTTTAAACAAGTTGCGTGTTGCGTGCACAAACACTGATAAAATACCTGGCGGGCTTTATTACTTTGTGTTAACTAATAATTGACATTATACGTGTTACAAAATATAAAGAGTAACAGTTCAGTTATTCCTAATTAATCTGTATTTAGTAATAAAGATGTCTGTTACCAAAAATTTGATTTTCAAGTACCGATTGGTAGTATTTCTTCCAAAGGATAAAAAATCTAAAAAATCAGCAATGGATATTGTTCCAAGTAATTGGATTTTTTTCAATGCAACAGATAAGATTTTACAATGTAAATTTATGCCGGACAAAATGTACAACGAAAAGAATTTAAAAGTGCTTACAAAGATGATCAAACATTGTGATGAACCTGATGATCAGTGGCCTTGTTATAACATTGAAATTCGTGGACGAGCAAGTAAGTTTAATAACTAAATAATACTAAGTAAAATTAGCAGACAAAAAAAAAAAAAAAAATCACTAAATTAGCACTCATATTCTTGAACTTTCTATACATTTCTATTGTTTTCGTTTTTTTTTCTTTTATAAATTATCAATAATGGACAAGTTATAAAATTGTTAACCACTTAACTAGTATCATAATTTTAAGTGTTAATAATATTTGATGATTACTGTTGATAATCTATCAACCCTACATTTTCTTTTCGATCATTATTTTTCATGATCACTTTATTATAATTATAAATAAGATATAAAAAATGTGAAACTTTCTATTAGCTTCCAGATAGATCACATTTTTTTATTTATATCTTTATTAAATTTGAAACTTAATTACGTAGTTGATAATTATCCAATTTTTGTACAGATTCATATGAGGAGGCTGAAAAATTAGCAGAGGACCTGAAGTACGACTCATATGCATTCTCAACAGATAATGAAGAAAGTGCAAGAAGCAAAGCCAAAGAAGATGAAGAATTTTTTCAAAAATTCCATACTATTTCACACCAAAAAGTGGACCAGTTACTCAAATCCGCAGCTGTCGGGTTGGGTAGTGATCTTGATGAAAATGACGAAATATCTTCTGGTAATTTATAATTTTTTTTCCAACGTACTTTTCAAACTTATTGCATGAATCGCAAATAAAAAATGTTAATCTGTATATTTTCATCTAGATACCGACAGTGCAGTTAGTACTGAGGGTAAGCGGTCGAAAACAAGAAAGACTACAAGGAAAGACGAAAAGAAAAGATCTAAAGGAGGAAAGAGCAGCAGCGATCGTAAGTAATATTTTCTTTTATTTTTAAAATTAATTAACACGAATCAAATTAAAAATTCTAAATTGAATTCATAAGAGTTAAAGTAAAAAAATTGATTTTCTTTATATTATAGATTTTTGTTACTGCAAAGTATAAAATGCTCTAATGTCAAAGTACAGAGCTTCATTTATTCATCTTTTTTAACGTTCTTTATCCCATTACTTAAACATACTGCTTATAAACAAGAAATTTTTGAAAATCATTTAATAGAGTATAATGACAGAATAATTCATATTTTAAACAAATTTATAGATTTCGAAAGAGCTCAGGAATTGAAACGTCATCGAAGAGAATTGAGTGTAGCAAATAAAAAAAAAATTAGCAACTCTTCAGATGATTCGAGCAGTGAAAGTCCTGTTACGAAATATCGTAAACTACGTCAACAAAGATCTAAGTACAGTGGCACGAGCTCCGACAACGAAAAAAGGCCTCCAGGTAAAAATTTAATCAAGACGAGTAAGCAGATCACTACCACACCAAAACAGTTCTACGTAACTAAAGGTATGACCAATCAATTAATCAATACTATAGTAATCAGTTCCTTTACTCATTTACTTTTTAATTGAAAAACAAAAATTCCATCTTGATTGAATTTTATTTAAAAAAATTGTAATCTTGAATTTTTTTAATATTGATATTTCTTTTCAGAGATGCTGGCTGAGGTATTAAAAGAAGTAATGTCATTTTTCGAAGCTCAAATAAAAAGTTTAAATACTGAGTTCAATAGTTTCAAAAAAACAGTCCATGATGTTAAGGGAATGGTCGTTGAGACAAAGAAAGTTTGTGAATCCAATGTAGCTAGTAGTGCAGCTGTTAACATCGATTTAGATGGTGACGCGAATGATGATCTCAAATTGCCGTGTACAGACATCGAAACGTTTGAAAAATTCGATTCGCAATTAAAAGATGATGAAAATTACAGATCAAAAATGGTAAATATTTTATATATTATTTTTATTTGTATAGCTTGGTTCTTCTTTATAATTGGTGGTACTTCTTCACAAGTTAGCGTTCATTGTTTCTTTGGCAAGATAAAAAAAGAAAAAAAAATCGGAAAATGGATTTTATTCTACTCTTCGGCGGATTTACGATAAACATCATCGTAACTTCGCAGAATTTATTATTGTGATAAAAATTTAAACTAAACAGTAAAAAATTGAGGTTTTGACTTTTTATCGACGATTTGTAGGCTTTATGCTAATATTTTGATACTAATTAACTTTTTTGTTCCTAATCGGATAATAAACGATTAAAAAATTTTTATTTGATAAATCGACGTGTTAAATTTACACAGAATATTGAAAATTATAAAAATGGTGCTTCGATTATTTCGTAAAAATTCAATTCAGAAAAATTGTAATTCATTTTTTTTTTTTAAATCAATTCATTATTTGTCTTTTCAGGTTTCAAAACTCACGAGCCAAGTGAATACTAGGCAAATGATAGTCAAAAGTACTGGGTATATGATGCGGTTTGTCATGGGACGTGATGTAGCCCTTCAATTTGTCTTAAAAAAGCCTAATGACAAAAAACAGAAAGCGTTTAATGCTACTAATTTTTACCTGGTTTTGAAAGGTATTTTATAAATTAGTTTAATACGGTAATATTATTCATTTATTTCGCAAATGAACACATTTAATAAGCATCTACTTATTTCAGCGATTTTAGTAAAAAAGTTTTCAACTTCCGAAGAAAATAAGCTCCCTGATTCTGAAGTCGATGGCAGCATATCCTCAATTCTGAATCATTGTGGCGATTGGGACGGTGGACGGTCCGAACGAAAGAAGAAGAAGAAGGTCGAGGAGAAAAAAACTGATGACCACGAATCGGAAGAGCCGCCCAAAGAAAATGGAACTTTGAACTAAATTTTAACTCTTATTCTATTTGTCTTATCCTATTTGTTTTTATTTTTGTGTGAACATCATAAATAATTTGGAAAAAACTTGATAAAGTTGAATTAAAGTAATTTTTTTTATTTTTCTTTCAAATTGAATGAAGATCCTTAATAAAACTGAATGCTAACAATAGATTTTGGTTTCTAAACTACTGCCTGATTTAAATAACCGAACTTAGATCGGATTAGGCTTCGGTGGTTACTTGCAAGTATGGCTTCCAAACTACTGCCTGAGCAGGAAGTCAAACTTGGCAGGAACTTGCAACTGCGTTACTTCTGGGACCTCGGCCTAATTTGGCAGCTTCACTCAACCCAAGCTCGAAATTCGGCATGCCAAGTTCGTGCGTAACCGCAATCTAATTGAGAATTTCTGGTCGATACTACGTTTGGGTTGTCACCGGCAAGTGAGGTTTCCAAGTCACTGCCGAAACCGGATGCCGAGTTCGGGATATATTAGGTTTGGGTTGTCACCGGCAAGTGAGGTTTCCAAGTCACTGCCAAAATAGGATGACGAGTTTGGGTTAAATCAGGTATGGGTTGTGACCGGCAAGTGAGGTTTCCAAGTCACCCCCTAAACAGGAAGCCAAGTTAGAAACAAACTCGCAACTGCGTTATTTCTGGAACCTCGGCCTAATTCGGCAACCTCACTTGGCCCAAGTTCGGAATGGGGCATGCCAAGTTTGCGCCTAATCACAACCGTACCAAAATTTCTAGTCGGGTGTAGCTACACTTAGTGCAGTTTTCTCTACACTTTCTACACCTGGTCTGGAGCAAGTGTAAAAGTGTATACTTGGTGTAACCAGTGTAGACGTGGCTACTTCAGTAAAAGAAGAAAAAGAATTTGGTGTAGCTTAGCCAAACAATCGTATTATAAAAGAAAAGAAGAAGATTATGAGTACTACGGCCTCAAAAAATGTCGGTAAGTGCACCATTAATAATAGACATCAAATTGTATTTGTTGAAATTACGAAAACTGGTAAAAATTAAACTCAAACAGTAAGGTTAAGATTTGCGCAAAAGCTAGGTTATGAGCCGATTATTGAAAAGTTTGGGTGAGCATAATTTCTCAATGTTGAAGAGTTAATTCATAAAAATTTTTTTGTCCATAACCCAGAATCATGACGACCGACAACAAAACTGCGACGATATTACGCGACGAAGCAAAAAATATGATTATTGACACGGACGGTCAAATTACATGTGTGTGCGATGGTATGTATTGTGAATATGGATTACATATACGTTCAATTTTTGCATAGATCCCAACTGACATACTTCTGAACTATAATCTTAGGGCATGTATACATTGCTTTTCAGAATACTTCTTCAACGGGCTTCTAAGTCTGATTGTTTAGAGGAAATTATTAGTGCATACTTAATTTGTGGCTACACGTAATTTTTGTGCTCACTATCATTTAAATAAATTTTTGCAGATGGATTGACGTTTAAAATATCTCTCGACCTCATTGATTTTAACTGCAACATCCTTCGGTGCAACGTTGATGGGACCGATATTGACGTTTCCCTGGATAATGGCCCATCGGAAATAAATTTACATGATCCAAATACCAATGACAATCCCGGCGAAAATGAAACGGCGAATGGTACATTCGCGTGGAGTGATGCTTCTTCAAAATTGCTGCTGTCTTTATACAAAGATAAAATAAATCTTGTAGCAGCACGCAAAATTAAAACTCACAAATTAATGTGGAAGCAGATAAGCGAAAAAATGTTGGAGCATAAGTACAAAGTATCGCCAATTCAGGTCGAGAACAAGTTTAAAACAATGGAGAGGGCGTTTAAAAACATGGTTTCCACAAATAAAAAAACTGGTCGTGGAAGAGCCACGTGCAGTTATTATAGGTGATTTTATTGAATTGAGAATTTTAAGCATAGGAATATTATATGAATATTTAATTGTGTGGAACTTGTGTTACAGTGAATTAACCGAACTGCTGGGGAAAAAACATAATATTGCTCCCCTTGCAGTATCTGGCAGAGCAGGCCTCGTTATTAGAGAAAATGCTGCAGTGTCAGATGATACACAGTGTGTGTGAGTATAGCATGACATTTCGGAACTCAGATTCAATGAGAACTTTTTGTGAAAATTTCTATACAATATTAATAAGATAATACTATACATATGGCAATAGGATATCTTTAGTTATATGATAACTTAATTTTGTATTTGACAGTTGATTGAAATATTATCTTCTATCCACTTACAGATCGCAGTTAACATTGCATGAGTCAACATCAGTGGACACACCTCCGTTAGATGTGCCATCAACATCCACAGACGCACCTCAATTACAGCCACCATCAATATCAATGAATTTACGTCCGGATTCTGAGTCCTCGAGCAGCACAAGCACATCGTCTGGTACGCAACAAATGCTTCTCAACAACGGCGGACAAAGAAGAGGTACAAATATAGGAATTACCGCAAAATCACTCGCGCTGTGCAAAGAAGCAATAGAGACACTAACGAAGGAAATAAGAGACCAAAGAAGCAATCGAGAGCAAGTTCAACTTGACATACTAGAAGAACAAAAAAAAATGGTAAAACTTCAACAAGAATTCATTGAGGCGACCAAGGAACAAAGAGCATTTGCTAATCAGCAGCGCGAGAAAAAAAACAAACTTCTTCGACAAGTACTGGAATTGTTACAATCTCAGAAAAATGAGAAGTAGAAAAATACTGGAGTGGTTCTAGTGAATAGTTGAAATACGTTTTCAAATTATTAAAATATAGATATTACATTCATATTGTTAAGAAGTTCCTACTATTTAAGGTTTTTACCGTACTACTTTATACAGGGCGAGTCTTCCCTGGTATCGAATGAGGGAGGGGCTTATTATCGCAGACGATCTGCTCCTTTCTATTCATACTTGTTATCGTCGTATCGGGAAACCCCACTTTTATTTTCACGTACGGTCAACACTACCAGAAATCTCACTCTGTTATCATAATCCCAAATGAGAACATAGAAAGGGGCAGAGCGTCTGCGATAATAAGCCCCTCCCTCATTCGATACCAGGGATGACTCGCCCTGTATATCACTATTATTACTGTATTCAATGTTGTTGACATCTACTACTCCATAGTTAAAATATATTTTACAATTTATAAAGTTGAAGTGATTTATTAGATATTATGTAGGTTGTAACGGGTTTTTCCTGGGCTCGGGTAACCGAGGAAGATAAGCCGAATACAAACCTGGGGCCAACGGGTAGGTAGGGGATGTTGTTGGGCGCCAGACTTCCTTAGAAGTCCTCTCTCTCTCTCTCTGGGACCCTCCGACTAACTACTACGATAGAGGGATTTCGTAGGGGCGAGGAATAAAGACACCAATATATTTGATTTGAAAATACTTATTTATTTGAAAAAAAGAAAAAAAGAAAAAGGTGGCGAATTTGGGTTTACGCCCGCTACCTGGCGTTGGTTCGAAATTAGACAAATATTACACGCGACTCTACTCTACTCTATTATACGTTATTAAATAAATTAGAAAGCAAAAAAAAAGCAAAAGGCAATAATACAAACAGCAAAAAGAAAGAAAAACTACAAGCTAATAGTTTACACTACCGTGCTCTGATCGGCTAGACGGTAGGGAGGACCGAGTCGACTCGACCTACGATCTATGCCAATCGCTCTGGCTACGTGACAGTCAGCTGTCACGGTAGCGAGATCGCGTGCCTCGCTCGACGTCTCCTATCAGACTGTTGCGGCGCGCTGGTAAGCGGCGGCGGAGAAGTGGAGGGGCAGGCGGCGGCTCAGGGGAAGCGACAGAGCTCTGACACGCCGCAGCTGAGTGCGAAGCGTGACGTCAGCCGCTCTGTGGCTAATATGGCGTCGAACTGAATTCGAGTGCGATCGGCGCAGCGGTGACCACTTTGGTACGGCTACGCGCAGCGAAAACAGACGTACCGGTGCGTTGTATTTTTGAATCCAACGGTTCGCGGGGAACGGTTGGGATTCACACACGCGGTTTTCGAGGCCTAGGGTATACTACGAGGTGCGGGTGCTACTAGGCGAGATTACTATTGGGTATCGGATTGATCCTACCTGGTTGCAACTCCTCTCTGGCCTCGGGTGCGACGGTATAGTCTGGATACGGTCGGATAGCCGGGTTTATGCAGGGTCGTCAACGTGGTATGCGGTAGTCCAGTAGTCCAATAGCCGAATCAGTAACTCCAATAAACACGCCGGGTCGATATCACAACAAATCACAGAAATCACTTCAAACAACTCTCACACACTCCACACAACTCTCCACTCTCTCTCTCTCTCCAAACTTCGCTTTTTCAAAAACTCTCTATTCGCACGAGGCTCTCGCAAAAGTTTTCAAAATGGAAGTGATTTCTTTTCCGTCATTAGTACCAACCGGCATCACCCGGCCTGCGAGCGCTGGCGGCGACCGCGTCGCCATAAGCGAGGGTCTGCGGCCAATAGGCTCCGCAGGGAAGTCGGGCGGCGCGATTTAAATCGGGCGGCCGGACTTCGGCACGACCGTAGTTCGGTTTAGCGGAGGTCTAAACGTTGCCACGTTACAAGGTTTATAGGTAGTTTTTACAGTTGTTACATTCTTATAAATACTTCTATTTTATAAAACTATTATTACTGCTTCCAATGTTGTTAAAATTTCATACTTAAATATATATATATACAATTCATCATAAGACACGTGTTACTGCATGGCAAACTGCCGACATAATTCATCGCGAATGTCTCGCCCAAGCTGGTTGTCATGTATTATTTCATTAACAATTCCTATATTTTCGGCCTGCGGGTCAACGTATTCGTCGTTCAATGGAGGTTCAAATCCGTCTAAGTCTTCTTCATTAGCCAAATTATGTAATACACAACAAGCATGCACAACTTGAACCATTCGAACAATGTTCCTCAATTTGAAATGGTACAGTTGGCGGAATCGTTGTTTCAAGCAACCAAATGCGTTTTCGACAACCACGCGACATGAACTTAATCTTTGATTAAAATTTGTTTGTGCTCGTGTAAGATGGCCGTTATCTCGGTATGCGACGATCATATGTTTTAAACAGGGGTATGCACTGTCCGCAAGTAAGTAGCCATCATCTACAAATCAAATTTTTTTTAATTAAGTGATTTCCATACACAGCATCTAATTAAGATCATGTAAAATCAATAATCGGGTAATTTTCAATCTCGAATTTCAAAAGTGTAATGCACGAGTAGCTTTTTTTACATTAAGTTCATACCTCCACAAAGTTCTTCCAAACTGTTAAATAATGGCGATTCTCGAAAAACTCTAGCGTCGTGGACAGATCCAGGGTAGCCAATGAATACGTCAATAAATTTCTTCTTATGATCCACTACGCCTTGTAATTGAATGGAGAAATACTGCTTGCGATTTATATAGGAATCTTTATCTTGCAGAGGCTTGTCAATTCTAATGTGTGATCCGTCAATTGAACCTGCAATTCATCATAGATGCATGCATCAAATTTAACTGTATATTAGATATTATAATCAGTACCACCTAGAAGTAATTAACTAAAGAGTACAAATATATATTCTTACCTATTATCCCAGGGAATCTTTTTTCATTTCGATAGTATTGTTTTGTTAACTCTTTTTCCTGTAGTGTAGGAAATCGAATAATATTTGGTGCCAATGACATCAAGAATCCAGTTAGTCTTGTTATGACTTTATGAAGTGTACTCAAAGTAATTCCAAACATGTCCGCTACATCACGATAGGAGGAACTTTCGTGTCCAACAAACCACAGGAAACATAGAATATGTTTCTCAGGTGTTAAGGGCTCATACCCTGCCGCACCTGTGAGAATTAGATTGGCATTATAATTCATATTCGCTTACATAATTCTATACCTAATGATACGTATCGTGCAATAAAATCACCAAGTACTTTAGCGTACTCTAATTTGATGAAAAACACCACCTATTTAATATAATGAAATAAGTATAAATACCGCGTAAAGATGTGAATATCTCTGATGCTGTAAAACGATTAATCAATTCGTAAGCCACAGGTCGTGTCAAACGGAAGTGCATGAGGAAATCACTTGCAATATAATTTCTTGATATGTGTTCTACGTAATTCATAATTTTAATGTGTTCTATCCTCTGTATTCCTGCGATAACTGGCTGTAGTACACGGACTGCGTCATAATCTGAAAAACAATTCCACGAAGTTAGGTTCAATAGTTGCTCAGTATCCAAATTGATCGCAAATATTCGTTCACTTCAATAATAATACGATAACCTACCATTATCCTCGATGTCGACAACTTGATGTGGGATAGGGTAAAACACTTCTTCATCGTCATCCGAAGAATCAACCATATTTAGCACAATTTGAACAATTCCTTCCATGATATTTGCGATAGATTTATTCCTTCCAACTGACTATAAATTCTAACTTTGCACAGAAATTACGTATGAACAACGTCGCAAGCGAAGCAAAGCGAAAGCAGGAGCGTCAAGAAGCGTCGTTTGATCCGTTCGGGTCGTTCATTTGGTTAGGTCAGGCTTGGCTGCAACTGGACGGCGCCATCTTGTACTTACACTTTTGGCGTTCGCGTTAACTCAACGTTAACTGGTGTACACTTTCTCATTTTCACGCAAGAGGCCCTACACTACATTTACACTACCTACACTCGAGTGTAAAAAGTGTAGCTTAGACGAACAAACCTATTACAGACTAGCGTGTAAACTACACTTAACACTTCCGCCGTTTACATGCTTGTTATGACTCACTCATGCTCATACTCTCACGCAAACGACAGAAATTTTCATTAGGTATTGGTTTTGTTAGGATGTCCGCCTTTTGAGCACTGGACGGTACATACAAAACTTGTATTACATTTCTTTCAATGAAATAAGAATTTTGAACTCTTTCCCGTGTTAAAGTATGTAGGCGTTTTCCATTTTTTACAGGAGGTTTAGATGCAAACCCTGATTGCTCTCTCATTTTTTTTGCAGAACGCACCATTCTCCGAGACACCTGAAATTCCCGTCTTATCATTTTTGTTGACCAATCAAGAGGAAGTGTCGTCGACACTTGAATTTTATCACACCTGGTGGTTTTTTGGTCGAAAGCAGTTTTAAAATGATTGATCAGATGTTGAGTGTGATTAATGCCGTCATTGGGAGAATCGTTTTCCTCTCTCAATTTACTAACAGCAGCTCTAACAACTTTCTTGCATTTAATCTCACTTGATATCCGTCCCAATTTTATTAATTATTAATAACTAGTAAATTCCCCGGTGAGCCAATCGTAGCTAGAGTGTCTGACTTTGTAGCCGTAGCCTGTTCGGCCTTAAACCCAGACCGTGGGCAGGCACGTCACAATATATTGAATAGTTCTTATGCTCGGTGCGCGATACATTCAGAGTTCGACTCAACCCGGGTAAACACTGCACGGTGGTGTGTGTGCGATGGATAGGCGCTGGCCGTCCAGCTGATCTCAGCTAATGATTACACAGCTCTACAAAAAAAGAGTTTTTTTTTGTTGCCCTGGATATCATCGCAAATTTTTACGTTTTCAAGTGCCCAGATTACGAATATATTCATGAAAGTTCTCAATGTGCTCGTATTTTCATGATTTTTGCATATCTTATATTTTGAACAATTATCGGTTTGTTAAAAATAAAATTTAATTTTCCAGTCATGATTAGGCTAAAATATAAAATATAAAATATATTTTCGACATTTTCTTCTTCATTTACTTCGATGTATCCTAATTTCTCAAAATATTACTGACATTATAGATATATCTGTTATTTTATTTCTCGTTTTTTGATTTTTGTAATGTAAAATGAAAATAAAGATTTAAAAAAAAATTAGAGCAAATCTAACAAAATCATCGATAGTTTCATGAATTGCGTGCATAAATGGACCCAAAATTATTTTCATATCTAGGACAACAAAACCACTGTAGACCAGTGTTATACTTTGCCCGAACATCGACAGTTTTAAAAAAGTCATCTTGCAGAATATACTCCGGATGAACTGGTACCGTTGGAAATGTCTTTACTCTTGGCCGGCATCCTTCGTCGTAGGACGATATTTCATTGAGACTTGGAGTGAGTTTCAACAATTGTCTGCACAAGTAACGGACAGTTACCGCGCATTGGACGAAATAGGTGTTATAAAGAGTGGGATTGGCCGGGAATACGGCGACGAGTGTTCCGGTTCGTAAACGGTATGTGTGCTGCGTTATTCCTTTTTTTGAAGAATCTCCAACCATGTTGAAGAAATTATTTGTTTCAGCTAACAATAAGGCATGACATTCCTGACTGAAGGGAGCACTATCGAAGATAGCTGTCAACAAAATCTGGTAGAGGCTATCAAAAGCACAAGTGTTCGATAGGGTTACCTTTTTACCTTTCAGATTTGTCGATTTCAGGACTAAACTGCTGCCATTTTTCAGAATTGGTACCTTCTTTATTTCGTCGTGCAACACGAACTCATTCGCGGGTGTAATTGGTGTTGAGAGACTGAGCCTTTGTTTCTTGGGTTAAGTAGATAAGCCTTGCCAATTTTATTCTCTTTCAGAGTCAATTATGTGCTCAACATTTTTTGCAGGAATCTTGGAGCACGCCCTACAAAGCCATTTTTGGCCATAGCCATCTTCTTCGCCTGGTACCGCCGTGGAGCATGAATCGATGCCATGAATCAGTGCTTCACATATAATGCAGGTGTGTGCTCCGGTAGGCAGACGATAGGCGCCTTGATCGTGTCTGTATTTATTGATGTTTCAATCAGATCTGGCGTTACAATATTCGTAGCATGTTCTTTTGCCCCAACGATTTTTGATTGACCATCAATATGATCCACGTGTGTTTTCAGGAACACTCCAGCTCTTATAGGCAATGTAAGGTTGGCCAGGAATCTCGATTTTATATTGCTAAATTCAGCTTCAACTGCTGCACTAGACGCGGGCATCCTTCCAAACCCGAATCGATCCCGGCAAACACCAGACCATAAAGATAGCCACTTGATGTCTCGCATTATGCGAGCAGCCAATTGTGGTGGGTAATATGCATTGGCACTGTCCCCTCTTCCATGACATGCCGCTGACACTTTATGGGATATCATTGTAGCCCAATCATACCATCGATTTATCCCATCTTCTAGGTCATCTAATCCACCAGCCTCATCATCGTTGGCAGTATTCCCGTCTCGGTTTTCGAGAGTGTTTTCGAATAAAAAGTCTTCCATTTTGCTCTTTTGTATCGAGCAAGATGACAGTTGCCCGTCCTCGAGATAGCCATTTGTCTCGCTTGTGGAGATAACTAATATTGCAAACAAAATCGCTCCTGCATCTCTCATATCACGCGTAAGTATAATTCTTCCCATACATGCCATGTAAAAGTTCTTCGTCATCGGATTGTTTGCGATTTTCAAGAAATTGGCATTTTTTTTTATGAAATGCGCAACATCGATGCGTATTAAGCAGGCGAGCATATCGGAGCTCGACTCATCATGGATCATACTATTGGCGTAATCATTGTTATACAGGGTGTCTGGAAATTCGCGCACTCGAAGCATACCGGCGGATCCCTTACGAAATAATAAGACGAAAGTTACCTATGCAAAAAAGTCCGCGGAGACTTAGTCCTTCCGTAAAAAGGACCTAATAACGAACCAATTAGCGTTCATCTATAGGAAAGACTGTCTAAAATCCACAAGAATCCGCACTCTGAAATTTTCATTGCGTGAACCGACTGTCTAATGTCAATCGCTCACCACACATTATTGTCTTGTTCTCCCTAGTAAGGCGGACGGCGATGCGGATTCGTGTGGATTTTAGACAGTCATTCCTATAGATGAACGCTCATTGGTTCGTTATTAAGTCCTTTTTACGGAAGAACTAAGTCCCCGCGGACTTTTTTGCATAGGTAACTTTCGTCTTATTATTTCGCAAGGGATCCGCCGGTATGCTTCGAGTGCGCGAATTTCCAGACACCCTGTATATTGTGACGTGGATTTTTCTTGACCCTCGGAGCTGGACCGGATAGCCAGCCTCCGAGGTCAATCCAGTCGACAATTGACCAAAAACTAAGATTTTAACAAAATGTTGGGCGCTAGGCGGATAACCGCCACTTTCAAAATTTAAACAAAATAAGAACTCAAAGTACTGGAGCGTCGGCTAGCTGCAGTACCGTGGAGAGGGGTCGGGATCAATTGAAGGATTAGTTGGGCGTTAAGTGACGACTCGAGTATTTAAATTTAATAATGAAAAATAGAATTTATTGAATAATAATAATAAGAAAAAAATGGAGTTAACAAATCGTGTACCCGGGGGTACTTCCCCTCGGGTATAAAACGGCGACAGATCGTGTAAAGGCGATCTGGTCACGTTGGATGAGTTTTACAATAATAAATAAACTAATAGCTTCCACGTAGGAGAGCAATACCAGGGAAAAATAAAGCAAAAAGGTTCAACTCGACAAATCTGCTCCTCGGGACAATTAACTAGCTAAAACACTAGTTACCTCCACGAGGAAATAAATTCACAAATAATTTAACAATCTTACTATTAATGAAAGGACCAGTCTTTGATTCGAAACAATGAATAGAATAACAAGATCGGGAGGCTCGCGGCCTAACTCAACAATAAAATAATAGTAATCACAGTCTACGACGTCACCAGCCGTTTAAGACGACTGGTTCGCCTCCGGGAGACGAAACCTCCCGTTTAACAGATTACTCGGATAAATTATCATTTACAATTCTCACTTAAACTAACTTGAACTAACTCTGCACCTAGCGTAATTAATAATGTAGACAATGATAAGGCAACTACAAAATTGTGACTCGAACGCGAAATAAATAATGGCCCTCGGCTAAGCCTCGAGCTTCGTCTCTCCCCGCAGGAGAAAAAGAGAGCGACACTGACCGACTATCTATCTCTGTCACACTCAGGTACGACGAGTATCGGACCCGGCTAACTCTAGATCATACAATAATTTACAATAAAATATCGACTTGAACTCTAAGTATTCTGCAGTGGGACATTGGTGACGGTCTACCCTTCGGAGATCGGCTTAATTCGATCCTCTAAAACTCTAAATAGCCTCGCGGCTGAACCAAGGCAAGATGGCAGACGGCCGTTGCCGAATTCGAATTAGTATGGGTAAGAATGGCTAACGCTTACCGTATTCCAGCCATCGGACGAAACGTCCCCTCTCCCCGTCGTAATCCATCCCCCTCAGGGTTCATAATCCCCCGTTAAAAGAAGACTGGCGGACTCACTCCCACACACACACTCTCGGCTCTGCTTTTATTTTCTTATCTACTACTACCCTACGGGGCTAGAACGCTAACAGAAAAAGATAATCGGCAAAAATTATGTAAAATCAACACCACACAAGTGGTCATAACGCTAGTCTAACGCAGAGTGACTAGACCGCATGGCGCCGGTACTGGGAGGCTATTCTCGAATGGATGACACCCGATTCGTATGCGCCCCCTCGTACACGACTCCGAGTCGCATACGCCACGTAACACGCGGCTATGAGTCGCATACGCTCCCGCCACACGCGGCTATCAGCCGTATACGATGTACTCGAATACGCGGCAGAGACGTATACGCTTTGAACGTCATATGAAAATCCAAACGAATGTCTTGCACTGTCGGTTGTCAATATCAACTTTTGTCTGCTCTAAATTGAATAAGAAGGACGAAAAAATTAAATAAATAAATCAAATCATTATCATAAGTTAATGCAGTGAATAATAATCGTGCTATAATAGTTGTGTGGTAAAATACCTACTTATTTATTTATTTATTTATCTATCAAATGAATTTTTTTCCGCACATATGGGATCATATGAATGCTGTAAGGGATGAAGCAGACCATCGGGCCGGTTATGCTCGTATCTTTCACCCACGATGGGATCCTTTTGAACTTCCAGAAGAAGATTTCGTGTCAATTTTTCGATTAAAGAAAGGAATGGTTGATGATTTGATAAATTTAGTGAGTGATCGTACCCCATTTCCCATCAGGGAATCAGCATTAGATCCAACCGTGAAGGTAGATTATATCATATGTACACTAGGAGTAGGAGGGTCTGAAATATGCTGATAATCATTCATTGATGAATCTGTGATTAATATCTACTTTATATCACATGCAGACTTTAACTGCCCTACGGTTCTTGGCGTCAGGTAGTTATCAGATGGACATCGGATTAAATTATCACATGGCAATAAGTCAACCTTCGGTCAGTAGATGTATTCACGCAGTAGTTGATATCCTCAATCATCAAGATATTTTCCATGAATGGGTACATTTTCCAACGAATTTACAGGAATTGGAAGAAGTTCGTTATAGGTAATTGTCGTTATGGAAGTGAAGGTTTTAGATTTTCATGATTTAGAATTCTTCAATTTCCACAGCTTCTATGAGAAATATAATATTCGTGGCGTCATTGGCTGCATAGACTGCACACACGTCGCTATAGTGCCACCAAAACACGAGATTGAGTATCTATACGTCAATCGGAAGGGTTACCATTCGATCAATGTGCAATTAGTGAGTATCCGATGTTCCAATACTTTTTATGGTTCTGTAACTGAGAACATAATTTGGTGGAACTACAGATTTGCGACGCCAACTACCGTATCCTTCATGCAAATGCAAGATTCCCAGGTAGATCCCATGACAGTTTCATATGGAACAACAGTCGCGTTCTTCCAGTAATGCGAAGATTACATGCTGCTGGGCACGAAGATTTTTTCCTAATTGGTACATATAAATTTCACTGACACAGTCAAATCAACTCTGTTTAGCTTTCAGACTCCACTGCAAAATTGTAGTCCAGCGTATTCCCAAATATTACACAGAAATTCAATTTTACAGGGGATTCCGGATATGGTTTGAGGCCCTGGCTTATGACACCGATTCTCGATGCAAATCCTGGATCACCTGAAGATCGATATACTCGTAGAATATCCCACATCAGGTCGATAATTGAACGCGTTAACGCAGTCCTTAAGATGCGTTTCAGGTGTGTTCTAAAACAACGAGTTCTGCATTACGAGCCTGCTTTTGCATCGAAAATAATCAACGCCTGTGTAATACTGCACAACATGTGCATTGCTAATAACCTTCCACCGCCAATGATGCCTCGAGAAGACGGAGAAGATATTGATTTTGGGATGCACAGACAATTTCCAGAGATTGTTGCCGAAAATGTTGTACGGAGAGTGAACCCTGAGCTAGCAAGGGGGCGGATCCGTCAGAGACAAATCATGCAGGCCTATTTTACGTGATTAATGATAAACATGAGTGTGAGAACATGAGAGATGGGACGTTTGAATGTAGAAATGACGACAATATATTGACTTTTGAAAATTGTTATTTTTATTGAATATTAACAGACTTAACCATAAAAATGATTTTTGAGGGTATTTCATTTTTTCAAACAAGCTCCAAAAACATCGTGAGAACCCATTGCATGACAAATACCCCTCAGGCATTCTTTTATAAATAATATAGGCTATAAATGGAAAGCATTAGCGACGACGCAATGCAGTTGCAATGGCTTCCAGTGCCGTAGTTTGACGTTCCTTTAAAGTGTTTATTCCTCTCATAATTTCCAGTTTCTCGTCATAATACCGTTTTTTATTCAACGTATGGGCCTTCATTATCGATATCATATCATCTGTTTGAATTATCGCCTGATCGAGTCGCTTGGACGAATTGGATCTATTAGTTATCTTTCCTGGTTTCGTTGTCAGTTTTATTTCACCTGGCTGTGAATCGTCAATAAAAGCGATTGGTGAAACAATTTTGGAATCTGTTTTGTTATTGTCTTCATGTTCAATTAGGGGGACAGAGGATATTATATCTTCAAATCCAGTCATTGGGTTTTGCCCCATTTCTTCGTTATTTTTATTTATTGTTACCCATGTATCATTTGCAACATCGTTTATGGCAGGAAAATCCTGAAATAACATCATCATTATTCTAGGACATCTCTAGATTATCGATACATAAGTTATCGTTAAATCAGCCAAGACGATGAGCCAGAATATTAAACACTCACAAAAGCTGTTTCAGACTCCTCAGTTCCATCAATTCCATCAATCATTATTGGGTCTATCGTCTGGAGGAGAGCTTCATCATCAGCATCAAGCTGCACTTGAGTAGGGGGACCCCCACCGGTTTGTCCCATAGAGCTTTTTCTTTTAGCTAACACACTTTTTGCTCTAGTTTTCCAATCTTGGTAACTCTATAAAGTTATTCAATTGCGGATAATGTTTTATTTCTTCTTGAATTATATACTAATATAATTATTACGTATCCGTTATTTTCATCATTTTTCGCAATTTCGGAGCATGCCCCCTCAAAATCTCTGCCTGAGCACCGAAATCAATGAAGCAAAATACGTCGCGCGATTCTATGTGCGAAAAGAAATTGCGAAAAATGATGAAAATAAGGGACACCCTAATAATTATATACCAATATCGTCGGAAGGAAAAAGCTAAAAGAAATTGACGTTCAACGTAACCTACCTTTCTCCACTGTTTCCAATTTTTTTCGGCTCCTTCCATGGCGTTTAAACTCAGAGTCAAAGATTCCCATAATCTTCTGGCATCCACTTTGGTGAATGTACTAGAAAAACGTCCTGTTTTTAGATCAGAATGTTTTTCAACAAATTCTAGAAGGACCTTCTTCTGTATAGGGCTCAGATTTTTGGAAGAATCGTTGGGTGTTGCTGAAGACTGCATTTCGCTCTAATTTGTTATGACTTGTTCGATAATTGATAACTATTCACTACCACCTCTTTTCATCACAAATATTCTGCAATCAAAACGAGGATAGATAATAATTTCAAACAGAAATACTCTGGGACCGCGTGGGACGGGGAGACTATTTTTTATTTTTTCTGATTTTTATGTTTTTTTATGATTTTTCATTTATTTCGATTTTTTTATATAAATTTTCCATCAGATTTTCTTTTTTCTGAAACAAACGCTTTGTTAATTGTGGTAATTCATTTTTTAATAATCATAATCATTTGTTATACAGATTTCTGCCGCAGAAAAAATAAAAAATAGTCTCCCCGTCCCACGCGGTCCCAGAGTATTTCTGTTTGAAATTATTATCTATCCTCGTTTTGATTGCAGAATATTTGTGATGAAAAGAGGTGGTAGTGAATAGTTATCAATTATCGAACAAGTCATAACAAATTAGAGCGAAATGCAGTCTTCAGCAACACCCAACGATTCTTCCAAAAATCTGAGCCCTATACAGAAGAAGGTCCTTCTAGAATTTGTTGAAAAACATTCTGATCTAAAAACAGGACGTTTTTCTAGTACATTCACCAAAGTGGATGCCAGAAGATTATGGGAATCTTTGACTCTGAGTTTAAACGCCATGGAAGGAGCCGAAAAAAATTGGAAACAGTGGAGAAAGGTAGGTTACGTTGAACGTCAATTTCTTTTAGCTTTTTCCTTCCGACGATATTGGTATATAATTATTAGGGTGTCCCTTATTTTCATCATTTTTCGCAATTTCTTTTCGCACATAGAATCGCGCGACGTATTTTGCTTCATTGATTTCGGTGCTCAGGCAGAGATTTTGAGGGGGCATGCTCCGAAATTGCGAAAAATGATGAAAATAACGGATACGTAATAATTATATTAGTATATAATTCAAGAAGAAATAAAACATTATCCGCAATTGAATAACTTTATAGAGTTACCAAGATTGGAAAACTAGAGCAAAAAGTGTGTTAGCTAAAAGAAAAAGCTCTATGGGACAAACCGGTGGGGGTCCCCCTACTCAAGTGCAGCTTGATGCTGATGATGAAGCTCTCCTCCAGACGATAGACCCAATAATGATTGATGGAATTGATGGAACTGAGGAGTCTGAAACAGCTTTTGTGAGTGTTTAATATTCTGGCTCATCGTCTTGGCTGATTTAACGATAACTTATGTATCGATAATCTAGAGATGTCCTAGAATAATGATGATGTTATTTCAGGATTTTCCTGCCATAAACGATGTTGCAAATGATACATGGGTAACAATAAATAAAAATAACGAAGAAATGAGGCAAAACCCAATGACTGGATTTGAAGATATAATATCCTCTGTCCCCCTAATTGAACATGAAGACAATAACAAAACAGATTCCAAAATTGTTTCACCAATCGCTTTTATTGACGATTCACAGCCAGGTGAAATAAAACTGACAACGAAACCAGGAAAGATAACTAATAGATCCAATTCGTCCAAGCGACTCGATCAGGCGATAATTCAAACGGATGATATGATATCGATAATGAAGGCCCATACGTTGAATAAAAAACGGTATTATGACGAGAAACTGGAAATTATGAGAGGAATAAACACTTTGAAGGAACGTCAAACTACGGCACTGGAAGCCATTGCAACTGCATTGCGTCGTCGCTAATGCTTTCCATTTATAGCCTATATTATTTATAAAAGAATGCCTGAGGGGTATTTGTCATGCAATGGGTTCTCACGATGTTTTTGGAGCTTGTTTGAAAAAATGAAATACCCTCAAAAATCATTTTTATGTTTCAGTCTGTTAATATTCAATAAAAATAACAATTTTCAAAAGTCAATATATTGTCGTCATTTCTACATTCAAACGTCCCATCTCTCATGTTCTCACACTCATGTTTATCATTAATCACGTAAAATAGGCCTGCATGATTTGTCGCTGACGGATCCGCCCCCTTGCTAGCTCAGGGTTCACTCTCCGTACAACATTTTCGGCAAAAAAAGGCTCGTAATGCAGAACTCGTTATTTTAAAACACACTAAATTTATCAAATCATCAACCATTCCTTTCTTTAATCGAAAAATTGACACGAAATCTTCTTCTGGAAGTTCAAAAGGATCCCATCGTGGGTGAAAGATACGAGCATAACCGGCCCGATGGTCTGCTTCATCCCTTACAGCATTCATATGATCCCATATGTGCAGAAAAGAATTCATTCGATAGATTAGCACGATTATTATTCACTGCATTAACTTATGATAATGATTTGATTTATTTATTTAATTTTTTCGTCCTTCTTATTCAATTTAGAGCAGACAAAAGTTGATATTGATAACCGACAGTGCAAGACATTCGTTTGAATTTTCATATGACGTTCAAAGCGTATACGTCTCTGCCGCGTATTCGAGTACATCGTATACGGCTGATAGCCGCGTGTGGCGGGAGCGTATGCGACTCATAGCCGCGTGTTACGTGGCGTATGCGACTCGGAGTCGTGTACGAGGGGCCGCATACGAATCGGGTGTCATCCATTCGAGAATAGCCTCCCTGAGCGCCCTCATTATGCGCTAAAATATTGATTTTTGGTATCGAGCGCACGATCCTTAAATATGGCGACCTGTTGTTGCTACGCGCGAAATTCGAAGTTCACCACGGTGTTTGGAGCTCGTTAATCACAGGAGCACGGGTTTCAGGCTCTCCTTGGTGGCGGGAATCTCTTCCACCATCGATATCCCGCGTTGTAGAATGCCCTCGGCACTCCCGCGCGTCCTCTCTTTTTCATTGTTGGAGGTAGCCCGGGCGGTACTACCCTCCACAGCTCCTGGTGGTGTTCGTCGAAGAGGATCCATACCCCCGATTTCAAGTCTCATGCGTCCGTCGCGTTGCGTATCAGTCTGAGTAGCAAGCCTTCGGATAGGCCTCTTCTCCCACATGTCAGAGAAAAGTCGTCAAGCAAACAAAAGAATGAATAATATGATCCATAGTTTTTAGTCGGTCACGGTCGCCTCTCGGAATGACTATCGGGCCTCGGGGTCACTCTACTGATTTACTCTTAATCACACATTCCGCTAAGGTCGTTCAAGGTGTAAGGAGCCTGTAGTAACATGTAATGTTACAATATATGATCAACAGGTACAGAAGAAATGGGCCAGCATTTGTCCGCGTACTCGTCGATTGATGAGCAATTGGTAAAGGCTCTTATCGCAGCTGTTAGGAGAGCCTTCGAAGAATCACATACCACTTCTTTGGGTAACGGGGCTCCAGCTTTGGTCCATTCGATAAGCCAGTACATTATTGAATTGGTCGTCTGTGACTCGCTCAACATTTTTGTAATGGGAAATTTTTTACCTTCACTTGAATTAACCACACACGTATATAAAAAAAATATGTTTTGATTTGCTTTTATCAGGCCTTGCGATTTTATGAACGATGCTACCAGTTGTATCAATCGCTACAGAAAGTATTTCAGAAGTAGCATACTGCCTTCACACATTTCTTTGCAGATTCGACCAGTAATGGACATAAAACGGGTTTAGGCCAAGATTGTGCTCTCTAAATTTTCTGGAGTGAATGATTCACTCCAATAATGTAGTGAGTAGTCAGTTCACTCTATTTGGAGTGATTATTCACTCCTTTGGGAAGAAAATGTTCACTTTAACGCAAAGAGTGAATAATTTCACTCTGAAGTATGGAGTGGTACATTTTTCGCTCTGACTGTCACTCTATAAAGAGTGATATCGCGCGCGTTTGTCCGTGCAAGTGGTAACTATAGGCAACCGAGCTTGTACCACGCATGCTCGCCGCATAAACAACGAGCACATGTGTTTTGTGATGCTTCAAGAATAATTGAAAATGTCTTCGCAATTAATCAACTTACCAGAAGTAAGTATTCCTGATATTCATATGCATATAATATGGCATTCCATATCAACTCGACCAATGATATTATCCCTCACCATTTTCGATCTGCTTCACGATTTTTCATACGACTCTATGATCTCGAAAAAGCACTGCTGAATTTTTTCAGATTTTTCACACCAACCGTTAATTTTCAATGATTATTCAAACCCATCTGAAAATTGGCATTTGTAACAAATCTCAAAAAATTCTCCACAATCTTATTTTTCATTCCGATCGTTTTGACACCCCTCCCATGGTGGGATGATTTTTCATTCTATTTTTTTCAGCACTTTTAAAATTTGTATTTATAGGACACATTGAACAGTCCGAGTGCCTTAGCTGAATTTCTATTGAACAAAGGTATCTGTAATGATGCAGTTGACATTCTGAAGGGTGAGTTAAGGCGTCTTCTCACTTTAGGCACCTCGAAAATAGGCTATTTTCGCGATTTTTTTTCGAGGATTTTTGCAAAAAATTATGGGATAAAATGGATCCTATGTAATAAACACATCTTTCAAGTACAAGAAAAAATTTATTTTTTATTTTTTTGAACAATTATTATAATAAAACAGTAGCATCGAAAAACCCGTGTAGAAATGTTATGTTCGTGGCTTGTTGATGGTATCTCCGAGACAGGTCATCTGAAACAAAAAAATAAAACAGTTTTAGATTCAGTATGTCAGTGGCTATAGCGCATATCATCAGATTTTTGATATTCGCGAAAATAACAAAATGGCGCACGTTTTTCGAAAAAGTAAAAAAAAAACGCGTTTTTTTGCAGTTTTTTGTAAAAAAAAAAATACTTAAAATCAAAATTTCAAAAATCTGATGATATGCGCTATAGCCATAACTCTGAAGAATATGTCATTCAAATTTCATGACAATCGGCCGGATAGTTTCCGAAATTTCATCAACAAGGCACTGAAAAACCTTGTTTTGAGATAAACGCGTTTAAAGTTTTGGTTGCAGAAAAATCATGAAAAAACCTTACCTCGGGTTAATCAGCGATGCCTGCTCCATACAATGGACCTTCCGATTCTTCGTAGAAGTTGTGCTCGTCCAAAATAGCTAAGCAAGGGGTACTACATTAACAAAAGAACACGACTATTCAATTGTATAGAGTCAGGTATACAGGGACCGTCCGAGCGGCGTCAAAGGGATCAGCCGGGTGCTCTCAGGTAGTCACCTGACGGTCGCCCAAAAATGTAGTTAGACTCGTCCGATCTTTATGAAATTTTGATATAACATTTTTGATGATATGTACTTTCAAAATTAAAAAAAAAAAAAAAATCGATTTTTTTTAATTTTCAAAGTGAGAAGACGCCTTAAATATTGCTTTATCGGTAGTAAGTCCGAATCATCCCAACATCTTGGTAACTCCAAGATTGCGTGATGATTAATTATATCACTCAATTATCTGACTATGCAAATCTTTTACTTCTAAATATTTTTATTCATTGAGCTTATTTGATATGTGTAATGATACCGTTTTTTTAACACATCTTTATTTTACATGAGATTATTCCAATATAAATATATGAAATTATTTCAGGTGTCTGAAAAACTTTGCGTGAATCCATTGATAGCCTTATCAACTTTCGTGATTGTGTGGTTGAATTTCTTAACCTTATCAACTTCTATCACTAACTTTCCATTCTCCCATCAGTAATTATGGATGAACTGATTTGTTTCAAATGTCACAAAGTTCTACGTGGCATTGTCAATTTTTCTGCACATTTTCGCCACCACCATGCTATTATGCTTACAAAACCACAATCATCAGGCTTTTTTTGCAAGCAAGAAAATTGCAACAAACATTTTCTCGCATTCAAATCTTTAATTCGTCATATCAGAAAATGGCATCTTGTACAAATGCCTTCGTCTCCATCTCTTGGTTCAAGTGAAAACACAGAAAACATTGCAAATTCAGATACAGCTTTCAATACAGATTTTTCAACTGAAGAGGTTCCAATTGACGTAGATTTGTCGGAAAATGAAATGGAAAATGATGTTGCCGATAAAGACTCTGCAAATCATGACTTAAATTCCAGTGCATCTAGAATGATAGCTAACTTGAGAGCATCATCTTGTTTTACTGGCGCACTTTTATCTAGAGTTATCAATACAACCGAATTTTTGCTCTCCGATATTACTGATTTCTTGAAAGATGAAATAACTAATTTTTGTAAATCTAAAGACTTAGATATCAAATCTTCCGATGTTCAATCGTTATTAGATAAAGTCGAGTTCAGTCATTTATTCAAAAATCTGAATAGTTTACAAGGTCAAATTAATTCGTTGAAACAAAATTATCATTATATAGAAGAAGTCGAAATACCTTTGGGATTCAGAGTAGATCAAAGGTTGAATGTACAGACTCAGAAGTGGGAACAAAAACAAGTATACGAAACCGCTCAATACGTACCGATCATTGAGACGCTAAAATTGGTTATGGCTCATGATGATGTCCATAAATATGTCGATTCAGAAACCTATGCTCCAGCAGACTGGCTATATAACTTTAGAGATGGTTCTTGTTTCAAGTCTCACGAGTTTTTCCAAAAGTATCCAAATGCACTACGGATCCAATTATATTATGATGATGCTGTAGTGAATAATCCACTCGGTTCGAAGGTTCACCCTCATAAACTTGGGGCATTTTATTTCGTCATCCAAAATCTACCGCAATATCTAAATTCATTCTTAGGCGGCGTACATGTGCTTTCCTTGTGTCATACAGCTGATATTGAAAAGTATGGGATGAAAGCAGTGCTAGCCCCGTTTTTACGAGATCTAAGGGAATTGGAAAGCGATAATGGTGTATCGGTGATACAGAATGGCAAGCAGTGGACACTCCGTGCATCACTTGCTGCTGTATGTGCTGATGGACTAGCCGCACACCAACTATTTGGACTTCTCAGTCCGGCAGCTTCTCGCTTTTGTAGATGGTGCATGATTACCCGGAATGATTTTCAAAATGGGACGAATTTACCTCCAATTCCATGAACGGAACAATTATATGAAGAACAAGTCAGGAGTATAGCGGAGAAGCAAACTCTGAAAGATATTCAAAATACGAGGAAAGAGTCTGGAATTTATGAAAATAGCCCGTTGCATTCTTCTCGTTACTTCCATTGCATGAAAAACGGTGTATTTGATCCAATGCACGACATTCTTGGAGGAGTTGCGCCGATGGAAATAAAATTAGTTCTTCATCATTTCATTACTTGCGAGGAATATGATATGACCTTAGATACGTTTAATAATAGAATTCACTTATTTCAATACGGTTTGCCGGACGTCAAAAATAAACCTTCTTCTAATTTTTCAATAACATCTCTTCAGAATTTAAAGGATCATAAGATTTCTCAAACCGCTGCACAAACCTGGTGTTTGATGAGAATTTTCCCGTTTATTGTTTCTGACAAGGTTTCAGAAGACGACGAGTATTTGGCTCTAATTTTATTATTAAATAGAATTATACAAATCGTATTTGCACCGAAGCTACGATTATCTATATTACCGTACCTGTCAGAACTGATTAGTGACCATGAAAACCTTTTCAGAAAATTATTCCCAAATATCAATCCAATCAATAAACATCATCATTTGAGTCATTATTGTGAGTGTATTCGGATGTCCGGTCCATTGAGATGGTTGAGCTGTTTTCGATTTGAAGCAAAACATGGCTTATTCAAAAAGCATGGTAGCATTTGCTGCAACTATAAAAACCTTCCAAAAACATTGATAACTGTGAGCCAAGTTTCACAATGTTCAATATGGGGAACGGGTGAAGCTCCAAGAAATAAATTAGATTATGCAAGAGGGGAAAACTTGAAAGTCATTGATACTCTTAGCAGAATGGAACTTAATAAAATAGGTTTAAAGGATGATGATTGTGTCTTGAAAGTTGTTAAAGTTATAGCTTATGGTATGGAATACCGTCGAGGATTATTTGTGGTCATTGATAGTGGTGCTGGAACAAGCGATGGAGATATAACATTTGGCTGTATCACAGAAATACTCATTTTGGACAAAGAACGAGTCTTTCTGTGGTGTCAAGAATGGCACCCCTTATGGTTACAGGAATCACTGAATGCTTACTGTGTAGGCCAAGGTTCACTTTATAGACTGATTGAGACTGATGATTTGTGTGATCTCAAACCAGTATCATCATGGCTGGATTATAAAACCAATTTCTCTTACATTGCTCTTCGACACATGATTTTTTGAACAAATGGATATCATATTGTTTGTAAATGTATTCAGCATTTTTTTTTATTTTGTATGTTTTTTCATATACTAGTACCCATCAGCATCATTTATATTCAAAATGAATTTTCATTATCAATTGCTTATGCTATTCTATTCACTTTGGTCCCCATTCCTCTATTCCATCAAAGATGAAGGCGTTGATGGGCAGGCATTTGCATCGATAACCGAAACAGACCTCAAAGACCTGCAAATAAAGACTGGTCCGAGAAAGAGAATCCTAAGCTTAATAAAAATGGCTAATCAGCTGGTAAATGTCCAAGATCGATAGACATCTAAATTGCCTTGTACTTACTAATACTTCACAAATAGTTACTCTAAAAAAAAAAATTCTAATGTTCAGGATTGCATTGTGATCACTAATGTGTCTGATCAAGTGAATGAACGGGTGAATAACGAAATTCATGAATCCAATACAAAAGTTGGTAAGGTTGCAGCTGATTCTTTGATAGAAGCTGCAGATATTGCATTGCCAAGTACATCCACACACGGAATAGAAAAAAGTTTCAAGCAGGTGAATAGAAATTTCACGCTTCGGTGACGAATTTCTTGGAATCCTATTCCCCTAACCGCCCTCATAGTCGCTTATCGAGAGGTAGTACTGTACTATATTGTAACTTATGATTTCGAACAGGTTAAATTTAATATAAGAACATGGGTTTCCGAAAACGATGAAAAACAAATGAGAAAACCTTCTCTCGTAAGCATCCTCGATTCTGGAGTTGTTCAACCGAATGAGCGGCACGAACTAATTAGGATAGTATGTGCAGGGATAGCCAAATTCAATGATAACTTGTGAGTTGTAATCTTTATAGTATATTGCTGTGTACAAATATAATTATTGATAGAAAATTATCACACGGATGTGAACTTCAGTGATATAGACATAATTATTCGAAGTGCTTCATGTTCCATTTAAGATATTCATCTGGTGAATTGAAAACGCAATTGGCCCGAGCAATCATTGATAGTTTTCCTAAACTACGTTCAACGCAATCTGCTGAAGGCTATGTAAGTAATATAGTTTTTAGCAATGATATTCAATGAGAAAATGTAAATTTATTTAAAATAGTGTTGTTAAAATATTCAGGAGCATTTTTATGATCGAAAGACGAACACCGGGTTCATAGAGTTCCGTTTAAAGACCATGAGAGTTAAATTGAGTCCCTCGAAAAAAAGAAGAGCAGCGTCAGTGCATGAAAATATTCGAAAAAAGAATATGCTCAGCAAGGAAATGGATGGACAGCTACTTGATGATGAACTGTTTATGTTCAAGGCAAATATGCATTCAAAAAATACTTAAAAATACAATTATTTTCTGTTTTTTTTTTTGTACTGATTCCATAACTGTGCATCATCATTTTGGCATCTAACACTCCCTTAATTTGCTTTATATAGATTTCAGAACTCGTATACAAAATGCCTAATGAGTCAAATAAAAAAGATATCATAAGGTTAACTGATGAAACAAGGCCTAATAGGCAGAAAGAACTGAAAAACACTGACAATATCAAACAAATAACACTGGCAAACATTTTTAGAACTTATCCAAGGTTTAAAGACTATTATGGAGAATTGGTAATTTGTAATAAATAAAAGACATATTCTCACAGATTTTAAATTGTGAAACCTTATGTCATCAATCAATCTTGCAGATACACAGAGAGTTCATCGCACTATTTCCAGATAACGATATTTTTGTAGGAAAATTTGTTTCCTTCTATGTACCGAGGATTTTGAAATTGTGCTCTTTATCAAAACCCCACCTATTACATGAAGTTGACGACCTTGAAGATGGTGAAAATTTAAAAAATGTATTATTCATTCATGATTTTGAAGCTCATCAAATATTTACAATTATTTGTTTCCCACTCCTATACAGATAACTTGAAAGCTCTAGCGTTATTACCAGAGCTTCTACCGAGTCCGAATTACATAAAAAGAAAGACTGTAAGCATTGAAGTTTTTAGTTACGGAATATGAAATAACGAATCATCCATAATCAGTTGCATAAACATGTGAAAGCGATGAATAATAATGATCACTTTTTTCCATAGGCAAAAGGCCAATCAAAATCTGATGCAGGTAAAGTAAAAGCCAAGTCAATAGAGCCGTGTTCTTTGTCAGCTAAAAAGATACCGAATATGAATTTACTTCAATATATTCATGTGAGTAAATAAATTCGGAAACATACCTGGATCTCACGAAATTTAACTATCATAGACGATGTTATCATACACGTTTCACATGTATGTTGATTCATATTCCATTTTGCAGTCATCAGAAGATTTATTTGCACAGAAGCCCCAGAGCAGTGCAAAGTCAGTAATTAAAAATTCAAAGAATGTGCAACCATTACTCGTATGCAATATGAGCGGACGAGAGCGCAAAGGAAACTTTTACATAAAAGCTGACGGAAACTTGATTGCAGTTGGCGACAATGCCATAACAGCGATGGATATTTTGTTAAAGATGCATTATTGTTTTGATATTGAATTCGCATTCGACCTCACAAATTTTTATGACTTTATAACTGGCTGCATTATGAATCTTGGTAAGCCAAGAGCGTGCTGTGTTGCACTACATGCGACAATGACTAACATGGCACTAGATTCCTACAGCAATAAAGACGAGATGAGGGATGACAATGATGATGATACACGTACAAGCAGGTATGCGTGTATAAGTGTTTGAACCTAAAATTTACAACTACGGAAATATGTTAATCAAAAATCTTATTTCACAGCTGCGGCGAAAGTAACGAATAATCCGACAACAAATCGCTGCCATATAATATATATATTTCATAAAGATATAATATTATTAATTTCATAAGGTATATATACATAATATGTTTTGTTTTTCAGTATAGTCTATCCGTAGGTTATGATATATTGTACTGCATATCTTTACGTATTTCATTTATCCTGAGAATTACATTATTCTGTTTCACAAATGATGCCTCTTTATAATTTGAAAAAATCAGTAATTTCCAAGTTTGATATACATTAGTTGCCTTTAATACATTTAGTTCTGACATTCGGTACTTATTGCATACAGATCGGATTGGAGTAAAAAAACAACTAGCATAAATATTATTGCTACAACCCAATTAGTTGGCTATTAGTATCGAATGTCAGAACTAAATTTATTGAATACAGCCTATAGATGTATCACTCCTTTTCGAGTGAAACAATGAACTCTTTCACCTGGAGTGGAAATATTCACTCCAATTACGATTGAAAATTGAGCGCTTTTATGAGTGATTTTTCACTCTAAGAGAGGGAGATATCACTCTAATTTGAAGAGTGAAAATTTCACTCTTTATAAAAGTGGATATTCACTCCAGTTGGACTGGTGCTGTTTTCACACTAGCTTAGAGTGAGAATCGACTCTTTTAGAGTGATATTTCACTCCAAGAAATTTAGAGAGTGAACCACTTATTTCATAGAGCTCAACTGCGCGAGTAAAATGGAGGTCACCGGATTTCTGTGCAAGGTAAGCGGTGTCTAGTAATGCTTTTGCTTTTCGTAACGCGTATGCTGTGTATAAATGTGGAGGCTCCGGATCATTTGGTGACATCAATCGTCGCGCTTCTGCCGCACGATGGACCTCGGCTGTTTTATTTGTCTCGTACAAGAGTTCACCAACTTCCATTCTAATTGGATTTCTCAGCTATCGCTTACCACATGTACCAGAATCACGGGTAATTACATATTTCATAGTGTTTTCATCAGCCTTGAAATCGAGACGATCTATGGACCCTCGAATAACTGATCCGCAGTGGCATTTTCCAAAGATTTCTACTTTTTTATTGTAGATTTTGTTTCGTTTGAATTGGTATCCACATTTCTTTTCACAGGTGTTCCAGAGTTTCTGTGTTACAGCCTCCTGCCACTTTCCTGGCTGTAGCACTGTAAATTCGCGAAACGGAATTTGTGGTCTGTGATCTTCTGACTTACCATATTGTTTTATAACAATTAATTCGTCGAGTTCCGCTTTATCAAATGTAATTTCGATTCTTTTTTCGTCGTTGTCATTATCCAAGGATCCAACAGAAGAGTCTAACTCGGAGTACACCGTATCGGATTTAATTTGAGGACCTGATTCCTTGGTGCTGTTCAACTCCGTAAAAGGATTGAGAAGGTCTCTCACTTGATAGCGATTGTTCACTACGAAACTAAATAAAGCGCTTGGCGTCAGTGCGTTGTTAAGTTCATTTGAAAGCACTTTCCACACCTTATCCTTCTTGGAAACAATTTTCCCGCCTTCTATAATTACTTCGAGCTTGTGCGCTATTACGGCCGCGACCACTGCGTGTTTATCACAAGTCGGTGGCCTTCTACGTTTCATTGTCATTGCGGTTGAAATATGATTATTGTTCACTTAATACTATTTATTAGACACTATCGAAACTGAGAGATCATAAAAGCAATGAGCAAAAACTGATTTTCTGTAAGGGACACACCCTATGAAATTCTGAAATTGTAGAGGCGTATATCATGAGGCTAAAACTAGCGGCCAACTTTGCGGCCACAACAGAAGATCTAGGGACGAATACGGCACGGGGCCCCGGGCATATATTTTTTGACTGTGGAGGACTGATTCACGATTCACATGACGTCTTCCATGAAAATTATTGTACCTTAACGATACTATAATAAGTTATATTTTTACTTTTTAACAATCAATATTTGTTTCTCGAAAAAATGATATAGGTCGTAGGTACCTCTAGGACAAGAACACGAAACGCATTCGTGGAAAATTATAAAAAAAATTACAGTGAGGTCGCATTTTTCGAACTGAACACGAATCTATTCGCAATTAAGCGTATCGTGGTTCCATTTGTTATTAACAAATTTATTGACAATCAGCGGCCGTAAAGAGTTGAGACGAGCCGCATTCGCAAAAAATTATAAAAAAATTACAGTGAGGTCGCATTCTTCGAACTGAACACGAATCTATTCGCAATTTAGCGTATCGTGATTCCATTTGTTATTAACTGATTTATTAACAATCAGCGGCCGTGAAGAGTTGAGACGAAAAGCATTCGCGAAAAATTATGAAAAAATTACAGTGAGGTCGCATGTTCCGAACTGAACACGAATCTATTCGCAATTTAGCGTATCGTGGTTGCATTTGTTAGTAATAAATTTATTGGAGATAATAACTTTCGAAGTATTATAGTGAATCGAATAAAATGACAAAGCTGAATAATGTTCGCTCAAGTCAACTTTATATAATAAGCCTGATATCAGCGTTACCCAAGACCAATGACGGGGACGATGCAGGCTCTGGCCTCTTGTCGTTTTTTCTTTTATTTATTTTTTTTTATATATTGAGCAAAAAATTCTCTGTTTAATGTTCTAAATTTTTTTTTTTTCTTTCTCTATTTTTTATATATCAGGAATTTTTTTCGTCCCGTTTTATATTTTTTTTTTTTTGTTATGTTCAAAAATTCATTCTTTTACTCTGTAACGTGGCCAAACCGCGACCCACATGAACATTAGGATCACATGGTGAATAACCCAGGCCGCCTGTCAATGGCGCGCGCCATCTGCCATCAGCGCGGTCAACTATAAAAGACGCCATCTACCACGGCGCAGTAAACTATCGCCTATCGCCATTTTTCCTAAGATTTCTCGCTAACAAAGTAAGCATTCGATTTAAGGAGTTTCGAGACCAAACACATAATATTACCAAAAATTTGAAATTTCGTATATCGTTCAATAAACATGTTATAAGTGTTGTGTTAAAATTTCAAACCGATCCTCTGTACGGTTAATGAGAAATTAATTATGAAAGTCACTTGTTTTTACATGCTGGTATATGGAGGAGTAATGAATAATGTTGATTTTAATTCAATAAGTGCATCTTAAAATGTTAAGATGTGTCTAGAAAACTTTTATTCATATTCTTTAAACCTTAGACTTGATGATTTGATAATAATTAATAACTTTCTCTGTACGATTATTTTTTTATTTAATTTGTAATGTGCAGGAAAATAACAAATGTAAGCTAAAACTCGTAAACTTGACAACGTCGCTAACGTATTGAGTGGCGCGCAGTTATAATGAAATTCAAAATTTTAAGGTTAATGTCTTACATGTAAGACATATATGGGTGATTCCAAGATATTGGGTCTTTTGGTGTCTTTTGGAAAAAAAATAGAAAAGACGGAAAAATATGATCTTTTAGAATGATGATAATCATAACGTAGAGTGTGTTCTATATGGTACACTGAATTTCAAATATGAAATGTTCTCAGAATTCAAGAAATTTGAGTTCAAACACCAAAATTGTCTCTCCCCTGGCATGTCCCTCCGACAAATTTGTTAATTCCGGTAGCAATATTTGGTGACTATTCCAATAAATTACAATAAACAATGGACTTTCTTATAGCTGCATCAACGTATAATGTTATTTCAGTATTAAATTCATTTTATATTATTATTTTTCAAAATATTCCATATTCCGTTTTGTCCTGCACTTCTGACGTCTCCTCCCCTGGCATTTTTCTGGCCGTTATTTTGAACAAATAAAATCAGCTTGCCTATTCACACTTTGTCTGCATCGTAAGAGTTTGGCACAAAGTTGTCGTGTTGTGACGGGTGAGCGCCCTCGCGCCTCCGTTTTTCAGTTAGCGCGGAGAAACCGCCGCGTTCGGGTCAGTGTTGGAGTGATCCCCGTATCTACCCTGGTAAGTCGTACGTCGCAATCAGTTATCTATTTATTTCAATTCTAGGCATCATGTATTCTAATATGTGCACTAGTCACCCTGTTTAAATTTAGAATCTAAAAAATAATTTGTTTCTATACTATTAACGATTTACCGCTGAAACATCTCTCCCCTGGCATATCTCCCCTGGCATGACAATATGCCAGGGGAGATACAAAATGACCAGGGGAGATACGTATACAGTACATTAGTGATTATAGACGACGATTTAGAACATACTACCTCCAGTTTTCTTGTTTACGTGATATGGACGAATACTATAACCGGTATTATTGACATTCTTACTGATATTATTGCAGAAAATGGCAAACCGAAAAAAATTGACACGGGAAGAACGTCTAGAAAAGAAACGACAGGCCGAAAGATTACGATATCAGCGCATAAAAAATGACGCGCAAAAATACGCGGAGCAAAAACAAAAGGAAAAACAGAAATACATACGAAAAAAGGAAAAAGGAATTATAAAGACTGCAAACGACATGACACCCAGAGAGCGACGTAAGGCGAGAAAGATTTGGAGGGAAAAAGCTGTGAAACGAAGAAGGCGCTTAGTACTCCAAAACATTTCTCAGGCACACTTAACACCACCGAGCTCTGACAATGAAGCACCGAGAAATCTTGACGGAAGAGCGATAGCGGCTAAAAAAAAATCGGAACGGGTCAGAAGATCGAAAAACAATATCATTAAGAAGCAGGATCGAAAAATCGCTCAACTACAAACTAAAGTTGAGCGATACCGAAAGAGGCTACAAAGATTGAAGAAGACACCAGCAGCACTTACACCAAATTCGAAGGTAGACAAATTGATTGCTTCTCCCACTTCGAGACAGACGATAAAGAAAAAATTATTGTTTGAAGAGGTATTGAAACAGCAATTGAAGAGCAACTTTTCGACATTAGGAACGGACAAAGAGAAGAAAATTTTCAGACGAGTCATCAGTGGACGATTAGTTAAAAAGTACGGAATTTTGCAGGAGGAGAGAGACATAAGACCTCTGAGGAAGAGAATAACCAAACTGCGATTGACAGATCAGAAACGTCAAATTAGGAAAGACAAATTATGCTTAAAACTACAGAGACAAGTGACAACGTTTTTCGAAGACGACTCCAACAGTCGTGTCTGTCCGGGTAAGAAGGATTTCGTGAAAAGAAAAGGTGTACGGAAAACGAAGCGCGTGCTACTAGATACACTATCTAATCTGCATAAAAAATTCAAGGAGAGAGAGCACGTTCTGATATCTTATTCGGCTTTTTGTAATTTGAGACCGTTTTGGGTGACTTTCCCACGCTGCGATAAACGAGATACATGCCTCTGCATAGCTCATGCGAATATTGACCTAATACTGGCTGGTTGATCGCAAGCGAAGATTATATCTGTTAGGAATCATCAAGGCCTACTGGAGGAAATCTGCTGTGATCGGTACAACGAGAAGTGCCTTTCCCGCGAATGTCAGAACTGTCGAAACAAGGGGCTTCAATACAACGAATTTGACAACTCTGTTCCCATAATGTACAAAAAATGGCTAAGTGCGACAGAAGAAATAACCGATCCGAAAACTAAAAAACTCCGTAAAGTGACGAAGTATACTAAAAAGATATTCCAGAGTTCTCCTCGTGAGGTCATCAATCAGTTCGAATCTGATTTGAAAACTTTTTTGCAGCATGAGTTGAACATCTGGCATCAATATCAAACTATGAAGGCACTTAAAGCAGCACTCACGGAAAAAGACTGTCTCATACACATGGACTTCAGTGAAAATTATCAAAGTAAATTTTCAGAAGAAATCCAATCATATCATTTCGGAGGCTCGCGTCTGCAAATAAGCCTTCACACGGTTGTAGTCTATACCAGAGATGCAACAGAAAAGTCCGGAGTGAAAACTGATTGTTACTGTACAATGGCTAAAAACTTAGCACATTCTCCTGCAGCGATTTGGGCACATTTGAAGCCCATACTTACGGAATTGCCTGCTAGTGTCCAAAACCTGCACTTTTTGAGTGACGGACCCGTTACTCAATATCGAAACAAAACAATGTTTCACCTGCTGGCAACTACTTTGAAAGACTTCTTTCCGAACCTGGTTGAGTTCAGCTGGAATTACCATGAAGCGGGACATGGTAAGGGTGCTCCTGATGGCGTTGGAGGAGTAGTGAAGAGAACAGCGGATGAACTTGTGGCTAGAGGTACAGATATAACTTCATTAAATGATTTAGCGAGTTCCATCGAAAAAAGCTGCCCCAACATTAAAGTTGTCATCATCTCCGACTCTGAAATCTCAGAAAAAGAAGCCTTGGTTCGCGGAACGGAGAAAAATGTTAAAACTTTTGCTGGCACTTTGAAAGTACACCAGGTTGTTGGAAGTATTTTTTCACCCAACAGATTGACAATGAAGACACTGAGCTGCTTCTGCAAGTTGAATTGCAGTCATTATAGTATTGGAACTCTTACATGTACCCCTAGTAGAACCGATACTCATCTTCATGTGCAAGATGTATACGAATCAGAATCTGAGTCCGGAATCGTACCACAACCCTCTACATCTCATAATGAGTATGAATCAGAATCTGAGTCCAAAATCGTACCACAACCCTCTACATCTCGTAATGAGAGACAACTACAAAACGGTGACTTCCTTTTAGTCAAGTTTCTATTGAAAAAAAAAACGGAGTACCGTTACGTGGCTATCTGTACTGGCGTTGAAGAAGATGACGAGATTCAGGTCAACTTTTGCAAAGTCAGTGACAAAAAGGGTTGTCTGTTCAAAGTCAAGGAGCAAGACATTTCGTTCATTACAAGAGACCAGATTGTGGAGATACTCCCGACTCCAAATCTCACACTCAAAGGGCAAAGAATGTTTTATACATTCAAAACATCAATTGATGTCTTCGAACAGGCTTGAACCAAAAATGTAATCAATAATTTTCAGTTCTAGTGAACTCATTTTCATCTCGAATATTTTGATTAGGCTAAGAATATGTTCATTTCATGATTAAAAAAAGTCGCTATGATAAGTGTGATAAGTGATATATATATATATATATACTCTATCCAATAAGGTACGTACTATCATAATTTTGATCTCAAATATCTTTTATTAAGCTAAGAATATTTTCATTAGGTTAAGAAAGTCACTATGATAACTGTGATAAGTAATATACTCTGTTTAAACAGTTAAGAATTATCCTAATTTTGATTTCAAATATCTTTTATTAAGCTAAGAAAATGTTCATTAGAGGTTAAGAAAGTCACTATGACGACTGTGATAAGTAATATGCTCTGTCTAAAAAATGACGTATTATCCTAATTCCAATTTCAAATATTTTTCAGTAAGCTAAGAATATGTTAATTTTACGTTAAGAAAGTCAAAGAAGTCACTATGATAATTATAATAAGTAATATACTCTTTCCGAACAGTGACGGACTATCCTAATTCGAATCTCGAATATTTTATGAGCCAAAAATATGTTGATGTTATCTAATAAAAAAGTCTGGGCACCATGTCTTTATCATACAAGATTATTAAATATATATATTCGTATTTTGGAGTCTTACATTGTATTGAATCCATGAGTCACAGTCTCTCCCCTGCCTGTAAGTCTCTACCCTGCACGCCAAATCTTTCCCCTGGTCAGTGTCTTTCCCCTGGCACATTGAAAAGTCATTAAAAATAATAAAAGTGTCTCGCCCTTCCGTAGGTATCATAAAGAGATTGTCAATATTCTAGTAGATTCAAAATTTACCGTAATTATTACATTTTTTGCTTTGCCAAGAATGTTAGGATCTGAGACCCAATATCTTGGAATCACCCATATATTTATTAATATTTAATGATTTTATTATTTTTTATTGCCCAGAAAGATAAAAAAAATAAATCTGTAAATCGTCATTGCAATCTATAACCTATTTAATAATTAAATACATACCAATTACTTGAAAACAAATATTTTTAAAGAAATTAATGGTAACATAAACAACAAATCGTTATTTTAGAAATTTTTTAATTAAAACAGCATTTTTATTACATTTAAACTTCATATAACTCATAACAGTAGTTGAAATATATTAATATAAATATTTATATTTTAGTATAACAAGTTTATAACACTAATCCAATTTAGTTCTTAAATAATATAAATAATAATTTTTTAAATATTTTTTAAATGCTCTAAGATTGCACTTAAAATTTTTTGGTTTTTTATCAACTGTGCTTTTCCATTATTGCATTGCTTCAGTAGTTCAGTCGTTTTATCTATACCATTATTTTTAAAAGTCTCAACGATTAAATCGTAATTTATATTGAATTGAGCCAGCCTTTGAATCATGGCATCTGAAATAATACCTTTTAAAGGCTGAAGAGTTGCTATAATAGGCTCCGTAGTTTCTTTCATTTTTAGTTTAGCTAAAACAACTTGAAAATTAATTTTTGAATTTATCAAACTATTACTATCAAGGTGATGCTCAACTAGTTTTTCCAAAAGATACACATCATAATCTGCATTGTGTGCATTTTTTGTAGACAATGCAAGAGTTTCAGATGCTAATGATGTTAATTTTAACTGTCCCTTTGCTTTCCTTTCTGGAAATTTTTTTTTAAAAAGTGCTAGAGTATCAGTGAAACTATCAATAATTGCTTCAAAATCACTGAGCATATTTTCATTTTTGATTGCTCTTATCAGTCTTATTGAATCAAATGCGCAATTATGGGCGACTAGAATGCAAGGCTTCTTTAAACTTTTTAAAAATTCTAAGAGCTGCTTCAAAACATTTGCAAGTGAATTAGTTTGGACTTGCTGACCATTATAAAAAAGCTTAACGCCTTCGTTTGATAATCCATTTGCATCAGTTACTCTCCGTGAAATTAATTGCCGTGGTTTCACATATTTGTCAAACTTCATCCCATTTGCCTTCATCGCAATTTGGAGTATATCAGCTGTCATTGGAAATCCCGAAGTTTCCAGGTCAAAATAAACAAAAGCATACTCTTCAGATGTGATGTTTGGCAGTGGGTTAATACAATCGGTAGGAGGCACATTCTCTTTATCAGCTTCATTTTCAGTTGTCAGTCCAATGTTACTTTGATAAGTGTATGTGTCATGAGCTTCTTTTCTATTGCGTAGCTGTGAGCGTTTTTTTTTACGTTCACGACGAGTTCGCTTAAAAGAAGGTGTGCAAGCTTTGATTTTTCTATTACATCTAATTTTTTCATTACGATCAATAATACGTTTTAAGATACTTCCAGGCTGCATATTTGATTTAGCTAGGGTAACGGCACCAGTAGTGGGACACTTAAGACATCTATGAAAGTTAACTTCATATTCCGATTGTGTTGAATCATATTTTGTCTTTTGGATTCATTCTACAGATTTCAGCGGCATTTCGGGATTGTTTAGTACGTTTACCTTTGGTTATAATACTTATATACCAGATTTAATCGTCAAATAAGACGAGGTGGTTCAAATCACCAGTAGTGAGCCATAGTCCACCAGTAGTGGTCCGTACGAAGTGCCAGTAGTGGGCCCAGCGCGCGCCAGTTGTGGCCCGCCTTGACTACCAGTAGTGGGACAGGGAATCAAAATGAGTAAAATAGAGCTTTCTACACGACTTTTCAGATGTGATTGTATATTTTGGATGGTATACACTCATATTTTAAATTGCACAAGGTATTAACCTATTTTTTTTTTTTTATCAGTAATCGAACCTGTCGCTTATAGTCTTTATATTTGAAATTGTACAAGGTAGGTATCGACTTATTTCTAATTATACAAACAATAGAACTCGTAGTTTATAATATTTGTACCTTCAATTCGATATCTCACTAGCTAAATATTTAATTATTTTTAATCCTAAATAATGGAACTTTACGTTTGTGACATTTATAATAATATATATTTAAAATTGCACGTGCTATCACTTCCTTCAGGTATAATCAAACAGGCAGAGAAGGTTTAACCCTCAAACACCACACTATCTGGGCCACCCGTAAACACCACACTGGGTGAGCGTAACCCACCGTTTTTGTTTTGCAAATATCTTGGGTCCTAATGAACCGATTTTTTTTTTTTTTTTTAATCGGTAGGCCAAACAGTCAGGAAAAAGGATATTTAAAAGAAAATGCCATGAATTTTATAGTTCTCGAGGTACATTAAAAAAAACTGAGACTAAATGTTTTCAAATATCGAAAAAATCATTTTTTTTTCTTTAAATCGTATTTTTTTAATAAAAATGGTTACCTATGTTAAATTACATAGTAATCGAAAGATCTTGAACTGAACTTTGAGAAAAAAAATATGACATTCCGATTGGTTCCTAAAAATATATTTATTCGGCCAAGTGGATTCGGGTGATTTTTAAACCGTGATTTTAAAACGTTTCCAAAGCCGTTTTACATGGATATCTTCTCTATTTTCACGTAAAAAAAAACATTTTTTCGGCCGTACGTGTTCGAAACCATACATAGAATTGCGGTACGTAGTTTGTTTCATTGATTTCGGTGCCCAGGTAGAGATATTCCGTTTAATAACGCCTTTTTTCCCAATGTTTCTGGTCTGGTCGAATTGCGTAGGGATGCACCTTAAAGTCGTAAATTCTGTGTACCAATTACAAATGAGTCAACGAAATAATATTTAATATGATTATATACTTATGTATGATAACGGAATAATATTTTATATGGTTATATACTTCGATGTATGACAGATTTCCTGACACTCCAACCACACTGGGTGACGCTCACCCAGAGTCCAAATTGGCGACGCTCTATTCCAAATGTTGCGCACGCACCAGAGCTATGATGCTGTGGGACTAGTAGTAGGGGTCCCAAAGTTTTTTTACACCCCAGTACCGACCACCTCCCCTTCACCCCGTTTGGGCATCATGCATGGTTTGAGAGGCTCTGGGTTACCGTAACCCAGTGTGGTGTTTGAGGGTTAAACTTTTTTTGCAACCTTCCTTTTTGGACGTGTATTAGTAATTTTGACCACTTCATTTAATTTTTCTTGTTTTTTCACGCCATTTTTCTTGCTACCCACTCCAGATTGTGTGGCCGAAGTCTTCTGTCTCTCTTGTTTAATTTTTTTAATTCTTAGGGTTTTTGATACTTCCGGCTCGTTCTCCTCTGCTCTGGGTTCTGTAGTTCCTGCTACAGAATTTTTGTTTCCCTCCTTTTTCGTGTTCATTTTTTTAATTCTGTTGAATTTTTCTGTCTCTCTCTCTTCTTTTCTGCGTCTCTTATTTTCTTCTATTAGGTTCTTATCTTCCTCTTTTTTCAGCATGTGCTGTCGCCATGCTGCTGAAGATATTGCGCTAGGAATCCTTTCCTTAGGTTGCCTACGGGTACTTTTTGCCATTGGTTTAGGTGTGAATAGATGTTGCTCAAATGTCGGTGAAATATTCTCCTTTCCATCAGTTATTTCAGTCCTTGAGCAGAGATTGGTTGGTGGAATAACGTGTGGAGTTGATGGATCAAGTGATCCGTGGTTTTCAATGGGCAAATGACTTGGCAACGGAATATTAGAAATGTCAGCATGGGACGAAGGTGGCAATTCACTGACTAGGTCTAATAAAAGAAAAAAAAAACAAGCCGAAAATCGAAGTTAATAAAAAGGTATTGGTCGGAACCAGGGATCGGCACGGCTAGTTACTTTTTCAAAGATTATTCTTCTGATATCTTCGTCGGTCATCATTATTCTGCAATCCCAATTCAAGAAATCTGCAGCCTATTGTCTTACCCGTTAGTACCAAACGAAAAAAGACTGATTTCGGTTCGAACAAGGATGAAAGAGCTCAAAAGATTGAAAGTAATTGGCAAAAGTAATTAGCTAAATACTTTTCCTAATTACTTTCGATCTCCTGGCTTTTTTCATATTTTTTCGAACAAAAATCAATCTTTTTTCGTTTAGTACTAAAGGTTAAGACAATAGGGTACAGATTTTTCGATTTGTGATTGCAGAATAATGATTACCGACGAAGATATCAGAAAAATAATCAAACGATGACTTTGGAAAGTAATTAGACGTGCACATCTCTGGTCGGAACAGATAGTGAAAAAGAAAGAAATCACAAGAGCCATATGAATAGAGGACAAATAAATAGGTAGCCATTGAAATATATGATTTTCGAAACGGAAGTGTAGCGTATGAATATCTGCTGAAATAAAAATATATTTTTCAAATAATTATGAAGATTCCCACAAAAAGATATATTTGTCACCTGTAAATATTATGGAGAAGTATTACCTGAATGAACCTGATGAGTTGGTCGAGTTCCTGTACTAAAAACTTCATTCGCGGCCGTTGGATTCTTACTTTTCCATTCGGATTCTGGCAACGATGTTACCTCTGTGACGGCATCAATTGGAAGCGTAACTGACGCTGATACCTCGATAGACTGGGCGAAATCATCTGGAAGGTGGAGCATTATCTCACCATCAATAAGGTCCTCTATGTTGACAAGAATTTCTGAATTCGCTGTCTCGATCACGGGAAGATCTACTTCGACTATAGGTGGATCGGCGACGATGTCCTCGCTGCTACATTCCTCAGGTGAAGATCCTGAAGAAGATATTCTTGAAATTTCTTGTAAAATAACGCCAACATCCATTCCTGAAGCCTCCAAGGTGGGTGCAATGCTTTTGATTACTTTTTCGGCTGAGAGAATGCCTTGTGAATCTGGCTGATTGTCAGCATTACTACCTGGCAAGGTATTCAGTGATTCAATTGTGTTTTGAACACATTTTGAATAGTCAACAGCATCTGGGTTGAATGGATATAAACCACAAGTTCTAAAACCATTGCGAATTGTTTCCGGTAAAGATGGCAGAGTGAGGGTTCGTTCCAGCAATGGGGCAAAAGTGGTCTTTGTCAACACAGTATTAACATTTTCCGGTAGGGATTGCCACTCTTTGACTGTATTCTTCCAGTTAGCTTTTACTGGGCGAAAAACACTGACATCGGCTGGCTGCATGATGTGCGTCGCATTCGGGGGAAGAGCATACAAGATGATTCCATTACGGTCACAAGCATCACTCAGGTGCATAGTCATGTGCGATTTGTGACCATCAATAAAAAGCAGGACAGGTTTTTTGATGTTCTGTTCCTCAACCCATTCATTAAAAGAGTTTGCAACGTATTCGTAAAATACGTCGCTATTCATCCATCCGGATTCCGACCTACCGAGAATCCAACGTGGTGGCATACTGTTAATAACATCCTTTGGTGGTCGAACGTAGGGATACACAATTACAGGTGGTAAGGTTTCTCCACTTGCTGAAAATACGAGCAACACTGTGATGTTCTCTTTTTCGTTACCCATCTGTGTGCTGTAAACATTCTTCCATCCCTTGGGGCCGATAACTTTTCCTGCTTTTGGACACATGCTGAATCCAGCTTCATCGCCATTGAAGATTCTGGTAGGATCTAGGAGAACATCTGCGTAATTATTTTCTTCCAAAAAAAGTTGAAGATCGGAGAACCATTTCCGTAGGCATTGTTCGGTTACAACAGCTCGACCTTTGCTGATGCCTTCGGATGTTCTTTGCGAAAGCTCAGGATGCCGTTTGAAGAAAGAGTTCAGCCACTTTCTTCCTGGTCGGCCATTCTTGAATGGCGTTTTCCTACCATCTTCAGTGACGATCTTGTGAACTGTCTGTATCAAGTCATCATTTCGTCGCGGAAAACCACATTTTGCCAAAACGATGCACCATTCGACTAGTCGTTCTTCTTCCACAGCGGTCAAAACGGTGTCCGGGCCCATTTTCCGGGAATTTTCTGGCACACGACCGCGTAGTATATTACCTAATGTACTTTTTGGTACATTGTACATACTGCTAGCTTTCCGAATGGACATATTATTTGTGCGAATCTTTGACAGAGCTTCCTTCAGGGATCTCTCACTATAATTGTGGAATTCCCGTTTTTTCTTCTTTTCAGATTCGCGATTATCTGACATGCTGATCCTAGAGAGAAAAATTCGACTTTATCGTGATATAAGTGTTGTTTTTGTATTATTTGTTATCTACTTTCATCGTACTATTTTGTTTTTGTTATTTTGTTCTGTTTAATATTTACTCTTGTATTATTTGATATCTACTTTTATCATACAGTTTTATTTTTTTTTCTGTTATTTTTGTTGATTCTATTTCAGATCTGTTTTTATACCAGTTTCCACCTACATTCTGTTTCTGTTACACTTTTCCTTTCTGTAAAGGGGTTTTCCGTTGAAAATTTAAATGAATGAATGAATGAATAAATAAATAAAAGAATGAGTGAGAGAATAAATAAATAAATAAATGAATGATTGAATAAATGAATAAATGAATAAATAAATGAATATATAAATAATAATAAATCAATAAATTTATTTATACAAAATAAATCATTATATTTAAGGCGCGATAAACTTTTTATCATTGTAAAGGAATTTGTATTCATCAGATTTATTATTCGAATTATTCAATTCCATGCATTATTTTGATATACACTTGTATACATAAGTTTGGGGAAGGGCGATTAAATGTATCTATTTTTCAAAAATTCGTGGCAAGCAAATTCCTTGTCTAATGCATTGACCGTCCCACTACTGGGATGAAAAATTAAATACGGTACATACCAGTAGTGGGACACCCGGTCCACTACTGGTGATGCCTAGGATACTGTGGTCCTGAGGTGGGACACCTCGAATAATTCTAGCCTCAAACTTATTCACGCGGATCTAAGCGTTGAAATACCTAATTTAGTCAATGATCAACCAGTACAAGTTCAAATATTACTTCATTTGTGTCACTAAACTCAATACTTACGGTGTTTAAGGATCACTCCCTTGTTGTATTTTGTCTTAGTTGCCACCTTGTAATCACACGACGCGACGTTCAACAAACGATTTCGCTCGTCTGAAACAGCTGACTCGCGCGATAGTGCGACCAATCGACGGACGACACTTTAAGAAACACCTTCAAATTTTGCTAAATGGAACAATTGCAATTCTCACTAATTATTACGATGGATTAGGCGAAGTGTCCCACTACCGGGTACTGTCCCACTACCGGTGCCGTTACCCTATAACATGAGAAACATATTTATCCCCATCGTTTTTCTGATTAACTGCACATGCAAAACGGAAGTCGGCAGACTCAGAAAGGCTATAAGAAGTTTGCTTCGGAGCTTTTCTTGCCATAATAGCGTTCAAACTCTCATTTCCTTGAGTTGATGCTGCAATTTGGAATTTTTGTGCATTTTTAGCAAGATTGTTAAATTTTAAAACCAGAGCTTGGAATAATTTTTGATTTTTAAAGCCACCAGGAATAGTTTGATGCTCATAGTTTTCTGGGTCTGTCCTGAAACCGCACCAGTCACCGCAATTCTCATGATGATTAAAGACATGGTTGGGAATATTTTGTATCGCTGCAGCTACTTGGGAAGTACCCTTGTTTTTATTTTGATGAACCGCATAAGAAAAACATCTTTCTAAAAATTTAATAGCTTCATGTGATAGTTCTTTATCCGGATCATTTTCTTTGGATATCGCATATAAAAGATTTTTGACTCCCTTAAAGTTATGGTTTTTGTCAGTGAAGTGAAGAATGTCATGATCAGCTGCTTTTCTTATACTGCATATACTTGACGTGTCATTATCGCTTATGAATACTCCAACTTGAAGATTTTGTTCTTTCAATACTGCACTATCATTGACCAGCCTCGTAGCAACTGAAGCCTCCATTGCTTTGGCACTGCCATAAAAATTGAGCCGACAATCGTGGTCTTCTTTTGGGTGACCCATACTACACATTCGACACATTCGGTTAGTTGTTCCGTAATCAACAACAAGACCACTTTGTGCTCCAATCATTGCGGCATATCCATTGAGACTGTCATACGTGAATCCATTTCCACGTCCGCTGTATCCCATATCAACACAGCCCATTATTTTAACAGTGTCCGATTCCCTCACAGCTGATGAATCTTTTGTCGGTATGAAAAAATTATCTTGCTTATCTTCTGGCCTAAATTGAGTAAGAATTATAATAGCAAAATTGGGTGAAAAATAAACTTTTATATTCATTAATTATTATATTTTAATAATTGATTAATAATACAAAATTGTGTACAGTATTTATCTCATGGTATGATTAATTAATTTGTATAATTTTTACAATTTTATTTTAATTACATTTTTGTTAATTAGGTTTAAAATGTACCGTATAATTCAATTATTATGATTTAGTAGTAAAATTTACAATTCTTTTTAAATATCAAAGTTTTAGCAGTCCAGCCAGGTTCTCTCATGACTAAAAAATACTTACAGCAACTTAGATAATTCTTCAGATTTTTCAATGGTGAGAGATCTTTCAATTTTCGCAGCAATCACGCAGCTTTCTTTTGCAACCGTTTCAGTGACTTTTCCAACTTCTCGTTCATGTTTTTTGAATGTTTTAACAGACATGCTCGGTATTTCAAGAGTACTCAAATATTTTTCCATTTGAGTGTGGCCAATCCCTGTGTGCAAGCAACCTAAAATTAGAATTTTCAATTATTTATTTTATTGCAAATTGAATATTAAAATTATTCTTTGATTAATTATAAAATTTTTATGTATTTAATTATAATAATTTAACTTACCTAAAGTAGATTTAGGATTGACATCAAATTTTATATGTTTACCCGCATGCTGATGGGATTTACCAGTGGTTACATCATTTATCAGCAAACAGTTATCACATTTCACTTTTAAAATTGACGCTAGACCTTTCTTTATCTCATCTGTTATATTTGTTAGAACTAACAGATGATTACATGATTTACATTTCATGTCATTTGCCATGTGCTCTAGATCTACTATTCGACAACCTTTAATAGGAAAGCCAACATCAGACCTAACCTCTTTCTTTCTATTATGCCCATTTTCACGTTGCTTCAATCTTTTATTATACACAGCATCGGTTACCCACTTGCCTTTCCATTTCTTCAGTTCTTTGGGCATTTTGTTCAAATTAAAAATATTTCTTTTATCTAATTTCAGTTATTTACTGTTTTTTTCCGATTCATATTCTTCAGTTATAATTTTGTAAATAAACACACGAATTATTTTCACTCTACAATATACGTACTGATTTTTCTATACTCAATTCTAGTAAATATCAGTGTTGTCAACAGAGAAAAGAAAAATTTTTTCTCCAAATAATGCGCCGTTGCCATATTTCACCAGTTTATTTACATCATTAACTTTCAGATTAAATATTAATAAAATAAATTTTTTTTATTCAACTACTATACTATGTAATTCATAATTAACTTCTCTTCTCTTACACATACCATATGACAACTAAATATTTATTTTCCCATTTCAGATTTTAATTTTTAGAAGTTAAAAGCTTGCAAGATTTACATACTAATTTTATCAGATCCCCTAGATAGATAAGTGGTCTCGAAACTCCTTAATGAGCTAGCATCAAATATCGCTATTTAATCAGAGCAAGTCTCTCTGGGGATATCAAAGTGAGAAGCTAGCGAGGTTGTTTCGGCCTCCTTGCCTGTTCGACCACTTCGGTATTTCTATTGCATTTTTATATACACAGCCTCGCTCTAGAAGTATTGGTGAAGCTAGCGTGGTTGCTTCGGCCTCCTTGCCTGTCAGATCCGTGCTTCTTGCAAGCACAGCTGTTGAATTTAATTATCAGTCGATCCATTTCGGGATAAACAAACTTTATTCAAATTCAAAGAAAATTTCATCAATTAAATTCACGTAGTAAATAAATTCATTTAACATTCATACTCGAGCCAACAACTCTTTCAAAGACCTAGCAGTCTAGGAAAAATTCACATCAACACGTCTACACGCGGCATTAGCATTAAGTCAATTAGGGATAGTAACATACTCAGGTAAACTGAACCTTTAATATTAGAATTGAGCCAAAACTCTTTTAAAGACCTAGCTGTCTAGGCAAATATGCTTTAAGTTATCATTTGAACATCACATTCACTCCAATCATACTATATTAGAGTTACAATAATTATATCAAATAACTACCTTCAATATTAAATATAATAAAACATTACTAGTGATTATTATGAACTGTGTGAATTCAATCAATCAACTACCATCCCAATTATAAAATTACAAGTAGGCCCGTGGAGAAAGTTCAAGCACCCTGACATAAGAGACTACGTCGGCCTTCTGCCGATATAAAATAAAGAGTTAAATAGAATTAACACAACTCTTGTGTCTTTAAATTTTTCTTTGTTGAATGTCTAAAAATTTTTTTTTGTTCCGTTTTTTCAGTTTTTTTTCTCGTGTCAATTTTTTAATTTTTTTTTTGTTTCATCTTTTAGAATTTTTTTTTTGTTCAATGTTTTTCATTATTCTTTTTCGCAATTCTTTGCAACTATTTTTCATGAAAGTTTCTTTCTCTCATTTTCTGTTTCCACGAGGGGACGTACTTAGTTTATACATTCTTATAGTTTTCTAATTTGTTAATGATGTGTTGAAGTGACTGTTTCATTATTTTAGGATCTTAGGGGTTCCGTCGCGTAGTTGGTAGCTTTCTGTTTGCCTTAAGTATCAAATGCAATGTAGCGCACAATTCAAAGGTGCTGTCAAAGCCGAATGGACATAAATTCGACTTTTCGATTGCATCACTCGGTTTTTTCTCCGTGTTTTCCTTGTCGTTGAAGGGTTCGCTTTGTAACAAGAGATTATTCGACTGAATTATCCTCTTTTCTCTCGATTTCTTTGTTGTTGCATGAGCAAGGTGTGAAGCGATACCCTTTCGGGCATGCTGCATATCGTCTTCACAAAACACCTCCATGTTGCCGGTTGCGATCAGATACGCCCAACTGCGAATATGCACGCCGCAATTACCTCCTACCTTACCATCTCTGTTTTCGCCAATTGACACTTGCGAAAGTATATCATGAGGCGTATACAACGTCCATTTATCCCACGAACAGTTATTTTTCAGGTGTATGAAATTCAACACTCCGTTGAATATGACATTGTTAGGTCTGCGGTGGAGCGAATCAAAGTAAATCATCAGATTTTCTTTTGGCAATACCATCAGCATTGTCCAATGCACTGCATAATCAATTGGTATTAACCAAACGTCCGTGGTCGATGCATTAAATTTCGAAGCCCATTTTTTCATGCCAATGCTGACTGTACCTCTTTTTAAAATGCTTTCGCAAAACATCGTGTCAAAAGCCAATAGAGAAAAATTATTCTCATCAGCTTTGCCTTGCATTACGTGAAAGAAAGTGTTACAATTACTCCTTTGTATTTTAGTTTTGTATTCAATTTATTGTAAATTACAGTAACTTTCGATATAACAAAATTCTTAACATGTGGCTTCTCAAGCCGTTCGCTTCCTCTGCGCCGCACACACAACAACTCTTGCGCTGCGTCGCGCTTGAAGTCGTTACGCTTGCATATCATGTAAGATATCGCCACTCATACTGTTTTGGATCAGTCTTACCCGGGCAAATGGATGTGATATTTATTATATTACAACAGAGAGTATTGATTATATCGTCATGCAGATATTGGTCCATTGTTTCATACGGTTCCGGTGTTTTGAAATTAGCTGCAGTGAGGTAGTAACCATTGAGGTATCGCGATAATAAGGGAAATCCGTCCGGGTAACTTTTTTTTTTGCAAATAAACTACGCTGTGTCATGTCTGGGATGTCAGTGATCACACATCTTTCTTCTGATGCGTTGTTCAGATTTGTTTCGATAGGTATGAGGATCCTCGAAACATTTGGTTCACCGTCGGTATGCACGCTCGTCTCAAGTGGTTCAAAATCTGCTTCGAGAAGGTGGTCATGATCGGTATGATTCGATAACAAAGCAAATTCATCCAACTGCTGTAACTCCTCGTCATTGTCCGATACCATCGATGCCTCGTCGCCAGCTACAACAGTGAGATCATCTGGGTGTTATTCGTTGCCATGTGGGCAATTCCACCTCAAATCGGCCAAGAAATGACCTTGTATTTTTTGAATCGCTTGAAACTTTTTTTACTCGAAATCTACGGCAAAAAAGTGCACCCGTATTTTTTCGTCGGTCCAAAAAATTTTTTTTACGCTAGTTATGAATTATCGCATTTTACTGTAAAAGTGGCGCGCGGGCGGCTTTGAGAATTAATATCTCGGGTCTCCTTCACCGTAGAGAGATGTTCCAAAACGCGTTTCAAAGGTGATGAAAGACACTTTTTGATAAAATTTTTCAACTTTTCAAGAAATATAGTTTTGTTGTTTTTATAAGCGATCAAAATGTTTATCGATTTTTTTCGCAATCTAAGGCCATTTTTTGATTCTGAAAAATACGATCGCATTCCTCATTCAATTCTGAAGATGGCGAATTTTTGAAATTTATGGAGCGATTTTTCTAAGTATTTTTTCACAATTATTTGTCCGGCGCTGCGTCAGGTCGCCGCGCCGCGCGCCGTGCGCCTCGTGACTACCGCGTTGTAAGGGACTCGGCAAATGGCGTGGCGCGCGGCTATCCATATTGTATTCTTTGAATTTCCAATGCGATATTTTAACGGAATTTGAACGAAATTTACAATTGCGTACACAACCAAGTTATTCGACGAATATTTTCATTAGTGTGGACAACCGATGAATTCCAAGAATCTCATAAGCCGCCCCAGGTGTATAGTTATTAGTTATCAGGTTTACATCCTTCATAAGCCGATCGGCTGTCGATTCTGCGCGGCCGGGTGTCGGTTTCGTAACCGCTGCGCAGCATTCGCTCGAGCCGAGGCAACGCCATATTGCCCGAGGCCTCTGACGTCACGCGTGGCATTTCAGAGAACCCTCGTGGTTGAGTACCTAGCTGAAGTTCCGACCCACTTCCCCTCCCAGCTGTTGAGCGAGCAGCTGTCAGTCAGAGACTAGAAGCTCCACGTGCACCGTGAAGTCTTCGAAATCGACTTAACCGCCGTACCTCCAGCTGGTCGTAGCGTGGAAGGTTGCTAGTCATCCAAGCCTGTGATGATTGTCAACCGATACCTTATTATTTTCAGCTTAATTGTAATAATTAAATATCAGAGTAGAGTCATTGTTATTATTATTATTTTGTTTTGACTTAATTTAGAGTCCTTCAGTTGGTTTTCTTTGATATATCCTTTTCTTTATAATTAGTAGCCCAAAACATAAAGTAGCGGTGAGACTAAGCCGAAGCCAGATGACAGGCTGATCAAATTAATGTCATCTTTTTCTTTTTTTCTTTTGATTAATAAATAATTATTCATTAAATGTTTTTATTTCATTGCCCTCACGAACTATCCCTCTGCCGATAGCTAGCCTGGTGCGAGAGAGAGAGAGAGAGAGAGGACTTCTCTCCGAAGTCTGGCGCCCAACTACCATCGCTGCTAGTTGGAGGAGGTAGAAGCGTTGGTGTCTTATTTGTTAATAGATCGTAGTTCCCGTGGGTAATACAGAGCCTCCGGGAATCGCTGTTACAACACAAACTATGAGTTTTTAGAAATTTCATCTCAAAAGCATTTATTAATGAATAATTATGGTCGATAATCATAATAATATTAATGTTTCGTCGCCTAGCAAGAACCAAATGAATTTTCACCTCAAAATATAATAGCCGAGAAACGGAAACAACTGTATTGCTCACAATTTAACTCCTGATAACAAAAATTCGGTGATGTTGGAATCCCACAGCAATTCAAGTTGGATTTGACTTGAGAATTCAATAGCTATGAATTCAGACTAGAAATTAATTTTATCAAATAATTGAAGATTGTAAAGAATGATTATTTTGATTTTGCATCGCTGATTGATCTTATAGTTAGTAATCAAAGTATTTTCAACTGCAATTTTCTGTGTGGTGTACTGTGGGGCCGATGTGATGTACAAAATAGAATATAGTATATGCTGCTGTTTATTTACAATTGAGCCCCCGGATCATAAAAGGGATCGCGCGGACGAAATCACATAGAAGTATTGTCACTTTTGAACATATGCCGATCGGGAAAAAAGAAAAAAAAAAAGTCAATTAAAAAGTAGTGACTATTTTTTAATTCATGAACTTTTTTTTTTTTTTTTTTTCCGATCGGCATATGTTCAGAAGTGACAATACTTCTATGTGATTTCGTCCGCGCGATCCCTTTTATGATCCGGGGGCTCAATTGTTAAAAAACAAACCTTCATGATCCAATGACGGCAGCTTCTTTTTTTTCGCAGTGTCTACTACAGCTGTTGCTATATGGGACCACTTTTCCGGAAAACTTTCTGTGTCAGTACATACGTTGGACAATCCGAAGTCCAATTGCAACCAAAAAAATCAACCAAATGACTTAGGGATTTGATTAGAATTTTTTATAATTTTATTATTCTTCGCAGTTGATTACGTAGTTGGTAAAATAAGAGTCGGTAAAATACGAATCGTTAAGGGGGTATTCTGGTCTAGAAGCCTAAATTTTAAGCATTTTTCAAACTAAGATTAAAAACAAATGAAGAATAATTTTACAATCCATTTTTTTATATGTTATTTATTGGTATTTCAACAATATAAAAAAAAATTATGAAAAAAAAAAATCCAAAATTCGCCATATTACAGGCCGGTGAAGTGGGGGCCTCAAAAAAAACGGTGCACCCTGGTTGACATGATTCCACCCCTTTCAGTGATCTGAAACAAAGAATTTTGAGAAATTGTCAATCAGTAAAGATGTCGCTACCGAGTAGACCTTAGCCAAAAAAAAAAAAAATTCACAAAATGGCGCCGACTTGAAAAAAAAAAATTTTTTTTACCCTCTTTTTTTGACCTTTTCGAATTTTTTAGAAATACTCAAAATTGAAATTTTTCAAAATCCAGGGCTCACTCGATAGAGAGATATATAAAGAAGATTTACACCAAATTACAAAGAAATCGGTCGGGTAGAACTTGAGATATCATGACAACCACTTCGAAAAAAGTAGTTTCGAGAAAAACGCGTTTGAAGTTTGAGAAACAATTCCAGTAGAATAACTCGGATAATAATATTTAATACTTACTTTAGACTAATCGGCGATCCCAGCTCCATACATTGGGCCTTCCTCTACTTCATATGCGATGTTTTCAGAATTTCTTTTTGCTAACTGAGCTGTTCTGCCTTCTTTTGAAGCAGCAGAAGCTCGCAATTCAGAGCGATCAATTCGAGCTTCGTTGCGTCTGACAGCAAATGTATGAGCTTCAGTACCAATGGTGATGCCCATAAGTTGCATTATTTTTAAGATCGGTAAAAAACCTTCATTAAAAATGGCAACAGCTAAATAATTAGCAATTTGTATATATAGTATGTATGTGGTAGTCACCACATGTATAGGTATATAATAGTATGTACAAAGGTATCGAAGTATAGAAGTATAAAGGTATATACAATACAGAAAGGTTTATGTCGAGTACAAAAGAATTTCCAGAAAGAACGAGTCCCCAAGTTATCCGGTAACATCTGCTGTTTATTGTGTGATTCGCTTCACTCGGCCGGCTTAGATGCCGCGTCACAAAATCTTCTGTATCTCCGAAAATAATTCGAATTTTGAAAAATCCTTTTAAGGGCACATTCTTAAAGGTCTAAACTTTGAAAATATGCAAAAAAAAAATCGATGTTTTCGAATTTCTAGACCAGAATACCCCCTTAAAATACATTGTCATAGAGAATTACTGAGATAGGAAAATTGTGATGATAGGACTGTATGTGGATGATCAAATTTTTAATCTACTGTCCTATTGAAACTTGCACACTGATTGAGGGTCGGGCGTCATGAAACAATTCAGCAAGAAACTGAAATGCAAAAACTCACCAATGAAGATCCAATCGGTGTCGAGAGGATCGAATATTCCTGGTAGTAAGTGTCAATTGACTGTATCTTATCTCTGAGATGATATGTTCTTTCCCACAAAGTCTTTGCCGACTCAAGGTCATTCGGAGAAATTGTCCTCAATTGCAGCAAATTTCTATTGTCATCGTCGTTAATTTGATTTGGTGGTGGTTGTTGTCTGGCAGGAAGAATGTGTTTTTTCAAATACTTTCTATTATTCCTGTATTTGTTCCAGAGTTTACCCGTTGCAGAAAGCTTTTCTGCAGACTGATATGGTACAAAATAGGCCTTCACACTTTCAAGTTTCCAGTACCCGTGAATTTCGTTGGCCCAAAACACAAGCGTTTCTGTCTTTATTCTATGAGAAAATACACAATTTGATCAAGATAACACACACATAAAGTGTACCATATACACTTAAGGGCGGATCTTAAACAGGTTACTATCACAGATACGATTGTTGTTCAAATTGAAAATATTCTGTCCTGCAGAAATTTTTTTAGTCAGATATGAAAATTCAGGATCTGGCACAAATCTGTCAAATATTCATGTGAACAAGATCTGAGGAGAGGATTGATTTCAATTAAAAAAATGGCTTTTTGGGGGACCCACTCATGTGTGCAATGACAGTTCAGATGATTACATGTGGATATCTCAAACTACTGATTATAGACAACAAAACCGTACGTACTTCAGATCTGTTTTCAACGCGCTTTCAATTATGATACCACAGAGTTTGTGTCTGTCACCGTCGTCTGATTGTGAAGTTTCTAAGAGGGCTTGTCCGGTAGCAGTTTCGGCCAATAGCTCCTTTAATCGCTATCATGAAATATAAGAAAAAATCTATAAGAGAATTCGGGTTCGGAGAATTGTGAAACCAGTCTAAGAAATAGCACAAAAAATATCTACGAATTGTAGTGCATTAATGAATATCAATGCAATTTAACGTTTACTAGCAGTCAAGCTTGGCTTGGTATCAGAAGTTATATCTTGTGTGGCACACGAGTAGTGAGCGACAAAATGTTTTTTGTTTCAATTAAACCTCCCATCTGTATGTAGGCAAAGTATAACTACCTTGCCGATTTTCTGTGTTTCTGTGGATGCCTCTGAATGTGGGACTGAACTCTTTTCGGCTGCATTAGATGGTGCAAGATTTGAGATACTTGCCTTCGCTGTACTGGGTGCGCACAAATCGTCAATATTACTGTCTATTGACGACGATGATGCGATACTCTGAAAGCAATTGAAGTATTTTCACAAAATACTGTTATATTAGGTAAAATCACCCTTACATCATCAATTATATACGACCAACATCTAGTAGCCTATATGATAAAAGACATCTCTGTAAATATAAGAACTTCGGTTGCTGAGTCAACAAGCATTATTGTAAAACAAATCAGTCTGTTTCTAGCTAACTACTAGTGCAGACCTATATTACAGAATATATAACCCTTTTGCCCAATTATATAATTTCACCAGATTCACTTTATTTCTCTCGGGAACCCACTTTGAATAACTTATTACTTGAAGCAAATATCGTTTTTACAACACTGGTGTCAGAATCGGGATCTTACCGAGATCGATAGAGTAAATTTTTGAAAGAATCAGTTGTAATTGTGAAAAGAATATAAAAAGAAAAGAAATGTCTCGTCGCCGGGCTACTACACCCTCTGACGAACCTCAACCAGCTAGTAACCAGCTAATACCACAACCTCAAGTCGACCCGATGGAGAGACTTTTTCAAGCTATGGCTGCACAACAACAGGCAAGCCTAGCTGCTCAAACTGCCCAACACGAAGCTAATTTAGCAGCTCAAAGAGATCGCGAAGAACGCGAAATAATAAGATTGAGAGAAGAAAGAGAAGCTAAATTGTTAGCTAAACGAGAAGAAAGAGAAGCTAATCTTTTAGCTCAACGACAGCGTGAAGAACGCGAAACATCGAGATTAAGAGAAGAGAGAGAAGAAAGACGAGCAGAACGAGAAGCAAATCTGACAGCTCAACAAGCCACCCTGTCCTTATTAATGAGACGCCTAGAACCTCAACCTGAAATGTCCTAGACCTCGACCCCCAGACGATCCCCAGTGAGAATAGAGGAAGTAATAGAACAACAAAATGTACGGTCTGTTCAAACTTCCCGTGTGGAAATTTGTCCGAGCGTCCTATATTAAATAAAGGCCCTATACAGGCGTAATCGTGGCATCCAAGTTACAGGCTTCCCGAAGACAGCCAATGCAGGCCCCAGCTTGGCATTGCCTTGGACGCCAAGACAATATTATCCGGGCTTGCCCGAAAACAAAACAAAGCCTATGTCAATAAAATGTCAAATAAAATGACATATCGATAATTTAAAGCTCGTCCATATGAATGATTCCGCATAGAAAGCATGTATAAGTATCACATGAATAGGTCATAGCGTATTGGCCCCAAGATGAATATCCAATACTGGCCCATATTGAGTTTCTAATTTGGCTCCACAGTTGGTCATCCAAACGTGGCCCAAATTGGGAATCCAACATTGGCCCAAACTAGGCGGATAATATGGGCCCTAGATTGAAATGTGGGACAATACTGGAAGGGGCCTCGATAAAACTTAGGAAAAATAACTTGGCCCCGGTTTACGCCTGGGCACAATTTCCACCGGGTTATGGGGAAGATGAACCTTCCCCAACTATTCGTAGACCTCGTACGGGCGGAGCGGCAACTTTTACACCGCACGCTCGTACGAATACTCAAAGCGACCGAATTGAAGGCGCAATTCGGGATGCAAGAGTAGTAGAAAATATCAATTTAATAAGTGGGGATCAAAATCTAGAAAATACAAATAATAACCTTCCTTTCAACTTGTCTTGCGCCGGGAGTAATCGCGACAAACAAATTAATGATATGACAGTAAATACTTGTAAAGAAGGTTGTACAGAAGCAGCACAAAAATATTCAAATAATTTGAAAGTTAGCTTCTTTGACGGGACAATTCCATGGGCCAATTATGAACGGCAATTTGAAATAATAGCCGAAATAAATTCTTGGTCTCCAGTCGTTCAAGCGGGACAACTAGCCGGAAGTTTGAGAGGTCCCGCTTTAGTTGTTCTTTCAGCTCTGGATAAATCAGATATTAAAAATTATGAAAAACTCAGTACAGCCTTACGATTAAGATTCGGAAATCATCTTATCTCAAAACTTTCTTTAACGCAATTAGGACTAAAAAGACAGGCTAAAGAAGAAGGTCTTGCTTCACTCGGACTAGAAATAGAAAGACTGGCTAGAATAGCTTTACCTGATTGCAATGAATCCACTAGAAACATGTTAGCGTGCGACAAATTTATAAACGCGATAACAGATCCAGAGTTAAGACATACTCTTAGTTTAACGGGACCTTCTTCTGTTCAAGAAGCTGTCATTAAAGGATCAGAAATAGAAGCCTTAACTGAACATCATCTAGGGGTCGGAAAGATTAGACGTGTTGAGACAGAAAAGACCACTAATACGTTAACGAAGACAAACGAAACTAATAGATATTATACAAATACAAATAACGGCACGAGAAAAACTACTCCCTGTCAGCAAAATAACCATAATAATAATAATTACAACAGAAATAATAATAATAATATTAGAAAACCATACACAAGAAATACCGGAGACAGACCCCCGCCCATATGTAAATTTTGTCACAAGATAGGACATTTTACAGATAAATGCTTCTCATTAGAAAAAAGAAATAATGATAATAATAACAACTTCTCTAACCCTCAAACTTCTTGGAGGAAAGATAACGTTTCTGAAAGAGAGACTGAAAAGAGGACTCCGGAAAGTCAACCAGGTTCTTCTAACCAAAAAAACTAATCATCGATGATTTTGAGGGGCAGAAGTCATCTAGTGTCAGACCCAACGAAAGCCCTATTTTAACTCAATTCCTTTTAAGAAATCTAAGACAAACAGGTTTATATTGTTACGTTTCGGATTGTCACGAACCTTGAGGTTGTTGTGACAAGCCGGTGTCACAGGTTCGAGAGTTATTTAAATTGCTGTAAATTTAAATACTACTATAGTTTGGACTCCTCAGCACTGAAAGGTGGGGAAAAGGGATGGTAATGCCATACAAAAAGCCACCTGCTCAGATTTCTTTATTATTTATCTTATTCCCTACGCTACCAACGGACTCGGGTGATCATAGACCACCAAAGCCGTCTATATTCTAAACCGAAGGTTTAGACTACTTCCGCAGAGCTAGGGTATTTCACCAAGCCTGCGGTCCCTGCTATTGCGAATTTACTTTACTAGCTGCAGATCCGGGATGCTATATCCAAGACTGCGTGTCAGACTCGAAATCACAACAATTGGCCCTCGAACACAAGTCGACTAGACTGGTGTCGTACGCTTCTTTTGTTGATATTTTCAGAGCTGTATCTATTTCGGCTTGTGTTGGCTTTAATTTTCAAACAGAATTAGATAAGAAAATGTCAGGCAAATTTATCTAGCTTAGTGAATCGTTTACTATTAATTTGTACCAAATAAATTTACATCGTTTAAATACAAAAGAACTTAAGTTACTTAAATTATTCTCCCTAGTTCCCTAACTAAGTATTTTAAATTGTAATATTGAAGTGACAATGCTGCTTTAGCCAGAGCCCTGTATTTTGAATATAATTCTATTTCCTATATCAGTGACAATATACGATTAAATATTATAGAGTGAATTTCTCAATTGTTTCTAATAAATGACTGACTCTAAATTATTAGCTGATCAAGACGATCAGTCTAATAGCAATGAGCTGCTTGGGTGCTATACCACATCTGCGCTGCCGTGCTCAGGCGGCGCCGGTTTATATACTATTTACTCTTCGCTTGTGACGTCACAAGCGACGTCTCTGGATTATAGCGAATTGTCCAGAATTTCGATAACTCGCGTAACCAATCACAGCTGACCTAGGCTTTGTCAGCTGGATACGTTACAATATGCGCGTGGGACTGTCAATGGAAAGAACTGCCTCTGGGTCATAGACACTGGGGCAGAAGTGACAGTAGTCCGTTCGGATCTCTTAAAATCTACTAACCCTTCTTAACCATATACATCCCTTCGTAGTGCTACCGGAGAAATAACTCCAGTTTTAAAAGAAGTTTTAGTACAGATTAATGTGACAGGGTGTATTGAGTCTTCACATAAAGTTTACGTAGCAGACATTGAGGATGAAGGGATCTTGGGGATTGACTTTCTTTCAGCACATAATTGTGTAATTTCTACCGAAGGGAATTTATTGATATCGGGTCGACACGAGATAACTCTCTTAACCAACAGAAGTAAAACTTTTGAATTTCCTCAGATTCAGACTATAGATATTTCAAGGGAAGAAATTAACCCTTTTCCTGATCATTTACATAATCTTTTAGAAAGATCTTCTTTGTGTTTAGATTCCTTTCAAGAAGAAAAATTTAAAACTTTAATCAAGGAATATGAAGACGCTTTTGCTAAAAATAGCAACGATAAGGGAAGAAGTACTTTGATAACCCATACCATCGACGTGGGTGAAAACCCACCTATTAAACAAGCGGCTAGAAGATTACCCTTGAATGGCCGAGAAGAAGTAGAGAAGATGGTAAACGAAATGCTCGCCATCAACGTAATAGAACCATCTTCAAGTCCTTGGGCTTCACCTATCGTTCTGGTCAATAAGAAGGATGGAACCAAAAGATTTTGTATCGACTACAGGAGGTTCAATGACATAACCAAAAAAGATTCTCACCCTCTGCCAAGGATTGAAGAAACCCTCGATTTAATAGCTGGAGCAGAATGGTTCAGTACTATAGATTTACAGAGTGGTTATTGGCAAGTAGAAATGCATGAAGCAGATAAGGAAAAAACAGCTTTTGTAACCGGTTTAGGAGGATTATGGCATTTTAAGGTTATGCCCTTCGGGTTATGCAACGCTCCTGCCACTTTTGAAAGAACGATGGAAACCATCTTAAAGGAAATAATAGGAAAGAAATGTCTGGTGTACTTGGACGATATAATCGTTTTTGGAAAAACGTTTGATGAACATTTAGAGAATCTTACTGACGTCTTTTCTCGTCTTAAACAAGCAGGACTCAAGATGAGTCCAAAGAAATGTCATCTCTTACAAAAAGAAGTTCACTTCCTTGGACATATAGTCTCCGCAGAAGGAGTGAAGACAAATCCTGAAAAAATAGAAAAAGTATCAAATTGGCCCCGTCCGGTAGATAAGGAAGGTATTCAAAGTTTTATAGAGCTTTGTACTTATTATCGTCGTTTTGTAAAAGGATTTTCTACCATAGCAAGGCCTCTTTATCATTTAACCGGGAATAAAGTTCAATTTGATTGGTCCAAAGATTGCGAAGAAGCTTTCATTAAATTAAAATCTTATTTAACCTCCTCCCCTATTCTTGCTTATCCTCAAGCAGAACATCCTTTCATATTAGATTCAGATGCTTCCCTTTTTGGGATAGGAGGGGTATTATCACAAGTTCATGAAGGAAATGAGAGAGTAGTAAGTTACTACAGTCGTGTTCTAAGTAAAACAGAAAAGAATTATTGTGTAACTCGTAGAGAATTATTAGCCGCAGTAAAAACAGTAACTCATTTCCATCATTATTTATACGGGAGAAAATTTTTGATTAGGACAGATCATGCTTCTCTTAAATAGTTACTTTCTTTCAAATCTCCGGAAGGACAGGTAGCTAGGTGGATAGAGAGACTGGGCCAATATGATTTTGAAATCCAACATCGTGCTGGACAATCACATGGCAATGCAGACGCCCTTTCTAGAAGACCCTGTGATGGATCTACAGAATGTAGACAGTGCACCAGACTAAGTAAACAACAAGACAAAACATTTAGAATCCGATCGATTACTTTTGATGGAGATCTGAAGCCATGGAGAAAGGCTCAACAAGAAGATGAGATTCTATTATAAATAAAAACTTGGAAAGAGTCTAAAATACGCCCAGAGTGGCAAGATGTTTCCGCTCAAAGTCAAGATCTAAAAATATATTGGACTCAATGGGATTCCTTATTTCTGATGAATGATTTATCATACTGAAAATGGGAATCTCCAGAAATGAAAGAGATAAGATGGCAGCTATTAGTTCCTAAAGATAAAATACAAGAAATCCTACAAGAATATCACGATTCTCCTTCAGGAGGACATTTCGCATCCAATAAAACTCCAGGTAGAATTAGAGAACGATTTTTCTGGGCTCGCTGTAGGATGGACGTGGATGATTGGTGTAGGTTATGTAAAATCTGTGTGGCAAAGAAAGGTCCACGTGGTAAGGGTCGCAGTCCTCTTCAAATATATAATGTCGGAGCACCCTTCGAGAGAGTGGCTATGGATGTTCTCGGGCCACTACCTCTTTCAAGATCTGGAAATAGATATGCCTTAGTCATTGCTGATTATTTTACTAAATGGCCCGAGGTCATTCCTATGCCTAATCAGGAGGCGAGGACAGTTGCTCAAACATTTGTCCGAGATTTTGTTTGTAGATATGGGACTCCCCTCGAACTACATACAGATCAGGGTCGAAACTCTGAGTCAATTTTAATGCAAGAAATATCTAAGGTTTCAGGAATTAGAAAAACTCATACAACTCCCCTTCATCCTCAGTCTGACGGAATGGTAGAACGTTTAAACCGAACTCTTCTAGGTTATCTAGCTTCTTTCATTGATAATAGTCAACGAGATTGGGACGAGTGGATCCCTCTTTTTCTTCTTTCATATAGATCAGCTGTGCAAGAGACGACAAAACAGTCTCCAGCCTCTATGTTAATGGGTAGGGATCTTCGATTACCATCAGACTTAGATAAAGGACCCGTTCCTTCGCCAGATACTCTCCAAAATGATTTCGTTTCTACTCTAAGGGATAGATTAGAATACATTCATAATTTCGCAAAAGATAGGATACAGGTTATGTCAGACAGAACAAAAGCTCGTTACGATATTAGAGCAAGGGACCTCGAATTTAAAACAGGGGATTTAGTATGGCTTTTCCAACCAAGGCGAGAAAAAGGACGATGTCCTAAATAACAATCTAATTGGGAGGGTCCATACGCAGTAATTGATCGAATAAATAGTGTGGTATATAGAATACAACGTTCTACACGAACAAAACCTAAGGTGGTTCATTTGGATCGCCTGGCCCCTTATGAATCAAAAACACTCACCAATAGTGATAAAATTAAAAATATTCGATCTTTAAATACAAATAAAAGTCGATCTATAGATAATGACTTTTCCCTACAAAGGGATGACCAAACTTTTTCATTGGATTCTTCCAGGTGGTCCAAGGAACTACCTTATGGAATTAAACGAAGAAGTGATAGACCACTGACAATAATAGTAGAAGGAAACATTGGATGTGGTAAAACGACGTTTACTAAAAGATTTTTAAATGATAAAAACATTCTTACACTATTGGAACCGTTAGATGAATATCGTAACGTAGCCGGCGAAAACCTACTGGAGAAGATGTATAAAGATCCCCGTAAATATGCGTATCATTTTCAACATCACGCGGCTATGACAATGCGAAGTAGACACTTGACTCAGACCGCGTTACCTAATAAAATTATAGAAAGGTCAATTTTTAGTTGTAATTGCTTTATTGAGACACGTAGGAGAATGGGAGATTTTGAAAACCTTGAAGCTCATCTTTTAATGGAAAACGTTAGGGTTTTGGTCAGCGAGTCCCCTTCCTTTGAAGTTGACTTGATCGTCTATTTGAGGTTATCTCCAGAAGAATCATTTTCGCGAATAAATTCACGCGCTCTTTCCGAGGAAGACGGTATTCCTTTAGATTATTGAAAAGTTCTTCACGAGGTTCACGGAGATTGGTTAGTTAGAAAGAAATTTGCGACTCTTCCAGCACCAGTCTTAATCTTAGACGCCGAAGCTTCCGCAGATGACGTCTATGTATATGAATTTTTGCGAGGTTATGAAGCCATACGATTTTTAGATTATGCTCTGAGACAACTCGGAATGATTCGGGTTGGCTCGGAGTAGTTCGGGTAGAGTCGGAATAGTTCGAGTAGAGTCGGAATAGTTCGAGTAGAGTCGGAATAGTTCGGAGTTCATTGATCTAGATCGAATTAATATGAGAATCAATAAGACGAATAAAATACAGAGAAACAAATAAAATTTGTTTAAACGAATATTTATTATAAATCATATAAAAAAAAAAAAAAAAAAAAAAAAAAAAAAAAAAACGATTTCAATAACGATTGTTAGTAAGTTTCTCTACAACATGTTTAGTTAAAATTTTCATTTTTTCACATTCTGGACATTCGGGGTCTTCCATCCTTTCTAACAGAGGAGTTTTACAGACGAAGCAAGACGCGAATCCTCCTCGAACATCGAGAGTATCGACAGAGCTACGATGCAACTGCACTATCCCCACAGTGTTTTCCATCGGGGTTCTGATACAAATAACAAAATAACATTGATTATTTTGATAATTGAAAATAATGATAATTAATATGATCATGATTGATTTACTTACTTCAATAAATAACAGTTGATGCAAACAAAGAGTTCGGAGTCGGTCACTTTTACAGCCGACCCTTTAGCGCACTTGACTCGTCCCCATTCGGTATTGAACCACGATTTGATCCTTTCAATATTAGTTTCCGGGATTCCATTCCACCCTAAGTGAGAAATAATGATCCCTACTCGAACTGCGTCTTCGTTTAAGGATGACATGATTACGAATGACGCTATCTTTAGCTTCTTCTTCTTCGTAGCATTTATTAACAAAAGATAATTTTTTTTTTATAAGAATTCCTATTGGTTTTCGGAGAAATCTTCGTTTGGTAACCAAGCAAAATTTTTATGATAGGACTCTGATTGGTTCTCAGAAGAGTCTTTATTTGTTTAAACAAACTTTGTTTTATTAAAAGAGCTGCTATAGGCTGTTTGAAAGTTATTCATTTATTTCAATGTTTATTCCCGCCGAAAAACGTCACTAAAACTAACGATAGATGTCGCTTCGGTATACTTTAAAAATTCGATTTTACCGCCATAATAAGGGATCCGAGCGGAAAATTTCCAGATTTAGGTTATGTTTTTAGTTTACAAACATTAACCCAAGTTTTTCAGCTCCCGAAATTCCGATAGTAGGATTTCCTTAGTAAACAATGAAGGAATGATATTGCGAGATGAAAAGAAGGAAGCCTAACCCATCCCATCCTGACCTATTAATCCGGTTTCCCAATTCTCTCCAGATAAGATCGTTCCAATTTATATTTATAACAATTATAATAACATAATAATTTAATTTGTCGATAGATTTTATTTAAAAATCATTCATTTAATATTACATTTCAACTTATTATCAGGAGTATCTATAATTTAAAAGGAAAAGAAGGAATCTATAATTTTAAAGAGTTTTAATAAACTCTTCAATATGACCTTATTATTTCAAGCGACTAACATTTGTCCTCCTATCTAGGTCGTTATTTAATTTATTCAAAGATGTTTGGAGTTGGACCTCTTTGGGCTTAAAATCAGACTTCACTTTGATGGAATCTTCACGTCCTCTTGTCTTTGGTCCTGTCGTCCCTCCAACCACTTCCTGTTCCAGTACCCAGGACTTTATTCATAGAATTCTTCGCTTGTTCCTGTTTCCAGATTCCTGTTTCCTGATTCCTGTTTCCTGATTCCTGTTTCCTGATTCCTGTTTCCTGATTCTTCGACTCAAGATTCGAAAAAAATTTGTATACACTACACAGTTCACTTTGATTCAAATAGTCCAGACTATCTTTTCAAGGTTTTCTGCGGTTTCCCTTGGGATTGAGACAAATGTCAGATAGAATTTGGGAAACACTTTAATTTATTGAGCCGCAGCTCCAACGTTCCCAAATAACACACATATTTGTTAATGCTTATGATGATTTTACACACTTTCGATCTTTGTTATACTCACCTCAAGAGTCGGGTCGACTCTTCTACTAGGGGGGGGGGGGGGGGGGGGGTGTAGTGTTATATTAGGTAAAATCACCCTTACATCATCAATTATATACGACCAACATCTAGTAGCCTATATGATAAAAGACATCTCTGTAAATATAAGAACTTCGGTTGCTGAGTCAACAAGCATTATTGTGAAACAAATCAGTCTGTTTCTAGCTAACTACTAGTGCGGACCTATATTACAGAATATATAACCCTTTTGCCCAATTATATAATTTCACCAGATTCACTTTATTTCTCTCGGGAACCCACTTTAAATAACTTATTACTTAAAGCAAATATCGTTTTTGCAACAATACTATAGGGGAGAGTTGGGTAAAATGGGGACGCTAGTGGGAGAATCGATATGATTTGGCTATTTGGATGAGTGGGACACTGTCCACCCGTGTCCGTCATCTGTGGACCTTCATCTAGCTACCCCCAACCGGATAATTTCGAATGTCGTACCATTTAACCAAAAATAAATGGTTTTCTAGTTGAGTGCAAAAATCCCCATTTTGCCCGAACGTGCGGGTAAGATGGGGACCATAGGAAAATTATCGGAACGGCGATTTATTAAAAGTATAAGTGGCAAAACTGAACAAAAATTTAATTAAATTTTTTCTTCTAATTTTTTTTCTTTGCCTTCTGTTTTTTGTTCTTCGTATTGAGAAACACTAACTTCCTTTTCGCGGACGTCTTTGATCTTATATTCGCTGCCAACTCATTTTTGTAGGGGGAGTCGGTAATGACTGCTGTTTTATCGCGTCGTGAATCAGATTTTTTAGTTTCTGGCCTTTCGGCACGCGGAATTGGAAAGGCATCTGTTGGAGAAATCTGAAAGGCTGACGATACAGAAGGTGTAGTTCCTTCAACCCTTGGCATGGGCAGTTCAGGTCCAGATTGATTCGATGGCGCTGATGAGGTTCCAGGCTGATCTGGATTTACTTGCGTGGGTGGGGGTTGCGAAGTTTTACGTTGATCTTCATGCACTTGCACAGACGGAGGCCCTGAAGTGAGGACATCCGTATTCTGCACTTGCGGTCTATCAGTTGTCTCCGATGGTTTGAACATCCAATCTGCATACACAGAAGGGTCAGGTGGGAATATTCTGGTCTTCCAAAAACCGTTAACAGCAGTTTCATGGGTTGCCGCTCTCATGAACGCTGTGCCGAAGAGTTTCGCGATTTGGTAAATCGTGATCGGTCGACCAGGATGAGTAGTTAGCCATCCTTTGGCTTGTACAGTATAGTATTGACTAACTGGGGCCATGAAAGAGACGTCAAGTGAGTATAATAAAGATCAAAAATGTGTAAAATCATCATAAGCATCAACAAATACCAGGATGAGTAGTTAGCCATCCTTTGGCTTGTACAGTATAGTATTGACTAACTGGGGCCATGAAAGAGACGTCAAGTGGTTGCATTTGATTCGATGTGTACAATGAGGTGGAAAACACAGTCGCGTGCCCGTCCAGAAGAAGTAAAACCGGCTTTTCTTTTGTTGGTTTCGCGAATTCGATGAAGCGTTCGAACCATCTGATGAAAAAACCTGTTCACCGCAGTTTTGTTGAAACCCATCGCGCGAGCAATTGATGTAGCTTCTGGGGATCGTAGTGTCAAGATAGGGTTTCTGCGGAGAAAGGCGTACAACCAATCTTTCCCTGCCATCTTCTTCTACTTGTTAAAATCGTTTGGGATACTGTTTTTCTCGGCTAGTTCATAAGCTAGCTGGCGACACTCGACAAGTGTTAATCCGAAAAATCGGCTTTCCATTTCGAGAATAAATGCAACAAGCTCTTTTTCTTGATCGTCGGAAAATACTGATGTAAAGCGACCAAGCTCTTTGGCACTGGCTTCTTCAATGGAAACACCACTCTTAGCTTTTTTTACTCTGCGTTCTAATGTACTCTGAGGTACTTCGAAGGATTTGGATGCTGAAGGACATCCCGAACGTTTATTCAAAACCTCGCTAACGGCTTTTTGCATATTATCTTCCGACCAGGACTGCCGGTTCGACTTTCTTTTATAATTACTAGGCATCTGAAATTAATGAAGAATCCATATTGGTTCAATAAACTGACTTCATTTATCCGCAGCATTGATAGCGCCAAAACATACGCGGGCGGGTAAAATAGGGATAACCCCATTTTACCCGACACCAAAGCTCCCCATTTTGCCCGAGCGCCCAATTTTGTAAAGAAATATAGCCCCGCCATGCTGCGGTGAAGTTAACCAACGGGTCTAAGCATTTATACGTAGGATATGGTCTATACTTTCAGGGAAATACATACACTGAAAGGTATACTGCCCCGTCTTCATAATCCAGGCACTCACACTACTCTGGATTCTTACACTGAGCGCTAACGAATACCGATAGAAGCTCCAAACGTACGTGTGCGGCAGTAGATAGGGTGCAGTATGGATCCTATTTTATTGCCCCCCATAAAATGGCCCCCCGCTGAGAGGGGCGGGGGGGGGGGGGGGGGGGGGGGGGGGGGTCGACGCCATTTTTTTTTTTTTTTTTTTAAACCTAGGTAAATCTGTGGATTCTAACCTAATTGAGGTTCAATGATTGAAAACCTAGGTGAATCTTAACGATTTTACCTTAAGTTCTAATTCTATCTCTGTTCTCTTCGCTTCTGCAGTATGGGTCCGAAATATATATAGATATACCTGGCCATGGCTCCGAGGCTTCTGCAGTATGGGTCCGAAATGTATATAGATATACCTGACCATGGCTCCGAGGCTTCTGCAGTATGGGTCCGAAATGTATATAGATATACCTGTCCTTCGTTCCGTCGCTTCTGCAGTATGGGTCCCTATATATATATAGATATATCTAACCTAGGTCCTTTCCCTACGAGAATTATGAATAAAGGCGAGGAAGATTAGTCTAGGGTTGTGAAAGGTGTACAACTGATTATGGTTTGAGCTCGTGTTTATTCATTTAGCTAAATTAATACTCGTACACTACAGATTTAAAACTAGGTATAAGAAGACTTATTACTAGTTGAGTTTCGTATAACATGAAATAATATTATTATGGGAGATCAGGAGTTACTTATTTCTAATGGTTATAGAAAAAAAGAATTACTTATATTTCAAACAATTAGGTTATCTTTTACGACAACAGCATTGAATACAGCTTACGGTACCGAAACTATCACGTATTTTACGTTTTAACTTATTCTGTGTTAAACGTCTGTAAAATAAGCTGACTAGCTTATCGTTCTCCTCTAAATTCATAGTGAAAATACTTGTAAACTGTTTCAAAGTGAAACCATGTGTCATATAATATAGGAACATGACGCAGAACTGTCCGCATACCAGGGAAGAGGAGCTTTGCAGTTGTTTTACATTCCAACGATAGGAAATGCAGTTCCGGCGTAGAGCGCGGATGTGATGCGGTATGATAGGAGGCAGTCCAAAACTGTCGAAATAGATACCTTCTCCGGCTGCTGTGACGTGGAAAGCTACCCAGTGTGTTCCGGGTTGCGTATGGACATCTGTATTTGCCACGATAGCGGTGGGGTACGACCATCGCAGAGGTATCTGATCAGCTGGGAAAACGCCCTTGGTCCGAGCAGGTACCAACTCTAAGACATCGAGTATTTGGAAACTATCCATCCTCTTCGCTGGTTGTGAAGGCACTGAGAGATACGCTCAAACAGTTGCGAGATTGTTAGTCATGCACTTCGGCAGGCAGTCCTCATGCGTGCGGTCATCTCCTCTACTCCCATGGGTCCGGGGCCACACTCATCCTCACCCTGCTCGAGAGGATTATCTCCACCATCGTTACTCTCAGGCTGCTCGAGCGAGTTTAACACCATAGTACGAAAAGGAATCGAGGACAGCACCTTTTCGGATCGCCCACGAGATTGTAGCCAATTCTTCAATCTCATAGCGTTACGCAATGCACAGTTGAAATTCCTTCGTTCACCAATGTGGAGGATGCACGATTTATCCGATGACATGTCTTTGAACGCCGGGCACTCGCACTCACCACGTTCCAGGTTGACGATTTCACGTGACATCACTTCTTGAAGAAATTTGGCCTTTTGTACGCCGCGACAGAAGATGTTCTTTGCCGTGAGCGTGATCGCACGTAGATTCGCATGCAGATGTTTATGCGAGACTTCGCCCTCGAACCATTCTATCCCGTGGTGATTACTTGTCAGCCAGTTGTTCTGCGTTCGTTTTGATGAAGAGAGCTCAGAGATGGAGAACGGCGGCGCGATAAGCCAGTGGTCTATAGCCTCTGTCTCGTAGGCGACAACGGCAACTTCTTTTGGCATGAAGTTACCACTCTCCCCGCAGAAGCCTTGTATATCGATGATATAGTTCATGCTGACTTGAAGAACTGAGCGCGTTTTACTCTTGAGGGTGCGGACCACTGTCGGTGAACTGAGACGAAGACGAGACTGAGCGAAGTATTTAGACTATCCTGTCTTGCAGTTACAACCTCCCCTCTTCACATTTAGTCGAAGGAAGGGATGAACAGGATTCAGCAAGTTCTATGGCAGGGTCCGACCGCTTACCAAGAGGAGTTGTCCCAAGTGCAGGATTATGACGTGCAGGTCCCGACAGGTATCCCGTACTTCGACTAGCTGTACCTCGCAGCTAGTTACCAAAGTCCGTAATAACTTGACGCATCGAATCGATTTCGATTACGTTGGAGAATTCGGCATACACAATACAATTTATGGTCGTGGTCAGGGCCGTCTCGAAGCGTGTCTCGATCCGAACACTGCCATGCTTGATGAGATTCCAGTGGCCGTTATCGCTTGCTGATAGGTCGGGAGTGAGATCGAACGCAGTGAGGCAGTATCCCTTTGCATAGTCCTGACGCGCAATTGAGTTTCCCTCGTTGAGGAAGTGTATACCGGTACCCGTGAACAGGGTGTTGTAGGAATCCACAAATAATTTACTCGAGAAATCGGGTTGTAAAGGCTTGGATGGAATCTGGGTACCCTCAATATACAAGGATAGATGGTTGAGTCCGAAGGCCGAGAAGTTGAACGGATTGAGTTTTTTATCACCGTTATAGGCTTTGTTATCGACAAATCCGATGATTATACGCTTCGGTATTTGTCCAAGGAAAACATTATCAAGGGTTTCAGCCTGCACACCGCTATGTATTGTCATAGTCTTGACCTCCACTCGTGTCATAGGGTATTTTGCAGTTGTCTTAGCTAGGGTTCTTGCATGCGCCAGCAGAATTCCTGGACTGATTTTTACACGTCGTACGAATAAGGTCACGTCCATAATGTCCACCTTATGATCGTTTTTAGCCTCTATCAAGCAAAAGGCGTCCCGGGATCTGACGAGTCTCAATCTGAGCTCTACACCGTTTAATAGAAATTTGTCCTGATTGAAGACATCGCAGTGAAGACGACCAAGCATATCCACGGGCCTGGCTCCAGAGAAATATTCACATCTGCTTGCGAAACCCGTATTGTTACTGCCGGTAGTCTCCTCAAAATATCCGGGAGAGTCGGAATACCATAATCCGGATGTGAGATGCGACTTTTTAGCTGCATCACCATAGTTTAACAAGGTTTCGATGTAAGCTCTGTACGCGTATGCATTGTTACTCGGGGAGACCAATTTTTGATTGAAGTAGACATCGGTCTGATTGAAGAGTGTATGCAGGAAATTGTTCGCCGGGGCCACTATTGCTGCTGTTGTTTCTTTTCCGACATTAAGTACACGAGCACATACCTTAAGCATCGTGTGTGAGAGATCAATGTACTCGTCGCCCTGACCCGGAACGACGAATTCAATTGGTGCGTCATCAGCTAGTGCGGAGACGGGTTTGTACTGTACCCATTGACCGCCCTCGATAGAAGTCTGAGTAGGTGGCAGGGTAAAGAGGTCTAGTTCGGATTTCAAGCATTCGCAGGAATGAGCATGTAGGTAGGCCATTTCAACGGATATGGTTAGCAGGAGTATATACTACCGTTTTTTACAAGGGTCCGAAAATATCCGAAACAGCTCTTTTCTTGCAGCACTTTTTCTTTTTACTTTTGGCGACTGTCTTTCTGGTACTTTTTGTCTTCTTCTTCTTCGAACGAGTCTTGGCAGGCTTTTTTTTTCTTCTCTGAGTTTTCTTGACAGTTTTACAAGTTTTAGTAGATTTAGACGAAGCACTTGCTACGGAGAGGCGCGGTGCACGAACAAGACTAGACTGGTCATACGCTCGCCCATACCTCAGTTTATAACCCTCACCTCTCATAACCTTTTCAAGCCCTTCCTGAGCCTTCCGCTTCAGGTTCTGACCAGTCTCGGCGGCTCGTGTTTTAAATGCCTGTTTCCACGGTACGTCGTTATCCAGGTCAGAGACGAAATTCATACCGCTGCGTAAAACCTCTCTACCAACCGCACGTGCACCCCGTTTCAACATGGGAATAGCCCGACGAAATAACCCTCCTAGGAAACTACCGATACCGTGACCCCGTTGGTTGGCTGCTCCGACAAAAACGCGATCGATTCCGCCGCCTATTTGTGACTCGTAATGCTCAACGTAGTGCGACATTCTCGCCACGTGTATCCAGTGATCTAGAGAATCTTCTTGAAGTGTAGTGTGACTGTCAACGTCCCGTGATCAAATGGTATAGGCTTACCCTGGTGATCTCTTATAGATATTTCGATCGTCCGAAAACTCGAAAGCAGTAAAGGCAGATAGTGTGGCGGTGAAAACGTTTTTACCTCTGTACCAGTGTTATCGGAGCTTTGTCTAACCTGTAGTATACGCAGAAGCGGAGCATAGACGTCTCCCACGATGCGTGGTTCGATGATGTCACAGTAGACGAACATGAGTGACGGTATCTTTTGTACCTCTTTAACGGCCTTCCCAGGTATGAATATCATCGGTGTATCATCGGATTCGAAAATTTCACCCCCATTCGCAGGTCTGTTCATGGCAGCGTTTACACCTCTATCTATATGATTCGAAACCCCACTACCGGTAGTGTTTACACTATACCCGTCTTCGGCTACCTGAGGGGTCGCTCTCCCCTTCCTGGTCGGCAGGTATGTTAAAGGGTATTGTATTTCGACAATAGCAACTTCCCACTCGCCATGAAGTTCGATCGTGCGTGGTAGTTGAGTAATATAGCAGCAGGTCTTGTTATCCGGGTAAATTTGCATCGAGCTATTACTCGGTAGGGTTATGTAGAACTGAGACCTCATCATGGAGCGAGTTCCTGGATACTAGCTGCGGAAATCCAACTGTTGAACTTGTCGGGATAACCTTTCCAGCTGACAAGAAGTTTCTTACTAGGACCACGTCCCTTGCTGCGTATGATTTTATCAATTTGAAACGTAGTACTTTCGAGGTCCTTGCTCACGCGTTGTAGTTCGGGTTCGTAGAAATAACCGTCGATCTCTTCTCCCGAAAGGTCCTCTATCTCGTATACTACCGGTGAACCTGTTACAACCCGTCGAATCTTGAACAACTCTTCGCTCCAGTTAGCCTCGTACCCTTTAGCGAAGGTGCCTTTTGTCTTACTTATACGCACAAGATCCCCTGTCTTGTATTTTGGTTTTCTGGTTCTGTGTAACGGCTGGCTACGTTGAATATTCGCTCGTGCCTCTGCCGCGTTATAGAGCGTCACCTCGGAGGGTGCCATCTTGATGCTCGAGTATACGGTGTTATTATACGAGCTGATGAGCTTTTCTAAAACATCGATGTAGCGGTGGGTATTTTTATGCGTGAAGTATCTCCACATACGCTCCTTCAACGTGCGATTAAATCGTTCAACTACGGCTGCTTTTATGTCGGGGTTACGTGTCACGCGAAAACGTATATCATTTTCAGCTAGTAGTTTTTGAAACGCCGCGCCCACGAACTCTTTACCCTTGTCGCTTTGTAGGGTCTCGGGACGGCGATCCGTGTTCGATAATATCTGTTTAAAACCAGCAGCTACGTCTCCTGTGGCTTTACGATACAGCGGAACCACCCATACAAATTTGCTCAGGACATCGATGACTACCAGCAAGTAACGGATGCCATCATTATGTTCCTTTATAGACCCAAGTTCAACCAAATCTGCTTCCCAAAGATCGTCTATATTGGACACGTTGTACCGCAGTCTTGGGAATTTCCGACGTACCGGTTTATGTAGGGTATAGGTGTCCTGGGTACCTAGCCATTTTTCTATTGTGCTGTCGTTTACACCCCGAGCTGGCTTTTTCAACTTCCTGGCCCCCGCGTAACCTGATGGGCAGGAGGGGTCGAAGTACAACCGTTCCAACTCTTTCATTTTCGTAGGCCAAATGTTAACCAGCTCGTCGGTTGCTGCGTGGATTTCTCAGGTGTTTCCGATGTTCCGCGAGATCTCGAAGGCGAGAAGGAATTGTCTTCTGACTTAACGGAATCGCTGCTGCTGCTGCTCGCGGTATTTCTTCGCCCGTGTGGGGTTCGGAGTCTTTTAGTCCTGCTCCGTGTCGCAGAGAGTACTGCGGTCGAGGGTGAAGGCACTTGAACATTCCTCCAAACATTATCATTTCCGACATATTCTCGCGGAACATTGATGCTATGAAGCAAGCGTGCGTACGCATGTCTACCATGAGGCTGAAAACTTTTTCTCGAACGCACAGTGTCGTTAATTAGATCAACGATATTTGTCCCGGGGATGGCTACGCTGTCTATAGTTACACCGCCTCGGCTATCCCATGAAATCCGTGAAGGGTACTCGGCCAGATGTTTTAGAAGAAGCTCCGCCTTTGACTGGTATTTTTTCGGTACTGTCGAGGCAATTTTCGCTATCATCTGCTGCTTGTCACTAGAAAGTTCATTTCCTTTCTCCGATGCCCCATCCGTAGAATTAGGTTTATCAGGGATGGAGTGGAGATCTAGACGTAGCGGTTTTCTTGAGTCCTCGGCGAAATATAGAAAACGTTGTAAAATCTGCTGATAAAGCTTCCACCTCGTCGTGTCATCCAGGTCGGGAGTGTTCAGGATATTACGCATTTCGTTATCAAGCCTGGAGGTGGGTGAGGTTGTACTTTTCTCATCACTCGCACTGCTGCCTTCCGAAGCTGCGCCCGATGAGGAAATATTGCGTTGAAACCGTTCTATGGTATCCGAGGGAATTAAAACCATCTTCTTTGCATGCTCCATTTTACACCCTTATTTATTGTCCAAACAGTTGACCAAAAAGCGTCCCAAGAATGGGTGCTATCAGCATAGGTAGAAATCCGCTTCCGCGTTGAACTAGTAATTTTTTCTTGCTCTTCCAACTACCCTTGTTAGTGGACAGTTTACGAAGAAGCTGCTTATGTCTGGCAAGTCGGGCCTTCTCTCGCCTACTGAGTATGACGTTACCGCGCACGGTGTTCAAAGCGCATTCACAGATATTTTTCACGAGCGAATTATCGGCCGTGCGTAGTAGAGCTATCCTCTGCTGAGGCTTTAGGCAGCACAATGCCTTCAGCGTCTCAGTGTTGGAGCTTCCGAATCGTCTATGCGCCTCGGCACTCCGTCTGGAACCAGCTCTACTTTGGACGGAGTCCGTCCTAGCGTCAATTTGGCCGGCGCGTGGCATTACAAACGAATGACTGGTACCCCCCTGCTGAGCGCGTGACTTTATATCCTTTCTTGGGATGTATACAAACTGGTGCTTGTCCCCGGGAAATATATTACTACGATAGCGACAGTTTTCGGGGGTACTTTGTTTCAGATCAAGTAAGAGATAACCGTGGGGACGAGCTGTCGCATCGTGGTAAGCCTCCTGAACAAAACGTGGATCCTCAGGATATACCTGACGAGCTAAATGTTGCACCTGGGCGCGATCTCGTGGATTCTTGAAGAATATAATATAATTCGCGTTAAGAGAAATATCACGCTGCCCGCGACCCTGATGAAACAAGTTCTGCGTGATGAAAAATACACTCAGATTCTTATGATGACAGCCTTTGGTGAAAAGATCAACGATTATATTATTGGAGGCTTCTCGCATAAGATCATCTATTATAAGCAACTTGGGTAGCGTGTTTGAGTCATAATCAGATTCTTGGGGTAGGCCTTCTCGATACTCGATGTCGCTAAGCGGTGCGGTGTCTCCTTTTTTAATGCCGTGGAGTGATTGCTGCTCTGCGTAATACCATATTATACGACTGAAGCGAGTGTCACACATATTCCCAATATGTCGAAGGAAATTTTTCACAAAAACTGATTTTCCACAGCCAGAGGGCCCGGCTATTATCGCGGAAAATGGGTGATTCCAGCGGGTATCCATTTCCCGATATGAATAGAATGCAAAGTTTTCGACCTTTCAACGCGAGCGAGTCGACAACTATGCTGAGATCAGGATGAAAAAGTTACTACTTCCCAAATGGTATTTTTTATCCCCGCGGTGGGGGGCCCGGCGGCGCGGTGCGCGCCATCTTTTAGCTAATAGCGGGCGCGGTCACGGTGACTCAGCATTTCGGACGGTAATCAGCTGATAATCAGCGTGTGAGCTGCTCATCTGGACTATGCGCTTAAACTAGCTGATATCGCGCGTTTGAAGACGTGAAGAACACGGCTACTTAATACTGCGTCCGAACACTGCTCGTCTGGCCGACCATGGGAGAACTAACTACCGCGTGTAACAACCCAGCGGCTATTCAACTGACTGAAATCAGCGATATTTTAAAATTTATTTGACTCGTTTCATTTTTAAATATATTTTTATTTATTTTATTTCATTTATAGATAAAATAGTTCTAACAAGTTCTGTTTTCACTCAGGGGGCGATTTTCTGTAACCTGCTGACAGGTGTTTCAAGGGAAGTGATAATAAAAGGTATACAGAGGTACAGAGGTAATGGTTAATTTCATAATAGTTTTTTATTCAGACTCGACCCCCAGCCGACAGAGTGTATGTGTGGAGGGTTGACCAAGTGGAATTAAAACATTTTGCTTCATAAATTATTTTATTCCGAATGCCATAATTATCGTGAATCTAGCATACTGTGTATACGCCGTAAGCCAGAAGGACGTGGCTCAGGTGACATTTATCGACAGCTAAACAATGTTGAACAGTTCTGGAATACATTCATTTTCTTATTGCTAATAGTACTTTTATTTAACAGAGCAGGTACCCAATAGTACTCATGACCTAGACTAGATTATTCTACTTCTATTATCACAGGTATAGGGTGTGAGGTATGGCTTAAAGACCTAATCACATGATAAATTTACAAAAGTTGTACAACTAAAATAACGTAAAAGCTAACTTAAATCGAAACTGGATGTGGGGGTGTTGTTTGCTAGTTTCCCTCGGATTACATACGGACCGGGGGGCGGGGCTGGTTACGCGTCTGCAGTGTGCCCGTATGGGAGGGTGTCAAAACTATTCCTGCAACAACGTCTTTTGACAAAAACTGGGCGACATGTTTTTGTTTGATCTCGAGTCACCACATCATGCATTGCGGTTCGTCGGATCGCACGATATTTGAGGTTAATGCTTTCCCCCTCCTCAACTACCATTTCTTTTATAGCGTTGAAATTTATTTTCAGGCGTGTGGTGTAGTTGAGGGTAATACCTTTAACCTTGCAGATCTCGGTTTCCCTCCCATCCGGGCATACTACTATGAACGCGTAAAACTTTGCTCCGCCGGATACAAAAGCCCGTATGTAACTCCCCTCGCCATATTGTTCTAATTCATCGGTCAGGTCACCCAGAAAACTGCCAACCGGCGGCTCGTATTCCCCAGGTGCACCAGACCGAACGTAAATGACCGAATCTGTGTCATAATATAACACCCTACGATCCAGTTTCTCTAAATAACTGTACAGCTTGAGCCGCGCCTGTGCCGTTGTATACGCAGCTATGACTACACTCGCAAGACTCGAGGCCTCCACACTCTCATCCTTGTATGACCAGCGAGCGTACAGAACGTCATCGTTTACGGCTACTAGGTCCTCCAGCAGAATTGACGGGCTTGTCACCAGACCTAGCAGCTCCTCTCTGGTCTTGACAACACTTGTTTTTGAGAGGTTGTCTCGCTGGCCAAACTTACCCCAGAAGGAGTTAAGGCATAGCTTCGACACAGAACGCAGCCCTGGATTTTTTTCTATTTTAGCCTTATCTAGCATGATTCCCTCTACCCGGGCGTACTCTTCGATATACTGAGACCGGCTCTCTTCACTACTACAGCCAGCGGGCCAGCCGCTAGCCTCCTGTTTTATTTTTAAAAAGGTATCAATGTACTGGGAAAAATGTCCACCTTCCCGGGTAGAGGGATCAAACACCGTCACCTCGTACTGCCAGATCTCCGACACCGATACTACCCTATATCCCATTGCTACGGCCTTTTTCACCTCGTCTGAAACCCATGTCCCGCTCAGACACCTCTCACGGGGGTCGTTGTGAGGGCATGGACCCTGTTCCATGTCTCGGCAACATGAGCTACAGAGAGGGAACATTAGTTTGCCGTGCATACGAAGAGGTAATACCGGATGATAAAGATTCCGGGGCGGCAGTACTTTACATTTAATCAAACCCTCGACTCTAAACAGATCTACTCCACTGGCCCCGGTCAGATTCTTACACTCCTCACCTACTAATACTACTGGATGACCCTTCGGGAATTTTCCGGTTTTACAGATACAAGGGTATAACGAACACACATCCACATAGCGGATCTCCTCGCCGAGTCTGGGGTCTACCTCGCGAAACCTCGACGTGTTACCCGTTCGACCACCGTAGAACGCATCACGCGGATTCAGCTTAGCATTCTCCACACTCGGCAGAAAACCGTTACGATCGAGGTGTGCCCGCACTTCTACCCTTGCATCCATCAAACGTGAAAACTCGCACTCCCACATTTCCTCCACAACGATACCGTGGGCACGCATACGGCGAGTCTTTGCCTGAGTCTCCTCAAGGCGCCTGTCCATATTTAACCCGCCAGCAATTCCCTTATCCCTATTGACGCGATAACAGCGGGGACAACCGTGCCAATAACAGCCATGGAATTCGAGTACGTGGCGCGATCCATCCGGCGACTCGTAGTACCCGTCTACTCTACGCCCTAGCACACGCTGCTCCCGAGCCCTACCCGCGTGTAAAATCTCCTGCCCTAGCTCGTGCTCCATCCAGACCAACCACTGGATGGCCTTGGATGATTGTTTATCAGCTAGTCGGTACCCGGCGGGCGGAATAATCCCTATGCTGTTATCGCGAAGGAAATTTTTCCGGAATACCATGGAACATGCGGAGGCGATAGTGGTGCTCTCCGTGAACGGGCAGACATCGCCAGTACGTAAAAATATATCTCTGAAAGCAAGGCAGGCTAACCGTAAAATCGTGACATCTGACCGGCAGTACTCAACGATTTCCCTAGAAAAATCAAAAACGTAGCCTTCCCTTACGGCAGCTTCATACCACGCGTAAAATCGGGCCCTACCCTCTACCGTCATGGAGTCCGGCGCGTAAAACTCAGCCGCAGGTAATACTCCTACATACCGCTGGTTAGCCGGTATATTAAAGAGGTGTGGAAATACACCCTTTTGCGTGGCCTCGGGTAAGCCGAAAGCCTTTGGTAACGCGGCTAAAGCCATCGGCATGTAGGCAAGGGAATCTAGAAAACGGATATTAGATGTTTCTAGCAAAACTATTTTACTACCGTTCAGTATTACCTGCGGTGTCTCTCCGCCTTTCTCCACTAGGTAACGGAGGATAAACTGAGCGTCAAAACCTTTGGCGTTATGCGCGATACAAATAACTTTTCGGTAGCCTTCGACCTTCTTATCAGCGAGTTCTACCAGTTCACGGACCGGGTCATCCCTAAAAACAAATTTGCGTTGTTCGCCACACCCGAGGCAGGGATCGAGAATACTCGTGCCTATACAACGTGTACAGGTCCGTTGCGCAATACACAAATTTGGCACATGTATATTTATCGTCTCGTCACCGTCTACAGTCTCGTCCTGTCGTGTCTCGAAGTCGTAAAAAATGAAAATATGATTAGGAGCCTCGCCTGTGTTCCGCTTTACGGGTCTCATGTAACAGCGGTGATTAATTTCTTGGCTCGAGCGGCAGGTCCTGCAGTATGTTCGCCCACAAATATGCTTTCCCTTCGAGGTATCCGTAAAGATATCGCAGGTTCCACATACCCGTAGGGTACTACAGACCGTTCGTTTACCGCTAAACGAGCCCTGCAGAGCGTGCCGCCTATAACACTCTGCTCCGTAAAAATCGCGATTACAAGCACCGCACTCGACTTTTGCACCTCCCCTGTCACATGCAGGAGTCGAGAGACAACGGCTACATTTATTTGAACACCTATGCTCGTTACCGTGAGCGTAGCCTACATTACACGGTTGACAAAAGAAATCAGAGGCAGCAGCTCCTCTCATATTTAAAATGGTGTCATAATGACCAAGTCGCGGATAATAAAGAATATTAAGTCTGTGTACTAAACCGCGGTAGCCCATGCCCAGTACGATATCCTCCCCGTTAAAAAGCGGCCGGCCGCCTTTACCTATCGTCTCGCTGTCGTAAACTAGAATTGCGTATCCCTGTCGTGCCAAATATTGCTGGAACTGTGCAACTTCCTCGATACCACAGCCCTCCTCAGGTATGACGACCCCCGCATCTATAACTAGTTCCCGAGCTTTCTCGCCTTGATATTTTTTCCCCGATGCCCTAGCCTTGTTCCACTCAGACTGTAACGGCCCATCCCGTACAGATCCTCTCCTCGCATGCACTCCGGCGACGAACAACGCCCTCGGTAAACATAAATTATCACTGTTCCCTATAGTCAGGATGGAACGTTTACCGACCAGTTGCTCCCCGTTCAGCGCTAAACGTTTCCCCCGACCTGCTGGAACAGCAATAGTTGTTATGTTCACCGTGAACGGCTGATCAATTCCAAATTCACTCGCGCTCTGAGTAACCCTGAATACAAGACCCCATAAATCCTCAAAGCGAAAATCGCGAGCCGGTCGGAAGCTTAACCCCGCAGAACCCCTTGTAAAACCCTCCGTGCTGAAACTAATACCCATGATGTCATTCGGAGTGCAGAGCGAGGTGAAATATCTGTACAGCTCGCGAAAGGCCTCTTCTAACCAGGCGATTGGGTTCGCAGATTCTGGTGGAACACCGATTCGTACTGTCACCTGACAGCCGCCTAAACCAAAACGCTGGTACCGCCGATTTACCCGTCGGGTGATTTCAAACCGGGGAGTATTCACCTCTGCCGGATCGTCGTCAGCGATGTTCTCCTGGTCCGGCTGTTGTCCTTCCTCAGCAGGAAGATCGACCGCACGAGCAGCGCGCCTCATCCATGAAGGGCCAGCCCCTCCCGTCTGCATCCCTGAGGACCCGGCGCCGTTATTTACCCCGAATAGCCAGCTAGGCGAGCGAACCCTCACGACCGGTTGAGCACCTGTAGGAATTAAGTAAAAACATTATATTATTTTTTTCTCCCTGGATCGATACATATTAAACTATGCGCTAGGGTAAGGAGGCATACAATCAGAACTACTCCTCCTCGGAAGCCGCGTGAAATCCTGAGGGAAGCTCGCCAGGCGGGGACGATATTATTATTGTTTCCAGCGAAAAAAAATCCGATGGAAGACTTTCCCGCAAAAAATCCGAACTGCTGTTTGCGATCATGGAGACTTGATACTCCTCAGCAAAGTTCTCTATCGGATCCGCTGTTACGCGTTGATTTGATAGAAAAAAAAAAAGATTGAGAAAGATTTTCAGCGGAGATCAGGGGAGAGCGACTGTAGCCTTATTATTCGAGTTACAAGCAATACTTACACACCAGCTGACTAAAGACACTGGGATCGGCGGGCGATAGGCTAGGCCAGACCTGAGCATCCTCCGGTCTTGAGACAGTCTCCTCCGCTGTTGCGGAATGAAACGTAAAAATAAGAGGTTAGGAAACATTTATAGACCTTATCAGAAAAAAACAGGTGTATAATAACCTCAATATACAATATTACGAGAGACACTCACGTTCTTCAGAGCTGAAGACGACGGAACCCCTCGATGACGCGACCGAGACGGTTTCATCGGCATTCAGGGCTCGCGAATACCCGGTTTCGCTCTCCGGCTCTGCTACCGGTGAAACATCCACCTCGATTATTGATACCTGGGAGAGTCGCTCGATGGTTTCGCTTACTACCTCGCCGCTCTGCAGGATTTCACCCTGTGAAGCTAAGCGGGGTAGCGAGCCACGCTCTCCCGATACCGCTTGCGTCATCGATGCGTTGACTACGCGATCGCTCGCAGCCATTTCAGCGTTCGCTGCAATGTTATGAATTTCTTATTATACACAGCTCAGAGATACGGCCAAGGAATTTTTAGCGCAAAACAGCTACTCACAGGGGGAGGCTCCACCACCGTTACACTGTACAGCACCGCAGACCGCTGAGAGCTCATACGCCTCGGCTGCTTCGAGAAGCATCTCGTCATCAACGGCCCCCTGTTGGAATATGACTAGCTCTGGAAATAACAGATCCGGATGGGATATGATTATCACAATGTTGTAGAATGATATGAAAATCATCTAGTTGTTTTTACTTACCGCTGGCCCTGGAACGACTCTCCTCTAAAGCTCTGACGCTTTGGAGGAACGGCCGAATCAGCAGATCCTCCTCGGCGTTCCAGTATAACACCTGAGCCCGTAGCACCTGCATGCACTCCAGGTTGCTCTTCACGCAATTTTCACGGTGAATCGCAGCTATCACCTCCACACGACACACACTTATTATCTCGCGAAACATCGCCAGTAAATCGTCGACGGATGTTGTACGCGGAATAACCCGCAAAAAGGTCACTATCCGCCTATTGACAAGAGCCGAGTGCTGCTTCATCAGGTACCGCAGCACCGACAAGGCAGCTCTCCTGATCCCGGCTACAATTCGCGACATTTTTTACTTAGTAAAAATAAGTGTAAACGATGTAAAAATTCAAAATTTTCTTCAAACGACGAACGGAGTTTTCGGCTCTGAGGTGTTTTCAGATATGGTACAAGTTCGCATTTGACAGCCCCCTTTATTCAGCCTATCGGTCAGTTCCACCACCACATCCCTCAAGTGCTTGAAGGGAGTGGGTGGTCGACGATTTTTACCTCCCCGCTATCCTTAATTGTTTTCAGCCCCGCTCTATTGTGTCAATCGTTACTAACATCGTCTAGTAGGTAATCCACTACTAACTATTTTCTTTTGAACACTGGGAGAGGGAGTTAATTAGCAAGCATCGTACGCCTCAGTGCCAGGAGTCGGAGGCATATTGGCTATTATTCATACAGCAAAATACCTCCGTATCGCATGAGCGAGGGTACACGGCTACCCCGTGACACACTCACTGTGTGAAAGCGATCGCCAGGTATACGACGCTTCATCGAGCAGCGCGGTTACCTGTGCACCGAGACTGAGGGTATGAAACCCTGGCCATCCCATTGCAGGATAGTTATAAACTGACCCCTTTTTTACACATACCGTCTTCACTATGTACTGTCATTAGCCACGTTGAGAGCTGCAACCCGAAACCTTCTCCTTCAGCGGTGAATTTCTTACCCCCCCCCCCCCCCCCCCCCCCCCCCCCCGCGATGGGGAGGTTGGACGTACGCTACCCCTTGTTTTCGATCAGTTGAAATTTTGAAAAAGCCATAAACAGGCCTGTGTTATTCAGAGACTAATTGCATTTCTTTGTCTTAGGATGGCGCCGCTCACTCCACAGTGTTCTGTACAACACAGTGTCTAGGAGCAGTATAAAACATTTTTTTTTTCAATTATCAGAGAGGTTCTTCGACAGGACAGGACTTGTCACTGTACCTTTCCGGTTTGTTCCTCGGTACGGTAGGGATTAAGCACGGGTTCGACCCTTTTTTTTCAGTTGGCCGGAATTCTGGAAATCCCACGATTAGACGGTATATTCAGAGAGTAATTGCATTTTATTACCTCAGAAGGACGCCGCTCCGCTCTCGCTATTCTGCGCTGTACATATTTTACGAGCGGTTCAAAGTGTTGTTTTCCGTAAGTGAGACGATATTATCGGGACGAGTGATCCATGGAGGTACTTGTGCAGGATAGGACTTGTCACAGAATCTTCTTCTAGAAAGCTGGACGTGCATCGCAACTGGGCTTTTAACGCACAAAACTACAAAAAAAAATACCACCACCCTCCGACCTGGCTGAGTCGTACCGGTGTCTGGAGGTGGAGAGCCTTCAAATAGGACCCTATTTTCTCATCCCTTACCCAAAATCATCTCGAGCCTCGAGAAGCGAGCATCTCTGAACTTGTGAGCTACGTAACGTGTAATAATCATGTCTGCTAACGAATCTGTGCTCGATACCACCGACACCACTGGTGTAACCGGAAAACATCTGAAACAGCGTAGGCTGCTACTACTGTCAACTGTGTACGGCCTTAATAGCTCCTTCTCTAAAACGGCGGTGGTCGGGTATAAATTAACCAGTGAATACAACTTCGAGCCTGTTGTACAGTTTAATGGAACTGGTACTAGCGGCGTTACTCTGCGCATGGTGACATGGCTGAATTTAAGAAGAAATACCGAAAAGATTTCTGCATACTTCGAATCTTCGGAGTGTGCCAGCGGAGAAGGCTCAAAGAACGAGCCACTGGACCTGGACGGATCAACCCTATCGTTTTCAACTGCTTACGGTTTGAAAGCAATTATTCTGACAGAACCAGAGGGATTATGGTGCAAACTCCCGCGGGCACCGAACCACGAGCCCTTGCCTAAGAAGCCAAAATCAACAACTTCCCCCTTCATCGTGATGCAGCAGACGACGTTCGATGGTCTTGTTAGTGTTGCACCCTGCATTTCTGAGTATTTAACCAACCTCACGAATCGCTCTACTACAACGAATCTGTGTAAAAACGAGTTGGTTAAAGAACTCGCCACGCTAGCCAGCACCCAGGACCTCCTAGACGCACCATTCGAGCAGTACACGGATCTGGTGTCAAGGAAATTTGACGAGACGCAACACATCATCAAGAACGTGATCAAAGCAAGTTTCGTGAAAAACTATTTCAAACTGACAATGCTCGAGATGAAAGCCTTGTTCACTACTGCACTTGCCGAGGAGGTCCAAACTGTTTTAGAGTGTACCAGGGCTTTGAAAAGATAGGATTGGAATATCTATTTCCTGTTCACTAGTGATAATTTGAATGTATTATATACGATATTCTCTTAGCGGTATGTGTCTCGTTATAGTTAGATTTAAATCTGTGATGTATGTAAATGAATTTGTCTGCCTGAATAAACACGAGCTCAAACCATAAACAAGAGTCCTTCTTTCAGGAATCATAGCCATTGTCTTCTTAGAGTCCGCAGACTGTCCCGTCGTAATCCCGACTCCCAAAAGACGGAAACCTTTATACCTGCCTCCCTTAGTAATAAAACAAAGGTATAGCACCGCAGCATAACGAGGTTTGAACCGAAATATATATATATATTCGAAACGACGGACCCATACTGCCGAAGCAAAAAGAACCATGGGTCTATATCTATATATACTCGGTCAAGAAAACGGACCCATCCTGCCGAAGCAAAGCGAAGCACAGGCCTCTATATCTATATATATATACCAGGTCAATGGATCGGACCCATACTGCCGAAGCGAAGAGAGCAGAGATAGAATTAGAACTTAGGTTAAAATCGTTAAGATTCTCCTAGCTTTTCAATCATTGAACCTCAATTAGGTTAGAATTCACAGATTTACCTAGGTTTGAGGAAAAAAAAAAAAAAAAAAAAATGTCGTCGCCCCCCCCCCCCCCCCCCCCCCCCTCTCAGCGGGGGGCCATTTTATGGGGGGCAATAAAATAGGATCCATACTGCACCCTATCTACTTGCGGCGGTTTTGTTTTGACAGTTGCACCTGCAAACGAGTTGCTCGGCTTCGACAACAAGCCTGTAGAGTCGTCTGATAAATGACGCTACGGTATTAGCCAAAAACAGCACATCCCCGTTTCCCCCGACTCTCCCCTATTATATTATATTATATTATATTATATTATATTATATTGTTGCAAAATGTGCTTTGCGTTATGAAATAAGTTATTTAAAGTGGGTTCCCGAGGGAAATAAAGTGAATCAGGTGAAATGATATAAATTGGGCAAAAGGGTTATGTATTATGAAATACAAATCTGCACTAGGAGTGAGCTAGAAACAGACTGATTTGTTTTACAATAATGCTTGTTGACTCAGCAACCGAAGTTCTTATATTTTAGGAGGTGTCTTTTATCATAAAGGCTACTAGATGTTGGTCGTATAGAAATAATGATATAAGGGTGATTTTACCAAATATACACTACCCCCCCCCCCCCACCCCCCCCTCCCCCTTTCTCCTTAGTGGAAGAGTCGACCCGACTCTTGAGGTGAGTATAATAAAGATCAAAAATGTGTAAAATCATCATAAGCATTAACAAATATGTGTGCTATTTGGCAACGTTGGAGCTGCGGCTCAATAAGTTAAGGGCTTTTGAGCGAGCTCCGACAACTTCTCGATCGGAAGAGCGCCTCTAGCGCCCAGCTCAAGAACTCTATTAAAATGACCACATCTATAAAGCAGTCTCTGCATGTATTCGTGTCGACGCTAGCCTGTCACTTCGGATTTTACTCGACGTCTGCTGTTGCTCCTGCTACTCTGATTTACCGCGGAATAATATCAAAAGATTGCTAACGAGAGCCTGTACGGCGGGCTGGTATCCCCAGCACCGGTTTTCCAGATGAAGTGCAGAAAAATAATGTTATTACCACTGTATCTGTGTATCGGCAATGTATTAGTGTCAGCTGATTTCACAGCTTTGTATATAAATAAATCAATGATTAATTGAAATTTCACTCGATTACTTTTCGGAAACCAGCCCGCACTAGCTGATAATCTGAGGATCACCCCTCCGAAATCTGAGAGTGATTAGTGGAGCAATAGAGACGTGATCCGTCGAGTAAATTGCGGTTGTGACGACTGGCCGAAAATGCTACTCCGTCGGTAAAACAGCGGAGCGCTCAAAAGCCCTTAAGGCTGTCCGAGGGGGTGGTATGGTGGGGGTAACGGCACATACACATGTACACAACCACGGGTAAATTTTGCACGCTAAATTCTCGAGAATAAAGAATTATTTCAAGAATCTGATGCGTACGAAATATTCCTTGATTGAAATTGTTTTGGGTGAAATAGTGCAGGTTAGCCACGAATGAGCCTGACGTTCTAATAAAACGTCAATATAATATCCTCGTGACAGCTGGCACACGGATACACACAGTGACACAGTAAACATGGCCGCCGCGTATATAAATTCTATATAATTCCATATAATTCTATATAATCTTTTTTACTCGGGTTATCAATATTAATATACCTCCCTATAATGACATGTTAAAAGCTTCGCGTCGCGATAATTTATATTATCATAAGATACAAAAATTCACTCTTTCAAATGATAATGTAAAAATTTATACTTATATTTGTGATGCAAAACGTTTAATAAAAACTATTGAAAATGATTTCATGCTATACATCTAATAATGTTTTTGAGAAAATTTAATTTTCAACGACCACCCTAATAGCCATATATTATATAATTATAGATGGATCTATATATATAATCCATTACATAATTATACATGTTTATATTTTCTATGTTTTATATTTATTTATTTTAATGTTCCCCACGGGGTTACATGGCACTTTCCTTCGTGCCGTTCAACTTTTTACATTCACGTTTTCTTACTTACTATTCTTTATCTTGTTCTCACTTCTACCTTACTCTATGTTTGTTTCTATCTTTACTTTATTTTACTTTATTTTGCCTTGTATTTCACTCAGTGTTTGGCTTTATCCTTGCTTGCACTATATCCAGGATTTTATTTCTTTTTCTTCTCTCTCCTTCTTCTTCTTCAATCGTTTCCCTCCTCCCTTTTCCTCTCTTCTTCTCCTCGTCTTTTACTCACTGTTTTCTTCCTCTTCTACGCACAACCCCCACCTTCTCCTTATTCTCTCCGCTTTTCTCTTTATCTTATCTTTCCTCTCCTTGCTGCCCGTCCTTATGGTTATTTTTCCCCCGCCTTCTCTTCTCGTTTCTACTCTCTCTATCTTTATCTCCATCCTCTCTTGCGTCGCATCTGTAGGATCTCTGGTCTATTCTTCTTTTCCTTCCATTCTATTGTTATCCTGTCCCCTTTCTTCTCGCTTGTCTCCTCTTCCTCTAACTCCTCCCTTTTTTCTCTCCCTGTGCCATTCCCGATTTCTTCTCGCGGGGGGTCGACCCCTCGGCCCCGCTTGAGGATTGTTCTTGGCGTGGTGGGGGGGAAGACTGAGGTGAGTGCGGGGGCCACGTCATTTCCTCTTCCTCCTCTCCTTCTCCTTCCGATTTAATCCCTCGTTTTTCCTCGGACTGGTTTTCTTCTTCTTCTTCTGGCCTTCTCTCTTCTTCTTCTCTCTTTATCTCTCTCTCTACGTGAGTACTGCTACACGCTATCTGTTTCTACTCCTGACTTTTGCGCTGTTACTGCTGGCTCTTCCTCCGGGCGTCTTTTTCCAGCTCTCTTTGCATGCGCTCTATTGCAATCTTCCCACGGGCCCTTCTTCACCTTGGCATTTTCTCTCTGCGCCTGGAATTTCCCGATATTGTGGTCTGCTTTTGGCTGGGTAACATAACCTCCAACTCTTCTCCTACCCCCCGACCTGAAAAAAGTTCGAGTCGTTTTTCGATTTTTCGAAAACCTACCTTTTTTGTTTCGAAAGATAATCGAATTCTGCCAACGGGGATCGCCTCAGAATCGTTTATACCCGTTTGTACCTCTCTTATTTCCGTTTGTATCCCCACCCAAAAGAGTGAGGGTCAGTTTCATGTGAAATCCTAAACCCCCAACTTGTACATTGAGTTTCATACTACCGATAAAAATGCTGTCTTCATGTGAAAAAAGTGTTAGAATCCGATCTTATCGCCCAGTACGTGACATGAATTCGCCAGAAATGTTATGTCACAAGCGAGTCGCTACCCGTGCGTCAAATTGCCAGGGAAGCCCTACCAATGCCCTATCATAAATTGCCATAACACCGCCAGGTTCGGCCCCGACAGGGCTGCAATGCCAAGGTCGCCAAGCTTATTCAAAATATGGCTGACCTAACGCAACCCGTTGAGGACCTAGTCGGGCTTCGATCGTGTAGCCCCTATTCAAAAACGTCGATATAATTACAACAAAACCAAGTCAGGCCCGAATGTGGCGAGAGTATCAGAGCCCTAATTATTTCAAGCATGACACTCGACGAATACGCCTACACCACCGAAGCTGACAACACTGGCGAAGAAAAAGCAAAGTCAGCGATGGAATTTCTAAAAAAAAAGAAAGCAAAGGATGATAAATTAATAGAAAGTCTTTCAAGACTTTATTCCTGGATCGGAGGATGAGATGAACAACGTCACTGATTCAAAAGGTTAATTTATTATATCTATTTTAGAATTGATTAGTTTAAAAAAAAAAGTATTTTTCATGAAAGTCCACAAAATATGATTAGAAAAAAACTGCGTACCATGAAGGTGAAGATATAACTTATATTATACGCACTTTTTTTTACTTTCGAGGGGTTGAGATTTGTTCTAAAAATCATTATTAATTATTTGTAAATAATTTTTTTTCATAATCAATATGAAGAAAACTTATTTTATATAACTCAAGTATGTTTTCCTCGCTTTTTGATGCCTCTGTATAGGACCTCAAGTAGTACTTTTAAGTCCTAGGACCTGAAACCGACTTGAAATTTGGCACAGTTGTTGTTCATACTGTATTTATATTTGCAATGTATCATGGGGGCGTCCCGAATTTTATTCGAAATTCATCAAAATAAGGACCACCCTAGTGTTTATACATAATATATCAACCAAGTATTATCATCGAAATATTTCACGTCTTAAAAATTAATAAAAATGTTAATTACAGGAATTATCTGACATTTTTCACTTAATATTCCCATGTTCCAATGAATGTGAGCGAAAAAAATTGGGCTGCTCCGTCTCATCGAGCTCGGGCCCCTACGGGGCGATTTCATGGGCGATTCAATTTTTATGCTTGGGCCCCGAGAAGGCTTGCTCATAGCGATACTACGTTTATATTCAGGCCCTGATAGGGCTTGACCATGAAAATGTCGTGCATTCGACATGGCAGACGTAAGGCAGTTGCAAAGGCCCTAATTTGGTAACCTTTTAAGGTCCTAGTCGAAAAAGCGTGACCCTCCTTTCAGGCGCCCAATTGGGGTTCCAGACTAGGGCCCTAAGAGAATTAGGCAAAACCGATTGGGACCCAGTCGCAGCCTCAATCAAATTGACGCAATCATAATTGATGAAAAAATTTGAAAGATTCGAAGTAAATGTTACTTGGCGTACTATTCTGACAGGAGTAAATAAATTTTTAACATAAATAGCGAAGTCAAAAGGCACAGTTTTTTTTCCAAATATTTATTCGTTTTTAATTTTCACATTCAGTGTTTGGTTCAATTATAACATATTGTATTCCGATGTATTTTTCAAAATATTTCAAATTGTTTCAAAATCCACATCATGTTAACTGGGTTTTCTGATATATGTGAGCCTATATCAACATTTTCATCTTCACACAATATATTAATCTACTTTTCCCTTTTACTATTCCACACACCCATGGTAATAAGATAATATAAGAATGGTTCTCTCAAAGTACGAGCGTTGCACTTATACCTAATAATATTGTGAGACCGCATAACTTAAAAAAATATAACATTTCGATGTCCAGAACACCTATGGTAAGAAAATAACATATGCTTATGATAATGATAATGACAAAGCACGATGGTAACTCTTATGGCTAACAATTGTGAGCTCTTCCAACTTGAAAAATATAACAATATTCCGGCGTCCAGAGAACCTATATGGTAATAAAATAATCTACCATGACATTTTGTGGATGTGGCCTAGCAGGGATGCCAACCCAAAACTCGTTAGCAGCAGTTTAGTAACTGCTATCGAGTTTTGGGTTGGCATCTCTGCTGGACTGCATCGAGAAAATGTCACGGTATAAGTATGGGTATTCGAAAGTAACACTTATACCTAATGATATTATGAGATGGCATAATAAAAAATATAACATTTCGATGTCCAGAACACCTATGGTAAGAAAATAATATATGCTTATGATAATGACAAAGTACGATGGTAACACTTGTGGCTAATTCCCCCTCCCCCCCCCCCCCCCCCCATGTAGTTTACCCTGTATCTTTGATTTTACTGCAATCTATTTATCTGTGGCATGCTCTGTTCTATCATATTTCAGCAAGAAATTTCCATTTTTTTTTTTTAATCATGCAATAGCTTTTCTTCAACAGCGGAGCAAAAACGCTCGGTTTCGCTATGCTCGGGAGGATCGAAAACGGGCGATTGCCATCGCCCGTTTCCGGTTCTCACGAGCGGAGCCGAACCTCACGTTCGCTCCGTTGTTGAAGAAAAAAGTATGTGGACCTCGAGCAAAACGGGTGTTCGCGCCTTACATAAAGTTGAGAACCCCTCGGCTGCGCCTCGGGAACCTCAACTTCGTAAGCGCGCAATCGCCCGCTTTCGCTCTCGGTGCACAATATACTATTTTACACCTATACCATCTGGCATGCCCGTCGAAAGATAATTGTACACCTTAAGGGGGGTGCGAACCTACGAGCAGGATGAAACGTTCATCGTATTCAATGTATCATTGCGGTGAGAATAAAGGGCGGAAAATAATTGTGAAAAGAGCATTTGAAAGCTACGAATTTCCGCTTTAGACTGAAAAAAAAGAAAAATCAAATATCGCAAGAATCAGGTCCGCTGCGTCCATTTGAGTAGAGCTCTGCAAAAAACTACTTGCGAAACGGTGACCACGTTTATAGGCAAACGGAATATCGGAAACACAAAAACCAATACTTTTTGGAATCGTCAATGTACCCCCTAATCTTCTATGGAACGGATTTTTGATCCACTTCAACGTGGTCAAGTTACGTTTTTTTTTTTTTTGCATTTAATCGCGTTTTTCGGGATTTTCGCGAACGTTTTCATCAATTTTTCAAAAACGAAAGGTCAAATGAAAAATTCGTTCCATAGAAGCTGGAGGGCATTGACGATTCCAAAAAGTATTGGTTTTTGTGTTTCCGATATTCCGTTCGCCTATAAATGTGGTCACCGTTTCGCAAATAGTTTTTCGCAGAGCTCTACTCAAATGGACGCAGCGGACACCTGATTCTTGTGGTGTTTGATTTTTATTTTTTTCAATTTGAAGCAGAAATTCGTAGCTTTCAAATGCTCTTTTCACAATTATTTTCCGCCCTCTATTCTCACCGCAATAAAACATTGGATACGATGACCGGTTCATCCTTCTGGTAGGTTGGCACCCCCCTTGAACACTTCAAATTAATCTAGATGTGGACACTTATTATAATTTCAACCGATATTTATTTTTATGTTAGCTCTCCTTTTACGTTTTCTTCACAGCTTATCTATTTATTTTTTATTTGAACTTTCTTTCACATAGAATAGCACATGTATCTTTTGTTGTTGGAGAAGTGTTCTCATCGGCGCCAATAGTGGTTTCCTTTCAAAACTCAACCCATTATGGATTTCCCATTTCCCTGTTATTCTTCGGATGTGTGCTATATAATGTCCGATAGCACTTGCATCTGCTTTTGATGGACCACTGTAAGTGATAGCTGATACCAGCTTATATTGACTGTCACAAAATTGTAGTTCGATCGGAAGTTCACTTAAAGTAAATGTCATGGGCTTATTGGGAAAACCTGACCTAGCTGCCAGTCTGGACCAGTCCAAACATTCTGTGTCTATCACAAGATGATGTCCTCCAACTATATCACTGATGAGTATACCTCCACAATTTTTACATTTGCCGGTCGACCGTTCTCCGACAGCGTCTTGTAGTCCTTTCATACGATTTTGGTAGAACGGCAATGGGTTGACATCAACCACGGGAAAGACTTGATAGTCCTTGTAACCGCAATCAACAGCACATCGTTCGCTTCGTTCATAGGATGGCTCATTTGTTAAAAGGTGTTGAGAAACGATGGATGCGACATTACCTTCAAAGTCGATTCTTCCATTTTCTGGCTTCTTAATATTACTTAAGATTGCTGCCCGGCGAGCGTAAATTTTTTGAGTTATTCCATCAACAGACAAATGTTTCACAAACTCATACGTCGGATTAGTTGATTCGTCTATATAAGTGTGGTAAATGGCCCAGTCTCGGTATGCTGCTAAAATGCTTTGGACAATTGTATCAAACGGACATGTATTGACCATCTTCAAAAACTGTTGTCCTACCTTTACGGGTTGCAATGCGCCTCCGTTTTGCAGAACTAGTATTGTACGACGAAAGACTGGCCTACGGTGAATACTTTCAACATCTGGACATGGCGACAAATATTTACCTCGTTTTTTCGGCGGGGTATTGAGGCCTCTCCACGATTCGACTTCATTGAGAAACGCTACTTCGACGGCTTCATTTTCCTTAACTGCAGAAGAGTCTTCACTTACTAATTCTTCAATAGATGATGATTGAACTTCTGTTCCATGCTCATGCATTGTGCTGGCTTCCAAAACCGGCTCGTTGTTGTCGACAAGCGTTTGCTTCTGCTTGTGTTTCCTCAAAATAGATAATAATAGTGATCGTCTGGCGATTTCAGCGGTCTGCTCCAGACATTCACCTCCGTCAGTTACGGAAGAATCTTCACTTACTGGTTCTATTCTAGGCAATGATCGAACTTTTGTTATATCTCCACTGGTCGCACTGTCTTCCACAAACTGCTCTTCATCGCCGACAGGCACTTGCTTCGGTTCGTACTTTTCGAACGTAGATGATAACAGCGGTGATCCGACAATTTCGACAGTCTGCTCCTGACATTCGCTTTGCTCGAGCGAATGCTACTCTGCAGATTCGATGCTGTTTCTCTCGTGCGCAATCGGTGCATTCAAGAGCTTCATGGTACCAGCTATGGACCTGAGATGGGTGATTAGAAATTTGTCAACTCTAATAGATTTTGCGCCTTTTGCCCCGAATCTCTTCAACTCGCGAAAGTACTCTTCACTGCGAGCAGAAGTGGCAACTCCGGGTGCCATAATATTGGTCCAAAGGATAAAATGTTTGCTGAATCGCAAAAGACTTTTTCCAAACTGGATACACCAATATGGGTTTGGTCGATCGCCGAAAAGTGGTTTTATACTGTCTGTCTCAAGTTTCTCTAGTAAGCTTTGGAGTCTACTACCATATTTTGGAGAATCTGTAAAATCTCCTTGTTCCAAATCGGCAAACATGTCATCACTTGAAGGATCACCTGGTGGTTCGATAACCTTGATCTGTCTGAACAGTCTTTATTGTGCCGCAAAGCAGTGATCTGAATCATCGGTAATGTCCTCAGTTTTGGCAAATGCCACTGTCAAAACGTCTGTACAAATTGTGCGAAATTTTTCGATGGTTGTACAATTAGTGAGAAGACCTACACAACGTACAAAAAAATCTTTCACACTTTGAGGTGTTTTGTTGAAACATTTCCAACGGCAGACTAACTTGATCGAATGCGCTATGTCAATGCACAAAATACATTTTGGCGCTACTTTACAAGAAGGCTGGAACAATGTTTCCAGACACTGTTCCACGTAGGATCCCAGATCAGTGTTGTTAAATGATAAGGAAGCAGCATTAATAAGCGCGAGAGAATAGTCACTGACCACTTTTTCCGGGAGAGGCACACCACTGCGTAGCCACTCACGCATCCAATACGATAGCATATTGGTGTCGTGTTTTTCCGATACCATCTGAAAGATCGACAGTATTTTGCTATTAGATTCGGCAACAGCTTGGTAAACGAACGTCACATGCTTAGAACCATCCGGCTTGACAAGAGATGCAATTAATGATCCTGTTGCGTCAATGCTAATGCTTCGAATGCCACTCAGTTTCGAAAATCTTTTGTCCATGAAAATTTGGTCTGGGCTCCAGTACATAACGAAGAATCTATCGATACTGATTTCTTTTAAGCAACCAGTGAATTCCAATTGATATTTAAGATTAATTATAGATGCGATTGGATCTGTTATACCTTTTACACCTAATTCATTGTCATGGTCCAACTGCTTTGCTTTACGCAGTACATCTTCTCCATACAAATGAGCAGGTTCTACGTCACCGAATTTCATTACCGCATTGGCTTTATCAGGGCACCAACAGTACGTTGATGTTTCTTTTAATTCTTTCAAAACAGCTTTGCGTTCGGTACCTTTCATCTCTCGTTTTTTTTTCGTGCGCTATATCACGAGTATCATGAGTTGATACATAAACTCGTAGACCATCTTCCTCCGGTTCAGTTAAACTATGCAAATTAATTTCGTTGCCGCATTCAAAACATGTACCATGGATCGTGAAGAACAGCTCTCCGGGAACCGTATTAATATTGCCATTTTTAAACTTAAAAGGACAGGGCAACTTCAATTTATCCCACAATTGCGCGTACAATACATCAGCCCAACCCTGTTTTAATACCAGATATTTGCGATGCTTGTATATTCTGGTTTGTGGTTCCATTTGACTCCAAACCTCGTGGGGTATAAGGATCTGTTCGCGCAAAGGTTGCAAAATTTCATGAGCCTTCAGTGACCAGTTTGACCTGTCACTATTATTCAATTTCGGTTCCAATAAATTCTTCGATTCATTTGGAATTGCGTTTGGCATGAGTCGATCGCGGATGTTGTTACGATTTTGTGTAATATATAAATATATATATCTTTTGCTCATGTCCCCATGTAAAAGATCCGATGCTTGCTGCCAAATATTATCTGTAAATGGACAAATTCCACCGCCTCCGTCCAAAAAATCTATATCCTCCAGGGCATGAAAGATTTGATCGACGGATAATTTCGGATTTCTAGGCATGATTTGTTAGCCTGATAATGAATGTCTTCAACGACTATTGGCAAAACGAAGTCCGTCAAGCTCTCGCTTCTATACCTATAGATTTCCGTAGCTTATAGAGTGTAACTGCTATACAATCAGGCCCGAAGACGCTAGCGATACCACCTGACTTCCAAGTTATCCCCACTTTTGTTTCGATGGTGGGGCGGTGTAGATGCACAGTTACAACGCGCAGACGTGAAGTGGTGCTATTGGACGAGGCGGAAGAGTAATTTGCGGGCCGAATGCAAGAAGATTATTACTTTGTTTCGCTCCACAGAGTTGGCCCCTGCACGGTCGGAAGAGAAATCATGCATTTAGAATTTTCAAACATGCGTTTCTGTACACGGAAAGAAATTTTTCGCGTATATCACTATGCCAGTATGGGCGCAAAGGCCATACTGTATGGTATCGACGATTTTCAATGATTTTAATGGTTTGGTCAACGGACTTTTATTCAGAAGTTTTCTGTATATTCACCAAAAATTATGGGCAAGGTGTCATTTGGTTCGGAAGGGCATTAAGAAACTTTTCGGAAGGGTCCCAGAAAGGGAAGAAAAAAATTACAAATATTATAAACAATTTAGTAAAAAAAAAGGGGAGAGTTCGGTTTTTGCGAATATCTCAAAAACTATTTGAGATATTCAACATTGCAAAAAAGATCCTAAAAGAGCAGACAATTTTTCACACAAAAGCCTTACCTTCCCAAACTCTATAAACCAATATTTATAATTTTAGTTGTGCGGTGAAAAAAGGACTAAAAACGCGCGCGCGGTTACAGCATAACCCATTTTAGTCCTTTTTTCATTGCAAAATCAAAATTATAAATATTGGTTGTAGAGTTTTGGGAGTTCAGACTTTTCTGTAGCCTGTTCTTTTAGGATCTTCTTTGCGATTTTAAATATCTCAAATAGTTTTGGAGATAATCGCGAAAAACCGAACTCCCCCTTTTTTGTATACAAAATTTTTTATAACTTTTGCAATTTTTTCGGCCCTTTTTGGGACCCTTTCGAGAAGTTTCAAAAAAACAAAAAAGGTAGGTTTTCGAAAAATCGAAAAACGACGCCAACTTTTTTAAGGTCGAGGAACAAACAAAAAAAAAAGGTGGTACAAACGGGTACAAACGATTCTGAGGCGATCCCCGTCGGCAGAATTCGATCATCTTTCGAAACAAAAAAGGTAGGTTTTCGAAAAATCGAAAAATGACTCCAACTTTTCTAAGGTCGAGGAACAAACAAAAAAAAAAAGGTAGTACAAACGGGTACAAACTATTCTGAGGCGATCCCCGTTGGCAGAATTCGTTTATCTCTCAAAACAAAAGAGTTAGGTTTTCGAAAAATCAAAAAACGACTCGAACCTATTTTAGGTCGGGGTACAAACGCAAAAAAAGGAGGTACAAACGGGTACAAACGATTCTGAAGCAGCTTCCGTAGGAAAAAACTGAAATTTCAAAAGTGGGGTGGGGGTCATTTTTCGGAAACGCCATATCTCTTTTCCCTTCAAGGTACAAACGAAAAAAAAGTGGTACAAACGAGTGCAAACGAAGTACAATCGATATCAGTTCAGAAATTTTTTTTTTCGAATGTCGGGTGCCAGGTTCACATAGGTGCTGTGCTGCGCGTTTTTGGCTGTTTACAACTCTCAGCTGCTTCGACGTCGGTCAAGGTGCTCGCTTCTCTTATCATGCCGGGCGCATTTAAATTCAAATGTTCTTTCTGCGGTAAGCGTTGTGACGTGCCTCCCAACGGTCTGGGTTTAAGGCCGAACAGGCTACGACTACAAAGTCAGGCACTCTAGCCACGATTGGTTCACCGGGGAATTTACTAGTTAGTAATAATTATAAAATTACTCATTCCCGATAAAAGTACGAGATGTTGGGCGCCAGGTACCTAAATGATACCGCGGTAACGAAAGAACTTTAAAAGTGAACTCGAAATAATATTAATAAAGAATTAAGAAAAATATAATGAATACAAATACAGCGACGAGATAATTAACTAAAAGTAAGGGGAACATGAGGGCGAAATAATATAGATAAGATTCAAAAATAATTTTGAGGTTTATGGATTTTATCACAAAGAAACCGATTAAACAAAACAATAAATGATAACAATTAATAAGAACAATGAAACACACAATAAAACAATTGAACAGCCAAAGCCGATCACATATGTCGGCCGAAATACCAATTAAACAAGTTACACGAAATTAATGTCAAAGACAGCTGACTGACTAGGTCACACACATAAAAGTAGGGCAGGGGGTGATACAGAACATTAGAGAATATAGAACACGGAGGTAGGTAAGTTAGAACAAGTCACTGAGACAAAAAGAAAGAAAACAATATCTTATGATATAGCAGGAATCAATTACAGAATTATATTAGTTCCTAGGAAATGAGTCGGTAACATAGGGGGATCAAAAGTCCAGAATCGATGATTTGTGGACTTCTAGTGACTAATGGGACGGGTCGATATCACGGAATATTCCCTAGAGAAGTGCACGGCGTCGGAATCAAATTCAAATAAGTTTGTACAAAGATGGCCAAGGCAATGTTACATGATATACGCCATGTGGCTACGCAGTAACCAACTAACAAAAGGGACGTTAGAATCTATGACAATTATTAACTTTAAATAACAATAATTATACCAGCTCAAGGTTTCTGGGGAAAATGGGACACTTTTTTCAGTTGACAAGGGGTTAAATTAATCGGGAGATTATCACAATATCGTATCTACAGCCTGTAGACCGATTCTTCCAGAAACACGTGGCTCAACCAGCCGTCGAGATCAATTATCGTATTTTTACTACGCAACAAATTCTTCTACGTGGGGAATCCTTATTTCTGGGACTAGATTTTACAGCAATTAAGGGGGGATTCAGATTAATAATTAATTACATTTACAAGAAAATCAATACCGAAATGTTTAACAAAGGACAGAAAAATAACGGTACGATAATAAATGACGATACGACGGTAAATGACGGTACGATAATTAATGACGACACGATAAGGAATAACGATACTTTCTCGAAAAATCAGTCAATAAGGCGTTATCATAGGATAGGGGAATACAATGAACAATAGTCAATAATCAAACGAGACTAAAGCACGACAATTCGATGATATATGGACGGCGTCACAACTACGCAATTAGAAACGAATTTCTTTTAATCAATTTGATATCAATCAAAGGGTCGTTTAGGATTGGAATCTCACCTTCATCAAAGCACAAACAACACAAACGGAAGTTACAGATTTCACAGGAATTTACGATTTACTGGGATTACTACGAAAAAAAACTGAAAAATAATCAGTACTATATCTTTTCGATACTAAGTCCAAGCAAGAAGTGAGGCTCCTAGGCTTGTCGCTATGCAGATGCAATTTTGGGGGAGGTATGGGATCTACGCATAAAATCAATGGGCGTATTCTTCTGCTTGGTTTTGTCGCAGACCTGGTAGGGCCTTTTGACACTTCGAGCTTTGGCCAGGGGCTTGTCAGATGGCTCGTCATGTTCTTGATACCCTGGAAGGCGGAATTTCTGCATATGGACCGATGGACCGAACCGGTACGGGACAGGTAATTGGAAGGAGGAAGCTACTCCTTGTTAGATATTCGTTATGCAGCGCTCTTCCAGATTTTGCTCTTGGCAGAGAGATCCAGATGCGATGGCAATTGATGCTTTTACAATTTCATGGTCACAATGGTACTTTTATGCTTTTCCACCTTTCACTATAATACTAAAAGTATTACAAAAAATCATAACCGAACAAGCATCTGGAATACTAGTTGTACCAAATTGGAATACTCAACCCTGGTTTCCATTATATCTAGATATGTTGATAGAAAAACCAATATTACTCAAACCGTCACCGCACCTGTTACTTTCCCCTTGCAGGACCAAAGAACACCCGTTGGCAACCAACCTTTCACTACTTGTAGGGAGATTGTCAGGGAAGCTTATAAAAAACGAGGGTTGACAGAAGAAGCCATCGACGTACTATCATCTTCACTATCAGAGTCGACAATGAAGCAATATACTCCCCCGCTAAGAGCCTGGTGGAAATTCTGTGAGGAGCATGGATACAAATATTATGGAGCAACGGTCAACAACGTCTTAGAATTTCTATCTGAAAAATTTACAATAGGTGCAGCATATGGAACCCTTAACACAGCACGCTCCGCTTTAGCCCTCATCTTACAATTAGATATTTGTAATGATCCAATCATAAACAGATTTTTTAAAGGAGTTTATAGAAAAAGACCAACGAGGCCAAGGTATGATAGGACATGGGACACAAGCGTAGTTCTGCATTTTCTAGAAAAACAATACCCCTTAGAGGAACTGTCACTACAACAACTGGGAGAAAAGTTAGTCATGCTACTGGCCCTCAGTACAGCACATAGGGCACAAACGCTATCTCTGATAAAATTGGACAATATTAGCAGGGACAAATCTACAATAGAAATAGAAATACCCGACTTAATAAAAACGTCTGGGCCTAAGAGGTTTCAACCACTGTTGATCTTACCATTCCTCAATGAAAATCCCAAGTTATGCGTAGCAAAGACGCTATTACACTATGTGAACAGAACTCAAACGTTAAGAGGTAACACAAAGAACCTGTTAATCGCTTCTAGAAAACCGTACAAAGCAATCACTACGCAGACTATAAGCAGGTGGCTAAAAAATGTACTGCAAGCAAGTGGCATTGACATTGAAAGATTCAAGGGTCACAGCACCAGACATGCCTCGACGTCATCAGCCCTGATAAAAGGGCTAAACATCGACACAATCAGAAAGACTGCAGACTGGTCTGAAAGGTCTCAATCATTTGCAAGGTTTTACAATAGACCGATATCAGAGAATAGAGCTGGTTTTGCACTTGCAATACTGCAAAGTTCATAGGGAAAGTTTACTGAAACTATACCTATAGTTATATCACGGTCTATATTCTATATTTTGTTACCTAAATATTAAAAGATGTATAAAACATTATATATAAAATAATAATACTATAAAGTGATAACAGCAACTACCTACATGAGCGGAAGAAAGAAAAATTTTCTTGCTCCAACTCTAAACAACTACCTTGTAATCATGAGAACGAGCCATGAAGTATAATTGACGATCAAACGAACTTACCTGTTGTGAAGTTCGATCGTAATTATATGAATGGCTCGTTCGAAATGATTACATCCCTCCCCTCACTGTTTTTCCTTCTTTCCTACATATTGGCTCATAACAATACTAGGAAAAAGCCCATCCCAAGCTTGTCGCAACAGAAATTTTTCGTATTTGCGCGAATTACTTTAAACAATATGAGTATGGCGACGAGCGGCAGGGGTTGTCATTCATTCTTTAACTCTGAAATGTGGCGCGCTCTCGCGGAAAGTAGAGATACTACCTTGTAATCATTTCGAACGAGCCATTCATATAATTACGATCGAACTTCACAACAGGTAAGTTCGTTTGATCGTCAATTGTTCGTGCAATCAAATTTCAGTACTTTTGACTGCGACTTCGGCTACTGAATCTATGAGCATAGACACGCATCTTTGAACGTCACCGGATCGGATCTGCAATCCCTCTTCATAATATGTCGGTTCTTGTATGCATTGCTCACGTAATAAACTTCGATCGCTTCTGACTGCAACTTCGGCTACCAGATCTATCCGGATTCACACGCATCCTCGAACTTCAACGGATTTGCTCTGCAAGCCCGCTCTATAATGTAACGGTTCCTATTTGCATTGCTCGCGCGTCGGATTCTATCGCTCCTGTCTGTGACTTCCGCGATCATATTCATCTGCATGTGTGCGCATCTTCGAACTTCATCGAATCGGATCTGTAATTCCGTAGTAAAATGTAACGCTTCTTATCTGCATTGCTCATATGCAGTCGAAATCGTCGCTTCTGACTGCGACTTCGGCAACAAGCCCGCACGGAAATATATATATGCGAAAAATATATGCAACATATATGTCGCATATATAACATATAAGTGCGCGAAATACAAAAATGTCGCATATAGTTAACATATATGTACGCATAATACATATATGTTTGATGAGTTTTACATAGTGTTGACATCTATGTCGACATCTATGTCGCATATATGTCGACATACATGCCGCAACATTTATGTTCACATATATCTAGACATTTATATCAAATATATAACAATAAGTTTTGGCGCAAAAAAAAAATATGTCACATATATGTCGCATATATTTTTCGCATATATATATTTCCGTGCGGGAGATCTATCAGCATGTATACGCATCTTTGGACGTCACCGAATCGAATCTGCAAGCCCGTTATAAATGGCACAGATTCGTGGACGCATTGCTCACACATTTGAATTTATCACTGCGAAGCTAAGTGTGTTACAGCGTTTGTGAATTAAACACATAAAGCTCAACGCGCACTATGCCGAAGCGAAGCGATCGGAAGTTTTCATCAACATGTTTTCTTAGGAGTGTGCGTGCATGAGGGAAATTTGCTTTAGGTGAAAAAAACGTAAAGAACACTGGCGCAAGACGACCATAGTTTTTATTTCGAGGAATCCGCAGTTATTTCGAAATGTCTCACAAAATATGCAGATTTGATCCAAAACTGATGGAAAACAGAAAACAAATTTTTTTTTTTTAATTCTGAAAATTTGGAAGAATTTTTTTCTTGTTTAAAATTAAATTTTTAACGGCCATCCTAATATGTATGCATAGCGTCGGATACAGTTGGGGCGAATAAAACGATACCGTGTTCTGTCTGGCATTGCGCAAACAAACAGACAGTAGTACTTAGACAATATATCAACAGATACATTTGTATCCGGTTCTCCGGACAAATACGATTAGAGTCCACGCGGATAAATGCGGATAGGTTTCCTGTTTGTATTTGCTCATTATTACGGCTATCTATGCCTGCGTCAAGAACCAGATAGATTTGAATGTCGTTCCTATACGTTGTTGTACGAAAATGCATGTATAATAGTTTTAATCTGCTTCTGTCAGTAAAAGCAGTGATAAAAACACATACTAGAACGAGAAGCAACGGATAGAATTCACATCCTATCCGTTTCTAATGGAATTTTTAACAGGGAAGAGTATTTCGGGGTAATCCCTTCCTAGTAACGAGACCACCCGGCGAGCTTGAACTGCTACTCATACAAACTGCATTATTTTGCTATCTTAATAAATCGAGGTTGGTATGAACATAAATTCTAAAGACCAAACAGGATAATTCATAGAATTTCGGGTTCCACCCTAATCCTGTTGGGTTACTTTTTTTTTTTAATTATAAAAGAGTTATTAAGATCCCACTATTAACCTCGATTTATATTACCATATTATCGCTATAATTAAAGATCTACATAATTAGTCACATACACATTATAAATATAAATTCCTATATTGGGGAATTTTATTAATTACTATTATAGTGAATGAATCAAGATCGGGACAATTCTTAACCTAACGAGCCGACCGGGGTAATTCATAGAATTTCGGGATTCACCCTAACCCCAGTACGAGGCTCCTTTGTGCCAATATAAATTACTAAAACACATAATTACTGATCTTGATTCAATAACTATATGTATTTTATGTTATAAAAGCCATACATGATTTCTTTTTATTATTGAATACGATTCAGTATAATTACTAAAGAGAGAGAGATAGTGAAGCTTTTTCATAGAGAGTTCCATTTTCATAATTAATTCATTATAACATTTTCATTGTCTCAGCGTGCGAATCGCGAACAGGCTTTTCCAATTTCATTATTATTTCATTTTCACCAATAATAATTCTTTAACATAGTAACAAGCCTTCACGATCCCCACGTCGGTGACCATACATTATTCAACCATTTTATCATTTGTTATTTTATTCATCTGGTCAAGTGACATTCCAATGTCAGTCGCTTGAACCATATTGCCAAGTTTCTTAAATCATTCAAAAATATATTATCGTTTTTACCAGTTAATTCTCATAATCATTGAATCACCTTTTATTTTATTATCTTAATTATCTTAATATTCATTAGCCTCAACCATAGTTTAAACATTTCAATTGAGCCCTGTATAGGACTAGGCGGCAACGATCCTATTTACCGGTCTATCCCAAGATAGATCTTTTCTTTTAATTTTATTATTTTCGCGCATGTGACGGGTATCCTAATAGTCGACAGGTCCTCGCTTGTCAATAGAACCGTTCGGATCATTAACCACTCTACCCACACCGTCCGTCACAGACGTAGCTCGAGGCTTAGCCGAGAGTCACTCATATTTTCTAGCTAGAGTTTAGGGTTTATAATTTAGCATCCGTAGGGAATAATATTTGTTGCAATATTCGCAGAGTTAGGTTAAGCTAGTTATAGAAAAATCTGTAAATATTCTGTAAATAATCCGCTCAGCTGAGCGCTTCTATAGCGGGAGGCTTCTCCTCCCGGAGACGAGCTAGTCGCCATACAAAGGCGTAAGACTGCGTAGTCGATAATTAGTTTTTATTATACAATTGTTAGTAGTAAGTTTAAATTCTCCGCGCGGAAAGTCATTAGTAATTTAAGTAGAATATTATCCTTCGAGGAATTGATTTGACGAGTTATAGATTTTTGCATGATTTTTCCTTGTTATTGCTCTCCCACGTGGAAGCTATTAGATTAATTGTTATTGTAAAACTCGCCAAACGTGGCCAGGTCGACTATACACGACTTGTAATCGATTTATACCCGCTGGGTAGCACCCCCGGGTGCATGCCTTCTTAATACTATTTTTTTGCTATTTCATTTTCTTTTTTTTACTTGGATAAACTTTATTTTTCTTTATTATCATTTGAATAACCGAGTCGTTACTACGCCCGCTAATCCTTCATTAATCCATACCCCTCTCCACGGTACTGACGCTAGCCGGCGCTCAGATACTGTCGATATCATCTTGGTTTAGATCTCTTAATAAGACGGCGGTTATTCGCCTGGCGCCCAACTTTGTCTTTTATTATTAATTTTGGCCAATTGTCGAGTAGAGAATTTTCAGATCTGGTCATCCGGTCCAGATCTGAGGATTAAGTCAAATCTACGTCACAGAGTATTAGGTCAGACTCGCAAAAGAACAAGGGCCTATAAGATGGAATGAAACATCATGGATTTCATTTTTCGGGCCAAGGAAACACCTCTCCAAGTTTGAGCAGAATCCACGACCTGGAACCCTGATACTCTCCTCGTTAATGTTTTGAACTCTTCAAAAATATGGCCGTGCTGCAAATATAAAAGGGACGCAAGCAGCATTTTGAAATTCTTCATGTTTTATAATCTGATGGCGAATTACTTTTGCATTTCTTATCCAATTTTGAATCTGAGGGTGAGATTTTGTTACTTCTAAACAGCACCAACATAATTTAGGCCCAAGTTCATCGAAAACACTAAATTGAGAAATTTTCACTATCAATAGGGTCGTTCCTTGACGATACTGGAAACTCAACGATGAAGAAGTCCTTGCAAGCCCATGATTTTGGCTTTAAAAGGTTTCGTGCCTTCAAAAAATCGAGTGAAGAGTTTCAAATCCACGGATCTCATTCAAGAAAATGCCTCAAAGAAAATCGTACTTATGCTGCTGGTGTTTCAGAACATGGGATACTATTTGAAGCCCAAATCATGAACTCCGAAGGACTTTTATCCTCAAGTTTCCAATATCATTCATGAGACTCGAAAGCTTTGATTGAACTGAATTTTAGTACTTATATAACAACGGTGTGCAAGATTTTATTGACGCCAATTCAAGTTTCGCGATTCAATTTCCTAATATTTTCGATATCTGAATCTTACGATGAGAAAATTTATGATAGTAAAAAAATTCATGGAAACTAAAACTTGATGAAAAAAATTGCTGACTCGAGTGATTGTTGTGACATGAACAAGTTCTATAATAGTCATTTCAAAGAATTATCCTTCGTGAAAAATTTCAAACTAAGAAATACAAAATCCAAGCATCGACGGATCTCATATTTCCGACCTGTCTCTGGGGATAACTTCTATCACATTTTGAGTGATGGATGGTATGAAATATGCAATGCGGAGGTCAAAACTCCTTCAATTCTCACAAATTTTTTCGAATTAATCAGAAACGACAATTCGGTCAAAAAACACGACGTCTATATTAAATTTTAGGATACCCCTTTAAAGAACAGCACTACTGAGATCTTGACAGAAATCAGTCTTTCGTTTTTCAAATGATTGAAAAAGTTACAATCCAAAACGTATAGATTCAATTTTACATTTTGGTATAGCAACTGTATGAAAAAAAAAAAATTCAATCTCTTGTAGTGAAAGTTCCTTCTATAATTATTTACAACAGTTCATGGCAAAAAAAAAAAAATTGCACCGATGCACCGTATGCTGGGGCAGGGTTGAAGATATTGTTTTTGATGTACAAGAAAATGCGACCATAATTCAGATAAAGCTAGGCGATATACTATATTAACAACTGTGAGCTTCGCCAATAATTCACAATTAATAATGCGGGCTCTACAAAATGAAACAAAATTTCTGGACTATTGTTGAATTGTTCGGACACGACGGCGGAATTTTTCCGAATTTTCCCTACAACTTTTACGTTCTGAAATATTTGAAGTTTCAGCTTAAAAATATTACGAATCCGTTGAGTACTCTTTCATATATATTGGCCAATTCACCGAATCCTGTCCGCAAATCCGGCCTCCAAATTTCTGATGTTTTTTTTTTTTTATGATTTTTACGTATTATTTAGGTGTCAACGAAGAGATTCCTCGAGTATGAACGATCTCTGATTTCAGTTAATAGGGATTTTCGTAATTAATAGGTTTTGCTTCGAAATTTTCCAATCTAATTGAACGGTTCAAGAAATTGTCGATCGGAAATTTTCTGAATTTTTCGAAAATGATGCTGATTTTGTTCTCACTTGTCATTTTCAGCGCAAAATTCAGAAAATAAAACTCAAAATTTCAATTTCACCATGTTTCCCATCGTTTTTCAAAAATCAGATCTTGTTGTCTGAAAATTCAGGAATTTCCGATGAACATCATGTCTGAAAATTTTCCGCTCGTTCATCTCCAAGTCAAAAATAGAGGGGTAACAATGAAGAAGTGCACAAATAATGACAAAGAACACTCGAATTTCATTTAAACCGTAACTGTGACTTAGAGGTAAGCGAGCGAAAAATTTTTAGACAAGATTTAAATCGGAAATTTCGGGGAATCTCTTCATTGACACCTAAATAATACGTAGAAATCATAAAAAAAAAAACATAAAAAATTTGGAGACCTGATTTGCGTCGGGATTCGGTGAAATGGCCAATATATTCTTTTCTCTTTGTTTATCTAAATTTACTTGATTTGATTTGGTTGTGTATCTAATTAAACGTAAGTAGACCCGGCACCTCTTGCGGAGAACCGATTTTCCCGCTCTTTCCTACGCACCTCGAGAGGCGCAGCGACGACGGAAGCGGTGCAATATTCGTGTATAGTGTTTTTCCGTGTCATCCTACGAGCGCGTTTTGAGCGCCCTCATCATGGCCAATACCCTATAGTTTTAAAATCCGCGTTTCTATGCGCTTTGGTGTGAGGGTATAACTCTACACGTTTTGCATCTCTTATCCGGACGGCCGAAGAGCTCACTTGCTTGACTTACCTCAACGTGCAACGTGTTGTCCGTCGTTAAAGCCTACAAAAGTGATTTATAAATTGTGCAATAGACTCGCCACAGTTAGCGTTTATATTTCTATAAGTAGTTTAGCGTAGCTTGTTAGTTTATTAGCATATTCTAGTGGTTTTGTTTAAATATTTCCTTTAGTTCAGTAAGTATATATTCTTGACAGCTCAAAGGTTAGTGTATTTTATTTTTGGATTTCGTTAATTTCTTTGTTCAAGCTACTTATTTGGGGATAGCTTAGTTTAGTTAATTGTCTTGTTCTCATCCGTTTCTTTCTATAGTTAAGTTTACTTACCTTATCCTTTGATTATAGTCTAGCTTAGTTCGGTTCAGTTTATTAGTCACTTTGTTAGTTTTTCGGATCTTTTATTCAGTTTACTTATTTGTGGATAGTTTAGTTTAGTTATAGGTCTAGCTCATTCTCGATAGTTATAGCTTAGTTTGGTTTAGTTATTATTATCAGTGTATATTGTGAAATTTGCGACAATGGGCGACGACCACAGAAGACGACGCAATTTTCTACCTGTGTGCGATCGCTGTAAGGATGGTAGACTATATCAAGTCAACAGGACCACAAGGAACGGCATTATGTAAGAAGAAACTATTTTCTAATCCATTCAAGCAAAATCACGGTTTCCTTCAAATACGAGAAAAGAGATTGTACTTTTGATCATTGTGTCGATTGACCGGGAAAATCGAGGGAAAAACACGTTATCAAACCGCTGAACAATGAAATAAACATTCCAGAAATTTCCCTGGGCTCGGATAATAATCGAAATGTGTCACATTGTATCAAAAGGAGGTGGGTGACTAGGGATGGGCCTTAAGAGCATGTCCTAGTCCTACCTTTACCGGCTTTAAAAAAAAGCAAAACGTCGAAGAAACTCCGAAACGATGGTTGAAAATGATATATAATTGATTTATTCGTTGATTAGGGACGAATAGGTTCGATCCAGTACCCGAGATCCGTTGAAATCGAGAGAAATTAATTTTGTATGTTCGTCAAGTGCGTCCGTGTCACCTATTTTGGTTAATATCAAAGTCTACGCGTCAAAAACGCAAAAACCGGCAACGTACCCCTAGTCTACATGCAATGACGAACACTTGTGTCTAAAAATTTTGTTGCTTCACGCAACAATGGGACGATCAAACCGAAAGTAGAGCGGTAGTCAAGATGTAAATAGTGTAAAATTGTCGATTTCTGACAGCTGATCGTGAGACTTGAGATTATAATATAATTATTATATTGAAAATATAACATTTTTATTATTTTTTGCCAAGTATCAAAGATAATACTTGGCAAAAAATAATAAAAATATTATATTTTCAATATAATAATTATATTATAATTGTAATTCACTTATTACGCACGATGATTTACGCGCAGAGCCATCTGTCGGGCGTTTCGTTGGCCGAGGACCGTCTCATGTCTCAACGTTGAGTAGAAAATGGTTTCCATTCATTACAATATCATTACTTTTAATTCGTTGAATAAAAATAATAATAATAACAATGAGCGCGTAGAACTCTCATTTCGAGTAATCAAATGAAAATTAGTGAGTACTAGGATGGTCGTTATTTAGGGTGTTTTCGAAATTTTCTGCGGACAAGGCAGAAAAAGTTTGCAAATAAATTTAAAAAAAAAAAAATACGCAAAAGTTGAAGTCTGTAAGTCAACTCAAAGTACTGCCCACCAGGCAGTAAACTTTCCCATTTAATTTACATAGGACCTCGGGCTCAATGCATTATTATTTTTTTCTCTGCCTTAATAGTGCTTCGGAAAATCTGATATTTGGTATACGTCTACCCTATTGTCATAGGTATTCCATAAAAAATTGGGCGATTTTCAGCGATAAAAGTTTCGAAGTTCCAGAACGTGAAAGTGGTGACTTTCGACTTCTAAACACAAGTTTATACCCCCATTCAGAACTATCCACCTATTTTCTGGGTTGTCTGACAGATTCAAAGCTTGTTGAGGGCATTAATTTCATTTCATTAACAAAATCCCTCATTACGCCTCCTTATTACTTTTCATTTAAGGCGATACTACAAAAACTAAAGTCCCTTCGGCTCGATGCAATAATCCGCGATAATGATGACGCGAAGGTTCTGACCAAAAAGCTACTGATGCTGGCATATTTACCAGCCGAAATGATTGTGAACCAGTATCAGGTGATAAAAAGAAGTTTGCCAGCTAATCTGAGGACAAGCTTCGATGGGTTTTTCGAATATTATGAACGGTATTGGCTGAGAACCGTTTTACCATCGGGCTATAGCGTCTTCGGCGTCTCTCGACGGACAAATAATATCCTGGAGTCCTACAATAGTAAATTGGGATACCAACTGCAAGCACGCCCTTCACCTTGGGAATTTATTAGTGAGTATCATTGACGTGAGGGTCCCCGTTACCCAAGAAGCTTTCCTCATTCGTTCCTCTCATTGAGGTGTATCGATAAAGGTGTATATTTTTGACCGTGATAATGTTTATTACCTTTTTTATGAATCAAATGCTGTTCGGAATGCTTACAAGCATCGGTTATCCCATATGTAACGGATAAATATAGATATACGCATAGGATCTTTAAAATTATGCGCGATAAACAAATATGAAGCGCTGTCAAACGCTTCATGTTTGCAATTCAAATGCTTCACGACAGGTGTCTCAAAATGAGCATGGTAACGAAGAAGAATTGGTCGAGTCTATCTACGGGAAGACGCCGAGGCGATCAGATCACTTAAAATTCCCTCGTATCATTTTAATCTCATTGTACAAATTCAGTCTTAATTTCAATTCACGCCAACTCATACAAAGAAAGCTACGGGCATCCATTAATATCAAAATCATCAGCAACGATCCAGAAGATCTAACTTGGACAACATCCACTATTTAGAAGCATTGATAATTCGGTGACGACCGTTTATCACTTGAAGCATCGCCACATGGTCTATGGAGACATACTTCGGAGCCATTGAAGCCACACATCCAGGAGCAAATAAGACCCAGCTAAGTAGCGAATTTTAGGTGTACTGTGCCACTATTCGTTTACCGATGAATGAGTTGAGCGTAATTTCATCTGTGTAATGTACAATTTCTTTTCGATCAATTTTGTAGATAACTTAGAGTCAAATTTTAGAGTCAATGTGTAATCAAGAAACAAAGAAACTATTTAAACAATTAATTGAGGTCTCGGCGTAATTTTAATTTGTATGAATGGTAGTGTGAATGTTTTATATTTTTATTTAAAAAATGTTTAATTGGGCCCCTTTATAATCCTTTGATAAATTACACGGCTACTTTAACCGTATCTCTTTATCTGCCGTCATAATTCAATAAAAATCATATTGCAAAGGTATCTTATATTTGTATGTCTCGTCGTTATTGAACTTTCACCCATCATAACTAGATTAATAAATTGTAACGAGAATAAGCCATATTTGACCCCAAAATATCGTTACACATATGACCTTGTGGGTGGGGCTTTTCTACTGTGAGCGCAGCGAGCAAAATGTAATTCGTTTTTACTGATTTGAAAATACTGTCATCAGGTAAACTTTTAAAACTTCAAACCCACGCGAGATGTGACGTGGAACGTTTGAAACGACGTCCAGGAGGCATCACCCGACATGCGCGGTATCAGACCATATACAAGAATAATGAGCGTCAAAAAGGTCAGTTTTTCCATATAGATCAGTTCAGGGGGTGCTGGAAAGACGTCGCTGTGTATTGAATCTTCCGGTAGAAAGTTCTGAGAAAATCCTGTATTTGTACAATAGTCTAGGAATTCAAATAGAGAAACACAATTTCGAGAAAAAATACAGAAATTTTTGCGATGAATATAACGAAACAATACACCAGTATCTTATAATTATTCATAGTGACGTTATATACGTTTCACAACAAATAAACAGACTGACCCGAGCGAAAATTCAAATAGGTCCTTTGAATGGCCCTGACATGGCGCTTGATGTCACGCAGAGCCCATATCAGGGCATTGTCTGGCCTGCCAAGGGCGCTGCGTTACATACAGACACATGTGAGCCGTTCAAGTGAATAAAAATCATCAATCCACGTTCCAATGTATGTGGATATTGATTACAAATCATCTTATTCTCTATTTATACATCTTTCCAAATTCAGCACCGATTCTATCATTCGAAAGACATGAGCGATGTGACTTAATGATATCATGTGGGCACCCCTCTTTTCGATCTGATAAAAATAAATATGTACTTTCTTTGTCACATTTGAGTGACTCCTTGATCTCTCGTAGCTTGGAAAGAGCTTCACTACAGAAATATCACGGTTGATGAATTCCCAATTAGAGCAATGCCTCTGAAAGGAAACATCAACCATCAGATCGCGAGAGAGACAAATGAGCGCGAAGGCAAAGATTTTGAACTAACGGTGACTCTGTTACACGCATAACTCCTACAAATCCTCAGGGCGCCTACCGGCAGGACTCAGGGCGCCTACCGGCGAGACCGGTAGCCACCCCACCGCGCGCGCCCACCTCTAGGCGCTTGGCCACCGCGCCGCGCGCACCCCCGCCTCTACGAGCTGACCGACGCTCAGAGGCTCGCCGTACTCACGCGCGCTGCCACAACGCGGCGCAGCGTCGACTTCGGTTCTCGCGGATAAATTGATACCAAGCGGGAGGTATAAGACCCAGTGTTTCGAAGGCTCGACACGACCATCTACAACCAACACTTACGTGTATAACCAATATTCTACGTGGCGCAAGCTACCCGAATAAAAACTTATAAGTCAGATTCACTTCGACTTCTTTTTATCGCTCCTTTCCTCCGCCGATGCGTTCGCATCCACCGGAAACACCCGACTCGCCAGCGGAGCCGAATAACGCCGAAGCGCCAGAGACCAGCCAGCTCCTCCAGCTCGTCCATCGCCAACTAGAACTGCTCCGCGAGCAGGAAGCCATTACCTGGCAACTGGGACTGCAGCCGATCGACCCGATCGACCAACCAAGACAGCACCCACGGCGCGATACAAGGGTACACCAAGACGGTGTCGTAACGCCTGGCTTGATCATCGATCACAGCAAAACCCCTTATCCTCTCCCAAAAACCTCCCGCATCCCTAGGCCGAGAGTCAAAGCAGTTGCCAAGACGACAACACCTGGCGTGGAGCGCCGCCGGACGCAGCCTACGCTGATCCAACCACCACAGCGACTGCAGAGACTTCTCGGCACTCCTCCCAAACAAAATCCTCCACCCGCACCTCCAACTCTTCCACCACCTCGATCCCGTCCGATCTCCGTCGATGGTATTCCTGTTGACTACCTTAAACTTGCCGCGCCTATCGTATCGTCTGTCCTTGTACACATCTTCAATCATTCATTAATGCATGGCGTATTCCCGTCTCTTTGGAAGGATGCACTGGTTTGCCCTCTTGCTAAGTCTACGAATGCATCTGATTACAACGACTTTCGTCCTATCAGTCTGCTTTGTGCCGGCTCAAAACTGCTTGAGAAAATCGTTTTCCTGCAGCTTTCTAATTTTCTCAATGAGAAAGGTTACCTCGATCCCCGGCAGTCTGGTTTTCGGAAGGGTGTGAGTACTCAATTGGCGCTGATCTGTGTCACCGATGACATCAGACGTGCCGTCGATGATCGCGCTTGCACTATTCTGGTCTCGTTCGATCTAAAGAAGGCGTTCGATACGGTCAGCCACTCGCTGCTGCTCACCAAACTCAGAGCCATGAATCTCTCGTGCACGTCTTTAAATTGGTTTGCCTCGTACTTATCGGGTCGTAGACAGGCGGTTCGTGTCAGCGATGGGGATGTGTCGTCACCGGTGTCCGTTTGCTCCGGGGTTCCTCAGGGGTCGGTCTTAGGCCCTCTTTTATTTTCTATTTTTGTTAATGATCTACCATCCGTGCTTAAGCACTGCTCGTACATGTTGTATGCCGACGATCTTCTTATTTATCACCACTTCGCTCCTTCTGAGGTAGCCGCTAGCATCGCGAAAGTCAACATGGACGTGTCAGCCGTTGTTGACTGGGTTAATGCAAACCAGCTGTCCGTGAATGCTGCGAAAACAGCTGCAATCATTGTGGGCAGTGCTAGGTATGTTAACAGCCTTGATCTAAGCCTTATACCGCATGTCTCTGTCCTTGGTCACGATGTACCTTTTAGCAACGAACTTAAATATCTTGGCGTTCATATTTCTAACACCCTGTCGTGGAAAAGTCATGTCTCCTACGTGTCCAAGAGAATCTTTAGCACCTTGTGGCAGCTCAAAGCTAATAGAGACTCGCTCAACACGCGTTTGCGAACTATGCTCGTCTCAGCGCTGATCCACCCGCATCTCGAGTACTGTTGCCTCGTGTATTGCGATCTTACCGCTGAACTTAACATTAAGTTGGATCGAGCGCTCAATTCCTGCGTCCGGTTTATTTTTGATCTGAAAAAATCGGAGCACATCACGCCCTTTTATAACATCTTGGGCGCTAGGCGGCGGTACTCACTCGGTGTTTTTATTCACCAACTGATTCTGAAAAAGCAGCCGTCGTATCTGTTCTCGCGATTAAGTTTTCGAGCTGACGTGCAGGAGAGGAGTCTGCGTGGTCCTTCTGATGCTCTTGTCATTCCGCACACTAGGACTGCCACTTACCAAAATTCTGTGCTCATCAGTGCCTGCACGTTATGGAACTCGCTGCCCCCCGCTGTGCGTCGGTCTCAGTCGGTAAATGTTTTTAAGGATCAGCTCATGTCCCAACTCTGTCGTTAGACAGGCTTTTTCTGTGCTGTTTGTTAGTCGGTATTTTATCTGATTTTTATTTAACTTAATGGCTCTTTGCTGCGTCTACCTTGTTTATTTTTTATATTATTGTTGTTTATTTTTTCTATTGTACTTTTACTATTTTTTTAGCCGCTTCTAGTTTTTATTGTTTATTTTTAGTTTTACTATTGTACCTTTACTCTTTCTAGCCGGTTCTTGTTTTTATTGTTTATTTTTAGTTTTTCTTTTACCTTTATTCTCATCTTGTGCTTCCTATTTTACTTCACGTCTTCTTCGTTTTGGTTATCTGTTTCTTAGTATTATATTTTTATAATATATATTTAGTTTATTTATATATTTTTGTTACAATATATATTTAGTTTCTGTCTGTTTGTATGCTTTCTGTAATCCTTAGGGGATCGCGATCCCAGGATTTAATAAATGCTTTTCTCTCTCTCTCTCTCTCTCTCTCCCGACTCCCCCTTCCGATACCTCGGAAGACGATCCTAACCTCTCCTACCCGCAAACCCCGCCGTGCCTGATGGCCTCCTGACCTCAGCACACCATCCCTCACCACCGCTCCGTTCCTATTCCAATTCCTACTCCTCCAAACCCCCAAAAACAACTTATCAAAAACACCATCACCTCATAAGGTGCCAGTTATTGATTGGGGAGCCCCTCCATCTAAGGCCCCTCCCCTAACCTACATCAATTTGGCGCCCAACGTGGCGGCACGAGGAAAACCAAAGACGACACCTCTATGCCGACTGAGAGATCGCCGACCCGAAGATCACCTCGCTTTGGTAACCAGCTAACACTTCTGGGAGTGCAAAACCCAGTGGCGCCCAACCAGCAAGCAGGAACCTCGAACTCTTCTCGACCGAGAACCCCGGGTTCGCCTGCACTAACAACCACAAATCCATTTAAAGCACCTCTGCCTAAGAAGACGAAGGCAAAGAAGAAAATGGACGGCCAGGGTCATCTAAACCCTCCAGCACAAAACGTCGGACCAGATCCATTCGGTCCACCAGCAGATCAGGGGAGGATGCCACCTCCACTGAACCCAGGGCACACCAACCCTCCGCCAGACCAAGGGGTAAACCTACCACCACCCCAAGGCACCCCCGAATGGGACCAACTCATCCGCGCTCTCACGGTAGCACGCCCCGTACAACCCACCTACCATGGGTTCGATCACGAAAGCCCGGTACGCTACCTTCAACAGTGCGAAGAATACTACGCCGCAACGTTCCAGCAGTGGAGCAGCCAGACTGAACTCGCCGAACAAGGCCTCCGAGGGGAGGCCGAGAAGTGGTGGAGTTGTTATAAGAACCTCGAGTGGGACTGAGCCACCTTCCAGCGCCTACTCTACGACCGCTTTAACAGCCAGGCGGAGATAGCACGCATCACCGGCTTACTCTTCGCACAGCGATAAGGCGAGCGAGAACCCGTAGCCGCCTTTCTCCAGCAAAAATATAGGCTGTTCCAGCGCCTAAGACCGAGAGACCCAGAAATCAACAAGATCGGATCCATGCTCGAACTAATGCGACCTGCACTCCGCATCGCAGTTCGCCCGAGCAACCCTACCGACTTTACCGACCTCCTGATCTGCTCACTAGCAGCAGAGAACGACGAGAAGGCACGAGAAGTACCGACACGCAAGAAGGAGGAACCAAAACCCGCGAGGAACGACAAGGTGTAGAAAGCACACCCCGCGACCAGAACTTCACCCGGACCATCAGCCAATCCCGGACGACAGCTACCAAAATGCTGGCACTGTCCCGAGCGTCACTGGAATCGAGACTGTCCAGTATTCCAGGGGCGGCAGGAGGCAGTACAGGGAAACTGGCGAGGGGCGACGGCCACCACCGAAGCCGCCGCCAACAACCACCAACAATAAACGCAACCGACAGCAGGCCAGCCGATCTACCACGCATCCGAGTCATCATCGGCGGGGAAGAAGTACAAGCTGTAATAGATACAGCCGCCACGGAAAACTTCATCCAACCGCGATACCTCCCGCCAGAAACGCGCCTCCACCCAGGACCAAAGGAAGTACGCTTAGCAGCCAGGGACAGCAGCACGCAAATACTCGGCGAGGCCACGATACCAGCGTCGATAGACGGCCGCCTCAACAAGCTAACGGTCTTAGCGACACCGGAGCTGAGACACCCGCTACTACTAGGCCTTAAATGGCTAACCGCAGAGGAAGCGATCATCGACCTCAACCGAGGGTGCTTTCACCTAGGCCAAGGCACAAGATACACGATCCACCTCCTAGGTGCAAAATGCACCATCCCACCGACTCCAACACCAATCCTAAACCACGGATTCCCCGCATCCCACGCTGACAAGTTCCAGCGCACCCTCAAAACGTTCGCACACGTCTTCCAGTCAACAGAGCGACTGCCGCAGACGCGAACCATCAAGCACGACATACGACTAAGCACGGAGCAACCTTTCCGTCTCCCGCTATACCGATACTCAGAGGAGAAGAAGCGCATCATCCACGAGCAGATCCAAGACATGCTGGCCAATCGGGTGATCGAACCTTGCTCCTCACCGTACAGTTCACCAATCGTGATCGTACAGAAGAAGGACGGCAAACCTAGGTTCTGCATAGACTACCGCAGGCTGAACACAATCACGGAAGATACCGCACAGCCAACGCCGGTAATTCAGGAAACCTAAAGGACCTAGGCGACGCCACAATCTTCACTACACTGGACTCAAAAAGCGGGTACTGGCAAGTGCCAATGGAAGAGCACGCGAAGAGGTACACCGCATTCTCCACCCCAGACGGCGGGACGTACCAGTTCCGAGTGATGCCGTTCGGACTCAAGAACGCGCCCAACACATTCCAGCGTCTGATGAGCCAGGAGGTTCTCGTGGGCTACCTAAACGATTTCTGCCTCGTCTACCTAGATGACATCATTATCTACAGCCGAACATGGGCGGACCACCTCCGCCACATAACCACGGTTCTAGAAAGGCTGAGCATCCACGGGCTGACCTGCGAACCTGACAAATGCACCTTCGGTGCTAACAAACTGGACTACCTCGGACACACAGTCACCGACCAAGGGAACCAAGCCCAACCCGGGCACGTCAGAGCCATCACGGAAGCCACACCTCCAAAAACTCGCCGCGAACTGAGGCAGTTTTTAGGCACCTGCAACTGGCTACGAGAGTACATACCAAGATTCGCGACTCTAACCATACCGCTGACCGACCTACTAAGCGCCAAGACACGCTACCGCTGGACTCCCGAAGCTCAGAGCGCCTTCGACGCAGTAAAACGCCGGTTCCAGACCCCGCTGCACCTCAACCGCCGCACCCCGGCTGGCCATACACCCTCCAGACGGATGCCAGTGGCAAGGGAATGGGGGCGGTACTATACCAGACACGACCGGACCAGGGACGGAGCGTAATTAGCTACGCAAGTGCTAAATTCAACTCCGTTGAGGCCCGCTACCACTCGAACGAGCAGGAATGCCTGGCAGTAGTATGGGCGATACGGAGATACCGGCCCTACCTAGAAGACCGCCCGTTCACCCGACGAACAGACAACCAGGCGCTAGTCTGGCTCAACCAGACCAAGGATCATAAAGCCAAGCTTTACCGGTGGTCCCTCCTACTCCAAGAGTTCAACTTCACCGTCGAGCACTGTCCCGGACGAGAGAACGAGCTACCCGACGCTCTTTCCAGGCAGCCGTCCTCCCACGAGACACCCGAGAACCTCGACGATACCGACCGACTGGTACCACCCACAAGAGTACCCGTCAACACCACCACAGACGAAACACCCGTTCTGATGGCCACCCAGACAGGCGGAGACCTACTGGGCGAAATAATCGTGGCACAGCAAGACGACCCCACAATCTGCAAACAGGTGGAGAGATGGAACCGTCTCGCTACGCAGGGGCGTCGCGAACCTGAGGAGAAATTTTTCCAGCAGCATCGAATTGCAGAGGGGCGGTGGGAAACACGAAACGAGGAAGGCTCCTGGCGAATCGTCGTTCCACCCAGCCACACCGAACGAGCCATCTACGAATACCACGACACAGAACTCGCAGGCCACCCTGGCAGCGAGGAAACGCTCGGCGCACTCCAGAGGCACTATACCTGGAGCCACGTACGAGAGGACGAACGCCAATACATACAGCAGTGCTATCTATGGTGCTGTACCAAAACCCACAGCGCACACCCGGAGAGAAGCCTCCGCCCACGACAACCCCAAGAACCATGGGATACAGTGGCAGTAGACCTGATGGGACCCTACCCGCGAACAAAACAGGGGCGGAGATTCATCCTAGTAGTCACCAATCTGTTCTCCAGATGGGTGGAAGCCTTTCCCCTCGGCTCCACCGAAACCGATCCAGTCACACGATGCTTGGAGAACGAGGTCTTCAGCAGATGGGGCTATCCAAGCGCCCTCCTGAGCGACAATGGGCCACAGTTCACAAGCCAGAAGTGGCTTGACGCCTGCGAGCGATGGCAAGTCCGGCCATGGACCACTGCCATCTACCATCCACGAGCCAACCCCACGGAAAGAAGGAACCGAGAAATCAAGAAAGGCCTACGACTCCACCTCCACGGGAAGAAACACACGAGCTGGTACCTCCAGCTACCGCAGATCCTCTTCAGCCTACGCTCGCGAACAAACGCAGCCACAGGCCGCACCCCGAGCGAGATCATCATCGGACGAAACATCCGCCTCCCAGGCGAATGGAGGTTCCCGCAACCGTCTAAGCCCTCCTTAGACCCGGAAGAACGAGTCCGCCTCGCCCAGCACCACCAGCGGCGATACCAGGAGCGGTATCGCAACCAACCCGCTGCCGAACCCCGATACCAGGCAGGCGACCTGGTATACACCCGGGGACACCACCTCTCTGAGGCAACGGAGCGATTCCACGCTGGATTCGCTCCACCTTGGGAGGGACCATATCAGATCCACCAGCAACTAGGTGGAGAGGTATACCTAGTCGACAAAGACGGTCGACTCACCAAAATCCACGGCACCCAGCTGAAGCCAGCCCATGGGCCCGCCGCCGAGACAGACGAGTCTCAACCACAGGCCGACCGGCCGCCCACCCCGCACGAAGCACCCATGCTTCCGCACCAGGCATCTGAGTCTCTAAATGAGCCTGCTCAGACCTCCACCGAGGACCCTCTTCCTCCACCACAGACTGGACAGTCTGTACCCGCAGCCGAGCCAGCTTCACGCCGAGCTGAGCCGACGAACGTGAGCCGGAGGCCACGCAACACCCGACCGGACGACGCCGTCGCCACCCGAGGCACTGGGGAGAAAAAGACGGCCTCACTACAACCTTCGACCCCGAAGAAAAGTGACCCCTAGCCCTCCATAGTGAAAAGACACTGCCAATCTCTCCCCCTAAACCACCCCCCGTAGGCTGAGTGAAATATTTAAGTAATAAGGCCTGAGCTCTTAGGTAAATTAGCAAATAAGTAGGTTAAGAAATGTACAAAGCATTTAAATAAGTTAGTCAATAGGAACCCTGTACATAGCTAGCAATAAGATAGGCAATAAGTTAGTCGATAAGTTAGGAAATAAGTTAGCTTTAGGTCGAGCAGACAAACTCTGGGACTATATACTAACCGATAAATTCATTCCTTAGCCCACCGGTACGCACCCTGAGGAGGGGCGAATTGTTACACGCATAACTCCTACAAATCCTCAGGGCGCCTACCGGCAGGCAATCCGACTACACGCATGGCTCACCGCACCGCGCAGCCGTCTCGCCTCAGCCGAGACCGGTAGCCACCGCACCGCGCGCGCCCGCCTCTAGGCGCTTGGCCACCGCGCCGCGCGCACCTCCGCCTCTACGAGCTGACCGACGCTCAGAGGCTCGCCGTACTCACGCGCGCTGCCACAACGCGGCGCAGCGTCGACTTCGGTTCTCGCGGATAAATTGATACCAAGCGGGAGGTATAAGACCCAGTGTTTCGAAGGCTCGACACGACCATCTACAACCAACACTTACGTGTATAACCAATATTCTACGTGGCGCAAGCTACCCGAATAAAAACTTATAAGTCAGATTCACTTCGACTTCTTTTTATCGCTCCTTTCCTTCGCCGATGCGTTCGCATCCACCGGAAACACCCGACTCGCCAGCGGAGCCGAATAACGCCGAAGCGCCAGAGACCCTCCAGCTCGTCCATCGCCAACTAGAACTGCTCCGCGAGCAGGAAGCCATTACCTGGCAACTGGGACTGCAGCCGATCGACCCGATCGACCAACCAATACAGCACCCACGGCGCGATACAAGGGTACACCAAGACGGTGTCGTAACGCCTGGCTTGATCATCGATCACAGCAAAACCCCTTATCCTCTCCCAAAAACCTCCCGCATCCCTAGGCCGAGAGTCAAAGCAGTTGCGGAGACGACAACACCTGGCGTGGAGGGCCGCCGGACGCAGCCTACGCTGATCCAACCACCACAGCGACTGCAGAGGCTTCTCGACACTCCTCCCAAACAAAATCCTCCACCCGCACCTCCAACTCTTCCACCACCTCGATCCCGTCCGATCTCCCGACTCCCCCTTCCGATACCTCGGAAGACGATCCTAACCTCTCCTACCCGCAAACCCCGCCGTACCTGATGGCCTCCTGACCTCAGCACACCATCCCTCACCACCGCTCCGTTCCTATTCCAATTCCTACTCCTCCAAACCCCCAAAAACAACTTATCAAAACCACCACCACCTCATAAGGTGCCAGTTATTGATTGGGGAGCCCCTCCATCTAAGGACCCTCCCCGAACCTACATCAACTCCAAGGCAGATACGCTTAGGTAAATTATCAATAAGATTTTTAAAGAGGCATTTTGTTGCTGAATCTTGCTTTTCCAGACTTGAACATTCAATCGCAGAGTGGAATTAGAAAAAAGGGTTGTACTTGTATACAGGGTTAGTCTCTTCAAGTATCGAGAATGGTAGGAGCCTAGTTGGTGAATCGGCTCTGCTTGTAGGCCACTTTTATATCATCGACTGCGTAAAAACCAAGGTAATGAGGAATGGCAATAAAAATTGTCAATATATATTGGCGAACTAAGCTCCTCCCATTCTCGACACTCAAAGAGACTCACCATGTACTGTACTAATATCCATTTCACGTTTCTCGAAAATCATACATACATACATACAAGTTATAGTGATTATGTTAGATCCTCATGCAAATTTCTTATCTTTATTGCTTGCGTGATGATTGTTGGAAAACCTGTAAGTATATTCGGTCCTGTTGAAATATTCGTATATTTCTTCTATCTTACTGCCATCTTCATTAGTTCGCCATACTGTGTGCTGAAATCGGTCGGTCAGATGGAATAACTACCGTGATTCACAGCTCAATAATGATAAAAAAGGCATACAATCTGTAGAAAAGATATCATCTCAATGTTTGAGCTAAGGTAAATAAAGTTGCCAACGCTTTCATTCATGATTGTGGAGTTTCTGCCAGAGTAGTTGGTCATTGGAAAAGTAGTATTATGATAACCTACTTTGGAATGATAATAATGTTTTCACGATTACATGTCACTTGTTTTTCATAATGACGTCGTTGTATAGGTACAAACCATTCACAGTAAGCTTTTTGAACTCTGTTTCTGATTTTGATTTCCACAATAAAATTTAACAGTTGAATAGAGATATGTAACTTGATTATTTGGGGTCAAATTAGCGTTGTACAGGGGAGTGAAAAGACGTAGACTTCAAGAATCAAAATTATAATACACAAATCCTTAACGAAATGATATGATCTAGATGTTTTTAAATCGCACGCGCATTACCAGAAATACTCAAATTCTTATCAAACATATTTAGATATACTTCAGAATCCGCGAAGAAACAGATTACACAGGTCAACAATTTTTTTTTTTTTTCTGGGTTTCTGTTTTAATGCTTAAATTTTGATTCTAGACATCAAAAAACACTCAAATTTCCATTTTTAGCTTTTAAAGTTTGCTTTTTTTTTTCATTTTTGAACTTGAATTTTTGTTATTTTATATTTATTTGCTATTATTTATCACAAATCTTGAATAATGAAGACTCGAGTGTTCAGCAAAAACTTTTTTAATCGTAATTTAAAAAAAAATAATGGAAAAAAATATATAAATCATTATAAATCAATATATATCATTTTTCTCAAAAATACAAAAAATTGCTCTAGTTTCTTCAAAAGCAAACTTTGATCGAAAAAATTATTTTTCCCCTTCTTATTAACGTAGGAGCAACCAAAATTTCATATGCAGAGGACAGACCCAAAAATCGTGTTGACCAGTGTTATTTATCGGGATAGCTCGGTGGACGCGAATATTCTCATTCTATGCACACATTGGTGAATGGCAGAGCGGTCTCGCGTGGCCTCGCCAGTATGTTTTCTGAGCGCTGAGGCGGACTGTAGGCCGGGACTTCGCTTGCCGGATGAGGATTTTTTGAACTATTCGCAATCGTGTGCGCTCGTGACAAAAATCTCGGTGATCAAACGCGACTCGGCCATCCTTTCACACACGACGTGCGCGATCACTTGGAAATCCAGCCGTGTGGCCAGTAAGGAGTGACAATACACCTGTTACTGTCGTAGCAAATTCATTCGCGCACACGCTCACACTCGGACTAATAACAGTGCTATTTTTCCTCGGTCAATAACATTAATTTCAGATTTTTACTCATCGTTTAGATTTTGATTATTTCTGACGATGTCAGACTCACGCACGTACTGTTCGACGTCTCTTAATGTTTCTCAGCTTATACCCCCCTACACACACGCACACACACACCCACTAGCGAACCGAGTCCTTATGTACTAGTCTTTACCATTTGCCTTGCATAATTTTTAGCAACTATTGACTTTAGTTAACCTCTCGTGAATCGAAACGAGCTGCAAAGATGCCTCGGTATTATACTACTTATCATGCGAAAAATATTTGTCCCCGATAACGAACGCTAGGTAACACACAATAATTGTCAACGCTCGGACATTTTCGTTAAGATTCTTGGTAGGCCTTTGTATCTTCATCTGTTAGCGACAAGACGTACATTCAATCGTTCACACACATTCTCAAGAACATGGCAAAAGGGTATTTTGAAATTCTAGTCATCTTTACATAAGCCTCATTGTCTAGATTGATTTCTGATGTCAAAGTAATTACAATTTTGAAACTCGTAGAGGAGCCATATTCAGTCATCATATTCTTTAGTTCTTACTGTTTGTACCCATGACGACGTCATTACTCGTTGAATTTTTAAATCTCTTGCGTGACCCGTACTTAATTTTTTTTTAAAACTTTTACAGCACCGACTGGATTATGCGTGGTTTGTTTGGCGCTGCCAATCACACATGCCTTCCTGCCCTGCGGACATCATAACTGTTGTGAGGGGTGCAGCACCCGGATTTATTGTGACGAAGAACTTAGGACATGTCCAACATGTAGAGTGACACTTAACAGATCACCGGTCCGCATTTTCGTATAGAGTTATTCGTTTAGTCCGATTAGTCTAGTTGTCTAGTTTAGTTGTACATAGTTAAGCTCTTTAGTCTATGGTCTTGTAGTATAGCTGTATATAGTCAAGTATTTAGTGTGTAATTTAGATGTACATACTGTTTAGCCTAGTCTTGTAGTATGAGCTGTATATATAGTCAAGATGTTTCGTTTGTAGTATAGCTGTACATAGTTTAGCTGTATATAGTTTAGCTGTAGTTAGCTGTATAGTTTAGCTGTATAGTTAGTCTAGATTTGTAGTATAGCTGTACATAGTTTGGCTGTATATAGTTAGTCTATAGTCTTGTAGTATAGCTGTATATAGTTTAGCTGCATAGCTAGTCTAGTATTGTAGTATCGCTGTACATAGTTTAGCTGGTAAGTGTATATACTTAGCGCGAGACTCTACCGAGTCTCTTATGATAGTCGAGATGTTGAGTATAGTTTTGTAGTATATCTGTGTATATTTTAGCTGTTTAGCAATTAAGGGTAGGAGATACTGAAATCTGCAAAGTCTTCAAAAAGTCTCATCTAGAAATGAGTTTTTACACGCACGTTTCGTATCTCGAAAGATAGACTTGGTGAATATTTGAAATCATTTGGGGTAGATAGTTATTCCTCATAACGGCTCTGCAGATAGCCTTAATTTGAAGACTTACCTTTGGTCAAACTCTTCTTTAATCATGTTGGGATTATATGCACATGTTTTTGGATCCATAAGATACAAGACTACGTCAGTTCTTTCTTTTAAATAGCTGCACTACATTCATTTGCACACCTGGTCTTGGGCGATTTACACGAAAGTATCTGAAAGTTTACCCATCTCCAGATCCTTAAGTTAGAATATTAATATTGAGTTCGACGCGGATGTGCGAATGGAGATACTCTTTGGAATAATCACCATCCTATACAGGCTGGTATATACTTTCTCTCTTCTACTGATAATATGAAGGCATTGATCTAATCAACATTTACAAAGAATGTAAGGGCATCCCGCCGAAGAAAAGGGATAAAAATCCAGTCAAAAAAAAAATACGTTATTATTTCATAGCACCCTCATAGTCCACCATAATAGCCAGTATTTATATATTGAGAAACACGAATCATGTGCAAGTTCAACAGACTTTGGAAACATTTTCATTCATCTATTCGAGTGCAATATTTCATTGCCATGTACTACCTAAGTAATACATTACATGATTGATGAACCTCAATAGCGTTGTATATGTGATTCGTAAAATTGATGTCCGAGTTCATCCGTTATGTATCACGATAGTTTTTTAGACGCACGGTATGCACGAAGCGGAATATTTTGAATGAAACGTACAGTGAAGTAATTGAGACAAGAAGAACTCGTTAGATATTGCTTTCTGGAACTGATAGGTTTCATGTATTACCTAGTTTCATAAATTAGATGTATACATGAATCCAGCTATGATACTGCCGATTAGAAGTTCGCAAAATGTTATTGGAATATAATTATAGACATAGATATTCAGGATAACCAGGAAAATAGGCTTTAATCAAATTCGTTGTATACCTGGGTTATTATACCTTTTTTAACCAAAGAGAAATGAGAGTGAAAACTCTTGCTTTTATATAGACATACAACCAGTTTTATTCATATGAAAAAAATATCAAGACAAATAAAGCGACGATGTATGTTACACTACCGTTAAGTTTCATGACTGTTGTAATGTGATAATAGTTGAATGATATGTCATATAATTCTGAACGCGTTGTTTAGAAGTCAAAAGAGATTATTAAATTTCAGAAAAAAAGAATTTGCTTTCTTCATTTCATACCCTTTCCTACTTCACAAAGATAAAAAATTCCTCGTTTGAAGAAAAAGATTTCTTGTTTTGAGGAACTGTAGTTTCTTGAATGTTTTTTGATTAAATCAAGGAAATATGTTCCTAATTCGAATTGAGAACATATTTCCTTGATTCAATCGAAAAACATTCAAGAAATTACAGTTTCTCGAAACAAGAAATCTTTTTCCTGAAACGAGAATTTTTTTCTCTTCGTGTTCAGATTATTCATCGATAGTTACGTTATAATATTCTTAAAAGTGTGAGATATCTACGACCCTGATTCAATTTCAGTGATTTTCGATAAATCATATTGATATTCTTTGTGCAGAACATTGCACCAAATTTGCACTAATTGGAAATAACCACTCAGAAGGTTCAAAGTCATCGACATGTATTGAGTCATAGAGTCTTTACAATATCCCTTGCTGTACCGTAACTCTTTCGATTCAAATTTTTTTCACAAACTTGTGTATGTGACTTGGAGATATTTGCCTAGCTTTTTTGCAAGATATATCTATGAAAATATTACGAATATCACAATTATAGGACTGCCGTTGATTAAATGAATGAGCATTTCTGCGGTGGCATTTTCGGAATTTTGATTTTTCGGAATTTTGAGTTTCGGTATTTTGACACATCTGATCTTTTAGTATCGGATGTATTGATTTTCGCAACTTTGCTCCATCGAGGTAACGGCTGTTCGGAAGTCTGATTTTCGGGTTTTTGAACTTTCTGTTTTAATACAATCTGCATTTCGCTACGTTTGAGATTTTAAAATTCGGAAGAAGGTTTTTTGGTATTACCGTGCTTCGCATATTTTCAAGAATTGTGAAAACACCTTTCGGAATTATGGTCTTTCGGAATATGTGAATTAGGATTAAGGAGGTTCGATACCAAAATGCAAATGATAGGAAATCTTTGAAAATTTTATCATCGAAAGATAGATCACTGAAATGCGTATTCCCAAAATTTCAAGTCGATTGACTACGCCGTTTTCTGGAAATTAATTTTTGAATCTGCTTCTTATACACGCAGATGTATGGAGAGCCGATAAGGTTAGTATGAAATCTACTCTTACCGCGCGGGTGCTACGAAAGATTTCAACTAATCTTATCGGCTCTCCATACCTCTACGTGTATAAGAAGCAAATTTAAAAATGAATTTCTCGAAAACGGTGTAGTGAATTGACTTGAAATTTTGGCAGTAAGCATTTCATTTATCTATCTTTCGATGATAAAACTTTCAAAGATTTGTCATCATTTGCATTTTGGTATCGAACCTCCTTAATTGACTGTTCGGTGAAAATGGTATTCGGGATTCCGATTTTTGGAAGTTCGGTCGTTATGAATTTTGGTCTTTCGGTTTTTCGACCCCCACCCACAATGCGCTCGTCGGTGGAAATGATGTTACGCATAACGAGTACGTCCGTGACATCACAATCGAAGGTCGGCTCATTGTCGATATAAGTTATTTACTTAAACAATTGCACGAAAAATTCGATAACCATTCCGCTTCGTCGGAATGTTCTTTTTGCGATCTTGAATTGGTCAAATCATGGTACGGTAACCATAGTACGTTGCAAGAACAACTTGCCGCGATGGCAATCCCGGCTATGTCCGCGCCCACCTACCGATATGATCGGGATACGCTGTTTGACAACTTCCACGAAGTTGTCGAAGCTGAAAGGGAACGGGCTGTGGCCATGGAAAAAGAAATCGCCATAAGAAAGGGGCATGTTATAAACGGTGCCCCGTACATCGACGTAATTGCGGATGGTTGTTGGGCAAAACGCTCCTATGCGGGTGGTAAACATGATGTGCTATCCGGTGCAGCCATGATCATTGCTTGTGAGACCAAGTTAGCTCTATTCGTTGGTGTACGCAACAAGTATTTTGCAACACACGCAAGAGCAGAGCAGTTGAATAAGGAGCCTCCCCCTCACACCTGTTTCAAAAACTGGGGGCTTGACCGCAGCTCAAACGCAATGGAAACTGACATTATTGTCGAAGGTTTCCGGAATAGCGTTGAGTGCAACGGTTTAATATACAGAACGCTAATTGCGGACGGAGACAGCAGCGTACATCAAGCTATACGAGATGATAATCCGTACGCTGAATACGGAGTTGTCGTCGATAAAATCGAGTGCAATAATCACTTGTTTCGAAACTTGTGCCGCAAGTTGAGAGCTGCTTCCCTCACGAAGCTTGCGAAGCTCCCGCTAAAAGAAGTACAGAACGTCTCTCAATTCCGACAGTACGTACTTTCGAGCGGTTTAAAAATTCGTCTCAACGTAGAGGAAGCGAGAGATCTCCGCAATGCGGAGAACATATCAGAGGACGAAAAAACAACGAAACTCTTTATGGGTATATTAAATATATTTTCTCACGTGTACGGTGATCACTCCAATTGCCACACACTGCCATTTGAATGTGCATCTGAGCCCAATGGTAAGAATGTGCTAGCGGAACTTCACCGAACCGGAGTTTATGCCTCCGTTTAAGATGCAGTGCGCTATTTGAGTTGTCACGCCAAGAGCTTATTGAAAAATGTCACAAACAATGCGGCAGAGGCGTGCAATTCTATAGTAAACAAATTAAATTCTGGAAAAAGAATTAATCATTGTATGAAAAACTCGTACCAAATGAGATGCTACGGAGCGGTTGTGTAATACAACACCCACTCGGTTTTATCTCAGTTACATCGCCATGTGACACACTATACTCCTATCGCAGTAGCGAAAATGAAACGGGCTAGGCATTGTAATAATTACGGTACTCGCCTATGCAGGTTGCAAAAACGCAATTGCAGGGTGCAAAGTCATCGCGGCGTTGACAAGGACTATGGTCCGTCTGCCAAAAAGCCAGACATCGACGAAGAGGTATTCGATGTTCTTGCTGAACGACACATTGAAAAATTGAAGTCGTACCAGAAAAACGCGAGACAGATCGAGCGAGATACGATATCGCAGAGCGATTCTGAGCTGTGCCGTCAGTTACGTACTGAGATCATCACAGCATCGAGATTCGGGCCGATATGCCGTATGTTGCCAGGCACGTCGTGCGCAAACATGGTTGCGAGCATTCGGTTCCCGAAGGTAATCGACGGTACTGCTACTCAGTATGGGCTTGCGAATGAGAAAAACGCCGTACGGGCCGTTGAAGCGGAACTGAAGAAAGAAATCGTTCCTTGTGGTCTTTTCATCGATTAACAGATCCCCTATCTAGGCGCGTCTCCAGACGGTCTGATAGACGACGATGGAATCGTCGAACTAACATGTCCATTTTCAGCCCGGAACCCTGAGTTGGAAAAGGCCGTAGCCGAAAAGCCGAATCTTCGGACTATTTTCGATAAGAAGCACAAGAACCTTCTGAATAAAAATCACGAGTATTATTACCAAGTACAAGGTCAGTTACACGTAACTAAGCGTGATTATTGCCAATTCGTGCTTTGGTCGTCGACTGATTTGGTGACGTGTATCAAACTCGTCAAAGTCAGCAGAGACGATGCATTCTGGGAATCGAAAATGAAACCCTTCCTCTGTCGATTTTACATGGATTGTTTGCTTCCAGAAATTATAAACAGTCGTCGGAATAGAAAAAAGCAGATCGGCGATCCTGCATATATTCTTCAAGCCCAAGAAGCTGCAAAGCTTCGAAAAAAACGTGCTCGTCCCATTGACGAGCTTGACGATGTACAAAACTGTACGAGATCTACAGATATCTCCTTGCAACCTTATGCAAAGATGAAAGTTGCATCGGTTGATGTCATGGATAGAGCCGATCCAAGTTCGAAGACCCAAGTGGACACCGTCATTGCCGATTGGGTAGCAATCGAAATTGACGGTGACAATTAGGCTTCTGACGGAACTATCAGATGCTCGAAATTGTACGCCGAGATATTACGGTCGAACAAGTCGAGGCGAACGTATTATCGTCCAGAAATTTGTTGACTGACTCGAGCATCGACTTGTTTCAGAATATATTACAAGAAAATACCGATTTCCGTTGTAATCCTGCTACTTATACAGCATATTATAACTGCATCAAGCCATGCAGCCCTCTTCGAAGGGATATACACATCATTGGCGGTAACGTCTGCCGACACTGGTGTTGCATTTATTACGACAGTTGTAATGTTTACGTTTACGACGGTCTTGTGCGCAGCGAATACGAGTTCTTGAGCAGGGAAGAGAAGCGATACATTTCTAAGCGATATCCGCATATCGATACTGGAAGTATACTTCTTCAACCTGTTACATGGCAACCCGACTCCTACAGTTGTGGAGTATACGCTGCGGCGTACGCAACGACAATCGCACTGGGTGGCGACCCGGCGAGCAGGCCCGTATTTCCGCCTAGGCCGGCAAGGCCCGGGCCTGGGGCGGCAGACACTCAGGGGCGGCAACTGATAGCCCATTTTCTATTTCTTAGACCGGGCGCCAGCACGGATGTTTCAAATAACGTGGATCTGTTTCATCTTTTTTTTTTTCTTAACTAACTCAACGAACTAGCAATACCTACTTTGCCCACTGATTGCCCACTGATGAAACAAGTGACATCTGTACCGTTATATTCGAACTACTATGCGCCGGTGTGCACTTCTTGTTGCTAAAATTAGAAATTCTTTCTCAGGAAGTTTTTGAATCGACAGCATTGAAGAATATTGTGTATACGTAATACATATTATCAAGAGTTTTTCCAGGTAAGCGGTAAGCCTGAACTTCCAGCTTCAGATCATACTTGGATTAGATCACCAATGACCAATCGAATGAAAATCTTTTACTTTAATTCAGAATTTCATGTATCTAGAGGTTATGTGTGATTCACGTAGAAAGGTAAGTGGTGCGGAATATAAGAAGAGAGCAAGGGAGCGGTGCAAAAATGAGCGAGAAGTTCTTGCAAAAGTACCAAAATTGCAGAATTTCTCCTCCGCCAAGAACATTGATAATCTTGATACCACTGAGAATGACGACAGCGCTAATCCTATAACCATCCACGTCAACCCGATCAATCCTCATCCCAATAATGTTCCAATTAATACTCACGTTGATGGTAATTCAATTATCCTAATTCCTAGGCTATTTTTCTTTAACCTATTGACCTACCTACATCATGGAAAAATTACGTGATATTTATTCATCTAACGTCCTCTTTAAAAAAATCCAGAAAATGAGAATGAATCTCAAGAAGTTGCACGCAGTGATTCTACAAGACCGAACCACGAAGTACCTGTTCCCAATTCCCACATTGATAAGACTCCAGATTGCCCACATAATTCAGAAGATCCTATCATTAAGCCTGTCCGAACAGATCCAGAAATCAGTGACGATCCTGGTGAATGGGTGGTAAATCATTGTACCCGTGACACACTTCTCAGCCGTGGTATCAAACAAAATATTGATGCCGATTTTTCTGACACTAAGCGTCAATACACAGATCGCGTGAGATGCTTATCCCAATCGGTATTTAAGCGTATATTAGCAAATGGGGAATCTCAACCACGGTCATGGTTAGTCTATTCTCAAAGCAAATTAGCGATATTTTGCGCTCCGTGTAAACTGTTCGGGAAAAATTCGGCATTAACAGAGGGCTATAATGATTGGCAAAATGTACATCAGCGTCTCAGAGAACATGAAAATTCCATTGAACATAGAACCGCAGTCGCTATATTCTCAGAAAGAAGTAGAGTTCAAGGAAAAATGAATACGGCTTTGTTAATTCAAACTGGAAGGGGAATAGATTATTGGAGGAATGTCTTGAAACGTGTAGTAGCTGTAGTAAAGTCTTTAGCGATTCGGGGACTGCCGCTGAGAGGTTCAACCGAGAGATTTTCCAACAATCACAATGGAAATTATATGATGTGCCTAGAATTGATTGCTGAGTTCGATCCTTTTTTAGCAGAGCATATACGCGTATACGGCACTAAGGGAAGTGGGTCTACTTCTTATCTTTCTGCGACGATTTGCGATGAATTTGTTCATTTGATGGCACCGCAAGTTACAAGCAAAATATTGCGTGAAGTCAATACGGCAAAATATTTCTCAGTAAGCGTTGACTCGACCCCTGACATTTCTCACGTGGATCAATTGACATTCATCATCCGTTACGTGTCGGAAGAAGGTTATCCAACGGAGAGATTTTTGAAATTTATTCCAAACACCGGCCATAAAGCTGAGGAACTCACTACCTGTATTATCAACACCCTCGAGAGTGATAATATCAATATAAAAGACTGTCGTGGACAGTCATATGATAACGCCAGTAATATGGCAGGAATATACTCGGGGGTTCAGGCACGAATTAAAAAAATCAATCCCTTATGTAGTCGGGATGGGATAATAAAGAATTACAACTGTATGTGTCTGAACTTTATTTTATTTAACACGACCCTTACCGCACTACTTCCTTACATCTCCCTCTACAGGTCTGCCATCATACTTTTTTAGTTATCCCTAGTAACGTTGGCAAGACTGCGCGATTCGCGCGCCTACACTTAGCTCACTTTGTCCCGTGTGCTGCACATTCCCTAAATCTCGTTGGAACGTGTGCAGCTGAATGTTGCTCACAAGCTGTACGATTCTTTCCGGTTGTTCAGCAAATTTACAATTTTTTTACCGCATCGACTCACAGGTGAGCACTTTTAATGACTCATCTCTATTTTAAGGCTAGCGTCATCAAAAGTCTCTCAAACCAGATGGTCAGCACGTAATGATGCTTGTAAAAGTTTGTGCCAGTCATGGTCTGAAATCCTGTGTGCTCTCCGAGAACTATCAGACGATAATCGCGAAAAACCTGCTACCCGGTCGGAAGCTTTGGGTATTGTGACAACCATAGATTGCCATCTATTAGTTATCGGCACAATTAAAGCAAAAGATGTTGCGCATGATTTACGGCGCAGCGCAGCGCGTCAAGGAAACTACTCCAAAATCTTCACTCTACGAGAAGACGCCTTGCCTAACAGTTGTACATAATTTTAAATTCCTCGTATTGTCACATTCAGAACAGTCTTACAATATCAATAATTATTTCACCGCACGTATTTCAATATTTCATCGTTAAATTAATCTAATTGATCGAATATCAAGTTGAGTTCTTGACCTAATTCAAATAAAACAACGAAACATAACTCCAAGCACGTAATCGCCTTCGACGAAGATCATGGTCGCCACGAGGCTCGGATGAGCAATTATCCGCATCCATCGAAATCACCAACATCCTTTGAACGGGAGAAAAAGAACTAATCACATACGGAAAATGCGAGAATACTGATCAATTATACGCATTCGTTCAACGGAGAAAATCCAATAACATCGGAAAAACCGCATGGTTTTCGACGACCCGACATCTTCGCAACCGGGATAAGTAAAATTGACTTTTCGCATTTTCCTCTACGAGATCTTCATAACGTGCAACATTTGTTTAATTAGAATCAACTTTGGACAATTTAACTTCACTTGTAACATTTAACATAACTGATTATTTAAAAGCACCGCTTAATCTATATTAATGTCGGCGACGGCCGTTTCAAATTTCACTTATCACTCAATAGCATTGCTATAATTCAATATACAACTTAATATAGGCTGTACTTAGTTATAGGAAAGCGTATTTTAATAAGGTATGAATGGTGATGGATGAATGAGAAACAAAATAGGTCCACAATCTTTAGTAATATCAGTCAGATGGCCAATTATCATTGTTTAACTTTAATTTATCATTAAATGGAATTAAATCCAACTGTTCAATTTAATTGAGTTTTCCGATTTATTCTGAATCCCATATTTTCCAATCCAGCAATTTTCTATTAATTGTAGCGGGACAGACACTAATTCGTTACAGTATTTATAATTCACTTAACTGCCTCGAAAGTTGTTTATTGGCTCTTATGTGGAATGATGTGCTGAATAGATTCAACACTGTGAGCCAAGTCTTGCAAGCCACGAATACAGACTTAAGCATGGTCGTGGAGTTGTATGCATCCTTAACAAAATATGCCGATAATATGCGCGAAATGTTTGATTCATATGAACTAAAAGCTGTGCAAAAATGTAACATTGAAACTTACCGCCACGATACATCAAGACAGCGCGAACGTAAGGCTAATTTCGATGATACCAACGACGGGGAAGTTGTAATGACCGGTAGGGAAAACTTTAGAATTAATACATTTCGCGTTATAATAGACAATTTGCGGGCTGAACTCGATAAAAGAGCCACCTCTTATACTTCGTTGTGCGGTCAATTCGACTTTATAACGAAATTATCAGCAATGACAGGAGAAGCGATCACAGAACGTTCACAAAATCTTCGATCACATTATGCGTGTGACTTAGAGGAGACATTAGATATTGAATTCCAACACCTCAGTGCACACTTAAATTCTGTCGGAATTGAAAGGATTTCCATTCCAGATCTGTGCCGTATGTTGTACAAGAAGGATTTTTTAAACGTGTATCCGAATGTAAATATTGTACTGCGAATTTTTTTATGTATTCCGGCATCAAATTATTCTGGTGAACGCTCTTTTTCCGTACTGCGGCGCGTCAAAAATTATTTGAGATCGACAACAGGGCAAGAAAGACTGAACGCTCTAGCTTTATTGGCGATAGAAGCAGAATTGACTACTGCTGCAGAATATGATGATATAATAACCGAATTTGCTAACAAAAAAGTTCGTAGAGTTAGGCTGTAACGAAATATTATACTATACTGCTAAAATATAATAACTTGAAAAAATATTGCAAGCATTTTTATTTCCGAACGCTCAATGTGAATATCCTACGGACAAGTTTTCATCACAAAAAAATGGGGACATGGGCGCCTCCTCGTAATGGGCCTAGGGGCGCCATCGAGCTAAAGCCGGCCCTGGTTTCTATACGTACTTTGTGACGTGGATTTTTATCGACCCTCGAATCTGGACCGGATAGCCAGCCTCCGAGGTCAATCCAGTCGACAATTAGCCAAAAACTAAGATCTTAACAAAAGTTCGGCGCCAGGCGGATAACCGCCACTTTCAAAAATCTAAACAAAATCTAAACAAACTGTACTGAAGCGTCGGCTAGCAACAGTACCGCGGGGAGGGGTCAGGATTAAATGAAGGATTAGCTAGGCGTTGATTAACGACTCGTGGTTTAGAATTTAACGAAGAAAAATAGAATTTATTGAATAAAAATTGAATGAAAAATAGAATTAACAAATCGTGTACCCGGGGGTACTTCCCCGCGGGTATAAAACGGCTACAGGTCGTGTATAGGCGACCTGGCCACGCTTGACGAGTTTTACAATAATAAATAAACTAATAGCTTCCACGTAGGAGAGCAATAACACAACAAAATAATGCAAAAATAAGTAACTCGACAAATACGTCCCTCGCGGAACAAAACTTACAGATAAAAGACTGAAATATGTCCGCAAGGCTTAACAAAACAAATTCACAAAATTATTACTTAAACTTAACTTAAACTAACTCTGCCTTCGTAGGCGAAACAAAAAGGCTAAACAAAATTCAAAATATGATACAGTTCTGAATCTCTCCGTATGAGAGAGAGAGAGAGAGCGCGACCGTGACGTAAGCAGACTATCTCGCTCGCACTCAGGTGCGAAACCGACGGCTCTACAGAAGTATTGTAACGCGACACAAAACTCGAAAATCTTACTCAAAAATTGAAGCTCAACACTCTATTATGATGTGAGACACTGGTGGCGGCCTACCGACTCGGAGGTCGTCTTAATTTGATTTTCAAAAATACTAAATAGCCTCGTGGCTCGGAACAAGGCAAGATGGCGGATGGCCGTTTGCCGAATTCAAATTAGTATAGGTCAAATTGGCTAACTAAATTGACAACTTACCGTTGTCCAGCCACTCTTTTAGGGAGATTTCCTCGTAGAAAAGACCTCCTAACACACCAGCACACGCTACTACGAACTCCAAACTCAAAAATTCCACGGGGGAAATACTAAATATTAATATTAGAGCGAGCACTGAGCTCGGCGCTCTACCTGCGAGGCAGGCCTACGGCAGAGTGATCTTTGACCGCTAGGCGCTGACAAATCGCACCCTGGTTAAGCGGTCGAGTATTGATTTTGCAAATCGATCCAAAGATCCCTGAATATGGCGACCTATTGTCGCTACGCGCGAAATTCGAAGTTCACCACGGTGTCATTAGCTCGTTGAATCGGAGGACCACGGGTTGCAGGTTCTTCTTGGTGGCCGGAATCTCTTCCACCACCGATATCCCACGCTGTAGAGTGCCTTCGGCACTCCCCCGTGTCCTCTGTCTCTTTGATGGAGGTAGCCTGGCCAGTACTATCCTCTAGAGCTCATGCGGTTTTCATCGAAAAGGATCCAAACACCCGGTATTCGGTGTTGTGCCTCCGTCGAGTGGCGTATCAGTCTTAGTTTTGGCCGTCGTATGAGCTTCGTCTCCCACATAATAGAGAAAATGCGTAAAATAGAACAAAAGAATTAGAAATAAATTCGACAGTCTTAAGTCGGTCACGGTCGCCTCTCGGAGAGTTTATAGCCTCGAGGCTAACCTAACGCATTCGTGCTCCTTTCATTCGTCGCACCCTACGTAACTATGGTCGTCTAAGGGTTCGGGAGTCGCTTGTAACACGCGTTGCAAAATGCAATGTTACAACTTATACGCAGGCAATGCAGTCATCCTTTATCCGAATTTATGAGCAGATTCGAATAGGTTTTTATTGAAATGGCTGCTACCTAAAGCCAATATCAGACAAGCATAGCTTACCGATGCAGGACCATTGCAATGGCTGCTACCTGAAGCCAATATCGGACAGGCATAGCTTACCGAGGCAGAACCATTGCAATGGCTGCCATCCTGAAGCCAATATCGGACAGGCATAGCTTACCGATGCAGGACCATTGCAATGGCTGCTACCTGAAGCCAATATCGGACAGGCATAGCTTACCGATGCAGGACCATTGCAATGGCCGCCATTCTAAAGCCAATATCGGACAGGCATAGCTTACCGATGCAGGACCATTGCAATGGCCGCCATTCTAAAGCCAATATCGGACCGGCATAGCTTACCGATGCAGGACCATTGCAATGGCCGCCATTCTAAAGCCAATATCGGACAGGCATAGCTTACCGATGCAGGACCATTGCAATAGCCGCCATCCTAAAGCCAATATCGGACAGGCATAGCTTACTGATGCTGGGCCATTGCAATGGTTGCCGTTCTAAAACCAATGTTGCACCGATATAGCTCGCCGTTGCTTCACCATTCCATCAAGTTTCGATATTGTACCAGAGCAGGGCCAGACCAAACTACCCATGCAAGACCGTTGTATCCAATTGCCAATATTGGCCTAATGCTGGCCCGATTTGTGAAAGTGGCTGCCGTTCTGTAATTTCTACACGGGTTACTGTATGTATAGATGCTTGATTGAAAATGACGTAGAGAAATGGGGGCGCGTGTCGAGCGCGTGTGGAATAGGGACAGAAACCGATAGAATCACTCGCGAGGTTGCGGATAGGATTGGGTTAGCGTTCGAGATGGCGGTCGGCTGCGGGCAGACGCGGATAGGTGCCCGATTGAAAGTGACGTATAAAAACGGACGCGTGTCGAGCGCGTGTGGAATGCGGACAGAAGCGGATAGAATCACCCGTGAGTCTGCGAATAGGATCCGGTAGCGTTTGATAAGGCGGTCGGCTGCAGGTAGACGCGAATAGGTTGCCGATAGGAAATGACGTATAAAAACGGACGAGTGTCGAGTGCCTGTAGAATGCGGACGGAAACCGATAGAATTACTCGCGAGTCTGCGGATAAGATCGGGTAGCCCTCGATATGGCGGTCGGCTGCAGGTAGACGCGGATAGGTTGCCGATTGGAAATGACGTATAAAAACGGACGAGTGTCGAGTGCTTGTGGAATGCGGACGGAAACCGATAGAATTATTCGCGAGGTTGCAGATAGGATCTGTGGTGTTTAACGCTGCGGACAGACGCGGATACGTAATTTCTCATAGAAACGAATACGTTATGGCTACCCGATTAAAAAAGATTATATATGATTATATATGATTATATATATTCTATACATAATCTATATAAAATTATGTATAATTATATATGGTTATATACAGCGTGATTCCCAAGTCGCGGAAAAGATTTCACATGCAGATTCCTCATCGAAATCTAAGAATAAAGTTCCTTATCAAAAACTTCGAGGAACCGGTCGGTCTTGAGTTATTGGAGGTTTAGTCCACCCAATAAGACAGCCGTGACGTGACGTGCTCAGTCTCGTAGCCCCTTAAAATTGATAGTGCCCGCGTCTTATGAACTTACGGCGGCCAAAAACAAGATGGCCAACCAATCTAAGATGGCGGACGTTATTCACAGGCTAGAATCGGTTAGAACAAATCCAAGATGGCTGACCGGAAACAAGATGGCCGACCAGTCATGGACAATCCGTGGACCCCGCCGACGCCTCCGACTACATCGTCGGAATCGCTTGCAACCACAAGATCCGTATCTGTGGAAGATTTGGAAGCTGCGGAGGTGCAGGGAGACCCGCACATGCTACAAGGGTGCGTAAAAATGGGCTCAACAAGCACACTGGAGGTCGGATCGTTGAAGTTCGTGATCCAACGACCACGTTCGAACTCAATGTAACGTGTGTTATCTGTTGTATTTTACGTTCAACTATATTGACTTAGATGATCTGAATCTACTGCGTAAGCGGTCTTAGTTATTAAAGTATCATAGTTGCGGCATAAATGTACTATGTAATGTAGTGATTGATATTTCATCTGTATTACATTGTTTAATTTTATAAAATAAAGTTGCTGTATGGCGTTGAATACTATGACTATTCTGCGTCGAACTCATTGTCTCATTTTGACTAGTTTCAACATACTGAGTGGTTGTTGACGGGTCTAATTAATCGATATCGATGAATTTTAATTTTTATCAACTGTTATAGGTTCTGTATTGTTATATCGGATAGTTTTATCATCCCTGGATGATGTTAGGTAGTCTAATTAATCGATATCGATGCATTTCAATCACTATCAGCTGTTATGGACCCAAGTAACATTGTGCTTGTGCAAGATTTCTGTAACAGAGCCTTGTACAAAACCCATAGCTACTAGCGTCCCCATCTACGTATGGGGCTTGCGCAAGATTTTTGTGGCAGACACTTGCGCAAGGCTTGTGCAAGATCTGCACAAGATACGCCATACATGCTGCTTTGTAGATTTCTAGAGCATTTCTTGCACTAGAAATTTACAGAAGGTACTTGTGCACGGCTTGCGCAAGATTTGCTCAAGATGCATGATACTCAGAATTTTATATTCTTTCTTTCCTTTTACTTTAAATTTTTGAGAATTTTTTTGCTAAGTAACAATATTTTTGAAAGAACTCAGAGGGTAAATCTATTTTATCTACAGTTTTAACTCGTCGACTTGAGTTATAGTTGAGATCCACTGAGCAACAATGAATCGAAAGCCGATAGAGGGGAAGCCGAGTGACAGAGACAGTTGCTCGAAAAATGTTATCTTGAGCAGATCTTGTGCAAGCCTTGTGCAAGTGTATTCGACATGCTTCTGGCGCCAGTCTTCCTCCAAAATTGAATAAATAACTGTACCAATAGACATGTGTAAGCCTCACACAAGGCTTGCAATTTGAGTCTGCTATAACGATCTGCAGGAAGACCCATAGGTAGAAAGTGACGCTAACAACTATCGAACTTGAGAACAGGCTTGTGCAAGCCTTGCAAAAGATTGTTATATGGGGGAGGTCTGTATTATGATTTTAAATAGTTTTATCATCCCTGGATGATTTTAGGTAGTCTAATTAATCGATATCGATGCATTTTATTCACTATCAGCTGTTATTGAGGTCTCTATTATGATTTTAAATAGTTTTATCATCCCTGGATGATTTTAGGTAGTCTAATTAATCGATATCGATGCATTTTAATCACTATCAGCTGTTATGGAGGTCTGTATTATGATTTTAAATAGTTTTATCATCCCTGGATGATTTTAAGTAGTCTAATTAATCGATATCGATGCATTTCAATCACTATCAGCTGTTATGGAGGTCTGTATTATGATTTTAAATAGTTTTGGCATCCCGGGATGATTTTAGCGAATCTATTTGGTCGAAATCGATGTATTTTGTATTTTATCAGCTGTTATTTAGGTCTATATAATGATTTTAAGAAGTTTTGACATCCCGGGATGATTTTAACGAGTCCAATCAGTGAAAATCGATGTATTCTGTTTTTGTAAATGTTTGAAATGACAGCAGAAGTGTTTTTTGAAACTCTTCTGCTGTCCTAAAGCGCCGGCCAGCGACGCGCGCCTGTCGTTCGAAGCGCCGCGGTTCTGCTGCTATCATTAGTTCCCGAGCTTCTGAGTGCAAAGGTGCCTTTTGTATTTTTCGCAAATAAAACGTGAAAAGTTTAGCATTTCTGTAAATCGCTGTGCGGTGATGGTTTAAATAATAATAAAATTTAAGTCTTGCATTTCTTAGTGATTTCATTGATTCATAACCCCGGACATTTGGTGGTAAAAAGCCTGTAGTTTAAGTGTATTATCGCAACAGACGTTCTTTCGCTATTGTGTTTAATAATATTAATAGTTAATTAAGGCTTGAGACTTGAATTTTTTTAGTTTTATAGTAGGTTAATAACCACAGACAATCGGTGAAAAAGCCAGTGTAGTTTGAGTGTTATCATAATAGATGTTTCATCGCTATTGTGTTGTAGTTTATAGATCTTGCACTTCAGCATATTGGTGGATCAAACAAGGTACTTGTAACAATATAATCCTTTTCTCGGTTGAATTATGTTTTTCAATTAAGTACCAGGGTGTTAGCGTTAACATTGTTGGAACATAGTTCCAATGTACGAATATACAAAATGCGTGGCGATACAGTGTTGCTTCGAGCTCGTGATCGCCGCTCAATGTGTTACTTCGTATACGCGACAATTCGGCGGATTGCGTAGAATCTGTATTGTCATTTTGAGAAGTTTTAACATACGAGATGATTCTAACGAGTCTGATAAATCGATAGCGATGCATTTTAATTATTATCAACTGTAATAGGGTCCGTATGATTATTTTAGATAGTTTCGACGTACCGAGATGATTTTGGCGAGTCTAATTAATTAAAATCGATGTATTTTAATAATTGTCAGCTGTTGTAGGTTCTGTATGGACAGTTTAGCTAGTTTTGACATACCGAGATGATTTTAACGAGTCTAATTAATCAAAATCGATGTGTTTCAATAATTGTCAGCTGTTATAGGGTCTGTATAGTCATTTTAGCTAGTTTTAACATACCGAGATGATTTTAACTGGTCTAATTAATCAAAATCGATGTCTTTTAATAATTATCAGCTGTTATAGGGTCTGTATAGTCATCTTAGCTAGTTTTAACATACCGAGATGATTTTAACTGGTCTAATTCATCAAAATCGATGTCTTTTAATAATTATCAGCTGTTATAGGGTCTGTATATAGTCATCTTAGCTAGTTTTAACATACCGAGATGATTTTAACTGGTCTAATTAATCAAAATCGATGTCTTTTAATAATTATCAGCTGTTATAGGGTCTGTATAGTCATTTTAGCTAGTTTCAACATACAGAGATAATTTTAACTGGTCTAATTAATCGAAATCGATGCATTTTAGTTTTTATCAGCTGTTATAGGGTCTTGTGGCATACTAATAAAGCAACGTCACGTGGTACGACTGGGGTGACGGTAGTGGGGGAGGAGCAGCTAGCTCTGAGGACTATCTAGCCCAGACTAGCACTCTGCCACAAACCGCCGCCTCGGAAGTACACGGAGCGGATACCCTGATAGATTGGGAAGTAGACTATTTCCCCCTCCCCTTACAGAGGACATAACAAGTGGCGACGAGGATTAAGTACGTATATATATATATTGTAACGTGGCAACGTTTAGACCTCCGCTAAACCGGACGACGGTCGTGCCGAAGTCCGGCCGCCCGATTTAAATCGCGCCGCCCGACTTCCCTGCGGAGCCTATTGGCCGCAGACCCTCGCATATGGCGACGCGGTCGCCGCCAGCGCCCGCAGGCCGGGTGATGCCGGTTGGTACTAATACCGGAAGAGAAATCACTTCCATTTTTGGAAACCTTAGAGTTCACCTCGTGCAATTCGCCGTTTTGGTTAATAAGTGATTTTGGAAGTTTGAGAGAGAGAGAGAGAGTTGAGAGAGAGTGTAGAGAGTGGAGTGGAGTGTGTGACGAGTGTTGGAGTGATTTGTTTTGTTTGGATATCGACCCGGCGTGCTTTTGGATTATCGAATTGGATTTGTGGAACATTGACCTGTGCATTGGATTTTGACGACCCCTGCATCCACCCGGCTCTCCGACCGTCTTACAGAATAATACCGTCGCAACCGAGGCAGCGAGATCGTCACACCCAGGTAGGATCAATCCGATCTCTAGTCGATACTCCCTCTAGTACAAACCCGCACCCCGTATTATTCCCTAGGCCTCGAAAGCCGCGTGTCTGAATCCCAATCGTTCCCCGCGAACCGTTGGATTCAAAAATATAACGCACCGGTACGCCTGTTTTCGTTGCGCGTAGCGGTGCCCAGATTGGTCACCGCTGCGCCGATCGCGACCGAATTCAGTTCGACGCCATATTAGCCACAGACCTGCTGACGTCATGCTACGCACTCAGCTGCGGCGTGTCAGAGCTCTGTCGCTTCTCCTGAACCGCTGCCTGCCCCTCCACTTCTCCGCCGCCGCTATACCGCGCGCCGCGACAGTATAGCGAGAGACTTCGAGAGAGGCACGCAATCTCGCTACGGTGACAACTGACTGTCACGTAGCCAGAGCGAGAGAGGTAGACCGTAGGTCGAGTCGACTTAGTCCTCCCTACCGTCCACCTCAAGAGCACGGTAGTGCAAGTAGTAGTTCCTAGTTCTTTAGTATTTTATATTCTAGTCAGTTTTCAGTTTTGCTTTTTCTTTCATAATTAATTTATAGTAGAGTAGAGTAGAGTAGAGTCAAGTTAATATTTTTCTAATTTTATATCAGCGCCAGGTAGCGGGCGTAACCCAAATTCGCCACCTTTTCTTTTTTTCTTTTTTTCCAAATAAATAAACATTTTCAAATCAAATATATACTGGTGTCTTTATTCCTCGCCCCTACGAAATCCCTCTATCGTAGTAGTTAGTCGGAGGGTCCCAGAGAGAGAGAGAGAGGACTTCTAAAGAAGTCCGGCGCCCAACAGCATCCCCTACCTACCCGTTGGCCCCCGGTTTGTATTCGGCTTATCTTCCTTGGTTACCCGAGCCCAGGAAAAACCCGTTACAATATACTTATTATTTTCAGTAATGGTCACTATGACAAACATCAAATATATAATACAATAATTGGTAAATTAACAAACGAGGCAAATTGAAAAAAATAAAAACACGAAACCTCATTCGTTAATTGGTACCTAAAGAAGTACATGGGCAAATAGACCCCATTAAGTACCATTAAGTAAATTGACAGAAAAGTCAATTGGTACCAAGAAAACAAACAAAAGGCATAAAATATTGGTAAGCTTATATAGCTGGTACCTGTCAAAACAGCCAAGGGCATAAAATGACATAGGTAATTTAGCAATGCTAAATGGTACCTAAATGAGATTATCGTCTTGCAAGATGGCCAATATACCTCAAATATCGTCATTGGACGCTTTTGACTGCGAAGGCGACCCAGCCTCCGTTGGTCTACGCTGGGAAAAATGGATGAGGGCATTCGGAATCTACCTGCTAGCTACGAACATCGAAAATCCAGAAAAAAAAAGAGCAATGCTCCTGCATATAGGCGGCTTGCCATTGCAAGAAATTTATTACAATATTCCAGGTGCCCACATACCTAATACAAATAGCGACGTTTACGAAATCGCCGTAAAAAAACTCGACGAATATTTCTCTCCCAAACAGAGTCGCGTATACGAAAGATTCAGGTTGATGAAGCAAGAGCCTGAAGAGAAGTTTGAAAAATTCCTTATACGGTTACGCCATCAGAGTTCGAAATGTCGGTTTACAAATGCTGATGAAAACCTGATAGACCAGATAACGGAGAAGTGCGAGTCGACCAAACTAAGAAAGAAAATACTTACACTAGGCGATACAGTAACACTCGATGAAATCATTTCGGAAGCAAACGCACTAGAAGCCGTACAAAGACAATTCGATCATTTTGACCCAACAAAAGCTCAACAGACCTCACTGACAGTTCACCGAATAGAAGCAAAAAATAGCCGGGCTAGCCCCAAACCTTGCAACCGGTGCGGAAGTAACAATCACTCCAGCGATCATGACAATTGCCCAGCCCGAGACAAAAAATGCCTAAAATGCGGATTTACAGGACACTTTCGCGCACACTGTCGAACAAGCTCAAAAAAACGTAAGACAGCAGCAACTTCTAACAATAATAACAAAAGGGCGAGATACACTCACAACGGAAAAACCAAGACCGAGATAGATTACATATTTCACTTGGACGATGATGAAACGATAGCCTGCCAAATAGGTAAAGTAGGAATTGAAATGCTAATAGATTCTGGTAGCAAGTGCAATATCATAAACGACACGACCTGGGATAACCTAAAAAGAGGTAATGCCAAGGTTTATAATCAAGTAAAAAACCCAAACAAAACATTCATGGCCTACGGAAGTCAAGCGCCCTTGACGGTCATAGGTTCTTTCGAGGCAGAAACTACGGTAGGTACGGAAACGAGAAGAGCGACGTTTTACGTAGTAAAAAATGGCTCGAGAAACTTACTGGGAAAGGAAACCGCCATATCATTGGGAATCTTGAAGCTGGGGTTTAACGTCAATACCGTCAGCAACGGTGCCTTCCCTAAGTTTAAGGATGTCAAAGTCGACATTCCCATTGACAGATCAGTTAGACCCGTTTGTCAACCATACCGCAGGGTACCCCATACCCTTGGAGTCCAAAATAAACGACAAGATACAGGATCTGATTAGATCCGATATTATTGAACCAGTAAGTAGTCCGTCAGGTTGGGTCTCACCTATGGTGCCAGTACTTAAAAGCGATGGGGATATTAGAATTTGCATCGATATGAGGGGGGCTAACAAAGCCATCATTCGGGAAAACCATCCCTTGCCTACAATGGAACAACTTATTCCAAGATTCAGGAAAACTCAGTTCTTCTCAAGACTGGATATCAAAAATGCTTTTCATCAAGTAGAACTCAGAGAAGAATGTCGATACATCACTACGTTCATTACCAGCACAGGACTTTATCGATACAAACGCCTTATGTTCGGAAACTCGTGCGCGCCTGAATATTTCCAGAAAATCCTAGAAAGAATTTTGCTACCTTGCGACGGGGTAGTCAATTTCATCGACGACATCGTAGTGTTCGGATGCGACGAAGCCGAGCACAATACCAGACTGGATAAACTCCTGAATGTTATAAAGCAGAATAACATCCTCCTCAACGACAAGAAATGCATCTACAAAGCCAGACTTATACATTTCCTAGGCCATGAGTTGTCATGCAATGGAGTTAAACCCCTGGATAAATACACTAAAACAATAGAGACTTTCAGAGAACCATCAACAGTAGAGGAACTTCAGAGTTTTTTAGGTTTAGTTAATTTTCTGGGAAAATGGATCCCGAATTTGGCAACGCTAACGGATCCGATCCGAAAATTGTTACGCCTAAAATTGGGGAAGACTGCTGAGATCACTCAATATTGGACAGACGACCAATCACAAGCGTTCAAAGAATTGAAGCATACATCAACTAACATACGGACGCTAGGCTATTACGACCCCAACGATAGAACACAAGTAATCGCTGATGCCAGCCCGGTAGGATTAGGTGCAGTACTTATACAATATGATTCTGGCGGGCCACGCATCATCGCTTATGGAAACAAAAGCCTCACGGATTGCGAAAGGCGCTACTGCCAGACGGAGAAAGAGGCCCTTGCCTTAGTTTGGGCAGTTGAACATTTCAGAATGTACTTATACGGAAAGGATTCTTTCGAATTGGTTAGCGACCACAAGCCCCTTGAAGTGATATTTGGCCCCAACTCCAAACCATGTGCCAGAATCGAGCGATGGGTGCTTCGACTCCAGTCTTATAACTATAAAATAGTGTACCGTCCCGGGAAAAGCAACATCGCTGACCCTATCTCTCGGCTATGCACAAATTCAGAACCCTATGCATTTGACGACGAAAACTATGTGAATCTTGTAATAGATCAATCCTGCCCAATTGCAGTGCCTCTGAAAGAAATAAAAGAGGCTTGTGAAGTAGATGGCGAACTAAAAATGGTTAAAGAAGGGTTGTACAATAAGGTCTGGGACAAAAACGTGAACAATTATAGGCTTTTCGAAAATGAACTCTGTTTCCAAGATGACATTTTACTTAGAGGGAACAAAATAGTCATCCCTGCCAAATTACGAGCTAGAGTACTGTTAGCGGCTCACGAGGGACATCCTGGAATAGTAGCCATGAAGTCCAGGTTACGGTCAAAAGTGTGGTGGCCTAAGATCGACAAGGATGCAGAAACATGCGTGAAGGCTTGTAAGGGTTGCACCTTAGTCTCAGCACCAAACCCTCCAAATCCGATGAAAAGGCGCGTACTACCGATACAAGCATGGATAGACGTAGCTATCGATTATCTTGGCCCTCTCCCAAGTGGTCATTATCTATTCTTAGTCGTAGATTACTTCAGCCGATATAAAGAAATCAAAATAACAAAGGCCATAGGCGCTTCTGAAACAATTGACATGCTGAAAGAGATTATGTCAAGACTAGGCATACCAGTTAGCATCACAGCCGACAACGGCCGACAATTCACAAGTGACGATTTCAAAAAGTTTTGCTCTGAATATGGCATAACACTGTACCACACCATTCCTTATTGGCCACAACAAAATGGAGAGGTGGAAAGACAAAATCGCGACATACTGAAAAGACTGAGAATCAGCCAAAGCCAGAAATCAAATTGGAAAAATGATCTTTTCAAGTACCTGATGATGTATAACAGCACACCTCATTCAGTCACAGGCAGATCGCCATCGGAATTGGGTTGTCCAGAAAAAAAATTTGTTTCACTTTTTGGGGCGCATCAAGTAGAAAATAACTCAAAATAGTGGGATCATTTTTTTTTTTTTTTTTCCGATGAAAATTGCGAATGTTATAAGCAATTGAAGTTCACTGATTTTGATATATATAGATATACCTTAACATGGGTGACGTCATAATGTTGTAGTTTTCAATCTGTTATATCAACGGCAATTTTTGTTTAAACGAAAAAAGAAAAAATACGTCCTAATCATTTTTCCCCATACTACTGGAATATGAAATAAAAAAAAATTCGTGGAAGACCCAATTATTCTACAGGAGACAATTTAGAGATAAATTGCCATCCACAATAGACGTGGAGAATACAAAAACTGATTTAGAAGTAAGAGACAGGGACCTAGAAATGAAAATGAAAGGGAAGGAGTATGAGGACAGGAAAAAAAGAGCCGAGGAAAGCAACATAGAAATCGGAGAAAAAGTCTATGTAAAAAATATGATCAAGAATAATAAATTAACAACCGCATTCAATGCCACAGGTCTGTATAGTCATTTTAGCTAGTTTTAACATACAGAGATAATGTTAATTGGTTTAATTAATCAAAATCGATGTATTTTAATAATTATCAGCTGTTATAGGATCGGTATAGTCATTTTAGCTAGTTTTAACATACAGAGAGGATTTTAACGAGTCTATTTAATCGATATCGACGAATTCTAATTATTGTCAGCTGTGATAGGGTCCGTATGATTATTTTAGACGGTTTCTACGTACCGAGAGGATTTTAACGAGTCTATTTAATCGATGTCGATGCATTTTAATTATCGTCAGCTGTGATAGGGTCCGTATGATTATTTTAGACGGTTTCTACTTACCGAGAGGATTTTAACGAGTCTATTGAATCGAAATAGATGTATTTTCATCATTATCAGCTGTTATAAGGTTTGTTCGAGCTAGCTACACTTTCTACACTTTTGCGAAAAGTGTACACTAAAGCGTTCGCGTTAGCGGAAGTGACGACAGATCGCGCTGTTCGCGTTAGAAAGTGTAGCTACACTAAGTGTAGTTTTCCTTACACTTTCTACACTCGGTCCGTAGCAAGTGTAAAAAGTGTAAGCAGTCAGAAAAGTGTAAGCGGCAACAGACGACATATCTGAAAAGTAGGTAAGTGTACAATAACCTCAAATTGTATTCGTTAAAATAATGAAAACTGGTAAAAATCAACCCAAATAGTACTTTACGCAAAGGTAAGGTTAAAATTAGCGTCGAAGTATGTTGAAGATTTGCACTAGAGTATAAAGACTAGATAGGTTATGAAATGATTATTTACAAGTATGGACGAGTATAATTTCTCAAGGTTCGGAAGTTAAATTATATTTTTTTTCTGTTGATAGCCACTAATCATGACGACTAATAAAACTGCCACGATATTCAGAGACGAGGAAAAAAACCTGATTATCGAGGATGGACAAATAACATGCATATGCGATGGTATGAATATTATGACCACACATATCTGTTCCATTTTTTCCTTGATCCCAAAGTATATATTTCTGAATTATAATCTCAGGGCATGTATACATTGCTTTTGGAAACAATTTTTTAACAATATTTTGTGTTGGATTACCCGACGGAAATTAACGAGTGCTTCATCAACTTCTGGCTATTAATAATTTCTAAACAAAATTTGCAGATGGATTGACCTTCAAAATATCAGTGGAGCTGATCGATTTTAATTGCGACACATTGCGGTGCAATGTAGATGGCAATGATATCGATGTTTCACTGAGGTGCGATAGTCCGTTGGGCATGAGTAACAACACATGGCAAGATACAGGAGCCGCGGTGCCAAGCCAAGATCTGGGAGCCGAGGTGCCAAGCCAAAATACAGGCAACGACGCACCAAGCCAGGAAACACCCGCCGATGCACCAAGCCAGAATGCTCCATTCGTGTGGACTGATGCATCAACGAAACTGCTGTTATCCTTATATAAGGATAAAAAAGATCTGGTTACATCAAGAAGAATAAAAACGTGGAAAATGATGTGGAAACAGATAAGTGAAGAGATGTTTAAATTAAATTATAGAGCATCTCCAATCCAGGTGGAAAATAAATTCAAAACAATGGAGCGTGCCTTCAAGAACATGGTTTCGGTGAATAAGAAGACTGGCCGAGGAAGGGTTACATGTAGCTACCATAGGTAATTTTATTTAATTCACCATTCGGAGCACAGCAATACTATGTGGATATTAAATTATGTTGAATACGTGTTACAGTGAATTAACCGAACTACTTGGAAACAAACATAGTATTGCCCCCCTTGCAGTATCTGGTAGAACAGGACTCAAAATCCGTCCAGATGACGCAGGGTCAAACAATACGGAGGATGTGTAAGTATATCACATTTTACAATCTCAATCGAAATGGAATTTCTCGTGATAATTTCTGTAACAGGATCATTTTAGTAATATAATAACTTAGATTAGTACTATACAGTTGATTAAAATATCATCTTTAATCTACCCACAGATCCGAGGTCACAATGCCATCTACATCTTCACCAACATCACCACCATCATCAACATCAACAAGAACACATCATGATTCCACCAGCAGTACCAGCTCATCGAATGGTACTGAAGCAGGGGCAACTGACAGCAGCAGACAAGGCAGCAGGATGCAGCTAGGAAGTACTGCTAAATCACTGATGCAGTGTAAAGAAGCTATTGAAAATATGACGAAGGAGATAAAAGAACAGCGGATTAACCGAGAAAAAGTTCAGCTGGAAATTCTCGCAGAACAAAAAAAATGGTAAAACTGCACAAAGAATTGATTGAGGAGGCCAAACAGCAACGTGCATTTGCTAATGAGCAACGTGAAGAAAAAAACAAACTACTGAAACAAGTCCTAGAATTATTACAATCCCAGAAAAATGATAAATAGAGACAAAAAATTGGGGACCAAATATAAGTGCTTTCACATTTCTATAAATATTTATAAAAATGTATTAGTATAAGTCTGATTGCGTACAAAATAATGATTAGTTAAAATAAGGTATAAAAAGTTTCTAATATTCAAAGTTTATCGTACTAGTTTATAAGTTAGATATTGTATAGATTTACAAGTGTTATTACTAAGTCTGACAGCATACAAAATACTGTGATTACTTAAAATAAGGTTTAAAAAGTTCCTACTATCCAAAGTTTATCGTACTAGTTTATAAGTTAGATGTTGTATAGATTTACAAGTGTTATTACTAAGTCTGACAGCATACAAAATACTGTGATTACTTAAAATAAGGTTTAAAAAGTTCCTACTATCCAAAGTTTATCGTACTAGTTTATAATTTAGATTTATGTTTTCGCGACTAAATTGAAGGGAGTTTATATGGATACTGTATAGGTTCATGAAAAGTTTTACTACTGTTTCTACATCTTTATAAATATCTTTATTTTATCAAACTATTATCACTGTTTTTATTGTCATTTACACATATCCTAATATACATTATAATACAATTCGTCAAGCAACACATGTTACTGCATGGCAAACTGCCGGCATAATTCATCGCGAATGTCTCGTCCTTGCTGATTGTCATGTATTACCTCATCACGAATTTCCACATTTGGGGCTTTCAGGTCGGGGTATTCGTTGTTCACTGGAGGTTCCAATATATCTAAATCTTCTTCGTTAGCCAAATTATGCAAGACACAACAAGCATGCACAACTTCAACCATTCGAACAATATTTCTTAATTTGAAATGGTACAGTTGGCGAAATCGTTGTTTCAAGCAACCGAATGCGTTTTCGACGACAACGCGACATGAACTTAATCTTTGGTTGAAGTTTCTTTGTGCACGTGTGAGATGGCCGTTATCTCGGTATGGAACGATCATATTTTTCAAACAGGGGTACGCACTGTCTGCGAGCAAATAGCCACCATCTGAAAATCAAATTTTTCATAACCAAGAGATTATTATACACAGCATCTAATTACGATCAACTAAAATCAATCATCGGGTAATTCTCAATCCGGAAATTCAAACATGTTATGTAGTGGTAACATTTTTTCATGGAGTTCATACCTCCACAAAGTTCTTCCAAACTATCAAATAAAGGCGATTCTCGGAAAACTCTAGCATCGTGGACAGATCCAGGGTATCCAATAAATACGTCAATAAATTTCTTCCTATGATCCACTACGCCTTGCAATTGAATGGAGAAATACTGCTTGCGATTTATATATGAATCTTTGTCTTGCAGGGGTTTGTCAATTCTAATATGTGATCCGTCAATGGAACCTGCAAATTATTACGAATACTACATTATGATAAAATCAAATTATATATTAGGTATTTTAAGCAGTATCACATGAAATAAGTGAAGTGAAGAATGAAGATACATAATCTTACCTATTATGTTGGGAAATCTTTTTTCGTTCAGATAGTACTGTTTAGTCAATTCTTTTTCCGCTAGCGTAGGGAACCGAACAATACTTGGTGCCATTTCCATCAAAAATCTAGTGACTCTAGTTATGACTTGATGGAGCGTACTCAAAGTAATCCCAAACCTGTCCGCCACATCTCGAAGGAGGCACTTTCATGTCCAACAAACCAAAGATAACAGAGAATGTGTGTCTCAGGTGTTATGGGCTCATACCCTGCGCCAGCTGTGAAAATTAAATTTGCATTACAATTCACATTCGCTTCCACAAATCTGGTGTTTTTCATCAGAGTTGTACAGCTATACTCAATGTGTTTCGTATGATAAAATCGACAGGTACTTCAATGAGTCTGATGTCGTGATATAATTGAAATGAAAGACACCACCTCTTTGTTATAATTAGACTAATAAAAATACCACGTAAGGATGTAAATATCTCTGACGCAGTAAAAGGAGCAATTAATTCGTAGGCCACAGCTCGTCTTAGGCGAAAGTGCATTATGAAATCCGTTTGAAGATATTGTCTTGATATGTGTTCTACATAATTCATAATTTTTACATGTTCTATTCTTTGTATCCCTGCGACTACGGGCTGCAATACACGGACAATGTCGTAATCTGAAAAACAATTTCACGAAATTCGGATTAAAATTTACCTAGTATTTGAATTGGTTGCAAATATTTATTCGCTCAATAATAGTTACATAACCTACCATTATCCTCGATCTGGACAACCTGATGTGGGATAGGGTGAAACATTTCTTCGTCGTCATCCGAAGAATCATACATAAACTCCACAATTTGAGCAATTCCTTCCATGATATTTGCGATACTTCTATTCTTTTCAACTGTCCATAAGGTGTAGATCAAACACGATAACAGTTTTGATGTTTATAATCCTCGTTGCACAGAAATTAATAAAGACAGTTGCAAGCGAAAGCAGCAGAGTCGTTTCACTCGGTCGGTTTGCTTCAGTTTGCTTATTTCAATAGGTTAGGGTTGCCTGCTGCTGGGCGGCGCCATCTTGTATATTACACTTTTGGCGTTCGCGTTATCGTGGTCACCTTCCCATTTTTGAGCAAGAGGTCTTACACTACACTTACACCTCCTACACTCGAGTGTAGAAAGTGTAGCTAGCTCGAACAAACCTATTGAGTCTGTATTGTTATTTCAAATAGTTTTAACATCCCGGGATGATTTTAACGAGTCCGATTAATCAAAATCTATGCGTTCGACGATTTATCAACCATTTCAGGGTCTATCTACTCTGTTTGTATGTTTTTAATTTACTAAGAGGGTATCATTTGTATCTCTTGCAGCTTGGATCATGGCTGTTCCACAAATACTGACCGTCGCCGACGACGACTTGGTGATAACGTACGACGTCGACTCATATTTTTTAATGACGGACGATCTACGGGCGTTCCCGCCGCCGTTGACGTTCAACGTCGGATTGGACAACCCCGACGCCAAGCCGGGCGAGAATATCAAGGCATATCGAGAGGTAGACTGGATTAACGACATGCCGCTGCTGTCGGAACCCGGCACGGCGTGCCAGTATCGCGAGTTTGTGCTGGGAGGATACGGCACGGACACAGTCTACCTGCTCCATAAAATAAACAGAGATGTCACCTTTGCGACGAAGCTGGTGCGGTGGAATTTTATCAAGGAGACGGTGATGCCCGCTGTGGCGTCTATGCAGGCCGACTGTAAGACGCGCCGCCATAATCAAACGATTTTTCGCGCCTGCGCCAAAAATGCGTCGATAACGATTTTCAAAGAGGATTGGGACGACTTCGCGACGGCGGTCAAAGACCGAATGACCGCACCGGAGGGGGTCGTCACCTATTTTTACAAGGTAAGCCTGTCGCGGTCTAGTTCGATTCGTTGATATGACTTATGCTTCGTGTCAACGGGCTCGTTCATTGCTTTTCTTGTGGTCATTTTCAGGCTAGGCACGGACTAGTTGCCCCGATCGACGAGGCGAGGCGGACGATACGCAATCTCCTGGAACCCGATGCAGGAAGAATTCTACTGTGTCAATTGCACTTCGGCATAGAATTCAAAATAAGACACTCCTTGGTCACGTTCAGGTAATTGGATTCTGCCGTATAATGGATTCGTTGAAGGCATATACCGTTGATTTATCGGTTGTTGCATGTGATTTCGTAGGAGTCTTTGTTTTTCGTTTCTATGGGATGTGGTTGGGTACGTGATACGTGCGGTGTCGATGTTGTTCGTTTCGTCGCGAGTAAAACCATGCTGTGTTTTCAGATTCGGAGGCATCAGCCTGATGGCGCCGAGAGCGGCCATGGAAGCCTGCACCAAATACAAAAAGTTTTTCCTAAAAGGTCCGTACGGGCACTTCTCCGGGCTAAGGGCTGTGGAGGGCTTCGGTGACGTAACCTACGCCCAGGGCTACGACACTATTGCACACATCCTGCCGGCCAAATCGACCCCGCCGATTTGGATGAGACATCTCTTCAACGGGTTTCGGTGTGCCGCGGCGGAGACGGACATGTCGGCGCTGGGGGCGCGGCTTGCAAACGCGGATGAGGCTATCCGCCATTACGCTCACACGGCCAAGACGGAGGGAGTCGGGGCGAGGGCGGAGTTTGTACTCTCAACAAGCGACGCCGTTGACGCGCTCGATCGGAGCGAGGGCGTCGTGGAGGCTTTAAAAAATCGTCTGATGGAGACCGGTTCGGTGGTCGTATACCGTAAATTCTGCGAAGATGCGACTCTCTTATTTACCGGAAAAACAACGCTGCTGCCTCCGCCGTTCGTCCCGTCAGAATATCCGTCGTTCGGTGTGGTCCTGGAGAAGACCCTCGCTGAACTGGTCGACAGGGACGTCTTACTGTCGGTCTGGATACAGGGCATCACTCAAGTGACCTTGTACGATCGGTACAAGGAGTTGATTGTGCATGAGACATCAACATCCGTGTACAGGAGGCACCGACGTGTGAGCGGTCTCAGCTGTGCACTCACAGCTGACGAACTGAGACGGGGTTGCACGCTCCCAACGGCCGAGACGGCCGATTATGTCTCTTTGATTCTGGAGTACGTGCGGGCTAGAGGAACACGCGTCGTTGAGAGCAGGGAAGAGGCGGTGAGTAGTCGCTGGAAGGCGCGTCGGGTTGACGATTGGTCGCAAGTTTACATGCTGATCGTTCCTTTTTTTCAGGTCAACTTCTTCATGGACCTGCTGGGTTTGTGGGCGCGCACGAGATGCGGCATGAGGGAGAGCGGACCGAACGCCGTGCCACGGCATATTTTCCTCAAGCGAGATTTCGAACGGCTGAAGGCTGCTGAGGTACGGATGGGCCCCATCGTCACGCTAGAATCATATCGAGGGGACTCCTAGAGTGCAGCGGTGCGTTCATCACCCTAGCACGATGCGCCGTTGCGGAGAGCATGGAGCAACTAGTGGGGGAGCTGGAGCGATATGTGAGATCCAGCATTGAGGTGATCCCGGCCGCATTATGCGGCATCCAGCAGACGTCGCATGGTAGGATTTGGGTTCAAGTCGCTACCATGCGACAAATGGTGGAAGAAGCGGAGCTTCGGGAACCTAACGTGATAATCGAGCTCGGCGGGCACGGCGCCGTAAATACTAAATTATTAATTATAAATTATTTACGACCGGTCGACGTAAATACTAAAAATTACGAAATAAGAAACCGAAATTTCAGGCAAAGTTCATAAGACGCGGGCACTATCAATTTTAAGGGATTGCTACGAGACTGAGCACGTCACGTTACGGCCGTCTTATTGGGTGGACTAAACCTCCAATAACTCAAGAACGACCGGTTCCTCGAAGTTTTTGATAAGGAACTTTATTCTTAGATTTCGATGAGGAATCTGCATGTGAAATCTTTTCCGCGACTTGGGAATCACGCTGTATAATCATATATGATTATGTAATGTTATATATAATTATACATAATTATATATATAATTGCAAAACAGTTCATGTATAATTATATATACTTATTAGGGTGGTCCTTAAATGGGGTGTTTTTGAATTGTTACGCTTCCAAGGGTTCAAACGGATCCTTTTGGAAAAAAAAAATTTGTCCTAAATTTTGAATGCTCTATCTCAATTTTAACATCCCGCGCACGACCGCCAGATGGAATTCGCCCAGATCCGAAAAAATTAGCAGCCGTAGAATCATTCCCAGTACCGAAAAATCAAAAGAATATCCAACAGTTTCTAGGATTAGCCGGCTATTACCGCCGCTTTATTGAAAATTTTTCTAACATCGCGAAACCGCTTACAACCTTACTAAAGAAAGAGTCAATCTTTGTTTGGACTACCGACCAGCAAAGAGCATTCGAAACCTTGAGGCAATTATTATGCAAGCAGCCTATACTCCAGTATCCCAATTTCAAACAAGAATTTGTAGTAACAACCGACGCTTCTTATTTCGCTATCGGAGGAATACTTAGCCAAGGAGAAATTGGTAGAGACTTACCGATCTCAAACGTTTCTAGAGTTTTAAACGGGGCAGAACTTAATTATTCAACAATAGAAAAAGAATTGATTGCAATAGTATACTTTTTATACTTTTGACCATACCTTTACGGTAGAAGATTCACACTAGTCACGGATCATAAACCATTAGTTTAGCTTCACTCGATAAAAGACCCCACTTCTCGATTACTGCGTTGAAAATAAAATTAGCAGAATACACGGAAAGAAATGAATAGTTTTTTAGTATGGGTCTCCAGGCCATACCGACATAGTGATAAACGCCATTCATTTCTTTCCGTGTACGATTATAGAGTAGTCTACAAGGCCGGAAAAACTAACCTTAACGCGGACGCGTTATCAAGAAATCCAGTCATATTAGAAAACGAGACCCTTACGCAAGAAGGTTTGAAAATACTGCACGAATTAAGAGAATTAAACGACATAAAAAACCCAAATACCCGTAAACGACAGTTAAATACTATCATAATTAAAAAACCAACACTCAAAACCCCTCAGCCATCACAAACTCTCACGATCAAACGACACGAATACGAAGAACCTACTAGGCACATAGTAAAACGAGACAACAGTAAAATGGAGACACTACCATGCAGAATAATTTCGGAAATTAGAGGCAGACTGTCACAACAGGACGGCGACTGCGCGTTTTTTATTACCCTGAGAAATAACCCTTGCGACGAAGGCTCGAAGGATTTACAACTAGAGAACCAATTACCACAGTATACCGACTTAACCCTAGGCAGAGCCAGAATATTGCAGGTAAAAGAAAAACGGTACATAGGCTTACCCGTAAAAGAAACGATAAACACACGTTTAGATCGAGATATTCTGATAGAGGCGTTAAAATCACTACTAGACACAACAACTAAACTCCAATTAGAAAAAGTAACATTAGCTAGGACACCACAAATCGATGGCATAGAATGGAAAGAAATCTTTAGTCTAATTCAAAAAATTCTGGGTGACAGTTTATGTAGGATAATGATATGTAACAATCTTACCAGAGACATGTCCATAACGACTGAACCAGAAACGGAACAACAAAACGATAATCCCGACTCAGACAACGACACTAATGACACCGACTTCATTACAGGAGAATTAGCAAACGAATCGGACCAGGTAGAGATGTTCAAACCACCCGATAAAAAACTTGATGACTTGAAGTTAACTGACGAAGTAACAACAGACGAAGATAGTGACTTAGAAGACGAAATGGATAACGAAATAAATTCAGACCCGCCATTAGATCTTTCAGAAGATGCCGGGACCCATTCTAATGTTATTGTAATTAGAGACAACATAGGTACTAAAAAGGGAGCAATAGCCTGGTTCGCACACGAAAACGGAGAACCGATAGATTTAGGAGGCAAAATACTAACAGAAAGAAATAGGGCAGTAAGACTAGGGAAAGGTAATACTTTTACCGCCGGTCAAACTTGGTATAGGAAACGAAAATCTAGAAAACAATTTATAATGATTTTAGCAGAACACGGGGATAAGATCGAACAATTAAAATCCGCCCTAACAGAACTAAAGACCTTGTTAAAACAAACAAATATGACGGTATTGCATATATCAGAAACTCCAGAGGGGATTAATGGAATTCCGTGGAAACAAATACTCAGCTTATTACGACTAGCATTTACGGACGATTCTTTAAAAATTTTGGTCTGTAATAACCAAATCACGGAACCACCGCGATCAGAACGATTAAATATAATAGAAGAGGCCCACTCCTCAGCTATAGGAGGACATAAGGGAGTAACCAAGACATATAGCCGGATTAAACAACAGTTTTATTGGATGATCTAAAAGAAGAAATCCAAAAATATATTTCGCAATGCGTAAGCTGCCAAAAGAAAAAATTAGTCCGCGTGAAAACTAAACAACCAATGGTAATAACTGATACTTCGACCACCGCGTTCGACAAAATCTCAATGGATATAGTAGGCCCACTCCCAACAACTAAAAACGAAAACTCCTTCTTATTAACCATGCAAGATAATCTGACTAGATACTCACTAGCTGCAATACCGTTAAAAAGAGCAAACGCTCAAGAAATAGCCGAAGCATTTGTCAAAAAATTTATCTGCCAATACGGCGCCCCGCGAGCCGTGTTAACTGATCAAGGACAAGCCTTTGTAGGGAACCTACTGAAAGCAGTAGCGAAATATTTTAAAATTCAACAATTTAAAACCACAGCTTTCCATCCGCAATCGAATGGATCTCTTGAGAGATCTCATCATGTATTAGTAGAATATTTCAAACATTTCATTAATGACAAACAAGATTGGGATAATTGGATAGAATTAGCTATGTTTTCCTACAACACTAGCACACACGAAGCGACTAAATATACTGTAACGTATCAGGCGACCTAGGCCTGACCGTTAGCATTTCAAATCTCAGCCGTTGCGAACAACAGAACATTCGAGATCTAGCGTTCGAACGACGAGCTGAGTGACGTCACAGCTTGTATATAAGCGGTGACGCCGCTCAGCTCAACAGCAATCTCAGGCAAGCGACCGAGTTGACTCATAGCGACAATACATCACAATTTCGTATAGTTCTAGATAAAGATTCCTTAAAGATTCATTAAATTCAAAATCAATTAAAATCAATTCTATCAAAATCAAATTATATCAAATTTCAATCAAATTTCATTCTAATAATAAGAAATATTCTTCGATTACCATAATTTAGACAGTAAGTATCTTTGTAAATAATTTCATTGAGGTTGCAACCGAATTTTAGGTATACACGGTGATTCGGATCAACCGCCCGTCCTTGCACAGTCAGATTCCTTACGAAAAATGAAAATTAAATTTCCTTAGCGAAAACTTCGAGGCTATCATAGTTTGCCAGATAGAGCAGGTTCAAGTTAGCCTATCGTAGAGCTCGCACGTCATACAGTCAGTAACGTGCCGGTACTTAGGTGCCCGTACTTTGTTGCTTCGGCGTTTCTACTCGTGGATAGGTTCAACGGGCCGACATTTTTTCATTGCAGGTCGAACGAACCCTTGCTTTCGATGTCCAGGTCGACCGGACCGTCGGTTTCAGTGTCCAGGTCGACCGGACCATCGTGTTCGACATACAGGTCAACCGGACTGTCGTTCGACATACAGGTCAACCGACCGTGCAATTAGACCAAGCTGTTGTTTTTAAGGTCTAGGTCGACCATACAATCGCTTTCGACGTCCAGGTCAATCGGACTGTCGATTTCGATGTGCAGTTCGACCGGATCGTCGTTTTCAGCGTCCAGGTCGACCGGAGCCTCGTTTTCGATGTCCAGGTCAACCGGACCGTCGATTTGGTCCGGTTGACCTGGACGTCGAACACGATGGTCCGGTCGACCCGGACACTGACACCGACGGTCCGGTTGACCTGGACGCTGAAAACGACGGTCCGGTCGACGTGGACGCTGAAAACGACGGCTCGGTCGAATTGCGCGTCGAAATCGGTGGTCCGATCGACCTAGACGCTGAAAACGACGATCCGGTCGACCTAGACTTTGAAATCCACAGCCTGGTCGACCTGCATGTAAAAAACGACGGCTCGGTCAACCTGCACGTGAAGAACGACGGTCCGGTCGACCTGCATGTCGGAAGCGACGGTCCGGTTGACCTGGACGCTGAAAACGAGGGTCCGGTCGACCCGGACATCGAAAGCAAGGGTTCGATCGACCTGCGATGAAAAAATGTCGGCCCGTTGAACCTATCCACGAGTAGAAACGCCGAAGCAACAAAGTACGGGCACCTAAGTACCGGCACGTTACTGACTGTATGACGTGCGAGCTCTACGATAGGCTAACTTGAACCTGCTCTATCTGGCAAACTATGATAGCCTCGAAGTTTTCGCTAAGGAAATTTAATTTTCATTTTTCGTAAGGAATCTGACTGTGCAAGGACGGGCGGTTGATCCGAATCACCGTGTATAAATAAATGATATCTTTGTATAACTATCAAAAGCAGAGTAGTTGATGCAACAACCTTTTCAGCCGATTCCAGGTCATCGAGTCCATTTCATACTTAGCGTAGTTACAGCCTCGGTGAGTTCTAGCCTCACCCAGGTCTGAGACAGCCTTGGTGCGTTAACGTACTCAGGTCTGAGATTAGGGGCAAAAGGCAGCCTTAGTGCGAAAAACGCATTCAGGTCTGCGGGGAGGCGGCTTCAGTCACTAAAGTGTCTCAAGTCCGTAATAGGCATTCTAAGTTATAATTTTGCAGGGGTCTCTAAAAACAGTATTTGAGTAAAGACACTCACACTAACTTAGGTCTGCGACACCTTCAGTGTCCTTCACCTTCAGTGTCGCAGAACATCAAAAAAGTTACATTTGGCGCCCAACGTGGGGCCTCTAAAAATAAAAACTTAGAAAAAAATCTGCTTCAAAAGTAAAAATTAGAGTCATTTATATAAAAATCTTAAAATTCATACAAGGAGCTTCAGTAAATTCAATCATGTCAAAAACTAGTGTCACGACCAGGCAAATGGCGGACAAAGGTTCTTGCATCATACTACCTGCTGAATTAAACATAGAGGATAGGAGTCAGGGTAGACAGAATAAAGATAAAGAACAAACGACGTTAGATCGAACATTTATTGATAAAGAAGGAGATCGTAGGAAACAGCAGAGTTCCGACCAGTCCACGATGATGGCGGCGCTAGAACAGATAAATAAGAAAATAGATGAAAAATTTGCAAAAATAGAAAAAACGTTAGTAGAATCAAAAGCCGAAAACATAGATAATATAGTCGAATGCGAAGATAGTTTTAGGAAGAAATTAGAGGAGCAGTCATTGCGATACAAAAAAATATTAGAGTCCTTAGAAAAAAAGGTCGAACAATCAAATAAAGGCTTAGAAGAAAAAGTAGAAAAATGTCAGGAAACCATTAGGATACATAACCAAGAAATCAGGGAAGAATTTGGCGACACACAGTGGGGCCGAATCCCAAATTCGCGGACATAACCCGAAAAATCAAGTTTTGTTTTCGGGGTTTTAGAGTGAAGGAGTAAGTAAAGTAATAGTCCAAGGGTCGGATTCCAGACTGGGGAGGGTAAGATCCCCTATACTTGCTGTTAAATAACTTTACGCTTCGCAATTAATGTATTTAATATGACTCTTTATTTGAATATAGCTCGTTCTAGTACAGGTAAGTAAACATGCTCACTAGGTGAGTTCCGACATTCAAGCGTCTTCTTTTGTGTCGCACAGCGACCGTACTTATTACTTATTACTTATATAATATAGATGAAGATGTCGCTAATTGTAGCGTGAATGTATATAGATATCTCAACACGCCTCCTTACCTTCATGCTACAATCAGTGTCGTACATTTATTTTTCAGGTTGTTTTAATTGGGTTACTCTTATTCAGTTTACAGGTTACTTAATCATTAAGCATCGGTTCTTACTCTTTTATATCTAACATTTCTCGAAATCGCACAAATTTGTTTTTACTCAGTGACTTGGTGAATATATCCGCTATATTATTCTCTGAGTCGACTTTGATTACGTCAATAATACCGTTCATATAATTTTCATTGACGAAGTGATATTGTACTTCTATATATGCTTGGAGTTTTTCGTAAAATTACCATACTTGGCAATACTTAAAGCTCCCGAATTATCCTCATATATCCTTACCGGTTTTACCACATCTACAAAAACCTCCAATATATCTCTTACAAATTTGACTTCACTTACAGCTTCGGATAGGGCTACGTATTCCGCGAATGTCGAAGATTTTGTTACGCTATTCTGTTTTCTGGTTTTCCAGAAAATAACATTTCCAAACAATCTAACGGCGTATCCTGATGTCGACTTTCTGTCTACACTATCCCCCGCCCAGTCGGCATCCACAAAGCAATCAAGAACTTCCGCGCTTTCGTTTCTGCTGTATGTCAATTTTAAGTTTTTTGTCAAATACAAATACTTCAAAACCCTTAGGGCATACTTAAAGTGAGTTTCATTATAACAGTTTTGAAATCTACTTAGGTAATTCGTACTATAGCTTATATCTGGCCTTGTACCCGAGCTAATATATAATAATGCTCCAATTAAGTTTCTATACCTCAGGTCTTCGGCTAATTCCTGTGCAGGTTCTAATTTCAGGTTTACTTCCATTGGCGTACCATACAACCTTGCTTTTTCGATTTTGTATTTTCTTGCTAATGATTCGATATAATTTTTCTGACTCAGTGTCATTATTTGTCTTTCATAATCATATTCAATGTTAATTCCGAGGTATATTTTCGCCTCACCCATATCTTTCATTTTGAATCGATCTGACAGTACCTTCTTTATATTCTCAATCTTCCTTTTATCTTTACAACAAATTAGTAAATCATCGACAAAGAGTATCAGATAAATTTTATCGTCTTCTACACTCATGACATATAAACAGTAATCGTGTTTGCTTCTCTTAAATCCTAATTTTTTCAAGAAACCGTCAAAACAATTATACCACGCTCTTGGACTCTCTCTGAGACCGTATAGTGCCTTTTCTAGTAAACAGACTCTGTTGGTTCCATCTTCATAGCCACTAGGCTGTTTTACATATATTTCTGAGAATACCTTTCCATTTAAAAAAGCCGTTTCCACGTCCATTTGATCTATAAGTATACCCTTTTGGCAACAGTATGACAGCAAGATTCTTAACGTTTGCATTTTAGCGACTGGTGAGTAAATATCATCTACAATTTCCTTTTGTTGGAACCCTCTCACGACCAGTCTCGCCTTGAATATGTCTTCTGACTTCTTGGTATAAACCCACTTAACATCTAAGATTTTTTTGTTTTTCGGTTTTTCTACTAATCTCCACGTTTGATTTTTGTCTAAGCACTCAATTTCTTTGTTCATTGCTTGTTTCCAAGATTCAGACTCATTACTGCTTAAGGCCTCCTCAAGACTATTTGGGCTATCAGCACTACAATAATTTACATAGATATAATTATTACGAATGCAGTTCTCTCCAAATCTGTCAGGCTGTCGCCTTTCCCTATGTGACCTTCTTAACTCTAGTGTAGGTTCTTCTATTTCTACTGACTCGTCTTCATCAATATCGCGCTCAAGATCTTCTTCTATATTTTCATTGTTTCCTTGTGTTTCGGAATCGCTAGAGTCTTCGCTACTTTCACCCCCATATTCTTGACCGCTTCTATCGCCATTCAAACCAATACAGTTAACATCTTCTTCCACTATATCGACATGCCTAGCTATGATTATTCGATTGTTTACCAGTACTTTATATCCAACCTCAGTATAACCTAGCAATATTCCTAGATTAGCTTTTTTTTCCCACTTAGACTTTCTCTTCTGTTCAGGTATACGTACAAAAACCCTACTACCATACAGACGTAAATGTTTCACACTAGGTTTTTTCCCAAATAATATTTCATATGGTGTCTTCTGTTCCATAGTCTTTGCTAATGTTCTATTTTTCAGATAAGCCGCAGTGCATACTACTTCCGGCCAGAAACTTCTATTTACTTTAGCTTCTGCTAACAAGCACCTTGACATATCCATAATTGACCTATTATACCTTTCTGCAGTACCGTTCAATTCATGTACATAAGGTGGACATGCATTGATGGAAATTCCCTTTTCTCTAACTAGCCTATAAATGTTTGCATTTAGATATTCCGTACCATTATCACACCTTAGTTTCTTAATAGTTTTCCCGGTGATATTCTCAATTTCGTTGATGTATTCTACAAAGCAGTTATAAACCTGATTTTTTGATTTAATAGTATAGACTCTAGCTACTTTGCTGTAATCATCGATAAACGTAAGGAAATATTTCTCACCGTTTATTCCAGTGGTCGCATGAGGCCCATTTAAATCAGTATGTACTATTTCTAAAGGCTCTCTGGCTTTACTTCTATTATTTACGAAAGGTAGATTATGCATTTTGTTTTCAATACATGTTTTACACTTCATATACTCTGATTCCAATTCATTTGGTATTCCGTCAAGCAATTGATTTTTACACAAGGTGTCCAAATATTTAAAATTTACATGGCCCAATATGCGATGCCATCTTTCTTCCGAGGTTATTTTCTTTTGACTAGTATTACTCGTGATGTTTACATTTGCTTGATTGTTTTCAATTTCACTTGACATTCTATACAGCCTGCCTTCTTTCCGCGCGATCGCAATCAGCTTATTATCTCTATCATAAACTTTTGAAGTATTATTTATCGATACAATCTTATTATGATCTGTTATCCTTGCATAACTAATCAAGTTCTTATCCATCTCTTTTACAAAAAAAACATTCTCCATCTTAATCTGTACTTTTCTGTCGTATACACGGAAATAACTAATTACGATGCCTACTTTAGTTGCCTTCAATATTTTCCCATCTCCTATCTTTACTTTTACAGGTTGTTCCAAAGTTTCCGACTCATAAAAATATTTATCATTATTAATAACGTGGTCTGTACAGCCACTATCTAGTAACCAATCAATCTCGGTTTTACCTGACTTTTCCTCATTGTTAACCATCATTGCTTGAATTTCTACATTGAAACTACTCATCCCTTGTCCGCCCTGAGGATAACTTCGGCTTCCTTGTGACCGACCGCCTCTTGAGTAATCTTGATGTTCACCTCGACCACGTGTCCAATTTCCATAACCCCCTCGCCGGTTGAAGTTTCCGCGACTGCTTCCTTGTTGTCGCCCACCACGTCGCCATGAGCCTCTACTCGTTCCTGCCTGACGACAGTCTCTTTTGAAATGACCAGTACCTCCACAGTTGTGGCATATCAGGTCTTGTCTTCTTGTGTATGGTCTGGACTCGGTGACATATGCATTGGATTTAAGAGCTGAATTATCACATTCTTCTCTTGTTTTCAAATCTAGCATTTTAATCTTGCTTTTTACGTATTCTACTGTTTGATCTTGCTTTTCTAAAACATCCACTAAGTCTCCAATGTAGCTGTATGTCTCTGGCAACGTTCTCAACATATAGTCCATTTTTTCCTTTTCTGTGACTCTCGCTCCAGCACCCTTAAGTTCGTTCACTGCTTTTTCAAAATCACTGAAAAATACTGCCGTATCACTATAGTCTTTCAATCTTAATTTATCCAATTTATTCCTGCACACTATTTGAAGTGCTGTTGATTCCTTTGCATAGAGTTCATCAAATTTAGTCATGATTTCAAAAGCAGTTTGTTTATCACTCACAAACTCCAACTGCCTATTTGTGATAGCACTGTATATGTAGTTTCCCTGGTAAAAATTCCCACATAGGAACCTACACAGGACCTACATAGGTACCATACGTATCGTAATTTGGGACAGGTTCCTATAGGAGTGCAACCTATAGGAGTACATAGGACCTACGTCGGCATAGCGCAGCGGGACCTATCCAGGTATATGTATATATAGGATTGAGACCCATATGGGTGTGTATATATAGGAGGAAAACCTATATAGGACCTGTATGTAGGCACGCCTTTATAGGTATGGGTCCTACAAGGGTCCGTCACCTATATGGTATATTCCTATCATCACACAGATCTGTCCCAAATTACGATAGCCATATGGGATTGGGACCTGTATGGGTATATTTTGACTTGGGTATATTATGTAGGGTTTCCGGATGGTTATATATTCACACATCCGTATCCCCATATGACTCTCACAGGAACCAGTCCCATATTACGATAGAAACCATATGGCTGTTCTGTTTGGTCCTATTGGGTTCTGAAAAACATCTAGATGGGTTATTGCGGAAGCATATCGAACCTCATGGGTCCTGTACGCCAATTACGAACACCTCAGTGGGTCCTATTGGGTCCCAAAAAATACCTAGATGGGTTATTGCGGAAGCATACCAAACCTCATGGGTCCTGTACGCCAACTACGAATACCTATGTGGTTCCTATTGGGTCCTGAAAAACACCTACATAGGTTATTGCGGAAGCATATCGAATCTCATGGGTCCTGTATATCAGCGTAGAATACCCATATGAGTCCTACTGGGGCCTACAAAACACCTACATAGGTTATTGCGAACACATATCGGACCTTACGGGTCCTATATGCCAACGTAGAATGCCTATAGAGGTCCTGTCAGGTCCTGTAAAGCACCCACGCGGATTTCTGTGGTATATTTGTAGGACCTATACCTTCCCTTGCAGGTCATTCGAACACCCTATGATACCATCATAGGTTCCTACAGGTACCCACACAGGACCTACATATTCCATGCAAGACCTTTAAGGTCCTACCTCGGAATTTTTACCAGGGTTATAGCCTTTAAATCGTTATCTTCCCAGTCACCTGTATCTGTAGGTCGCCTTGCCCTCTCTACTACCAAACTACACTTCATCATTTTCAAATACATAAACATACGTTTCTTCCAACTGCCATAATCCTCACCGTCAAACACCGGTATCGTAACGTCTTTGAGCGCCATGTTATTTTCTTCTTCTCTAGGCTTCCAGACACAACTTTCTTCTTTAACACAGTCTTTTTCAGTTTTAATTTTCTTCATCTACACACCGACCTTCACCATGTGCAACCACGCTCTGCTACCATGTTAAATAACTTTACGCTTCGCAATTAATGCATTTAATATGACTCTTTATTTGAATATAGCTCGTTCTAGTACAGGTAAGTAAACATGCTCACTAGGTGAGTTCCGACATTCAAGCGTCTTCTTTTGTGTCGCACAGCGACCGTACTTATTACTTATTACTTATATAATATAGATGAAGATGTCGCTAATTGTAGCGTGAATGTATATAGATATCTCAACACTTGCTCTTTTATTCCAGTTCGAAAGTGACCCTCGCTCGAGTTAGACGCAGCGCGCTCCGAGTGAAATTCACAGTGTTGTGTTTAGATGGTGCTGAAGCTGATAAAAATCACGCCAAAAAATTTCTAAAAAATGGATTTGAAAGGGAAAAGTAAGTACAATATCACCGTGAAATTGAAAATGTATAGTATTGATGCATGTGGCATCGAAAAAAGAATGATTTATCTGAAAATTACCGTAAAACTGCGACGAAAAATTGTAAACACGTAGAGAAAAGTTGAGTTGCTCCCTGTTGTCCCGCGGTCTTTCTTGTTGGAGGTTGTAGATTGATGTATTGTTTAATGGAAACAACCAAAAAATAGTCCGTATTTTTACGCGCCTGCTGTTGGTGCACATTTTTGTAACGAAAAGTACATTTTTCGCAATTTCGAGCGGTGAAAACACAAAATATCGGGAAATGGTTCATAGATAAGTTGTGTGGTTTCGAAATATCTACCCAGGGGTGTACTCACATTGTGGGCCCAGTACCCCAGGTGGGCCCGGTGAGGCCCAAATCAATTTTTTGTTATCATAACGCTCATCTTTTTTATAGCGGATATTTCAACAAGTGAGGCAAGCTCAAGCTATTTTCCAGTTGAATCCACTGACTGCGAATCAAGTGATTCTTCCGATGATGATACCTACTAAGGTTGTACGTAACCAAGTAGATTAACGAATACACATTATAGAACTTTTTATATCACCTAACATTTTCCTATTATATATATATGTATATAATTAAGGATCTAACGGCTATTCTTTTAGTATGTATACATCATTATGATTTGCATATTTTTGTGATAACCTAATTTTAGGAAAATTATTGTTATTTGTAAATACTAACTTTACATCATTTTCATTTTTATATTTCTGTAGTCACCTAGTTTAAGCAAATTACTGTCATTTTCGTCTAAATAAAACATTTTTTTCCGTACAAATCAGCCATATTGGATCCGTCATTTTGTTTTTTGGATCTTTGACTTCGGATTCGTAATCAGCGACCCCAAAAACCTCCGAGTACAGATTTGCGACCGAATTCAACGTGTTTTTCAAGAAATTTGCTACCGTTTTGGATCTGCCATTTTGTTTTTGAGATTTTTGTTTTCGGATTCGTAATCAGCGACCCCGCAAACCCACGAGTACAGATTTGCAACCGAATTCAACGTGTTCTTCAAGAAATTTGTTACCGTTTTGGATCCGCCATTTTGTTTTTGAGATTTTCGTTTTCGGATTCGTAATCAGCGACCCCGAAAACCCCCGAGTACAGATTTTCAACCGAATTCAGAGTTATGTCCGCAAATTTGGGATTCGGCCCCACTGTGCGACAGTCTGAACTGCCTGGAAAGTAAGGTTAACCGTAGTCAAAAAGAGAATCTCGAAAAAATAATAGAAATTGAAAAAAAACAAGAAAGCTATAAAAATAGTATAAATACCGAAATTAGAAGAATCAAATCATGTAATCCAGATCAAACATACGATTACAATCAATTACTATCCAGACACGTCAGAATGCCGCAATATGCAGGAAAATGTTGGGAAAGACCAGCAAACTACATAAAAGAATTAGAAGAATATCTTACTTGTATAGATGCTCGGCACGATGATATTTGTTTAAAATTAGTTGGACAAAGTCTTACTCAAGATGCGAAAGATTGGTGGATCGCGCGTCGCGATGTCATTCGGTCCTGGGGAGAATTTAAAAAACGTTTTTTAAACAGGTATTGGGGAATAGAAACTCAGCGTGACTTAAGGAGAGATATAGAATTCGGATTTTACACGCCGGATTCGAGATTAACGTAGTCAGAATACGCAAACCGAAAATTCGCGTCGGCGGCCGGATTGGATCCGTGCATGGCTGAATCAGAAATAGTTCGGAACTTAACACGTCACTTTGAAGAACCAATAGTAGAAGCAGCGAAATGTAGAGACATACGCGATATAGATTCCTTGCTAAGCTTCCTCGACGAGATGCAGTTCGGTGGTCGATCTAATATACCTAGATCGAAGTTCACTCACATGCAGAAACAAAATCCAGCTGTCGGTCGCGGAACAGAACACAGGGAAAAACAGGTGTCATGGCGTGGCGATAACGCGAGTCACCAAGTAAAGGCTATATCGGAGGATGTCGACCAGCGACATAGAAACAGTCAAACGGATAATAGAAATAATAGGTCCAACTGGACAAACGCAAAAGTCAGCGCGACTAATGTAAACATAGACGAAATGTCGGTAACCGAGTCGAATCAGCAGGAAAACTGATAGACGCTGTACTGGAAGAAGGATTACCGACGCCAGTACAGCGTGAGGTAAACATAAACGCGGCGGATTACGAAAGGCGAGACACAGAAAATAATTCATTCGAGAGTCCGTTTAATTACTTAATAAATGAGAATACAGAATCAGACAAGATAAATGTTAAATGTCCGGAAGTTCTATTAAGCGTGGAAGAGGTAGAAGCTAAAGCGCTGATAGATACCGGGAGTCAGATAACATGCGTATCGGATGACTGGTACAATAAGCATAAGTCAATTTTTAGTCGTTGCGCAAAACTTCCGGTAACCAACTTCCGAGTCTTAGGAGTTTTAGGGGGCAAAGGCACCCGAGTGAAGGAACAGTTCCTAGCAAGTGTCAGAGTAGGGTCGTTGTGTGATGAGGTAGGTTTTCTTATCGTACATGGACTAAAACATGACATAATCATAGGAATTGACACATTACGTCGATGGAGAGCCGATTTGGATTTTAATCTAAATAAATTGACCATTCAAAAGGATCAAGATAACGTTCAGATCGAGGTAGATGAGATTAGTGATAGTAATGATGATCAAAACCAAGTACTTAGAGTTGCGTCAACTGTTGAAGATCTAGGCCGACATAATTCTGAGTTAACTAATGATGAGATTCAAGCGAAAATGTCAGAATGTCAGGAATTACCAGCTCATGAAAAAGATGCCTTTGGCCAACTGTTAAAAAACTATCGCAAAATCTTTTCTAAAACACCTGGTAGAGTATCAATATACGAACACAAAATAAAAATCTACGAGGATAGACCATTCATCAAACGGTCGTATCCAGTACCAATCATGTATCGAGACAAAGTGAGACAGGAAATAGACAAAGTGCTAAATTTAGGGATCATAGAGCGCTCCTACAGCGAATATATTAATCCTATAGTAGTTGTGGCCAAAAAGACAGGCGATGTGAGACTAGTTTTGGATGCCAGGTATATTAATAAACTGATAGTGCCTGACCATGACTGTGCGCAATCTACTGAAGTTCTATTCCAGAAGTGCGGGAATGCAGCAGTTATGTCCAGCCTAGATCTGACAGCAAGTTTCTGGCAAGTGCCACACACGTAGAGTCACGAAAATTCACAGCGTTCATGTATGAGGGGAAAACATACCAATTTACGGTAACACCCTACGGACTCAGTACCAGTTTAGCTAGTCTAATTCGTTGGATTTAGTTTTGCGTGAGACGGACGCGTTCACTATCAATTTTGTAGATGATATACTGTGCTTATCCGACTCATTCCGTTCTCACTTGGCTCATCTTGAAAAACTATTTCAAGTATTTCAAAAACACAATATGACAGTAAACTTCAACAAATCCAAGTTCTTCCGAGAGGAAATTGACTTTTTAGGACATAGAATTACCAAAAACGGGATACAACCACAACCGGAAAAGATAGAAGCGATACAGCGATTTCCGGAGCCTAAAAATGTTGAGCAGCTTAAGGGATTTCTCGGATTAACTAACTATTATAGTAAATTCACAAAAGAATACTCAGATGCTACGTCACCACTACTTAAATTGGTTCGGAAGGACGCCAAGTGGGAGTGGAATGACGAGATGATAGCACATTTTAACAGAGTTAAAAACTTATTTTGTAAAATCATGATAATTCATCACCCAAATCCGAAAGGGAAGTATTATTTACAATGCGATGCTAGTAACTATGCTATCGGAGCAGTTTTGTACCAGTTATCCGATACAAATGAGGAGTTGATTATCGGCTTCGCAAGTCGTACTTTAAAAGGTGCTGAATTAAACTACTTTACTTCTGAAAAAGAGCTACTAGCTATAGTCTACGCTTTAGAGAAATTTCGAACATTTATCTTAGGAGCTAAGCTGACGATCCGTACTGATCATCGCGCGCTAACGTACATGACCACCTGTAAACTGGTTAGTTCGCGACTGGCTCGCTGGATTTTGTTTGTGCAGACTTATAACTTCGATATAGAGTTCATTAAGGGAAGGGATAATCTAGTCGCTGATACTCTCAGTAGATATCCACCTATAAATAAAAAAGAGAAAACTATAGTCAGTAACATGCAAATAATCGCACCTTTAGCAAAAGATATAACAGAGAAGTTAAATCGTGATTTAGCTAATTTCGAAAAGCTTCAGGCGGAAGACAGACAAATTAGAGACTTAATAAAGCAAGATCTCGATAAAAACAAGAAAAGATTAATACAGATTAACAATATCTGGTACCACGTGGAACCAGGGGGCAGTAGAAAGGCTTATCTACATGCTGCATTAGTAAAACCTTTGATTAAAGAGACACATGAGTTGTATGGACATCTAGGTGCTAGTAAATGCTATCGAATGTTAAAGGAGAGCTTTTATTATCCGAAATTCGGGCGTCTTGTCAGGACAGTCTTAGCAAGCTGCGACCGTTGCCAACGCTGCAAAGTTCCAAATCGTTACAGCTATGCACGGATGCAAAATATTACGCCGAGCGGAGTAGGTGAATTGTTATCAATAGATTTTCTAGGGCCATTACCTTCTAGTAAAGGAAATTATCGATGGTTACTCGTCACTATTGATGCATTCAGTAAATTCGTCCGATTGTACCCTTTAAAGACGGCCGACGCGCGATCCACAATTCGATGCATCTTCGAGAAATACATTCCCGAGTTGGGGAAGCCGAAGCGGATCCAGTTCGATCATGGCACTCAATTTACGTCAACACAATGGCTAAATAAATTAGAAGAGGAAGAAATTATTCCTATATTTTCGTCGATTAGACACCCCCAAGGCAATATGGTGGAAAGGGTGAACAGGGAATTAGGTAGATTCTTTAGGACTTTCTTGACTGAAAAACATACTGCCTGGATTAACTGGATAAAAGTCATTGAGTGTTGCATAAATGAGGTATGCCATGACTCGACTGGATTCTGCCCGTGCGAGATCCAACTCGGTGAAGCGCCGACACGTTTCTGGAAAAAATGGTTTAACTTAGATCAAGACGAGATTCCACAGGAATTAAAACTAACATTAGCTAAAAGTAATATTAAAAGAAACGGAAGAAGCAGAGCCGATCGATTTAACTCAACGCATAAGATGACAAAGTTCAATGTTGGTGATCTAGTATTAGTAAGAGCATTGAACGTATCTGATACGAAAAATAAAATTATGGCGAAATTTCTAGAATTATATGAAGGACCATATCGCATCAGTCATCGAATCGGTGAAGCTACTTTCGTGCTAGAAAATGTAAATACAAGAAGAGAGCGAGGACGTTTTCACACACACTTATTGAAACATTATACATTACCTGTAATTTGAAAATTAAGCAAAACAATAGACGACAGATAGAGTTGTTATCGTTCGCGACGGTTGACATTGGAAATGCTAACGTACCTAGGGATGATGCGTTATAAAGGTCCCCTGCTGAGCGTGAGAACCACAGTCAATCATCATGTACGGCTACGGTTATATTAGCGTTCAGGAAAAGTCGACTCAAACCGGCGATAACGATGAAGATGCGCAAGGAATCGCTAAGGTCATCTATCCTTCTGGAAACTTTACATCAGGGAGTTGACGATATGCAGTTGGGAGAGGACATCAGACTGCAATGTACCTAATAAACCCGAAAAAACGATATAAGAAAAAAGTGGTGGAGAAGACTGACGGCATACCAGACATAACTACGAAAAAGGAGGTACTTACCATCAGACCATCCGAAAATTGCATCAAACCTGGACCCGGAGTTGAAGGTGTCACCCAGCCAATGCAAGGTGTAGACCTTAACAACAACAGGCCAGTCATCAAGGTCAGCATCCCACTGGAAAAAATAAAGATAAATTCTGAAAAAAAGGAAAAGGAGGTAAAGGACAAAAACGAACTTACCGTATCAACACGAAAAAGAAAACCTACTATCATATCTGATGTAGTCGTCGAGGCGAACGATCCAAGGCTCAAGGCATTCAAAATTCCAAAGAGATGCCAGGTGCCGACGGATAGCACAAAACATCCACTGCACGAGGCACCCACCTTAAAAAAACCACGAATCGCCGACTTCGACAAGCGAAAAAACCGAAAACCGGAGGAGCTGATTACGATGCTTCGTATATTTAGCACACTAGACCTGTCCGATGATGAAGATTGTCAACCGACGACCATTAAGGAAGAAAAATCAGCTGTTCCGAGGTATGAGCCATCGAAGAAGGAAAGGGAAGGACCGACCATCCGTCAGCCAATCCGGGAAACCATCGAGATCCCGAGGCTCGCCGATCCAACGGACCCGCTAGGCTTGAAAAGGGGTTGAAAACCGCGAAAAAGAAGAAAGAAGAAAAGAAAAAATTGGGTCGATCATCTAAAATCCGAACTCCAGCAAGGTCATCCGAACATCAGATGATCGAAGGGGGCTAATGTAACGTATCAGGCGACCTAGGCCTGACCGTTAGCATTTCGAATCTCAGCCGTTGCGAACAACAGAACATTCGAGATCTAGCGTTCGAACGACGAGCTGAGTGACGTCACAGCTTGTATATAAGCGGTGACGCCGCTCAGCTCAACAGCAATCTCAGGCAAGCGACCGAGTTGTCTCACAGCGATATTATATCACATATTCGATTAGTTCTAGACAAATATTCATAGAGATTCATTAAATTCAAAATCAGTTAAAATCAATTCAAACAAAACCAAATTATATCAAACGTCAATCAAATTTCATTATAAAATTAAGAAACATTCTTCGATCACTAAACTTTAGACAGTAAGTATCTTTGTAAAATAAACTTCGTGAGGTTGCAACCGAATTTTAGATAGTAAAATAAATGATATCTTGGTACAACTTTAAAAAGCAGAGTAGTTGATGCCACAACCTTTTCAGCCGATTCCAGGTCATCGAGTCCTTTTCATACTTAGCGTAGTTACAGCCTCGGTGAGTTCTAGCCTCACCCAGGTCTGAGACAGCCTTAGTGCGTTAGCGTATTCAGGTCTGAGAATAGGGGGAAAAGGCAGCCTTAGTGCGAAGAACGCATTCAGGTCTGCGGGGAGGCGGCTTTAGTCACTAAAGTGTCTCAAGTCCGTAATAGGCATTCTAAGTTATAATTTTGCAGGGGTCTCTAAAAACATTACTTGAGTAAAGACACTCACACTAACTTAGGTCTGCGACACCTTCAGTGTCGCAGAACATCAAAAAAGTTACAATATATATGGGGCATTCCATGACATCGCGATCAAGATCTGGCGGTGACATTTTAGATTTGCTTAATAATTTATTATTTCAATCTATCTTTCAAAAAATGCATACACAATTTTTTACAGATTTTTCCAAGCGTCGGTACCTGAGATACGATTTTCGAAGTGAAAAAAAAAACACCCACATTCTAAAATCTGAAAAAAATCAGGAAAATCTGAAAAAATATTACAAAATTTTCGAGTGCTATTAGAAGATGGAGGTTTGATTACGGGGAAAGGTGAAGTCGAAAAATGCCGAAAAAAAATATTTAAAAAATCGGAATGTATTTTCGACATATAAACGAACAAAAAGTCCTCTATAATATGGGTCTAAAAAAGTATATTTTCAGAGTTAGGTACAGGAATCGAACATACGATATCTATATTACAATATTGTAGTTATATCTACAGTAATGTTAATTAATGGGTTCGCGGTGGCTAACTGTTTTTTTCTGAACTCTTCAGATACAATCAAATAAAATAATATTATATTATTGTTATAAGGGGTCATGATTATTATGATTATAATTTTGGCCATGGGCACATGAATTACGACTAGAATGGAGTTTTGTTTTCGACAAAGTCAGAAAAAAACAGTTAGCCACCGCGAACCCATTAATTAACATTACTGTACAGTGTACATATAACTACAATATTGTAACATAGATATCATATGTTCGATTCCTGTACCTAACTCTGAAAATATACTTTCTTAGACCCATATAATAGAGGACTTTTTGTTCGTTCATATGTCGAAAATACATTCCGATTTTTTAAATATTTTTTTCGGCATTTTTCGACTTCACCCTCCCCGTAATCAAACCTCCATCTTCTAATAGCGCTCGAAAATTTTGTAATATTTTTTCAGATTTTTCTGATTTTTTTCAGATTTTAGAATATGGGTGTTTTTTTTTTCACTTCGAAAATCGTATCTCAGGTACCGACGCTTGGAAAAATCTGTAAAAAATTGTGTATGCATTTTTCGAAAAATAGTTTGAAATAATAAATTATTAAGCAAATCTAAAATGTCACCGCCAGATCTTGATCGCGATGTCATGGAATGCCCCATATATATAAGTTTTTTTTTTCTTCTCCCCTCTCTCTCCCCTACCTTCCCTCCTATGCTTCCCCCTTCCTCTCTCAAACTGAATAAGTATTATGTCAAAATATAACACGATTAATAAAACTAACTATTTTAACAAAACTGAGTCGATTTTTAGAACATAACGTAACGAGTTCTCGTCACTTTACCACTTTCCCTTTCTCTCCACAAATTAATAGTAAAACTAAATAATCGAAACAACGTAATAGAAGTACTTAACCTTAACCAGCCTGGTTCACATATTGTAGGTACGTACAAGACGATGCAACTCCCATCGGCACGGACAGTAAAATTTCACGTGGTAGCAGACCACGAGCCGACCATTGTAACCACCGTGAAAATCAGGCACAACCACGTCGAGTGCAATATGAATATCGAAGACACGGTGAAGAGAGCAATTGTTAGATTAATAATAGAAGGCGATATGCCCTATGGCAATTACACCGTGTACACATTAATAGCCTATTCGGAAGAAGGGTTCGTGGAAACGAGAGAGCGAATAAAAGCAATAAAACCGCCAAATGATAATATCCTAATATTTTTGTTAGGAAGATACTTATATGGAACAGAAAAAGTTTTTATCAAGGTTGTTTGTGATGATGACGAGGTAGAGGAAGATGTGGAAAATTAATAAAGCGAAACCATTTTCGTTAGGGAGAAACAGATCACGGAAAGACATCCACGCCCAGAGCGACCATAGCGAAGGTAACGCCTTCAAAACCATCCCTCCTGTTCCACGAGTATCACCACCCGCCCAACCAGGAATCTCCCACCGCGGTCACCAACCAAGGAACGACCATGTCGCAGAACCATGAAAAATCAACACTCAAAACAAGATTCCAATTACACATTAATGAAGAACCCCCCCTATTGGAATTAATAGAACAATCAGAAGAGATTATCGTACGGATAAATAAGGAGATAAAATACTGGGAGAAACATACAATCTCCAAATTAATAGAAGGAGGATTCCTGAGACAACGACAGTTTGTGTATTATGCGCACCCATACTCGACCAGGATTGTATCCAACCTGAAGTGCCATGCCGATTTTTCATCCCCCCAAAACTTGACCTTATTAAAAAGCGCTAGAGGCCCCTACACCTTCGTGAAATTAACTATAGATTCAAAACATACATTCTATAAAAGTTCATTTAAACGAGGCTTAGAGGAGATAGATATAAATTACACAGAAGCAACTTGCTATTGAGTTTGAAAAAAAAAAAAAAAACAAAATCGAACCCATAGCTAAAATACATCCATGTTCACCTTCACTTCTCGGCTTAACAAACACTATCTATCCCACACACTCTCAAATATTTACTGAATCAACTAATCCAAACCCCCAAATTCCCCCTTTTCCTATCAAATTTAAACTATAAACGGAATTCGAAACCTATATAACCAATACAAAAATAACAACCATACCAATCCTTACTTACCACACATTGCAGACTCGAGATGAGGTACATCATCGACATTCAAGGATTCCGAGGAGCGCGAAATTGCTTCCTAATCAAAGAAATCGCAATCTTGTGTACAAACGCCAGCGAAAATCGACATCTATTCTTAAAACAAATAGAAAAATTCCAAAATCTGGAACCTAGCATCCAAAAAACTAACGCATGGTTAGCCAACGATTACCATGGCTTAGAATGGGACGAAGGAACGGTAGAAATTAGTGAATTTAAAAAAATCATGCACAAAATAGACACTGAACCAAACGCGGAAATATTCGTTAAAGGAGCCGAAAAAACCTGGGTGATACAGCACTTCTGTAAGAACGTCTTCAACCTGGAGGACCTCGGTTGCCCTCCGCTAACAGAATTAGCACCAGTATATAAAGCAAAAAATTCACAAGACTACGCAGGAGGATGCTCGCGTCACGCCGCAATAAATGATCAATACCAATGTGCATATAGAAACGCACGAATCTTAGAAAACTGACGGCCCCATTCTTGACGATACTCTAGCTTCACCAGGACCAACGACATCACAGACAACAAACAACGAATCAGACGAAGACGTACAAATACTGATAATATTACAAGGAGTGATGGAAGCACTAAACCAGATCTTAGCCAACAGGAATAGCAACGGTTAACTTACACCCTCATACTTACCATACTCGAACAATACCTCAAATACTTGACGCCCAAGACTTACCAGACGACAGGAACTAACTTAACACTTAATACATTAAAAGGAAGAGGAACAAGCAATAAATATAGACCACACACGAATTTCGAGAAAAGAAAAGTTCCTTTTTATTAAAACTCTTTCCCTCTTTCACCCCCGTCCTCCTTTTCCGTCTACTCGTCATACACCTCCATAATTCCCCTTGGGGATGTATGACAGGGCATATCCCAGTTCTCCACCGGATGTTCCTGTCCCCAACGGCTTTCCATCATCCACCGAATTCCGTAATAATCGAAATCCTCAATTCCCGAGTCGATGGCCTCCCTACGAGCGAACTCAGCTAACTCCGCCCGATGCTCCCTACGAATCTCCCTGACGAGACGTAAGGCGTTTAAGGCCTCCTGCTGACGTAACATCTCCTCAACAGCCAACACCTTCAACAAAATAAAGACAAATTCGACACTTTAACAACAAACAAGATACCACGGGTCACAAACAAGAAAAAGATAATTTCACGATCACCAGGCAAAACACATAACTTTGAAAATTTTTTTTTTTGGGGATATATTGTTTCAAGAAAAGAAAAAAAGAAAGACTCACTCGGAGACGCTCTTCAAAATTGAGAGCCTGAACATATAACGCTTGTAAAAGATCCATGGTTTACGATTTCGTTTTTCAAAAGGAAGAGAAACTTTACTCAAAGTCGGATAATAACAGAATGAAAAACTCCCTCCGAACCCCGATTCTACAAACAGCCAAGAGGAAAGGGAAACCACGCCTTTCAGATCCCGACTAGCCAATAGCCTAACAGCTCGCTACCCCCTACTAATGGAAAAAGAAGGAACGGGAAGGGACAATCTATCCCTAAGTGATAAATCTGATGGCATATTAAAACATACTATCTAAAACAGAATATTTAATACTAAGGTCCAAAATAAACCACGAACCTAAACCAAACAAACAATTACAAATTTCCTTTACTATTTGAACAAATACATAATTACCTAAAACAGTATTGTAAAACTAAGTTAACAACCCTAGGTAGAAAAGGAGCGATGAGGAAGAGAAAGAATTATTCAAAGGCGAAATCATGCGAATAATACCAATAAATAAGTTTTCTGTCAAACAAGGAACCACCGAATATGGACATCAGGATACTCATCATACTGCAACTCATTTGGACAACCAACGCCCTAATAGGATATGATTGCGGATCTAACCAGATGAACCTAACCACCGTGTCGCTCTTGAAAGTAGGAATCTGCAAACTACCAAGCAATCAACTGATAACATCCAACGTGAACATCCAATTACTACAACTATCGGACTTCTCGGACCTCAAGGTCATCCAATGTAAGGTAGAGATCCACAGAACAATATACTACTGCGGAATGCACTCACACGTGTCAATAGTCACCAATGGAGAAGTAGATTACATCCATTCGGTGTCGAGGGAAGATTGCATTACAATGCAAAAATACAGGCAATGGAAATTTGGTATGTACGGCGTCATAAACTCATTAAAGACTAATAATACAATCTCCAGACCGATCGACTTAGCAGGATCAACCAGGTACGACGGTACCTGCTACGGCGGCAGTTACAAGGACGAATACGGTAGCTGGGACAACGTAGTCGTACATGAACAATTAAAATAACGCTAAATGATTATAACGCACAAACAAATTTGAATTCAAATCAGGTTATACTTAGGTCAGGAACAATAGGAGAATTTAAGGAAGGTTCCGTAATAGACATCGAAGGAGGAAACACGTATTGGAAAATTGTACAGCGAGATTCATGCCGCCTCAATCGATATGACGTCCTATACGAAGGAAAAGCTATAAAAATCCAGGACGGAAAACGAGAACAAGAAGAAGTTTACACCCTTACTTCCCAAGATATTACCTTTGCTTTGACAAAACGGGGTCATACCCAGATATGCGGAAACACAGTGATAAGGACGGAACACCCCAAATTGATAATCCTGGAAAACCCCAGCCGCAACGGCTTAATAAGGAAAAAACAGATCTCCGCCAGTAACTTAGACATCTTCACTTATGTCAATTCGAAATTCGTTCACGTCGAGAAACACCTAAGATCGCAGATCGAAACATTATACCGGGACGTACTAAACCAAAAGTGTCAACTGGAACAAGAAGTATTACGACACGTATTGACACTCGCAACGATTGCCCCAGATCAATTCGCATATCACTTAATGAAAGGACCAGGATACATGGCAGTGGTAGCAGGAGAGGTAGTCCATATAATCAAATGCATACCAGTAGAAGTAAAAATAAGGAAAACAGCGGAATGCTATCAACAGTTACCAATATACAGAAGCAATCATAGCCTATTTCTGTCAGCTAAGAGCCACATGCTGCTTAAAACCGGAACGCAAATAGATTGCAACCCTTTTATACCACCCATGTACTACCTGAATGAGAAATGGTATAAAATGTTACCACTACCAACGGAGGCGATACGACCAGCCGAGATCGAACCTTTAACAACACCATCGTGGAAGTACGAAAATCCAAGTGACTCAGCAACCAGTGGAATATATTCATCTGAAGACCTGGAAAGACTAAGGGACCACATCATGTTTCCAGCAGAAAGACCAGGACTACTAAACGATATGGCAAGGGGAATGACAGGACAAGCGGTAGCAAATCAACAAATGTCAATAATTCACCTCCTAAACGAAGAAACCATGCGAAAAATAATCGACAACGCATGGATAAAAATGTGGGGTTGGTTCGTCAATTTCGGGACAGCAAGTGCCGGCATAATTGGAATCTGGATCGGATTTAAAATCATTAAGTTTCTAATAGACACGCTCATACACGGATGCGCCCTGAAGGATGCCTACGGATGGAGCATCCACATACTAGGAGCCGTTTGGGATTCACTAACAAACCTCTTACTGCATCTAGCTAAATCAAAGAAAGAAGAGGGACCACCCCCAGCACCTGGACAATCAGAACCACCAACAATAGAAGAAACCCAGGTAAACTTAAATCTATATCCCAGTCTAAATAAACCAATGGAACAAATACAATTCAAAGGATCAGCACGGGGCCGTTCTAACGCTTCTCGTAGACCAGCTAATCATTTTACGTTGAATAAACAGGGTCCATCGATCAATCGAGCTTACGATGATAAAAATAAGCCTCTTTCATGGCGAAGCAACCCAGTACCTAAGCAATTTCCAAATCGCGACATGACAGACAAGCCTGATATACAACGGCGACATGGACAAAACGATAATGTCCAAAACGAAAACGAAAATTGGACAAACGCTAAAATCCAATGTATCACAGAAAATAAGATCGATGAAACAGAAATCGATACGGTAGTAGAATCAAGTCCGGAAAACTAGATGGCGCTGTGCCGGTACTGATAAGTACAGTTCCGACACAGCGTAGTCTAGTTATCGGCGCGGCAAAATTAGAAAAATCAAATCTAGACGACAATATTTTCGAAGATCCAGCGAATTATTTATTAGCAGAGGATGAGGAATCAGAAAAAATCGACAAACAATGTCCAGAAATTTGTTCAATTATTGAAGACATTACAGTGCGAGCTCTCATAGACACGGGCAGCCAAATAACATGTATTTCACAAGATTTTTATGAACGGAATAAAAATTCACATTCAAAATGTGATCGGCTACCTGTAGTAAATTTTCAAATATTTGGAGTAATAGGGGGCAAGCCTACAAAAGTAAAGGAGCAAATATTTGCTAAAGTTAAAATCAATGGTGCCTCAGATCAAATAAACTTTCTGATAATAAGCGGTCTTAGAAAAGAAGTCATCATCGGGATAGACACGCTCCATAGATGGAAAGCAGATCTCGATTTAAGAACCGAAAGATTAAGAATAGAAACATCACCAGGGTATAGCCAGGTGCAATTATATGAAACAGATACGATCACATTAAATCCGATTGCAAATATTGAATATCCAAGAAACAAATTAGCGAACCAGGAAGATGACGAGACACAATATAATTTGACCAGTGATGAAGTTGACGAGAAACTCATTGAGTGTCAGGTTTTGAGTGAAAAGGAAATTAACATTTTTTCAGACTTACTAAAGGAATATAGCGACGTTTTTAGTAAATTACCCGGTCGAGTTACGATCTATGAGCATAAATTAAATATCTACGAAGATAGACCTTTTGTCAGACGGTCTTACCGGATTCCAATGATTCATAGGGAGAAGGTAAACCTCGAAATAGAAAAAATGCTAAAAATCGGAGTAATTGAGAGATCTTATAGCGAATACGTTAATCCTTTAGTAGTCGTGGAGAAAAAGTCTGGAGAAATCCGACTAGTGCTAGATGCACGTTTCATTAATAAACTCATTATACCTGACCATGATTGTGCTCAATCAACTGAGGTCTTATTTCAGAGGTGTTCCAACAATGCCTATATGTCCAGTCTCGACCTGACCGCTAGTTTCTGGCAAATACCACTCCATCAAGATTCAAGAAAGTATACTGCTTTCATGCACGAAGGCAAAACATATCATTTTACTGTAACACCATATGGCTTAAATACGAGTTTGGCGAGCCTGGTCAGAGCCTTAGATTTAGTTTTAAAAAATACAGAGTCGTTTACAATAAATTTCGTAGATGACATCCTGTGTTGTTCTGACTCCGTCCAATCTCACTTGGCCCACCTTAAAATATTATTTGAAACTTTTAGAAAGTATAATATGACCATCAATTTTAATAAATCTAAATTCTTTCGTGAAGAGGTAGATTTTTTAGGTCACAAATCACAAAAACTGGCATAAGACCACAACCAGAGAAAATAGAGGCGATTAAACATTTTCCAACGCCGAAAAACGTCAAACAGTTAAAAGGTTTTTTAGGTCTTACCAATTATTATAATAAATTCACGAAAAATTATTCAGACGCAACGTTTCCGCTACTAGCTTTAATAAGAAAAGGCGCCAAGTGGGATTGGACCGAGAAAATGAACAACCAGTTTAACTTAGTTAAAGACATTTTTTGTGAAAACATGATTTTGCATCACCCGGATCCAAGAAAGCGTTACTATTTAGAATGCGACGCAAGCAATTTTGCAGTGGGCGCAGTTTTATATCAGATATCAGAAGAGAACGAAAAACAAATTGTAGGACTGGCAAGCAGAACCATGAAAGGCGCAGAGCTTAATTATTTTACCAGCGAAAAAGAGTTAATGACAATAGTCTTCGCATTAGGCAAGTTCAGATCATTCATCATATAGGTGCTAAACTGACAGTACGCACAGATCATAATGCTTTAACATTTCTTTTTTCATGCAAACTGGTAAGCTCCAGATTAGCTCGATGGGCTCTGTTTATCCAAGCATACAGTTTCGAGATTGAGCATATTAAGGGAACGGAAAACATAGTTGCCGACATCCTGAGCAGAAATCCACCTGAAATAAAAACAGTAACAGCCGAGATTGCAGAATTTAGCATAGCGGGACTAGCAAAAGAAATAAATAAAGAATTAGAAGAAAATTTAAAAGTCTTTTGGAAATTTCAGAAGCAGGATAAAAAGGTTAGCGAATTAATGCAACCAGAAAGTTTAAACAAAAATCAGAATCTCATCGTAGAGAATGACATTTTGTATCATAAAAATCCAGGGGGCGATTTTAAAGCCTATATACCCGAGGCACTTTTAAAAAACCTTATCGACGAATGTCACGAGGCATACGGCCATGTGGGTGCATCAAAATGTCATAAGCTACTTAGAGAGGGTTTTTATTATCCAAAATTAGCAAAAAGAGTACGTCAAGTAATTGCAAAATGCGACAAATGTCAGCGATGTAAGGTACCAAATCGTCATTCATATGCAGCAATGCAGAATATAATTCCAGACGGAGTAGAAGACCTTGTGTCCATAGATTTTTTAGGACCATTACCATCAAGCAAGGGGAATTATAAGTGGCTTTTGGTAACCATAGACGCTTTTAGTAAATACGTCAAACTATATCCGTTGAGATCAGCGAACGCGCAGTCCACAATTACTTGCATTTTTAGGGATTACATTCCAGAACTTGGGAAACCGAAGCGAATCCAGTGCGATCATGGCACACAATTCACTTCATCCCAATGGATAAATAAGCTAGAAGAAGAAGATATCATCTTAGTATTCTCGTCAATTAGACACCCCCAGGGGAACATTGTCGAACGAGTAAATAGGGAAATCGGGAGATTTTTCCGTACCTTCCTGGCAGATAACCATACACAGTGGATTAACTGGGTAAGAGTTATCGAAACCTGCATCAATGAAGTGTGCCATGATGGTACTGGATTCGCTCCGTGTGAAATCCAATTAAAGAGTAGACCGACCAGATTTTGGGGAGAATGAATTAATCCAAAACTAAAAGACATACCCTATGAGACAAAAATTCACTTAGTTGGCAAAAATATAAAAAGGCATGGGAAAAGAAGAGCCGATAGGTTCAATTCCAGTCATAAATTATCTAGGTTTAAGGTAGGAGATAAGGTTTTAATCAGAGCACTCAATGTGTCGGACACTGTAAATAAAAAAATGGCAAAGTTTTTTCCACTATACGAAGGACCGTATATAATAAACAGGCAAATAGGCGAAGCAACTTACATATTAGAGAATATGAAAACAGGCTTAGAGAGAGGACGGTTTCACGTAAATATGATGAAGTTATACATAGAGTCAGTTTAACTAGAAATATCTAGTTTCTCATTGTTTCAACCCAAAATTTGAAGTAAAATAAAACAAAAGAAAGAGTTAAGCTTAAAATCCTAATCCAGTAAGAGGATTATCATTAATATATAAGCAATCATCAGGAGAGAAGAGGAATCAGTCATACCTCGTATCACCATGAGCAACTTTGCATACGGCTATACAAGTGTTCAAGATAAGGGTGTACAGTAGGGGTGCGCGGTATTTCGGTATACCGAATTTTTTCGGTATTTCCTTCCTCAAAATATATCGGTATGGGAATCGGCTGTCAATACCGATACCGAAATATCGAGATTTCGGTAAGTACCGTAATATCATGAAATCGGTAGATACCGAAATATTGAAGGTTCGGTAGTTACCGAAATACCGAAAACCGATGTATACCGAATATCGAGTTCCGGTAGATACTACCTAATGCTAATACATACTGGAAGGTGGAAAGCAAAGCAAACTACCGAATATTATTGAGTGGAATAATAATTGTAATGCCGCCTGCCAGTTTTACTGACGCCCTACGTGAAGGATGCAAGTTTCGACAGGACAGACTCGTGCACAACTGCACACTTATTCTGTCCCATTTTTCACGTCAGTATTTGCCACAAAGTAGTTAGCGCCTAGCGGCCGGCGCTCGCTAAGCACACATCATAATTATTACGACTAGTACGACTCGCTCCTTGTGTTTAACTAAGTCATGTGTAGCCTTGGTGAGTCTAGTGGACCACCCAAACAGAAGCGTAGTCTAGTGTGGAAATATTCTGAAGACAAAAAAGAGATCGCAGTCTGTAAACTTTGTACCAAAGTGATCACTCTAAAATATGGAAACACCACGAACTTGACGTCTCACCTCTCGCACAAGCATTGTAAAGAATATCACGAATTGCAGACCGAAAAGCGTGGAATGGAACGAAGTATATCTTCAAGGTAAGAAACCCATGTCAGTTCATTGTTCAAACAACTCGCTAGTCGCTACTGACTGAAAAAAAAATTGCAAGAAATAAAATGAATAGTACGAAACTTTACTTTTTCTTACAAATTGCTATCGTTGTACTTATAAAAATATGGGTACGTGCTTGATGTTTGTAGTTCAATGACCGATGGATCTGTCTCAGACGAAAACGATTTTCAGTCAGACCAAACTCAGCCCTCAACTAGTACGGCAAAATTTCCGGCCACGGCATCTTCTACATCCCAATCGAAGCAGAAGAAACCTTGCCAAACAAGACTGGATAGATTCAAAGTTTTGGATAAGAAGACAACTGAGCGATTTACTAATTCCGTGACTAAATTTATAAGTATGGACATGATGCCCTACAGTATTGTAGAAAACGAGGGCTTCAAGCAGATGATACGAGAACTGCAACCAAATGACGTCTTGCCAAGTCGAAAAACTTTTGCTGAGAGTAGAGTACCTCGTTTGTATAGTGAAGTGCGCGCAAAAGCTGCATTGATTCTGAAAGAAAAAGATTATGTAGCGTTGACGACTGATTGCTGGACATCAACAGTCATGGATCCATATATAACTGTTACAATACATTTTATTAACAGCAGTACTTGGGAAATGTTGCGACTATGTCTGGCGTGCCGTAAATTGGATGCAGATCACACAGCTGAAATTTTGCGCGATGCTTTGTTAGATATACTCAGTGAATGGAGCATAGACGTGGATAAGATAAGCGGATGCACAACGGACAATGCGTCCAACATCTTGAAATGTATGCGTCTGTTGAAATGGGACCATATTAGTTGTTTCGGGCATACCCTCAATATCGGCATCAACAAAGTATTCAAGTCGGACCACATCAAAGATGCGATAAAAAAAGCGCGATTGATGCAAAATTCTATAGCACATAGCTGGCAGCTCAAAAGGAATCTTCGCGATGTTCAAAAACGTTTAAACCTGCCAGAACGCAACATTCCTTCCGTTTGCGAGACTCGTTGGTGGTCTATTTTGCGTATGTTGAAAGTAATCGTCAATCAGCACGTGGCTCTAGTAACACTTTTCACTGAAACTGAGAAGAGCAAGTACCGAAACTACTCATTAACAGCAAACGAGGTACATTTATTAACGCGCGTGATCGACGTCGTAGAGCCGCTTGAGGCTTTGTGTGAGCATTTATGTGGTGAAACGTTTGTCACATCCTCTACAATCTGGCCAGTATTTTCAAAACTCAAAGACATCCTGAACGAGGGGTGTCTTTCAACATCTGAGGAAGTAGACCTAGACACTGACGCGGATGATCATGATAGTACAGAGGTTAATCTTCTTAATGATATAAAGTCGATAATTCTGCTTCCCTTGCACGAACGATACGAAAAACCGGATGCTCAAAATTTGTTAGAAAAAGCCACCTTTTTGGATCCACGATTCAAACTAGAGTATACGACGCGGCGGGAGTTCGTAATCGACATGATAAAATCTGAAGCCTGCGTTATCACAACAGCCCGTGATAATTCTCTTATAGACAACTCTCAGGTAGAGAACAGTGTACCGCTAGCAAGGGCTAAGCTAACTGGATTAGCTGCTATATTGAAACCAAAATCACGATTACCCGAAGAAGTCCCAACAAAAGAAAGAATGATCACTGACGAGGTAGAGGCATACATAAACACTTCGCCTATTGATATGAATGAAAATCCCCTTTCGTGGTGGCGATCACATGCTTCAGATTTCCCGAGTCTCAGTTTGCTTGCTAGAAAGTATCTGTGCATTCCTGGAAGTAGTGTACCATCCCACGAAAAACATCCAAAATGTAAAAAAAGCCGCTAAGTTTCTAGAACCCAAATTATCTCACAATAATAATTCACGAAAAACTTAGCGGCAGTCTCTGTCGTGATATCAGGAAAGCCTGCACAGCACTACGATCTTCCTGCAAGTATACGTTGTCAAGTCGGACCTCACTGTTTCGTGTAGTGATATCGAAACATCATTCCCAGAGCTACGTACCTGGCGGTCTCATTTTCATATTCATGTATACTACCGCAATTATAACTGAATTTACATTTGCCGGATTAACGGCTATACTCTTTTGCATGAAGCAGGAAATTTTGGATCCCAAAACTAGTCCCTAGAACTAGGTATTAGTTCGTAGAAAATAGTTAAGTTATGGCAATTATGCATACTTTTAGTCAAGATACTTTTTCTTCCAATAACATTTGCATCATCCGGATATCAAGAAAATAACGGTAGATTGAGATTAATTACAAATTGATTTGATTCATGGTTTTGCCGAGTCTCTCGCAGCTATTTGGAGTCTCCTATGACGGACGACTCGAAATCTAGCGTTGATTCTTGGATGGACGGGTGGTTGCATTTCTTTTTTTCAAACAAACGCGATTAATATTCTATGGCATGCATAAGCGATTTAATTATTAAATATATGTGTCTCGGATATGACTTTTGCGAAGCTAGTTTCAGTTTGTGATAATATACAGCCAGAAGAATATCGTTGCGCGTGAGTGTACGTGCGTATTAGGGTGTGGGCGCCTTCGGCCTTCGGCCTTCGGCGCCCCCACCCTAATACGTACGTACACTCACGCGCAACGATATTTTTCTTTTCTTCATAGAGGTATTATACTTAAAGTCCATACCGCAATAATGATGATCAACGATATGCTGGATAATGAGTATCGACGCTTCAGCGTTAGTATTATTCTATCTCAAATTGTATTTCGAAAATCATCCTATCTCAAACTGTGGCTGAAAACTATCCCATCTCAAAATGTGTTTTAAAATCATCCGATTTCAAATTGTATCGAAAACTATTCCATCTCAAAATGCGTTTTTATAAACACCATTCCTATACTATGAAACATTCGAATTATCAAGAGTTCGAATTGTCGAAGTTTTTCAGTGCGATTCAGAATTGAAAGATGTAAGAGGCCTGCACAGTGGTGTCAACCTGATTTCGGAGAAACGAAATGGATTCCTGCAATAGAATACTTTTTAAACGTATTCTGAGATAAAATGGTTTCCAATCACATTTTGAGGTAGGATAGTTTTCGACGATAGTTTGCGATGGGATATGATGATTTTCAAATCGATTTTATGATAGGATAATATTTCGCTCAGGCAACGGTATTATGATTGAATTCAGATATTGTCGATAAGAGTAATGAATATGTCGCAAGCCAACAAATGGTCAAGTGATTATAGAGACGATTAGCCTTACCAAGTATAATTACCAAGTATTAGACGTGTACCTAGAGATACAGAGAAAATACACCGACGATAGGGCTAAGATTATTATAAGTTGTTGACGTGAATACCGACGTGTTCAAAATACGGCAAGTGTCGCATTATTTCTATGCGTATTATCATTGGTACAATTTTGTGTCTCTTTATTAATAAAATCATCCCTATAAATAGCGAGTGATTTTTAAGAAAACGAAGGGTGATTAAGAGTTATAGGTGAAAAAACGTAGCTCTGGGAATGATGTTTCGATATCACTACACGAAACAGTGAGGTCCGACTTGACAACGTATACTTGCAGGAAGATCGTAGTGCTGTGCAGGCTTTCCTGATATCACGACAGAGACTGCCGCTAAGTTTTTCGTGAATTATTATTGTGAGATAATTTGGGTTCTAGAAACTTAGCGGCTTTTTTTACATTTTGGATGTTTTTCGTGGGATTTCACTCCTTTTTGTAAGGCCAAAGAAGCGATATTACTGTTAATTGTCGAAAATTTCTCGAAATTCGATGTTAATTTTCAATTGGCTTTAGGGGTGTGACCTTTGAGTATACTGTACAGTTTTGATACTTATACTGTTACAACAGTTTAGTGATGTTATAACGTGAAAACGGAACCCATCGTTTGTCCAATCAAAACTTCTTAGATTATACAGGGTGACTCAGAATTCGTGACAAATCAATTGAAAGGTCAATACCTGTTACACTTGGGATCGAAAGTTCCTCAGGTATTTTTCCGAAAAATTATTTTTTTTCTGAAATTTTTTTCCGACAAACGATTTTGATTTCACATTTTCTCTTTCTTTTCTTTTTATCATTTGTCAATTTGAAAGAATCCTAAATATTGTCAATGAGTTTCATTTTTTCGATTTTTGAGAGATTTCTCGGTGAAAGTTTCTTATGACTATCAATTATACATGTGTATATTTTCACTTTTCATTATTCTTTCACATTTCCAGATCAAAATAATGTTTTTTTGAATTTGAACCAATGACTGTATTCTGTATTCAGTACATACGTATCTAAATTCTTACTTTTTGTTCTATAATTTTCTTATTGCTTTCAAATTGAAGATAAAATCTTTACTCGAGTTTAAACCTGGCTGTTTGGAAGCCAATGATGACATGTTGCCAGTTTAAAGTCTGGTGCAAAGTACTGCCGTTTTGAATCCAAGACCGAGGTATGTGACTTCTTATCCATTTTATCCAAGAATGAGATATTGAGTTCTGAGTTCAGCCAAAATGTGTACTTGTCCAATAGTAATCGGGTGTTAAAACCGATTCCACAGGCTACTGTAATAATAAGAACGAAAAAAAATAACGTATTGACTTCAATTAAAGTACGAGCAGTGGTTTAACGTTTATCTGTTTGATTTTAATGTTCTTTTCAATGTAATAGAGGTGATTTCTATAATAATGATAATGAGATTCATGACCTTGTACAGTATCATTCATTTCTAAGTTTTAAATTAGAAGTTTTTTCTTGCAATTATTCTTGAACTTATTTATAGTCGCTATGAAGCTATAGTCGCTCATACAGATTTGTATGCTGATGATCTACGATAGGGCTCGGCACATTCATTAGTCCAAAGAGCCAAAACTGTTGATTCATCTAACCCGTTCACTGGCACTAATCCTTTAAATGCCTTTTCTTGGATTTTGGTAGGTATGAGTGGGGATATGCAGGTATGAAAGGATCCGGATGGTTGGACGTAGTCTTTGCTGTCCCAAATAGACCACATACCCCTTAGTTGCTTTTATTTCTCCTGAACGTTGCCCCTACCATAGAAATTTCCGGTAAGGAAAAGTGACCGATTTCAAGTAGACCAAGGGGACGTACGGCCATAAGAATTGACACTTAGAGCCAGATTGGCGCTGAGCACACGACGGTGCCGCTCCCTGATCTACTATGAACACACTTTAGTTTGATTTGAGATCTTCCTCAAGTAATAGTGTTTTCGGTTGGGAAAAATTGTGCTGCACTGGTCTGCACTGGTCTGCACTGGTGTAAACCAGTGTACACCGTATCCTTAGATTTGCACTGTGCCGTGGATCCGGTATACACCGGTGCACATCAGTACAGCACAATTTGGCTCAACCGAAACCGCTATAAGAGCAGTTTGCGTGCCACCTGCTCGTTGCTGTGAGCGATTGACTCTGGTGAAATTTGAAAAACTTGGTCATCCTTTTTACCGGTTGCTGTCTTTTATGTAACGTTGTCTTGATTGATGCAACCAATAAACTCACTTTCTAATCAATATGTTTATTATTTTCTGTGCTTGCGTAATAGTAATTAACATTATTGTATTCACAAAACACCAGTTTATGCTGCCGTAAATTGTAACTTAGCGGCGATCCGCCGCCGCCAATCTTGATAATAATTGATCTGAAAATGACGCACAATTTTTGAGCACACGACGAAAAAGGTGGTTATTTGATCTGTATTGATTAAACGTTAGGCTACGACGACGAGGTTGACTCAGGTTCATATTAAATGAATGAAACTTATTTTTATCCTCGTACTTTAATCGGCACTTTGAGGTACTTTTTTCTCTGCTTCGCGGCCTATACCTTATTACATGAGTTTGAGATTCTTTTTCTTATTAATTCTTTTAGGTGGCTATTGCTTGGGTTTTAGGTTATAACTGTCATTGATTGATTGATCGTGCATCGAGCATCGATTATATTATATAAATGAAATTATATGAGTGACGCTGTCTTCTGACGTCACTAGTAATTGTCGCGTGCGCCGCCATGTGGCCATTATGCCGTACCAACCACTTCGTTATTTCAATTAAATCTACCAACTGAGAAAGAGTTCAGATCTTGCTCAAAATCAATAGGGGGCTGGGAAAAGACGGCGAATACCTACGCTTAAAATTTCTATGGTGTACATGCCACTGTTCTACGGATATCGTGGTCTTTGTCTGCGAAAAAAAAAGTGAAAGAAGAAGAAGAAGATTAATTTTTTTGTGTTGTTTTGAACTTTTAAAGAATAATATCTCGAGATCCGTTTGACCGATTTCGTTAAGATTTGAACTACAGAGTCTACTTAGGTAGGTCTTTGAGCCGTGCAAATTATATCATGAAACTCCTTTCCCTTCCGGAGATATCATGCTAATCTTACATGCAATATCGTTATACCTGGATCCCCCGGGTAAATGATTCTTGGCTCGCGTTTCGCCTTACTTACCTTTAACTTAGCGGCGATTCGCTGCCGCGAATCTTGATCTGAAAGAGTTTTCAGTTGCTCAGGCAACACCCGTATGAAAAAACCATATATGGCTAAAATATATGGCACAATATATGGTAATTGTATTTTGATATATGGAATCATATATGGCAGAATATATGGAATCATATACAAATATTCGGCCAATAAATTATATGGACCATATATGGCAAAAATATATGGCACAATATATGGTAATTGTATTTCAATATATGGAATCATATATGGCAACAATATATGGCAGAATATATGGCAGAATATATGGTAATTGTATTTCAATATATGGAATCATATATGGCAACAATATATGGCAGAATATATGGCAGAATATATGGTAATTGTATTTCAATATATGGAATCATATATGGCAACAATATATGGCAGAATATATGGCAGAATATATGGTAGAATATATGGCAGAATATATGGCAACAATATATGGAATCATATATGGCAGAATATATGGCAGAATATATGGCGGAATGTATGGCGGAATATATAATAATTTTGTAAAATATGGTATTCATTTCAATAAAAAATTTGAAGACGGTTAAAAGTTTATTCACGAATATTGCTGAATGTAAATTTGTTGATTTTAATATTTTAAAATATTTATTCACATATTATGTAATCAGTGACATCGACAATATTTACAATATTTACTTAACAGGTTGTCGAAACAGATCTTAGAAAATATTGATGATTCAAGCATATATAAAATAGTGTATTAGTACATGTGTAAAAATTACATTTTTTTGCATTCTTTTTTTCGTTCATTTCAACTACTCACACAGAATACGTTTAACATTTTATATATAAGGTAAAGGGCCCAGTTATTGATCTTTCAACGGCATCCACCATCACTTTGATCTTCATTTTTTTTTTTACTCCGATCTTATTGTGGATTTGATTTTAATTTTTCTTGTTGAATAAAACGTCGATTAACGTAGTGACGTTTCGGCTAGCGAACGGCTGGCCATTCTCAGACTGTAAAAACAAGCGAGTCTCGGGAACGTGTGGTTATAAATAAGTCATATAATAGGATAATCAATTAAGAATAAGATTACAGAAGAATTAAGAGCTTAAAAAGTAAATTAACATGCGGCTCTGAACTAGGTTAGGTTTGCACGTGGCGCAAGGTAACCGAAAGTATTCGAAAAGAATTCTTTTGATGATGAAAGAATATACGAAATCCAAAAGAAATATACTAACCAGTTGAAAAACAATAACTTATATAATAGGATAATCAATCAAGAATCAGATTACAGAAGAATTAATTAGCGACTGAGCTTATAAAAAGTAAATTAACATGCGGCTCTGAACTAGGTTAGGTTTGCACGTGGCGCAAGGTAACCGAAAGTATTCGAAAAGAATTCTTTTGAAGATGAAAGAATATACAAAATGCAAAAGAAATATAGTAACCAGTTAAAAGACATATTATCAGTGATTGCATAATGTAAGAGCAAAAGAGTTATTAATTACCTGAACGGACATTCCTCAACGCATGAGATGTTATACGTGCGACGCGACGACGGGAAGTGATTCAAAAATTAGAAGAACAAAGATGGTAGACCAAGCAATGGAGTCAAAAGAGTACTAACTGTTAACGAAATTCATTCGGGACTTAAGCAAAATTAAAAAATATATCAATAATCATACAACGATTTATAATGCTTAAATATCTATCCCAAATATTTTTTAGTCATTTATTATAAAATAACAGTAAATATAAATAAGCTATTAATTTGACTTTACTCATATATTCTGCCATATATTGTTGCCATATATTCTGCCATATATTCTACCATATATTCTGCCATATATTGTTGCCATATATGATTCCATATATTGAAATACAATCACCATATATTGTGCCATATATTCTGCCATATATGATTCCATATATTGTTGCCATATATTCTGCCATATATTCTACCATATATTCTGCCATATATTCTGCCATATATTGTTGCCATATATGATTCCATATATTGAAATACAATCACCATATATTCTGCCATATATTCTGCCATATATTGTTGCCATATATGATTCCATATATTTTGACAATATATTTATACATATACATAATTTCGGCCATAATATAACACCACCTATTACCATATATTGTGCCATATATTTTAGCCATATATGGTTTTTCCATACGGGCATAGTCACTGATACACGATCGTGTTTAACGTCCGAGCACGTAGACCAACTTGTTTTCCTTGCATTGAACAAACACGTCATTTAAATGCATACATAAGACATAAGACTGTAAAACATTAGATTATAAGATGTGATAAAAGTCCAATTTACTTGTGATAATAAATATAATTAAACATTTTTTTTGCATGAATTTGATTTATTAAAACCCCAGCCGCTTCATTTCCAGTTAATAATACCCTCGGTTTTATTTCGTTAGTGCGTATTTAGATTATCAGTATTTAATACAGATTTTTCTTAGTCTTTTTTCGATGATATTTGTAGATTAAAGCCCACCGAAGTTTTGTATTTTCGATATATCTTTCGAAACTTTGATTTTGCGGTATTTACCGAAAATTTGGTACTTCAGTACTTACCGAAATTTCGGTACTTCGGTATTAACCGAGATTTCGGTACTTCGGTATTTACCGAAATTTCGGTATTTCGGTTAACCGAAACTACCGAATACGAAACCCGTACCGAAAACCGTTACCTAATTTCCAATACCGCGCACCCCTAGTATACAGGCATCCGAAATAGACATCGGGAGCGTAGACGCGAATAATAACCTGTTTAAAACAATTATCTCTTCGGGTCGTTTCATCGGTGGCAGTGGAAAGTACGTGGCAGGAAAAGGGTCCCAGACTAGAAAAGAAAAAACAGAAAGGATTTCAAAATTGGACATAACAACTAGACCAGACGTAATTTCAAAACCGAACAAAACACCAAAATCAGATATAACGAAACCACCAAATACAACTACAACACCGGACGTAACAAAAAAACAGAAATTAAGCATGAGGATTAATATCCCGATAAATAAATTGAACTTAAAAGAAACATTTAGTAAAAAAGTAAAGCTCCATGAGGAAAACGCAAACAACATTCCTTGGAAGCTGCATAAAATAGAGATGGAAGAGAGAACTGAAGAAGAAAAGAAAGCTCACCACCAAAAAGTAGATATGTTCAGAACGTTTGGGCCTATCTCACTTATAACGAACGACATAGAGCGAGCCATCCACATTGAGGCTGAAAAAAGAAAAAGTTATGAACAAGAGGACCAAGGAGATGAGGTAGTAGAGGAGGACACTATGGGTGCAATACTTCATATACCGTCACCAGAAGAATCAGAGGAGTTCCTATTCAACCTACCGGAACTAACACTAGAAGATCTGACTGATGAATATGTTCTCGAGGTGCCGATGCCGATACCCGCAGATGACGATTTTCCGGATTACATGGCGGAGTTCAACATCGACGACCCATTAGCACAGGACAGAAGCTAAAAGAAAAATAACAAAATTAAATAACACGGACATATCAAAGAAACTCGGACATGACAAATACAAAATACCAGATATGACATTAAAAACTCAAAAAAGGAAGATTTTCATCAACCTACCTTGCAGCGATTCCATGAAGGCACTCCATCACCGAAGATCAGCTGATGAAAAGGGGGCAATGTAACGTGTTCGGCCTATAGCCGAACGAACATACTATAGACGACTTCAAACATGGATGAACACGCTGGTATTGTACCACGTGGTACAATACCAAGGTAGCCACACATCCGTGTGTACTCAACAAAAGTATAAAAGGCGAGCTGGTCAAGCATGATCAGCGGACTCGAGCTAGAGCAGCCGACCGACTCAGAGTAGTAATATTCAAAATAAATTCAATTCCAAATTTAGACTCAAAAATTTAGATCAATAAAGTAAAAATAGCTTATCGATTAAATTCAGAAGAATAAAATCATACTAGCCAAAACGGCAGTATAAAATAAATAGAAATTTCAAAACAGAATTGTTTTAGCCAAAAACGCCATTTCAAATCAATTTAAAATCAAACAAACAAACAAATAAAAGTCTAGACAAACTTAGATAAAAATCAAAAAGAAACCAAAAGTCCGGCCATTGAGGCAAAAACTCCAAATAGAATTAAGTTAAAAATAAGGAAATCATTCATTCACTTCATTCATAGCCATTCATACAATCATTCACGATTATTGTTTTGTTTAGCATTAAAACTTATAATTTTGTAAAAACTCAAGAGTGAGAAAAGAATCACGATCTAGAAATAAAACCAGGAAATGATCAACAGATCATTTCAAATATCATAAATTTGATTTTTGTTTTCCATTTACAACATAACCTCACTCTTAATCATCATTCTTTCAGATAAAACTTAAAATCATTCTTAGCTAAAAGGCAGCTTCGGTGAGTGTGTTGGACAGCTACGGTATAGCTATAATTGGTACCCTAGTCTGAGAACACACATATCCCAAGTCTGTAAAAAGGCAGCTTCGGTGAGCTAGATTCTGGACAGCTACGGTAGAGCTATAATTGCTATCCTAGTCTGTTGAGTCTAGCATATCCCAAGTCTGTAGGGAGGCAGATCTGGTAGTGCAAAATCTATCCGAGTCTGTATCAGGGTAAATTAAGGGTTTTTTCAACTTTTCCCAGAGGAGCTCCAAATATTCATAAAATAACCCGTGACAAAGAAAACACGCGAACTAGTATAATTTCACCAGCCTTCAGCTGGTGAAACATATACAGGAAGTTACAATACAGATTACAGAAGGCATACTTCCTGACGTAGAACCGACTTCGCCTTTAAATTTACCGAAGCGAAAGTTTACTCTTCAAAATAATATAACAACAACCAGAGAAAATTTAACTTATCTTAAAGATAATTACGTTCACTTCACATCAACAGATGCAGAATTAGCAACACCTATTAGTAGGTTGTTATCAGATTTAGAAATAATAAATATAGAAGAACAAAAACAAGCAAAGCCAAAAATCGGGCAGATAATAGTTACAAACCGAGGTAGAAACAAAATTTTCAGTATAGTCATCAAAAATAAATACTTTGACAAAATTTCTGTAGAAAATATAAATGTCAGTCTAGAAAATCTTAAAATAATTTTGGAACAATTACAAATACAACAATTTAGAATATCAAAAACAGGAGATTTCACTGACGAATTATCTCCTGAATTATGGCCCAAATTATTAAAAGAAACGTTTGAAGATAGTGATACGAGTGTAATCATATGTACGGGAATAACACAAGTCCCACCGTTAGAAATTCGGGACGAAATTATTTCTGAGATGCACAGTAGTTTAGTAGGAGGACATAAGGGAGTAACGAAGACGTATCGGAGGGTCCGCGAGAGATTTTATTGGCCAAAAATGCGTGATGATATAAAGGACTTCATAAGGAAGTGCAACAGCTGTCAAGAACACAAGCTAGTCCGCGTTAAAACTAGAGAGCCCATGTTAATCACGGACACGTCAACCGAACCGTTTGAGAAAATCGCTTTAGATACTGTAGGTCCTTTACCAACGACTACTAGGAATAATAAACACATATTGACCATTCAAGACAACCTTACGAAATATTGCATAGCAGTGCCGGTCCCGAACATCAAGGCAGAGACTATAGCTCATGCGTTAGTAACGAATTTTATACTAAAGTTCGGTGCACCACGCGTAATCCTCACCGATAGAGGAACTAGTTTCGTTAATAGCTTATTCGCGGAATTAGCAAAGTTATTCAAGACTAAGCATATAACTACATCAAGCTATAGGCCGCAATCAAACGGAGCTCTAGAAAGAAGCCACATGGTGTTAGCTGACTACATTAAACACTATAAGGAAGAGTTCGATGATTGGGACGAGATAGTACCCTTTGCGATGTTTTCATACAATACTTCTGTTCATGAAGGAACGAATTTCACACCACACGAATTAGTATTCGGTAAAATAGCACGAACACCTAGCTCCTTCCCGACGGATGAGAAATTAGTCACGTACAACTCCTACCTGGGTGATCTAATAACACGGTTAAGCGAAATGCAGGCTATAGCCGGAGAACAACTTAAATTATCCAAAGAAAAATCTAAAGAATTTTACGATCGGAAGGTTCGCCCATTTACAGGAAAAATTGGAGATATGGCACGTGTACAGGTGGAGGTCCGGAAGGGTAAGTTTGGTAAAAGGTACCAAGGTCCATATAAAATAGTAGGAATTCTGGAAAACAATAACATTATTTTACAGAAAGAGAGTGGTGAGCGGTTCGTGAAACACATAGATAAGGTTGAACTGGCTTATTGAACTAATAAGTTACTAACTGAACGATAGTATTGAAGATACTTCGGGGCAACCCTAGACGTTCAGATGGTAATAATTTGTAATAAAATTCACTTTCTTACTTGTCCTATTTTGGAGCCAAACTCACCAACGAAAACTTGCCAACGATGACAGACTAACGAACGAACTTACTCGACACAGGTTAGTTGGGGTGACGCAACGTATATCGACAACGGCGAGCACGACTTCATAAGACTAACATTAGACATTCTCGATATAATACGGAAAATATAGTTTACCAGTTAAATAAAAAAAATAAATAAATAAATAAATAAAAAAAAAAAAAAAACTTTTATTCGCGATTAATCCACTTTTGAGCTAATAACAACAATGAAGATCATCTGGACCATCCTTTTCATCATGAAGATCATCGATTCAGCAACAACTGAAGATAACGATTACGTAATAACACTGATTGACTCGAGCCCGGGACTTTACTTCGAAAAACTCCATATATGAAGTAGAGAACCTTATACGAAGTAGAGAACCAGCTAGAAGAATTAGGCAGTCGACGTAGAGGGGAACAACATCAAGAACATCTAGTCTACGGAGGTTATCTGCTAGAAATTGGCATGGTAACTGTAATCATCGTTATTTGTTGCCGCAAGAGGCTTTGTAAGAAATGCAAGCGTAAAACCGGAACCGATCTGAAGGAACGGAGAAATAAGATCAACAAGAAGGAAACTGAAACATCATTTCAATTAAAACCAGATACGGATAACAGGGTTTCATATTCCGAAATAAAAGAAACGTCAAAACCTGAAGGTCCCGGGAGAGCTGGAAGTCGAGTGTTACCGGATCAAGAGGCTCTAACCAATTAAAGAAATAGACGAGACGACCGACGCCAAACTAACAACATGACTAACAAAGACAGAAACAGGATACTAAGACTTACACGACACATTTACTTGACATTTTTGTATGACTGTTATTGTTTCAAGGAAATTACTAGACAGTGCAAACGCACTTCGGGTTTACCCTAGTCTAGATAACCATTTTCTTTTGTTATAAACGACAGGTATCAAGGATGGAAGGAATAAATACAGTGCCAACATCAAGATTGCACATTTCGAATCTGGCGAAGGGAACTAAGAAGAAGGATCTGCTAAAGGCCTATCAGGAATTTAAGCCGAAAGAAGCTATTGTTCGATGGGGAGCAGCGGTGACCGCGTTTGTAACATTCAATACCCCGGAGGACGCGGCGAGGGCTCTGGCTGGTTCGCAAGGCTTGATTCTTAAAAAGAGGAAGATAAGAGCGTCATTCTGCGACCCGTGGAATGATCGCTCTACCTCAAAAAGAGTGGCTGAACCGCTAGTCCCGATCCACCAACAGGCTTTACCTGGATATGAAGCAGAGCCGGCCCCACTATTACCACCAGAGTGCGTGGCGCGGATAGCCTCTTATCTAACATATGTAGATCAGGCCCGCATGGAGATGGTGTCCCGACGCTGGAGGGAAGGATGTCGTATGGCGCAAATTAAGGTCAAGACACTGACGACGACAGACTGGAGGTGGAAGCAACCTGCGAGCTGGGCGACAAAGATCACGATGGAGAAATATAACTGGGCGATCAGGCGAGGAGGATTTTATTTCCATACTCTGGACTTCTCGGGAGGAGACGCGATCTTACAGAGTACGATTGTGACGGTAGCGGCGAAGCATTGCCCGAATCTCCAAGTGATAAACATCCATCCGTTGACGATTCGAGAAGCAGCCCTGCGGGAGCTATCATCCCTAACCAAACTTAGGACTCTGAGACTAGGAGAAGTCTTAGGACCAGTGGACCCTGACCTAAGAATATTGATCAACAACAACAACGACTTAAACACCTTAGAACTACACGGAAATCCACTGACGGGAAGGTGTCTAGAAGAAGCGACGGGCTTCACCCAAATGATAATTAAGAACTGCCCAAAGATCACAGGGGAAGCAGTGGAAAAATTCCTGGATAACCAAGTATGGTTAGAAGTCCTGGAGATTATTAACTGCGAAAATCTAAGACATCAACCTGTCCTGGCTGGTCTGACGAGGAACGGGAGAATTGAGTCGACACTCAAAAGATTGAAGATTCATGGAGATGGAAGCGATAAGGACGGCCCAGTCGAAGACAGCGACGACAGTGATGACGAGCGAGGAAATTTTGTAGAACTAAGAGAGGAAGAGATTGTTTTACAACCAGCCCTTCCAGCCTCGATCAAAGCGGTGGAAGAGCTGGAATTAACATACTGCGGATGGGCGGACTGTGTGCTCGTCGATAGAATCGCCGTACATCTGAAGAAGCTGACACTATTAAACTTATCAGCATGTACTAACATCAGAGGCCAATTCTCCCTGGACCCATTACAAGCACTGACGGTCTGTACGCATGTATATATTTGTAACATGCACCCAACTGTGGGGGGAAACTTCCTGCAATCGATGAGGGCCTTGGAACACGTGGAATGCCGAGACAACCCTGGAATCACAGACGAGGATGTCTGTGGAGTATTACGACAAGTTGGATCCGTGACCTTCATCAATGCAGAGGGGTGTCAAAACGTGGGCAGACCAACTGTCGACTGTGCCTATGAAGTCGTCAGGGGACGGGCCAACACAAAAGTATTGAGCTTGTATCTGGGAGATACAGGAGCTCGATCGTTCCGACGTGACAGGATGAATCGGTACCTACGGATAAGTTACCAAAGGACTACCCCATTGTTGTTTTAAAATCCAGGTAACACGGCCGGCAGTGTAGCAATACACTTCGAGGTTTCTCTAGTCGGACCGTACCCTGATTGATATATATATATATTAGAATGAGCCTCTGGTACCTTGTCCCGAGGGTACCGATCATAATGATCTCATAGGTATTGGTATCTAGGAAAATATACATAACATTAAGACGAACATATTAAACCAACTGGGATAATTCGTTAGAATTTCGGGTTAAACCCTAATCCCGTTGGATAACATTGACATAACAGTATAAGATCAAGGTTAGAATAACCTTCCGGAATACCTTAGGTATTACCAATAATAATCCAGCATTAACAAGTCAAGTATAGACTAGTACATTATATTAATAGATTGTGAGTTTTCAGAGCGGTGCTGGCGACGTCATGGAGAAAGGAAACACGGTGCGTGGAGCACCCTGAGGTACACGCTCGGTATTGCAACCATGCAATTCGGATTTTCCCTAACTGACGCGCTCGTTCGGAGTTCCACGTACCCGTGGATCCTGGATCCGAGTCGACAGCATGGCTATGAACTCACGACTAAGGGGAATTAGCGCCTAATTAGAACATAAGTTAGATATAATTATACCTAACCTAGGACATAGCGAGCTAAATCAACGAGGACGTTGATAGATTTTAAGAAGGGAAGGATGTTACGTGCGTAGATTTTAAAGATTTCGGTATATATATTTTTCTTTTTGGGAAGCCAACCAGGATAGTTCCTAGAACTTCGGGTTTACCCTAATCCTGCTGACTTCTTTCTTTTACACATATATATATATATATCCCGGAATCCTAAATTCCTTTTTCTTTCTTTGATTTTATAAATTCTTTGAACCTCAACAACTTGTTGTTTCATTTTTCGAACGTGACTTAGAGTATAAAAAGTAACCACATCGAAATATAATATTATCTCTATCGGATGTTTATTCCCCTCTTGAAATGGCTCGTAAGTCACGTAGGTGCAGATAACGGCGAAGCAACACTGGAACCCCAGTCTTGCTGACCCCTCAATCTCACACTACTATAGGCTAGCGCGTAGATGTAATTTTTGCTCTCTCTCTAATTTCCAAAGAAATAAGGAAATTAAGCTAATTAGAAGTAGAATAATAAGATTTCAAAAGCAAGAATGATGGAAAACTAAAGAGCTATTTAACGGTTCATAATTCAAATATAAGTTCAGGTTATTAACATAGTTTGAAGATATTCAAAGTAAGCTAGTGTGAGTAGACTGTAGGTGAGCCATGGAATAGCATAGGACCGCGTGACGTCACAAGGGACCAACGCCTACGCTAACTGCAAGTAGTCCCTCAAACCAATCAGGCGACAATTAGCCACTAAGCAAGGCCCTAATTGGCTAAGCCACGCGCGCAGTAATACATACATTGTTGCAACCGCGGGGACCTCGTCGCCTTTGAACTTAAACTAGCGTCTTTCTTCTGGTAAATCGCGAGGTGCGTGGACGTAAAGAACCGTGTGCTAAATAGAGCCAAGAGTTACACTCAATCTTTTCTCTTTTTCAATTAAAGTGGTAGTGTAAAGGACTCAGTACTCGTCAACCCTAAAGTAATAATCGTGACATAATCCACAGCGTGGTGGTCTGATTATTCAATACTAAATTCAGTGCAGAGACACAATTCGATTATTCTATTAAACGCCTTTGAATTTTTAATAAAAATAACTTCACTTTCCGCCTTATACTCGCTTTGAGTATTTGTAATATTTAAGAATCTTGCTATTCCAACTTTAAATTAACATTTAATACAGACTATTTCGAATCAGTGAATATTAACAATTTAATCAGCTTTAGTTCCGAACATTAAACGTGATAAATAAAATCTAAATTCTACGCTAATCAAAGGCTTCGAGGTTCTCAAGGTGAGGGAGGCTTATACCTAAATATCGAAAGTAGCCCCATGCTACGCCATCTCAGCCAAAGATAAGTAATCACGATCGCTCACACAAATTCGCTCATTTATAATCATATATCCAAAATCGTTAGACTGTTTTCCAGAATTCTTTAAATTTAATCATTTGCATGTTATAATATAATTTAATCACATGAGCAGTATAACCACGGGAATATCGTAACTAGTCAATACAAGAGGTATTTCGGGGTAAACCCTTCCTAGTAACGAGACCACCCGGCGAGCTTGAACTGCTACTCATACAAACTGCATTATTTTCCTATTTTAATATAAATCGAGATTGGTATGAATATAAATTTTCAAGACCAAACAGGATAATTCATAGAATTTCGGGTTCCACCCTAATCCTGTTGGGTTACCCCTTATTATTATTATAAAGAGTTATTAAGATCCGACTATTGACCTCGATTTATATTACCATATTATCGCTATAAATTAAAGAATTACGTAATTAGTTGCATATACATTATAAATATAAACTCCTATATTGGGGAATTTTATCATTTACTATTATAGTGAATGAATCAAGATCGAGACAATTCTTAACCTGACGAGCCGAGCGGGGTAATTCATAGAATTTCGGGATTCACCCTAACCCCAGTACGAGGCTCCTTTGTGTCAATATAAATTACTAAACACATAATTACTGATCTTGATTCAATAACTATATGTATTTTATGTTATACAAGCCATACATGATTTCTTTTTATTATTGAATACGATTCAGTATTATCACTAAAGAGAGAGAGATAGTAAAGCTTTTTCATAGAGAGTTCCAGTAGTTCCTTTTTGATATTATTTCAGTATTCCATTATATTCATTATATCAACGCGTGTGAATCGTGAAGAGTCTTTTATTAAATTCATTGCTATTTTTCATTAATAATAAATCTTATATAGTAACAAGCCTTCACGATCCCCACGTCGGAGATCATTATATTACCTCGTTATTTCATTACTTTGTGAATTAATATTTTATGTTATTCATTTGTTCAACCGGCAATCATTTGTTAGTCGCTTGAATTATATATTTCATATCCATAATCGTTCAAGAATATATATTTGATTTTACCAGTTAATTCTCATGATCATTGAATCACCTTTTATTTTATTATTTTAATCATCTTAATATTCATTAGCCTCAACCATAGTTTAAACATTTCAATTGAGCCCTGTATAGGACTAGGCGGCAACGATCCTATTTACCGGTCTATCCCAAGATAGATCTTTTCTTTTAATTTTATTATTTTCGCGCATGTGACGGGTATCCTAATAGTCGACAGGTCCTCGCTTGTCAATAGAACCGTTCGGATCATTAACCACTCTACCCACACCGTCCGTCACAACGGACACGTCAACCGAACCGTTTGAGAAAATCGCTTTAGATACTGTAGGCCCTTTACCAACGACTACTAGGAATAATAAACACATATTGACCATTCAAGACAACCTTACGAAATATTGCATAGCAGTGCCGGTCCCGAACATCAAGGCAGAGACTATAGCTCATGCGTAAGTAACGAATTTTATACTAAAGTTCGGTGCACCACGCGTAATCCTCACCGATAGAGGAACTAGTTTCGTTAATAGTTTATTCGCGGAATTAGGAAAGTTATTCAAGACTAAGCATATAACTACATCGAGCTATAGGCCGCAATCAAACGGAGCTCTAGAAAGAAGCCACATGGTGTTAGCTGACTATATTAAACACTATAAGGAAGAGTTCGATGATTGGGACGAGATAGTACCCTTTGCGATGTTTTCATACAATACTTCTGTTCATGAAGGAACGAATTTCACACCACACGAATTAGTATTCGTTAAAATAGCACGAACACCTAGCTCCTTCCCGACGGATGAGAAATTAGTCACGTACAACTCCTACCTGGGTGATCTAATAACACGGTTAAGCGAAATGCAGGCTATAGCCGGAGAACCACTTAAACCATCCAAAGAAAAATCTAAAGAATTTTACGATCGGAAAGTTCGCCCATTTACAGGAAAAATTGGAGACATGGCACGTGTACAGGTGGAGGTCCGGAAGGGTAAGTTTGGTAAAAGGTACCAAGGTCCATATAAAATAGTAGGAATTCTGGAAAACAATAACATTATTTTACAGAAAGAGAGTGGTGAGCGGTTCGTGAAGCACATAGATGAGGTTGAACTGGCTTATTGAGCTAATAAGTTACTAACTGAACGATAGTATTGAAGATACTTCGGGGCAACCCTAGACGTTCAGATGGTAATAATTTGTAACAAAATTCACTTTCTTATTTGTCCTATTTTGGAGCCAAACTCACCAACCAAAACTTGCCAACGATGACGGACTAACGAACGAACTTACCTGACACAGGTTAGTTGGGGTGACGCAACGTATACCGACAACGGCGAGCACGACTTCATAAGACTAACATTAGACATTCTCGATATAATACGGAAAATATAGTTTACCAGTTAAATAAAAAAAAAAAAGAGAATTTTTTTTATTCGCGATCAATTCACTTTCGAACAAATAACAACAATGAAGATCTGGACGACCATCCTTTTCATCATGAAGATCATCGATTCAGCAACAACTGAAGATAACGATTACGTAGTAACGCCTATTGACTCAAGCCTGGGACTTTACTTCGAAAAACTCCATAACATTCGATTCAAAAGAGCAGAATGGAGACTAGTATTGCATCTGGATGTGGACAGGATAAAACAACAACTCTTATAGGTCATGGATGAATATTTAAGCACATACAAGAACTGTGAGACGGTTAAATATCTAAATGTATCCTGTGAAATGTTGCTACGCAAAGGATTCCTAGATGAAAAATTTCAAATAGCCGAAGAATTAAGGAACGAAATACATGAGCTCAGCGGAGATGTCTCGATAGTAGATATAGACAATCTGCCGCATTCTATAGTAAAGAGAGGCGCACCGTTTGAATTTGTAGGTTCGGCAAGCAAATTTTTATTCGGAACATTAACCATAGAAGACGGTGAATATTTTAACTCTGAAATAGATAAATTGTACCAGGATCAAAACAAATTAACTAAAATTCTCAAAAATCAAACTCACCTAATTTCAAGTAAATTACATGAATTACATGACGAAATGGACGACCATCAAGAAGAAATAGTCAACAACAGAAACAACATTGAAAGGATTATCTCTTCTCTCAACGAAATGACTATAGACCTGGTGAAGAATAGGTACAAGATGGCTTTATGGAACTGCAGCCTACAAATAGAAAAGACACTAGAGCACTACGAAGACAGTGCAGAACGATTCATACAAGTGATACAGAAAGCACGAGAAGGGAAGGTGGATCGATTATTAGTCACTGACAGACAACTTAAAACAATAATTAGAGAAATTCACGAAAAAATTAACATATATGAACTACCATTACCGCAACATTCATATCGCGGGGAAGAAATTACGAAATTAGCTACATCCGAATTGGGGTATTACAAAGGAAAAATCATTGTGATCCTACGCATTCCATTGGTAGAAAGAGCAACCTATCATCTATACCAAATGCATACATGGCCGACCCCACAAGAGGTAGGAAATGTAACGGTTTCAGCTCAAATAATACCACGAGGATCTCATATCGGGTTAAGCAACGACCACCGAACATATTTCTTCCCGGACGAGAACTACCTAAAAGAATGTATAGTAACTTGGTATTGCCATATGTGTCCGCTACAATTACCTCTTTTTGAAACCGCAACATCAACAACTTGCGAAGTATCACTACTACTAAAACCGGATGTAAACATGTTACGACAATGCGATATAAGATTGAAATCTGAACATGAGCCCTTCTGGACGAGACTTAATTCCATAGGAGCTTGGCTCTACTCATTAAAAGAACCTGAGAACATCCAAATTATTTGTACAAATACTAGAGACCAATTAATTTCACTCGAAGGATCAGGAATTCTTTACCTAAAAGAAAAATGCACAGGGAAAACACACTACGTAAGCCTGCCTGGAGTCGAAGTCTTCTCACAAGACCAACAATACTTATACCAACCTGAACTTAACTTGAATCTCAGTAAAATTTCACCAGTGATAAATAATTACCACCTACTGGAATATTTAAGCGAAAAACCTAAGCAGCACAAGGAAGACATAGACTTAGGGAAGTCCTTATACGAAGTAGAGAACCAGCTAGAAGAATTAGGCAGTCGACGTAGAGGGGAACAACATCAAGAACATCTAGTCTACGGAGGTTATCTGCTAGAAATTGGCATGGTAACTGTAATCATCGTTATTTGTTGCCGCAAGAGGCTTTGTAAGAAATGCAAGCGTAAAACCGGAACCGACCTGAAGGAACGGAGAAATAAGATCAACAAGAAGGAAACTGAAACATCATTTCAATTAAAACCAGATACGGATAACAGGGTTTCATATTCCGAAATAAAAGAAACATCAAAACCTGAAGGTCCCGGGAGAGCTGGAAGTCGAGTGTTACCGGATCAAGAGGCTCTAACCAATTAAAGAAATAGACGAGACGACCGACGCCAAACTAACAACATGACTAACAAAGACAGAAACAGAATACGATACATTTACTTGGCGCAAATTAAGGTCAAGACACTGACGACGACAGACTGGAGGTGGAAACAACCTGCGAGCTGGGCGACAAAGATCACGATGGAGAAATATAACTGGGCGATCAGGCGAGGAGGATTTTATTTCCATACGCTGGACTTTTCAGGAGGAGATACGATCTTACAGAGTACGATTGTGACGGTAGCGGCGAAGCATTGCCCGAATCTCCAAGTGATAAACATCCATCCGTTGACGATTCGAGAAGCAGCCCTGCGGGAGCTATCATCCCTAATCAAACTTAGGACTCTGAGACTAGGAGAAGTCTTAGGACCGGTGGACCCTGACCTAAGAACATTGATCAACAACAACAACGACTTAAACACCTTAGAACTATACGGAAATCCACTGACGGGAAGGTGCCTAGAAGAAGCGACGGGGTTCACCCAAATGATAATTAAGAACTGCCCAAAAATCACAGGGGAAGCAGTGGAAAGATTCCTGGATAACCAAGCATAGTTAGAAGTCCTGGAGATTATTAACTGTGAAAATCTAAGACATCAACCTGTCCTGGCTGGTCTAACAAGGAACGGGAGAATTGAGTCGACACTCAAAAGATTGAAGATTCATGGAGATGGAAGCGATAAGGACGGCCCAGTCGAAGACAGCGACGACAGTGATGACGAAAGGGGAAATTTTGTAGAACTAAGAGAGGAAGAGATTGTTTTACAACCAGCCCTTCCAGCCTCGATCAAAGCGGTGGAAGAGCTGGAATTAACATACTGCGGATGGGCGGACTGTGTGCTCGTCGATAGAATCGCCGTTCATCTGAAGAAGCTGACACTATTAAACTTATCAGCATGTACTAACATCAGAGGCCAATTCTCCCTGGACCCGTTACAAGCACTGACGGTCTGTACGCATGTATATATCTGTAACATGCACCCAACTGTCGGGGGAAACTTCCTGCAATCGATGAGGGCCTTGGAGCATGTGGAATGCCGAGACAACCCTGGAATCACAGACGAGGATGTCTGTAGAGTATTACGGCAAGTTGGATCCGTGACCTTCATCAATGCAGAGGGATGTCAAAACGTGGGCAGACCAACTGTCGACTGTGCCTATGGAGTCGTCAGGGGACGAGCCAACTCAAAAGTATTGAGCTTGTATCTGGGAGATACAGGAGCTCGATCGTTCCGACGTGACAGGATGAATCGGTACCTACGGATAAGTTACCAAAGGACTACCCCATTGTTGTTTTAAAATCCAGGTAACACGGCCGGCAGTGTAGCAATACACTTCGAGGTTTCTCTAGTCGGACCGTACCCTGATTGATATATATATATATTAGAATGAACCTCTGGTACCTTGTCCCGAGGGTGCCGATCATAATGATCTCATAAGTATTGGTATCCATAAAAATATACATAACATTAAGACAAACTTATTAAACCAACTGGGATAATTCGTTAGACTTTCGGGTTAAACCCTAATCCCGTTGGATAACATTGACATAACAGTATAAGATCAAGGTTAGAATAACCTTCCGGAATACCTTAGGTATTCCAATATTAATCCAGCATTAACAAGTTAAGCATAGACTAGTACATTATATTAATAGATTGTGAGTTTTCAGAGCGGTGCTGGCGACGTCATGGAGAAAGGAAACACGGTGCGTGGAGCACCCTGAGGTACACGCTCGGTATTGCAACCCTGCAATTCGGATTTTCCCTAACTGACGCGCTCGTTCGGAGTTCCACGTACCCGTGGATCCTGGATCCGAGTCGACAGCATGGCTATGAACTCACGACTAAGGGGAATTAGCGCCTAATTACAACATAAGTTAAATACAATTATACCTAACCTAGGACATAGCGAGCTAAATCAACGAGGACGTTGATAGATTTTAAGAAGGGAAGGATGTTACGTGCGTAGATTTTAAAGATTTCGGTATATATTTTTCTTTTTGGGAAGTCAACCAGGATAGTTCCTAGAACTTCGGGTTTACCCTAATCCTGCTGACTTCTTTCTTTTACACACATATATATATATCCCGGAATCCTAAATTCCTTTTTCTTTCTTTGATTTTATAAATTCTTTGAACCTCAACAACTTGTTGTTTCATTTTTCGAACGTGACTTAGAGTATAAAAAGTAACCACATCGAAATATAATATTATTTCTATCGGATGTTTATTCCCCTCTTGAAATGGCTCGTAAGTCACGTAGGTGCAGATAACGGCGAAGCAACACTGGAACCCCAGTCTTGCTGACCCCTCAATCTCACACTACTATAGGCTAGCGCGTAGATGTAATTTTTGCTCTCTCTCTAATTTCCAAAGAAATAAGGAAATTAAGCTAATTAGAAGTAGAATAATAAGATTTCAAAAGCAAGAATGATGGAAAACTAAAGAGCTATTTAACGGTTCATAATTCAAATATAAGTTCAGGTTATTAACATAGTTTGAAGATATTCAAAGTAAGCTAGTGTGAGTAGACTGTAGGTGAGCCATGGAATAGCATAGGACCGCGTGACGTCACAAGGGACCAACGCCTACGCTAACTGCAAGTAGTCCCTCAAACCAATCAGGCGACAATTAGCCACTAAGCAAGGCCCTAATTGGCTAAGCCACGCGCGCAGTAATACATACATTGTTGCAACCGCGGGGACCTCGTCGCCTTTGAACTTAAACTAGCGTCTTTCTTCTGGTAAATCGCGAGGTGCGTGGACGTAAAGAACCGTGTGCTAAATAGAGCCAAGAGTTACACTCAATCTTTTCTCTTTTTCAATTAAAGTGGTAGTGTAAAGGACTCAGTACTCGTCAACCCTAAAGTAATAATCGTGACATAATCCACAGCGTGGTGGTCTGATTATTCAATACTTAATTCAGTGCAGAGACACAATTCGATTATTCTATTAAACGCCTTTGAATTTTTAATAAAAATAACTTCACTTTCCGCCTTATACTCGCTTTGAGTATTTGTAATATTTAAGAATCTTGCTATTCCAACTTTAAATTAACATTTAATACAGACTATTTCGAATCAGTGAATATTAACAATTTAATCAGCTTCAGTTCCGAACATTAAACGTGATAAATAAAATCTAAATTCTACGCTAATCAAAGGCTTCGAGGTTCTCAAGGTGAGGGAGGCTTATACCTAAATATCGAAAGTAGCCCCATGCTACGCCATCTCAGCCAAAGATAAGTAATCACGATCGCTCACACAAATTCGCTCATTTATAATCATATATCCAAAATCGTTAGACTGTTTTCCAGAATTCTTTAAATTTAATCATTTGCATGTTATAATATAATTTAATCACATGAGTAGTATAACCACGGGAATATCGTAACTAGTCAATACAAGAGGTATTTCGGGGTAAACCCTTCCTAGTAACGAGACCACCCGGCGAGCTTGAACTGCTACTCATACAAACTGCGTTATTTTTCCTATTTTAATATAAATCGAGATTGGTATAAACCTAAATTCTAAAGTCCAAACAGGATAATTCATAGAATTTCGGGTTCCACCCTAATCCTGTTGGGTTACCCTCTTATTATTATTATAAAGAGTTATTAAGATCCCACTATTAACCTCGATTCATATTACCATAGTATCGCTAATAATTAAAGAATTACGTAATTAGTTGCATATACATTATAAATATAAACTCCTATATTGGGGAATTTTATCATTTACTATTATAGTGAATGAATCAAGATCGGGACAATTCTTAACCTGACGAGCCGACCGGGGTAATTCATAGAATTTCGGGATTCACCCTAACCCCAGTACGAGGCTCCTTTGTGTCAATATAAATTACTAAACACATAATTACTGATCTTGATTCAATAACTACATGTATTTTATGTTATAAAAGCCATACATGATTTCTTTTTATTATTGAATACGATTCAGTATTATCACCAAAGAGAGAGAGATAGAGAGAAACATTTTCATAAAGAGTTCTATTTTTCATAACTAATTCATTATAGCATTTTCATTATATCAACGCGTGTGAATCGTGAAGAGTCTTTTATTAAATTCATTACTATTTTTCATTAATAATAAATCTTATATAGTAACAAGCCTTCACGATCCCCACGTCGGAGATCATTATATTACCTCGTTATTTCATAACTTTGTGAATTAATATTTTATGTTATTCATTTGTTCAACCGGCAATCATTTGTTAGCCGCTTGAATTATATATTTCATATCCATTATCGTTCAAGAATATATATTTGATTTTACCAGTTAATTCTCATGATCATTGAATCACCTTTTATTTTATTATTTTAATCATCTTAATATTCATTAGCCTCAACCATAGTTTAAACATTTCAATTGAGCCCTGTATAGGACTAGGCGGCAACGATCCTATTTACCGGTCTATCCCAAGATAGATCTTTTCTTTTAATTTTATTATTTTCGCGCATGTGACGGGTATCCTAATAGTCGACAGGTCCTCGCTTGTCAATAGAACCGTTCGGATCATTAACCACTCTACCCACACCGTCCGTCACACAGTTGTACCACAAGCTACTGAATATCGATGAAATTATTTTATACCAGTAAAATAAAGAAATATCCGTATATCTATCTGTTATCACAGTATCAGTTGTAATCACAAGCTACTGTATATCGATTAAAATATTTTATACCAGTAAAATAAAGAAATATCCGTATATCTATTTCAGTTATCACAGTATCAGTTGTACCACAAGCTACTGTATATCGATTAAAATATTTTATACCAGTAAAAAAAAGAAATATCCGTCTATCTATTTCAGTTATCACAGTATCAGTTGTAATCACAAGCTACTGTACATCGATGAAATTATTTCATACCGGTAAAATAAAGAAATATCCGTATATCTATCTGTTATCACAGTATCAGTTGTAATCACAAGCTACTGTATATCGATTAAAATATTTTATACCAGTAAAATAAAGAAATATCCGTATATCTATTTCAGTTATCACAGTATCAGTTGTAATCACAAGCTACTGTATATCGATGAAATTATTTTATACCGGTAAAATACAGAAATATCCGTATATCTATCTGTTATCACAGTATCAGTTGTACCACAAGCTACCGTATATCGATCAACATATTTTATACCAGTAAAATAAAGAAATATCCGTATATCTATCTGTTATCACAGTATCAGTTGTAATCACAAGCTACTGTATATCGATGAAATTATTTTATACCAGTAAAATAAAGAAATATCCGTATATCTATCTGTTATCACAGTATCAGTTGTAATCACAAGCTACTGTATATCGATTAAAATATTGTATACCAGTGAAATAAAGAAATATCCGTATATCTATCTGTTATCACAGTATCAGTTGTACCACAAGCTACCGTATATCAATCAACATATTTTATACCAGTAAAATAAAGAAATATCCGTATATCTATCTGTTATCACAGTATCAGTTGTAATCACAAGCTACTGTATATCGATGAAATTATTTTATACCAGTAAAATAAAGAAATATCCGTATATCTATCTGTTATCACAGTATCAGTTGTAATCACAAGCTACTGTATATCGATTAAAATATTTTATACCAGTAAAATAAAGAAATATCCGTATATCTATTTCAGTTATCACAGTATCAGTTGTACCACAAGCTACTGTATATCGATTAAAATATTTTATACCAGTAAAAAAAAGAAATATCCGTCTATCTATTTCAGTTATCACAGTATCAGTTGTAATCACAAGCTACTGTACATCGATGAAATTATTTCATACCGGTAAAATAAAGAAATATCCGTATATCTATCTGTTATCACAGTATCAGTTGTAATCACAAGCTACTGTATATCGATTAAAATATTTTATACCAGTAAAATAAAGAAATATCCGTATATCTATTTCAGTTATCACAGTATCAGTTGTAATCACAAGCTACTGTATATCGATGAAATTATTTTATACCGGTAAAATACAGAAATATCCGTATATCTATCTGTTATCACAGTATCAGTTGTACCACAAGCTACCGTATATCGATCAACATATTTTATACCAGTAAAATAAAGAAATATCCGTATATCTATCTGTTATCACAGTATCAGTTGTAATCACAAGCTACTGTATATCGATGAAATTATTTTATACCAGTAAAATAAAGAAATATCCGTATATCTATCTGTTATCACAGTATCAGTTGTAATCACAAGCTACTGTATATCGATTAAAATATTGTATACCAGTGAAATAAAGAAATATCCGTATATCTATCTGTTATCACAGTATCAGTTGTACCACAAGCTACCGTATATCAATCAACATATTTTATACCAGTAAAATAAAGAAATATCCGTATATCTATTTCAGTTATCACAGTATCAGTTGTAATCACAAGCTACTGTATATCGATTAAAATATTTTATACCAGTAAAATAAAGAAATATCCGTATATCTATCTGTTATCACAGTATCAGTTGTACCACAAGCTACTGAATATCGATGAAATTATTTTATACCAGTAAAATAAAGAAATATCCGTATATCTATTTCAGTTATCACAGTATCAGTTGTACCACAAGCTACCGTATATCGATTAACATATTTTATACCGATAAAATAAAGAAATATTCGTATATCTATTTCAATTATCACAGTATCAGTTGTACCACAAGCTACTGTATATCGATTAAAATATTTTATACCAGTAAAATGAAGGAATATCCGTATATCTATCTGTTATCACAGCCCTGTTAGAAATTCCAACAGAAAACCATCAGAAGCTCACAGAATTTTCATGTCAAACTTATGAGAATTTAACGGAATCCTATCCGCTCCATCTGCGAGAGATAATCGATGAGTGTATTTCAATGCGTGTCTATACGTCTGATATCTGCACAGCTATATATCTTCAACGTAAGCTATCTGAATTCTAATGGTCCATCTGTATTTGTCTGTCATAACGTATATAGATATTAAAGATTTTTGTTGGCTTTTTTGTGCGCACCCTAAGGTCTTCGCTTCTGCCAGGAGTTTCAGATGAAATACGTATTCGTCTCTGTACGCGTCGCTTTTGGTTATCAGATCCTATCCGTAATCCCGCGATACAATCTAACAGTTGGAGACCGCAATTCCGTGAGAATCGATTTCGTTTCATTCATTACTGCAATGCCGTATACCAGATCTATCCGTATCAATGCGTACATGCGAACTCGGTTGGATCTGAACTACAATTCCAATTCTTAAAGTAACGGCTGCTGTCCGAATTGTTCGTGCAATCAAATTTCAGTGCTTTTGACTGCGACTTTGGCTACTAAATCTATGAGCATAGACACGCATCCTTGAACGTCACCGGATCGGATCTGCAATCCCTCTTCATAATATGTCGGTTCTTGTATGCATTGCTCACGTAATAAACTTCGATCGCTTCTGACTGCAACTTCGGCTACCAGATCTATCCGGATTCACACGCATCCTCGAACTTTAACGGATTTGCTCTGCAAGCCCGCTCTATAATGTAACGGTTCCTATTCGCATTGCTCGCGCGTCGGATTCTATCGCTCCTGTCTGTGACTTCCGCGATCATATTCATCTGCATGTGTGCGCATCTTCGAACTATGCAGTCGAAATCGTCGCGTCTGACTGCGACTTCGGCAACAAGATCTATCAGCATGTATACGCATCTTTGGACGTCACCGAATCGAATCTGCAAGCCCGTTGTAAATGGCACAGATTCGTGCACGCATTGCTCACACATTTCAATTTATCACTGCGAAGCTAAGTGTGTTACAGCGTTTGTGAATTAAACACATAAAGCTCAACGCGCACTATGCCGAAGCGAAGCGATCGGAAATTTTCATCAACATGTTTTCTTAGGAGTGTGCGTGCATGAGGGAAATTTGCTTTAGGTGAAAAAAACGTAAAGAACACTGGCGCAAGACGACCATAGTTTTTATTTCGAGGAATCCGCAGTTATTTTGAAATGTCTCACAAAATATGCAGATTTGATCCAAAACTGATGGAAAACAGAAAACAATTTTTTTTTTTAATTCTGAAAATTTGAAAGAATTTTTTTTTGTTTAAAATTAAATTTTTAACGGCCATCCTAATATGTATGCATAGCGTCGGATACAGTTGGGGCGAATAAAACGATACCGTGTTCTGTCTGGCATTGCGCATACAAACAGACAGTAGTACTTAGACAATATATCAACAGATACATTTGTATCCGGTTCTCCGGACAAATACGATTAGAGTCCACGCGGATAAATGCGGATAGGTTTCAGCTGTTTGTATTTGCTCATTATTACGGCTATCCATGCCTGCGTCAAGAACCAGATAGATTCGAATGTCGTTCCTATACGTTGTTGTACGAAAATGCATGTATAATAGTTTTAATCTGCTTCTGTCAGTAAAAGCAGTGATAAAAACACATACTAGAACGAGAAGCAACGGATAGAATTCACATCCTATCCGTTTCTAATGGAATTTTTAACAGGGAGTATCAGTTGTAATCACAAGCTACTGTATATCGATTAAAATATTTTATACCAGTAAAATGAAGAAATATCCGTATATCTATCTGTTATCACAGTATCAGTTGTAATCACAAGCTACTGTATATCGATGAAATTATTTTATACCAGTAAAATAAAGAAATATCCGTATATCTATCTTAGTTATCACAGTATCAGTTGTACCACAAGCTACTGTATATCGATTAACATATTTTATACCAGTAAAATGAAGAAATATTCGTATATCTATTTCAGTTATCACAGTGTTACGTCCTGAGTTAAATGTTATTTAGAAGAAACGAATCACTAGTTTATTCTTGTGAGGTTCTGATTTAAAATTGGTAGATTTCTATATTTCTTACCGAGTCTTAGAAAACTAGTTCTTCGGGACGTCGTTGAGCTCGTATCTGTTGAGGTAATGGGTTTTATCAGCCACCACTATGCGTGGGTGAAATAAACGTTTGAAGATTTCACTTTAAATTATAACAATATTTATTTAACAATCTTATTTCACAATCTGCTTAACAATTTGGTTGTTAACCTTCACACAGGTGATGATTAACTTTAGTTTTTAGGTTTCTATGATTTATGTAGTAATTCACTTATTAATTAACTGTTTCACCAAACACTTTGAATGAATAATTCTAAGTTATAAGATTCTATGAGTTCGATCTGTATTCTTTGAGATTTCGTGACTAACTGCCTAATATGGAATCGAAAAGATCTCTCCTCGCGGGTACGCGAAGGGGAGGTCCTGGAAAACTCGCGGGAAGGCGAGGTTTTTTCTATTGGTAAAAAACTCATTAAAACAAAAGCGGGAAAAAATATGGTTGGCTAGAAGAGCAATAGCGCGAGGCGATTGGGTCAGGGACCCAAGCGTCGAGACGCTACGAAGGGATGCTGCGAGCGTCTATGTTCTATCCTCATTTAAACAGAGCTATCTTTGTCTTTAGACTTTTCCGCTTTCGGTCGTAAAAATCTGAAGGATCTGAATATTTATGTTTCCTGAATAAGGATATTTTCCAGAGTTCGAAAGTTTACTTAAAGTTTAGGCTTTCCTGTTTATATTGTTTCAAGTGTTTCTAAGCATATTCGTTTCGTGAGAGAATGAGATGAATTTGTCTACATTATGGTTAAGATTGTTCCTTTCAAAAGTATTGACTTATATCTATGAGTAAAATAATATAAAAGAATTAAAGGAAAAAATTATAAATGGAATTACATCAATAGAGTATTATTATAACTCTGATGGTAATTGCACGTCGGTATTTTCATACTTATGATAATAACTACGGTAACTGTTGTACCTATAGGTTAAATATTCGGCTTCCAGCCTAGGACGTAACACCTCCCCTGTTAAGATTCGAGCGTCCCCGCTCGACCTAACGGGTTTTAGTGTATCGACGTGAAATTATCATGGTTTTGAGTAAAATATCAAAGTATAAGTTTGAAATTAAATCTAATAAAACGTATAAAAATATTATAAAATTTTATATGTCTAGAGTAAATGTATAGTGTGTTAAATCTAACATTTGCAAATGATTTAATAACTAGAAAGGTAAGTAATATAATGATCAAGATTAAGAATTACTTATGAATATTACATTAATATATGATTATTATATATTATAAGTATAAAATTATAAGTCTAAAATATTGATAAACACAAAATTTATAAGAATATAAGGTAATATAATGATGAGGTAAGTAAAATATATTTTTGAAATAGTAATATAATTAGTAATTATGAATTAGTTATATGTATGGATTATAGCACATGATTATCTAAGAATATCTGTCTAAGATTTTGATATAATGTATATATCGTGGTTACATCTGATGGTACTATAATCCTGATATTTTGAAATATTTAAAATGATTGAAGAAATTTTCTTAGATTTCTCTTTAGTTTTTTTTTGTAAAGTAAAGGGTGTTCCGCGCCGTGTTGGGCGGGGTTAATTTCATACCTGTGTTTAACCATTTTCCGTAAATGCAAAAAAAAAAAATTTTACGTTTGGTTATTGGTCAGTCTTAGAGGTTTAGGTTTTTGAAGGTGTGTCTTTCAATTACTAGTTGCATACTAAAGTGTCAGTTTGAGCTGAGTTTGCTCATTCTGCGACTTTCAGTCAAAGTGCCAATCTCGAAAAAATTTAAGTGAAATAGAAAAGTGAGAAAAAAAAATTGTTTAAAAATGAACGATTTGGAAGTATTGTACGTGAGATTCCGAGAATTTGGAGACATGCTGAGAGTAAGTACTTTTTTTCAAATTTATTATAGATTGTTACTTAAAATGTTATTTAGCTTGAATTTGTATAAAAGATTATTTATTTGTTTCGTTCTCTTAAAGTTTTTATTTAACGTGTTTGATCTGTGTGTTATAGAGAATTTTGCTAAGGGATGCTGAGCATCGTATCAGGATGGAGGAAGTGATTAGGGAAAGAAGACGGGAGAGAAGGGCCCGTAGGAACGAAAATGAATACAATGAAGAGAGGAATAGACACGATTATGGAGATGAGGACTTCGATCTGTTCGGGGTCCGGTGGTTATTAGAGCGCCGCTGGGGCAATAACCACCCGGCGAGTGATTGGGACCACCCCTCCTGGTCGGCGGCGAGAGGAATACTCGCTGCTTACGACGAATAGTTTTTTTTTATCGATCTATTTCTCATTCTTTTAATAAAAAGAAAGAAAAATTTTTATGGCAATTTTCATTTGCTTTTTTTTGTCGTTATTTACCTTTAGATCTTTAAGTTAGTTTAATAAGATTTTAATTTTAAGTCGTTTAATCGTTTACATGAACTGACGTTCTTGATTAGATATATTTGAGGTTGTTGGTATCTGATTTGGTAAGTTACTCTGAATTTCTTTTTGGTTTGATATTGACGAATTCACTGGCATTAATTCTATATCAATTCGTGTTGTTCCTGATTCATCGTTGGTTCGTTCTTGTCTATCTACGTGGGTCTGTTGGTTCTGAGGAGATGGTCTTTTAAGGTGTAATAATAGGTTAGTAACTGAATCCCATATAGCTCCTATAAGCCATATGCTCCAACCGTAAATTGAATGAAGAGCATAACCATGAACGATAGTATCAATTAAGAATTTGATTCCCTTAAGGGTAGGAGATACTGAAAACTGCTCATCTGAACCAATTGCAATTTTCAAATGAGGTTTGACACACATGTTTGCCATCTCAAAACATAGACATTGTGCAAATTTCAAGTCATTTGAAACAATAAGTACAGAGTTACTCCCCATAATGCTTCTGAAAAAGCCTTTATTTGAAAACCTCCCATGCGTCTCAATTATTTTTGAATCTTGCTGAGCTTGCACACACATATTTGAGGATGCGTAAGCCACAAACCCACGTTGGTTTTTAGAGATAGCTACGATACTTTGATTTCGACAATTTTTTTTATGAAAAAAAAAAAATATCATTTCAATTATTTTTTCTAAAATCCGTAATTTTGTCTCGATTTCCAAAATCTAACGTGGGTTTGTAGCTAGTGTGTGTAGGAATTCACCCTGAAAATTTCAAAAGTCTTCGACAAAAACTCAGACGCATGGGACTTTTTCAATTGGCAAAAACATAGTTCTGAGATAAATAGCTTTGAAGTTTTTTTTCAAATTATTCACAAAATTCAATATTTTTATTACTGCATGAACCAAACTAGTTTCAGACGAGATTACCAATAGTTTTGAAGGATGTGACGTTAAAAAAAAGAACTTGGTCTTGTCGAGTCTAAGCAATTTGACCTGCGGGCAGCGAATCGCACGGTTGATAACTTGTAAATCTGGTTCTGTAAAATGAAGACAAACATTTGGAAGAATATTGATTCGTTATATAAATTTCAATGCTCATCTCTGATGAAGTGTGTGACCAGAAACTTCAATATGATTTCCAACCGTAGAAAAACACATTTTGGAGTTGTTGTATTATGGGGGTATATACACCTTGAAAATGATTTTTTCCAAATCACTGCTAAGCTTTGAGAGAACATTCTAATGACTCAGTGACTCTTTTACAGTCGATAAGTGCTATTTTGATACATAGTTCATGATTTTCCCAGATTTTATGTCCCCCGCTGAACAAAAATTTAGTTCATCGAAGAAAAAGTAGTTGTCGTAGGGTAAAGGTCACTGCGTTGCATGAAATTTCTCAAAATTTGGAGAAATATTCTGTATGAATGTAATTTAGGGCAAACCAATAATATTTCATGAATTCAAGTTGTAGACATAGAAATTTGTGATTGTAACACTTTTTTTTTCATAGTTTTGGAAAAAATATTTTACAATTAAAAATTTCTATGCCTAACACTCAAATGCATGAAATATTATTGGTTTGCTCCTAAATTACATTCATACAGAATATTTTCTCCAAATTTGAAGAAATTTCATGCAACGCAGCAGCCTGTGACCTACGACAACTACTTTTTCTTCGGTGGACTCAATTCTTGTTCAGCGAAGGACATAAAATCTAGAAAAATCAGGAAATGCATTACTAGCAGCATCTCATGTAAAACACCTCAGTATTGTAGCTCTATGGAAAAATGCATCTCAAGTTACTTTTTTTTAGAAATTGAAAAAGAAATAACCGAAATATAGGAAAATTGAAAACTCCTGCTGAAACATTATACGCTTTATTGGGTGAACGGGGCATAATAATTTTTTTTTCGGTTCAAGGACTTGTGTACGTGAAGATAAGGGTTCAAAGAACACATTTCCGTAAAAATCCTAAAATCGATTTTTTTGAAATTTTCACACTCAAATTTCAGTATCTCCTACCCTTAAAAGTAACCCATGCCCCAAGTAAAGTAACGCTAAAAGTCCCGACTGTATTAAAAAAATTGTATACTTTTCCCCAAGCTAATTCGAAAGACTTTCTGATCGCGTTTTCATCTATAAAACTGTTAATAGATATTCCTTGATTAATCGAATCCTGTCCCGTGGCTCCTCTGGCAATAGTATGTAGTACTGCTGGTTTTTCTACCGGAAACATTATATTATCGCGTAATTTATCTAGATCTTCAAGTGAATAGATTCCTCCTGAAGCAAGAGTAGCGGGAGTTTCATATTTCCACGATTGTTTCGTTTGAGACGATATTTGTTCCGGAGCGACTGCGTTTGCTAGCTGTGGTAAGGCTTGATACCAAGCATTATTAATATTATACATAGGTGCAAGAAAAGAACTGCACTCGATTTGATTTCCTGTTTTTGTTATAATATGAGTTCTTGGTAACATAAACATACTTTCATTTCCTCTATAAATTGGAAGTTCTTGGAAACATTGATCGGTTTTTCGCGATCTGACTTCTACTGGAACACATTTCGCTATCCTGACTACTTCTCCTGCTATATGTGCTATGTAACCAGGTCCTTTCATAAAATGAAAAGCAAAGTCTGCAGGTGCCAAGGGTGCTATAGCTAAGGAATTGTGTAAAACTCTATTCTCTAGTTGGCATTCCTGTAAAATTACGTCATTATACAATGAAGCTATTTGACTACGTAAATGTCGTTCTAAGTATACGAATTTAGAATTCATGTATGTAAACATGTCCATATTAGCTACCATGACTCCTGTCTTGTGAGTAAAAAAATCTCCGTTATCCATATCGAGAATAAAAAGTCGTGGATGTTCTATTTTAATTAATTTATAACCACAAACTGAAAGAGTACCTCGCATTGATAATGCAAATGTGATCTCATCTGAGGTTATTGCGTAAATTTCTTCTCCATATTTATGCATTGTGTTGTCTTTAATTTTATCGGCTTTACCTTCATAAAGTACAGAGAATCGGTTGAATCTACATTGATCTGGCGGAAGTAATTCCCAATATGTATTACCTCCTTCTATATCCATACATGTTCCTTGAAGATAGGTACATCTAACTCCTGATCGAAGTACTAGCTCATTTTTATCTAATTTAACTGTCGCTAGATAATCTTGTGTTGTAATAAAGATTTGACCATAGGCTATTACGTTATCCCATGTACCGTAATGATCTGAGAATTGTGCACCGGCACATACTCCATCGTTCTCTACTCTACCTGCTAGTTTTAGAGGTCTGCTATTAGTAGCATTCATAATAAGATTAGTAAATATGCTGTTATAAGTACTGTAAGCTTGAGTGTTATGGATTTGTTTACATTGTTCATATGAAATTTCGTTTATATATTCTACATCTCCATTCGATACGGCTGAGATATGAGAATGCATTCCACAATAATAAACTGATCTATGAATTTCTATTTTACATTGTATTACTTTAACATAAGCAAAGTCTGCTGTTTGTAATAATTGGATTTTGGTAGGAGTAGTTACTGGTTTAGCGATAGGAATATCGCATTCCTTGATGTTGAGTAAAGATAATGTTGTAATATTCATCGATGGCGCACCGCAATCGTAGGCTATTAAGCAATAAGTTGTTTGGATGCTTAGCATCAGAAGTCCCATGAGGGTTGTCCTGACGTTGCGAGTGTCCATATTCCTGGAAAGATATATATATCGGTGTGAGATTCTACGCTTATGTTTTACGGTTTAGTAAGCTATCTTAGCTCTATCACAATGAATTATCTTTCGTTTATTTTTGGCTAATTCAATTTCTATATCGTTCTTATCAGGAAATACTTCTGTGACTTTATATGGACCCTTGTAATTATCATCTAATTTTCCAGTTCTTTGATTCTTGACTAGATAGATTTCCTGTCCTATTCTAAATTTTACGGGATTTAGTTTTCTGTCATAATACTCTTTAGATTTTTGTTTTGCTTTCTCTAAGTTTTCTCGTGCGTTTTTCCTGCTTTCAATCAAACGTAATGTAAGATTTTTCACATGATCGTCATACGTAAGGATTTCATCTAGGTATGGGAATTCTGAGGGTATACGAGGGTCTCGACCGTAAACTAAGTAATACGGGCTATATTTTGTACCTTGGTGTATACTTGTGTTGTAAGCAAATGTTGCTTGTGGGAGCCATTCGTCCCAGTTTTTCTTATCTGTATAATGTTTCAAATAATCTGCAAGTACTTGATGACTTCTTTCTAATGAACCATTTGATTGAGGATGAAATGCTGTAGTTTTGATTTGATTGATTTTAAAAACTTTAGCTAATCGTTTCATTACTTATCCAATAAAAGCTGCGCCCTGATCTGTCAAAATTACTTTCGGGCATCCGTATTTACAGATAAATTGAGTAACTAGTGCGTCTGCAATATCGTTGGCTGTTGCATTTACTAAAGGTACTGCTAAGCAAAATTTAGAAAGATCGTCTTGCATAGTTAAAATGAATCTATAACCTTTATCTGAAGCGTTATTTATTGGGCCTACGATATCTAAAGCTAATTTATCAAATACATCGGCTGATGTATCCGTAATTATCATGGGTTGCTTAGTTTTAACTCTTACTAATTTCTTTTTTTGGCAACTTATGCATTTTCTAACAAAGTCTTCTACCTGCTTCTTTATATTGTCCCAAAAATATCTTTGTCTAATTCTGTTATAAGTTTTAGTAACACCTTTATGACCTGCTATTGGTGATTCGTGGTTTTCCCTGATTATACCTTGTCTTTGTTCTACGGGTGGTATAATAATCTTATCCTTACAAATTGTGATTTGAATGTCTGTACCAGCAAAAGTTTTACGAATAATCCTTTTTATTATCGTCCAAGCTGAGACGTCGAGGTTGCTTCTGCCTTGGGATAATCTAGCTGTTTTAATATTGAGGTTGTTTATTATGTTTTTCAAATTTCCAAAGGCTTTAATAAAACTACTTGCTTTGGGCAAAGTTTGATCATTTTCACGAGTTACTAAAGCAAATACCTTCTTTTTCGAGGTTCCCGATATTATTACCTGACCTAAATTATATCTTTCTAAAGGAGTTAAGTTCAATAATCCTAATTCTATTAATCGTTTTCCTATGTCATCTGACACAGTTCCGTCTGCGGATATAAAACAAATGTAATTATCTTTTTTCATTTCCAAATTATCTCGTGTTTCTATCAAATTATTCGAATCTACTTCTTCTTGATTTACAACGACTATTTCGCTTGTTGAGTCTACGTTACTACGAGAATGATTTGATTCTTCCGAAGATAGTCTATGCTGAACTTCAGGCAATTTTGATAAATTGATTTTATCCTGTGAATCTGATTTATCTTGCGAATGATGTGAATTTATTTCGTTTTGCGGAATCTCATCTTGAGATTTAACTTTGTTTTTTGATTGATGTGAATTGATTTCATCTGGGTTTGTAACGATTTGAGGTGTATAACTAGGTATTGGTATATTTGATTTTTCTGAGGCTTTAGCTACGTTTTTATTCTTAATCTTTTCAGCATGTGCATTCGGTTCAATGCAACATGGGCAAGTTTTCTCTTTTCGTTGTCTAGTTGATTTTCTTATTAGCTGAGGCGACTGAGGAGCGTCCATTTTTTGTACGGCTTTGACCATTGAGTTGGACGACCCTGCTAATCCTGGAATTTTATTGTTCTTTGGGGAGATTTCTAATTTTTTCTGTTGCACATGTGTCGTGACGGGTTTCTCGGTCCGTCTATTGTCAAAAGTAGGTAATACTGAAAATGCAACTTTATGTGAATCTGTCAAGGATTCATTTACTACTAAACTGTTGTCTATTTTCATGAAACTAGGTATATTATCCTGGTCCATAGGTCCTGGTCGAACAAAAGATTGTGCCATAGTGATGTTAGATACATCTTCATCTGAAGACCAATTATTTACTGTAAAATTTTGATAAGACATATTCGTATGTATTGGTTTAGCTACATCTGAGTCTTGTAAGTCTGCTATATCCGAATGACTTTCGGAAACGATAATTTTAGGAATATTGATACTAGTTCTATCAATTTTCCTTTTCGTACGTAATGCTGGAGAAGGTGTGAATTCAGCTGATTGTATTGATCTTTTATTTAATAAATCTTTAGCTAAATTACGTTGGAAGTTATTTTGTGTACGAAATGACTGATTTCTATGGGTACTGGTAGTAGGCGTTTCCTGAGTAGGGGTTTCTAAGGGGGTAGGGACTAAGTCGTTCCCTTGTTCTTTTATGGGTCTACTACGTTCCGGGGTTGGAAAATGAGGTGAGGCAATTGTATTGTCTACATCTACATTTTCTCTTGCTATAATTTGTTCATTATCTACTTGTGTTATAGTTTGATCATTTAATATCTGTTGTTCAATTTCTAAATTTTGTTCATCTAATTTTTGAATAGAGTGTTGTTCTATTTCATGTTTCTCAGAAGGAGATTCAGATTCGGATTTAGATTTAGATTTCGTCTTGGATTTAGTTTTTGATCTAGAATTATCTGAATCATCGCTTGACAATGATGTATCAAGTTTCGAAGAAACTTGTAATGAAGTATACCTTTTAGTATCAGACTTCTTTTTCATAGCTGATTTAGATTTCTTTCTACGAGTTTGTTCTAAGGGCTTGTTAATGCAGAGATTTAATGGTTGGTTTCTACGAGTTTGTTCTAACGACTTATCAATGCAAAGGTTTAATGGTTGGCCAGACCTATTATCACTGCTTGAAAATTCTTCTGAAATTGATTCTACTGAGAGTGTACGCGATTCTCTCGGATCTGTCACGTTCACAGGCTCAATCGTTTCAATTTTTGTTTCTACAATTTCTACTGGAAATCCTCTAAAATCTTCTACATCCGAACTTGAATTTTCACATAATCTAGTTTTTTTTACAGGCAAGTTAGTACTTGTATCGGAAGATGATCTAAGTCTAGCTATACCTGGTTGTCCTATCAATGATTGTTGACCTGTTGTAGTATTCGATGTTCGCCATTTAAATTTGACGGGTAATACTACGGGGTTTCGTGATAATGCGTCAGCATTAGTATTAGCTTTACCTGCTTTATATTGAATCGAATAATCGAATTCTTTCAGACGTTCTCTCCATCTCATTACTCGCGATGTTGGGTCATTCATAGAATTTACCCATATAAGCGGTCTGTGATCGGTGATCAGAGTAAACTGTCTACCATAGAGATACGGTCTAAAAGTTTTCAATGCAAAGACTGTTGCTACCATTTCTTTCTCTGTTGTAGAATAATTTCTTTCGTGTTTATTAAGTACACGTGAAGCATACGCGACTGCAGTATCTTTCCCAATTTCACCTTGTGAAAGAATAGCTCCAACCGCGTAACCTGATGCGTCAGTTGTTACAACAAATGGTTTTGAAAAATCCGGGTACTGTAATATGGGTGCTTCGCAAAGCTTATCACGCAATATTTCGAAAGCTACCTGATGCTGTGAGGTCCATTCGAACTGTGCGTTTTTACTCGTTAAATCCGATAAAGGCTTCGCGATTTTTGCAAAGTCTTTTATAAAACGACGATAGTATCCGGCAAGTCCTAAGAATTCTTTAACGTTTTTTGGAGTTTTCGGGATTGGAAATTGTTTAACTGCTTCTATTTTCTTCGGATCTGGTTTTAATCCATCGGCGGATATGATGTGTCCTAAATATTTTACTTCTGTTCTAAGGAATTCGCATTTATCAGTTTGTAAAGTTAGATTAGCTTTTCTTAATCTTTCTGCTAGTTTTCTAAACTTAAAGGCATGTTCTTCGATTGAACGTGAATAAATTACGATATCATCTAGATAAACAAATAATTCTGATCCTTGTAAACCTCTTAAAACTGTATCCATTAAACGTTGGAATGTCGCGGGAGCGTTTTTTAATCCGAATGGCATTCTATTAAATTCTTGATGACCGTGAGGAGTTGTAAAAGCTGTTTTATGTTTATCATCCGGATGTATCTCGATTTGATGAAAACCCGATGCTAAATCAAATATCGAAAAATATTTCGCACCACCGAGTTGGTCAAGAATGTCTGTTATTAATGGTAACGGATACGCATCTCCGATAGTTTTCTCATTTAGTTTACGATAATCGATTACTAAACGCCATCTTTTATTACCTTTAGAATCTTCTTTCTTAGGTACAATCCAAACTGGGGAATTATACGGTGAGGTTGACGGCTGTATTGTATTTATTTGCACAAGATCGTTAATCTGTTTTTCTATTTCTGCCTTTTGGTGTGGAGGGTGTCTATATTGACGAGTATTTACAGGTATATTGTCTGTGGTTAGGATACGATGTGTTAAAACGTTTGTAGAACGTAATGCTTCTCCTGGGATATGGAACAAGTCAGAGTATTCTTCTACTAAAGAAAATACTGCTTTACTTTCTTCTTCATTAAGGTGATCTAGTCGTAAAAGGTTTATGACCTCATTAGCGCGGTTTACTCGCGTCCGAGTACCTTCTAAACGCTCTGTGGTATTGTCCCTTACTAAACTATTGTCCTCGTCTTCGCTCATATCGAAAGGATATAGAGGAATTACGGGAATATCAACCCTAATGTCTTTGTCTGTTGTATTGATAGCATATAAATACGCTTTTCCCTGGATGTTTGTAACCAAAGATTCACCTGCAAAAATACCTTCATGCATATCTAAACGCGGCACGTAACCCTTGTCTAGTGAATTGTTAACCCGAATAAACATTAGAGATTTCGTTCTGGCCAGCAGAACGATACTCTCTGTATCGCAAAATGGGATTTTGTTGTTATTAAGAGTCACATGTCTTGTTTCATAATCGATCTTACCTCCGTTCACATGCATGAATTCTGATCCTATGATACCTGAAAAATCTATAGGAAAATCGTCTGGAATTACGTTGAATTTACCATGTGTATTATTTATCTGTAACTGTATTTGTCCTAAAGTCATTGGTTTATCTCTTTCTGAAATACCGTTCAATTCATAAGTTATCGATTTATTTATTGAAGATGGATCTTTTAATTCGCTGATTTTAATTAAATTTAATTGTGATCCAGTATCGATTAAAAATTTAGCATTTGTTCTTTTAAGGTTTTTTGAATGGATTATTACTGAAGGAGAATTATAGGTTGTGTGAGTGGAACTTATTTTACATTCTGCTGTAAGAAGTTTATGGTTAGTCTGTGAAATAAGCGCTGAATTTATTGCTGACCCGTCGACGCGCCCGGTCGAGGGGACGGTAAGTCGTTTCCCGTAGGTGTGTTAGTATTAGTTGTCGTACCACTACTACTATCACGTTTAGAGTTATTATATATGCGTTTTCTGCAATCCCTAATGATATGACCCTTTTTCTTGCAATAATTGCATTCTAAAAATCTGTTTGGGTTGTATTCTGCGTTAGTGCTATTGTTACCGAGTTTTTTATTTTTATTTTGTAAAGTTCGGCAATCTGCGATGACGTGATTATTCTTCTTACAATAGTTGCAGAATTTCTCGGCTTGTGTAGTCGAGTTTGTTGGATTATTATTACTACTCGCGTTTCTGTGATTTGATTTATTTTGTGTGTTGAATTTGTTAGTTGATTTATAATTATTATTTTGATTTGACTGTATTGGAAGACACTGCTTCGATAAAGTTTCTGTATCATCTACCCGAAAAGTTTTTATTGATTTTTGTTGGGACTCGATTTTCTTAGCTTGTTTAGCTGCATTAGCTAGTGTTCCGTATGAATCTAAGTCTAATAAAAACATTGAAATTTTCGGATTCAACCCTGCTAAAAAAACTTGAAGAGCGGTTTCATGTGCTGAGCTTTTTCTAGATTCTACGTTCGTACCACCGGCAAGATCTATTTCTAAAAGTGTTGAGTGTAAATGTTCGCCTATTCTATAATTAAAATCAGTTACTGATTCTTTCGGTCTTTGTTCAAAATTGTGAAATTCTTTAATCCACGTGTAAATTTGTTTTTCCGGTCTAAAGTGTGAATTTAAAAATTTTATTAGTCCGTCAATCGTTTGTAGTTTTGCTTTGCTAACACGTCTTGCGGGTTCTCCTTTACATTTAGCAGAAAGTAGTTTTACTAAGAAATTTTCTTTGCAATTTGGTATATATTCTTTTGCGTACTCACAATGTTCAGTAAATGATTCTATTGGATAACCATCAGGTGTACCATCAAATTCAGGAATGATTTTGAAAAATTCTTTGTAATCATTTGTTATACTGTTTGTGCTATTGAGAGTAGAATTATCAATAGACATGTCGTCATTAGGCATTTTGATAAAATTATTTTTGACTTACTTTGATGAAGAGGAATAATAATAGTGAATGATCTATGAGTTAGTGTTGGAGTCTTCGTGGGTGAGCGGTAGGGCGGGTCTTCGGTTGCTGGAGTAGATCTTGAAGTTCTGCGCTGCGACGTTATCCGACGGTGAAATCAATGTTGATCGATGTTCGATTTGAAGTTCTTTAGCGATGAAATTCTTGATGTTGATGTTTAGATCGATGATGTTTAGTCACGATAGTTTGATGATTTTTACAGTTTGTGAATTACCAATGTAAAAAAAATTTTCACACTTGTTAGCAGATTTTTTATTTAGATGTTTTATTTCTTTGATTAGCTTTTCATTTATTTCAGACTGATATTCCGACGCTGCCACCAAATTTATTATAGATAGAGCTGTTACGTCCTGAGTTAAATGTTATTTAGAAGAAACGAATCACTAGTTTATTCTTGTGAGGTTCTGATTTAAAATTGGTAGATTTCTATATTTCTTACCGAGTCTTAGAAAACTAGTTCTTCGGGACGTCGTTGAGCTCGTATCTGTTGAGGTAATGGGTTTTATCAGCCACCACTATGCGTGGGTGAAATAAACGTTTGAAGATTTCACTTTAAATTATAACAATATTTATTTAACAATCTTATTTCACAATCTGCTTAACAATTTGGTTGTTAACCTTCACACAGGTGATGATTAACTTTAGTTTTTAGGTTTCTATGATTTATGTAGTAATTCACTTATTAATTAACTGTGTCACCAAACACTTTGAATGAATAATTCTAAGTTATAAGATTCTATGAGTTCGATCTGTATTCTTTGAGATTTCGTGACTAACTGACTAATATGGAATGGAAAAGATCTCTCCTCGCGGGTACGCGAAGGGGAGGTCCTGGAAAACTCGCGGGAAGGCGAGGTTTTTTCTATTGGTAAAAAACTCATTAAAACAAAAGCGGGAAAAAATATGGTTGGCTAGAAGAGCAATAGCGCGAGGCGATTGGGTCAGGGACCCAAGCGTCGAGACGCTACGAAGGGATGCTGCGAGCGTCTATGTTCTATCCTCATTTTAAACAGAGCTGTCTTTGTCTTTAGACTTTTCCGCTTTCGGTCATAAAAATCTGAAGGATCTGAATATTTATGTTTCCTGAATAAGGATATTTTCCAGAGTTCGAAAGTTTACTTAAAGTTTAGGCTTTCCTGTTTATATTGTTTCAAGTGTTTCTAAGCATATTCGTTTCGTGAGAGAATGAGATGAATTTGTCTACATTATGGTTAAGATTGTTCCTTTCAAAAGTATTGACTTATATCTATGAGTAAAATAATATAAAAGAATTAAAGGAAAAAATTATAAATGGAATTACATCAATAGAGTATTATTATAACTCTGATGGTAATTGCACGTCGGTATTTTCATGCTTATGATAATAACTACGGTAACTGTTGTACCTATAGGTTAAATATTCGGCTTCCAGCCTAGGACGTAACACATACACCAATAAATTGTTGAAGTTGTTACTTATTTTCAGGTTGCACAAAATTTCTAATAACTGCCAATTTGTCTGGATCAGGAACTACTCCCTTATTTGATATAATGAAACCTAAAAATGGTATAGAATCTCTAAGAAAAATTGATTTACTGAGTTTTAAAGTGAAATTGTTCTCTTCCAATCTATTGAAAATTAGATCGAGATGTTGTAAATGTTCTTCGAAGCTTTTGGAGTTAATCAACAAATCATCTACGTATGTAGTTAAGAAATTGGAAAAATCATTTTTAAATGTCAAGTTCAGGGCTCTTATAAATCCACTACCAGCTGTTTTCAAACCGAATGGTATTCTACAAAAATGATAAAGTTTTGAATTATGTAAGAAAGCTGTGTATTGTCGGGATTCTACTGCCGAAGGAATTTGCCAGTATCCATGTGTTAAATCAACTGTTGAAAAGTAATTTGTTCCATAATATTTTTGTGAAATTTCATTAATTAACGGTGGCGATTCATTATCGGATTCAATTATATCATTTAAAAATCTCGCATGAAGACAAATACGAATTTTTCCGTCTTTCTTTTTAACTATTCTTAAAGGGTTGCAATATGGACTCACTGATCGTTCTATAATACCATTGTCAAGCATAGCTTGTATTTCAGAATCTACTGCTTCGCGATATGATAATGGGACTGGATAAGACCGCCGAATGAATGGTTTATTGCTCAATACCTTAATATGATGCTCGTATATACTAGCGCATGTTGACTTATCAGTAAATAATGCTCTATGCTTTAATATCAAATTTAAAAATGGTTCAGTATACTTGATATCCTGTAACATAAGTTTAGACGCGATCAGTCGAAAATGTTTAAAAAAATTATGATCTTCTGCCTCTGAATATTCCTGACAAATAAACATTATTTCATTAAGTTGTTCCGTGATAAAACTATCATTTACCATCATGAGATCATCAGAGTTAGTATTTAAATAACTTTCATTCTTACTTATCTTTTTATCATCATGAGGGTTACAACTAACTTCATCGATACAAAACATTTGACACATAGCATCCGAAATATCCTCATCATCATTTAAATTACATACAAAATTATTATCACGAATTATATCAACTATAGAATTATTTTCATATAAATGCACATCGTTCCTATTACGCATGTCATTCTCATTGTCAACAATTTTCACAATATTATCAATTTGATGATTTATAACATCGTCTCTATTACGCATGTTATTTTTAATATTTGTAAATTTTTCAATATTTTCCATCTCACCATCTATAACACCGTCTCTGTCACGCATGTTATTTTCAATTATATTTTCCGACACATCATCAACACGATTCTTTTTACATCTTAAATCATATTTATCCCCTTCAGAACTATTATTTATAACATTTTCAGTCATTAGATAACTCTGATAATCACATGGTTCTTCATCTGAAAGAAGATGTTTACTATTTACTATTTGAATGTATGTAATTGCATCTTTGCAAGAAGACTGCAATCTATCTACCGATTCTCGACCGTATGAAACAAGTTTTTTATTTACACATGATCCATGAATTTCAATAGTTTTTTCATTATAATCTAATATTACATTATTTACTGATGACCAATCATTTCCCAGTATCATACTTGAAGATAATTTAGGTACGATTAAAAATGGATAAGTCATTGTCCGACCATCTATATATATATTAGGGTGGTCCTTAAATACCAACTCGACGAGTGAAGCATGGCAACCTTCAGACAAAAAATCAAAAAAAATTGTCCCTAAATATTAGATTTTTAAAAACATTCCAATAGGTGCCTAAAGAGGTTCGAAGTTTCTCGTTTAAATAACATTGGATCTTATGATTTTTTTTTTCTTCCCATTCGATTTTGGGTCAATTTAACTCCAAAAAATTCCACTATACAGGGTGTCTCGAAATTCGCGCACCAGAAGCATACCGGCGGATTCCTTGCGAAATATTAAGACGAAAGTTGCCTATACAAAAAAGTCCGCGGGGACTTAGTTCTTCCGTAAAAAGGACCTAATAACGAACCAATCAGCGTTCGTCGATAGGAAAGACTGTCTAAAATCCACAAGAATCCGCATCGCCTTATTAGGGAGAATAAGACAATAATGTGTGGTGTTCCCCGCTCCGCCCGCCGCGCTTGAAGCCACCGTGAGCGATTGACATTAGACAGTCGGTTCACGCAATGAAAATTCCAAAGTGCGGATTCTTGTGGATTTTAGACAGTCCTTCCTATCGACGAACGCTGATTGGTTCGTTATTAGGTCCTTTTTACGGAAGAACTAAGTCCCCGCGGACTTTTTTGTATAGGTAACTTTCGTCTTAATATTTCGCAAGGAATCCGCCGGTATGCTTCTGGTGCGCGAATTTCGAGACACCCTGTATAGAAAAAAATCAAGGAAATTTTTTCGGTCAATCTGTCTATGATGTTAGCCCCTGAGCCTGTTTTTTTTTCCACAATTTTACGCGAAAATATTAGAATTTTCGATTAGCACCCTTACGATGGGATTTTTGTTATATTCTGAAGGTCGTTTCCGAAGTAAAATTTCACGAGGAAGGCAGGGAAATTGAAAAAAACAAAGAAGAAACGGGAAAACTTCAGGACTCTTTAGGCACCTGTTAGAATTTTAGAAAAAATCTAATATTTGGGGACAATTTTTTTTTATTTTTTGTCTGAAGGTTGCCATACTTCACTCGTCAATTTGGTATTTAAGGGGACCAGTACAGCTTGGTTTAAGATATTTCAAGTACTCCAGAATCACTTTATTTGTCAACCAAAGTTTATTTTACATCAAAAAAAATATTTCTTCAAAAAACTGTGTCGTAAGGTTTTAGGTACACCGTTGATCCAATTCAAAGTTTCGACGTCTCAACTTCTTCAGACAGCGGTTCCACATCTTATGAACGCGGGGATCTGAAAAGAAAAAAACATGTGAAAACTTACAGTCAATAATCTAAAATTTCAAAAATTTGAGCCACTAATTTGCAAATAACTTGGCCAAAACAGACACATTCAAAAATTCCCTCGTTCATAAGATGAGGATTTGTCGCCCGAACAAAATGAGCCCTCAAAGACCCCAATCGGATCAACGATGCTCCTAAAACCTTACGACACAGCTCTAAAAACATAGTTTTGAGATAAACGCGTTTGAAGTTTTTGCAGAAAAATTGATAATTATTTATCTGGAGGCTCATACATCAAAAAGCTTGCTATAGAAAAGTGAGGCGAACAGTTTTTTTTTTCAATTTTTTTTTTCAGATAATTTTTTTTTTTTTTTAATAAAATTTTTTTTTTTTCCGCAAACAATTTTTTTCTGAATTTTTTTTTTTTCTTGCTATAGCAATTAACCGTTGTTTTTTTGCTGGGGAACATCTTCGGCCTGTCTTTCGGGGGGCAGTGTATTCTTCTAGAGTGTTGCCATCTTTCCTTCTCATATTAAATTTAATAAATTCTTCCCATTATATTCGAAAATCTGTGAACAAAAAGAAGAAGAACTTCAACCACCCACAAGTCGGCAGGAGCATAGTGTGAATAATAGATATTATTATTTGGAATGGATACTTACTTTTAGGTTATAGTACACTTTTCGAAGCACATCACCCGTATTACGATAACACGCTAGATATTCGATAAGTTGATGATTATTTAGTACTGAAAAGTACTGTTTTTATACACTGGAAAGTACTGTTTTTATTTATTTTTTTCAATTCCGAAACACTGATAATCACGGGAACGCTCACGTAACCTCGAAAAATCTTGGACAAGTAAAAGCGATCATACACCATGTGATCAATATTGAAATCAAGCGCCAGCGCCACTTGCGCCAGATCGCGATAGCCAAATGACGAACTTTCGGCGGTAACTTCGAAACCTTGACGATTTCGGCGAAGTCAATTTTTTCACAGATGCAGAAGACATTGAGGTAACATAAACTGCAAAAAACGAAAAACCGATTTTTCCGAAAATTCAAGCTGTACTGGTCCCCTTAAGAACCACCCTAATATATATATCCATTAAAATTTGCTTTTTCAGACTAACCGCAGTTTTTCCAAACGCTGGAAATACTTTTATATTAGCCACCGGTAATTCAGCTAATATACTAGAACCCGCTATTTGTTTATAAAAATTTTCTGAAATACAAGTCATTTGACTCCCAGTATCAATTAAAGCCTGAATCGATATTTCTCCAATATTAACTAATAAATGCGGACATTTAGGGATTTGTTTTCGTTCTAAAAAAGGCTGACTAGTATCTACAATGTCTGACGATAGGTCCTCTATAAAGCCATGAGTTCCTCGGCACGAAAATGGACCTTGTTTATTCGCACCTCGTATTAGTTTAAATGTGTATTATTCGGTTGCACCACTGCATAGTTTATTTCATATTGCGAAAGTACTGGTTCAAAATATTTAGCTTCTTTGGTTTGACTTCTAAAATAACTCCTTAATGACCCATCTTGTGATTTATACCTACGTATTGACCAACGGTTTTTTGCCTTTACTTGATGTTGTACAGACCAAAATTCTTGTTTGAATGATTTTTAAAAATTTTCATAGGCGTCGAAAATATCTTTGTTAATTTCAAACCAAATTTTTGCTCTATTACCTAGGACACTCCCAATAACCAACCATAATTGTGTTTCTTCAACATTATTTACTCTACAATATTTCTCTAAATCATTTAAAAATTCTATAGGATTTTGATTTTCTTCATCAGAAAATTTAGGAGGCTTAATCTCTAATTGCAAGTACTGAAAATGATTTAACAAACCACTAAACAAAAGGTTTGTTGCTTCAGCTGACTGATTAATAGCACTAACAATATTATTTTGACTTTGATTTTGAAAACCTGTTAATTTTTCTGCTTGGAGTGCTTGAACTTGTTCAGCCAGTTGTCGGTGTGACTGCAACTTATCCATCTGTATCTGCAATTCCTCTTTCTGTCTAGCTATTTTCTCCTGCTCCAATCTCAATTGTTTTATTTGTTCTTCCATCGTCGTCGTAGATTTTAGAAACTTTTTCTTTTCTTGTTTACGAATGGGTGATGGTGTTGAAACCGAATGTAATGGTTTACTGCTTGCTCTAGCCCTAGTGACAATTGGACTGTGGTTAACTTTACCCATCAACAATTCATAAAAACACACATATAAACATTTATTAAAAACTTGCAAATAGATTCTTGCTTCGCGTTGGGCGCCAAATTGTAAGATTTCTTTATAATGATTTGATTTCTTACGTTTAAAATATTTATCAATACTTATAAATTATGAGAGACGAGAATTTTATATACACATGGGATAGTCATGAAAACATTTTATATTTTATAGTTGTCAAATAGATTTATTATTGTGCGATCTTGTTGAATCTTGTTTTAAATTTTTCAATATTCACAAAAGTATTAACATACTAATTTTAACATTGACATTAACAATAGGTAATTATGTTGTAGAAACAAATCTTGTAGTTGGAAGAAAAATGTCAATGTTTTCGAAAATATTGCATTACAATTTTCTTTATATCATATTTAGACAATTAACTTGATGGAAATATAATATAAATCAATTATATGAAATTAATTGACTATGTGGACAATACAGACAGCACAGTACTCTATAGGGATGTAATAATCCGTGTATTCACAAAAATAATGATATCGCTTATTTCGAGTACGGACAACACATGCGATATCATGAAATTACATAGAACATATAATGATAATTATGGAAATCTTGCATTACAATTTTCTTTATATCATATTTAGACAATTAACTTGATGAACATATAATATAAATCAATTATGTGAAATTAATTGACTATGTGGACAATACAGACAGCACAGTGAGACGGCAATATCCGAAATTCACCTGAGGCTTGACGATTCGGTCGTGAACGTGGTTCGCCAAGAACACGTGGGGGTGAGTGTGTGTGCGTGAGGGCTGCTACTAGTTTGGGCGTGTGTTTGCACATAAATATATATTATGATAGTTGAATGAAACAATTGAACGAGGAATCAACCCGGCGCGTTGGACGTTGCGTGTTGTGAATTTTTTTTTTTCCTCTCACACCCTCCACAGAGGCGTGCCAAATCCAACGGCCTATCTGTTTCATATTGAGATTTTCAACGTACAGCTTTTAGATTATAAATATAAAAGGATAATGGTGAGGTTATTAATGAATGTTCAGTCTTATAACTATATTCAATCGAAGTTTCAGAAATATATAAGAAGTTTATTCCTTTCAGCCTTTCTGGCACGAAATCAGCGAGGTGACCAACTAGAATCATAGGGCTGACTCTTTAGTCAGCTCAGTGTCTTTATATTTCACAAGTGCAGCCCGCATCGATATATATATATATGTATATACAAATGATACGGAAAGCTGCACTCAAGCCTAGACCAAATATTATATCTTATATTATTTGAATAATATTAAGAAAGATATAAACTAATTTATATTGTTTGTTCGAATAACAGCCCTGGGGTGCGATTCTGTAACTTTTGCGCTAACTTAGCGCTCGTGCTAACTTTTTTCCCCGATTCTACGCCAATGTGCTTCCCCGCTAACACCCGTTCACCCCCGATAGCGTCCATATGCTCGGTTTTTCGGGTGTCAACAAGCGGAGGTCGCCGTGCAACTGCCCGAGAATCAACAATTGAACCCAAGGAAAACCCGGCTCTGTGATAAAGCTCTCGCGATCGAGTGCTATCTTTACGGATTTTTATCACTTGCCGTAACGACACTCATACGGCCCGTGCTATCGCGGGCTATCTAAACGAATTCTCAGCGCCTGCCGTTAATGAGACTCTATAATATATCCCTTATTTTTCATCGAGTATGTATACTCTGAAAATATTATAATTTCTTATTAAATTAATGTTTCAACTACTTTTCCCAGAATTTTTGACCCGGCGATGTAGATGAAAATTGAAATTACAAATAACGAATAAATAATCAAATGGATGCTATCGAAAATAGTAGAAGACAAATTTTTATCGAGATTACGTGTATCCTGTAACTCCCCACGTGGATAACGTACTTTCTAAATTAATGTTCGTGTAAGTTATGAGCATACGTATGGGGCATTCTACGCTGAATCTTTTATGGTGGTAGATATTCTATCTCTGAAACAACCTCATGATTTTGATGGAGTGGTTTTTTGAATAATTTTTGCGTTATACATATTTTTTCATTCGAATATCATTTTGGTACGTGCGTCGCGCAACTAGACACGAATTGTCATTCTCTATGCTGAGTGTTTTGATCTTTGAATAATTTGGGCGCACCGCTTTTGAAGATATATATTGCTGACAAGTAATGACCAAACCTTTTGAGGTAAGTGTCGATTCTTTATTACCCACAAATGTTTAAATAGGTATTTAGTAAATAAACGTAGATTCTACGTAGAGGGAAAAACCGGCTACAATGACTTATCTCTTATCGCTCTGTCGGGCATGTAGTCGAAATGCCTACAATGCTCTCTCTCTCTCTTTCCTCTAACGACTTATCGCCTTTTCAGGCATGTAGTCGAAATTGTCTACAATGCTTCTTCTTCTTCTTCCTTTGTAAACACGTAAACAGGTAAACACATTTTTCTTCTCTTTTTACTTAGGCTTTTACCCCAGAGGGTAAGTAGAGCGACACACGTATCAGCGCTTTCTTAGCGCCCATCTAATATGCAAACTATCTACGGACGTGTCATCTTACAATTAATAGGCGTAACTCTAGACACTTCCTAACGTCGGGGTCCCCGCCAAAAAGCCGAGAGCGTCGCTTTCTTTGCATAGCTCTCGATACGATTGCACGTTTGGAAAGTACTCGCTGCTAATAAAAATCAGTCAAAAATCGTTTTGAGTTGAAATCTAATACTTTTATTATATATATATATTCTTCATCCGAGTTCGGCTTTAACTATATAATTATATAATTCGACATTGTAATAGTTGTGATTATAATATATAATTATTTAATTTCAGAGTTTGTACGTATTATAAGGTTAGTTGATTTTTTTTTTTTTTTTTTTTTTTTTTTTACGGCTTTAACTATAATTTTATAAATTGACATTGTAATAGTTGTGAGAATAACATATAATTATTTAATTTTAGAGTTTGTACGTATTATAAGCTTAGTTGATATATTTTTTTTTTTTATTTATTTTAAGTTTAGGGTATAAGTTAGCATTCAAATATATCGTGTCCTTCTACGTGTGTGGGTCAATTGTCAGCAGTGTTGCCACCGAATTCGAATTATCAAGGTAAGTCTCGTTACGCATTTCTACGTACTAAGTATACATAATGTGTTGTTTCGTAGTAATTTCTGTCATGCGCTTTTGGTGGAAATGGAATACAATAAGTCTTGAAAATAATATTCAATAATATTTTTTATTTTTTTACTTTTTTATTTTTTAAATTTTAGAAATTAATACTTGAACGGTCCCATATCTCACAAAAAACACCTTTCTTGTCTTCAACCATAATGAGACTTGCTTGCCCCTTGCGTATGTAAATTGTAAGGATTCAATCCATGATTGAAATGTATTACTTGTACTGCTTTACGCGGATCGATTAACTTTCAGATGGCTATGGGGTGGTTCGGCGAAGTCGCGTTGGATGCTGAGGAGGAAGCAAACGCGTTGGCTGAGCTCCGGGTGAACCGAAGGCGTCTCCGCGACGAGCAGGACCCATTTGATTTACCCGAGGTGCAGTTCCGCGATTTGTTTCGTGTCTCAAGGGAACTGGCCAGGGATCTTGCGAACGAGCTTCGCTTGATACTAGAGCGTGACAGAGCCAGTGGGTTATCCGTCGAGTGCCAAGTGAGCATGATTTGTAGACAATCAATTGACATCGCCATATAATGAGTATAAATAATATTTGTGGCAAAGGGATCGAACACTTCTATTGGAAGTATAGAAGTATATTATTGGCAGATATTACAAAATTGTGTTCCCTAGGTTTTATGTGCAATAAGATTTTATGCCGTCGGCTCCTATCAGCGGGCCGTCGGGCAAGATTTTATGGTGGCGATTAGCCAGACTTCGGTGAGTCGCTGCCTGAAATCTGTAACCGACGCGATCAACGATCACTTGTTCCCGGACTGGGTCAAGTTTCCTGCAACGCCGGATGAGCGAGAGGCAGTTCGCAGGAAATTCGAACGCGCGCCTCAGCCTTTTGCTGGAGCGATTGGTGCCATTGACTGCACACACGTGGCAATCGTTGCCCCAACGGTCCACGAAGAAGTGTATGTCAATCATCATGGCTTCCATTCTTTGAATGTCCAGATGGTTAGTCAAAATTCAGCTATCCTCCGACAAACTAAATACTTTCAACGCTTTAACTCTTCATCACTACCATATTTTTAGGCATGTGATACCGATCTACGTATCTTGAACGTAGACGCCAGATTCCCTGGATCACGACACGACGCTGCTATATGGATGTTGTCACCTGTAAGAGCTCTTATGGAGGAGTGGTACCGTGTTGGGGAACGTGGAACGTGGCTGCTGGGTAAATATAGATACAGACAGACAGCTAGAAATACATTATTTTTTGGTACGCGCTAGCTATTCCAATGAAATTGTAGGAGAATGATAAAAAAGCAAATTCGAGCCATCCTGATTAAGCCTTTGGATAGAATCAAATCTAGTGGCAAATCAAGATATTTAAACCAGTTTGAGGTAGTTACACGATTAGATTCAATCTTTTATCATTCAATAATGACTATATATCAGAGACAAATTGTACCAAAGTTTTGAATAAACTCTCACAGTTTAAAGATCCATGGTCAACATAGGGATTCTTTTGAAACCAACGACATGAGTACCGAAGGCTATTTCAATGTGGCGGAGCACCATTTTCAGGCTTGTCAAAACTGGTTAAACTATATCGAACTGGCATAACGAACTTGATTTGATAGTGACATTCTAACGAAACGCTCCATTAGGACGGCTCCAATTTGTTTTCTCAATCATTCTCATACAATTCAATTAATTTTGCTAGTGCGTACACACATTTCTGTAATGTTACACAATATTCTAATAAAGCAAAGTTAATCCACATTCCTCAACTATTGTCTCGTTCTCACATAAACAGGAGACTCTGGCTATCCACTAGAGCCGTGGATCATGACGCCGATCCTCAATGCTCCTGTTGGAACTCCGGAGTATGCCTACACCACAGCACACTGCAAAGCACGTTCTGTAATTGAACGGTGTTACGCAGTATTAAAGTCAGTCTGGAGATGCCTGCTCCAGGTCGGTTCCATGTTTGTTTGTTTGTTTCATAACGATTTGTAGCAAGTTTTGTATTTGTTGGTTTATCAATAGATTCACAACAGAACGATTAGCAATTGATATTGCCACTTTGCCTAATGTAAGTCTTCTTTTGTCATAAAATAGCAACGTGTGCTCATGTATGAACCCGAATCTGCTGCTAAGATCGTCAACGCATGTGTCACGCTACACAATATGCGTTTGCACTATCGTGTAGTAGATGAAGTTGAGGTTGATGTGGTAGAACCCGGGCAATTACACGAGCCTGCAGAGCCATTGGAAGCAAGAGAACGTCTAGCAGAAGCCCGCCGTATCCGTGATGGAATTGTCCGCAACCAGTTTGCAGGATAATTTTTAATTAACATTCATTCATTCATTCATTCCTTCATTCATTCATTCATTCATTCCTTCATTCATTCATTTTTTAATTTAATTTTTTAATTTTTTTTTTTTTTAATTTTTGTATCGGATTGGATAAAATTCATTCATTCATCCATTCATTCATTCCAAACTCATCATCATACACACCTCTCCTGAAGGAAAAACAGGTTGACCTAAAATTTCATGGTGGATTAGGCCTACAGGGGATACCACGTTAAAAAAAGCGCGCCGTGATATTTATCTCGTTAGATGGTGTGGAAACAATATCGCTTTATTAAGGCACTACACCACGGTTCGAATTAAAAGAAAGGATCAGCTAGGATTTCGATTGAAATAGATTTTTAATGTACAATCGACTGCCAACAAAACCCCGCTTTCTTCAAAACCCCTGTTTATCCTTCAGACGAGGTGTGCATAATTTTCAATAAGGCAGAAGAAAATATTCTAAAAAAAAGATAAGTAATAAGTGGTTAAGTGATTGATTTTTTATCTTTAATAGGTTATGTTCTCTTTTTTTCACTTATAATTTTTTGTTTGCCAAATAATTCAAAAGATCTCCCAGCCTTTCGCTTAATTTCTCTTCTACGGCTAATTTTCTCTTCTTTACTTCTAAAACCTCCCTAGCAATTTCAATCTTCTCCTTCTCATTAGCAGTTGCAAGCTGTATGGTCTTTGACATGGTCTGTGAACAAACAAATTTTAATTCAAAACATATGGAAACACGCAAGTAGAGTAAAGGTTGGTTCCCACTAGAGCACAGCGAAGCAGGGCGCAGCACCGAAAACAGTGGTGCATCGTCTTTTTCCTGTGGTTTCTTATAAAAGTGTGCATGATTTTCATTATAAAATACGATGCACCACTGTTTTCGGTGGGCTCCAACCTTAATAAAAGTATTATATGATTTTTATGATTGTTACATCGAGAATTTCATTTTGTTTTTCTTGTAAGATCCGAAAAGTCGCCGCCCTCTCATCTGCAATGCTTCGTTTTGAGCCTCTGCGCTTCGATATGTTTTGTCCGGAGTGATGGGTGAGTGAATGTGAATCGCGTGTGATTATGAGTGGTTTGTCGTTTAATGGCGTGTCTATTGGGGGTGTGCGTCTGGACTGTGTGTGAGTGATGGATTCGGGTGAGGAGTGGGTTTGAGATTGAGGACTGGGAGTGCGGGGTGCATGTGCGAGAGGCGATAGTGTGGCATGTGTGTTGATGAGTGCTTTGTTTGTTGAGGGAGTCTGAGTTAGGGATGTGCGTCTGGCCTGTGTGTGTGTGACTGATTCGTGTGAGAAGTGAGTTTGTGATTGAGGACTGCGAGTACGAGGTGCATGTGTGAGGGGTGATAGTATGGCTTCTGTGTTCATGAGCGAATCGTAGGTTGAGGAAGTGTGAGTTGATGGTGTGTGTATGGGGTGAGTATGAGTTGTGTGATGGTGGGTTGGAGTGTCATCTTCTGTTTGTAAAGAACATAAATTTTATTTTCAGGTAACATCAACAGAGTATAGAGTTCGTGTAATACAGATCAATGGAATTACGTTTGGAATTAATTTGAAGGCTGAGATGAGTATAGTGATATTGATGGACTTTGATGAAAATTCAAGTCCAACGTACATATGGTCATGTAACAGGATCAAATGTTCAGCTTGCTTACCAATCGCAGGTGATGTCGCCGTGATCCCATATATGTCAAAAACGCGGATACTTTTGGATGGATTTTTTAGTGATCTGTTATCGCCAGCCATTAGTTGACGCAGCTCATGCTTCCAGAGAAAACCATAAATATTATTATTTTCATATTCTTGTTAGTAGAAATTACTATTGAAAGGAATCCAACCACAAAAAAGGTAAAAATAATAATGATATATGTAATATCAGTTAATTCGAAAACAATTACTATCGATTCCGGCAAATTCGTTTTAACGCCCTTTATTCCCTCGACTGCATCGGAGCCGATGACGGAAAGGACTTGCTTGTCCATTTCTGTCAACGGCTCCGCATCGTTGGGTAAATTCCCTGTTCGTCGGTGCTGCATTTTTATCGCATTAACTTTCAATTTCGATCTGTTTTTTAAATCTTGCCAAACCTGCAAATATATTATATAAAAACTGAATAATTGTTAATAAAAACTGAATTCATGATTGAATTCTTCATGAAATGCAGTAACTGAGATTGTAAGTCAATCAATACTAACTTTTTGCCATTGGGCCGTAGTTTTATGTGGGCCTTTTTTATTCAGGTCCTCGGTTAGCGACTCCCACCTCTTCTTGGCGCTTGCAGCCCCCATGAGGCCATCGAATTTTCCCGCCGCAAAATTTGCATGGGCCAACATGTAACTCGCCAAGTCGGCCTTTTGCTCGGCGTTGACTCGCGGCCCTCGCGGTCCTCGCTTCTTATCGCCAGAAACGCTACGTCGATTATAAAACATTTTTAGACGAACATATATAAATGTTTTATGAAGTGTATATCCGACTGTGTATCATTAATGCATGCGATTTATATTAAACATTTACTTTTATTAATAATTTTGTAATTTATTATCCATCATATTTATTTGAGACGGTAATCGAAAAATTAAAATTGTTCGTACTAAAAATTGATTCAAATTTGTATATTCAAAGAATCATTACTTACCTCATTTTTTATGTTTAATTTTATACCTCGGTAATTAGTAATATAATATATATTTTATATTTTATTACATTATAATAAAAGACGCGGCGGAAAATTATTTGAAAAGAAATACGCTCACCATGGGTACGGGTATACCGCTCCGACTGCTCGACCCACTACACTGGCTTCACAGATTTTTATCTTAATAAATTCATGACCAAAAAAATATTCGCGCTTTTTCACGGTGAACTTTTCGATCAAAATTATGAAAGTATTATTTTTACATTTTTTATATAGTATATATTTCTTTTTTCTTTATAAAAAACCAATTGAGATTGAGGTATGAAACCCGACAGGATCTTAGGATTAGTAGGTATACCTACTATCTTGTGGATATCTTGTGGATAGTAGGTATACCTACTCATCCACAAAATATTATTATGATATTCGCAACAGGCATGAAAAGATTCAGTATTATAAGTCTTTTTCTTTTTATCACCCTGCTGATCCCCCTGCTTCTGGCTTCTGTATATTATTGACATTTTTATACTAAACTAATAGAAATCGCACTATTTTTTGAGATTTGTATTTTATTCCTTTCTTCTACCCGTTTTTTGAAGTACAAAATGAAATCCATGATACATCAAGTTAGAATCTTCGCAGATGTGTCCCTTACTAGAAGCCTAGAAGGAGAACTCGGCCCATCGTGGGACTTGCATAAAAAAAATTAGATTATTGAATACGGAGGAGATCGAGGCAAAAAGAGCCATCTAAGAACCGCAGTTACGTGGCCGAATGAGACACTATTTTTTTTTGATATAGAAGCAGTTTTCAAACATTTAGTAGCATATTGTGCAACTAGGGGGGGGAATAGCCATTTCGATCGAGGGTGAGACGTTTAGAAAAAAAACGTCTTACCCAAGGTAGAAATGGCCATCCCCCCTACTTGCACACTGTATTTTTGATAATAAGGGCACGAAATGGGCCTTCTTTGATGCGCGTCGATCGGATTGAGAATGGCACTGGAGCGGGAGGGAATGTTTTTTACTCCCGCTCTTCGTTTTCTCTCGCCGGAGCGGGAGGGAAAGTGCAGTCCCTCCCGCTGAGTGAATACCCCGGACTCACGTTCGAAACACGTATTTCCCCCACGCCCGACAAGCATGAAAGAACACAGTGAAATTTCGACTACATGCCCAACCGGGCGATAAGTCGTTAAAGGAAGAAGAAGAAGGCATTGTAGACAATTTTAAAAAATTAAAAAGAGCGATAAGTTAATAAAGTAAAAAAGAGAGAGATTGTAATCTACGTTAACTTACTAAATACCTATTTAAACATTTGTGGGTAATAAAAAATCGACACTTACCTCAAAAGGTTTGGTCATTGTCAGCAATATATATCTTCAAAAGCGGTGCGCCCAAATTATTCAAAGATCAAAACACTCAGCATAGCCCTGCAAAAAATTTCCGATAAGAACGATAGAATCCGGGTATAAAAACCGTATATGGTATACGGTCTTTATAGGATCCGGATACAAAAACCGTATACCATATACGGTTTTTATACCCGGATTCTATCGTTCTATCGGAAATTTTTTACAGGGAGATAATGACAATTCGTGTCTAGTTGCGCGACGCACGTACCAAAATGATATTCGAATGAAAAAATATGTATAACGCAAAAATTATTCAAAAAACCACTCCATCAAAATCATGAGGTTGTTTCAGAGATAGAATATCTACCACCATAAAAGATTCAGCGTAGAATGCCCCATACGTATGCTCATAACTTACACGAACATTAATTTAGAAAGTACGTTATCCACGTGGGGAGTTACAGGATACACGTAATCTCGATAAAAATTTGTCTTCTACTATTTTCGATAGCATCCATTTGATTATTTATTCGTTATTTGTAATTTCAATTTTCATCTACATCGCCGGGTCAAAAATTCTGGGAAAAGTAGGTGAAACATTAATTTAATAAGAAATTATAACATTTTCAGAGTATACATATTCGATGAAAAATAAGGGATATATTATAGAGTCTCATTAACGGCAGGCGCTGAGAATTCGTTTAGATAGCCCGCGATAGCACGGGCCGTATGAGTGTCGTTACGGCAAGTGATAAAAATCCGTAAAGATAGCACTCGATCGCGAGAGCTTTATCACAGAGCCGGGTTTTCCTTGGGTTCAATTGTTGATTCTCGGGCAGTTGCACGGCGACCTCCGCTTGTTGACACCCGAAAAACCGAGCATATGGACGCTATCGGGGGTGAACGGGTGTTAGCGGGGAAGCACATTGGCGTAGAATCGGGGAAAAAAGTTAGCACGAGCGCTAAGTTAGCGCAAAAGTTACAGAATCGCACCCCTGGCTGCGGAATCGTACTGAAATGCCGGCCGGGAATGGAAAAGGTGAAAACATTGAGCACTCTAGCGACACGAACATACAACATCATACTTGTAGCGTGGAATTGATGTTTTTTTGTTTCCAGCGGGGAAGAAGATCTGTGAGATTTGTAGCGCACGTGGGGTCCCGAAGGCATATACACAATGGAGCAAGCTGATGGACCATTGTTTGACGATACACGCGAATCTCAAATTTGCATGTTGCCATTGCGCTGAGGCCGGAGAATCGGCGAAATACAGTCAGTTGTCTGTCCTGACGCAGCACCTGTCCGACATGCATAACGTACAAAGTAAGAAATAACCAACCAACCGTACACGATAGATGAACGTCCGTATATTTTCCATACATCCACTAGATACGGACAGAAGAATTCAGCGTTCTAGCGAAGTTATCCAACGTTAACGTATAACAGGTGAAATTTTAAAGCAATCTCGAAGGTCTCACTTGGAAGGTTCAAGTACCCTCGATTTGATAGAAAACGAACATTTATGAAATATTCAGTGGTCACAAAAAATTGATAACATTATTTCCAAGCTATAAATTCAATGATCAAAAAATCTCCATTAATTTACAATTAGCTTTGAACGGTGATGGGAAAAATGTTCAACCAAGTGGTAACAAACGAGCGAGCCGAGAGAGTGATAGGAGCTTGAAAATAAAATGAAGGCTCTCTTCGTGTCACCCTAATATACATACTGCGACGTGGTATTTTGCAGAGTTGAGGAAAATCTCGACCACGAGACACTTCGGCGTCTGTAAATTATAATTGCCAACGAAAACTTGAAGTGAAATTCGAAAACAAAAGATCTCAAGTTGGGCGCCAGATACCGTAGGTACTGCCTTCGAAAACAATATGATTAATAGAACACAAGATAACTGGAATAGACGCAGGGCGGCAACACAGCTAGTCAGATACAATTATAGAATCAAGGTAGGGGGGCAGGGTACATCGGGTAACGGAATAGAAAACGATAAGAAAGAATAAGAAAATTAGAAAATCATAAGATCATATATTCAATTCAATATCGATAGATGATACAAGAAGCAAAAGATAAAATAGCACACGGGTAAATTGAACATAGAAATATTGTTTCATACTGCTGTATAAAACAAGTATAAAAAGGTTTATTATATTATTGATAAGCATTACGCTGAACTCTTGTGTCCGTATCAAGTGGATGTATCTCGATGAACAATTTTTTGTTCCTATGAAAATCTCATTGTTTTTTTCATCGCTCAACCTTTCGAGATAAAACATTAGGGCCTTTTCCGGTCGAGAATGATTATTTTTTATTTTTTTTGCGGGTTACGCCTTTCTGGCAGTATTGTAGTGGGCTTACGCCCTTCTGCCTGTAGGTTGAATGATGGTGCTCTTATGGAACTTTCGTGTTAAAGTTGGGGATACGCTCTCATGTCAGTAAGGTTGTAATGGACTTAAGGAGTAATTAACAAGATAATTTCCTTCAAATAAATCAGTTCTTTATTGAGTACAAAATTTGGAGTAGTTTCTGAGTTGAGGTTCGGAGTAGAATTGTTTCAATTGCTTTTTCTATTTTCTAAGGTCTGAGTCAAAAAGGATGATGGGGTTTTGTGGGAGGAACTTTGAGTTAGGGGGGATCCAATGAGGTTTTTAAGGGAGAGGTCAGAAAATAGGGGTAGGATTGTTTTAAGGATGAGGATGTCCAGAGATTGCAGCTGCATTGCAGATGCGTGGGAAGAGGATCGTAAAAATTGGAATTCGGAGTTTTTGAGAGTTTATGAGGGTAGAGGATGGAGTTTGTTTATGTTTTGGGATAAGATTGTAGGTTTGGAAAAGGACGGTTAAAATCTGAACAATTATATTTCAATATTTAACATTAAGGTCGGGTGCGTACATTACAAGGTCATGAAAAGTCGGAAAACAGTGGGTTACGCCCTTCTGGTCCTAAGCCCTCGATATACTATATTATAGTAATATTATGTTCTCTCCGTGCGGTAGCGGTAATAATCACGTCACCAGCGAAAGTCATACATAGGTATTATGTTTTGCGTTTTCTTCCAGGTAACTCTGAGGAGGTACGCAGTATCAAGGTCAAGCGAAACGCCACCTACGACAAATTAATGGAAACCTTCCGGGACAAACCAGGTGAATCTTCCTACGAAGTACCATCGCGTGATAAAAATTTCCTGATACGCCTGTGATGTTACTTGTTAATTTATTCATGTTTGGAAATTTTTTCTTTCCGACACCCACATCGATGCCGAGAACTTTCACCAGCAACGCGCGCGCAAAAAAAATACATTGCTTAGTATGTTATATCTCCACTATTTGTTAATATTTCTGATTTTTTTTTTTTCACATATACTTAACCATGTGCATAAATAATCTTGTAAGATTTCTTTATAATGATTTGATTTCTTACGTTTAAAATATTTATCAATACTTATAAATTATGAGAGACAAGAATTTTATATACACATGGGGTAGTTATGAAAACATTTTATATTTTATAGTTGTCAAATAGATTTATTATTGTGCGATCTTGTTGAATCTTGTTTTAAATTTTTCAATATTCAGAAAAGTATTAACATACTAATTTTAACATTGACAATAACAATAGGTAATTATTATTCATCATGAAGATATCACTCGAACTGGGTAGTAATTTGAGAAGGAACTCAATCAATCGAGTCGAGTCAATGGTTTTATGTTGGCCTGACGTTTCGGCAGTGATGTGCTGCCCTCATCAGAGGCTATTTATTGAAAATAAATAATTACAGAAAATTAATCAAATGCTGAGTGCATACAAAATGTCAAAAGTTAAAACTTAAAAATTACAAAACATAGTCAAAGCTAAAATGTATCGAAACAAACAATGAAATAGAAGTCCAAACAAATACAATGGTAGTCAAAAAAGATGATAACAAGGAAGACATAACAAAATCAACTAAAGCTGATTCTTATATTAAACATAGCTGGGATTTGATCGAAAAACTTAGCAATATACAGGTACCAGACGATCATATTTTGGTTTCTCTGGATGTTACCTCGTTGTTTACGAATGTACCGGCTGATTTAGTTAAGACAGCGATAGCAAACAGGTACTCATTCATTGCGAAACATACCACCATGCCTCTGAGTGAACTTCTAGCAGGCGTAACGTTTTTGTTGGACAATGTTTATTTTCAATTTGATAATCAATTTTATAAGCAAATTTTTGGTTCTCCTATGGGTTCCCCTATTTCACCGATTCTAGCTGACTTAGTCATGGTAGATCTAGAACGCGATTGTTTGTCAAAATTGAATTTTAGACCATTGTTTTATTATAGATATGTAGATGATATTATCATGTGCATTCCACACGCTAACATAGAGTATGTGACTAATATCTTTAATGGTTATCATGACCGCCTACAGTTTACTCACGAACTTGAGGTCGAGCGAAAGTTAAGTTTTTTAGACGTTAACGTGATACGAGATGATTCCAACGGGTTAATCACCAATTGGTACAGAAAACCGACGTTTTCTGGTAGGTTCTTGAATTTTAATTCCATGCACCCTTTATCTCAAAAGCGAGGTATGGTCTTTAATCTAGTAGACAGGGCTATTTCGTTATCCCACCCAAAATTCCATACTGATAATTTGGCTTTAGTTAAAAAGTTCTTACGAGATAATAACTACCCCGATGATTTTTCAGAGAGGTTAATAACTAAAAGGGTGAAGTATTTAAAATCTAGTAACCGTTTTTCCAAAAAGATTAACATTGTCATTACGTTGACTGACCCGGAGGAAAACACCTCAATTCTCAGCGTCGTTAACGGTCCAACCTTGAAACGTAGGTTAGTGTCTATACCTTTCATTAAAGATTTTTCCGAGCGATTAAGTTGTTCCCTTAAGAAATTTGACTTGACACCTGTTTTGTGTGTTAATAGTAATTTAAGGACAGTTGTCACCAAAGGTAAAGACCAGACTGATGTTCATGACAAATGTAATGTAGTGTATAAGGTGCAGTGTAATGACTGTTCGGCGTCTTATGTGGGTGAAACCAAACGTCAACTTAGGACCAGACTGAAAGAACATAAAGATAACTTGAGGAAAAACCCAGAAGCACATTCCGTCGTTTCTTTACACCAAACGAAATTTAATCATACGTTTGATTGGGATAATACAGTTGTGCTTGATAGGGAATCCGTTTGGTCAAAACGTATCACCTCTGAGATGCTACGAATTAATCTGCAGTCTAATGGTCTTAATAAGAAAGAAGACACTAAAAAATTACACCAGCCTTATTCTCACTTATTACATAGGTTAAGATCTAAAAGTTGTTCTTAGTTTATTATTTTAATTTATTCTATGTTAACTCTTACCTTGTGTTTACGTGAAAAAAAGCTGTGTCTTGAACACTAGTTCAACATAAACACCTATTGTAACTGACCATTGACGTCAATCATTGACGTCAGTGATTGACGTCATGCATTGACGTCACTGGTTTGTTTTGTTTTCATTTGGTTTACCTCAGCTGACAACGTATATAAAGCACGTCGTCACACCTCTCTGCTTTATTAAACATTTCTACCGGCGCAAGATGACACTTAGTACATCTTGCAGTGAGGTGATGGTGTTCATAGACACCCGTTTTTTCACGTGACACTAATCACATTAAGGTAATCTAAGTTCTTTTTGATATATCAGATTTAGTTGATTTTGTTATGTCTTCCTTGTTATCATCTTTTTTGACTACCATTGTATTTGTTTGGACTTCTATTTCATTGTTTGTTTCGATACATTTTAGCTTTGACTATGTTTTGTAATTTTTAAGTTTTAACTTTTGACATTTTGTATGCACTCAGCATTTGATTAATTTTCTGTAATTATTTATTTTCAATAAATAGCCTCTGATGAGGGCAGCACATCACTGCCGAAACGTCAGGCCAACATAAAACCATTGACTCGACTCGATTGATTGAGTTCCTTCTCAAATTAATAGGTAATTATGTTGTAGAAACAAATCTTGTAGTTGGAAGAAAAATGTCAATGTTTTCGAAAATATTGCATTACAATTTTCTTTATATCATATTTAGACAATTAACTTGATGGAAATATAATATAAATCAATTATATGAAATTAATTGACTATGTGGACAATACAGACAGCACAGTACTCTATAGGGATGTAATAATCCGTGTATTTGCAAAAATAATGATATCGCTTATTTCGAGTACGGACAACACATGCGATATCATGAAATTACATAGAACATAATATGATATTTATATCGAGCTTATTAGCATTTAGATAAAATAATGGTAATGCAACCGCATGGTCAGATACTTAAGTTTTCACGTAGTTGTCGTCATTTGCTGATTTTGATGAATTGATGAATGTCGTTAGTACATATATACTTAATAATTGTACTTTGGATTATCTTGATTATGTTTTATGTTAACATTTCCAAAATTGATTCATAAGATCTTAATTAATAACTCGTGAAAGATGTAAAATACGTCTGCTCTATGTGATGGTTCTCGGCCGAGAGAGCGATTGCTGACCATGTCCGGTCAACCGGTGTTTACTAATTTAGTCAAAGTAAGTCTCATTATGAAACTACGTAATTCAAGAATTTTGCGCCATTATTTGAATTACTCAATAACTGAGTTCGTTACATTTGTCCCCATATTATCTTTATAGGGTTTATAACTGAACATAAAAAGATAATCTAAACATTAAACATATAACACTCATGAGTCGTCTTATACTTTATTTACATAAGTCATTTATAGCTAACTTACTAACTATACTTCGGATGGCGAGAACAAAGATGCAATCGAGATTGGAGACAGTACTAATTGTTCTAATTTGCTATAAAGGCTGATAATATTTGCGTAAGTTGGTTCGATTATAAATTCCTTTTATTATGTCTTGATTATTAGGATCTACTAGTTCATATGCATTAAGACCTATAATTCGCTTTATTTGATATGGTCCCTTATAAAGATGAAAAAATTTTTGTGTGACCTTATCTATTGCACTCGACTGCATTGGAACCCGTATAAGAACTAAATCATTTTCATTAAAAATAATCGGTGATTTGGTTTTTTGTTTATTTCGGCGTCTATGAAAATTTGTCAAAATCCTTTCATTAGCCAGACCTATTTTTATATCTTGAGGTTGCATGATAGAGTCTGGAAATTGAATTAACTTTTTAATTTTATCGATTGGACACTCTCCAAATTGCAATTCATGCGGGGTGTATCCAGTACTATGATGTACAGTAACATTTAAAACTTGTTGAATATTTGATATATATTTGGCCCATTTAGTATGATGTTCATTACAGAATAAACGGAACAGTTTTCCTAACTCTCTCATTACTCGCTCCGTTGGATTAGATTGAGGGTGACGTATAGATGAAAAACAAATTCTAATACCCAATGCTTCTAATTCACGTCTCCAATTATGCGAAGTAAATTGAGTTCCGTTATCTGACAATATTCTCTGTGGCTTTCCAAACTTTGGGATATAGTGTTCGATTATTTTCTTGAAACTGATTTTGGTGGTAGCTTTTTTCATAGGGTATAATGTTACATGTTTTGAGAAAGCATCCAATACGACTAAAATATACTGTACTCCACCTATAGATGTCGGTAAAGGTCCATAAAAATCTACTGTAACTAATTCTCCAGGTTTTGTAGCTTTAACTAACTGGTATTCACCTTCCATATTGTAAGTTAAGTGTTTAATACGTTGACATAAATCACAATGTAGGACTATATTTTTTACATCATTCGTCATGTTTTTCCATGAATATAAAGTTTTCAGATACTGTAACGTTTCATATACACCAGGATGTGCTAAATTATTATGAATGGTTTTGACCAACTCGATAGCTAAGCTTTGTGGGACAACAATTTTCCATCTAGAGTCATTTTTATTATTTGTAAATAATACGTCGTTAAATACTAAATATCTATAGTTACTACTGCCAGTTATTTTGTCGTCAAATCTTGATTTTAATTCAGGATCATCCTTCTGCCATTATGAAATTTTCTTAAATTCAATTGGAAACTTAGTATCAACTATTAATTCTGATATTTAAATAGGTACATCAATGTCCTTCAATTGATAATTAGGTGATAAGTGCGAAGTCAATGCTGCTATAATTAAGCGATTATCTTGTTCTTCATGAAATTTTCCATCGGGATTACGACTGAAGAAATCCGCAACTAAATTATCACGTCCAGTACAATAAGTAATTTTGAAGGTGTATTGCTGTAATAATAAGCTCCAACGAATAAGACGTGCATTTTGAAAAGGTGTACTATTTAAAAATATAAGACCCTTGTGATCCGTAATTATTTCAAATTCATTGACAATCAGATAGGTACGAAGTTTGGTAACCGAATATACAATAGCTAAAAGTTCCTTTTCAGTAGTTGTATAATTAACTTCAGTGTTTGACAGACATCGGCTAACCAAACCTATTATACGATTATTGTTTTCACTATCTGTCTGAAACAGAATACCTGAAATGCCTTTATCACTCGCATCTGTTTGGAGTTTAAAAACAGAATTTGGATCAATATGATACAATGTTACAACACTTAAAAACTTGTTTTTTAATTCCTCAAAAGCTCTGATATGATCTATAGTCCAATTCCATTCAAAGTTTTTCTTTAATAAATTTCGAAATGGTTCGATATAATTTGAATATTTAGTATAAAATTGTCGATAGTAGTTACATACACCAATAAATTGTTGAAGTTGTTACTTATTTTTAGGTTGCACAAAATTTCTAATAACTGCCAATTTGTCTGGATCAGGAACTACTCCCTTATTTGATATAATGAAACCTAAAAATGGTATAGAATCTCTAAGAAAAATTGATTTACTGAGTTTTAAAGTGAAATTGTTCTCTTCCAATCTATTGAAAATTAGATCGAGATGTTGTAAATGTTCTTCGAAGCTTTTGGAGTTAATCAACAAATCATCTACGTATGTAGTTAAGAAATTGGAAAAATCATTTTTAAATGTCAAGTTCAGGGCTCTTATAAATCCACTACCAGCTGTTTTCAAACCGAATGGTATTCTACAAAAATGATAAAGTTTTGAATTATGTAAGAAAGCTGTGTATTGTCGGGATTCTACTGCCGAAGGAATTTGCCAGTATCCATGTGTTAAATCAACTGTTGAAAAGTAATTTGTTCCATAATATTTTTGTGAAATTTCATTAATTAACGGTGGCGATTCATTATCGGATTCAATTATATCATTTAAAAATCTCGCATGAAGACAAATACGAATTTTTCCGTCTTTCTTTTTAACTATTCTTAAAGGGTTGCAATATGGACTCACTGATCGTTCTATAATACCATTGTCAAGCATAGCTTGTATTTCAGAATCTACTGCTTCGCGATATGATAATGGGACTGGATAAGACCGCCGAATGAATGGTTTATTGCTCAATACCTTAATATGATGCTCGTATATACTAGCGCATGTTGACTTATCAGTAAATAATGCTCTATGCTTTAATATCAAATTTAAAAATGGTTCAGTATACTTGATATCCTGTAACATAAGTTTAGACGCGATCAGTCGAAAATGTTTAAAAAAATTATGATCTTCTGCCTCTGAATATTCCTGACAAATAAACATTATTTCATTAAGTTGTTCCGTGATAAAACTATCATTTACCATCATGAGATCATCAGAGTTAGTATTTAAATAACTTTCATTCTTACTTATCTTTTTACCATCATGAGGGTTACAACTAACTTCATCGATACAAAACATTTGACACATAGCATCCGAAATATCCTCATCATCATTTAAATTACATACAAAATTATTATCACGAATTATATCAACTATAGAATTATTTTCATATAAATGCACATCGTTTCTATTACGCATGTCATTCTCATTGTCAACAATTTTTACAATATTATCAATTTGATGATTTATAACATCGTCTCTATTACGCATGTTATTTTTAATATTTGTAAATTTTTCAATATTTTCCATTTCACTATCTATAACACCGTCTCTATCACGCATGTTATTTTCAATTTGTAACGAACTCAATGTACGAGTAATTCAAAATATAGCGCGCAATTCTTGACCTACGTCGTGACGTAATAAAATTAGATATTTGACTACACTTGTAATTACCGGTTGACCGGACACCTGTCGTCAATCACTCTCTCGGCCGAGAACCATCGTACAAAGCAGACGTACCTACATGGTCATGAAAATTGTCACTTAAAATTTGATAACGAAGTTTCTTCAAAATATTGACATAAATCAAATAAGATCTGGTTCCAATCACTACAATGAATCACTTACGTTACCAATCATCTCATCGAACGAACAAATGAAGACAACGACAATAAAAACTTAAGTATCAGACCATGCGGTTATTCCGCCATTATATTCATTAAAATCGTCTCATCATACGCCTATGTAAAATCATTTTTATGTTCTATGTAATTTCATGATATCGCATGTGCTGTCTATACTCGAAATTCGCGATATCATTATTTTCTTTTTCCTACACGGATATTATTATATCCTTATAGAGTATTGTGCCGTCTGTTTCTGTCCATGTATCCGTCATGCCAGCCAGTCTTATGATTTAATGAATTATATAAGAAATTGATTTATATTATGTTTCATACATTTACAACTGTATTAAATTTAATATGAAAAGAAATTCTAATTCTAAACTATAGTCAAGAATCATTGACATTTTTCCCCTATCTTCAAGACCTGTTTCTACTAAATAATAAAATAATGTTCATGTCAATGGTTCAATAATTCAGATTATGGTAAGGTTAAAAACCTGAAAGAAAATAGTTTCAAACCCTTACTGATTGTTTATTAAATATAAAGGGAGAATAAACAGCTCATAATTTAATTTGAATGTGTAATGTTGTGTCTAATATTTTATTTTTCTTTTTATTATCACCCAAATCCCATAATCAGCTAATATTTAATCTCTTAGAAATTATTATAATAACGTGAGATTCTAAAATCTTACAAATTATATTTTCCGACACATCATCAACACGATTCTTTTTACATCTTAAATCATATTTATCCCCTTCAGAACTATTATTTATAACATTTTCAGTCATTAGATAACTCTGATAATCACATGGTTCTTCATCTGAAAGAAGATGTTTACTATTTACTATTTGAATGTATGTAATTGCATCTTTGCAAGAAGACTGCAATCTATCTACCGATTCTCGACCGTATGAAACAAGTTTTTTATTTACACATGATCCATGAATTTCAATAGTTTTTTCATTATAATCTAATATTACATTATTTACTGATGACCAATCATTACCCAGTATCATACTTGAAGATAATTTAGGTACGATTAAAAATGCATAAGTCATTCTCCGACCATCTATATATATATATCCATTAAAATTTGCTTTTTTAGACTAACCGCAGTTTTTCCAAATGCTGGAAATACTTGTATATTAGCCACCGGTAATTCAGCTAATATACTAGAACCCGCTATTTGTTAGTATATTTAAAATATTTACTAATAATTATAAATTATGGGAGACAAGAATTTTATACATACACGGGATAGTCATGAAAACATTTTATGTTTTATTGTTGTCAAATATATTTATTATTGTGAGATACTTGTTGAATCTTGTTTTTAATTTTTTAATATTCAGTAAAATATTAACATACTAATTTTAACATTGACATTAACAAAAGGTAATTATGTTGTAGGAACAAATCTTGTAGTTAGAAGAAAAATGTCAATGATTTCAGAAATATTAAATTAAAATTCAATTTATATTATATTTAGACAATTAATTTAATGAAAACATTATACAAATCAATTATATGAAATTAATCGACTATGTGGACAATACAGACAGCACAGTACTCTATAGGGATGTAATAATCCGTGTATTCACAAAAATAATGATATCGCTTATTTCGAGTACGGACAACACATGCGATATCATGAAATTACATAGAACATATAACGATAATTATATCGAGCTCATCAACATATTAGATAAAATAATGGTAATGCGACCGCATGATCAGATACTTAAGCTTTCACGTAGTTGTCGTCATTTACTGATTTCGATGGATTGATGAATGTCGTTAGTACATATACTTCATAGTTGTAATTTGGATGATATTGATTATATTTTATGTTAACATTTCCAAAATTGATTTACAAGATTTTAATTAATGACTCGTGAAAGATTTAAAACACGTCTGCTCTATATGATGGTTCTCGGCCGAGAGAGCGATTGCTGACCCATGTCCGGTCAACCGGTGTTTACTAATTTAGTCAAAGTAAGTCTTATTACGAAACTACCCGGGAAAAAAAAATTATATAAAATTATATATGAGAATATAAAATTATATAAAATTGCATCTTATTTCATATAATTTTGTATGATTATATCTAGATTCTTACACTAAATTGTATAAATTTTTATAAAATTATATAAAATTATATAAATTTTGTAAAATTTTATATAATTATATATTATCATACATAAATCAGAAAACCCTGAACCGTAGACTTATATATTATTATATATAAATATATATAAAGATATAAAATTTTATAAATTTTGTATTTTGTTATAAAATCATATAAAATTTTATTGGATTTCTTAGATTAAAATATATCATTATATAAAATTATATAAATTTTTATATTATCGTATATAATCATATATTAATCAGCAACCTCGAAACTACAGCTTATATATTATGATCGAGGGGTTACGCACTCGGAAATCATAGAGACAACGTAACACGTTTTGCCCTATACTACATTGTACTGTGATTTTTCGTTATTTTTCGTTATTTGCCGCTATCGTATTACACTATAGTGCGTTAAGCGGTCTTTCGCCACAAAAGTTCAGCTTATTCTAACGTATTTTAACGAGAAAATCATGATTTCCGAGTGCGTAACCCCTCGATTATGATATATAAATATATAAAATAATATAAAATGTTTTATATTTTGTATTTTTTTATAAAATTATGTAAAGCCGTGTTGGATTCTTCTCATTAAATTGCTCGTTTCTGCAAGTATAATTTATCGATCAATATTTAGTATTAATTAACATTTTTGATGATTATATTTATATATATACATAATTTTTGCAGCACTTATATTGATTTTCTTTTTTTTTTTTTTGTCTCTTTCGTTAGTATTAATAACTCTTTATGAACTTACCGATATATCAAGGATAGGAAAAGGATAATATTTTGTATGGTTATTAAAAAATAAAAATTTAAAATCTATTTTGAGAAATAAAATTTGAAGTGAGCAGCAATAAAAAAAATTCTACAGAATTTTGGTTCATATATTTCGTCTCATATTATTATATAGAGTTATATATAAAAATATCTAATTTTATATGATGACATAAAATCAGTTAAATATAAGAGTTTATATAATTGAATAAAAATATATATTTTCATATATAATTATATAAAATTATACATTCGGATATATTTTGAGATAAAATTATATCATACCAAAATTGAGATATCATTTTATATAATTATATATGGTCAACTATATATAATTTTATATAATTATATAAAAAAAAAATTTTCCCGGGTACGTAATTCAAGAATTTTGCGCCATTATTTGAATTACTCAATAACTGAGTTCGTTACAATATATATATATATATATTGTAACGGAGTTTCAGAGCGCACTCTGCACCCTACGGCGTTCCTCGGATAAAATACTAAATTAAAGAAAATCTCAGATAGTGTTGGGCGCCAGACACGTAAGTGTCGTTTTCACAAAAATCTACTGAATATCAGCGGTACTCAACTAATTATTATACTACCGGAACGACGGCCTTAAAGCCTCGGTTAGCTCAGATATACAGCGATAATGGTAGAGTGGGTGGATTCACCCTACTAATTAATAAAATATAAAATACCAGACATAAATTCCTTCAATGAAATCTAGGATTTCGTATATTGTTCTTTACTGATCTGCGGTAACCATTTTATCTGCGATAACAACGGGATTCAAATATAACTGACGATATCAAATTACACAGAAATAGTTATTAGAATGTTAGTTATGAATAATAGATGGAAATGACGATTGGAATAATACTTTAGAAATTACCAATTTGACAAAAGAAGAATATTATATTATTGACTCTGATTCTGCGACGCAGCAGTATGAAAAAACGTAAACACGCCGGTTAGCTAGCGAGAGCCGTAGAAGCGATATAATCCAAGCTAAACTACTTTCCAGGCTACGCATCACCGAGCGATACGATACTCTATAGCAAATTTTCTAATGCGGCTCGCTAGCGTTATTGATAATTACTTGGCGATACAGAACTCAATAAATAATTCAGATGAATCTACGGTAAGCAATAAACTAATTAATTATAGCACAGAAATTAGGAAACTTAGGATAACGCAATATAGCGAAAAGCAGAAGGTTGCGCAGTTTATATAGCACAATCAAAGATATCGGAGTAGAATGAAGAGAATAATAGAAATCAAACAGAATAAAGGAGTAATATATAGAACAAATTAATAGATGAACAACTTAAAACTATGACTAACTACGTTCAGCCAAACCTCGGGGAGTTGGATAGTAAGCGACACACCATGCACTATTATTCTAATTAATTACTAACAAATTACTAAATCCAAGATAGCGATAGATCAAAGAATTAGATATTCTCAAAGCGAGAATTAAAGCAAGAACAAGCTCTCAAATACTATTAACAAATCGTAAGCAAAGCAAGCCAATAGATCAGACTTATTTAAGCAGAGAATTATCAAGCGAAACAGATATCCAAATTACTACGGCCAATTAAGAAATGCTCTCACTGAATTTCTTCATCTGAGGTAATGAGCGACTACGTGGCCCGTAGGCTGCACGCGGTACAAAAGAAAGTCTAATAAAACGGAGCAAATAGAAATTCCGATCCAGTATTGTGGCTTAATCAGCTATTATAGATCATAGAGACCTTAATTTATCGAAGAGCGGCTCTGAGCACACAACTTTAACATGTAACTCAATTTTTAACTTAACTTTTAGCTTAAATTTTATTTGACTGCGAGAGGCGAGAGAGGATTTGGATAGCACGTCTGACTGTAACTAGGCGAAACGTAGCAGTGATGAGTCCAGGCTGTAACTCGGTAAGTCTCGACGATATTCCCTTGATTCGGAATAGAGGACCTATCAGGAACGGCTGATTAGCTCATTGGTGCTGCGAGCAACGCTTGTCGAGCGATCAGCTCGCCAGCTGATCGGCTCAAGGCGTCATCTGGTTGCCTGACGTTAGGCGGTAGGTCTCCGTGCTTCTTCGCGGTAGAACCGCCGTTCGGCGTTATTTCAGCGGTGAGATGATGGCGGGAGCACTGTTGGAAAAAATATGTCAATTTTAACTCATTTCGTATGTCCCATTAGGTCCACTCACTTTTTTTAGTTAATTTTACAGAAACACGATATGTAAACAGTTGACATGGTATATAAGTTGAAACTTTAATATATTTGTAGTTTCATTCGACGCAAACCATATGTCAATAATACACTATCAATCTGTTAAAATGAAAACAATTGAATGTCCATAATGAATGACAGATAAGTCGAATAAACTGAAAATACAGTTAAAATTAACATTTTACTTATGTTACTTTAACAGGCAGATTCACTCGAATTCACTTATTTCAAATGTTGGAATAATCAAATTTCATGTCAACTTTGAATCACTTTTAATGTTAATCTTAACTGTATAAAAATGTTAATTTCACTTCTTCTTCATGTTATCCAATTATTATTGGAGAAGGGGTGCGATGAATAGCATGGAGCAATTGAAACAGCACTGAGGAAGTATGATCTAGTTGAAAAAATAATAATTTTTTTCCACAGTAATACAATATTTAACAATTTATTGTATGAACTATGGAAAATGAAATTATTTTTCAAACTAGATAATAATTTTTCAATGACTCTTAAAATTGCCTTGTGTTACTTTCGACTTCACTCTTTCCTAGTTTAAATTATTTATGGTGAAAAGGTGGATGACTTGGTTTAAAAAAAAAAAGACTTCAAATTTTGTTATTTCAGGATTGTTTATTATTATAAGTTTTTTTTTATTTTAAGTAACAAATTTCTTACGATTATACAAGACATTTCGATACCCACGTTTTAATATGTCGTATCCCACAAAATTTATGAAATTAACTTTTTTTTTGAGAAATGGAATGATAATGTTTTGCAGCTCATGTTTAAGTTTCAATGGTCAAATTGTTGATTTACTATTTTTAAATAAACTAGGGGCTCCGCCCCTGCGCTAAAAATTTTCCAAATGTGGGTTACGACATATTAAAACGTGGGTATCGATTTGAATCACTTAAGGGTACAAAAAGTATTCGGTTATAATACATTGCCCATTATAGGCATCGTACACCTCTAACGCCTTACAATAAGGAATACTTGCTACGTCGGTTACAGTTAAACTATCTGTCTGTAGAGATATATCATATCCTACATGATGTTTTGAAACTCCTAATGACTTATAAGGTTGAAAAACACCATAAGTTTTATTGTTAAACGAAAAGAAACTAAAAGCTTTTGCAAAAACGGGTAATTTACTTGCAAAACCTATGCAAACAAATTTGTTTACAGACAACTTAGCTCCGCGATAAAGAATATTCTCACCAAAGAAGAAAAGTGTCTCCTCTGACAGTTTTGTATGGTTAGATATTAATTCACAATGAATATTGGTTTTTAAATACTCAAATCTGAAGTTTTTCGACAGAGGGGGGCTGTCAAGAGATATTGTGTTATTCCAAGTGTATAACATATGTTGCTGATGACGCACAGAAAGACTATAGCAAATTTCTTTGAAATTTTTGAGTTTCCGAGCTAAATCTTTGAAGAATTGATGCTTCCCTTCAAACCGCATGGTCCAGCTAGCGCGCACAGGTCCCATTTTTTGAATAATCATCGGGTAATGCGTAATGAAGTAATGCTTGGGAAGTAAGTGAGTATTATACATCTGCATGTACATCGAATGGTGCTCTTTTATGAGATCTCTGAGATAATCTATAATCTGATGATCTATTTTTGGGGCTGATATAATTTTTAAAATTTCAATCAATATAATAGAATCACCTTCCACTTCGAATAAACTTCATCGCTTATTTTAACTATATCTTCAATTATTAAAGGTAAGAAAATCATCAAACAATGAGTTTGTGCAGCTGTTTGACCAAGTCCGCTCTTAGTGAAACTGACTGGACTTGGTTTGTTTTTTATATTTGATAAACCGTAATCGAATGCAGCAATCCGCTGGTTTAAATTGAAAAAGGAAAGACATTTAATCTTATCTAAATACTCGAAAAAACTTTTCAATTCACGTTGGCCGACCCCATGTAAAATATCGTGCAGAAGATCCACACTGTGATTTTCCGATAAATTGAAACAATTTAAATCGATTAAACTACTTCTATTCATAATACCTACGGAGGAATTCATTTCGCTACTGGTTGATTCCTTATTTTTTTCAAATTCAACATTAAACTTGGAACGTAATAATGAGGCTTCTTCAGTGGATGCACGTGCTGCCTGATCTTTATGGATTGTACAAAATCTACAATAATAATGTGATTGAAATGATTGTGTCATAACCATATAGAACCGCAGCACCCAAGTTATCATGACTCATAAATGCAACAGTACCTCGAATATAGGTATTCACGCTCTTAACGAAGATACCGCATGTTTCTAAAACTCGAATGTCTCTTGCGATAACATCCAATACAGGGTTTATTCCAAATTGTCTGATATCAACATTATAACAGAGTGCTAGTAAATGGATGTTATCCAAATTCGAATTTATATGCATAGGCAAGTTATTCAAAGAAAAGTAGAATGCACCGATTTTGTGATTGCCACTCTTACTCCCCAGGGGATTACACACTTCAAATTCATCATAATATAATATAATTTGGAGAGCATATTTATTTTCTTGGAAAAAAGAACTATTCTTGTACAAGCTTCCATCCGAAAAATGAGCATAATTATCTGGATCAACAACCGTGTCTTTGATCACGTAGTTTTGAACAGCAGTGTTTTCTAATAAGAATTTCAGTGTCTCTAATATCGGAATATATGAAAACGTACAAGTAACGGGCACTTGCTTATAACGTTGAATTGTTGAGTGATAAATTTGATCTATTCTGATCCCATGACTTTCACGCACAGGTTGGATAATTGATGATTTTGTGCTTTTATTTCTACTGTACTTGGTTGAGGAATTTTCAAACGAATATTTGAAACTATCAATAAGATTTTTAACTTGATCTGGATCAGTGGATTCCAAAATGTCATCAAAAAGAGGGGAAATCAACTCAAATGTGCACTGTAATATTGTTGTTATCGTTGTGTCTGGAATCCCTAAGGAATATAATTTCATGATATAGTTCGATATCTTATTCCTCATCAAGAGATCATCACTTTCTTTGTTTTCTATTGGATCCTGTTCATGTATTAGATTTTCATGATTATTTTTCCGACCCAAATATCGACCAATAGAATTGCACCATTCGACGTCACGTGGTACAACCTACATGGTATTATACTGATAATTTTTTGATTATTTTCTCTGGTAGTTGCTATATATAAAAAACAAAACATAATCCAGTCAAATTAACCACACGTCAAACTGACAGGTTGAATTATAATTCTGTGACTTCCGAATTTTTAATTTTTAACTGTGGATTTTGTCTCATGGTGCAATTCTATCGGCCGAAATTTGGATGAAAAAATAATCCCCCGAATACCACTCGAGCTTCAAAATTAATCGGGTATTTCCCTCAAGGTTCCCTGCAATCAAACGAAGTCGTCAAGTTTTTCAGAAAAATCACTCGCGCTTCGCGCTCGTGATTTTTTAACCTGAACAACTTGACTCCTTCATTTGTTTGCAACGAACCTATCGGGAAATACCCGATAATTTTGAAGCTCTTGTGGTATTATAAGTGACTATTTTCCGAACCTCTGTTGCATATTTCAGAATCATCATAACTTACTTCAATATCATTGTTTGCACTGTGTTCCAATATGTTATTAGATTGACACTTTCGGATATGTTTTCGAAATCCAGAATAAGTCCTCAAAATTGAGGGGCAGAACACACATTTTAGGCTTAGATGCGATCCCTCTAATAGCAAATGTTTATTTTGCAAATGCTTGCAATAAGCCTTCACTTCGACTGTTTCAAAATCACATAATGAGCATTTAAAAACCATTTTCAGACCTTCTTAAAAATTAAGCATAGTACGCATAAAAAAGAAACCATAAAACGTCAAAACTATCTAGACCTCTTTAGAAATCTCATTTTTCAATAAATGATTATTGTGACAATATATAGTATATAGTATAATATATAATATATGGTTATCTTATAATAGTTGTGATAATATTAGTATAAAGTTATCTTTTAATGGTTGTGATCATATACCTATATAGTGGTATGCATATGATAAATATAGTACGTCGGCTTTCATTAGTATCCTAACCTAACATTCTGGATCTTTCTTTGCATCCTCTTTGGTAGAATGTATTTTAGTATGGATTTCTATCATCTTTGGTGTTAATTTACACGATATTTTATAGTAAAAGTGCTGAATGTAATACCAAAAGCTTTGTAGATCTACATCAAAGGTAGTATTAAATGCGAAGTGCGATTTGAAAAGATAATCTATCGCTCCAATAATATCCTTTGAAGGTAGTAGAATTTGTTTGACATCTACTGACAGAAAATACTGGTCTACAGCAGCTTTATTTGGGCCCACAGCAATTATACAGGGTTGTGTTTTGTTTCCAGTGGATTCACCAATGGGTGTTTCAGACTGCATGAACATAAAAACAAAAACAGAAAATGTTAAGGGTTTTGTCTTGCAACTTGTGGAATGTGAGAATGATTTTTTCAAGTTGGAATAATACCTTCGTGAAGACAAAAAGTTTATTTATATTTCCAATAGTTTTCCCTCTTGCAGCTGCTTTTTTCCCTCTAGCTACTGGTGGTAGGATTTGCGTTAAGGCAATAATTGAATTTGTCACTCGATCCCAGTCTAAACGAAACATATTTCAAAGATGCACAATCGAAAATTCGATAATTGAAAAAAATAAATAAAACGTAATAAGTCATAATTATATACAAACCTAATATTTCTTCGTTTCTACCTTCTTTCGAATATAGAGTTAAAATCGCATTCGTATCACCTGGATATGATCGAATAAACACATCAGAACTCAGTTCTGGAAAGAGCATTCCAAATTCAATATCAATCTGCAAAAATAGAATAAAAAACTTTGAACAAATGCACAATGAAAAGATTTCGGTCTGTAACCTTAACGGATAGAAAATTACCAGCTCTGGAATATCTATAAATCGGGGAAAATGTGAGAAAAATTCTTCATTCATGTAGTTTTGTCTTCTTCCCTTACGGAAAAAAAATACTGAGAGCTCAGTACTTAGTACACAAATCTCACTACTTAGTACACGAATTTTCAGTACTTAGTACTAACACTACAGTACTAAGTACAGAGAACTAGTAGTACTTAATACAGGGGTACTAGTACTAAGTGCAGAGTACTAGTGCCAAGTGTAGACTACTAGTAGTACTTAGTGCAAGACTACTAGTACTTAGTACAGGGAACTAGTAGTACTTAGTACATGAGTACTAGTACGGATTTAAAGAATACTAGTACCGAGTACGAGAGTACTAGTACTAAGTTGAAGAGTACTAATACTAAGTACAAGTGCACTACAGTACTCAGTACTGTGGCACTTTGACCTATCAGTACAAGAGTACCAGTACTATAAGTACACAAGTATTAACTGTGATTAATACCGTAGAACTATTACTTGAAATAATACTGCAGTACTAGTACTCGAACCAATACTCCAGTACTCGTACTCGAACCAATCGTACAGTACTAGTACTCGAACCAATACCGCAGTACTAGTACTCGAACCAATACTGCAGTACTAATACTCGAACCAATACTGCACTACTAGTACTCGAATTAATACTCCAGTACTCGTACTCGAACCAATACTGCAGTTCTCGAACTAGTACTGCAGCACTCGAACTAGTACTGCCGCATTAGTCCAAGTTCAGAATTAATACTACTGCTGTACTACAGTGATAGTCCAAATACTATTATATTGCAGTACGTGGACTTCATATACTGTACTGTACGGTTTTAGCTAGTACTTATTGGACTAATACCGAAGGGCTAGAACTTAAAGTAATACTTCAGTCATACTACACTAGTACTTGCCACCTACTTATATATCCCTTCTCAGTAATTTTTGTACTTGAAGTACTATGAGTACTGTGTGTACTCGCGAAATAAGTACAGCAGTACTTTGGCAGTACTTCAAGTACTGCTGTACTGGCAGTACTTTCAGTATTTTTTTTTCCGTAAGGGATCACTGAAGAAAAGTGTTAAAATGACATATTTTTGAAGTAAAGTTGATACTTCGGACAAACCCGTGCTCGTTCGGTCGACTTCGGGAGCTGGTAGTGCGTGTGGGGGTAGAGAAAACCTCAGTCGTAGTTAGGGATCCCACGAAAAACATCCAAAATGTAAAAAAAAGGCCGCTAAGTTTCTAGAACCCAAATTATCTCACAATAAGAATTCACGAAAAACTTAGCGGCAGTCTCTGTCGTGATATCAGGAAAGCCTGCACAGCACTACGATCTTCCTGCAAGTATACGTTGTCAAGTCGGACCTCACTGTTTCGTGTAGTGATATCGAAACATCATTCCCAGAGCTACGTACTTGGCGGTCTCATTTTCATATTCATGTATACTACCGCAATTATAACTGAATTTATATTTGCCGGATTAACGACTATACTCTTTTGCATGAAGCAGGAAATTTTAGATCCTAAAACTAGTCCCTAGAACTAGATATTAGTTCGTAGAAAATAGTTAAGTTATGGCAATTATGCATACTTTTAGTCAAGATACTTTTTCTTCCAATAACATTTGCATCATCCGGATATCAAGAAAATAACGGTAGATTGGGATTAATTACAAATTGATTTGATTCATGGTTTTGCCGAGTCTCTCGCAGCTATTCGGAGTCTCCTATGATGGACGACCCGAAATCTAGCGTTGATTCTTGGATGGACGGGTGGTTGCATTTTTTTTTTTCGAACAAACGCGATTAATATTCTATGGCATGCACAAGCGATTCAATTATTTAATATATGTGTCTCGGATATGACTTTTGCGAAGCTAGTTTCAGTTTGTGATAATATACAGCCAGAAGAATATCGTTGCGCGTGAGTGTACGTACGTATTAGGGTGGGGGCGCCGAAGGCCGAAGGCCGAAGGCCGAAGGCGCCCACACCCTAATACGCACGTACACTCACGCGCAACAATATTCTTCTTTTCTTCATAGAGGTATTATGCTTAAAGTCCATACCGCAATAATGATGATCAACGATAAGCTGGATAATGAGTATCGACGCTTCAGCGTTAGTATTATCCTATCTCAAATTATATTTCGAAAATCATCCTATCTCAAACTGTGGCTGAAAACTATCCCATCTCAAAATGTGTTTTAAAATCATCCGATTTCAAATTGTATCGAAAACTATTCCATCTCAAAATGCGTTTTTATAAACACCATTCCTATACTATGAAACATTCGAATTATCAAGAGTTCGAATTGTCGAAGTTTTTCAGTGCGATTCAGAATTGAAAGATCTAAGAGGCCTGTACAGTGGTGTCAACCTGATTTCGGGGAAACGAAATGGATTCCTGCAAAAGAATACTTTTTAAACGTATTCTGAGATAGAATGGTTTCCAATCACATTTTGAGGTAGGACAGTTTTCGACGATAGTTTGCGATGGGATATGATGATTTTCAAATCGATTTTATGATAGGATAATATTTCGCTCGTATTATGATTGAATTCAGATATTGTCGATAAGAGTAATGAATATATGTCGCAAGCCAACAAATGGTCAAGTGATTATAGAGACAATTAGCCTTTATACCAAGTATAATTACCAAGTATTAGACGTGTACCTAGAGATACAGAGAAAATAGACTGACGATAAGGCTAAGATTATTATAAGTTGTTGACGTGAATACCGACGTGTTCAGAATACGGCAAGTGTCGCATTATTTCTATGCGTATTATCATTGGTACAATTATATGTCTCTTTATTAATAAAATCATCCCTATAAATAGCGAGTGATTTTTAAGAAAACGAAGGGTGATTAAGAGTTATAGGTGAAAAAACGTAGCTCTGGGAATGATGTTTCGATATCACTACACGAAACAGTGAGGTCCGACTTGACAACGTATACTTGCAGGAAGATCGTAGTGCTGTGCAGGCTTTCCTGATATCACGACAGAGACTGCCGCTAAGTTTTTCGTGAATTCTTATTGTGAGATAATTTGGGTTCTAGAAACTTAGCGGCTTTTTTTTACATTTTGGATGTTTTTCGTGGGATTTCACTCCTTTTTGTAAGGCCAAAGCAGCGATATTACTGTATATTGCCGAAAATTTCTCGAAATTCGATGTTAATTTTCAATTGGCTTTAGGGGTGTGACCTTTGAGTATACTGTACAGTTTTGATACTTATACTGTTACAACAGTTTAGTGATGTTATAATGTGAAAACGGAACCCATCGATTGTCCAATCACAACTTCTTAGATTATACAGGGGGACTCAGAATTCGTGACAAATCACTTGAAAGGTCAATACCTGTTACACTTGGGATCGAAAGTTCCTCCCTTTCACCTGGAAGAAACTTATCTATTTCCACAGAATTACGGAGAAGGACATGCTTGAATGAATGTATACGACAGAACGTTAGTGGTAATATAAGTAAATTTAGAAGATGGAAGTGGTGGAAGAAACAATCAAAAGTTGAGAACTCTTACTTTTTCTGTGAGATATAACAATCACAGACCATTTATTGGTTGGATCCTAAGTCTACTGCACAGATAATGGCTCGTTCTTAGGTATAAAGTAATGATACATCTGCTCGTGTAGATAAAAGACAATGAAATGGTTTACAATTGCATGACGTAATATTATGAATGAATTATACAAAATTATGACTGCGGCGTTAGCAGGACAGATAATTAGGCTAGTACACACGTAGAAAAAATTAGGTAAAGGCCATTCCACGGTGGAATGCAAACGCGAACTCGAACGCAAACGCAGTGATTCGACGCTCCTGATTAGTTGTTGAAAAAATTTGTTCAAAGCTAAGCCAATCAGGAGCGTCAGATCACTCCGTTTGCGTTTGCGTTCCACTGTGGTATGGCCTTTAGTGTTAGAGCTGCCTGTAGGCATACGAATAATAACAAACGGTCAATCTTCGTGATCGTGATTACTGAACCAAATTCTGTACTGCTAATGATCAGTTACAGGCAACTAGAGTGAGAAAATAATTTACCGAGATACGTACTTTTTCAGTCAACTAATGCACAGAATTATCAGCAGAACTACCATAATTGCCAATTAATCAGATATAAACATTCCTACTGCATCTATTATTGCTGAATACGATAACTGAGGATTATCAGAATCTATGTACTAAAATCTTAGAGGTCTGACAAGCAGAATCTGAATAATCGGATCGTCAAGATGATAACGGGTAATAAATACAGTGTCCTGTACAAGACATGCCATGGTTGAAACTATAGCGGACCACTAGTGATGACGATGACAATATCTGCTGTTGGCTGGAATGTTGTGAATTCGAATTTTCTGGCAGAGTAGGCTTATTTGTCAATTGTGTTCCAAACCTGACCGGCAAGTATAACGGGTAAACTGTCACTGTTGATTTTCTAATGCCGCAAATCTGTTGAAGAAAATTCGATTAATTAGTTTGAATAATACTTCATGAGATGATAAAACCAAATGAATGCCATCTATAGATACAATGCGCTCTCCTAACATAATGTTGGAAGAAATTAATATATATAGTACCTGAAGTTTTACCAACGTCCGAGTCTTTGCCTAGTCCTTGTCAAAAGGTCCATCTATTACCGTATACGTACATTGCATTAGGAAGTATGTTGGCGATTCATGTCGGTAGTAACCTTCTATAGCATTCTTTTGGGCATCTTCTAGAACAAGCAATGATAATGATAAGTGTTAATCCAAAATATCAGTTTGGCAACATTGGCGACTCTTTACGAACAGTTGCAGCCAATTAATGCCCCTCCGAAAATGCGGACGGGTGAAATTAGATGTACAGTGATTACGCACTCTTCAGGCAAAGTGAATGGAAATTTTGAATACACTTACCGATTCTGTATTTGTTATCTGCATGCCCGAATATCAACTCTTGCCGGAAAATATTCCGATCAGTGAATGACAGCAAGCTGTGAGTCGTTTCACAACAAATCTTGAGTTATTCGGGATTCATCTTCAGACTTCGTTGATGCCGATAAGGCGTGCGTTCGGTGTTCGCATCAATTATATTATATACATAAATAATCGTCAGATTTACGAAATAGTACAATTTGTAGATCTAGTTCATAACCGCAGTTAGTTATCGTATGCAATTACATTTCGAAGAAATACGGAGCAGTCATCTGTTCTTCAGCGTTACACATAGCTTTCGCAGAATCATTCCAGGATTATAACCGAATATAGTGCATAACTAGGTCTGTGATCAAGGGATCACGCAATATAACAAGTATTACTTATTCATGTGAAGACGATGCAAATATTTTAATCTACATTAGAACACGAAGAAAGGTATACGAGTCGGAATTTCAGATTCTAAGTGTAAATCGTTGTATTCAATCTTTAATACTCTTTCAGGGAAGATATCAGGTGAATAATTCTTTGAAGATTTACAGGTACCTTTTTCTTCTAATCTCTTTGTATTTATAGATGGCAATAGTGAAAACTGACGAAGTTACCAGTAACTTATAATAATATAAAAATAATCTTATAAAATCAAGGCTAAACTGGAGACTATAATGGGGCGTAGTATATTACGCCCGTGTTACGAACAATATTTTTCGATGCAGTTGACGTAAAATTCGATTTTATCTAAGCAGAACAAGTTGTGAAATTCGATTTTATCTAAGCAGAACAAGTTGTAAAATCAGATTTTACGTCCACTGCAACGAAAACTTACAAATATATAACTTGAAATATAATACAAGAACACTATCGCCCTACCTAGTTACATTATCAAATAGTATCGCAACGTCCTAACAGCTGGTATTATACATATTTTCCCTGTTCAGTGTTGGGCCAATTAACTCATATTAACTTGAAAATATCCCCAAATACCTTTTTTTAGTCGCATGTATAGTTCGTACGGTTGCAAGCATATAGCATATACAAGTTCATAAGGTTGGCGTTATGTGATGAATAATTGATGAAATGAGAAAACATGATTTTACGGTTCTATATGCCAGAGTAGTGCTGATACGACGAACTCAAGTATAGATATGTGCTTGCAAAATTGAAAGATCTTTATTTATTGGAAATCGAAATGAGACGTGAAATTTTTCAATCTATAATATTTATATACGTATATTTCTGTCAATTGACTATTAATTTTAGCTATGAACTGAATCTCTGAATTAATCCTAATACTAGAAAATAAAACGTGGAGTCGTATATGTAACATTATATAGATTTATACGGTAGCCCAACACTGGAACAGTTATGATTGAGATATTTTCAACAGTAAGTCGAAACTAGTATCCTGTAAGAAAATGAATGATTAATACGTTTGCCTCTTCATGCATATTGGTTTAATATACGCGAGTAGAAGTTGAAAGAAAATTTGAACACATTCGTAAGGACACAACACTTGGTTGAAGTTGTGAATAGAAGTAAATACAGCAAACAATATTTTGTTTGAGAATAATACGATTTTGCAAACCATTTACGCATGAAGAGGTCAAGATTATAACTAAGTAATAAGTAATGTGAAACACGTGGTTGAGTTTTGTCAAATGTGCGAGAAATAGGTATTGCTGATGGGCAAATGCCATTGCGACAACTTTTTTTAACTTTCGGTTTATTTTCTTCATTTTTCCAGCCTTTGAGGCAAGTATATATGTGTGCATACGTGTATTTCGTTGTCGGATCACAATCCAAGCCAACTGTGAGAGATCGTAGTATATCGCCATGACGAATAGTCACATTAGAGGATAAACCTGTCATATACAACAATTTTGCGAATAGGTTGCATGTATGCATGGTGTATGAACTGGTTTATTGTTCATTTGTATTGCCTTATTATCTGCCGTATAATTGAATTTGATTAGATACATTTGGGCTGCCTTCTTTTTCACACAATCTTCAAATGCATTACATCAGAAGTATTGCACCGAAAGTTTTTATGTATAATAATGGTCTGGAATATACCGATACCCATATTCTAATAAGTCGTAACTCACAAAATTTGAGAAATTGCCTTTTTTTCCACAATGGGATGATAAGAATGTTTCGCAGCTTAACGTATAAGTTTCAGCGGTCAGATTGTTGATTCACTATTTTTAAATAAATATTCCAAGCCGTATAGTCATATCTTCTCAATGGTGATAGTGGAGCGTTTTTATGGCTTGCTGAAAAATTTTCTGAATGTGGAATACGACATATTAGAACGTGGGTGTCGATACGTTATACCAATTTTATAGTTGAATTTTGCAATTTGTATCAGATTATTTAGGCAGATATTCGATTCCATTGATATTGTGGGATAGTTCAATAGATGTTTTCAATGCATTATTTGTGTTATTTCGGTAGGCATTCATGTAATTTGCATAAGTGTTCATATCACAGTCATTTCTTACTAAACTTTAAATCGTCATCATGTTATGTCAATATTCAAATTATGGGTATATACTGAATTTTCACTCATATTTCAGAAATTGTCTACTCTATATAATTGGTTCAGAATCGAATGTAACTGTGTTGAGCTGCGAATTTGTTTGCATAGTGAATACCACGATAAAAAAGATTTTCATTTCGAACGTATGTATCAGGAATTAAAAAGTAATTCGCCGAATCACTGTAATGATAGTTTGACCTTAAGTGGTCGGATAATCTAAAGACTTGATTCAACCGTTATCGGTTAAATATTATACTCATGTCTAGAAACAAGTAACTAGATCAGATTCTTTTTTACCATTGTGTATCACTTTACATCAACGGGCGAATTGCACACAGGTGTATAAAAAGAATATTTGTGATTATGAACTTTCCCATTCTGCAACTCGCTCCGTACGCAGTTTTATATGGTACATCGATACAAGAGAAGTAGATACTATATCCAGGTAGCACATAACTCTTAGACTTATATTAGTCCTTTGATCGACTAAAAGACTACTAAATTCCAACGAATGTCCGTTTTGTCAGTCAAGACTTATAAGCGGATATTCGACGGCATTCAGTCGTCGTTTAGTTGATTGAGGGACTGATGTAAGTCAAAGAGTATTTTGTGCTACCTGGGATATTGACTCAAGTCTGCCCAGAATACCGTAATAATATAACATATTTGATTGCAATGCAATGAAATATTGGCCATATCAATCAATGGATGCTCATTGTAAGATAAACTGACAATGTATGTTATATTATGCCAGTCGGAGTAGAATTTAGTCTTATCTAGTCAACTACTTCTTGTTCGAGTGCGTCTTGATTTGCATTATGTTTGAATGACAGGTTTTCCTATAATGCAATTATTCGTCGAAACGGTATACTACGATCTCCCACTGTCTATTATGCCTGCTCGAAATTTTTACATGTTACAGATTCTGAACCAATAATGAACTGTGATTTGAAACTAATGTCAAATGAATCGTTCCGATTTGTTTTAGTTTATTTTTCAGTGCACTTTAATCTCTTTACCAACATGTATCACTTACCAAATTTATATTGATTATTTGTCGTCTTTGGTAGGCAATAGATTATTTACACAACGTATGTAAAGCCGTGTATTATCAAGTTATTGTGATTATATATTTTTATACGTAGGCATGTTACCAAAACGCATTGATACAACAAGCGTGATATAACGTTGTTTTACGATTGACCTATCGTCTATCGTACATGTATCTATATAAAAATTTGTTAACCGATATTTTACAATGCCTTAACATTCACACTTCTTGCATTAGGTGTACTTGTGTGTATTATACACGTGTATCTTTGTTCTCGAAGAAGCTGAGTACGATTTTTATGAGTTTTTCAATGTGAATTCATTTGCATCGTATGAGTTTCATCAATGGCAGATGCCTCTCGAATGATAGGATAAAGAATTTCATAAGTTACTGTTCGTGCTACTAAGTACAATATCCTTGTTTATTTGTTATACAGTTCAATTTCAACGGCCAATTACTTTCTTGTATTTCATACACATTTTGCCAAATGTCATATTGAGGGGATGACACAATATTTTCATTTCTTAGTTTATATGGCATCGATACAATTGTAAAACGACAACGACGATGTCGTTGAATATCAGCATCTTGTTTGCGGTATTATATTCTCTTTAATACAAATATGTATGCATCCTTAGCTCCTCGTGGCCAGATCATCTTACGCACAGTTATATCGCTAACACTCAACCAATTATTATTTTTGTCTTTTAACATCGTGCTATAATGGCCGATATCCAGATTTTGACCGTGATGAAATATCGTGCTATGAACTTTAAATTGTTTACCATCGAGTGTTATTTTAGTGGTTGGTACAGCATTTATTCTAAAATTAGTTATTTTGGTTGAATGTGCATCTTTATATGTAAACAGCATCAATTGCAGAATAACAATATCTTTAACCGAAGCAATTACGGTTCTTTGAAGCTTATTATGCTTTTTACAATTTTCGCATATACCGTCAATTCTTGTCCATCGTGACAAAGAGGTGTTGATTAGATCTTGAAGATTCTTGGGACACTTTATACCTGGCGCGAATGTAACAGGTATTGCTAATATTTTATTCGGTTGCGTGTTCTCGGAGCTGAGTCCGCAATCATTGCATCGAATATTTATAATCAATGCATGTTCAATTGCATTACGCATAATGTCTGATTGTTGAGATAGGGCCATTATAAATTACGCTGCATCTTGTTGTATCTTTTCTTTGAAACGTTCGTCTGCGAATTCTCTCACAGCTAATGAATTTAATTTTGTCCTATCCTTAACGTATGAATAGGCCAATGTCTCCAAAGGGTTGTTGTTACTCATTTTAATCAATTCATGGAAAATGGATGGACAGTGAAAAATAGCCTGGAGAGAAGCATTGGCATAGCAAGAAACACCGTCTATATTTTCCAGGCCAATGACGGCTGGCAAGGAATCACCCAACGCAGTATTATGTTCGTCGATCTGTTTATCACATATGTGCAAAGGAATCGACCATACAGTGTCCCTGACTTTTGGATTTCTAACATGTGAAATATCAATTTCAGCTAATTCTGGCCTGTATAGACTCCTGAGCCGATTGTACTCTATCAGTGCCGATTCCTGTACTTTGAATGAGTATGGATCTAAGTTGATCAAATGTAAGCCTTCGAGCGATCTGACTCTCGATAAAGCTACGTAGGCTTGTCCAGACGTAAACAAGCTATTACCAATATCCATAACAACGCTATTTAAAGTTAATCCTTGACTTTTGTGTATTGTGATGCCATAACTGAGAGACACGGGGAATTGTTTTCTAAATATAAAGGCACCATTCATTATTTCAAATTTCGTTGATATCTTTTCGATGGTATGTTCGGTTCCCGATGCCAAAGAAATCGTTAATGACTCCACTTCACGTGTGTCGAGAGTTCGAGTTATCGAACTCACCTGGCCTATTGTACCATTGACAAGACCTAAGGACACATCAATATTTCGTCTTATCATAATTTTTGCCCCAATCTTGATTATTATAGTTTTTGCTAGTCCGGCTGTGCGAGAGCTGTCTTCGTTTTCTTTAGCTAAAAGTTTTGATATCTTTTTCTTTAAATATGGTACACAATCCACACTGTCCTCGGCATTCAGCTCAATTTCGTTGCCCGGAATTTTGGCTAGCATTGCTAGATTCAGAATGTTACACTGATTTCGAGTCGAAAATAAGCACACTGTATCCAGTGATAATTTATTAATGAAGTTGCACAGCTCTTCAAGTCTGTCATTTACTGACTTACCGACAAGCTCAATTTTCCGAGATTGCAAAATCTGTTGGTCGTCAGATGTTAACATTCCAAAACGAACTCTAGATAGTATCTGTTGATATGTCAAGTCGTTTTTTTGTCGTACGTTTGTCAACAGTTCATCGTATGAAAATAGCGAATACAGTGGATTGTTTTGTTTGAGCCACCCCAAGGCCTCATAAATTTTTTTTACATCCACCAAATTGCTCCAAACTACTTTTGATTTGTTTGGAATGCCCATAACCAGTACGAACAGCTCATGGTTGAGATTGAGTGCATCGGTTGGTGAGGGTAATTTTTTCAATATTTCCTCCAAAGGTAATGGTAGATGAAACGTTCTACCCTTCACTTTTTGTATTCTGAATTTGTTTGGTAAATTTTTTTTTGCTACCGTTCCCATTTTTTGGACCGTTTGAAATGCCTTCGCCCTTTGAATTAAGATTTTTTCATAATCATTCAGAGTTAATAGTATCATTGGCATGTCGTCCACAGCCAACTGATTCATTATGCAAGTGGGCGGTAGCTCATTGTTGCGAAACTTTTCTAAACAATAATGGCAAATAAATTCAGTAGAGATGTAGTTATCGTGATCAATGTATTTCTGTAACTCTGACCAATACTTTCCAGACAATGGTTTTTTGAGTTTTGTAATGTCGCATACATCCCGTCGGTAACACAATTTTTCACACGACACGCACGGTAATTGTGGTACATCCATTGAAAGTTTAGCAAGTGTCTGAAATGCGAGCGGATGTTTTGTAATAAGTTCATCTTCGTTTATACTTATTCCCTCGGTAGGTGATTGATAAGTTGGAGCTTTTTGTGCCGTTTCAGCTGATATATTTTTTAAAGTTGTCAAATCACTCCGTGTTAGCGCGTTGTCAATACGATTAATTTTTGCGATGAGTTTCATAAGCTCATGGATTTGTCTCATGAAATATCTGATTTGCGGAAAATGAGACTGCAATACTTGAAGCGGCAGCAGCTTGGATTTACAACTGACGGTATCGGTGTAACAACTCTGGGAATGCCCAATTTTCAGTGTTGACTTATTTGCACTACATACGTTGAGTTGGTTCAAGTTGTTGCGAATATTTGTCAGTTTCCACGAGTCTATAGCTTTTAACAAATGTTCGAGTCTATTTATAATATCTGAACTCGGTTCGACACACATTTTGCCGCAGGTCCATGATTTGCGTACATGCCTACTTATACTTATTGGCAAAATATTAACGATTTTACCAGCTGTGGTCGTAATCAGTGGATCTACTGGAAGATCCAAGTCGTCATATGCTGTGTCTGCATAGTAGGCTTCTGAAGAGCCGGTGTGCTTCGACGGACCGCAAAAGACTGCAATCTTTGATTCTATGTCTGACGATTGTGCTGCTTGCGTCGAACATTTTGCGATTCTATTTTTCAAGTGAATCAATGTTTTATTCACGTCACGGACAAGATGTTTTCTAGCCTCTACACACCATTTCACGATTGTCTCCGCTTCAATTTTTGACTGTGCTTTTGATTTATGGTTGATTTTCGAGGACAAGTTGTTGACGTATCCCTCCACGGATCCTAATAGCGTGATTGTATTCCCTCGTCTGCTTATGTTTCTGTATTTCTTTAAAATAGTATTTTTTTTTACCAATTTTTCTTTACCTGTATAATAATGCATTCTATTGGCTGCTTTTTTTGTTTCCGGATGCGCAGTATATTCGCGTTTTGCATATGCTTTTTTAATTTCTGGGTTTTCAGCATATTTGACTTTTGCATATGCTTTTTTAATCTCTGGGTTTTCAGTATATTTGACTTTTGCATATGCTTTTTTAATCTTTGGGTTTGCAGAATATTTTTGTTTTTCCTTAGTTCTTTTTATTTGTGGGTTTTCAGCATATCTCTGTCTTTCACGCGTTTTACTAATCTCAGGATTTGCTGTGTATCTATGTTTGTCATACGTTGTCTTTGCCGGGGTGCGTGCTACACATTTACGTTCTCCATACGTATCTTCCGACTTGTCATTGAATGTTTCTGTTTTGTGACTCTTAGCTGCATAGTCAGTTCGTCTCTTCTTGTTAATCGTGTTTTTGTAATTTCCCCACCATTCTTTTTTCAAATCCCTTTTGAGGGATCGACTGCTGATTTTCCGATCAATATTGGGTGGCGGCACGCACTTTTTGACAACGTTTGACGACGGTACTTCAGTAGGAATTGAAGATTTTTTCCGTACTGTTCGACAGACTGAAGCATAAGTCTTTTTTGATTCTGCTGCTATGTTTGGTTCGATTTCTTGTAGATTCACTACAATCGATGATACATTCGATTGCTGCTGTGTGCTGCTCGGTGACGTTCTCATTTCTATTGTAGGGAAAGGAATCAGCATTTCTTGATCTAGTATTTTAATCAAATGTTGTCTCATTGTGAGGGTAGACTTGAAGTGTCCATGATTGTCTACCACGTAATTTACTGCTATGGGGTCTTGTCCTTGCGCTAGAGTAGTTGCAATAGCACAGGCAAATACTCCGCATGATACCCCATCTGGTTGAATTTGTATATTTTCATATACGATGGAATATTCCCGATACAGGCATTTCAATATGTCATGTTGGAACGGTAATAATTTTCGATGCAATGTATCGTACACGTGTACTACCGATCCGTCGTAGTATATACAAGTCCAGTGCCCAATTAGATTGACACCTATATTCCCACCGTAAAGTATTTGAATATCTTTATCAGTGTTGACTTGTCGGTACCAACGTATACCCTGGTAGAACAGTGGATCCTGGGGTTCAAACGATGAGTTCATTGTTAGAACTTTCAAGAATGCGTTGATACATCGGTCATCCAATTCTTGTTTGATGTCCAAAATGTAAGCTCGGATTCTCTCTCGAATTTCACGTACTATATCTTGTACGTCGATGCGCACATTATCATCCTGAATTTCTATAATGTGCTCTGAATCTACGCTAAGGACCTCGCCAGGCCTCGAGTCATTGCGGCTATCAATTTTTAACCTATTTGCTTCATTTCTGCGTTCCCTACGTTTCGCGTAGCTAAGCTTCTTAGTTTTCGGCATTTTTCGAATCTATTTCTTACGTTAAAATTAATATAATAAATTTGAGGATTTTAAAGCTATCGATATACTGCGGTGCTACTTTTTATCGGAAGATTATTTCTTCGAACGTAAGTACTTACGTTTGATGTCTTCAACTCCGAGCAACAGCTATTATTTGACACTGTATTTTTTTTTTATTCACTTTTTTATTCTACTACAATTAAGTAAAAATTATTATCAATTGTGAAGTTAATGTTTGATGTGAGGTTAATATAATAATGAGATTGTCTCTTACTGTGAGTAGCCTGTCAATGCCGATTTTCCAGAAAGTTTAATTTGAACAAAAGTGAATCAATAATAATGAAATTATTATTAACAATAAGAAAAATATTGAATATAACTGTGTTTTTTGTTAATCAAAACGAAATTTCAATCAACAATAACTCACACCTGTTGAATATTGCAAGTTCAATTAATACGATGTGCTCTATGCAATATCTTCAAGTGGAATAGAATATAGAAAATATCTTTTGGGGCTTTCCATTGTTTTTCGGACTGTGTTCCTAAACTCATCAATTAGAGATTTGTTGTCAAAACTACTTATCGTCAAACCGTCAATCGTCTAATCGTTATTGGCCGACACGAGCGCTACCTTCCGTGCTAATAATGACTTAGTTGGACTAAGATTACCGCGAACCCTAGCAGTCTTCTGTAGTACTAAGCCATTTCTTCGCGTCATTTCTTCACTACTTTATTTATTTCTACGTCAAATTCAGGGGTGCATTTCAAATGAGGGGCGCCCCAGACTTTGGAACGCATGCCATCCCTTTTGTAAAGAGAAAACTTGTAAAAACAAACAGTCAAATGAATTAATATAGTCATTGAATTCAATTTACGAATAAAAAAAATTCACCAATTTCAGAAAATAAGGAATGAAATATTTTGCAATGATTGTAATTCAAAATTTTAATTCAAAATATGACGCCCTTAATACTGCTAACGATATCCGCCCTTGAGCCATCAATTATTCTGGTCGCATTAATTTTATTATAATGTTATAACAAATGCAATTTTAATCAAGGTTATATTCTTCATTCGATGTATTGTTATGGGTTTTATTTTAGCAAATCAATATGTAGTGTGGAAGGTTTCGGAATGTAATAACAGGTTGTCTTTATACGTAGGGTAATGTTCGTTAACGGGTTCGCAGTGGCTAACTGTTTTTTTCTGACTTTTTCGGATATTATAGAATAAAATAATACTATATTATTTTTATGAGGGGTTATAATTATAATTATTATAATTTAATTTTATAGAATAAAATAATACTATATTATTTTTATGAGGGGTTATAATTATTATTATTATAATTTAACTACATTCGGATAATTTCTTTTAAATCTGGACAACTCTTTTTTTTTTACATTCAACAATGTGTGTTGGTGAGTGCGTCCATCTATCTAATTCATGTGATTAATGGAGTATCGTTGAAATTTGAATCTTAATTCAAATTTTCATTCAACGTTCGAACGGTCGTACTTGAAGATGGGTAAGTAGTTATTTATATATTTATCTGATAAATCTATTCTTGTTTTGATAACTGATAATGTCGATTAAATCAGTAATTTACAATTAAGTCAATGCACTGACAACTCAGGTGATCCTCGCGTTCAAATGATAATATCTTTTCACACTCCAAAATTAGTTTGAAATATATTGATTGCATTGAGCCATTGTTTGGCCGTTATGATCGGAATTTATAAGGGCTCAGCATCAAACGGCCTCAAGTTTCGCTCTCATCAATTAGGGTTGCATTTTTCTTGAATGGTAGGTCGCGATATTGTAATATTTTTTATCTAATACTGAACATTTGATTACTTGGTATCATCTTTTAGACGCTTGTATTAATAGTTTTTTTTTTGCCATTCTTATTACTGCTGCCCTTCATACCTATACTGTTATCAACCAAAATTTACTTATTTAGTGTTGAAAAATGATTATCTGAATTGCCCAATTATTGTAAAAATTTCTGGATCATAGTATTTTTAATTTCTTCAATTCAATTATTTATGGTGAAATTGAATTATTCTGATTCGTTGCATTATGTGGGGATGATAGTCGTATTACACTAGTTCTGATTGAGTGAAAGTGTAATCTTTTTTGATCTATTGTAATAATGATTCTCCTGACGTTATTTTACTTGTTGAAATATTGGTAGATACCATAAAATGAAGTGTATCTAATTAAGATGTGTTTTATTTTGGTTATAGCTAACAACGAAGAAAATTTTAATAATATTAATGGGCAGGAGGAAGCCGGGGAGATGGTCCCGGTGCCACGGGAGCAGCCGGAAGGTGTGGCGCTGCCTCAAAATGTAGTATGTACCTAACACCTTTCATTTTCTAAAATATTTGTAACTGATGTATTATATTTTCTAAGATCTGTAAATATGATTTGATAGCATCTCTTATGATACTATGTGAAACTTTTCATCTATTTTACAGATTAATATGATTCAAGAGGCTGTGCGCCAATGTTGGGCAGCCCAAGTTGGCCGAGGGGGCCAACTAATCCGGGGCGGTCAAGGTGGACGAGGCCTTCGTGGCGGCCGCGGCGGCCGAGTCGACCAAGGATATCGTGGCGGCCGAGGCGGTGGAGGATATCGTGGCGGCCGAGGCGGCGGAGTCGACCGTGGCGGCCGAGGCGGCGTAGTCGACCGTGGCGGCCGAGGCGGCGGAGTCGACCGTGGCGGCCGAGGCGGCGTAGTCGACCGTGGCGGCCGAGGCGGCGGAGTCGACCGTGGCGGCCGAGGCGGCGTAGTCGACCGTGGCGGCCGAGGCGGCGGAGTCGACCGTGGCGGCCGAGGCGGCCGAGTCGACCGTGGAGGCCGAGGCGGCCGAATCAACCGTGGCGGTCGAGGCAACGGTGGCGGCCGAGGCGGCCATGGAGACCGCGGTGGCCGAGGGGGCCAGCGAGGGCCTGGAAGAGGCCAGAGGGGGCCCAGAGGAGGCCGTGGAGGCTCCTGGGGCCGACGGGGCACCGGAGGGGGCTCCGTTATAGTTTATTTTTAGTTTTGAAGAACAATTTTATTTTTTATATATTTTATTAATTAATCAATAAATACATTTTAAAGTAAACATCACAGTTTAAAACAAATTATTCACAATCACCATTTCATTCCAATATTTCCCCAGAATTATGTATACAATACATGTTTACTTGCTACATTACATATTTTATAAGACTTTTTTTTACTTCATGTGATACGAATTTTAAATTCTATTCATCATCTTCCTATATCTAGCGCAACTTTCGATTCACTATAATTCAATGATATCGTATTGAGGTAAACAGACTATGGATATGACATGATATTCATTTTTTAAATTCATATTCAACGATAAAACATGTTTTCTTTATAATTGTATGCTCAATTTTATTCCCAATAATTTGTCATCTCATTTTATTGCAAAGTGTTAGTTATCATTAGAGCTGTACACAGGGGTTGGCGGAAAAAAAAGACTTGGAAAAAAAAGACCCGGAAAAAAAAGACTGGAAAAAAAAGACTTGGAAAAAAAAGACACGGAAAAAAAAGACCCGGAAAAAAAAGACTCGGAAAAAAAGACCCGGAACTAAAAGACTCAAAATCAAATTATTGTTAAATTTCATTTTTTATTATTTTCGACAATCATCGCTAAATTGCCGCTAAAAAATAGGTGAGAACAGGTTAGAATAGGTTAGGCCTTTTTTGAATCCCGCCCGAGAATCCGCCCGCTAGGTGGTCTCCGGGCGGGAGGGATGATTTTCCTTCATCGTGAGCCCAGGTCACGACGCGAAGCGGCGTGACCTGAGGCGAGCCACCCACCCGGTGGCTGTGGCTCCCTAAAGGTTAGAATAGGTTAGAACAGGTTAGAATAGGTTAGACCACCCCACTAATCCTACACACACACACACAGATGCGAAATACTCTGAAGGTGGCTGTGGCTCCCAAAAGGTTAGAATAGGTTAGAACAGGTTAGAATAGGTTAGGCCACCCCACTAATCCTACGCACACACACACATGCGAAATACTTAGAAGGTAGCTGTGGCTCCCGAAAGGTTAGAATAGGTTAGAACAGGTTAGAATAGGATAGAACAGGTTAGAATAGGTTAGGCCACCCCACTAATCCTACGCACACACACACATGCGAAATACTCAGAAGGTGGCTGTGGCTCCCGAAAGGTTAGAATAGGTTGGAACAGGTTAGAATAGGTTAGAACAGGTTAGTACACCTTCGATGTACTTGACTAACTGAATAATTCCGAGGCCTTTATTACCACAATGCCTCAATGAGTACCGATCAAAACGAAAACAAACCTGAACAATGACATCTATACGAATCTCACCATAAATGTAAACACACTTACCTCCGAATTATATTGTATAATGTGATACCCCATGTATACTACAACGATTAAAATCCATGGCAATTTAGCGATGATTGTCGAAAATAATAAAAAATGAAATTTAACAATAATTTGATTTTGAGTCTTTTAGTTCCGGGTCTTTTTTTTCCGAGTCTTTTTTTTCCGGGTCTTTTTTTTCCGTGTCTTTTTTTTCCAAGTCTTTTTTTTCCAGTCTTTTTTTTCCGAGTCTTTTTTTTCCAAGTCTTTTTTTTCCTAGATTCGTACACAGGTATTCCTTCAGGTTTCAGCTTAAACTTTTGCCAGATCATTAGAACTATCATTTTTATAGTAAGATTATATATCACAAATAAATATTTTTACCACCCATATTATGACGAATCTATTGTTATATGTAATATATAACAATAGAGGAATGAGAAAAAGGTAATTCTTGTGGGCTTTATTTTATTGCAACACGAATATGATTCCAACGAATGTATTATCGGCTGAACGAGCTTGTTGTGAGAAACGTAAAAGAACAAGTCGAACACAGAGATTGAACAGAACAGTAATTTAAACCTAAACGGTTCTATAGGATCTTTCCAAGTTCTGCAATAATAATCTTACTGCAGATTTTCTCTAAACAAGTCTTCCAACAACCGATAGTCTTTTTCTGAATAAGAAACTATCAGTGCAACGGCTCCACGTGAGCGACATCGAAGATTGCTTGTCTTTCCCATCGCGTGTCTAAATAATAAAGGCCGATATGCATATATATATATCGATACCAACGTTCTAATATGTCGTAACCCATGAAATTTCAGAAATTGACTTTTTGAAAAATTGAATGATAATAATGTTGCGCAGCTTATGTTTCTAAGCTATAGCGGTCAAATCGTTGATTCACTATTTTTAAATAAATATTCTAATTCGTAAAATCCTATCTCCTCAATGATAACAGTGAAGCGTTTTCATGGCTTGCTGAACGATTTTTCAAATGTGAGTTATACGACATATTAGAGCGTGGATATCGATTTACATTCATTTTGTCATTTCTGAAAATTCTCGAAATTTATCGTTTTTGAACTGTATCAATAATAACAGTAGCTGCCAATATTGGCATGCTTATGTTATGACTTGAATATCAAGACTAATTATGTGACAACGAATTATTCATCGATATATTGGCTTTCATGTAAAACAAATAAAAAAATTCATATGGGAAACAAATTAATAGGGAAAACAACGGTACATCTGAATATTGTTCAATTAAAATTGTTTGATGTGTATCATAAATAATGTTATTGTACTGAATGATTTCCTCTTAAATTTTGTTTCACCCATCATTTTTCATCACCTATGTTGATGTAAGAAAAGTATTGGTTCAGGTCGTAAAGTGATTTCAGCTAATACAATGAATCTTCATTGACCACATTTCATTGAGCATCATCATGAACCACATTTCCAAACTTCTAGATCCCGAAAATACGTTTTCAGAAAAATGTCAGTCTCCCCGTTGGTCTGTCGTTCTGTCAGTCCTGCGGTCTGTTAGCTTATTTAATGAATCCACGTGATGATCTTGGCAATGGCGCGATGAAACATTCTGAAATTTAGAGGACTTTATGTTGGAATGACCTGAACGAGAAACTGCCATATCTTATTAAATTTTAACGTTCGCTTTTATCGAAAATATATTGACTATCAATAATACATGTGTATATTCTCACTTTTCATTATTCTTTCACATTTCCAGATCAAAATAATGTTTTTTTGAATTTGAACCAATGACTGTATTCTGTATTCAGTACATACGTATGTAATTTTCTTATTGCTTTCAAATTAAAGATAAAATCTTTATTTGAGTTTAAACCTGGCTGTTTGGAAGCCAATGATGACATGTTGCCAGTTTAAAGTCTGATGCAAAGTACTGCCGTTTTGAATCCAAGACCGAGGTATGTGACTTCTTATCCATTTTATCCAAGAATGAGATATTGAGTTCTGAGTTCAGCCAAAATGTGTACTTGTCCAATAGTAATCGGGTGTTAAAACCGATTCCACAGGCTACTGTAATAATAAGAACGAAAAAAAAATAACGTATTGACTTTAATTAAAGTACGAGCAGTGGTTTAACGTTCATCTGTTTGATTTCAATGTTCTTTTTAATGTAATAGAGGTGATTTCTATAATAAGGATAATGAGATTCATGACCTTGTACAGTATTATTCATTTCTAAGTTTTAAATTAGAAGTTTTTTCTTGCAATTATTCTTGAACTTACCTATAGTCGCTATGAAGCTATAGTTGCTCATACAGATTTGTATGCTGATGATCTACGATAGGGCTCAGCACATTCATTAGTCCAAAGAGCCAAAACTATGAATTCATCTAACCCGTTCACTGGCACTAATCCTTCAAATGCCTGTTTTCGGATTTTGGTAGGTATGAGTGGGGATATGCAGGTATGAAAGGATCCGGATGGTTGGACGTAGTCTTTGCTGTCCCAAATAGACCACACATACCTTAGTTGCTTTTATTTCTCCTGAACGCTGCCCCTACCATAGAAATTTCCGGTAAGAAAAAGTGACCGATTTCAGGTAGACCAAGGGGTCGTACGGCCATAGTAATTGACACTTGGAGCCAGGTTGGCGCTGAGCACACGACGGTGCCGCTCCCTGATCCACTATGAACACACTTTAGTTTGATTTAAGATCTTCCTCAAGTAATAGTGTTTTCGGTTGGGAAAAATTGTGCTGCACTGGTCTGCACTGGTGTAAACTAGTGTACACCGTATCCTTAGTTTTGCACTGTGCTGTGGATTCGGTATACAACGGTGCACATCAGTACAGCACAATTTGGCTCAACCGAAACCGCTATAAGAGCAGTTTGCGTGCCACCTGCTCGTTGTTGTGAGCGATTGACTCTGGTAAAATTTGAAAAACTTGGTCATCCTTTTTACCGGTTGCTGTCTTTTATGTAACGTTGTCTTGATTGATAATTACTGTCTCATGGTTGATGCAACCAATAAACTCACTTTCTAATCAATATGTTTATTATTTTCTGTGCTTGCGTAATATTATTAACATTATTGTATTCACGAAACACCAGTTTTTGCTGCCGTAAATTGTAACTTAGCGGCGATTCGCTGCCGCTAATCTTGATAATAATTGATCTGAAAATGACGCACAATTTTTGAGCACACGACGAAAAAGGTGGTTGTTTGATCTGTATTGATTAAACGTTAGGCTACGACGACGAGGTTGACTCAGGTTCATATTAAATGAATGAAACTTATTTTTATTCTCGTACTTTAATCGGCACTTTGAGGTACTTTTTTTTCTGCTTCGCGGCCTATACCTTATTACATGAGTTTGAGATTCTTTTTCTTCTTAATTCTTTTACGTGGCTATTGCTTGGGTTTTAGGTTATTAACTGTCATTGATTGATCGTGCATCGAGCATCGATTATATTATATAAATGAAATTATATGAGTGACGCTGTCTTCTGACGTCACTAGTATTTGTCGCGTGCGCCGCCATGTGGCCATTATGCCGTACCAACCACTTCGTTATTTCAATTAAATCTACCAACTGAGAAAGACTTCAGATCTTGCTCAAAATCAATAGGGGGCTGGGAAAAGACGGCGAATACCTACGCTTAAAATTTCTATGGTGTACATGCTACTGTTCTACGGATATCGTGGTCTTTGTCTGCGAAAAAAAAGTGAAAGAAGAAGATTAATTTTTTTGTGTTGTTTTGAACTTTTAAAGAATAATATCTCGAGATCCGTTTGACCGATTTCGTTAAGATTTGAACTACAGAGTCTACTTAGGTAGGTCTTTGAGCCGTGCAAATTATATCATGAAACTCCTTTCCCTTCCGGAGATATCATGCTAATCTTACATGCAATATCGTTATACCTGGATCCCCCGGGTAAATGATTCTTGGCTCGCGTTCGCCTTACTTACCTTTAACTTAGCGGCGATTCGCTGCCGCGAATCTTGATGGGCGATGTTCAAAATAAAAATCGATTAATAATTAATCGATGTTTGAAAAGCATCGATGTTTAAAATCGATCTTTGAAAAAATAATCGAAACATCGATTATTTTTAAAATAGATTTTTTTTTCAATTGGAGACGTGGTCATTGATTTGGAAGAAAATCTTGTGTCTCCTCTTATCTATGGAACATTATGAAATGGTTATATGAATATATGAGGAAAGTAGGAAACTTTCTGTTACCGGGCGAAGAACCACCGCGAATTAGGTTATACGTCTCCTTAAACTATTAATATTTCAAACGTATGTTGAATGTAGATAGAATTCCACAGCTATATATTATATAAATGAAATAATTACCTTCACTCTCAGGGTCACTCATGTCAAAACTCAAAAATGACTTATTGACTTGTAAATTAAACTTGAAGAAATATTATTCTGTAATCTGTATTGAATACGGTGTATTCTGTCGTTTCTTTTCTGTGATTTTGGCGCCGTTTTCGTGGCGTTGGCGTCGCCGATGTTTTTTATCGATGTTCGAGGAAAAGCATCGAACATCGATGAATCGAACCACAAAAACATCGACAAAAATAATCGATTATTTGAAAAAAAATAATCGGTGGTTTCGATTAATCGGTAAACATCGCCCATCCCTAGTCGTAGTGTCGGACGTGAGCGCGCTACACGTTTATACGCTGTGAGGATTATCACAAGGTAAGTCTTCAGTTCTTCCCAGTAGTGTGAAAATTAATGATTGTGGAGTTGTATTTGAATGTATTATTATTATTAGATGGAATCCTCCGAAGGATTCTTCCCGACACCGGTGCCCCCTTTATTTTTCGTCTTACAATATGGGGAACGAAAAGAATGGGTGAAACTAGCCCCACCTCATGAATCTCCCAGATTTGTACTCAAAGGTATAGCTTCATTTACGCTAGCGCTTCATTTAATGGGTACGTTACTTTTCGGCGCCGGACGTTTAGGCGCCGCCATTTCGGCGCTCGGACGTTTCGGCGCTCGGACGTTTCGGCGCTAGGACGTTTCGGCGCTCGGATGTTTCGGCGCTAGGACGTTTCGGTGCTAGGACGTTTCGGCGCTAGGACGTTCCGGCGCGAGGCGTGATTCAAGTTCGCGGATGTTTTTCTCGCGCTGGCGATTCACCCCAAAGGTAACAAGAAGATTGTATCTGGGTTCTGAAATACTTTAATGTCCTTAGTATATACCTGTATGCTAGACTATGTCAAAAAAAAAAACGACATCTTCTTTTTGTTCGGGCCCTTTCGAAAATAGTTAGTGTCTAATATAAAGAAAATTGTTCCCAAAGCTCAGCTATGTAGCTTGAACACAGAATTAGCGCATTTGAAAATAAGATTTCCCATGTATTTCAAATGGCAAAATTTGTTTATCTGAGTTTTATTTTTATAACTCTTTTTATTCAACTGATAAGAATAGAGTAAATATACGGTTTTGTGAAGAAACAAATTTCGTAGAAAATGTATGAAAAAAATATTTTAAATTAATTTGTCGAAAAGTAAGTAGTAATCAACTATACATATGACTTTTGAACCACTGTAACTCGTTACCGGTTCAACTGACCAACTTAGGCCAAAGGACCATTCTTGTATATCTTGAAATTCTCTACAAAACCATATATCTACTTTATTTTTATCAGTCGAATAAAGAGAGTTATAAAAATAAAACTAAGATAAACGAATTCTGCCATTTGAAATACATGGGAAATCTTATTTTCAAATGCGCTAATTCTGTGTTCAAGCTACATAGATGAGCTTTGGGGACAATTTTTTTTATATTTAGCACTAACTATTTTCGAAAGGGCCCGAAAAAAAAGAAGATGTTGTTTTTTTTTTTGACACAGTCTAATGTATACAGGGTGTCTCAAAATTCGCGGACCATCTGTATACCAGCGGATTCCTTGCGAAAAATGGAGACGAAAGTTACCTATGCAAGAAAATCCGCGGGGACTTAGTTTTCCCGTAAAACGCACTCAATAACGATCCAATTAGCGTTCGTCGATAGGAAAGACTGTCTAAAATCCACAAGAATCCGTACTCTGGAATTTTCATTGCATGAACCGACTGTCTAATGTCAATCGCTCACGGTGGCTTCAAGCGCGGCGGGCGGAGCGGGGAACACCACACATTATTGTCTTATTCTCCGTAGTGGGGCGGACGGCAGTGCGGATTTAGACAGTCTTTTCTCAAGACGGACGCTGAATGGTTCGTTATTAAGTGCGTTTTACGGGAAAACTAAGTCCCCGCGGATTTTCTTGCATAGGTAACTTCCGTCTCCATTTTTCGCAAGGAATCCGCTGGTATGCAGATGGTCCGCGAATTTTGAGACACCCTGTATACTATAATCGACTACAGGCCTGTGAAATAATTTTTTCTGATTACAATAAATCATGAGCTAAGAACATCAATCGATGACATATCTGTTCACATTGAAAAAGTATACAAACAAAAGTTCGGGAAAGAAATAACGCCACGTACGAGTCTATTTTAGCTTTTTTATTCAACGTAAATAATATAATATGAACAACTTGAAAATTGTTCGGATGACGTAATGCATCTTTGTATGAATGCTTTAATTATGTTAGCAGAAAGTTTTGCGCGATACCCGTTAGATATTCCAAGATTGTCCTTCGCGAAAAATTCCTGACAATCTTGGCGAGCCTTGCATCTGCATCAATATACTTCCGCCGTTTATAAGGGGGCGGAATTCCCTTCAGAAATCCCGCGTAATGTGCGTCCCGCGTCTTCTGCACCATTCTCAATCCATCGATGAACTTCCAGATCGATGGATGTTGAACGTCTAGCTCCCTCTGCAGAGCCCTATGTGCTGCTTCAGCGTAATTGTTGGTGCGGTTCTGACCCAAAAGTACGCGATTGTAAACTGACCAAATACAAGGTGCAAACATTGGTGGCGACCGGGTTCCGCTTCTATTAAGATGCCCGTAGTAAATATCCTACAAAATAACGTAAATACACAAAGAGATTGGAATGGATTGAAAAATGTGCGTGATTGATTCTGAATGATTAAGTCAGCGCAAATAGCATGTTTCGTGCTGCTGGGAAGAGCGGACTATAATTCAGGTATGAAACACCGAATTGCGTTTTCTACATTGTTCAGCAGCTTATAGTATACACACATATACGGACGTACACATATGCAGCCCCCCGAAAAAGTGACCCTTATATCAAAATTCGTTAAGAGAATATTGGGAACGCGAGAAAAAAAACTGATTGATCAAGATTCGCGGCAGCGAATCGCCGCCAAGTACCCGTAGGCAGGCGAGCGCTAGCCGGGACTCTATTTTCTCGGGGGAACTCTTTATACCTGTAAGCAGGAGGTCATAACTTCGGAACGCGTGAATATTTTTCGATCAAATTCACAGAACAGATATTCCCCCACCAGACGACTTCGCTGTATGAATTTGATCGGAATCGGTACACTGGTTTCCGATATATTAGTCACTAAAGTTGATGAAAAAGCATCTTCTTCTCCTTCTTCCCCGACTTCATCAGTTTTCGCAGACGCTTGCTTGTCCTCACATTTCCGAACGAACGGTGAAACGGATCGACTTGATCTTTGAAACGTGGGTACAAGCCATCGAAATCTCGCCCCCTATTGATTTTGGCATGAATCTGAATCCGCACTCGATCGATATGTGATAATGAAGTTACTAAGTGAGCCACAGAGGGACGACGAAATCAAAATGGCTGTCGGATCGCGGTATTGACAGTTAAAATATTCATAATTTATATATAATCATATTATATAGTTATATATTCATATTATATAAGTATATAAAATGTTATCGGTCAAGCTAATGGTTTTATTTCAGTAAATCAGTGAAACAGTGAATCAGTGAACAATGATCAGAGTGAAAAGTGCGCCGACCGTGGTTTCACGCCGATGACCGTTATTATTTAATAAATCTGCATGATGGCCTGTTGTAAGTGCACGGAACAGATCCTTTAAGCTGGGTTCGAATATTCAGATAAAGAATAAATCAACGATCCAATCCGGAACAAGTGAAAATAAGGTTACGATGACTTACATTAAACGGTATGTAAGGACATTGATTTTCACTAGATTTTACATATAATAATACTAGATGAATAGACCAACCTCAACTTCTTTATTTCCACTAAATTTCCACAGTCATCTGGACCATTCCTATCCGATTATCAATCCATTGGAATAGACGAAGACAACACTCTGACAACACGACGTCCCAAAACAAAGGTTGCGATTACCAATCCGTTGGAATAGATGAAGATAACATTTCGGCGAAACATCGTCCCAAAACAAAGGTAGCCGACAGCTCATAGCTCCAATGTAATAACAATGTTAGGAAAATTAGTAGCGATACAAAACCTCTCATTGAATCCTTTGTCCTTTTCTATGTTTCACAGTCACCTGGACTTTTCCTATCCTATCATCGATCCATTGGAATAGTCGGAGATAATGCTTTGACAAAACGACGTCCCAAAAAAAAGGTTGCAATTACCAATCAGTTGAAGTAGACGAAGATAACATGTCGGCGAAACATCGTCCCAGAACGAAGGTAGCCTACAACTCATAGCTCCAACGTAATAACAATATTAGGAAAATTAGTAGCGATACGAAACCTCTCATTCAATCCTTTGTCATTTTCTATGTTTCACAGTCACCTGGACTTTTCCTATCCTATCATCGATCCATTGGAATGGTTAAATATAATGCTTTGACAAAACGACGTCCCAAAAAAAAGGTTGCGATTACCAATCAGTTGAAATAGACGAAGATGACATGTCGACGAAACATCGTCCCAGAACGAAGGTAGCCTACAACTAATAGCTCCAACGTAATAACAATATTAGGAAAATTAGTAGCGATACGAAACCTCTCATTTAATCCTTTGTCATTTTCTATGTTTCACAGTCACTTAACCTTTTCCTATCCTATCATCAATCCATTGGAATAGTCGAAGATAACGCTTTGACAAAACGACGTCCCGAACGAAGGTTCCGATTATCAATCCGTTGAGATAGACGAACATAACAGTTCAGCAAAACAGCGTCCCAAGATAAAGGTAGCCCACAGCCCATGGCTCCAAAATGATAACAATGCTAGGAAAATTAGTACTAATATACTAAAATCTCTCCTTCAATTCTTTGTTATTTTATATCTTTTATAGTCACCTGGACCATTCCTATCCTATTAATAATCCATCGCAACAGATGAGCATAACATTTCGGCAAGACGATGTCCCATAACAGAAGTAGCCCACAGCTGCTCCAAAGTCATAACAGTCTACGTATCTTCTTCAAATAAACCAACTTCGACCCGCCTACCAACCACTAACTTAACCTACCACATCAGCACCGCAAACTGATTTCCAAACACACTAATATATTTGGAATTGCTGATCATTAAAAGTGTTATAATAGTGCAGTACGATACAAGTACGCACACACATGTCGTATACTATTTTTTTCAACTCAGTGTGCGAAATTCTTGACCTGTGAAACACTCTAGAAAATGTGGAAGTACAGTATATATATTGCGATATAAGTGCGAGAGGCAGGGGGTGGACAGGGTCCAGGAGCAGAGCCCCTGGTAGGGGTGCAGGAGGCGAAGCCCCCGCTGGGAGGATTGAGGGGAGACGTCCCCGCCCCCATTAAAAACAAAATACTTTCAAGAACGATTTTCAATAGCATAAAAATTCATTTGTCTTCGAAACTGAAGAAATGAGGAATTCAGAGACAAAAAAAATCATTTTTTAGGCTTCTATATATCCCTTTTCGTAGTCTATCGATGGAAACGCAAGTTACAGATCCAAGTTATATATAAGAAAAGCAAGGCTTATTTGATTTTGATAGAATTACATTATTTTTCACATGAATTTTATTATTCATAAATAGGATGTAATCTTGATTTGACATATTGGTAACGCGATTATTCAATCGTTCATTGTATGTCAACACAACTTGACACAAAATTGAGAAAGTTGAATAGCAAAAAATCATTTTAGAAATTATTATTTTTAAACGAAGAGAACTTAATTATTTTCACATGTGGAAGGATGTGAATCGGGCACTTCGCACATTACTAATATGGCATCAGAAATTGGGTTTCGCACACTGAGTTGAAATTTTTTTTTCTGACGAGTGTGAATTGGCAACACGAGCCAAAGGCGAGTGTGCAATCACACAAAATCAGAAAAAGGTTTTCCGTCGAGTATTGTACAAGATTTGACTTTACGAGGAGTGAAAATGTATTAAGATCTATGAAATAAGTTGGAGCATTTGATATCTTTAAAAATCTGGTTAAATCGTTTGATACCTTGAAATATGCTATCCATTAGATTATTGGTGGAATGACATTAATTCTTTGAAATCATTTCAAATTATGTAGCACCTTTCGAGTTTCCAGAAAATTAACTGTAGTATCCAACCATCTAAGCAATTATAGAATATTTTCAACTCATATATACTCATGTACACTATAAATGATAGGTTGTTGACCAATCTTCGAACTTCACTTTATTTTTATGATTTGCAGGCGGGACGCGTCGTAAGAGCCAATATTTCAGGATTACAGATGAGCGAAGATCACAATCTGCATTGATCTAGAGATCGATACGTCACTCTTTGACACATTCAGCTCCTTATCATACATGAACCTGGTTAATCGTCCTTTACTGGAATTATGACATGGCCGCAGATACGTATGCAAGCTCAGAATGGCCAGTGTTTCAAAACCAAACATCAGCCTACCGCTACTTCAAGGCTGTACAATCCCCACAATTCTGTGGAATCTTACGCCACAGAGCGAGTGAAAAAATTAATCTGGATATCACATATTAGAAGGTATGCTGTACGAGTCGAAATTTACCAGCTCACCCTCACCATAGTGACATGGAATATATTTTAGTAATTACTGTAACATTTCTATTAGATGATCGATCGTTTGTTGATTTGTATGATTCTCACAGTGACCTGAATTAGATTGCAGTAGACAAACATGCAAGCTCCGAACAATCAACGTTGCAGAACACATATGAGCCTGTTACTGCGTCAGGCAACACAGTCTTCCAAGCTATGGCTGAAAATTACTGATTAAGTGCTAAATTTAAGTTAAAACTGTATATTGAGGTTGAAGTTCGTAACGTTAACGTAACAGAATATTCGTTGGAGAAATGCAATATTTCGAAATTCAAATCTTGTTAGAATTGTTAAATATGCGAAATAAACATGTTTTACACAATTTGAGGAATTATGCACCATTCTTGATCCATTTGAAACGTTCGAGCCTTGAATTTGAGAATCTTTTGGCGAATATCTTATTGAAATAAGTTACGAACCTCAACCTGATACTGTATAAGACAAAATCATGTTCTACTTAATAAATTATTTATGTTTGTCACAGTTGACAATTGAAATGAATGTGTTTGTCTTTCATGTTTCTTCCCTTGCCCAAATTCCGAATGTATTTCTTGTAATGATTAAACTATAATAACGTTCAACCCTGCTGTAATCAAATGAGCGATCCTTCTCAATTCTCCTACTTGCAAAAAGAAGTGAAATCCCACGAAAAACATCCAAAGATGTAAAAAAAGCCGCCAAGTACTCACCCAAAAATCACAATTGCTTCATAAGCAAAACGGTTCGCCAGTCTCTGTTGTGAAATCAAGAAAAAAACCAAGCACCGAACGTACCCCTGCGATCTCGCAGAAATTTGTTAAAAAAAATAAAATAAAAAAAAATAAAAAAACTCAAACTCAAACTGAAGTCTACGTCGTGGAGTCGTAGTTTCGTGTGAGGATATCAAAGCATCATTCCAAGAGCTACGTACTTGGCGGGCACATTCGGTTCCTTAGAGTTATACGGACAACCCGCTTCGTTTTACGCGAAAATCAAGTTTTTAATGCGACAGCTATTGAATACACTGAAAAACTAGTTATTCAAACCAATGAGCGTGTCAGAAGATGCTTTTACGTGTCCTCAACGATGTGTATGATATTACAGACATAAATACTATCATCAATAAAAATCGTGGTCGTTCCATAGTCATTGAATTATCAGATCAGACTCGGAACTCTGGAATCACATATCTCATTATGGAGCTAATGAGCGATGTATTACAGTAAGTTTTCCCATGATAGATGACATCCCGTAGAGCTCGAGTATGTAGTATCAATTATGGAAGAATAAATTCATGCACCTGCAAAACGGTCGAATCAAGAAAACTCTACTCTGCTACTTCGGCATGAAACCTAAAACTTGCAGCTACGGATAAACGTGTATGCTATAAGTAGCATAGAGTATGACAGTTTGATATAATGATGAATATGAAATTACTATATTTCATCCCTGCAACGCGAGCGGAAAGTAATCAATTACTGACCAAAAGAAAGAAAAAGTGATTTTGCGGTCGAAAAAGTAAATTTGAAAGGCAGAAAAAAAACTCTAAGTTTGACCGATTGCAAGTTTGATCGATTAAATTGCTGTGTCTGACTAGTGGATGCAATATGGACATTTTATCTAGTCGGGTAAAAAGTAATATATACCACACGGGAGGAGCGAATTTTCACCTTGTGCTCGTGCTGAACCTCGCACTCAACAAAAATCACGCACTTTCCTCCCTAGTAGCATAATGTAGCATTGTTGTTCATTCGCTTGTGGAGAATAATCATTCGCAACTACACAATCGTGGCAGTTGAAAGATTAGCGCTTGCTAGTTTACGGGAGTGAGTAGTGCGGCGCCTTGGGCGCCTTGGGCGCCCGCACTTCGCACTCCCATAAACTCGCAAGCGCTAATCTTTCAACTGCCACGGCATAGTCGTCCGACAAGATCGAAAGATGATGGATTTGAAATAAGTGTGTATGGAACCAATGTTATCTGCGAATATGACATTCGTCAGTCGATTCAAAGTTTACTTGTATATAACCAGCGACCGGAAACATAGTACTTTGAGACATCCGTCAGCTGCCAAGTGCCGATGCAAGCAACTGTTCGCAGTTCGGAGGAACTGTGAGTCAACCAGCCAAATACAAAATAAGACTGCAGGGAGTCGTGTTCTATCAATCGATGTATTTTAGATGCCAGATTTGATAAATAAACAATATTAAAAACAGTCGGAAAAATATGGTTCGCAAAATCCGATAAAGTCATATCAATTCAACGCGAGAACAAAAAACACAAAGAAAAAAAACCGAATGTGCCCGCCAAGTACGTAGCTCTTGGAATGATGCTTCGATATCCTCACACGAAACTACGACTCCACGACGTAGACTTCAGTTTGAGTTTGAGTTTTTTTATTTTTTTTTATTTTATTTTTTTTAACAAATTTCTGCGAGATCGCAGGGGTACGTTCGGTGCTTGGTTTTTTTCTTGATTTCACAACAGAGACTGGCGAACCGTTTTGCTTATGAAGCAATTGTGATTTTTGTGTGAGTACTTGGCGGCTTTTTTTACATCTTTGGATGTTTTTCGTGGGATATTATGTTGTTAAAGAAAACTTGCTATTTGCGACCACTAAAAATTGCATAGTATTATTTTTAATACCTCAAACCACTCCAGAACTCTCTGTAGACTAGGGGGGAGGTGTTCATAAAGCCGAGCAATATATTCAGACAAATTGTCCACTGGCACAAATGCCAGAGCAACAATCATCCGAGCTTTCAGAGAAAAGTCTGGGTCACTATTATATTGAGCCAATATATCGATGGCTCAGTCGAATAACGCAGTATCTCGCGAGGCACTCCGAAATCGATCTGTAGCGCTATAGACTTGCCGTATAACTACAGAGCGGTTTCGGAGCGGCTCGCGAGATACTGCGTTATTCGACTGAGCCATCGATATGTTCCCTGCCCAATTTTCTTTTGATATTTTGTGACAGGTGAAACAGGCACCCTTGTATTTGAGCATGAGGAAACTGTTGGCCGATACTATTCAATACTGCAATTTCGTAATCCGAATATATATTTTCAGGCTTGAAATCTGGCCACAAAGATTTGATTAGACCAAAAAGTCGCGCGTACGTGTCTTGCTGCTTATTTGGGAGCAGGGCATACAGTATCGGAAAGACGAATTTATCGCGTTCTACAAGAATTACGAAGACTTGTGCGAATAGTGGCGGCGCTATTTTAAATGTTCCATCCATGTACGCGGTTGTCATGTGAGAGCTCCAGTCCTTAACATCCTCACGTCCAAGCAGGAGGATACGGTTGTTCCCTTCACCAGTGTCGCCCAAAAGAAACAAAATAGTTTCATCCGCCGAAACGACATACTGTTTGTATGCATCCGGTATGACAAGAGCTGTCAAGTCTTTTGGTGATGGTAGCACAGCTTGAACCACGTTTCACTTTCGCTGGATAATTTTCCGTAATGCGTCTTTATTGGGGAGTTGACCTTGAACTGCATGTGACGTACCAACCAATGCATTTGACATTATTTGAGCCGGTGTCTCCATGTTCTCTATAGCTCCACGTTTCATTACACCTTTTATTTGCTCTGCTGCAATTGACGCTGGATCACTTCCATGAGTGTGTTCATGTATCCGGAACAGTACCTTAGATTTGAAAAGAACATGTATACAAAATGAGTACGAGCCCTCCCTCCTCCCATTATTCTGAACAAAAACTCTCTCATCTATACTTTGATGTTTGGCACATGAGAAATGGTGCAAACGGTATGCAATAAACAATAAAACAGAAGGAGGCGTCATAAAAACTAGCACTGAGACCAAAGCGTGACCCTATCTAACCTAATCTAACCTAACCTAACCTAACCTTTCAGGAGCCACAGTCACCGTCCGGGTATTTCGCATTTGTGTGTGGGTGTGGGATCAGTGAAGTGATCTAACCTATTCCAACCAATTCTAACCTATTATGACCCATATTCTAACCGATTCTAACCTATTCTAACCCATTCTAACCTATTATAACCCATTCTAACCCAGTTTAACCTATTCTAACCTTTCAAGAGCCACAGTCACCGTCTGGGTATGCATGTGTGTGTGTGTGTGTGTGGGGGGGGGGGGGGATCAGTGGAGTGGCCTAACCTATTCTAACCTGTCGAGAGCCACAGCCACCGTGTGACGTCGGAGCAGACGTTCGCGGACAAATCTAGAGTCTAACTACAAGAGATATCGCGTGAACAATCTAGACGTACACTCAGTAGTTTTGGGTCACCAAGTATCGATTAAATATTGAAATATAGTGGACCGGATCGAGTCTAGTACTAAATTCGGAGGAATCGGGCCAGCTAACTGATTCTTTCTTCGTCTAACTATCTTTTGGGAATTTCTCGATTTTAGAATTTGTCCTTTAATTGGGATTAAAATGCTTTTGATTGGAAAGGAACGAATTTGCGAGAAAGGATTATTTTGGCTCTTTTAATAATATATAGATATCTGCTTCTTACCTTGTTTGTAGAGAGTGTTGAGGGTTGCTGATCTCTGCTGGATTCTTGGAGAGTGGGTTTTTAAATAATTTATTTAGTTACCTTGAAATTGTGATTTTGATTTATTGTGTTTTTTAATGAAGTTAGTTTAAAATAATCTTCACTGAATTTAGGATTGATAAACTTGGATTTACGAATGATTGCTACTACCAAATTGTTTTTGAAAATGAGTATGAACGATGAGAATTCGAGCGGTTTAAATGAAAATTGAAACGTAGTGAGAATTGAAAAATTGTGATTTAGATGATCTAATGATGGATATTAATGCAGCAGAGTAGCGAAGGCTTGAAGGCAGATTTTGAAGAACGTGTAAGAGCGTCAGAATGTAGTGCAATCAAGAGAGCTTCTGGTGGTTTTTCGGGGGTTTTTATACAGCGTGCCTAGGAGTGGGGGCCTTAATTAGAGCACGTGTTTGTCGTTCGTTGATTGGGCCCCTTCTGTCATGTGGAGATTTCCTCGTTGATGATTGGGTCTGGGTCCATTGGAATGTTCGTTATCTAGGTTTACTGTAGATAGGGTTGTTTATCGGTGGAGGTGTATCCGTGAGTTCTTGGAATTCGGTGGATCGTAGCTAGCTAGCTAGCTCCTCCTTGTGTCGGAGTTTAGATGGACTTAGGCCTTTCCTGGCTCGTCGCTTGTCGTTTCGTATGTCTGGTATATGGTGCTGGAAAGATCCTTGCTCTAGCGTTTTGGCTTATTGCATGTTCTTACGTTATTTCATGATTTCTTGTGGTAATTTTGTCCTCCATGATTACAGGGGTTTATCCGGGGCTTCCCTATCTGAGGGTTTTATATCTACCTTGCTCTTTTAGACTCTCATGTGTTCATACTAATTATATTTTATGATTCAGATAATTCTTCAGTGAAGCTTATTTTTAGGTGGATACAATTGATGTTTACAATTCTGTCCTTAGATTTAATTCCTTAATATTAATTCATCATATAACAAGAGAATTTGGGTCTTTTACTTCTCGTATAAAACCGACAAGATGGCTCTATATACTTTATTCTGGGTAAATAGTTATGGGTTTCTTTTTGTTACTTCCCCTCGCTCGGCTCAGTTTTTTATCTCCTTTTACATGGCGGTTAGTTTTAGGTGTGTGTGTGATCTGACGCCTTTTTAGGGGGAGGAGAAAGAGGAATGAGATGTGAGTTTGTAGAGCTTGGGTTCTGCTGTTTGCATTGAAAACGGATAATGTAAAATAACTTTGCTGCCATTATACGAGAAGAAAAGAGTCCCTTTTTAATTGTAATATTTAACTGATAGGAAAAGTATAAGATAGTAATTTGAGTATGTTGATTAATATTTCAGAAAAATGATGCATTGCTTAGGTACTGGATATATAATTTGAATAATAGATATAATAATAATTTTGATTAATACTAAGTATATTGGTTGATTAATAGTTGAGTAAATAATGAGCTGATTAAACGTTGATGATATTAATTAATAATTTGGATAATAGATATAATAATAACTTTGATTAACACTAAATATATTGGTTGATTAATAGTTGAGTAAATAATGAGCTGATTAAACGTTGATGATATTAATTAATAATTTGGATAATAGATATAATAATAACTTTGATTAACACTAAATATATTGGTTGATTAATAATTCGAGTAAATAAGATGGTTGATCGAGAATGGTAATCTTATAAGGTTATTAAGAATAAAAGTACGTCTTGATTAGGTGGTAATATATGGTGTATATGATGCTTAAGATATTTTAAAATTGATAATTAATGAGTTAATGATTAAAACTAAATGGTGTCGCTGCTCTCTTGGAGTTATCATAAATTGAATATAATTCTTGGGTGCTTAGTGCATTTGGTGTAAGGTGTTTTTCTTAAGTCGTTCGGCGTGAGCCGCTCGTGGCCTCCGTCTCTGGTATTTAGTGCACCAGTTGAGGGGAGGTTGGGCCCGCGGTCGAGCTCCCATGAGCGTGTATGTGTTTGGGGTCGCGTATAAGTGTATGTCTCACTGAGAGATTTATGTTAGCTCCTAAGTCCTTATCTAGCTCCAAGGTGCGACGTTGCACTTGATCATCCCAAATATTATTTTAGTATAAGATGGGATGCAACGTGTTTATTAATAATTTGATTATATGATAATATATAGTTAATTGATTTCTAGAGATAGGATGACGCGTTGAGTGTTGTTTAAATAGTAAGGTAATTATTATGCTTTACCCGTTTGTAATAAAGAATGAGTACGTTAAATTAATGTTAAGGCCGTCCTCTAGTTTCTCGGCTATTTTTTTTATGGCTTTTTCAATAATTTTTTTACGGGCAAAGCATCGAAATAATCAATGTCATTATTTTTGCATAATCTTTATTAACATTTAAATAAGCTTTACAAATTTTTTGAAGTCAAAATATATAATAGAATAGCAGTTATAGTGGCCGACAGGAAGACATCAAGTAAAAGAGGTGCTTGACGGTGACCAAGATTGCGGCTGTTCTGCTTATTTGAAATCAAAAAACCAAACGGCATTTTAATCTTCATATTCAAGACTAGCGATCGAACCAGAGTGAATTCTAAATTACAAAAATTGACTTTTTTATACACTTTTGAAAATTACATTCTATTTTTTACTCATTTTTTCTTAAGTTTTTCGCTCGTACGAAAAAAACTATCGAAGCAATCATGATAATCCTGTTTCAATCGCTGGCTTATAACATATTAAAGATGCTGTATAAATTTGAACAAGATCGGTGCAATAGTTTCTGAAATATCGTGGTTACCGTTTCGAAAAATGGTGTTTCGAGAAAAACGCGTTTGAAAGTTCGCGCATGTGATTTATACTAAAAATTTCATCTCACCGTCAATCTGCTATGCCTGGACCATACAATAGGCCTTTCTAGCGTCTGTCAACGGTCTCGGCTCCCCTTTACTCGGGCCTAATTCACAAAAGGTTCAGGTAGCAGTTAGATTTAGGGATATCAATACAATGGTCAGCGCCGCTCGGCTTTCGGAGCAGCCTGGCGCGCGCTCCTGCTCCGTTCCAGGGCCGTAACTTGTGAACCACTTCGAAGATCGAAAAATCCTTTGGCACACATTTTCTACACATGTTGTAGATGTGATTTATGAAAAAAAAAAAAAATCGATTTTTTCGACCCGAGAAACTAGAGGACGGCCTTAATAAATGTATAATAAAAAGGACTAATAATTGGTTATGATATGAGAAATGTCGAGTATATATGCATATAAGAAATACTAATTAGAAATAAGAGGTTGATAGTTGCTTATACTAATTAAGTATATAAAAAGAACTAATGGTTAATTATGATATTAAAGTGTCAAGTATATATGTATATAAGATATTCTAATTGAAAATAAAAGGGTTGATAATCGCTTATACTAATTAGGTGTGTAAAAAGAACTAATGGTTAATTATGATATTAAAGTGTCAAGTATATATGTATATAAGATATTCTAATTGAAAATAAAAGGGTTGATAATCGCTTATACTAATTAGGTGTGTAAAAAGAACTAATGGTTAATTATGATATTAAAGTGTCAAGTATATATGTATATAAGATATTCTAATTGAAAATAAAAGGGTTGATAATCGCTTATACTAATTAGGTGTGTAAAAGAACTAATGGTTAATTATGATATGAAAGTGTCAAGTATATATGTATATAAGATATTCTAATTGAAAATAAAAGGGTTGATAATCGCTTATACTAATTAGGTGTGTAAAAAGAACTAATGGTTAATTATGATATTAAAGTGTCAATTATATATGTATATAAGATATTCTAATTGAAAATAAAAGGGTTGATAATCGCTTATACTAATTAGGTGTGTAAAAAGAACTAATGGTTAATTATGATATGAAAGTGTCGAGTACATAGTAATTTTAGATTAAAGATTAATTTCGTAGCATCTGTGTAGGGAGCGATGATATTTGAAAACAGGAAGGTTTGGGCGTTGGCCTAGGTATGGTTGAGTAAGTTTAAGTTCCTGGGTGTGTAGGGAGTTTTAAGTGTGTGGGTTGTCTAGTGTCTTTTTTAGGAATAGTTAGGTGAAAATGAGTTGGACAATACCTGGTTGTTATGTGTTGTTTCTATTGGCTTTACCATTCGATGGTCGTATAGTCCGTTCTGGTGATCCTAGATGGCGGGCTACGTGAGTAGGGTATAGCGTCCGCTCGGACGTTACACCTCCCCCCTTAATTGAGAATGGCGAGCCATGCTCGATCATTCGCATTCATTTATAATTTTTGGGGTCTTTAGGTATGTTTGTTGTTACCGAGACATCTCTGGTAGTTGGTATCGGTGCTGTATAGCATGGTGCTGATCCTTTAAATTGCATCTGTTCCATTGGTATATTTAGACCGGGGTATAGGTTTAAGTTTATCTGGGTTTCTTCTATTGTTGGTGGTTCTGATTGTCCAGGCGCTGGGGGTGATTCTTCTTCTTTCCTTGATTTAGCTAGATGCAGTAAGAGGTTTGTTAGTGAATCCCAGACGGCTCCTAGTATGTGAATGCTCCATCCGTAGGCATCCTTTAGGGCGTATCCGTGTATCAGCGTGTCTATTAGAAATTTGATGATTTTAAATCCGATCCAGATTCCAATTATGCCGGCACGTGCTGTCCCGAAGTTGATGAACCAACCCCACATTTTTATCCATGCATTATCGATTATTTTTCGCATGGTTTCTTCGTTTAGGAGGTGAAGTATGGACATTTGTTGATTCGCTACTGCTTGTCCTGTCATTCCTCTTGCCATATCATTTAGTAGTCCTGGTCTTTCTGCTGGGAACATAAAGTGGTCCCTTAGTCTTTCCAGGTCTTCAGATGAATATATTCCACTGGTTGCTAGGTCACTTGGATTTTCGTACTTCCATGATGGTGTTGTTAAAGGTTCGATCTCGGCTGGTCGTATCGCCTCCGTTGGTAGTGGTAACATTTTATACCATTTCTCGTTCAGGTAGTACATGGGTGGTATAAAAGGGTTGCAATCTATTTGCGTTCCGGTTTTAAGCAGCATGTGGCTCTTAGCTGACAAAAATAGGCTATGGTTGCTTCTGTATATTGGTAATTGTTGATAACATTCCGCTGTTTTCCTTATTTTTACTTCTACTGGTATGCATTTGATTATATGGACTACCTCTCCTGCTACCACTGCCATATATCCTGGTCCCTTCATTAAGTGATATGCGAATTGGTCTGGGGCAATTGTTGCGAGTGTCAATACGTGTCGTAATACTTCTTGTTCCAGTTGACACTTTTGATTTAGTACGTCCCGGTATAATGTTTCGATCTGCGATCTTAGGTGTTTCTCGACGTAAACGAATTTTGAATTGACATAAGTGAAGATGTCTAAGTTGCTGGCGGAGATCTGTTTTTTCCTTATTAGCCCGTTGCGGCTGGGGTTTTCCAGGATTATCAATTTGGGGTGTTCCGTCCTTACCACTGTGTTTCCGCATATCTGGGTATGACCCCTTTTTGTCAAAGCAAAGGTAATATCTTGGGAAGTAAGGGTGTAAACTTGTTCTTGTTCTCGTTTTCCGTCTTGGATTTTTATAGCTTTTCCTTCGTATAGGACGTCGTAACGATCGAGGCGGCATGAGTCTCTCTGTACAATTTTCCAATACGTGTTTCCTCCTTCGATGTCTATCACGGAGCCTTCCTTAAATTCTCCTATTGTTCCTGACCTAAGTATAACCTGATTTGAATTCAAATTTGTTTGTGCGTTATAATCGTTTAGCGTTATTTTAATTGTTCCTTGTACGACTACGTTGTCCCAGCTACCGTATTCGTCCTTGTAACTGCCGCCGTAGCAGGTACCGTCGTACCTGGTTGATCCTGCTAAATCGATCGGTCTGGAGATTGTATTATTAGTTTTTAGTGAGTTTATGACGCCGTACATACCAAATTTCCATTGCCTGTATTTTTGCATTGTAATGCAATCTTCCCTTGACACCGAATGGATGTAATCTACTTCTCCATTGGTGACTATTGATACGTGTGAGTGCATTCCGCAGTAGTATATTGTTCTGTGGATCTCTACCTTACATTGGATGACCTTGAGGTCCGAGAAGTCCGATAGTTGTAGTAATTGGATGTTCACGTTGGATGTTATCAGTTGATTGCTTGGTAGTTTGCAGATTCCTACTTTCAAAAGCGACACGGTAGTTAGGTTCATCTGGTTAGATCCGCAATCATATCCTATTAGGGCGCTGGTTGTCCAAATGAGTTGAAGTATGATGAGTATCCTGATGTCCATATTCGGTGGTTCCTTGTTTGACAGAAAACTTATTTATTGGTATTATTCGTATGATTTCGCCTTTGAATAATTCTTTCTCTTCCTCATCGCTCCTTTTCTACCTAGGATTGTTAACTTAGTTTTATAATACTGTTTTAGGTAATTATTGCTCGATCAAATGAACTTACCTTAAGTGAAGTTCGATCGAGATTATGTTGAGAGTCTCGTTCGAAATGATTACAAGGTAGTACCGCTACTTCACGCAAGTGACGCCACATTCTTCAGAGTATAAAATTCACGACTCACTTTCCCTACTCCTCACGACCTCACGTTCATGCTTCATTATGTTTAAAGTATAGTATTGTAGTGCCGTACAATAAAATATTTGGGGTAGGGTTTGAAAATTTTGCTGAAAAGTCAAATTCACACTGGGAGGGTTGTAATCATTTCGAACGAGACTCTCAACATAATCTCGATCGAACTTCACTTAAGGTAAGTTCATTTGATCGAGCAATTATATTGAGAGTCTCGTTCTCCAGATTACAAGGTAGATGTTTAGAGAACCATACGGTTTTTTTTTTTTTTTTTTTTTTTTTTTTTTTTTTTTTTTTTTATTGTACACGGCCTCTTGGTAGACCTTAGACTTCTTTATGAGTTTAACATTTTTTAGGTTTTTAGGTTTCTCTAATGGCTAACGTAGGTAAGTAAAAATAAACTATATATTCTTATTGTAAGAAGGAAGCAAACCCATTTTTTAGGCTAGCAATAGGTCTGTTATAGTACTTGGCAAATACTTGGGACTCTTTTGACCATCCTGCCGCGGACTTAATTATATTAATATCGATACCCTTCTTCAAAGCTGCCGAGGTGGATGCGTGTCTAGTACTGTGCGCAGAAAATTCTGCGCCAATACCACTAAGAGCGAGCATGCTCCTGATCCACCTGCTAATAGTCTGTGACGAAGCCGCTCTGTGCGGTTTTTTAGTTGTAATTAGTAGATTATCACAATTGCCTCTCAGAAGCTTGGTCCTTTCAATATATGTTTCCAATGCACTTGCAATGCATAGCTTAGGTTGCTGCTCAAAGCGTGGCAACAACAAAAGAGGTTGACTAGACCCTGGTCTTGAGGTCTTCAGAATGTCTGTAATCTTAACTTCGAAGCCCTCTAGAGTTTTTTTGATATTACATAGCTTGATGGAGGACAGAGTCTGTACTCTTTGTGCCGTCACCAGGGCTAACAGCGTGACTAGTCTGACGGTAAGATCCTGTAAACTCAACTGTTCTAAAGGAAAAATTTCCGAAATTTTGTTTAATACTGGGGTTATGTCCCAGGTTCTATCGTACTTGGGTTGACAAGGTCTTGTTTTAAAAACACCCTTGAAAAAACGACCGATTGTCGGATTTTTACCGATATTTTCCTCAGATATTAGCGAGATTGCTGCTCTGCATGAATTCAGGGTGCCGTATGAAGCGCCTGCTTCATAGCGCCTGGTTAAGAATTCCAATACTTGGTTTTCGTGTCCCGTAAATGGATCGATTTTTGATTTTTCGCAAAATTCTATCCAGGCTTTTATCGGTCCACTATATTGCTTAATAGTATTTTCTGCCAGAGAAGCGATGAGAAGGTCTATAGTTGCTTTTGACACGTTTTTTCGTCTGTAGGCCTCGCTGATAACCTCCCTGCAACTAAAGCCAACGTCTTGGCTAGAGGATGTACCTGGTACCTACAAGGTGATAACAACAAGTTAGCTGACGGCTCAAAAATAATCGGTTCGTCCACTAAAATTGACCTAAACAGAGGGTACCAGGGTTGCGTTGGCCAATAAGGGACGACAACTATACCCTCCGCTTTATCTTCAATTAATTTTCTCAACACCCTCAGAATAAGGGAAAATGGCGGAAATGCATAAAATTGCCATCTGGCCCAATTTAAAGTAAAAGCGTCAATAGAGTATGCTTCTGGATCTCTCTGCCAAGCGCAAAACTTTGAGCATTTTGTGTTGCTTCTAGAAGCGAACAGATCGATCTCAGGTACTCCGAAAGTATTTTTAATTCTACTGAATGCGTAGTCTGCCAACTCCCATTCCGTGTCAATATTTTTAACCCTTGAACCCTGATCTGCCTCCACATTTTCCTTGGAGGGGATATATGTTGCAAAAACCCATATATTTCTTTCCTCACACCAACGCCAGATGTCCTTGGAAACCTTGTTTAGGCCTGGGTATTGCACCCCCCCCATTCTGTTGACATAAGCAATCGCCGTAGTATTATCAATGCGGAGCAGGAGTTCACAATTGCTTAAACCCTCAGCAAAGCACTTCAAGGCCATAAAAGCCGCTATGAGTTCCAACCGGTTGATATGAAAGTTACCCTCAGACGTCTTCCAAAACCCATGAGCTTTGTTCCCCTCGCAAAAAGCACCCCATCCCGTGGAGGATGCATCAGAAAAAATTTCTTTTTGAAATTGGAATTTTCTAATGGGATTGACTGAATGTATTATATTGGACCTCCACCATTCAAAATCCTCCTGCAGCCATTCGGGTAGAACCATCTGAGCTTCATAATTTCCTTCATTTACCAAGAGAGATAAGTATTTGGCTCTTTCAAAGTTCTTTGAATAAAGCCAGCCATATTTTATGGCCGGACAACAAGATATTATGATACCAATGAAGTGAGCAAAATCACGGATTTTGCAGACTTTCTTTGAGCTAAAGAGTGCTATAAGCTTTTGAGTTTTTTGTCGTTTTTCTTCAGGTAGTTCTAGTGTTTGGTTTTTGGAGTTTAATATAAGACCCAGAAATTTACACCGGTTACTGGGTGTTAGGTTACTCTTTTTGTTATTTATGATGAATCCAAGAGATTCCAGTATATTTAATGTGGTCTTGACATTATCGAGACAAGATTCATAATCGTCTCCGATGCACAGGATATCATCTAAGTAGGCCACTGATAAGAACCCCCTGCTCCGCAGCCAATTAAGCACAGGCTTGAGGACCTTAGTAAAGACTCTAGGAGCTGAGGACAGCCCAAACGGTAGGCAACTGAATTCATATAACTGTCTGTTGAACGAAAATCTAAGGTATTTTCTACATTTTTCACTAACTGGAATTAAAAAGTATGCATCCTGCAGGTCTAAATTAGCCATAAAGGCTCCCAAGGAAACCAAACGTGTGGCAGAACGTATGTCCTCCATTTTGAAATGCTCGGTGTCTATGAAGGTATTCAACTTTTTCAGGTTCAATACAAATCTGTCAGAACCATTCGGTTTTGGGACCAAGAAGTACTTTGATATGAATTGGCCTGGGCAATATGAGCACTTTTTAATTGCTCCTAACAGTTGAAGATGGTTGATTTGTTCCTTATATCTAATAAAATCATCAGTATTAAGCGTTGGCTCCAGAGGAATGTATGTTTGCTTAGGGCAACTACTGAAGCTTATCTCGTAGCCCTTTACGCAAGCCAAAACGAATCTATCTGACGTGATGTCTTTCCAGTTTTGATAATAATTAGACAGCCGCCCAGCAATCTTTCTTACCGCTAATGTTTCTGTTGAGGACTGGGTTGATGGTTCTGGGGCCGAGCCTGTGTCTGGCTCCGATGCTGACCTGTGCCAGAGGCCGGATTCGGTTGCTGTTGAACAGCTACTCGATCTCTGGGTTCCAATGCCGCAAACACGTGCTCGTTACTACGCTCGGTTTTCTTCTCGATTTTCTTCTCGATTTTTTCTTCAAGCCGCTTGAGTCTTCGCCAAAGTCTGTCGCAGTCGTCTTCCCGCGAGTCCCGCGATCTTTTCTTTGACTTTGGCATACTTTCTTTTCCGTAATTTGTTTTAATCAGTTTTCGACGATGCGGCGTCACCATGCACAAAGAACGTAATGAAGCATGAACGTGAGGTCGTGAGGAGTAGGGAAAGTGAGTCGTGAATTTTATACTCTGAAGAATGTGGCGTCACTTGCGTGAAGTAGCGGTACTACCTTGTAATCTGGAGAACGAGACTCTCAATATAATGTATTTGTTTAAATAGTAAGGGAAATTTGTAATTGTTTGTTTGATTTAAGTTCGTAGTTTATTTTGGACCTTAGTGTTATTAAATATTCTGTTTTAGATAGTATGTTTTAATAGGCCACCAGATTTATCACTTAGGGATAGACTGTCCCTTCCCGTTACTTCTTTTTCCATTAGTAGGGGGTAGCGAGCTGTTAGCCTATTGGCTAATCGGAATTTGAAAGGCGTGGTTTCCCTTTCCTTTTGGCTGTTTGTAGAATTGCGGTTCGGAGGGAGTTTTTTCATTCTGCTATTATCCGACTTCGAGTAAGGTTTATCTTCTCTTAAAAAAAAACGAAATTATAACCATGGATTTGTTGCAAGCGCTGTACGTTCAGACTCTCAATTTTGCGGAGCGTCTAAGAGTGAGTTTTTTCTTTTTCTTTTTCCGAAACAATATATCAAAAAAAAAAATATTTTAAAGTTGTGTGTTTTGCCTGGTGATCGTGAAATTATCTTTTCTTGTTCGTGACCTGTGGTATTTTGTTTGTTGTTAAAGTGTCGAATTTGTCTTTATTTTGTTAAAGGTGTTGGCTTTTGAGGAGTCGATGCGACAACAGGAGGCTCTACATGCGTTAAAACTCATCAGGGAGATACGAAAAGAGCATCGGGCGGAGTTGGCCCAATCCGCTCTTAGAGAAACCATTGATTCGGGGATCGAGGACTTCGATTTCTACGGAATCCGATGGATGTTGGAAGGCCGTTGGGGGCAGGAGCACCCGGTAGATAACTGGGACATGCCCTGCCACAAATCCCCAAGGGGAATCATGGAGGTCTACGACGAGTAGACGGGGGGGGGGGGAGGACAGGGTGAAAGAGAAAAGGAGTTTTTTAAATAAAAAGGATTTTTGTTTTTCTCTAAATTCGTGTGTGGTCTATATTTATTGCTTATTCCTCTTCCTTTTAATGTATTAAGTATTAAGTCAGTTCCTGTCGTCTGGTAAGTCTTGGGCGTCGAGTATTTGAGGTATTGTTCGAGTATGGTAAGTATGAAGGTGTAAGTTAACCGTTGCTATTCCTGTTGGCTAAGATCTGGTTTAGTGCTTCCATCACTCCTTGTAATATTATCAGTATTTGTACGTCTTCGTCTGATTCGTTGTTTGTTGTCTGTGATGTCGTTGGTCCTGGTGAAGCTAGAGTATCGTTAAGAATGGGGCCGTCAAACAACTCGTTGGTCCAGTTTTCTAAGATTCGTGCGTTTCTATATGCACATTGGTATTGGTCATTTATTGCGGCGTGACGTGAGCATCCTCCTGCGTAGTCTTGCAAATTTTTTGCTTTATATACTGGTGCTAATTCTGTTAGCGGAGGGCAACCGAGGTCCTCCAAGTTGAGGACGTTCTTACAGAAGTGCTGTATCACCCAGGTTTTTTCGGCTCCTTTAACGAATATTTCCGCGTTCGGTTCAGTGTCTATTTTGTGCATGATTTTTTTTAAATTCGCTGATTTCCACCGTTCCTTCGTCCCATCCTAATCCATGGTAATCGTTGGCTAACCATGCGTTTGTTTTTTGGATGCTGGGTTCCAGATTTTGGAATTTTTCTATTTGTTTTAAGAATAGATGTCGATTTTCCCTGGCGTTTGTACACAAGATTGCGATTTCTTTGATTAGGAAGCAATTTCGCGCTCCTCGGAATCCTTGAATGTCGATGATGTACCTCATCTTGAGTCTGCGATGTGTGGTAAGTAAGGATTGGTATGGTTGTTATTTTTGTATTGCTTATATAGGTTTAGAATTCCGTTTATAATTTAAATTTGATAGGGAAAGGGGGAATTTGGGGGTTTGGATTAGTTGATTCAGTGAATGTTTGAGAGTGTGTGGATAGATAGTGTTTGCTAAGCCGAGAAGTGGAGGTGAACGTATTTTAGCTATGGGTTTGATTTTATTTTTTCCTCTTTTAAAGTTTAATAGCAAGTTGCTTCCGTGTAATTTATGTCTATTTCTTCTAAGCCTCGTTTAAATGAACATTTATAGAATGTATGTTCTGAGTCTATTGTTAATTCCACGTAGGTATAGGGGCCTCTAGCGCTTTTTAGTAGAGTCAAGTTGTGGGGGGATGAAAAATCGGCATGGCATTTTAAGTTAGATACAATCTTGGTCGAGTATGGATGCGCGTAATACACAAACTGTCCCTGCTTCAGGAATCCTCCCTTTATTAATTGGTAGATTGCGTGTTTCTCCCAATATTTTATTTCCTTATTTATCCGTACGATAATTTCTTCTGATTGTTTTATTAGTTCTAATAGGGGGGACTCTTCGTTAATATGTAATTGGAATCTCGTTTTGATCGTTGAATTTTCATGGTTCTGTGACATGGTTGTTCCTTGGTTGTTGGCTGCGGGTGGGAGATTCCTGGCTGGGCGGGTGGCGATGCTCGCGGAACGGGAGGGATGGTTTTGAAGGCGTTACCTTTGTTATGGTTGCTCTGGGCGAGGATGGCGGATGTCTTTCCGTGATCTTTTTCTCCCTAACAGAAATGATTTCGCTTTATTAGTTTTCCGCATCTTCCTCTACCCCGTCGTCATCACAAACAACCTTGATAAAAACTTTTTCTGTTCCATATACGTATCTTCCTATCAAAAATATTATAATATTATCGTTTGGCGGTTTTATCGCTCTTATTCGTTCTCTCGTTTCCCCGAATCCTTCTTCCGAATAGGCTATTAAGGTGTATACGGTGTAATCGCCGTAGGGCATGTCGCCTTCTATTAGTAATCTAACAATTCCCTTTTTCACCGAGTCTTCGATATTCATATTGCATTCGACGTGGTTGTGTCTGATTTTCACGGTGGTTACAAATCTCGGCTCGTGGTCTGCTATTACGTGAAATTTTACTGTCTGTGCCGATGGGAGTTGCATCGTCTTGTACGTACCTACACTATGTGAACCAGGCTGGTTAAGGTTAATTACTTTTATTACGTAGCTTAGTTTTACTATTAATTTGTGGAGAGAAGGGAAGGTGGCAAAGTGGTTAGGACTCGTTACGTTATGTTCTAAAAATCGACTCAGTTTTGTTAAAATAGTTAGTTTTATTAATCGTGTTATATTTTGACATAATACTTATTTAGTTTGAGAGAGAGAGAAAAAAAACTTATTTATATAGGCGTTGTTTTTTTTTTTTATTCGTTATTTGGGGGATTCCTATTATTTCTCCTTTTTTGATTTTTCGCAAGATTTTCCTGCTCTCTTTTTCGTTTTATTGCTAACTTGTTCCAACATTTAGGGAACAGAACGTGTTTTATGTAGGGGGGTATTCCTAGCGCAGGAATGCCTGGCATTGAAGTTTCGATGGTGAGGAATTCGGCGTTTACTATTCTAATAGGGTTTCCGTTTATAAATCTAAATTGAGTATAGTAGTATTCGTGATTTTTAACTATTTTAAAGTAAATGTCGGGTTTTCCTGCAGGGACCGCGATTACGATCGCATTGGGATAATCAGTATGTTCGCCTAGCTTCGACAAAGAGCTGTTTTGGTCGAATCCGTAATGCGCCACTAGGTCGTATTCGTTTGCGGTTAGTACCCCGTCGTCCAGTAGGTTTAGCATTATGGGTTTTGCGTAGGGGGGAAGGCGGTTGCGAGTAGTTATTCGTATTATTCGGCCTTCGGTTTTTATGATCATTTTTCCTTCAGCTTTCGGGTCCGTTAAGAATAGTACTTCCCAGGTTCCGAAAGAATTGGCTAAGTTTCCGAGCATCTGTAAGGAGATAGTGGACGGGGTTAGTTATTAGTTAAGGGTTAAAGCGCGTGGTTTTGATTCACGCGGGGTTAGATCATAACATTACGTCTTATTAATGTCGTTTGGTGTTTTCCGTTCATCATCAATCCGATGTGGACGTCCTTTTCTGAGTCTCTGATCATCATGATATTATAATTCGCACATTGGGTTGTTTCGAATTCTAACATGAACGCGGCTGCGAAATCGTTGTCTATTTCTGCTACTTTAAATGTATATATTGCTGATTCTACCTGATATATTTGTATTAATTTGCATAACGCTAATTTTACCCAATCTATTAATTTTCCATTGCTTTTTATCAAGATTTTGCTACATATACTGATTATTTCTATGTTCTGTACCGTTTCCGTCGGACCATCCTCGAAAATGACCGCTAGGTCTTCAGTCTTGCGGTACAGCTTCATCTTTAGTCTGGAATACAGGGGGTCGTGGTAGTTCGTACACATTTATTTTAAATTTTTCAGAAAAAGTTCTCCGTATTATACTTTTCACGATATCCCAATGGAGCCGGTCCAGACCGCATCCTAATTTTGGGATAGCTATCCTGGTTAGGCCGAGCCTACTGAGTGTGTCGTATAAGGATTTAAGTGCACGTGAGAGGGCTTCATAGCTGGGTTTCCCATTGCTTCGTTCCTTCGTTATAAGATAAAATATTAGGCGGCCCTTTTTGCGGAGCGTCAAAATGTCGCCGACCTGCGGGTTTTGTTCTAAGAGTTCTCTGACGGAGCCAAATTTATGTCTGAACTGTAATGCGATTCCCGCGCTCATTCTAAGGTCCTTGGCTACGCAATGTGCCAACGGCATGTCGAGTGGTGCATTGAACAGATCATCCTCTATCTCGTTTATTTGAACTAGGTTGTCTCGGGCTCGTCTTTCTTCTTTTCTCCCGTTTTCCGTAAATGGTATTGCTACGCTGGGTTTCCTTAAGGTTAATAAATCGTTCTCGAGGTCTATTTTAGCATCTGTTTTTTCTAAAATGTCCAGACCTAGTATGAGTGGTACCGATAAATCTTTTACTACGATCGTGCCTTGGGTTATGGTTATACGACCTAGGTGTAAGGTTAATAATATTTTTTCCCCATTGAACCGGGTAAACTTAGTGAACGCTGTTCTAATTCCTATTTTCGGTTTCTCTAATCTGGGTACCGGTTCGGATGATCGTTCTTCGATAGTTTTTAGTGTATCTTCATCTATTATTGTTATTTGAGCTCCCGTGTCTACCAAAGCGTTTATGGGGGTTCCTAGTATTGTGACTCGGATAATCGGGTGCGAATTGTAGTTATCATGGATTGTCGCTACGTTCATTATACGTTCCAAAGGGTTTGTGTAAATTGTTATTTTGAACTTTTCCGTGAAGTTATTCTCTATCAATTTCCTTACTTCGGCCCAGGCAAGGTTGCCGGGTTCGCAATCTAGTCTAGGCATAGCTAATTGGTTTATATTGAAGTCAATACATCGTTCGTAAAGGGCTCTTAAAGCTTTATCGAGGGTTTCGTAGGTTGGTTTAGTATCATGGGATTTTCGGGTTATTAAATAGAAAACACGCCTATTGTTGTTTGCACAAACGATTATTACTGATCCCACACTGAGCGACGGCTCGAACTTGGGTAGTTTTCCGAATTTTTCTCTGAATACGTTGCGCATGGTTGAATCCATATTCAGGTCCGCTGATATACTGATCGCTAGGGCTACTTCGGGGGGTGTGTTAACTAGGTTTCCGGTTACCTCATTTATTTGTGGTCCGAATCTTAATTGCTTTATTACTGGTATGTTTTGGTTTTTCCCTAATTGATCCGATGATCCGCTCGGGTTGTTTTGACCTGGCCTCTGACTTGATGGTAGGATACCTGGGTTTGCGGGTATCTCACCTGGTAATCTAGCAAGTTTAGTGCGATTTAGATGTATAACTTTGGTTTTCCCTTTTTCTATTCGTATTTTGATGTTTTCCTTGTCGAGTATTTCTAACACCTCGTACGGACCGTTATAATGGTCCCCGAATTTCCCTTCTTTCTCTTTCATGGTGTATACTTGTTGTCCTACTTTAATCTCTTGCGCGTTCAATTTTTTATCGTAGTAATATTTATATTTGAGTTTCGCGTTTTCTAGGTTTTCCTTGGCATCTGCCCTAATGCTATGAAAGGTATCTAGAAGTTCGGAAATATATTCGTTGTAGGATCTAAGTTCTCCTTCCGTCGGTACTCTACTCGAGGGTGTCCGTGCTATTCTTCCGTATACTAACTCGTATGGGGTATATTTAGTCGCTTCGTGTGTGCTAGTGTTGTAGGAAAACATAGCTAATTCTATCCAATTATCCCAATCTTGTTTGTCATTAATGAAATGTTTTAAATATTCTACTAATACATGATGAGATCTCTCAAGAGATGCATTCGATTGCGGATGGAAAGCTGTGGTTTTAAATTGTTGAATTTTAAAATATTTCGCTACTGCTTTCAGTAGGTTCCCTACAAAGGCTTGTCCTTGATCAGTAAACACGGCTCGCGGGGCGCCGTATTGGCAGATAAATTTCTTGACAAATGCTTCGGCTATTTCTTGAGCGTTTGCTCTTTTTAACGGTATTGCAGCTAGTGAGTATCTAGTCAGATTATCTTGCATGGTTAATAAGAAGGAGTTTTCGTTTTTAGTTGTTGGGAGTGGGCCTACTATATCCATTGAGATTTTGTCGAACGCGGTGGTTGAAGTATCAGTTATTACCATTGGTTGTTTAGTTTTCACGCGGACTAATTTTTTCTTTTGGCAACTTACGCATTGCGAAATATATTTTTGGATTTCTTCTTTTAGATCATCCAATAAAACTGTTGTTTAATCCGGCTATATGTCTTGGTTACTCCCTTATGTCCTCCTATAGCTGAGGAGTGGGCCTCTTCTATTATATTTAATCGTTCTGATCGCGGTGGTTCCGTGATTTGGTTATTACAGACCAAAATTTTTGAAGAATCGTCCGTAAATGCTAGTCGTAATAAGCTGAGTATTTGTTTCCACGGAATTCCATTAATCCCTTCCGGAGCTTCTGATATATGCAATACGGTCATATTTGTTTGTTTTAACAAGGTCTTTAATTCTATTAGGGCGGATTTTAGTTGTTCGATTTTATCCCCGTGTTCTGCTAAAATCATTATAAATTGTTTTCTAGATTTCCGTTTCCTATACCAAGTTTGACCGGCGGTAAAAGTATCACCTTTCCCTAGTCTTACTGCCCTATTTCTTTCTGTTAGTATTTTGCCTCCTAAATCTATCGGTTCTCCGTTTTCGTGTGCGAACCAGGCTATTGCTCCCTTTTTAGTACCTATGTTGTCTCTAATTACAATGACATTAGAATGGGTCCCGGCATCTTCTGAAAGATCTAATGGCGGGTCTGAATTTATTTCGTTATCCATTTCGTCTTCTAAGTCACTATCTTCGTCTGTTGGTACTTCGTCAGTTAACTTTAAGTCATCAAGTTTTTCATCGGGTGGTTTGAACATCTCTACCTGGTCCGATTCGTTTGCTAATTCTTCTGTAATGAAGTCGGTGTCATTAGTGTTGTTGTCTGAGTCGGGATTATCGTTTTGTTGTTCCGTTTCTGGTTCAGTCGTTATGGACATGTCTCTGGTAAGATTGTTACATATCATTATCCTACATAAACTGTCACCCAGAATTTTTTGAATTAGACTAAAGATTTCTTTCCATTCGATGCCATCGATTTGTGGTGTCCTAGCTAATGTTACTTTTTCTAATTGGAGTTCAATTGTTGTGTCTAATAGTGATTTTAACGCCTCTATCAGGATATCTCGATCTAAACGTGTGTTTATTGTTTCTTTTATGGGTAAGCCTATGTACCGTTTTTCTTTTACCTGCAATATTCTGGCTCTGCCTAGGGTTAAGTCGGTATACTGTGGTAATTGGTTCTCTAGTTGTAAATCGTTGGAGCCTTCGTCGCAAGGGTTATTCCTCAGGGTAATAAAAAATGCGCAGTCGCCGTCCTGTTGTGACAATCTGCCTCTAATTTCCGAAATTATTCTGCACGGTAGTGTCTTCATTTTACTGTTGTCCCGTTTTACTATGTCCCTAGTAGGTTCTTCGTATTCGTGTCGTTTGATCGTGAGAGTTTGTGATGGCTGAGGGGTTTTGAGTGTGTGTTTTTTTAATTATGATAGTATTTAGCTGTCGTTTACGAGTATTTGGGTTTTTTATGTCGTTTAATTCTCTTAATTCGTGCAATATTTTCAAACCTTCTTGCGTAAGGGTCTCGTTTTCTAATATGACTGGATTTCTCGATAACGCGTCCGCGTTAAGGTTAGTTTTTCCGGCCTTGTAGACTACTCTATAATCGTATTCTGCTAATTTTATTTTCCAACGCAGTGATCGAGAAGTGGGGTCTTTTATCGAGTGAAGCCAAACTAATGGTTTATGATCCGTGACTAGTGTGAATCTTCTACCGTAAAGGTATGGTCGAAAGTATAGAACGCAGTATACTATTGCAATCAATTCTTTTTCTATTGTTGAATAATTAAGTTCTGCCCCGTTTAAAACTCTAGAAACGTATGAGATCGGTAAGTCTCTACCAATTTCTCCTTGGCTAAGTATTCCTCCGATAGCGAAATAAGAAGCGTCGGTTGTTACTACAAATTCTTGTTCGAAATTGGGATACTGGAGTATAGGCTGCTTGCATAATAATCGCCTCAAGGTTTCGAATGCTCTTTGCTGGTCGGTAGTCCAAACAAAGATTGACTCTTTCTTTAGTAAGGTTGTAAGCGGTTTCGCGATGTTAGAAAAATTTTCCATAAAGCGGCGGTAATAGCCGGCTAATCCTAGAAACTGTTGGATATTCTTTTGATTTTTCGGTACTGGGAATGATTCTACGGCTGCTAATTTTTTTGGATCTGGGCGAATTCCATCTTCTCCGATAATGTGACTGAGGTACGCTACCTCTTTTCTTAAAAATTCGCATTTATCCGGTTGAAGTTTTAGGTTCGCGTCCCTCAATCTTTCTGCTAGTTTTCCGAATTTTGTTTCGTGCTCTTCTAAGGATTTCGCGTAAAGTACTATATCGTCGAGGTATACAAACATTTCTACTCCTTGTAATCCTGTTAATACCTGATCCATTAGTCTTTGGAAAGTGGCAGGGGCGTTTGTTAGGCCGAAAGGCATTCTATTAAATTCATAGTGTCCTCGCGGTGTGGAAAATGCGGTTTTACCTTTATCTTTGTCGTCCATTTCGATTTGATGAAACCCTGATGCTAAGACCCACTATAAAATTTTGTAAATCGTCAATTGTGTATGCGACTCTATTTTTGTCATTGTTGAAACGCTCGCTCATCCAGCCTGAGTTCTAGCATGGAAAAAACAATCTATTACGTAACGACGCTTTATAGTTCATTAGCAGTAACAAGGCTGGGTACGTCTAATCACTTTTAAAAGTCATTGTTTGATAATTTTTTGATATCTTCGTCGATGAATATTATATTGCCATGACAATTCGGAAATCTGTGGCCCATTCTCTCACATTTCAGTAACGAACGAAAAAAAAATATTTTGTTTGGGAAAATACGAAAACAGCCGGAAGATCTGAAGTAATCAGGAAAAGTATCGCGGAAATCACTTCCGCAGATTTTTCGAACTGTGACAGCAGAATAATGATTATCGATGACGATATTAGTAGAATAATTCAACGATAATTTTGGAAAGTAATTTGACGTGCCCGACCCTGGTCAGTAACATATGGAGGTTTTCATAGATCATTCGTTAAAATATGATGAATCTTTATACTATAATTTTATATTGCAGGAAAAGCAACAACAAATGGACAAAGCACAACAACAACAACTACAACAACAACACCAACGGGAACGGAAAGAACGGGAGCGGGAAGAACGGGAGCGGGCAGAACGAGAGCGGAAAGAACGGGAGCGGGAAGAACGGGAGCGGGAAGAACGGGAACGGAAACAGGAACAGGAACAGCAACGGCAACAGAGACTGAGACAGCAACAGCAACAGCTGCTGTGGCTGCCGCAGCTGAGGCCATTTCAACAACATCGACAGCCGCCTCAGAATTTGGTCCAGGGATGTTCCGGACTGTCGCCGGAACATTATGGGAGACTCCAGGACCAAATTGCTTTCTACCACTCCAGCCTGCTCTTTAACAAACTCTCGTTACGCCTGGAGCGAGAGCAGGCGCGTGGTGAAAAGCACCACAACCAGAAGCAAGCGATGGAAGCTAAAGCTCTGGTTGCGGCGAATTGACGCGCGGCTGCGGCGTTTCCAGCCAAAGCAGCAACGACAACAGCAGGGACAAGGACAAGGACAAAGACGACGACCAAGACCGCAGCAACAGCAAGACCCGAAAGAAAAATAAAAAAAATATTAAAATTAATAAAGTTTTTTTATTATTATTATCATTATTATTATTATTATTATTATTATTATTATTCTATACTTATAAGTTATAATAATCATAAAAATATATTAAGATATCCAACCATGTATATGATCGTATTTTTCATTTTATCCCGCATACTACTTTTCATTTCATACCGCTATATATCATATCCTGCGTTCAATATCTTTTTCCTCATATGAGCTTACTGTCACGCATTAACATGCCGTGATTGAGAGCTTCGATCATAGATCGATGTACCCAAGTGAAAGTAAATTTCAAGTATTAGTATGGAAGTTGTGATAGAACGATATTAACTACTTTTTTATGTAGTGGGCGGATGGTTTTATCAAAAATTTCAATACCTATCAAAAAAATTAATAGGCAGACGATTCCTCAATAATGATTCAAACTCTTATAGAACTTACACGAAAAAAAAAAATACATGGATAAATTAAATAAATTGCTTGACCCTAGATTTTCGTATTTTTTTACAGAGCTATGAAGTTTTAAATTAGATTACCAAAATATCGAAGCTGATACATGTATAACTTATCCAGATGTGCTTCATATGTGAGTATTGTGATTATTATTACTAATATTATTTCCAAATAAAAGCAAGAAATGCTGCGGGACGAGAGATCGTCAATAGAGAACTTGCATGCAATTGAATTTAGAATTAGTCTTTTGGCCGTTCCCTCATTTGTAAATCATCATTTCGATTGACGCTGTCTCACAAGTGTCTTGAGACGTCTGAACTCCTCAAGGTTTGACACTCAGATTCAACTGTGATGTCAGAATAATTTATATTAGTTTCACATTGTTATCTAGAATTATAAATGTAATTAGAATTAAAATTCAGTGTAGTGCAAGTTCTCTGCTGCTTCCGTTATTAGGGAAGCTGCAACAGCATTGTAAACGGTACTTTCAGAGTGCCTAAGGAACACCCACCCACTCTTACCCACTTGTACTACAGTGCAAGTGCGTTCCCTCATGTTAGAGCGCTCAAATCGAGCTATTTTGTGTGTCCGCATGGACTTATATGCGCGTGCGGATAGTAAAGTCGCAGCACTGTGACTCAATCACAGGGGAATGGCGTCAACTTTCAAAATTTTGATATCACTATTGAACGATTTCTCTTTTTTTTCGCATCTCGCGAATAGACTTGCCTCGCCGCCAGAAACTCATTCGGATCCGCTCATAAGTACGGATGAAGAATGCCCGCGTATAGAACCAAACAGATGCGGATAGAATTTGTTCCCAGATTTCAACAAGTGCGAGTAAAACCATACAGATGCAGATAGCATTCCTGTCCATTAGGGTGGGCCGAAAATCCGCTTTTTTCGAATCGAGTTGATTAATACCGAAAATAATATTCTTGGCAATGTCAAAAAAATGTGTGCGAAAGGAAAAAATTTTAGGTCGTCATCTCAAGGTCGCCAAAGTTCGTCAAAGTTCAAAGTAATGGAAATATAATTTTTTTCATATATTTTCAAATGAAATTCAATCCTCTACAAAAAAGGTTCTTAGATCGAACCATGTCAATGCAATAGTTTCTGAGATATTTGGAATTTTAGCTGAAAATTGTCATTTTGCTTGATATATTTTTGTCTTTCATGGGTAAAATTTTTTTTTCGTTTTGTTTTTTGATACAAAATTCAATCCTTCACAGGAAAAGTCTTCAAGCCGTACTGCATAAATAATATTTATTATTATTGATGTTTATTTATTTATTAATATTTATTTGTTTTTTGTTTTTTTGATACGAAATCCAATCCTTCAGAAATACTATTTATACAGTACGGCTTGAAGACTTCTTCTATAAAGAATTGAATTTTGTATCAAAATACAGAACGAAAAAAAAAAATTTACCCATGAAAGACAAAAATATATCAAGCAAAATGACAATTTTCAGCTAAAATTCCAAATATCTCAGAAACTATTTCATTGACATGGTTCGACCTAAGAACCTTTTTTGTAGAGGATTGAATTTCATTTGAAAATATATGAAAAAAATTATATTTACATTACTTTGAACTTTGACGAACTTTGGCGACCTTGAGATGACGACCTAAAATTTTTTCCTTTCGCACACATTTTTTTGACATTGCCAAGAATATTATTTTCGGTATTAATCAACTCGATTCGAAAAAAGCGGATTTTCGGCCCACCCTACTGTCCATGTTACACCGAGCTGCATATACAATCATACAAACGCGGATAAATTTTTCATCCGCTGGTGCAGATAGATGCTTGTAGATGACAAGACAGTTTCCATACGTTTATATTTGGCAAAAAACGCATACGAAACGGATAGGATCGAACCTTCTATCCGTTTCTGACGGAATTCTATCAACATTTTTAACAGGGATATAGTGTTCAATTATTTTCTTTAAACTGATTTTGGTGGTAGCTTTTTTCATAGGGTATAATGTTATATATGTTTTGAGAAAGCATCCAATACGACTAAAATATACTGTACTCCACCTATAGATGTCGGTGAAGGTCCATAAAAATCTACTGTAACTAATTCTCCAGGTTTTGTAGCTTTAACTAACTGGTATTCACCTTCCATACTGTAAGTTAAGTGTTTAATACGTTGACATAAATCACAATGTAGGACTATATTTTTTACATCATTCGTCATGTTTTTCCATGAATAATAAGTTTTCAGGTACTGTAACGTTTTATATACACCAGGATGTGCTAAATTATTATGAATGGTTTTGACCAACTCGATAGCTAAGCTTTGTGGGACAACAATTTTCCATCTAGAGTCATTTTTATTATTTGTAAATAATACGTCGTTAAATACTAAATATCTATAGTTACTACTGCCAGTTATTCTGTCGTCAAATCTTGATTTTAATTCAGGATCATCCTTCTGCCATTGTGAAATTTTCTTAAATTCAATTGGAAACTTAGTATCAACTATTAATTCTGATATTTGAATAGGTACATCAATGACCTTTAATTGATAATTAGTTGTATAATTAACTTCAGTGTTCGACAGACATCGGCTAACCAAACCTATTATACGATTATTGTTTTCACTATCTGTCTGAAACAGAATACCTGAAATGCCTTTATCACTCGCATCTGTTTGGAGTTTAAAAACAGAATTTGGATCAATATGATACAATGTTACAACACTTAAAAACTTGTTTTTTAATTCCTCAAAAGCTCTGATATGATCTATAGTCCAATTCCATTCAAAGTTTTTCTTTAATAAATTTCGAAATGGTTCGATATAATTTGAATATTTAGTATAAAATTGTCGATAGTAGTTACATACACCAATAAATTGTTGAAGTTGTTACTTATTTTTAGGTTGCACAAAATTTCTAATAACTGCCAATTTGTCTGGATCAGGAACTACTCCCTTATTTGATATAATGAAACCTAGAAATGGTATAGAATCTCTAAGAAAAATTGATTTACTGAGTTTTAAAGTGAAATTGTTCTCTTCCAATCTATTGAAAATTAGATCGAGATGTTGTAAATGTTCTTCGAAGCTTTTGGAGTTAATCAACAAATCATCTACGTATGTAGTTATGAAATTGGAAAAATCATTTTTAAATGTCAAGTTCAGGGCTCTTATAAATCCACTACCAGCTGTTTTCGAACCGAATGGTAATCTACAAAAATGATAAAGTTTTGAATTATGTAAGAAAGCTGTATATTGTCGGGATTCTACTGCCAAAGGAATTAGCCAGTATCCATGTGTTAAATGAACTGTTGAAAAGTAATTTGTTCCATAATATTTTTGTGAAATTTCATTAATTAACGGTGGCGATTCATTATCGGATTCAATTATATCATTTAAAAATCTCGCATGAAGACAAATACGAATTTTTCCGTCTTTCTTTTTAACTATTTTTAAAGGGTTGCAATATGGACTCACTGATCGTTCTATAATACCATTGTCAAGCATAGCTTGTATTTCAGAATCTACTGCTTCGCGATATGATAATGGGACTGGATAAGACCGCCGAATGAATGGTTTATTGCTCAATACCTTAATATGATGCTCGTATATACTAGCGCATGTTGACTTATCAGTAAATAATGCTCTATGCTTTAATATCAAATTTAAAAATGGTTCAGTATACTTGATATCCTGTAACATAAGTTTAGATGCGATCAGTCGAAAATCTTTCAAAAAATTATGATCTTCTGCCTCTGAATATTCCTGACAAATAAACATTATTTCATTAAGTTGTTCCGTGATAAAACTATCATTAACCATCATGAGATCATCAGAGTTAGTATTTAAATAACTTTCATTCTTACTTATCTTTTTACCATCATGAGGGTTACAACTAACTTCATCGATACAAAACATTTGACACATAGCATCCGAAATATCCTCATCATCATTTAAATTACATACAAAATTATTATCACGAATTATATCAACTATAGAATTATTTTCATATAAATGCACATCGTTTCTATTACGCATGTCATTCTCATTGTCAACAATTTTCACAATATTATCAATTTGATGATTTATAACATCGTCTCTATTACGCATGTTATTTTCAATATTTGTAAATTTTTCAATATTTTCCATCTCACCATCTATAACACCGTCTCTGTCACGCATGTTATTTTCAATTATATTTTCCGACACATCATCAACACGATTCTTTTTACATCTTAAATCATATTTATCCCCTTCAGAACTATCATTTATAACATTTTCAGTCATTAGATAACTCTGATAATCACATGGTTCTTCATCTGAAAGAAGATGTTTACTATTCACTATTTGAATGTATGTAATTGCATCTTTGCAAGAAGACTGCAATCTATCTACCGATTCTCGACCGTATGAAACAAGTTTTTTATTTACACATGATCCATGAATTTCAATAGTTTTTTCATTATAATCTAATATTACATTATTTACTGATAACCAATCATTACCCAGTATCATACTTGAAGATAATTTAGGTACGATTAAAAATGCATAAGTCATTCTCCGACCATCTATATATATTAGGGTGCTTCAAACAAAAATTTAAATTTTTTTTTCCAACTCTTACCCTCCCAAATGCTTGCGATGGATAAGAAAGAAGTCCTTGCGAAAGTCGGTTGCTGTAGCTCAACTCTAAGAGGTCGCTATTTTCATTTTAGTTTCCCATTCATTTAACATGGGAATTTCCGTTTTTTTATTCAAACTGAAATTACACCTATTCTTTTTAACTTTTTTCAGATAACCATTGTATATTCAGAAAGCTGGTGTTTTAAGCTTTCCAAACCTATATAATAAAACTCGATTACCTTAATTAGAAGATTGAATAAAGTCATGTAAAATCTAGAGATTTTATTGCTACAGAAAAATAGTTGAAATAATTTTTTATTCATTTATTCCAAGTTTTTTTTTTTCTACCTACAGTAGACTCTACAGTAGACTCTACAATAGGTAAAAAAAAAAAAAAACTCAGAATAAATTAATAAAAAATTATTTCAACTATTTTTCTGTAGCAATCAAATCTCTAGATTTTAAATGACTTTATTTAATCTTCTAATTAAGGTAATCGAGTTTTATTATATAGGTTTGGAAAGCTTAAAACACCAGCTTTCTGAATATCTAATGGTTATCTGAAAAAAGTTAAAAAGAATAGGTGTAATTTCAGTTTGAATAAAAAAACGAAAATTCCCATGTTAAATGAATGGGAAACTAAAATGAAAATAGCGACCTCTTAGAGTTGAGCTACAGCAACCAACTTTCGCGAGGACTTCTTTCTTATCCATCGCAAGCATTTGGGAGGGTAAGGGTTGAAAAAAAAAATTCAAATTTTTTTTTGAAGCACCCTAGGGTACATAGTTATTCCTCATAACGCTTCTGCAGATAGCCTTAATTTGGAGACTTACCTTAGGTCAAACTCTTCTTTAATCATGTTGCGATTATATGCACATGTTTTTGGATCCGTAAGCTACAACGCTCCGTCAGTTCTTTGTTTTAAATAGCTGCACTACTTTCATTTGCACACCCGGTCTGAGGCGATTTACACGAAAGTGTCTAAAAATTTACCGATCTCCGAACTCTTAAGTTAGAATATTAATATTGAGTTCGACGCGGATGTGCGAATGGGGATATTCTTTGGAATAATCTCCATCCTATACAGGCTGGTATATACTTTCTCTTTTCTACTGATAATATCAAGGCATTGATCTGATCAACATTCACAAAGAATATAAGAGCATCCCGCTGAAGAAAAGGGATGAAGAGCCAGTCAAAAAAAAAACGTTATTATTTCATAGCACCCTTATAGTTCACCATGATAGCCACTATTTATATATTGAGAAACACGAATCATGTGCAAGTTCAATGGACATTGCAAACATTTTCATTCATCTATTCAAGTGCGATATTTCATTGCCATGTACTACCTAAGTAATACATTTGATGATTGATAAACCTCAATAGCGTGGCTGAGTTCATTCGTTATGTATCACGATAGTTTTTTTAGACGCACGGTATGCACGAAGCGAAATATTTTTAATGAAACGTACAGTGAAGTAATTGAGACAAGAAGAACCCGTTAGATATTGCTTTCTGGAACTGATAGGTTTTATGTATTACCGAGTTTCATAAATTAGATGTATACATGAATCTAGCTATGATACTGCCGATTAGAAGTTCGCAAAATGTTATTCGAATATAATTATAGACATAGATATTCAGGATAACCAGGAAAATAAGCTTTAATCAAATTTGTTGTATACCTGGGTTATTATACCTATTTTAACCAAAGAGAAATGAGAGTGAAAACTCTTGCTTTTATATAGACATACAACCAGTTTTATTCATATGAAAAAAATATCAAGACAAATAAAGCGACGATGTATGTTACACTACCGTTAAGTTTCATGACTGTTGTGATAATAGTTAAATGATATGTCATATGATTCTGAACGCGTTGTTTAGAAGTCAAAAGAGATTATTAAATTTCTGGAAAAAAGTATTTGCTTTCTTCATTTTATACCCTTTCCTACTTCACAAAGAAAAAAAATTCCTCGTTTCAAGAAAAAGATTTCTTGTTTTGAGGAACTGTAGTTTCTTGAATGTTTTTCGATTAAATCAAGGAAATATGTTCCTAATTCGAATTAAGAACATATTTCCTTGATTCAATCGAAAAACATTCAAGAAATTACAGTTTCTCGAAACAAGAAATCTTTTTCCTGAAACGAGAATTTTTTTTCTCTCCGTGTTCAGATTAATCATCGATAGTTACGTTATAATATTCTTAAAAGTGTGAGATATCTATGACCCTGATTCAATTTCAGTGATTTTTGATAGAGCATGTTGATATTCTTTGTGCAGAACATTGCAACAAATTTGCACTAATTGAAAATAACCACTCAGAAAGTTCAAAGTCATCGATATGTATTGAGTCATAGAGTCTTTACAATATCCCTTGCTGTACCGTAACTCCCCGAGTCAGAATATTGAGCCTATCTGACCCTACATTAGCCTACCTGAGCCTACATTACAATTGTCAATTATTTTTATTGATAAAAAGTTTAAAATACGTGCTTCATTTATTATTTTAATTCATTTAAATATAATTAACAATTGTCATGTAGGTTCATGTAGGTTCATGTAGGCTCAAGTAGGCTAATGTAGGTTCAGATAGGCTCAATATTCTGACTCGGGTCTTTCGATTCAATTTTTTTTCACAAACTTGCGTATGTGACTTGGAGATATTTGCCTAGCTTTTTTGCAAGATATATCTATAAAAATATTACGAATATCGCAATTATAGGACTGCCGTTGATTAAATGAACGAGCATTTCTGCGGTGGCATTTTCGGGATTTTGAATTTTCGGAATTTTGAGTTTCGGTATTTTGACACATCTGATCTTTTAGTATCGGATGTATTGATTTTCGGAACTTTGCTTCATCGAGGTAACGGCTGTTCGGAAGTCTGATTTTCGGGTTTTTGAACTTTCTGTTTTAATACAATCTGCATTTCGCTACGTTCGAGATTTTGAAATTCGGAAGAAGGTTTTTTAGTATTACCGTGCTTCGCATATTTTCAAGAATTGTGAAAACACACTTCGGAATTATGGTCTTTCGGAATATGTGAATTAGGATTAATTGACTGTTCGGTGAAAATGGTATTCGGGATTCCGATTTTCGGAATTTCGGTCGTTATGAATTTTGGTCTTTCGGTTTTTCGACCCCCACCCGATAACATAAGTGTTCAGTGTGACTATACAGTGCTAGCTCAATCAATTTCGAAACACGTGTCATCGTTGGAGGAAGTGGATTTCAGCAAGTCCGCATTAATAAATAAGGTAAGAATTATTTATTTACATTCACTAAACTAAGAACGAATATCAATAGAAAAATGGGTAAACTAAATCACCTCGCCATGTGTTAACTATTCTCGAAATCCGACTTTATTTCCGAAATGATACCGTATGCAACTCATCATCTTAAAGAATACTCGAATGATTTGTGTCCCAGTTGCACGTGAAGGCTTTCCGAAATAATTTCGAATACAGGGTGCTTACTTTGTATGATGGGTTAACCCTTAATGCTCACCGTGGGTCGAATTGACCCGTGATTCTCAAATTTAAGGTAGCTGTCGTGCGAATAGACTTTTCTTAAGAAATTGATAAAACTTATATGCGCCTTATGTTGACGCATTATACGTCTCCCGTTAAAATATTTTCGACAGTCTCGTTTAGATTTTATAGTTAAAACTGAAACATAAAGCGGCGCGTATCTCTCTTGCTCTCGAGTGGATATCTCGTGGCTCTCACTCTCACAGAGCCATACATTGTCGCTGACTAGTACAAATATATAGGTTTTACGTTTTGGGGCGGACTTGTAGCACGACAACTATCTTAACCTTCGAAATATACTTTTTGTAACACATGCACGATTTCTGCGTTTTTCCGACCTAAAAATAGGGCCTAAAGTAGCCGTTTATTGACCATTTGAAAAGAGCTTAATATATATGTATATATATCTCTCTATATTATAAAGATATATCGCCGCCGCCGCCGCCGCCGCCGCCGCCGCCGCCGTGTCAGACATTCCATGGCCTCCTCAACTCCGCTCGGCTCCCCCCCCCCCCCCCCCCCCCTCATCCCTGGACCCTTGGATCGAGCCATGTGAACCCTTCCCTGGCTCTCTTGTGCCTTCGGCCCTTGCTTTGGGTCATGTGAACCCCTCCCCTCCCCTCTCCTCCCTCTATAATATAACACATACCGCCGCCGCCGCCGCCGTGTCAGACATTCCATGGCCTCCTCGGCTCCGCTCGGCTCCCCCCCCCCCCCCCTCCTCATCCCTGGGCCTTTGGATCGAGCCATGCGAACCCCTCTCTGGCTCTCTTGTGCCTTGGGCCCTTGCTTTGAGTCATGTGAACCCCTCCCCGCCACCTCGGCTCCGCTCGGCTTTCTCCCCCCCTCATCCCTGGGCCCTTGGATCGAGTCATGCGAACCCCTCCCTGGCTCTCTTGTGCCTTGGGCCCTTGCTTTGGGTCATGTGAACCCCTCCCTCCACTCCCTCTCTCCCTGCCGCTTTCCTAGGCCTTTGGACCGAGTTGACCCAGCATTTTCACGCATCATTAGACAGATTTGAAAAAATATATCCAGTAATATTGGGGATCTTGAATATTATACCGAAAATATTTCTTGATAGACGTAGGAAATGACGTAAGAGAAGAAGAATTGGGAATTCGGAATCGGGGTTGATATTAAGGGAACGAACCTATTTCAAAGTTGACAGTTCGCGAAAAACAATAGGTACTAGAGAAACAACGTAAGCCAACTGTTTAACAAAACTTAAGGTCGCTTGAAGATCTGGCAGATTTGAAAAAATATCGAGAAATATATATTAGATCGTCGGGTCCTGAATCATAAATCCCGATAAGATTTTGTGGATTGGATATCGCGTCAAATAGCCGAGGTGAGAGTAGAATAGACAATTTATCTACTGCGGTTGTTTTATTTTAACTATAAATATTTTCGTTGCGTATTCTCTTTGAGATACTTAACTGACGATATTTAGTTAGTCATTTAATTGAAATGAATGATAACCGGGCTATTACAGTACGTATAGTGGGAGACGGTAATTGTTTATTTAGATGTTTTTCGCATTTTTTATATAAGGATCAAGAAAAGTATCAAAAAATAAGATTAGAAATATAACAATAAATTGGCATTGGGAAAATAACACTTTACTTGATCGGCCGATAAATCACTACAACCTATAATCGACCAATAGATATATGTCATGTGAATGGGTTAACCAACAGATGGCAGAATTCAGGGCTACTAAAACATAAACACAGGAATTTTGGTCGATCGGCTATCCAATTACTATATATATCAGTGATGAAAAAGTTATTCATACAAAATATGTCATTCAAGAGTCGCCGAAAACTACACGAACTACGTACTGTACCATTAATAAATATCGTACATGGGGGGTTGGCGCGCGAAGCGCGCAGGGGGGCGAAGCCCCCCTAGTATATATATATATATATATATACATTTATTTTATCATATTATTTACTTTTTCCAGTTACCTACTACCTTACTTTTTCCTGTCGAAAAAATGCAATCCAATTGTAACATAGCTGTGAGATGCCATGTCAAAAAAAGGACACCTTAGTGCCGCAGAAATCAATACATGCGTTACAAAAAATATGATGTGTACCAAGGGCTAAGCGGGCTTTTTGACCTCGTGTGGTTGCAGTACTCGTCTTCGGCTCGCGGATGCACTCGTCTTCGACTCGTGCACCCTCGCCTGCGACTAGTACTGCAAACTCCACACTCGGTCTAAAAAAGCCCGCTTTACGCCCTTGGTACACAATATACTATTTTGGAAGAGCTCATACTAGTATATATTTTTTTTTTTCTTGAAAGTGCTATGTGTCGTGAGTTATACTTAGAATTTTTGCAAGAAAATACTGCAAATCAACAGTTATTAATTTTGAAATGAAACCGTACGTTTTATCAAACTCCTTTCATTCGTCGATTTTTTTTCGGGACTTAGGATACAGAATTTCATGATTATAACCATGAGAACACATTTTCCGACATTTTCTTATGTTAAAATTATGTCGATTATTTTTCCCATACAAATTTTAGCCAATAGAATTGCACCATTCGACGTTATTTTGCATAGCCTACATGATATTTAACTGATAATTTTGATAATTCCACTGGTAATTTCACATGTGCTTTCACCGCGGTAATTTTTCATGTTGATATATGGATATAAAAAATAAAAGATTCTCCTATCTAGTTAACCCTCCATCGAATCTGACAGATCAAATTATAATTATAATTCTGTGACTTTTGAATTTTGATTCTTAACTGTGGATTTCGTCTCATGGTGCAATTCTATCGGCCGAAATTTGGATGGAAAAATCATCCGCCGAATACCACTCGAACTTCAAAATTAATCGGGTATTTCCCTCAAAGTTCCCTGCAATCAAACAAAGTCGTCAAGTTTTTCAAAAAAATCACTCGCGCTTCGCGCTCGTAATTTTGCAACCTGAAAAACTTGACTCCTTCATTTGTTTGCAACGAACTTATCGGGAAATACCCGATAATTTTGAAGCTCTTATGGTATTACATGTGATAACATTATTTCTTCTGCAATACAACGTTTCATTTTCATTCAGTAATTATTCAGAGTGTTTGGTAGGGTGAAATTGACCCAGTGTGACCATTAAGGATTAAATAAGTTCTATCTTTCTATTCTGGATACAATGTTACATACATTCATGCAGGCCGGCAATTCTTCATGCATGCATGCTCTGTCGAATTGAAGATGAGTCGAAGACTACCTCGTCAACTTAAGGGGGTATGTCAGTGTCGAGCTCCATAAAACGGCAACAATTTCAGAAGCTGTGTGGCGCTACGGGTATCGTAGGAAAAAATATGTACTAGATATGGTTTTGAAGAATCAAATTTCAGATTTGATATGAAAAAAAAGTAACATTGTTGTATTAAAATTTTGATGGCCGGGCCACTTGAGCAGGAGTCCTCAAAAAGCAGCGTTGAAACTTGCTGCCAAGAATTTAGCCAAGCGGTGTATCTGAAAATCAAGAGCCTGGGATAATTTTAAACTTCAAGGTGCCCTCTAAGCTTCTATGGAAACGATTATTATTAAATTGCAATTTGACAGACGAGTGAATTTTTTTACTGGATGATAACGTTTTCTGAAATTCATAGTAATGTTTTCTTCTGTACATCAGAAACGAAATGACGAGAAAAAAACATGTTCCATAGAAGCCTAACTGAGACCTCGCCCCTCAAATGATTCCAGGTTTTTGATTTCCAGATACAGCGTTTGGCAGAATTCTTGACAGCAAGTTTTAACGCCGCTTCTTGCAGACTCCGGCTCAGGTGGTCATAGCGATCACAATTTTAATCCAACAATGATAATTTATTTTTCATATTGAAGCTGAAATTTCATTATTCGAAACCATACCTAGTACATATTTCTTCCCTACGATACCCGCAACGCCACACAACTTTGAAAATCTTTCCGTTTTATGGAAATCGAGATTTACATACCCCCTGGGGTTATACCCGGTCGAACCGTGGAAAAACAGGTACATCTTAGCGATTTTTTTCAACCAAAGCAGATAGTGAATTTCATTCAGCTTTGGATGGTGATAACCAAGGCCCGGACTTTCGTGCTGGATTCGTCACGGCAAGATCGCGAGCGCTCGGAAAAATGAGCGTGGTTCAATTTTTTTATGGACTTTGAAATATCTCCTGATTCTAGGACGTAGAATATTTTTGCCTTGGAGGAACTTTTAAAAAAATTAGAAGAATTAGAAAATGTTTTCTATACTTCTTGGATGCAAAATTTTTCGATGTCCCTGTAGACCCGTATGAAAAAACCGAATCTAGGAAAAAAAAGACTTGGAAAAAAAAGACCCGGAAAAAAAAGACTGGAAAAAAAAGACTTGGAAAAAAAAGACACGGAAAAAAAAGACCCGGAAAAAAAAGACTCGGAAAAAAAAGACCCGGAACTAAAAGACTCAAAATCAAATTATTGTTAAATTTCATTTTTCATTATTTTCGACAATCATCGCTAAATTGCCATGGATTTTAATCGTTGTAGTATACATGGGGTATTACATTATACAATATAATTCGGAGGTAAGTGTGTTTACATTTATGGTGAGATTCGTATAGATGTCATTGTTCAGGTTTGTTTTCGTTTTGATCGGTACTCATTGAGGCATTGTGGTGATGAAGGCCTCGGAATTATTCAGTTAGTCAAGTACATCGAAGGTGTACTAACCTGTTCTAACCTGTTCCAACCTATTCTAACCTTTCGGGAGCCACAGCCACCTTCTGAGTATTTCGCATGTGTGTGTGTGCGTAGGATTAGTGGGGTGGCCTAACCTATTCTAACCTGTTCTATCCTATTCTAACCTGTTCTAACCTATTCTAACCTTTTGGGAGCCACAGCCACCTTCAGAGTATTTCGCATCTGTGTGTGTGTGTGTAGGATTAGTGGGGTGGTCTAACCTATTCTAACCTGTTCTAACCTATTCTAACCTTTAGGGAGCCACAGCCACCGGGTGGGTGGCTCGCCTCAGGTCACGCCGCTTCGCGTCGTGACCTGGGCTCACGATGAAGGAAAATCATCCCTCCCGCCCGGAGACCACCTAGCGGGCGGATTCTCGGGCGGGATTCAAAAAAGGCCTAACCTATTCTAACCTGTTCTCACCTATTTTTTAGCGGCAATTTAGCGATGATTGTCGAAAATAATAAAAAATGAAATTTAACAATAATTTGATTTTGAGTCTTTTAGTTCCCGGTCTTTTTTTTCCGAGTCTTTTTTTTCCGGGTCTTTTTTTTCCGTGTCTTTTTTTTCCAAGTCTTTTTTTTCCAGTCTTTTTTTTCCGGGTCTTTTTTTTCCAAGTCTTTTTTTTCCGCCAACCGAAAAAACCATATATGGCTAAAATATATGGCACAATATATGGTAATTGTATTTTGATATATGGAATCATATATGGCAGAATATATGGAATCATATACAAATATTCGGCCAATAAATTATATGGACCATATATGGCAAAAATATATGGCACAATATATGGTAATTGTATTTCAATACATGGAATCATATATGGCAACAATATATGGCAGAATATATGGTAATTGTATTTCAATATATGGAATCATATATGGCAACAATATATGGCAGAATATATGGCAGAATATATGGTAATTGTATTTCAATATATGGAATCATATATGGCAACAATATATGGCAGAATATATGGCAGAATATATGGTAATTGTATTTCAATATATGGAATCATATATGGCAACAATATATGGCAGAATATATGGCAGAATATATGGTAGAATATATGGCAGAATATATGGCAACAATATATGGAATCATATATGGCAGAATATATGGCAGAATATATGGCGGAATGTATGGCGGGATATATAATAATTTTGTAAAATATGGTATTCATTTCAATAAAAAATTTGAAATAATTTGGTTAAAAGTTTATTCACGAATATTGTTGAATGTAAATTTGTTGATTTTAATATTTTAAAATATTTATTCACATATGTAATCAGTGACATCGACAATATTTACAATATTTACTTAACAGGTTGTCGAAACAGATCTTAGAAAATATTGATGATTCAAGCATATACATATAAAATAGTTTATTACATGTGTAAAAATTACATTTTTTTGCATTCTTTTTTTTCGTTCATTTCAACTACTCACACAGAATACGTATAACATTTTATATATCATTTGTAAAAATTTTAATATTTTAAATTATTTATTCACATATGTAATCAGTGACATCGACAATATTCACAATATTTACATAACAGGTTGTCGAAACAGATCTTAGAAAATATTGATGATTCAAGCATATATAAAATAGTGTATTACATGTGTAAAAATTACATTTTTTTGCATTCTTTTTTTCGTTCATTTCAACTACTCACACAGAATACGTTTAACATTTTATATATAAGGTAAAGGGCCCAGTTATTGATCTTTCAACGGCATCCACCATCACTTTGATCTTCATTTTTTTTTTTTTACTCCGATCTTATTGTGGATTTGATTTTAATTTTTCTTGTTGAATAAAACGTCGATTAACGTATAGTGACGTTTCGGCTAGCGAACGGCTGGCCATTCTCAGACTGTAAAAACAAGCGAGTCTCGGGAACGTGTGGTTATAAATAAGTCATATAATAGGATAATCAATTAAGAATAAGATTACAGAAGAATTAAGAGCTTAAAAAGTAAATTAACATGCGGCTCTGAATTAGGTTAGGTTTGCACGTGGCGCAAGGTAACCGAAAGTATTCGAAAAGAATTCTTTTGATGATGAAAGAATATACGAAATCCAAAAGAAATATACTAACCAGTTGAAAAACAATAACTTATATAATAGGATAATCAATCAAGAATCAGATTACAGAAGAATTAATTAGCGACTGAGCTTATAAAAAGTAAATTAACATGCGGCTCTGAACTAGGTTAGGTTTGCACGTGGCGCAAGGTAACCGAAAGTATTCGAAAAGAATTCTTTTGAAGATGAAAGAATATACAAAATGCAAAAGAAATATAGTAACCAGTTAAAAGACATATTATCAGTGATTGCATAATGTAAGAGCAAAAGAGTTATTAATTACCTGAACGGACATTCCTCAACGCATGAGATGTTATACGTGCGACGCGACGACGGGAAGTGATTCAAAAATTAGAAGAACAAAGATGGTAGACCAAGCAATGGAGTCAAAAGAGTACTAACTGTTAACGAAATTCATTCGGGACTTAAGCAAAATTAAAAAATATATCAATAATCATACAACGATTTATAATGCTTAAATATCTATCCCAAATATTTTTTAGTCATTTATTATAAAATAACAGTAAATATAAATAAGCTATTAATTTGACTTTACTTATATATTCTGCCATATATTGTTGCCATATATGATTCCATATATTGAAATACAATCACCATATATTGTGCCATATATTCTGCCATATATGATTCCATATATTGTTGCCATATATTCTGCCATATATTCTACCATATATTCTGCCATATATTCTGCCATATATTGTTGCCATATATGATTCCATATATTGAAATACAATTACCATATATTCTGCCATATATTGTTGCCATATATGATTCCATATATTGAAATACAATCACCATATATTCTGCCATATATTCTGCCATATATTGTTGCCATATATGATTCCATATATTTTGACAATATATTTATACATATACATAATTTCGGCCATAATATAACACCACCTATTACCATATATTGTGCCATATATTTTAGCCATATATGGTTTTTCCATACGGGGAGCAATTTTTTTAAAAGTTCCTCCAAGGCAAAAATGATCTCTATGTCCTAGAATCAATCAATATTTCAAAGTCCATAAAAAAAATTGAACCACGCTCATTTTTCCGAGCGCTCGCGATCTTGCCGTGACGAATCCAGCACGAAAGTCCGGGCCTTGGTGATAAGTGATAACATATCGCGTGTCTAATGATATAAGGACGTATGCGCCAATATATACGACCTTTTACCACATATAAAGGTAAGAGGGTATATCCTTTTTTTCTTTGTATTCCCGCCGAAAATGTCGAAATGCGTTCAAAAAAGACAGATTCGAAAAAAATTGTTCAATCAACGGTGAAAGGTCGTAAGTACTGGTGGTTACGCCCTTTCATCTCTAAACGTGTGCGAAAAGATCTCGTTAACTAACGGTATAAGGTCGTATCCGCCAAAATCTGTTTTTGATGCAAACGCTCCAAAAAACTTCCAAAACGAAAAGATACATCGATATTTCAGAGAAGTCGGAAATTTTTTTATAAAAAAAAAAAAAAAAAAAAATCCAAGTCCAACGGTATAATGTCGTATCCACAATTGTTTTTTTTCAGGAAACGCTCCAAACACTTCTGAAATGTAAAGAATCATTGATATTTCAGAAGAGTCAGAAATTTTTTCATTTTGAAGAAAAAAATTCAAGACTAACGGTATAAGATCGTTCTGGATTTTTTTTTTTTTTTTTAGGAAAAAATTCCCCTCTCTTCTGAAATATCGATGAATCTTTGCGTTTTAGAAGTTATTGGAGCGTTTCCGAAAAAAAAAAAATAGCTGATACGACCTTGTACCACTAATAAATGTGATGAAAAAAAATAAAAAAGTTGCTGGTAAAAAAGCGGATACACCAAACATACATAGTAGGGTGACCTACCCAATAGATGGACACCGCCCTAAGAATGGACGGTCGACTTTTGGATAGGAAATTACGCGAAGGAATACTAAAATGTAAACTGTTGCTCCGAATCTTCAATTTAAACTATTGTTATTTTTAATCCCCTAATGACAGTTTTTTTTTGATCGAGTTTTTAATTCAATTGCTAAAAAAGAAACGTTCATCTACTGGGCAGTTTTCTTAGGCGTCCATCTATTGGTCAGTTCATCCTATGACCTTCATTTATTTTTTCAGGTAATTTCATTGAATCTATTTGTTTTGAGTACTTTTTGCCTTGTATGTGAGAAATTTTAGAGATGATTATGTATTTTATTCACAGCTTGCAAGCGAATGGAAGAAAAAGCCGGACAGAAAAATGAGGTCCAAGTTCCAGTCATTATGGAAAAAGTCTATTCCTTTACGTGAGGAAGTTGAAAGAATTTTGTCAGGTAAGACTAGCACATCATGTGAAAACCAAGGTGAGACTTTGGTCAGAAGAATCGATGACCCCGGAAACAATGGTAATACGGTAAGTGATACGCCCCTTGTAGATCCGGCTATACAATTTTCACAGGTTGAAAGTGAAGGACGATGCGATACTCCAATGACAATTGAAGTCACCGAAGCAACGATCATAGGATCGAATCATCCGGGCAGTTTTGAAATAAGAGATGGAGGTGTTTATTTTCAGGACTTATCGGCAGAAAACTGTGATAGTGTTGATGAAAATGTGAATATAAATATCTTGAGCGTGAATGGTGTTGAAAATAAAGAGTTGATTGCCGTAGATGACGTACCAACCGATTATAGTGAATATACCGGAGGCTTAGAATCTCCTGAAGCGTCAAGAGTATTCGACTCCCAATTCTGCGATTCGAGCCTAACAAGAAGTACAATTCCCAGAAAGTACGAAAGAAAAGAATTCACAACTCAGGAATTGTCAGTTTCGAGAAATGCAGCGGCGCCTACCATCTACGATTTCACTGATAGTGAAGACGAAAGTGAAAAGAATAAAGAGAATATTCCTTCACCAAAGCCGCAAAGTCGAAAAGAAAAATATAGCGTGGATCTCGGTGAAAGACATCTGTACTCTGCAAAGTTTAAAGATAGCGATGGAATTGTTACAAAAAATACAATTCGGAAGGGCCTCAAAATTTTACTAGCGACAGAGTACGGGGGCACATGTTCTTTGAGATTCAGTACAATACGTTTCAATGAAACAGACTGTGTGGCTTACGCTAGATGTATCAGTGTTGAACATACGCAATATTTCAAATTCACTCTGATCGATTTGAAAGAATTGATGGCTACCGTTTTTTCGACGAGCTCGGCTAAAATATCGTTCAAGCACGAGAAGCGGAATTTTGCACAATTAAGAGGTGCCGAACGTGACGCAGTAAAAAACGCCTTGAAAACCAGACCGCCACGAGATTACCAAATGGAAGTTGCGAAGAACATCGATTCGTCTTTAGCTGCTGATGGTAATATGCAAGAACTGAGAAGATTGTATATTTACCAAAAGGCTAAATCAGAAGAGAATTGCAAGAACGATTTAGTGCTCAAGTCTGGAGATCTAAGTGACTTGATGCAACTGTGGATGGATCAAAATAATGAAAAAGATCCCTATCTAAGACATGCATCCCTACCGTTAACCGCAATAATGTTTACGGAGGCTCAGCTGAATCTTCTCGATCATTGTAAGAAAATAGTTCTGCATCTAGATGCTACAGGGTCCGTTGTTAGAAAACCGTCACACTTGGACTGTAAACGGATTTATTACTACGTGATTGTAACGAAACATCGAGAATCTGTGATCCCAATTGCTGAAATGGTGACTTCGGAGCACAATATACGATCTATTGCAGCGTTCTTGAAGATGTACAAGTTCTTCGTTCAAGAAAAATGGAACAATTGGCCGTTCGTATCAGCCATTGTCGTGGACTGGAGTTGGGCGTTACTGAATTCATTGTTCTTCGAATGGAATCAAATGTCTGTCGGTGACTATTTGAATATTGCGTATGATTATCTCACAAAAGGCCAAAGACCGAAGAACTTGATAATTGTGCAAACTTGCTGCGCTCATTTCATGAAACGTATGTCAAATATAATAAAAAAGGACTTTGCTCAATACGAGAATGTTAAGTCATTCTTATTGGAATGCATAGCTGTCATGATGCTGTGCCGGAATATGAATGAGCTTGAGAATGTATTCGAACATTTTGTCAAAGCAGTGTCGACACCGGACGAAAAGGATGCTCAGAGTGGCTTACATGCTTTGGGAAAAATAATAAAAGACCGACAAGTGGAGGTGACAGATGTCACGCACTACGATGAACAGAGTGGCGAAGAAGTTCAATTAGAAATACCGAAGCCAAGAGTTGATTCCGCTTCTCTGAAAAAAAGTGAAGCAATATTTGCGAACTCTCCATTCTTCGTACACTTTGAAGAAAAACTCAAACAATTCGAGTCGGGAATTGACAAGGAGAAGGCCATTACAAACAGGTACTATGTACCTGGTTTCGCTAGACAGATGGCATGGAAACATTTGCCATATGCTCCTGTATGGACTTCGATGATGTTGGATCTAGTTGATCCAAATATATCGCGTCTCAGCAATGCCTACGTGGAAAGTTACCACAAAGTGATAAAACATCAGGTATTGAACCATCAAAAGAATCTGAAAGTCGGCCACTTCATTCGCAGAACAGAATTATATACACAATCTTTGATCGCAGAAGCCAAGTTGGACGTTACCTTAAAAACAAAAGGGCCGAGCGAAAAACCAAAATATCCGAAGACGTCCAAGACGAATGTTATAATTGCTCCGAAAGCCATGAGATGCGATAACATTCCCAAGAGTTCGGTACAGAGTGTTGATATCAAAGGACTTACACAAGAAGAATATTTGGAAGACCTAGATCTGCAGGAACCAATGCAGATGAATAATCTCTGTTCTGAAGAAGCATCCGATCCCTTGATCGGCGAAACGTGGAAAGATACAAAAAAATGTGTCTATGCAAAAGGCCACTTTCAAGGCAGTGTGCTTGGACGTCTGGCAAACCGGATCGATAAAAAAGCCGTCGAGAGTACGGAAATACCTCTGACTGATTTGCGAGGCGCAGATCAGGCCAGCAAATCTGAGCTGAAGACGTCCGACGGTCATGATCCGAAAAGCTGTGATATCCTGATGAAAAGCGGCTTGGTTGAAAATTCAGATGTTTTGGAAAATGGCTTGTTTAATAATTACCATTACTACATGCAGTCCAGATCCCATAATGTGAGAATTGCATGTTTTATTGCTGCAAACAATCCCCCAATCAGATCTAATTGTTTTCAATTAACCGCGAGACAATTCCATACTTTGGCTCCAAACAGGTGGATCGATGGATTGGTAATCGATTGCTATTCGATGACACATATTGATACATGGGAAAACAGTATGTATATGTCTACAGACGACACAGGGAGCATTTTTGGAAACAATTGGGACCTAAGGAAGCCACCCTCCTGTGGAATATACAATATTTCTCGCACCTTGGGCGGTCAAATATTGATGCCGTATATGTACAACGGCCACTGGCGCTTGTTTGTTGTAGATGTGGACCAGAAACAGCTGACTTTGTTAGATCCGTACCAAAAAACGAACGATCAAGGCAGAGTTATGGAAGCTTTCAAGAATTTCTTAGAAGCCACCAACAACAACTCGACATTTGGTCAACTGCGAAGAATTCAATGGAAAGTCAACGAAGAGTACATACTTCGGCCGCATCAGGCTTCTCATGACGCGGTTAATTGCGGGGCATATGTATCGTATTACGTACAATGCTTGGCGAAAAACACACCGTTTGATCTAAAATTTGATCCAATGGAGTTCAGAGAACACATGGCGAAGATCATAATTGAAAAATCGAGTAGCGTCAAAGAGATGTGCCTGTACTGTTTAGGCAAGCAATATGAGAATGAAGTTATCATATGTGGAACATGTCATCATTGGTGTCACATAAATTGTATAGAAAAGGGAGATTATGAATCTGAGAAGGAAGAAGACGAGGATGACCAGCTGAAACGATTTAGAAAAAGGTCGAAGACGACCGCGAGACCCAACAAAAAGCAAAAAACAGTTTCGATCGATCCGCATGTAGTATACACATGCAAGCTCTGCCGACGAAATAATGGGTTGAACTTGACATGATTATTGTATCATATTATAATAGAGTCGTCCACGAATTTTTTTTTTTTTTTATATTCCAGTAGTTCGGGAAAGAATAATCGTGACGTTTTTCGTTAAAACTAAAATTGCAGTATAGATAATGAATTGAAAACTAGTTTATGACGTCACCCATGTTAAAGTATATTTATATGTATGTATATAAATCAGTGAAATTCGATTGCCTATAACATTCGCAATTATCATTAAAAAAAAAAAAATTCTCACTTTTTGAATTATTTTCTACTTAATGCACCCCACAAAGTATAACAGATTTTTTTTTTAGACGACCCAATTCGAGGCAAATATAAGAACTTCATCCTAGCCTCAACAAACTGTAGCTGCATATGGCGTTCATTATACGATATTATGAAAATGATTGCAAATTTTGGTGTAATACTAGCTGCATTGATACTATACGATATTGAAGCTACATATTTCAAAATTTTATAGAAAGTGTTCGAACAATGATGATGCAGCTGCAATCATACGTTAGATAAATATCTAGCAGCCATTGAATAAAATTTGATTGCGAACCGATAAATTGGTCGCAAAAATGAAAAGCATAATATTTCCAAATAGGCCTTGCATTGTAATGAGAAAGGGAATTAAAAACATTCCGAACACATAGTTTATAGTGCTAGCTTTTGCTCGTGCGTGGCGCGAATTGACGATAACGGCGTAAAAACGTGACACATACAGTACACAAAAATCAAAGCTTGTATGTTGGTATCTATTTCATATAAAATGATAAGTAATTGCTCACTTACGCCACACGTTGAATAAATGTACAATATAACAGTTACTCACAGGTGTCTGTAGTCTCAGCCAAGAGATCGGGTTACATCGTTCTGGCGGGCAGTCGTGTGCCAGGTAAAAATAATTTGTGTTGAATCTCCTGTGATGTTAACTGGATTGTACATTTATCGTTGTGCAGGTATTCGTTATATGCGCCCCATGCACGAACAGAGCAGAATAGAAATGATTATAAACACAATATATCATAGATGCATGCTGTGAGATCTCAGATAAAGTTACCATCTAACTTAAGCTATAACATAGGTATTTAGTTGTGGAATATTTAAGATGAAAATTATTTCGCGGAATTGACGTATCAATGAATGCTCTTCGGTTGAGCGCACGTTCCCGATTGGTTATACCGACTACACGTAGTTACATTTAACCTGCATGCTGTACAACTTTTAGTTATTTTAAAATTAATTGTGAAATATTTAAGATGAATATTATTAAGTGTAATTGGCCATCATGAATTCTTGTGAACATGCCTTGACATATCAAATGAATATTCCAAGAAACGATAATACTACTGTTCATGGCATAAATTTTCAAACTTACACATGGCATAAATTTTCAAACTTACACATGGCATAAATTTTCAAACTTACACATGGCTTAAATTTTCAAACTTACAAACTGCCTAATGGTATGTTTGATGATCCTGTCACACGACCGTCCGCTGGAACTATACCCGCTCTTGGCTGGGATTACGACACCACGGAGATTCTAATTGATTATCACAGATATAAAGCACGTAAAACTATGCAAGGCCTATTGGACATCGCGAAATATTTATTGATAATTACATTTGTGTTTCAACATTATTCAGATGTATTTAATGTTCAGATGTTAAAGTTTTCAGATCTTGCAGCACGACACGAGCAGACAACATTATGGGAGCAGATGACTGCCACGAAGGAGGATACGTCACTAGGATACGTGCCATGTATCCTAGTTTCGTGACAGAATTGCGCACAAGGCCAAAAGTATGCCCTATACAAAATCACGTGTCTACATCGACAACCTGCCTGAATCACATAATATACTGTAATATGCAGCATTTTCGAGATCATCTAACGTCTTTTGCAGAGAGCGACGATTTCATGAATTTTCACGAGATCTAAATATATTTCTTCGAATTACGATATTCCTCGAATATTGCATTTCATTTTATCATCCTTGAATTCCCTATGCCTTCTATATCATCAAGATTATTCAATACACCTCGATTATACCGGTTAGCGTTCTACCCCGAATGTGACGCGCGTACGCACGACTCTTGCAACCGGCTGATGATTTTTTTTCTTCCGCCAACCTGTATGTCCTGGCGACTCATTGGTTCCAATATCTACTGCTCTCGAATAGATAGCCAAAGAGCGTGCGTTGAACAGTTCATGAAATATGCGTCACCAAAGCTGGCCAAGCCCGAACATTGCGCTTTAGCAAACCTTGATCATATACGACATTTAAAGTAGCTCATCAGCTCCATAAAATTCAAAGATTTTTGAAAACTACAAAGAATCGCCGAAAATATTATTGGGTTTTTCAATCTTAATTTTTTGCTGGATTTAATTGACGTTTTAGTTCTTCGAAAAATCAATTTGGAAAAATCAGGATTTAACCCAACGTCTTATGTGAGAATCCATAATTTTGTTGTGAATAAAGATTAAAATCTGAATTTTTTACTCAAAAAATGAAAAAAAATAATAAAAAATATCGACGCTTATCTCAAGACGATTCACCGTACAGTTCCGTTCATATTAACAATAATCAGTAGAAATTGACGAGAAACGGAAACCAAAATCGACATGGCGATGTCTGTTCGATCAGTTGTCACTTAGAAATCTTATGATTCTTATATTGATTACCTTTATAGTCTAGATTAATGATTTAGACATAAGATCGATGATTTTTATTAATTGTTCAATTTTTATACAATCACCGACTGTAGCCGTATCTGATGACCTACCTTAGGTTAGGTGTCCACTTGTTTGTAAATCGTCGTGCTTTCATGACAATTTCAAGCCAATAGTGATTTTCATTATTGAACAAACACAGTGTATATATGTCTGACATGAGACTTCGGAATCGAAAGAAAGTGATTCATCAAAAACTACGTTTGAAATCGATGCCAGGAGACTACACGTTTAGATTGCTAAAAAGATGAGTATTTCTATAATATAATAATTGTGAAAGTTTGATATTATATATTATAAGAAAAAAGGTATGATTGATGAAAGATAAAAGAATTTTCGGAATATTGACAGAAATTGTGCTAGCATCTTCTGAATCTCAAAAATATTGAAGATTAAGAATTCTGAAGAATTTTCATGTTTTGAAAAATTTTGATCAGATTTTTCCTAGAGAAATTCATTCTTTTTCTAGCAGCCTTACCAGACACCTACCGGACACTGTTGTTGGACAGAACAGGTCAAAACTCACTACAAACCTCCGCCTGGCACATGGGTCTCGACTTGACTCGACTCATAACACATCGATACGAGAGCAGCTGCGGATCCAGCATATTAATCATAAGCAAAATCTTGAAACTTGATTTCCTGTAACTACATTTTCTTCTCTGTGAAAATTAGGAAATAAAGGAAAGAAAAAAAAAGTTTAAAAGTTGATTTCTGGAAAATGAATATTTTGACCGGTTGTCGTAAAGAATCAGGAGCATCGTTGGACCGATTCTGGAGTTTTTGGTCTTCAAATTTTCGGAATCGAGGGCTCTATCAGATGAACATACAACTTTTTGATATCACCATTTTTAGTTGAGATAATAGAAAAAATAGAGCAAAAAAATTGAAAAATTAAAAAAATCTTAGTAAAAACTAGATAGGTCAGGCAATTTTCGCGATATCAAAAAGTTGTATGGTCATCTGATAGAGGCCTCTCTTCTGAACAATCGAAGACCAAAAATTCCAGAACGGGTTCCATCAGTGCTCCTGATTCTTTACGACAACCGAGTAATTTTGTATTTTTCTATATTCAGCGTAACTACTATTAGACTCAAAGTAATATTCAATGTTGAATATGGATAATGAGGGTCAAACCCTCCTCAAAGTCCATGATTTTTTTGGATTTGATCAGACTCTGAAATTCGCTATAAAATATCAATCTCTTCCTCAGAATTTTCACTAAATCAAAGGTGTGGATACCCCCTTAAGGGTTTCTACTGGCGTTAATACTTTTCATTTCCTGCCTGATCACTCGAATAGTACTGTAATAACGATGGTTTCATAACAAATATGTGGCATGGATGATGTTTGGCAGCTGCAATTGTAATGTCTTAATGACCACTCACCGTCAACAGTTACCGGGATGTGTGCTATCGACGAACAACAGCTGGTATTGTAATGTGTACGGTGGGGGTGGCTTCCGACAAGACGATCGGGATGAATATTTTTTTTTTGGGTTCCGGGGCATCTAAGAAACTCGATTCTCGCGGTCCTATCGTCGCCAAATGATTCGTTCGATAGTTATGAATTTTTTAATTGTTTAATTCCCGAAAGCAAGGGTTAAGGGTGGCTTCCGACAAATCGATCGGGATGATTATTTTTTTTGGGTTCCGGGGCATCTGAGAAACTCGATTCTCGCGGTCCGATCGTCGCCAAATGATTCGTTCGATAGTTATGAATTTTTTAATTGTTTAATTCCCGAAAGCAAGGGTTAAGGGTGGCTTCCGACAAGTCGATCGAGATGAATATTTTTTTGGGAGTTCCGGGGCATCTAAGAAACTCGATTCTCGCGGTCCGATCGTCGCCAAATGATTCGTTCGATAGTTATGAATTTTTTAATTGTTTAATTCCCGAAAGCAAGGGTTAAGGGTGGCTTCCGACAAGTCGATCGAGATGAATATTTTTTTGGGAGTTCCGGGGCATCTAAGAAACTCGATTCTCGCGGTCCGATCGTCGCTGTTACGTGCGTAGATTTTAAAGATTTCGGTATATATTTTTCCTTTTGGGAAGTCAACCAGGATAGTTCCTAGAACTTCGGGTTTACCCTAATCCTGCTGACTTCTTTCTTTTACACATATATATATATATCCCGGAATCCTAAATTCCTTTTTCTTTCTTTGATTTTATAAATTCTTTGAACCTCAACAACTTGTTGTTTCATTTTTCGAACGTGACTTAGAGTATAAAAAGTAACCACATCGAAATATAATATTATTTCTATCGGATGTTTATTCCCTTCTTAAAACGGCTATAAGTCACGTAGGTGCAGATAACGGCGAAGCAACACTGGAACCCCAGTCTTGCTGACCCCTCGATCTCACACTACTATAGGTTAGCGCGTAGATGTAATTTTTGCTCTCTCTCTAATTTCCAAAGAAATAAGGAAATTAAGCTAACTAGAAGTAGAATAATAAGATTTCAAAAGCAAGAATGATGGAAAACTGAAGAGCCATTTAATGGTTCATAATTCAAGTATAAGTTCGGATTATTAACATAGTTTGAAGATATTCAAAATATGAGCTAGTGTGAGTAGACTATAGGTGAGGCATGGAGTAGCATGGGACCGCGTGACGTCACAAGCGACCAACGCCTGCGCTAACTGCAAGTAGTCCCTCAAACCAATCAGGCGACAATTAGCCACTGAGCAAGGCCCTAATTGGCTAAGCCACGCGCGCAGTAATACATACATTGTTGCAACCGCGGGGACCTCGTCGCCTTTGAACTTAAATCAGCGTCTTTCTTCTGTTAAATCGCGAGGTGCGTGGACGTAAAGAACCGTGTGCTAAATAGAGCCAAGAGTTACACTCAATCTTTTCTTTTATAATTAAAGTGGTAGTGTAAAGGACTCAGTACTCGTCAACAAAATTCAAACCGTAAATCTCTTCAAGATTTATGCATTCGCTTTAACTTCATTATTTTAAACTATTTACTTTATACAACTACAAACGGTCTTTCTTCTGTTAAATCGCGAGGTGCGTGGACGTAAAGAACCGTGTGCTAAATAGAGCCAAGAGTTACACTCAATCTTTTCTTTTTATAATTAAAGTGGTAGTGTAAAGGACTCAGTACTCGTCAACAAAATTCAAACCGTAAATCTCTTCAAGATTTATGCATTCGCTTTAACTTCATTATTATAAACTATTTACTTTATACAACTATAAACGTCTTTCTTCTGGTAAATCGCGAGGTGCGTGGACGTAAAGAACCGTGTGCTAAATAGAGCCAAGAGTTACACTCAATCTTTTCTTTTTATAATTAAAGTGGTAGTGTAAAGGACTCAGTACTCGTCAACCCTAAAGTAATAATCGTGACATAATCCACAGGGTGGTGGTCTGGTTATTTAATACTAAATTCAGTGCAGAGACACAATTTAATTATTATAATAACCGCTTTTGGACTTTTAATAAGAATAACTTCATTTTTCCGCCTTATACTCATTTAGAGTATTTGTAATATCTAAGACAACTATAAATCTTGCTATTCCAATTTGAAGTTAACACTCAATACAGACTATTTCGAATCAGTGAATATTAACAATTTAATTAGCTTCAGTTCCGAACATTAAACGTGATAAATAAAATCTAAATTCTAAGCTAATCAAAGGCATCGAGGTTCTAAGGTGAGGGAGGCAAATACTTAAAAGGGGAGGCTTATACCTAGATATCGAAAGTAGCCCATGTTACGCCATCTCAGCCAAGGATAAGTAATCACGATCGCTCACAATTTCGCTCATTTATAATTATATTTCTATATTCAAAATCGTTAGACTGTTTTCCAGAATTCTTTAAATTTAATTATTTGCATGTTATAATATAATTTAATCACATGAGTAGTATAACCACGGGAATATCGTAACTAGTCAATACAAGAGGTATTTCGGGGTAAACCCTTCCTAGTAACGAGACCACCCGGCGAGCTTGAACTGCTACTCATACAAACTGCGTTATTTTCTTATTTTAATATAAATCGAGATTGGTATGAATATAAATTTTCAAGACCAAACAGGATAATTCACAGAATTTCGGGTTCCACCCTAATCCTGTTGGGTTACCTTTTTATTATAGAAGAGTTATCAAGATTCCACTATTACCCTCGATTTATATTACCATATTATTTTTAAACATATATAATTAAAGACATACGAAAATTGGTGGCATACACATTATAAATATAAATTCCTATATTGGGGAATTTCATCATTTACTATTATAGTGAATGAATCAAGATCGAGACAATTCTTAACCTGACGAGCCGAGCGGGGTAATTCATAGAATTTCGGGATTCACCCTAACCCCAGTACGAGGCTCCTTCGTGTCAATATAAATTACTAAACACATAATTACTGATCTTGATTCAATAACTATATGTAATTTATGTTATAAAAGCCATACATGATTTCTTTTATTATTGAATACGATTCAGTATTATTGGTAAAGAGAGAGAGATAGAGAGAAACATTTTCATAAAGAGTTCTATTTTTCGTAACTAATTCATTATAGCATTTTCATTATATTCATTATATCAACGCGTGTGAATCGTGAAGAGCCTTTTATTAAATTCATTGCTATTTTTCATTAATAATAAATCTTATATAGTAACAAGCCTTCACGATCCCCACGTCGGAGATCATTATATTTTCTCGTTATTTCATTATTTGTGAATTAATATTTTATGTTATTCATTTGTTCAACCGGCAATCATTTGTTAGCCGCTTGAACTATATATTTCATACCCATAATCGTTCAAGAATATATATTTGATTTTACCAGTTAATTCTCATGATCATTGAATCACCTTTTATTTTATTATTTTAATCATCTTAATATTCATTGGCCTCAACCATAGTTTAAACATATCAATTGAGCCCTGTATAGGACTAGGCGGCAACGATCCTATTTACCGGTCTATCCCAGGATAGATCTTTTCTTTTAATTTTATTATTTTCGCGCATGTGACGGGTATCCTAATAGTCGACAGGTCCTCGCTTGTCAATAGAACCGTTCGGATCATTAACCACTCTACCCACACCGTCCGTCACATCGCCAAATGATTCGTTCGATAGTTATGAATTTTTTAATTGTTTAATTCCCGAAAGCAAGGGTTAAGGGTGGCTTCCGACAAGTCGATCGAGATGAATATTTTTTTGGGAGTTCCGGGGCATCTAAGAAACTCGATTCTCGCGGTCCGATCGTCGCCAAATCATTCGTTCGATAGTTATGAATTTTTTAATTGTTTAATTCCGGAAAGCAAGGGTTAAGGGTGGCTTCCGACAAGTCGATCGAGATGAATATTTTTTTGGGAGTTCCGGGGCATCTAAGAAACTCGATTATCGCGGTCCGATCGTCGCCAAATGATTCGTTCGATAGTTATGAATTTTTTAATTGTTTAATTCCCGAAAGCAAGGGTTAAGGGTGGCTTCCGACAAATCGATCGGGATGATTATTTTTTTTGGGTTCCGGGGCATCTAAGAAACTCGATTCTCGCGGTCCGATCGTCGCCAAATGATTCGTTCGATAGTTATGAATTTCTTAATTGTTTAATTCCCGAAAGCAAGGGTTAAGGGTGGCTTCCGACAAGTCGATCGAGATGAATATTTTTTTGGGAGTTCCGGGGCATCTAAGAAACTCGATTATCGCGGTCCGATCGTCGCCAAATGATTCGTTCGATAGTTATGAATTTTTTAATTGTTTAATTCCCGAAAGCAAGGGTTAAGGGTGGCTTCCGACAAGTCGATCGAGATGAATATTTTTTTGGGAGTTCCGGGGCATCTAAGAAACTCGATTATCGCGGTCCGATCGTCGCCAAATGATTCGTTCGATAGTTATGAATTTTTTAATTGTTTAATTCCCGAAAGCAAGGGTTAAGGGTGGCTTCCGACAAATCGATCGGGATGATTATTTTTTTTTGGGTTCCGGGGCATCTAAGAAACTCGATTCTCGCGGTCCGATCGTCGCCAAATGATTCGTTCGATAGTTATGAATTTTTTAATTGTTTAATTCCCGAAAGCAAGGGTTAAGGGTGGCTTCCGACAAATCGATCGGGATGATTATTTTTTTTTGGGTTCCGGGGCATCTAAGAAACTCGATTATCGCGGTCCGATCGTCGCCAAATGAGTCGTTCGATAGTTATGAATTTTTTAATTATTTTTTCACGTAAGGGTTGCAGGTAAAGGGTTGTTTCCGATAAGTGCATCGGTATCAAATGTTCACTGCATGCTTGGAAACTTTTTTATGATGCTTGTGCAAAGTCAAGTCGTCGCCAAATGAATATCACGCTCCTATAACGTCGAATTGGATAAGGGTTATTTTAGGGGATGTTAGTCACTTAGTGAGTATGTTTCATCGATTTCAAGCTTGTAATCAATCGATTTTCCAATTTTCCATGATGATTTATCGTGAGAAAGCGAAAAAAAAAATCTTCGATTTGTTGCGTTAACGTTACGAACTTCAGCTTCATGATAATCAAAGCAACCTGGAAATGAGCACAGAAAATGTAGTTTCATATTTTATTGATGTTTGTCGGTGCAGTGTGTCGGTTAAATGTCTTTTTACCTTTGTCGCTAAATGATCAGCGTCCGCAGCTTCACGTAGAAATTGTTGAAACTGTTCCGATGTCAGAACTTTGGATTTTTTACTTTAAAATCCAACATTTTGCCTCTTTATAAAACGGCTTAATTGTGTATACTTGGAGATATCGATGTTTTTATTATTGTCGATCGTAGTTTTGAGCATCGAATGTATAGACCAAAGAGACGATGGTTTCAATTTTTCTGACAACTCTTTAAAATACGCTATCAGCACAGGTTCTAAGAACGAGGTCGTACCTTGCTTGTCTTGCCAGGCTACAAAGTTCTCATAAGCATGTGTGTATTTATCTTTGGATTTCTCAGGTAGTGCATTATTAACGACATTTTTAGCCGTTGTTAGAATATGAGATGGTATAAACTGTCCGTCGTAACCACCGTCAGATTCGTCACTACTTATCATATTTATTTGGTTGAAATTTTATGCACGAGCCACGACACTACACACGCAGTTTTTCGCACTACTTATTTTAGGTTACGTTCGTTAGCCGTTAGCGATGGTTAGCGATCCGTTTGTCGATGTATGCTAATGTATGCCGATTGATGGCGCGGTTTTGAAGACGATGTGACTGTACCGATTGAGTCAAACCAGGAGCAAAGACCGGGAGAAAAGACTTTCTGGGAGAAAAGGCTGGGAGGAAAGACTTTCCGGTCGGTAAAACCGCTCTTTGCTCCCCGAAAATAGATAGCAAAATCGGCCTTTCCGTTCATGTGTGAAAAAAATACATATATCTAATATTTATATACATTTAATCATGAGCTGCAACTATAACCCTGCGTGCAAGTAACTCCGCCATTGGCGGTCCCAAGCCCAGATCAGACAGGAAGAGGGCTGCACGCAGGGTTATACGTTGCAGGCATATAGAATTATACCGGATTCTAACGAAACAATTCGTAGAACTTAATGAAAGAACACATGTTACGTCTGTCCACAGAAATTTAAGGCTCACAGAAAAGTATGAGCATACGTGTATATTATAACATTATTTTCATTCATTTGAAATTATACTACCACGTTTAACATTGCTGCTTTTTGAGGGATTCGGATGATATAAAATGCATCACCGTACATGCATTGAGATGTTCATAGGAATAATTGGCAGAATGCTGACAACTGAGCAAGCCTCGCAAGCGAGGATATAGGAAAACCCAATCGAGCGAGCGTAGTGATCGAGCACAATTTAGGTAGTCAAGCAAAATTTTACAAAAAGTGGTGATATCAACCCCAAAAAGCACCCCTGGTGCAAAAACTTTTCGCCAAGTACATTAATGTGGTCACTACCCCCAAAAAAATTCACCAACAGAAATTCTTATTATTCATCATGAAGATATCACTCGAACTGGGTAGTTATTTGAGAAGGAGCTCAATCAATCGAGTCGAGTCAATGGTTTTATGATGGCCTGACGTTTCGGCAGTGATATGCTGCCCTCATCAGAGGCTATTTATTGAAAATGAATAATTACAGAAAATTAATCAAATGCTCAGTGCATACAAAGTGTCAAAAGTTAAAACTTAAAATTACAAAACATAGTCAAAGTTAAAATGTATCGAAACAAACAATGAAAGAGAAGTCAAAACAAATACAATGGTAGTCAAAAAGATGATAACAAGGAAGACATGAAAAATAAACTAAATCTGATATATCAAAAAGAACTTAGATTACCTTAATGTGATTAGTGTCACGTGAAAAAAGTGGTGTCTATGAACACCATCACCTCACTGCAAGATGTACTAAGTGTCATCTTGCGCAGGTAGGAAGTTTAATAAAGCAGAGAGGTGTGACAACGTGCTTTATATACGTTGTCAGCTGAGGTAAACCAAATGAAAACAAAACACCAGTGACGTCAATGTATGACGTCAATCACTGACGTCAATGATTGACGTCAATGGTCAGTTACAATAGGTGTTTATGTTGAACTAGCGTTCAAGACACAGCTTTTTTTCACGTAAACACAAGGTAAGAGTTAACATAGAATAAAATAATAAACTAAGAACAACTTTTAGATCTTAACCTATATAATAAGTGAGAATAAGGCTGGTGTAATTTTTTAGTGTCTTCTTTCTTATTAAGACCATTAGACTGCAGATTAATTCGCAGCATCTCAGAGGTGATACGTTTTGACCAAACGGATTCCCTATCAAGAACAACTGCATTATCCCAATCAAACGTATGATTAAATTTCGTTTGGTGTAAAGAAACGACGGAATGTGCTTCTGGGTTTTTCTTCAAGTTATCTTTATGTTCTTTCAGTCTGGTCCTAAGCTGACGTTCGGTTTCACCCACATAAGACGCTGAACAGTCATTACATTGCACCTTATACACTACATTACATTTGTCATGAACATCAGTCTGGTCTTTACCTTTGGTGACAACTGTCCTTAGATTACTATTAACACACAAGACAGGTGTCAAGTCAAATTTCTTAAGGGAACAACTTAATCGCTCGGAAAAATCTTTAATGAAGGGTATAGACACTAACCTACGTTTCAAGGTTGGACCGTTAACAACGCTGAGGATTGAGGTGTTTTCCTCCGGGTCAGTCAACGTAATGACAATGTTAATCTTTTTGGAAAAACGGTTACTAGATTTTAAATACTTCACCCTTTTAGTTATTAACCTCTCTGAAAAATCATCGGGGTAGTTATTATCTCGTAAGAACTTTTTAACTAAAGTCAAATTATCAGTATGGAATTTTGGGTGGGATAACGAAATAGCTCTGTCTACTAGATTAAAGACCATACCTCGCTTTTGAGATAAAGGGTGCATGGAATTAAAATTCAAGAACCTACCAGAAAACGTAGGTTTTCTGTACCAATTAGTGATTAACCCGTTGGAATCATCTTGTATCACGTTAACGTCTAAAAAACTTATCTTTCGCTCAACCTCAAGTTCGTGAGTAAACTGTAGGCGGTCATGATAACCATTAAAAATATTAGTCACATACTCTATGTTAGCGTGTGGAATGCACATGATAATATCATCTACATATCTATAATAAAACAATGGTCTAAAATTCAATTTTGACAAACAATCGCGTTCTAGATCTACCATGACTAAGTCAGCTAGAATCGGTGAAATAGGAGAACCCATAGGAGAACCAAAGATCTGCTTATAAAATTGATTATCAAATTGAAAATAAACATTGTCCAACAAAAACGTTACGCCTGCTAGAAGTTCACTCAGAGGCATGGTGGTATGTTTCGCAATGAATGAGTACCTGTTTGCTATCGCTGTCTCAACTGAATCAGCCGGTACATTCGTAAACAACGAGGTAACATCCAGAGAAACCAAAATATGATCGTCTGGTACCTGTATATTGCTAAGTTTTTCGATCAAACTTTCAACTCTGTTACGCGACTCGTTACCGCAGGATGCATTTGATGACTTAATCACTTTTCACAACGATAATCAAGTCCGCTTAACTGACAAACTGAATATGAGTTTCACACGAAAATTCAATGTTTTGACACACAGTCCTGTTGTCAAACACGTACACACACAAGGCCGATCTCCAGCCTTGACCGAGTCTAGGGAACGGTGGTTCGTAAACCTAACACAAACATCGATTCCTGAGGACGTGATTGAAACTGTATCTTTAGGTCCAAAGTTCTCTCCTCACACTAATTTAGACCAAGAGACCGTAATTAAAGTCATCAAAAATGTTGAACATGCGATTAACGTTCCGTCTTTCTCTGACGACCATAAAAAAGAACTTAGGAGTAAAATTATTAAGAACATTGAACATTTTTTACGTAAGAACAGACACATCAGCATTGAAGACCGATTGGTCGCACACAAACTTAACATCACTCGCCAATTTCTAAAAAACAATAAAGACATTTTCTTCACGAATGCCGATAAAGGTAATGTCACAGTAGCGCTAGACAAAAACAGTTACATCCTCAAACTAAAGACGCTGTTCGCTGATACCACCACCTACAGAGTAGTAAATAGGAATCCACTAGTCACATTACGGAAGACTTCACAGAGAATTCTTGACAGATGGAATTCTAATTGTTTCTTACCTATACAGTATCATAGAAATGAATTAACACAGACTAACACATGTCTAGCCAAAGGTTACGGTCTACCGAAAATACATAAGAAAGACACACCATTAAGACCTATCATTTCTGCGATTGGGAGTCCTACGTATGGGATTTCAAAGTTTTTAAGTAATTTACTGATTAGTAGCATTCCTAAAGCTGATTCTTATATTAAACATAGCTGGGATTTGATCGAAAAACTTAGCAATATACAGGTACCAGACGATCATATTTTGGTTTCTCTGGATGTTACCTCGTCGTTTACGAATGTACCGGCTGATTTAGTTAAGACAGCGATAGCAAACAGGTACTCATTCATTGCGAAACATACCACCATGCCTCTGAGTGAACTTCTAGCAGGCGTAACGTTTTTGTTAGACAATGTTTATTTTCAATTTGATAATCAATTTTATAAGCAGATCTTTGGTTCTCCTATGGGTTCTCCTATTTCACCGATTCTAGCTGACTTAGTCATGGTAGATCTAGAACGCGATTGTTTGTCAAAATTGAATTTTAGACCATTGTTTTATTATAGATATGAGCCATTCCACGTCAAACCGGACAAAATAAATCAAAAATTGACCTCGATTTTATCGATTTCGCTATAATTTTTTTTACGGGTTCTATGGAACGAATAAATTGATGAAATGATTTTTTTTTTTTTTTTCGGCCCCTATTTTTTAAGTTACACGGGGGTGAAATTCAGGAAAAAGGGCCAAAAATCGAAAACATACTCCCCTTCAAACGGTCATATCTTTGGTTGTATTCGTCCTAGAGACTTCATTCAAGAACCATTTCAAAGCTATTGAATGACAGTATTATTATATATTTATTTCATTCTGCGATAACAAACAATTTCATTTGTTATAAACAAATATATTATTCAAACGTGATTTTCAAAGCAAGCTCCACGCGATAAAAATCTCAAAAAAATATGAGCGTATTCCTTGATCAATTCTCTACAAAATCGTTAAAAAAAATCGATGGAAACTCGATGGGAACTATGTCAAAACGATTTATTCATAAGCGGCGGCGCGCGCTGCCACCGGGAGACCCGGCTTGGATGCGTGTGGCTGGCGTAAGAAAGCGTCGGTGGGCATGTTACACGGTCATATCTTTGGTTGTTTTCATCCAAAAGACTTCTTCCTAGAACCATTTTAAAGCTATTGAATGACACTATTATTATATATTTTTGAAGTTCATGATGACGAATAATTCGATTTGTTATAAACAAATATATTATTCAAACGTGATTTTCAAAGCAAGCTCCACGCGATAAAAATCTCAAAAAAATATGAGCGTATTCCTTGATCAATTCTCTACAAAATCGTTGAAAAAAATCGATGGAGACTCGATGGGAACTATGTCAAAACGATTTATTTATAAGCGACGGCGCGCGCTGCCGCTGAAAGACCCGGCTCGGGTACGGTTTTTCGGTGGCAGCGCGCGCCGTCACTTATAAATAAATCGTTTTTACATAGTTCCCGTCGAGTCTCCATCGATTTTTTTCAACGATTTTGTAGATAATTGATCAAGGAATACGCTCATATTTTTTTGAGATTTTTATCGCGTGGAGCTTGCTTTGAAAATCACGTTTGAATAATATATTTGTTTATAACAAATGAAATTGTTTGTTATCGCAGAATGAAATAAATATATAATAATAGTGTCATTCAATAGCTTTGAAATGGTTCTTGAATGAAGTCTCTAGGATGAATATAACCAAAGATATGACCGTTTGAAGGTGAGTATGTTTTCGATTTTTGGCTCTTTTTCCTGAATTTCACCCCCGTGTAACTTAAAAAATAGGGGCCGAAAAAAAAAAAAAAAAAATCCTTTGATGAATTTATTTCTTCCATAGAACCCGTAAAAAAAATTATAGCGAAATCGGTAACATCGAGGTCAGAAAGGTGTTCGGTCTGACGTGGAATTACTCATATGTAGATGATATTATCATGTGCATTCCACACGCTAACATAGAGTATGTGACTAATATTTTTAATGGTTATCATGACCGCCTACAGTTTACTCACGAACTTGAGGTTGAGCGAAAGATAAGTTTTTTAGACGTTAACGTGATACGAGATGATTCCAACGGGTTAATCACTAATTGGTACAGAAAACCTACGTTTTCTGGTAGGTTCTTGAATTTTAATTCCATGCACCCTTTATCTCAAAAGCGAGGTATGGTCTTTAATCTAGTAGACAGAGCTATTTCGTTATCCCACCCAAAATTCCATACTGATAATTTGACTTTAGTTAAAAAGTTCTTACGAGATAATAACTACCCCGATGATTTTTCAGAGAGGTTAATAACTAAAAGGGTGAAGTATTTAAAATCTAGTAACCGTTTTTCCAAAAAGATTAACATTGTCATTACGTTGACTGACCCGGAGGAAAACACCTCAATCCTCAGCGTTGTTAACGGTCCAACCTTGAAACGTAGGTTAGTGTCTATACCCTTCATTAAAGATTTTTCCGAGCGATTAAGTTGTTCCCTTAAGAAATTTGACTTGACACCTGTCTTGTGTGTTAATAGTAATCTAAGGACAGTTGTCACCAAAGGTAAAGACCAGACTGATGTTCATGACAAATGTAATGTAGTGTATAAGGTGCAATGTAATGACTGTTCAGCGTCTTATGTGGGTGAAACCAAACGTCAGCTTAGGACCAGACTGAAAGAACATAAAGATAACTTGAAGAAAAACCCAGAAGCACATTCCGTCGTTTCTTTACACCAAACGAAATTTAATCATACGTTTGATTGGGATAATGCAGTTGTTCTTGATAGGGAATCCGTTTGGTCAAAACGTATCACCTCTGAGATGCTGCGAATTAATCTGCAGTCTAATGGTCTTAATAAGAAAGAAGACACTAAAAAATTACACCAGCCTTATTCTCACTTATTATATAGGTTAAGATCTAAAAGTTGTTCTTAGTTTATTATTTTATTCTATGTTAACTCTTACCTTGTGTTTACGTGAAAAAAAGCTGTGTCTTGAACGCTAGTTCAACATAAACACCTATTGTAACTGACCATTGACGTCAATCATTGACGTCAGTGATTGACGTCATACATTGACGTCACTGGTGTTTTGTTTTCATTTGGTTTACCTCAGCTGACAACGTATATAAAACACGTTGTCACACCTCTCTGCTTTATTAAACTTCCTACCTGCGCAAGATGACACTTACTAGGAGATGATCAGGCTTCCGGGTCATGGATCTTGACCAAACTTGTAAGGGTGTTTCGTTGAGCCAAAATATGAAGTACCTGCTGAATAACTCTCCGGAATGGGCCTTTACTCTGTCAATTTACCTAAATGTACATTAGAAATCAGCGTAACCTGGATTTGGCAAATTGCCATGAATAAATTAGTTTTTGTGCTGCGCTATGAGATTCTACATTGCACTGGATATTTATACATTGAATAAAGTCATTATTGTACATCAAATTGTTAAAATTTAACATCCCAGCTAGGAAAAATCACTTTATTCTGCGCCTATTGACACATTGCTTCTTGTCGGTTATCGCTCGTACAACATTCATTTGGTGAATTTGAAGACTTCTTCCCACTTGAAAGATGTTGAATATATAGTCAGTTTCAATACTAATACTGGCAGCTTACAAATCCTGTAAATTACAACATAATATTAATTTCACCATAATACTATAGTTATTATTTCAGAAGGCTATATTATATACTTATCTAATGAAATGGCATTATGTCACCATAAGTGAGGTTAAATTGTCCGGCCGATAAAACCATCATAGGCAACTGTCCGATTTGAAAAGATTCTGCTGCAACAAAACTCTTCCCTAGTACGAATTGGGAGCTCCTCTTCACTAGATATGACTCTCTATTATTATTCATTCTTTTTTTCGGCATAGGCATTGAAAAGTCACTTTATACGGCACATTTCAGAGCAGCCGTATGAAGTCTTTATACGGCAGTCTGGATGCGCAGTTCAAAGTGCGCGACAGATCGCACCATAACCTCACTCTCTACGTCTGTGAATCTCAACTGGCGTCAAAGTGACTTTCCATGCCTATTTCGAAAAAAGAGACGACGCGTGTCATTCTTTCCCGGCAGGAAGTCATCCGTCGAATATATCAACAAACGATTGAGACCGAGAAAGCACATAACGGAGAAACCCAGATGATGATATATCATGTATTGAAAAATATTTGCCAAGCCCAAGTCTTGTTATTGGCGACTTTTTCTGTAGCAGTTTGATTCTAAATGGGGCAGTAGCCTGAAAATATCTCATCTTACTTACCCTGACCTAACGTTGTTTTATCAAATGAATATAATATACTACATACATATTCTTCTGAAATAATAACTATAGTATTATGGTGAAATTAATATTATGTTGTAATTTACAGGATTTGTAAGCTGCCAGTATTAGTATTGAAACTGACTATATATTCAACATCTTTCAAGTGGGAAGAAGTCTTCAAATTCACCAAATGAATGTTGTACGAGCGATAACCGACAAGAAGCAATGTGTCAATAGGCGCAGAATAAAGTGATTTTTCCTAGCTGGGATGTTAAATTTTAACAATTTGATGTACAATAATGACTGTATTCAATGTATAAATATCCAGTGCAATGTAGAATCTCATAGCGCAGCACAAAAACTAATTTATTCATGGCAATTTGCCAAATCCAGGTTACGCTGATTTCTAATGTACATTTAGGTAAATTGACAGAGTAAAGGCTCATTCCGGAGAGTTATTCAGCAGGTACTTTATATTTTGGCTCAACGAAACACCCTTACAAGTTTGGTCAAGATCCATGACCCGGAAGCCTGATCATCTCCTAGTTAGTACATCTTGCAGTGAGGTGATGGTGTTCATAGACACCACTTTTTTCACGTGACACCAATCACATTAAGGTAATCTAAGTTCTTTTTGATATATCAGATTTAGTTGATTTTTTATGTCTTCCTTGTTATCATCTTTTTGACTACCATTGTATTTGTTTTGACTTCTCTTTCATTGTTTGTTTCGATACATTTCAACTTTGACTATGTTTTGTAATTTTAAGTTTTAACTTTTGACACTTTGTATGCACTGAGCATTTGATTAATTTTCTGTAATTATTTATTTTCAATAAATAGCCTCTGATGAGGGCAGCATATCACTGCCGAAACGTCAGGCCATCATAAAACCATTGACTCGACTCGATTGATTGAGCTCCTTCTCAAATAACAAAAATTCTTCTTCGACAAAAGTGGTACTATAGAAATGTCTACTTACAAAAGAATTGAAATCAGATACAATTGCCAAGTACATGTCTTCTGTATAATAAAAGTTTACAACAGAAGAACAGAAAACTGAATAGTCTTGTATCGTTCACTCGCTACGCTCGCTCACTCGATCGGCTCTTGATAATTACAGGGAAAAAATCAGGAAACAAAACTTAGGAAGTGGTACTTGGCGGGCCATTATAGCAATATGTATCAAACAAATGATACATAGACCTAAGTAAATACTCTTGTACTTACTCATAAATGGCCCGCAAGTACCACGTACTAAATTTTGTTTCCTGATTTTTTCCTGTAATTATCAAGAGCCGATCGAGTGAGCGAGCGTAGCGAGTGAACGATACAAGACTATTCAGTTTTCTGTTCTTCTGTTGTAAACTTTTATTATACAGAAGACATGTACTTGGCAATTGTATCTGATTTCAATTCTTTTGTAAGTAGACATTTCTATAGTACCACTTTTGTCGAAGAAGAATTTTTGTTGGTGAATTTTTTTGGGGGTCATCTTGTTTGGCAAAGAAATTCTCCCTAGCAAAAAAGCGTAACCTGAATTTTTCATCAGAGGAAGATGACGACATTCAGCTGAGTGAAAAAATAATAAAAACAAGGAAATATCAATCCAAGAAAGGCCAAAGTAGCTTGAGAGAAAAATACGTGAGTAGTCATTTCAATCAATGTCCATTTTTATTCTGACACAATCACAATTGAAATCAGTCAACATTCCAGGTCACTCAGCCAATTCATTCTGAGGATAGTGACATATTAGGTGATGACACAAGAAGCGAGAAAAATAACGAAGGCGAAATTTCTAATGCAGAGTGGACTTTAAAATATCGAGAGTCATCTGAAAATGTGCTTGAAAACATTATGATAATTTTATAATAATCCTTAGTTTGTTTTTTAACCAGCGATTTTTAATAGGTTGTTGAATTAGTAAAAGGGTCAGACACGTTCGCAAATTTATTAGACGTGCAGACAGCAACAAATAAATGCAGCTCGCAGAACGATTTGGCAAGAGCTTTATTGAGAGCAGTTTTCACTAAGGAAGCTTTAATGAAATGCTCTCTGACAGGACAAAAGCCTAAGATTCCTGGAAGAAATAAAAACGTGAAACCAGGCTTAGATAAAAATGGCGTAGATGCAATTCTGCGTAAGTTCGATCAAGTATTTGTTTGATTTGAAGAATGTATACGTCTAAAGTAATCATACAAATATTTTGTATATTCTAGTTCTTGTACAAAAATTTGAAAAAAAGATGAATTGGCCACCGAAAGATAGAGCAACTATCCGAAGAAGTATGAGCCAAAAATTAACTGAACTGCATGCAGAGCGTTAAAAAAAAAAAATATGTTTCATATGTTTAAGGGGATATGTAAGGGGAATTCAACATCTCAAATTTTACAACATATGATTACAGTAAATAAACTGAAGATTTTCAATAACATGACAATTACTGTAAATATTTTCCTTTGACAGATTCATAACATATTCAATCTAGGTATAGACCAAGCATGAATCATGCCTGAATTGTGCTTGATCAATCAAGCCTAGTTATTCAAGCCCAGTCCATGCATGTCCATTTCCAAGCATAGTTCATGCCTTGATGACCATGTATGATTCAGGCATAGATTGAACATTTTTTTTTCACATGGGTATTATCACATGTTTTGGTCAAACGAAAAGGAAACAAAGATAACACTAATTAACCACACGACAGTTATCAGTCTAGCAAGTGTTCAAAGTGCCCCCGCATTCTGCTGGACGCAAAGTCTGCAGCAACGAAGTATAGACTTCCACACTATTTCCATCACTTCCGGTTTGTTATCAATAAATACAAATGCAGCTTGGTTGTTTTTTGTTGAAATTAACGACGAAAATACTTATTTTCTGTGATATTTTAAACACTGTGTTAGATTCATTATGTTGTTAATAAATAGTTGAATTAGACTCACAATCAGATTATTTGTAAATCCTCGACGATTTCGCCGCGCCTGTGAGCAAGCATTGCAGGGGTTCGCTGAAAACTTTGAATCTCTCTCATCCAGATAACATCAACTTTCCGGACATGGGTTCCTATATCGAAAACGTTAGTTAAGGTTCCCCCTATCACCACCCGTCGGGGTGACATAGTTAGTTGTAAGACCCGGCACGGAGAAAAAAATACCACAACGTTTCACGTTCTCACCGTAATAGTCACTGTTCTGACCGCCTTCAGCGCATTTAGAGAAACAAAATTGCGTCTAATGGCGTTGAAAGCTGAGAGGACCTGAATGATTACGGTTCTCGCCGCGCCTATTAGGGTAACCGCACCAGTAAGTGAATGGTCATTAAAGTTTATATGATAAATAAAATAAAAATGATTATAATCATAATTTATGAACATTTATATTTAATTGAGCATCTGAATTTTAAAGTTCACGAATATTTTGGTGCCAAAAATTGTGTTTTCTTTAAATAAACTCTCGTAAAGACGTTACTGTCAGCCAAACTCGAAAAAACGGTGAATTTTCCGGATAACCGCACAAATGAAACAATTTTTGGAAGACCTATAAATAAATAAAATGACGCGTTCAAGACTTACTAATAAATGTATAATAAAAATACTCGATTATTTTAGTGTTTAGGATCTATTTCTGACCTTAACGCTTGTTATATTTGTCAAATTATTAATTTTTGTATCATTCATTTATTGGTATCATAAATTAGATTAGTGACCAATGAATGAATACGTTCAACTACTGGTAAAGCCAAGCCCGAGACGGTTGGGTACCACTGAGTGAATGCGCATGTCTTGACGCCAGCGATATTCGAGGTTAGGAAACCGCGTCGTTATATCATGCGGTCGGCTAGTCACAGCTCTTAAAATGTAGCTTTAAATCTTGTACTACGATTAGTATATAAGTTTGTAAATAAAGTGATACTAGTTTAGAATTATTATTAACATTAGAAGTTAGTTGTGAGAAAAGCAATGGCAAAATTAACAAAACGTAAACAAACAAAAACTAAGAAGCAAGTTCAAGAAAATTCGTCAAAATCCAACAATATTACAAGTCGGAAAAAAAGAAAAGTACGCCCTCAAAAAAGGTAATTGTATTTGTGCGAGAACAATGAACGTATTACATTGAAAATTATAGTATTGATCTGTGTTTACTTTTCTACAGATTCTTATATTCACAAGAAGCCTTAGAGCAAGCTATAGCTCTTGTGACGAGCAAAACTTGCAGCTTAAATAAAGCTGCCAAGCAGTATGGAATTCCAGTAGGAACTTTGTTTAATAAAGTGAAGGGCACTAGTCCTTTAAAAAGGCGTATGGGTCCTTGTACCGTTTTGACAGAAGAAGAAGAAAAGAGAATAAAACAGTGGATACTAGATAAAGCAGAAATAGGTTATCCAATGCACCAAATGATTGTAAGAGAAGCTGTCAAGAAAGTACTTGATGAACTTGATAGACCAAACCCCTTCACAAATAATATGCCTGGACCCAAATGGTTAAAGTTGTTTCTCAAGCGCCACCCAGAAATTGAGAATAAGAGAACTGAAATGCTGTCATGTGTAAGGGCTGCCGTAACAGAACCAAGAATTAGAGCTTGGTTTGAAGATGTTATTCAGTATTTAAGTGCGGCTGATGCTTTGGATGTTTTGAATGATTCTTCCAGAATATATAATTTAGATGAGACTGGAGTATGTTTATGCCCAAAAACTGGCAAACTTTTAGCTCCTGTTAAGCAGAAGAATGTTTATAGCATTTCTCCAGGTCAAGAACGGCAACAAATAACTGTGCTTTGTTGTTTTAGTGCTAGTGGTGTAAGTGTGCGTCCAATGATTATGTACCCATACAAACGCAGCATACCTCATGAAATAATTAACTCTGTACCTGATGGGTATAGTATTGGGCACAGTGAAAGTGGATGGATGACAACTGCGTCTTTTAATGAGTACATAGTTAATTGCTTTTATCCTCAATTATTGAGAAATGGAGTAGGATTTCCAGTCATTATATTTTTTGATGGTCACTCATCACATATTAGCATTGAATTACATCACTTCTGTGCTGAAAAACAAATTTTACTCTACTGTTTCATTGCTCATGCATCACATATAATGCAGCCTCTCGATGTTGGTGTTTTTAGGCCTCTCAAATTATGTTGGCGAAAAGCAGTAGCAGAGCATGCACAGAAGTCAAATAAAGTAATTACTAAAGTAAATTTTGCTCCTATTTTCCATATTGCATATACTGAACTCTTGAAAAAGCCAAAGATTATTGAGAAAAGCTTTGAAAGATCAGGTATCTTTCCGTTCAATGCTGACAAAGTTGATTACTCTAAATGTATTACGTACCGAAGAGAAGACTCTTGTGAGAACCAATCAGAGTCCTATCATAAAAATGTTGCTTAGTTACCAAACGAAGATTTCTCCAAAAACCAATAGGAATTTTTATAAAAAAAATTGTCTTTTGTTAATAAATGCTACGAAGAAGAAGAAGCTAAAGATAGCGTCATTCGTAATCATGTCATCATTAAACGAAGACGCGATTCGGCTAGGCATTCTCATTTCTCAATTGAATTGGGAGGGAATCGGCAACAATATTCAGGAGACTAAAGAATGGTTTGAGCGAGAATGGAGTCGCGTTAAATGCGCTAAAGGGGAAGTCGTCAAACTAAAAGATTCTCCTCTTCGATCTTGTGTAAATTGCTACTTGACGAGGTTCGTAAAAGTGATTTCGTTAAGGGGGGCCTATACAGATGATTTAATCAAAAACATAAAATAAATCGATTTTTGGTTTTTTGTCTTAAATAATACTTCAAAAAGTTCCGCAACTTTTGGTGAAGTGATTTGCCCGTCTGATCATTTTTGGAGGTTTAGCAGCGCTATCTATGCCGGCATATGCAAACCGCGCCATCAACTTTACGCACACATGTTAGCAGACGACAAATCACATCAAACGACAATTGCTTTGACGCTTGGCTTACGGAAGATCAAAACTTTGCCTGTGCACACTTTTTTCTTGAGTTTGAAAACCTGTTCTTATTAGAACACTTTATTACTATATCTAAAAAGCTTCATTTAAAAAAATACCTGTTCTTATCAGAACAATACTGTTGTTTATACGTTTGTTTTTATTCTAGCCTGTTTGCGAATATTTTTACGTGGCCACAGCTTCGGAGCTTGGAGCTCGGAGCTCCTGAGTAGTATTCATTTTCGCAGAAATCTGACGGACTCGTATTTTTCAGAACAAAATCTGAGAGTAGTGTCAACAAGTGCGTCTGTGTAACTTTATGTAAAATACTAGTATCTGCATTTAGAGGTTAGTTTTCGATTGTGTTTCAGTTTGCTACTTGATACAGGTAAGTCATGGATAAATTTTCTGGTCGTTGGCGGCCCCTAAAGAAAAGGTCCATCCAGACTACAACGAGCATTGCCACTCCCTATGGATGTCCCGGAGCGACCATCATCAGCCACTGATAGAAAGTTCAGTGCTTTTCAGGTACCAATGTCCCCGAGTAATGCAAACTATGATCCGGATTATATTTTGATACATTGCAAAGCGATGCAAGATTTAATGAAAAATTTGTCCTGTAGTGACTGCGGTGAAAAGGCTATTCGGGTCCAGATGAGAAACAGGAAAGGGTTCGCTGTCAAATTAGTTTTGGAATGCGAGTGCTGCGACCTCTGATATGGTGAAGCTTACAGCAGTCCACATACGGATTAAAAAAGTAACAAGTCTCCATTTCAGGTCAACCGAAGAATAGTGGATTCATTTATTGGTATCGGAACAGGACACGCTGCGATGGAAAATTTGTGCATGACTATGGGGGTCAATTTGATAACTCCTAAAACACATAACGCATACTTGAAGATGCTGGCAACGATAGCCAAAGCTACAGACAAGGAAATTATATTTACAGTCAATATTTGTTACCTTGTGTTTTTGTAATTTATTTTTAATTCAATGTATATGATGCAAATTGACCTTGTTGTAGAATATTAAACTATCTTGACATCCTGAAATTATAATGGTATTTCATAATAATATCCAACTGTATCCTAACTGACTCGACAAGTAATGACGAGACGACCACGCATCGAGCAGACCCTTGGAGGAAAGGGGGCAGTGGGTGGCCCCCCCTTCCTCCACTTTTCCATCACTTCCTGAACCATCCAGAAGTTATTCAAACATGCAGAACTAAATATTTTTCAAGTTTTCACAAAAGTGCTGTTATCTCAAAACTACATTTTTACTTCTTGAAAAAGTCCCTTGCGTTACAACTTGAGTCGGATTGACTTGGAATTTGGTGAGCACATTCACAGATACCTTACCCACAAAATAACGTAGGGTTTTTACTCTAGAGCGAGAGAAACTGGAACTGTAGTCTATTTTTCGCACAAAATTGACCAAATCCCTGAGAAAATAAATATAAAAAAAAAAAAATTGTGTACTATGACTAATAGTAATCGGATTTCAAAAACCCTACGTTATTTTCTTGAGGTAGTGTCCATCAATAAGCCAAGGAAGTTTGAGTTGGATAACTTCATATTTGTAACGCAAGGAGCATTTTGAAATTTGGTATTCTTCGCTCGATAAATATGAGTAAGCCAGCGTAACTTTGGCATTATCATTTGGAATGAGTTTATATTTGGTACAATATTTCCGATTACAATAGTGAACATTCTGTGTAAATAGCAATTCATTTCAATTAGAATTGTAGAAGTTTTCGTTTTCAGTATAGGCCCCCCTTAATTGATTGATTTTTTTTTTTTTTTTAATAATAGTATTTATCATTATTATTTCTTTTATATAGAATCCCTATCGACAAAGTCGATCACTTGTCTTCAATACATCGTTCTTTTATCGGGGAGCTAGACTTCATAGGGAGCTACACTTCTTGCTATTTATGCAAGGCTTCATTACTCCGGATTGTGGAGGACGCTGTTGTATGTCATGAATGTGAGAAGTTTAAGACATTACTAAAGCATGTGACTGAGAAAAAAGTTCTAAACCATTACTAAACATGTCTAAAAAAAAGAATTCTGAATTGTTATTAAATAAGCATCTCTTTTTTTTTTTTTTATTGTTAAAATAAATATTTTCTTTTTTCACTAATTACTTCTGTCTTTTATTTGTCTTATTGATTCTCATATTAATTCGATCTAGATCAATGAACTCCAAACTATTCCGACTCTACTCGAACCATTCCGACTCTACCCGAACTATTCCGACTCGACCCGAACTATTCCGACTCGAAACTACTTCGGAGTTTCTTCCGAGTCTAACCTAGAAGTCATATGGTTTCATAACCTCACAGAAATTCTTATATACGTCGTCCGCGGAAAGTTCAGCGTCTAATATTAAGACAGGTGCTGGAAGAGTCGCAAATCTCAATTTAATTAACCAATCTTCGTGGACTTGGTGAAGGACTTTTAGATATTCTAGCGGAATGCCATCTTCTTCGGAACGAGCGCGAGAGTTTATCCGCGAATACGACTCTTCTGGAGATAACCTTAAATACACAATCAAGTCGACTTCGTATGCTGGGGACTCATTGGTTGAAACCCTAACATTTGCCATTAATAAATGAGCTTCTAGATTTTCAAATTCTCCCATTCTTCTTCGTGTTTCTATAAAGCAGTTGCAGCTATAAATAGATCTTTCCATGATTTTAATAGGTAGCGTGGTTTGAATTAAATGTTTACTTCGCATCGTCATCGCGGCATGATGTTGGAAATGATACGCATATTTTCTAGGATCTTTGTACATTTTTTCTAGTAGGTTCTCGCCAGCCACGTTACGATATTCGTCTAAAGGTTCTAGTATTGTTAGAATATTTTTATCATTTGAAATTTTTTTAGTGAATGTTGATTTACCGCTTCCAATATTTCCTTCAACGAGTATAGTTAAGGGTCTATAACTCCGTCGTTTAATCCCAAAAGGCAGTTCCTTGGACCACCTGGAAGAATCCAATGAAAAGATTTGATCATCCCTTTGTAGGGAAAAGTCATCATTTATAGATGGACTTTTATCTATATTTAAAGATCGAATATTATTGATTTTATCATTATGGGTAAGTTTATTTGATTCGTAAGGAGCCAGGCGATCCAAATGAACCACCTTTGGTTTTGTTCGCGTAGAACGTTGTATTCTGTAAACTACACTATTTATTCGATCAATTATTGCGTAAGGACCTTCCCAATTTGATTGTAACTTAGGACAACGTCCTTTCTCTCTTCTTGGTTGGAAAAGCCATACTAAATCTCCTGTTTCAAATTCAAGGTCCCTTGCTCTAATATCATAACGAGCTTTTGTTCTGTCTGACATAACCTGAATTCTATCTCTTGTAAAATTATGAATCTGTTCCAATTTATCTCTTAGAACAGAAACGTAATCATTTTGTAAAGGACCTGGTGAAGGAGTAGGTCCTTTATCTAAATCTGAGGGTAATCGAAGATCCGTACCCATTAACATCGAGGCTGGAGACTGTTTTGTCGTCTCGTGTACAGCTGATCTATATGAAAGAAGAAAAAGAGGGATCCACTCGTCCCAATCTCGTTGACTTTTGTCGACGAAAGAGGTTAGATAACCTAGAAGAGTTCGGTTAAGACGTTCTACCATCCCGTCAGACTGAGGATGAAGGGGAGTTGTACGAGTTTTCTTAATTCCTAAAACCTTAGTTATCTCTTCCATTAATATTGACTCGAAGTTTCGACCCTGATCTGTATGTAATTCAAGGGGAGTCCCGTATCGACAAACAAAGTCTCTAACAAAAATCTGAGCAACGGTCTTTGCTTCCTGATTAGGCATAGGAATGACCTCGGGCCATTTAGTAAAATAATCAGCAATAACTAAAGCATATCTATTTCCAGATCTTGAAAGAGGTAGTGGCCCGAGAACATCCATAGCCACTCTCTCGAAGGGTGCTCCGACATTGTATATTTGTAGGGGACTTCGACCCTTGGTGCGAGGACCTTTTTTCGTTATGCAGATGTTACATAACCTACACCAATCCTCTACGTCTAATCTACAACGAGCCCAGAAAAATCGTTCCCTAATCCGACCTAAAGTTTTATTGGATGCGAAGTGTCCACCTGCAGGAGAATTGTGATAGTGATTGAGGATTTCTTGTACCTTGTCCTTTGGTACTAGTAATTGCCATATTATTTTCCTCATCTCTGGAGATTCCCATTTTCGGTATAATAAACCATTCATTAAAAACAAGGAATCCCATTGTGTCCAATAGATTTTTAGATCTTGATTTTTAGCGGACACATCTTGCCATTCTGGGCGTATTTCAGACTCTTTCCAAGTCTTTATTTGTGACAGAACTTCATCTTCTTGTTGAGCCTTTCTCCATGGCTTCAGGTCTCCTTCAAAAGTGATTGATCGAACTCTAAATGATCCGTCTTGTTGTTTGTTTAATCTGGTGCACTGTTTACATTCCGTAGGTCCTTCGCAGGGTCTTCTGGAAAGGGCGTCTGCGTTTCCATGTGCCTGTCCAGCACGATGTTGGATTTGAAAATCATATTGGCCCAGCCTCTCTATCCATCTAGCTACCTGTCCTTCCGGAGATTTAAAAGAAAGCAGCCATTTAAGAGAAGCATGATCTGTCCTAATCAAAAATCTTCTCCCATATAAATAATGATGGAAATGAGTTACTGTTTTCACTACAGCTAACAATTCTCTACGAGTTACACAATAATTCCTTTCTGTTTTACTAAGGACTCGACTGTAAAAACTAACTACTCTTTCATTTCCATCATGAATTTGAGACAAGACTCCACCTATTCCAAAAAGAGAAGCGTCTGAATCTAATATAAAAGGATGTTCTACTTGAGGATAGGCAAGAATAGGAGATGATGTTAAATAAGATTTTAATTTAGTGAAAGCTTCTTCGCAATCCTCGGACCAATTGAATTGAACTTTATTCCCGGTTAAATGATGAAGAGGCCTCGCTATAGTAGCAAATCCTTTCACAAAGCGACGATAATAAGTACAAAGCCCTATAAAACTTTGAATACCTTCCTTGTCTACAGGACGGGGCCAATTTGATACTTTTTCTATTCTTTCAGGGTCTGTCTTCACTCCTTCTGCGGAGACTATATGTCCGAGGAAGTGGACTTCCTTTTGTAAAAGATGACATTTCTTCGGACTCATCTTGAGTCCTGCTTGTTTAAGACGAGAAAAGGTTCTAGGCCTAATTCCTCCCGGAATAATTCCCCCCGGAAATAATTCTCCGGACAAATGTCCCCCGGAACAAATCCCGTAAGACAAAATCTCCTCGGCCAGAATGGCCCCCGGATAAAATCCGCGGACTACTGAACCACCGGGTGGGTGGCTCGCACGGGTCGCGCCGCTTCGCGGCTCGACCCGGCTCACAATTAAAGGAAATCGTCCCTCTCGCCCGGAGACCACCTAGTGGGCGGATTCTCGGGCGAAATTCAAAAGTTTTCTTAATTTTGAGCAGAGGAGATTTTGTTTGGGGAATTTTTATCCAAAGGGAGATTTTGTCCAGGGAGATTCCATCCGGGACTTTTTTCCGGGCAGAATAAGTCCACGGAGATTTAGACCCGTCACCCGAGAAAAGACGTCGGTTAGATTTTCTATGTGTTCATTAAACGTTTTTCCAAAAACGATTATACCGTCATAGTACACCAGACATTTTTTTCCTATTATTTCTTTTAAGATTGTTTCCATCGTTCTTTCAAAAGTTGCAGAAGCGTTGCATAACCCGAAGGGCATTACTTTAAAATGCCATAATCCTCCCAAACCGGTCACAAAAGCTGTCTTTTCTTCATCTGCCTCATGCATTTCTACTTGCCAATAACCACTCTGTGAATCTATAGTACTGAACCATTCTGCTCCAGCTATTAAATCGAGGGTTTCTTCAATCCTTGGCAAGGGGTAGGAATCTTTTTTGGTTATGTCATTTAACCTCCTGTAGTCGATGCAAAATCTTTTTGTTCCATCTTTCTTATTGACCAGAACAATAGGTGAAGCCCAAGGACTTGAAGATGGTTCTATCACGTTGATGGCGAGCATTTCGTTTACCATTTTCTCCACCTCTTCTCTTCCATTCAAGGGTAACCTCCTAGTCGCTTGTTTAATTGGTGGATTATCTCCTACGTCAATGGTATGGGTTATTAAATTGCTTCTTCCTTTATCATTATTATTTTTAGCGAAAGCATCTTGATACTCTTCAATCAACGTCTTGAATTTTTCTTTTTGTATGGGATTTAAACCAACAGATGACTTTTCTAAGAGATTTTCTAAATGAATTGGAAAAGAAATTAATTCTTCCCTAGAAAGATCTATCATTTGAATTTGAGGAAAATCGGATGTTTTATTCCTATTAGTTAAAAGAGCTATCTTGTGTCGACCCGATATCAATAAATTCCCTTCTGTAGAAATTACACAATTATGTGTTGAAAGAAAGTCAATCCCTAAAATCCCTTCATCCTCAATGTCTGCTACGTAAACTTTATGCGAAGACTCGATACATCCTATCACATTGATTTGTACTAAAACTTTTTTTGAAACTGGGGTTATTTCTCCTGTAACAGTACGGAGGGAAGTATATGGTTGGGAGGGGTTAATAGATTTTAGGAGATCCGAGCGGACCACTGTCACTTCTGCCCGAGTGTCTATGACCCAGAGGCAGTTTATTCCGTTGACAGTCCCTCGCGCATATAAACCTGTTTGTCTTAAGTTTCTTAAAAGGAATTGAGTTAAAATAGGGCTCTCTTTGGGTCTGACACTAGATGATTTCTGTTCCTCAAAATCATCGATGATTAGTTTTTTTGGTTAGAAGAACCTGGTTGACTTTCCGGAGTTCTTTTTTCTGTCTCGCTTTCTGAAATATGATCTTTCCTCCAAGAAGTTTGTTGGTTAGAGAAGTTATTATTATTTTCGCTATTTCTTTTCTCTAATGAGAAGCATCTTTCTGTGAAATATCCTATCTTGTGACAAAATTTACATATGGGCGGGGGTCTGTCTCCGTAATTTTGTCCCTTATTATAATTATTGTTATTATTTATATTAAAATTGTTATTTCTAGGGTTATTTTGCTGTTGCGTTCTAATTTGAATTCGAAGTCTGTCTATTTGTTTCGTTTGTCCTCGTTAACGTATTTGCAGTCTTTTCAGTCTCGACTCGTCTTATTTTTCCTGCTCCCAAATGATAGTTAGTCAACGCCTCAATTTCTAGACCTTTAATGACTGCTTCTTGGACAGAAGAAGGTCCTGTCAAGCTAAGAGTATGTCTCAACTCTGGATTCGTTATGGCGTTTATAAATTTATTACAAGCTAGCATGTCTCTAGTTGGTTCATCACAATTGGGTAAGGCTATTCTAGCTAATCTCTCTATTTCAACTCCGAGCGAGGCAAGACCCTCGTCCTTCGCCTGTCTCTTAAGGTCTAATTGAGTCAAAGACAATTTTGATATAAGTTGGTTACCGAATCTCGTAAGGCTGTGCTGAGTCTATCATAGTTTTTAATATCAGAATTCGAAAGTGAAGAAAGAACAGCTAAGGCAGGACCTCTTAAACATCCAGCAAGATTTCCAGCCTTAACTACGGGTGACCAGGAGTTTATTTCAGCAATAATTTCAAATTGGCGCTCATAATCGGCCCAAGGAATTGACCCGTCGAAGAAGCTTGCTTTTAAGTGATTTGACGATTTTTGTACGGGCTCAGCACATCCTTCTTTACAAATATTTATGGTTGTATCGTTGATTTGTTTATCGCGACTACTCCCGGCGCGAGATAGATTAAGAGGAATGTTATTATTTTCTATGTTTTGATCTCCGCTATTTAAGTTAATATTATCTTGCGCGTCCCGAATTGTATCCCCAATTCGGTCGCTTTGCATTACGGTACGGGTGTGCGGCGTGAAAGTCGCCGCTCCACCCGTACGAGGTCTACGAATAGTAGGGGAAGGTTCTTCTTCCCCATAATTTTGGACAGACCGTAGGTTTTGTGGTTCTGCTACTTCCTCTATTCGTATTGGGGATCGTCTGGGAGTCGAAGTATGGGAAATATCGGGCTGGGGTTCCAAACGTCTCATTAGGAGGGAAAGGGTAGCCTGTTGGGCTGCCTGATTTGCCTCTCGTTCTATTCGTCTTTCTTCTCGATCTTCCTGACGACGTCTATCTTCGCGTTCTTCGCGCTCTCGTTGAGCTAACAATTTAGCTTCTCTTTCTTCTCGTAGTCGTATTATTTCGCGTTCTTCGCGATCTTTTTGTGCTGCTAAATTAGCTTCATGTTGAGCAGTTTGAGCAGCTAGGCTTGCTTGTTGTTGTGCAGCCATAACTTGTATAAGTCGCTCCATCATGTCGACTTGAGGTGGTGGAGTAAGCTGGTTACCAGCTGTTTGGGGTTTGTCAGAGGTTGTAGCCCGGCGACGAGACATTTCTTTTCGTTTTTATATTCCTTTCACAATCACAGTTATCTTTTTCAAAAATTCACTCTATCGATCTCGGTAAGATCCCGATTCTGACACCAGTGTAACGATTTTCATATTTCGTTATAGTAATATAATTATTCAATGTGGGTTCCCGAGGGAAATAAAGTGAATCTGGAGAAATTATATGAATTGGGCAAAATATTATGTATTCTGAAATACAGGTCTGCACTAGTAGCTAGCTAGAAACAGACTGATTTGTTTTACAATAATAGCTGTGTACACAGCAACCGCGATTCTTATATTTTAAGAGCTGTGTTTTATCATATGGACTACTAGATGTTGATCATGTGTAATTAGTAATGTATGGGTGATTTTACCTAATATAACAATATAAAAAAATCTTTGTTACATGAATGTGAAACAGATCCAGCTATGTGTGCGTCTCCAAGCGTTGATATTGAGTCTCTGATTCCTAAAGAAATTTTGGAAGAATTTCAAGAACATCTGTTTTTAGGAACTGAACCAGAAAAGGAAAAAATATTGTTTACAATTTGGAAAAAAATGGAACAACGAGAGGAAAAACTAAATGATTTGAATGTTTCAAGTGAAGATGTCCATGGTGTATTAGAGTCCATTGAAACTGCTGTGATATCTGATGAAAGTGTTCTTACTTTAGGAGATCACAATATTCAATATTTTGATCAAACGTCGTTAGCTAATAATGTTAGTATAGAATTTATTGACTGTGAAAAAATACCAAATAGTAACTCATCAGCAGAGGGTATAGGTCAAACACATACCAAAGAAAGTAATGTAAACGTACAAAAAGAAGAAAACTTTAATCAGAATGTGCAAATAAATGTAGAAAAAATGACAAGTACCAATGAACATTCTAAAGAAGTAATGCAAGATGCTCATGTACAAAAAGAAATGGAAATTATTGTACAAGTAGCTGCTGATAATAATCTTGCTCTTGAGGCAGAGCTGCCACTTAATTTTTCAAGCACAAAAGTAATTACGGAAACTACAATGGAAAACGAAGATGGGTATTCTAATGACAGTGGCGTTTATACCGAGACTTTTAATAGTTTGCAGACTAAAAATATTACAGAGCAACATGATTCTGTTATAGATTTATCTATCAATTCAACGACGAAAAACAATATCATCACAAGCACCGAACTTGCACTGTCAACGACACAAACTACTTTGAATGACAATGTATTGTTAAACCCGTTCTCAAGCAGTATCAAACAAATACCATTTGTTAGTACTTCAATTCAACATGCTTCACATGCTGTCAGTAACGGTAAGTACTTTACAAGAAAAATTTGTATACCCTACATATATGAATTTTCATTTCATTTTACTATTTTTTTGTACAGACTTGTCAAAGGTTGTCGGTAATGACATTAATGTTGAAAAAGAAATTTTAGATTATAATTTAATCACATCACAGTCCAATGTTGATCAAGTTTGGAGAGATCATTTACATTTTCCTCGAATAGAAACTTCAAAACTTAAAAAAAGTAAAATCATCCAAGCTCCGATTTATGCTTTTACTTCAGAACAGTGGAAAATAGAATATTTGAGGAAAAAAGAGGAAGAAGAAAATCTTAAAAAAGAAAAAGAAACAAAGAAAAAAATAAAGGCAGAAGAAATAGAAAATAAGAAGAAAAGTAGAGAAGTAGTAAAGATCCGTAAACCACAAATTAAACAAGAAGAAGTAGAATGTAGGAAAAAATTAAAGGAACAGGAAAAATTAAAAAAAATTGAAGACAAAAATAAATTAAAAGAGGAGTCAAGACAGAATAAAATACACAAGAATTCACGAAAATCTACTAAAGAGTCTTCCAGCTTATCAAAAAACAAAAAAAGCATTTTGCAAGAAGAAAAAAAATAGATTAATAATATAATTCAAGCAATACTTGAAAAAATGTGTTTTTAACTGCTAAATTAATTTTAATAATAAATGAAAATGTTCATGAAAATAAAACAAATATAAGTGCTGTTCGTATTGTAAAATATTGTGAGTACTGAGACACTCAAATGTTCAATAAAGCTTAATTGAAAATGTAATATGTTGTTTGTGATCAATATTAAAAAATCTGCATTATATAAGAATAAAGAAATTATGATTAATTATCAAATAGCTGAATGAAGTAACTACAAATAATATTAAAAATTTGTTACTGTCGTTGAAAAAAATTATTTCATTCACTCATTGGGTCGCAAGCATTCACTCACTGGTTTATACCATTCACTTACTGGTCAATAGTGCTTTTCAATATATTTCAATTTTTTACAAAATAATGAATAACTTTGAACGTATAAATTTTTTGTACACTAATGAAATAAGTGATAAAGAATCTAACGTTACCAGAAAAAAGTCATTAAAAAGAACGTGTAATTAGTAGTAGTCATTTCCAAACGTCCTTTGACGAAACTATTCACTTACTGGTGCGGTTACCCTACAGTTTATCACAGTAAAGGTTAAAACCATAATAGTTACGGCTCGGGACCGTAACTATTACAGTTCTGACAGCGATTGCCAAGTTCTATGGCAGCTCCTAATGCAGCGCGTACCGTATCGACCATTATACGCGCATAAGTGGACCACAATGAACGCAGTACTAATATTGGAAAAGAATAAGCGTGCGCATAATTTAACCCCAAAAAGCACCTCTGGTGCAAAAACCTTTCGCCAAGTCCATTAATGTGTGGATCACCCCAACAAAACCCCCCTAAAAAGTTCTGCTCGTTCGCTCGCTGCGCTCGCTCACTCGATTGGTTGATGATTATCAACATACAAAAGCATTGAAATCAGATACAACTGCCAAGTACCTGTAGAATAATAAAAGTTTGGAATTAAAAAATTTGTTCAAACTAAATATAACGTTGTACTCGTTCGCTCGCTGCGCTCGCTCACTCGATTGGCTTATGATTATTAGTTGAAAAAATAATTCCTATGAAGAAATTGAAGATGACAATATTTATCAAAAAATATTCATAACAAAAAAATAATTAAAAGCAAATTGTAAACAAAAAATTCGGAGTCCGTGGTACGTTGGTGGGCCAATGTTTGAATGGCTATCAGATGACATGGTTCGCAATTAATATTTCATAATGCTGTTTCTACAAAAGGCCCACCAAGTACCACTACCTCCAAATTTTTTGTTTACAATTTTTTTTTAATTATTTTTTTGTTGTGAATATTTTGTGATAAATATTGTCATCTTCAATTTCTTCATAGGAATTATTTTTTCAACTAATAACCATAAGCCAATCGAGCGAGCGAGCGCAGCGAGCGAACGAGTACAACGTTATATTTAGTTTGAACAAATTTTTTAATTCCAAACTTTTATTATTCTACAGGTACTTGGCAGTTGTATCTGATTTCAATGCTTTTGTATGTTGATAATCATCAACCAATCGAGTGAGCGAGCGCAGCGAGCGAACGAGCAGAACTTTTTAGGGGGGTTTTGTTGGGGTGATCCACACATTAATGGACTTGGCGAAAGGTTTTTGCACCAGAGGTGCTTTTTGGGGTTGATTTCACTACTTTTTGTACAATTGTGCTTGACCACCTAATAATTGTGCTCGCTCGCTACGCTCGCTCGGTTGTTTTGTACTATTTCATTTTTGTCAAATTTTGCTTGACCACCTAATAATTGTGCTCGCTCGCTACGCTCGCTCGGTTGTTTTGTACTATTTCATTTTTGTCAAAGTTTGCTTGACCACCTAATAATTGTGCTCGCTCGCTACGCTCGCTCGGTTGTTTTGAACTATCTCATACTGCGCGGAGTCCCTTGATAAGCTGGAACGTCAACAGCACCGAGCACGCATGTGCTCATAATTTTTCCCAAGTCTCAAATTTGTAGACGGACGCGTAATATACTTTCATTACATTTACAAATTGTTCCATTACAATAATCTTTATACCTACAACATCTAACCCTGCGTGCAGCCCTCCTCCTTTCTCATCCGGGCTTGGGACCGGCAATGGCGGAGTTACTTGCATGCAGGGTTATATGTTACTCGTGATAACAGTATTTCAAAATTCGAATATTATGTATGGACTTCAATAAGCAATTAGGTTCTGTCCAACATTTTTGAAAGGTTATTTTTAAGGGTCAATCATCATGTATTTTTATTGCATAGCTATCGTAGGACCCAAATATACCACAACCTCAAGTATATTAAAAACTTAAACCCTTATGCTTAATAAAATGTCCATATGTATATGGCAATTGTTCAGTCATATTCACTAGCGCAGTTAGCTCCTCTGCAAAAAGAACAGGTATGCATCCTTTGCATTTTTTATCCATTTCTGCTTCTTAATTTCATAATCATCGACATGTTGCCAAGCAGAAGTTCCATCTCGAAGCATACAAGTATAATGTCCTTCTTCAATATTCTGACCATGATGGAATACAGCGCTATTGACTTTATATTTTTTTCGCGCAGAAGACAGGTTTATCAGTAGGAACTGCTTTGATACCGTAATCCGTTATCTTTGTAATATGCCCGTCCTGTACGGAAGTCAATGTGAGCTGTAAAATTAGACAGCTGCTCGCCGATGATACATCGGTTTTGATGAGTATATTTTTTGACTCACAATTTTGACAGGACGAATCTTCGACGTTCTTCCAACGCGAAAAATTGTGATCGATAATCTCTGTCAGACTGTAAGTCTTTTTCTTGCCTGGGGCCAAAGCAAGTAACAGAATGTAACCAGCTTCGATTGTCTTGCTCGTGAAACCACAATCTTTGCAACGCCTTGTAGAGGTTAGCTCGTGTTTTACGATATTCCTCAAGTCGTCGTATTTCCAAATTAGACTGGTTAGAAATTCCGAAATTCAGAGTGAACTCTTCACCCGCAAGTCTCCTCGCATGAAAAACATTACCTGGTGATTGTAAATTGACGTAATTCTCAATCAACATTTTCATGACGTCGTCATTTTGTTGATTCAGCCAACAGTTTCTAATAGGTCTACTGTGAAAAAGACACTGTATCGTAGCGTTAGCATAACAAGAAACACCATCTGTATTCTGAAAACCTTTCACTCGCCACGTGTCGCTCGATGGTTTTTCCTCGATTGGTTCCTGGCATGTCGATAAATTTATTGGTAAAGACCATTTGCGGTCTTTAACTTTTCTCGCCCGTTTTTTTGAAACGGTCATCGCCATAAGGTCCGGTCGATATTGCTTTCTCAACCTATTGTACTCCAGAATAGCGGAATCATCTGCTAGTACTGCATGCGCATCGTAATTGATCAAGTGGAGTCCTTCTAAGGAAGTTACCCGCGAGAGGGCAACGTACACTTGTCCGCTAGAAAATATAGAATTACCCGCATCGATCACGGCATTCTTCAAACTGAGACCTTGGCTTTTATGGATTGTAATTCCATAACTGAGGCAAATTGGAAACTGTCTTCGAATAACAAAAGCCCCTTCCATTGCCTCAAACTTTACGTCTACGCGCTCTATAACGTGTTCGACACCTGTCGCTAAGACAACTCGTATTGCTTCAACATCCTTCGTATCAATAGCTCGTGATACCGACGTAATTTTACCAATCGTACCATTCACAAGACCTAAAGTAACATCGATATTTCGTCTGATCATTACTTTTGCACCAATTTTTATAGTAATTAATTTGGCAAGACCCGCAGTTCGAGAACAATCTTCGTCTGCCATATCCAAAATTTTATGCACTTTTTTTTTGACATATGGGGGGCAGTCAACTGTATCGTGGGCTATCAGTTCTATTTCTTCGCTTCGTATCTCGGCCAACATAGCTTCATTGAGAACATCACACATCCGACACGTGGGAAGCAGACAAACTGCGTCGTTCGGTAAGTTATTTATGTATTCACATAGTTCACGTACCCTTTCACTGAAGGTTGAAGTTGTGAAGTTTGTGAAACGGATTATCCTCGATGCTAGGATTTCTGTGTCTGAATCGATAACAATTCCTAGGCGTATTCTTGATAGTATCTCGCGATAGGACTCATCGTTTTTTTGCCGCAGGTTGATCGTTAATTCATCGTAACTGAATAACTTACTCCACAGATTAACACTTCCCATTGCACCCAGAAGTTTATTCAAAACTGCACTTGATAGCTGAGTGAACGCAGGTTCTTCTCGAACGGGTGGGAGTTGCAACAAGTCGCCGAACAGGAGAATATGTTTTTTACCGAACCAACCGTCATCGCAATCGGTGGTATCAAATATTCCACTCAATCGGAGATGTATGTACATGAGTGTTACATTAGAAATCATTGAGACCTCGTCAATGATAATGAGCGCGACATTTCTAAGCTGTTCTCTAATGACTTTCAAAGCTGCATCAGAGAGTTGCTTATATTTAGGAGTGCCCCCGTGCTCGACAGGCAGTTGAAACAGCCTATGAATAGTCAAACCGTTGACATTGAATGCTGCTATTCCAGTCGGTGCTGTTACGGCGGTATCTTTACCAGCATGTTGCTTGATCCACCATACGAGCGCTTCGATAAGATGACTCTTACCAGTTCCACCCTCTCCACTGACGTAATGTCGTAGAATTCTATCGTTCGAACTCACGGCAGCCGTGGTTGTATCAAATACCCGTTTTTGATCAGGATTCAAATCCGCAATCATTTGCGAACCGTTCACCGTTTCGACCTTCTGGACGCGTGCGTGAAATTCTTTCATCGCACCTTCTGCTTCGATTGGCGCACAACCTAAAGGTACCGCATCCGAAGTGTCGCTTTGTTGGGATTGAGCTCCTTCTGTCATACGTTTTTCGATGACCTCCTTGATATGCTCAAAACCCTTCTGTATTTCCGCAATGCGTTCGTGATACTGTAACGCATTTTCGAGCTCCGTTTGGACTGATTGGAATGCATCTGCGTACGTATCACATCCATTCCGCAGCTCATTTGTATCCCTCCAAGGTTTGAAGAGTAACAGTAGCGCAAAGTAATATCGTTCAGGCTGATTATTCACATTATTTTTGTAATGATTAATTAAACAACCACGTTTCCTTCTTTTCAGGTACAATGATTTTCCAATCTTGTAATATTCAACATCTTTTGCTTTAGGTTCCACTTTGGTAACTTCGTACCATTTTACAAAGTCGTACAGATCGGTTGATTCCAATTCCTTTGGTCGAGCTGGATAATGCGTATCAACTACTGAATCATAGAAGATATCAGTAGAATCCGCATCGAGGCCGAGGGCTTCAATTTCTTGACGAGTTTTTACTTTTCTGTTTCTTATTATATTCACATCTATCCATTTAATAGTTGTTTGTGGATCCGTGCCGTGCAACGGAATTCCTAATAGCGTATCAGCGGCCTCGAGCGCTCCACATTCTCTATGACTTAACGTACGTTGAACGAAACTCCACAGACGACTGTAGAGCGATTTTGCAGAACTGATCAGTGTTGCCATGTCTTCGTTCATGTTGCTTTTCTCACATTTTGATAGGTACTTAGTGATATACCACATGAGTATAGCGCTGAGCTCGCCAATGAACTGTATGTCCATATTGCCTTCCCAAGCATGAAGAATTGCTGGGTTGTAGTCATTGATATCCACCTCATTCTGATTCCGAGGGAGATCATACAGCCTACTTCTAGACTTAAGCTTCCGCCTGCCAGCTATTGAAATAGCCACGTCCCTGATAACAATGTTACTCGTTACGGGACGAGGAAACCCGAATCGACATGCTCTGGATAAACCACCGTCTTTTTTTCGCTTACTTCGCAAGCAATAGGAATTGTGTTTGTGCCGTTGATGAGTATTCACGCGACGATGCAAGTCAGGTGAAGCATGTTTCGGTGGCATTCTGCAAGTTACATATTTCAGAATAAAACTCGCTATTTCTTCGTTCGAAGATTTTCCAATAACCGGAGCATCTTTGATCCAGATTAATAGGTGGAAATGCTGCATTCCCCTGCCTTGGTATTCGCGCCTCCAAAAATAATGGGTCACCTCTCCGATAGGGTTATCGGGAGAGCATGTTATGAAATCGAGCATAGCACGAAACTTGTTTTCAATGAATCGAGATGCAGACACTGGATCCGCCGCAATCAATTGACTCGGAGACATCTTAGCGGCAGCAGGGCCACCGACTTCGCGGAGGTATTCCGTCATGTCTGACCATAACCATTCGCTTGGACTTAGGGTGAGAAACCATGTTGCCGGACCGTAATGATGTGTCATGCAAGATACATCATTTCTGGGCCGACTCCAATATTGCGCCGTGTTGCGCAGCCTCGAAAATATTGCATTCAAATTCCCTTCCAATTCTTCCCTGGAAAGTTTTTCTAGATAACTCGCTGCGGTAAATCGTTCGCTCGGATTAGTGATATTAAGTTTATAATATATCCCACTATCCAATTGCCGAATATTGGCGTCATTCAATAGATAGAACAAGTATTGCTGATCCAGCCGGTATTGCGAATGCTTTGACATGAGTCTTGATTTGATAAATTCGGCTTGCGTCAGACGCGTTGATCTATCCTCGTGCTGTCCATTGCAACCATATGGATACAAATGCGGGAAACATAGCAAATCCAGACTTTTATGACGATTATCTAACGGCACGTCTTGGATTTTCAACATTTGATAAAGATCTGTGATAGTTTCATTAGGCCTCTTTTCATACATCGGATGTATAGTGAATTGTTCGTAAATTTCATCCGATTGAGACACTTGAGTCAATAAGGCGCCGCCTTCTTTGCGTCCACTGTATTATCCTGGTATTCACGCTTTTCTACGTCATTGTTTCCGATTTCACTTGCGGAATCTATTCTATCAAAACTTTCGCGTTCCTTCGAATTGCCATTTTCATCATTATCTTCATCCACTAATTGGAATTCAATGTCTTCTATATTAGCTAGCAAGGCGTCAGCCGTTGCTGGCATCTGAATTTCAGAATATTGAGGGTTGTGCTCCCTGAGCCATATTAATACCTCCCATACTTTATTTATGTCTACCAATTGTTCCCACACTAACTTAGATTTTGTTGGGATTCCGCGAACTAATATGTATAGCTCGTGATCGAGATTAATTGGATCTGCAGGGGGACAGATTTTCTTCAAAGTTTCCTCCATAGGCAAGGGCAAATGAAATGTCCTGCCTTTTACTTTTTGTACCATCTCTCTGTGCGGTAGTTTCTTGTTTGCTACGGTATTCATTCTCTGAACAGTTTGGAATGCTTCAGCTCTTTGTATCAAAATTCGTTCGAAATCATTCAACGATTGTATAATTTCCGGTACTGATTCGGTAATAAGTTTATTCATTATGCACTTAGGTGGCATGGTGTTTTGTCTAAGTTTAGGAAGGCAATAGTTGCAAACATATTCGCAATCATCATCTTTACATTCCACATGTTCCATCAAATCTGTCCAAATTTTGGTTGTTATGGGTTTTCTGAATTTGTCCACGCTTGTGACTTCTCTTTTGAAACAAAGTTTTTCACAGGATACGCAGACTAAACGGGGAATGTCTATAGAACGTTTTGTCAAAGCATTGAATGCATTTTTATACTTCTGTCTGATTTCTTTTTCAACCAAATCAATATCATTCGTGATATTATTAGCGACGCTATTAGCATTTAGCTGCGCACGTTGTAAAATTTCATTCAGTTTCTCGAGATCACCGTCGTTTAGTGCCTTGTCGATGACGGAAATTTTCGCGTAACCATTCATCAATTTGTATACTAGCCTCTGCGTATACCGAACTGATGGAAAATGTGCGGATAACATTTGCACAGGCAAGAAAATTGATTTGCAGGTGGCATCATCCATATAACAAAGTTGCGAATGGCCTAGCTTACCATTCGCGTGTCTAGCTGTACACTCCAACTTGTCTAGAAACTTATGTATATTTTTCAACGTGCACGTGGATATAATCCGAAGAAACTCTACGTATTTCGCGAGTAATGTAACATCTTTTGTTTTACACATTTTGTTGCAAGGCCAACTCTTGCATTTGCCCTTTACACTTTTATTTTGTTTTTTGTTAAACAATGGCAGAATGTTGGCAGCTTGCCCTGTTGTATTAATTGCAATTGATTCATGAAACTGAACAAGCTCATACCCAGCTTCCGCGTAAAACGATTCAGCTGAGGCGATGTGCCTTGATGAACCACAAAGAACGCTCAATTTATCTTCGATTTTATTACTGGAGCATTTGTCAACCTTAGTTAAATATATGTCTGCTCTTTTATTTACAACTTGTAAAGTTTTCTTAACCGATTTTACTATCAAATCTCTATCACGAATGCACCATTTAATGATCGATTCGGCTTTTATTCTTCTATCACTTTCGGTTAGCTCGTCAATCTTTGGCGCAATCTTTGCTATATATTTTTCCTTAGACTGTATTAATGCTATGGTATTCGCATTTTGAATACGATGATATTTAGCAACAATCTTAGTAGCGGTACTCTTCTTGAGCTTTGATAAACGATTCAAAGAATAGATACTACGCTTAATAGTTCGCTCCTTCTCAGCATTCGATCTATAATATGCACGCGATCTATTTCGCTGTTTCTCAGGGTTCAAATCATAACGTTCGCGCTTCTTAGCTTTTCGCGACTCAGTATTCAACTGATGATAACGATTGCGTTCTTTCTCTCGCCACTTTTCAACGTTCGAATGATAGAGTTCGCGAGCTCGACCTCGCAGCCTCTCAGCGTTAGAAAGGTAGTTCTGAGGAATCTAGGAAAAAAAAGACTTGGAAAAAAAAGACCCGGAAAAAAAAGACCGGATAAAAAAGACTTGGAAAAAAAAGACACGGAAAAAAAAGACCCGGAAAAAAAAGACCCGTGAGTTATTTTAACCTTTGGAAGTGCAATACTAGTGTCCTAACCTATTCCAACCTTTAAGGGTGCAATACTGGTGTCCTAACCTATCCTAACCTTTTGGATGCGATAACCACCGACTGCGCGTTTCGTACTGGGTATGGTGTTATGGTTTCGGATAAGCGATAGATCAATGAAGTCCTAACCTATTCTAACCTTCGAGGATGCAATACCAGTGTCCTAACCCATTCTAACCTTTGGGGGTGCAATACCAGTGTCCTAACCTATTCTAACCTTTGAGGGTACAATACCAGTGTTCTAACCTATTCTAACATTTGGGGGTGCGATAACCACCGACTTCGCGTTCCGTACTGGGTATGGTGTTGTGGTTTCGGATGAGCGACGGATCAATCGAGTCCTAACCTATTTTAGCCTAAGTACAATTTTAAAAAAACAAAAAAAAAAAAAAAAAGAAACGAGAGATTCAATCCACGGAAATTTTGTATGAATATAATACACTGAAAGTGAATATAACAAACTAATATTTTCACACTTCCACGTAATATACATTGTACACATACGTTTGACTACATATTCAAAATGATTTATAATACATTTTTTGTATGAACATAATACACTGAGCATGAAACCATTGTTTTCACATTTGATATGAAGGAAAAAAAAATCTGACTAATCCAGACATGAAAAACGAATCACCTCACTGACCGATTTCAAGAACTTCGGGATATTTACCTCCTTCCTCACTAATTGACCACAGAGATGGCGCAGTTGATTGTCCTTCGCCTCCGCCAAAGTCCTTTTCTTTTTACGAGACACAAGACCCAGTACCTGCTGATCCAGTTTGGTACAATCTGCGGCCAACTCTTGCCTCATTTTCATAATTAAGACGAAGACACCAGGATGTTTCATGTTGACTATGTGTCCAAAACGGTTATTCCATCCTTCTGTTGTATTATTAGTCCTTGGTGCACCCTCAAGTGTCCGGTCGTGGACATTCCATGTTTTTGGAGCGAATAGAGGTGGGTTTCGTTTCAACTTCAATACCAAATCATTTTTTCCCACTCTCTTAAACTTCCCAGAAACATAATATTCATCAAAGTAAGTACGCAATTTCTTGGCATTTGAAGGTTCAATAGTTTTCAGATGCTCCATCCCTTGACCAACATCCTCCTCAGGCAAAAAAGCCAAGCCATCAAGCATTCCGCAAAATTGATGAAATTTTACGTCTTTCCTATAAACCTCAGTCAATCCCAAATCTTGAACCTTTCTGTATGTGCTCTGACAAAGGTGATAAAAGCACCCTCTGATCCTCACATCATCTCCGAAGATTTCATAAATAGCATTGAACATAGCTTTTTCGTGGTCCACGTAGAAATTTTGAGGGTCAAGAAAAATATTACAATCATGACACTCTTGCACCAATACCCTAAACATCTCCTCATATGTTTCCCGGACCTTATTCTGCAGTAATATGTATGCTACAGTCACGTACACACCACCATGCACAACTCGCAGAACATATAATTGCCGAAATAATGCAGGAGCTAATTTAAAATTACCATCCAGATACCAATCGTAGGCATTGCCTAATATCTCCAGCATACGATCAGTAGCAAAAATAATAATTCGAGACTCATTATTTGGAGCATTATCATGAAGCAAAAAACGCTGCTCCTCTTTTTCCCCCGTCATGGTCCATTTTCCTAAAAAAGGAACGAATGGTTCTCAATTTTGCAAGAACTTTACAAAAACATTCACATACCGCAAAAACTCACCCTCAATCACGAGATCCTCAAGCCGAGCCGGGTCTTTTGGCATATTACCCCGCTTGTGATTACGCATCGTTCGTTTTGCAGATTCCTCCAGAGGCAATCTCGCTCGGGTAGATGATGCAAGGGAAACAGTCGCTTGCGCAAAAATTTGAGCAGGGTTGGCCAATGACTCTGCCGCTTGCCTCTTCATTCCAGCATAACTTCTGTTGGCCTTAACACGTTCCCCATCACCCACGTGGCAATGATTAGGCACTTCTTCATCAACCGGCTCAATCCCAACCATTCTGATTGTCGCAGGACACTGAAAATGTAATAATAGAATTAGTAATTCATACAACAGTAAAATGAAACTTCCGAACTGAAAGAATTGGAAAACAATAAATTCAAGTAAAAATGATATGCACAGTGAAGGAAGGATGAAAAATTGACTCGACTTACCTTAGTTGGTGCGCTGAATCTATCACACCTCCACGTAGTATACATTCTACACTCGCATTTAACTACATATTCAAAATTATTAACTGTGTCAATTAATTTAGACTTTCCCTTCTTTGAAATAGTAATTTCCATGATTAGAAACGTGTGTACACCTTCGATGTACTTGACTAACTGAATAATTCCGAGGCCTTTATCACCACAATGCCTCAATGAGTACCGATCAAAACGAAAACAAACCTGAACAATGACATCTATTGTAACGTGTTCGTCCTATAGCCGAACGAACATACTATAGACGACTTCAAACATGGATGAACACGCTGGTATTGTACCACGTGGTACAATACCAAGGTAGCCACACATCCGTGTGTACTCAACAAAAGTATAAAAGGCGAGCTGGTCAAGCATGATTAGCGGACTCGAGCTAGAGCAGCCGACCGACTCACAGTAAAAATATTCAAAAATCAATTCCAAATTTAGATAGAAAAATTAGATCAATAAAGTAAAAATCACTTATCGATTAAATTCAGAAAAATAAAATCATACTAGCCAAAACGGCAGTATAAAATAAATAGAAATTTCAAAACAGAATTGCTTTCGCCAAAAACGGCATTTCAATTTAAAATCAAAAAAATCAAACAAACAAATAAAAAGTCTAGACAAACTTAGATAAAAATCAAAAAGAAAACGAAAGTCCGGCCATTGAGGCAAAACACCAAATAGAATTAAGTTAAAAATAAGGGAATCACATCATTCACTTCATTCATAGCCATTCATACAATCATTTACGATTATATTTTATGTTCAACCAATTTTCTTATAATTTTGTAAATAGAAAAGAATCACAACCCAGGAAATAAACAGGAAATGATCGAGTGATCATTAATTAATCAGGAATCTGATTCTTTCTCTTTCATTTTCCAACTTAACAAAAATCATCATTTCTTTCAGATAAAACTTAAAATCATTCATAGCTAAAAGGCAGCTTCGGTGAGTGTGTTGGACAGCTACGGTATAGCTATAATTGGTCTGAGAACACACATATCCCAAGTCTGTAAAAAGGCAGCTTCGGTGAGCTAGATTCTGGACAGCTACGGTAGAGCTATAATTGCTATCCTAGTCTGTTGAGTCTAGCATATCCCAAGTCTGTAGGGAGGCAGCTCTGGTAGTGCAAAATCTATCCGAGTCTGTATCAGGGTGAATTAAGGGTTTTTTCAACTTTCCCCAGAGGAGCTCCAAATATTCATAAAAATAACCCGTGACAAAGAACACACGCGAACTAGTATAATTTCACCAGCCTTTAGCTGGTGAAACATATGGGCGTTTCTCCACAAACTGGGAAACTTCGTGTCACGCGAAGATTTCACCAATAAAATGACTCGAATTAAATATTATTTGTTACTAAAATTCATGTGAACAAGTTGTTTGAAAGAGCCAATAGTCTAAAAATATTAGAATAACTCCATAAATAGGAAAATTTTCACATCAACACCCCCAAAAAACAGTCCCCTCGCATGTCCCAGATGCAAAATCGAAATCATTTTGTGAGGTGTAATGAACAAGTAATAATATTTTTCAATACTACTCTAGTATAGTTGTCCATAATGAAGGCATTTTACAATTTGCATGATTATAATTTTTCAACTTATTATTTTTACGCCGAAATTGTGAGCTAAAGTTTGTCCCTTGATTTCTGCTAACAGTCCCCTGTCGCACAGAAAAAAATTATTTTGAATGGTGTGTGGCACCCTCGCCACGATTTATGCGTTAAATCGAATGTTACCGCTGAGAAGTTCATAGCAAATACCAGACAGCGCTTTAGCGCTATTTTATTTGGTCGTTTCCACGCGATCAGTGTGACGATTACGTGTCTGTTAACCTCAGAAAAACAGTCCTCTTGCAAGGTTTTTTCTTGGAATAAATCATTTTATTCACCTTATCCAGCTAGATAACATTTAACGGTAGAAGTCATATTACTATTACTGCGAGTTGATTTGAGGAAATATTCTTAGTTTCAGCATGATTGTGTATTTTTGCCCAATTCGTCAGTCCCCTGTCGAACAGTCCCCTGTCTGAAATATGCCAGTTTTTCCGAATTTTGTTGTTAATAAGTTATTTTTATGAGATGTTGATTTCAAAACTTGGTTTTGTAACATGTTAATTTGATCTAAAAAGAAATATTGTTTTTAGTTGATTTCATTTTGATTATTTTTTCAAAAAATGTGAAAAAGTGGCGGTTGGGGGGGATATAAAGAGAAATATTGTTCTTAGTCGATTTCATTTCGATTATTTTTGCCAAAAATGCGAGAAAGTGGTGCGGACAATTTTGGGTAGTTTTTCGCCCAGTTTGTGGAGAAACGCCCATATACAGGAAGTTACACTATACGAATCTCACCATAAATGTAAACACACTTACCTCCGAATTATATTGTATAATGTGATACCCCATGTATACTACAACGATTAAAATCCATGGCAATTTAGCGATGATTGTCGAAAATAATAAAAAATGAAATTTAACAATAATTTGATTTTGAGTCTTTTAGTTCCGGGTCTTTTTTTTCCGAGTCTTTTTTTTCCGGGTCTTTTTTTTCCAAGTCTTTTTTTTCCGCCAACCAGTTCTGAGAGTTTATAATACTCCGTTTCGTAGCGATACTACAGTGCTCCGACTTTTCGGCACTAGAATTATTATACGTATATTTGTCTCTGTTTTCAATACCACGTTTTATCATGGTATCCGCCATAGATGTTTTTAGTATATCATTAAACTCTCGATCACATTTAGTTGTTGCATCTGCCTGAATGTGCTCGCCGCAGATTAGCGGTTTCGGGTAAGTTGCAACATTTGTTTTTGATTTTAATTTCGGATACAAAGCTTCCTCTTGTTCGGTATGCGCAATAAGTTCAGCTCGTTGTTTTTTAACCCCAACGGGGCATGAGTTCTCTTGTTCCATTTGCTCCGAGTTTTGATTCTGAACGTTTTCCGACAATACTTTACGTTTACAAGTGAGATTATCTCTTTTTCTAACCGTGCGCTGCGTTTTACGAGCGCTGGGAAATTCTTCGAGGACGTTGTTTTCGAACAATTTCAATAAATGTGCACGCATTAGAGACACGTCGTATGTTATTTTATCCGGACTGTTACCATTAACGAGCGAGATTGCAAATGCGATAGCAAACACCCCACAATCCGAGCCGTTGAGTTGGTCTTGAATCGTTGGAAACTTTATGCGCTTGCTGTCAAACTGATAGAAAGGAAATAATTTCCTCAAATATGTCTCGTGCATTCGATGTAGCCTTCTGGAATTGAATGAATCATATATGAATATCGATTTGGTATCATAATATGCGCTGTGACGTGGATTTTTCTTGACCCTCGGATCTGGACCGGATAGCCAGCCTCCGAGGTCAATCCAGTCGACAATTAGCCAAAAACTAAGATGTTAACAAAAGTTGGGCGCCAGGCGAATAATCGCCACTTTCAAAAATCTAAACAAATTACATTGAAGCGTCGGCTAACAACAGTACCGCGGAGAGGGGTCGGGATTGAATGAAGGATTAGCTAGGCGTTGATTGACGACTCGTGATTTAAATTTTACAAAGAAAAATAGAATTTATTGAATAAAAAATGGAATGAAAAATGAGATTGACAAATCGTGTGCCCGGGGGTGCTTCCCCACGGGTATTGGACGGCCACAGGTCGTGTAGAAGGCGACCTGGCCGCGTTTGCCGAGTTTTACAATAACAAAATAAACTACGGGCTTCCACGTGGGAGAGCAATAACAATAGGAAAAGTAAAGCAAAAGGAAGAACTCGGCAAAGCAGGTCCTCGCGGAACAATAACTTAGCTAAAACACTAATTAGGTCCACGAGGGAAAATTTACAACTAATTAACAAATCATACAAGTAATTGAAATTATCCTGTGACGTCGCCAGACGTTTTCCGACGACTGGCTCGCCTCCGCGAGGCTAAGCCTCCGGTTAAAAGACCACTCAAAAGAGTTGTTATTTACAAAATTACTAAAACTAACTTAACCTAACTCTGCGGCTAGCGCGATAAAGATGGGAGATTAATAAAACGATATTACTAGACTTAAAACCCGAAATCTAAATACAACAGAGGTTCTGCTGACCCTCACTCTACGTCTCTCCCCGCAGGAGGAAAAGAGAGCGACAGTGACCGTCGTGCTATCTTTGTCGCACTCGTGTACGACCAGCACGGCTTGATAATTTACAATTTACGCGAATAATTTCTATAAAATAACGACTCGAATATGACATATGCTACAGTGGGACACTGGTGACGGCCTACCCGTCGGAGGTCGGCTTAATTCGATTCTCAAAATTCCAAATAGCCTCGTGGCTAGACTGTCGCAAGACGGCAGATGGCCGTTGCCGAATTCGAATTATTATGACCCAGATAACAATTGTGCCACGCACTTCAGCCGCATTACATGATTTTCACGCGGTGCGGGCGAGAACGCACCGTTTTCGCTAGCACTAAGTGATTCGTAAATCGCTGCGTGCGTTATGAGTCGCATTTCGCCATTTCATGTGCAGTCACGTAATGTCGGTACAATGCGACGCATATTGTGCAGACATTATGAGATAAATTCTGATATATCTTGCAAAATATGTTCGTTAAAAATATTGACTCAACATTTTTTCGACAATTGAAAGTTTTGTGCACAACTTCGAACGTGATGAATATTTATATTTGAAAATACAAGATCTGACGTACAATTCGCAGTGAACACGATGAAAGTACATATTAATATTATCGAAATAATTATTATGATCGACAAATTCTCGATCTCTCAACTATAATTATTAATATTTGCTAATATTGTGTTATTGTAATTTCCTTTTGTGTGATCAATTGAGATTTTATAATTACTATACGCAATCAAAATTCGTGACGAATATTTCACAGGATCAATCCTTGTCAAAATCGGGATTAATATATATCCTTTTTGCCGTTTATTTCCGAAATCACGTTTTTTCCTTAATCCCAAAAAAAGCAGTTTCACTTTATCTTCTTCATTTTTATGATTTTAATTTTTTTCTGAGTCACTTTCACTATTACTCAATTCGAAAAACTCCGAAGTGACTCCTATAAGGTACTTGACATTTTATAGAAATTGCTTCATGGAAATTTCCTATTTGCATACAAAGGAATCGTACAGAAAAAATTTGCATGAAAGCAGATTATTATAATAATGAAGGAAGTTGAATTTAGTAATGAAAAAGAGTAGACGATTTTTTGTTGAGTATACAAAGTAATTCACGATTTAATTTTAAGAAAAAAGAGAATTTGTAGAAAAAAGTACTAATTGTGACGGTAATTGACCCTCTCTAATGTCTGTCACGAGTTCCAAATCATTATCTTTATACAAACTGACTCCGATCTAGTGGCAAATATTTCGCAGCAGGAAGTATAGTTTTCGTCCAAATTATTATTAAAATTGAGCCCCCGGATCATAAAAGGGATCGCACGGACGAAATCACATAGAAGTATTGTCACTTCTGAACATATGCCGATGGAAAAAAAAAAGAAAAAAAGGTAAATTAAAAAGTAGTGACCATTTCTCAATTCATTACCTTTTTTTTTGTTTTTTTTTCCCATCAGCATATGTTCAGAAGTGACAACTCTTCTATATGTGATTTCGTCCGCGCGATCCCTTTTATGATCCGGGGGCTCAATTGTCTTCTCCGTTTTTTCCGATGGAACATCTTTTGTCTTATGTTTTTTTTTTTCAAAAATGCTGGCTGGCGTCGATTTTGAATTTTTGGTTTTTAAAATACACTTCAGTTAAATTTGGTGAGTTTTCCATTTGGTAGACATTAAAACAAAGCAAAATATCAATGTGTGGGAATCTATTATAGGGGTTTGCATTCATTTTAATAGATGGTATCGAATATCACTGATAAAAAAACAAAAAAAAAAAAAAAATTGGTAGTTACTTAGATTTTAACCGGAACATGTGAATTTAGAAAATAAATCAATCTCAATTTGGATGCGAACTCACCTTGCCCAAAATTCGTATGTGCATTCAATAAATTCAACAAAAAATTAACTGTTTGGATATTCAAATGAAGCGCGCTCAGGAGAGCGAGTAGTTATGGCGCTCTGTAATAAGGTAATATGGCCGCTGAGCATCGAGTCCGCCTTTCGTAAACGGATCATTGTTGGCATACTGCAGTTCGGTTGTTTTGGTGATACCAGCCGTTGTTTCACCTGAGAACTGTGTTATCAAAATTCCTAATCGACCACTGTGGGTGATTTATTATTTACAAGCAGTCCGTTACATCTTGAGGTAAGTGATTGAAAAAATACTGTTAAACTTAACCTCACTTTTTCAACTGTGAATAATCGTATCATTCATCTGGTGTGTACCTAATTTGTGTCCATACATAGACTACTGCCATAGTATATGACAAATTTTCGGCGACTTAAGGGGAGACTTCGGTCAAATTTTTTTAATATAATTATATAAAATTATATATGAGTTTTCGCCATATATAATTTTATTCACTCCTCAACTGTAATCGCCACTTTATTGACCTGAAAAGCGGGCATAAAGTAGCATATTATTCCCTCTTATACTTTTGCGGGAAATAATGTTACATTATTACCGCAAATACAGATTTGCGGGAATAATATACATTATTTCCCGCAGATTTGCGGGAATAATTTACATTATTTCCCGCAAAATTTCTGAGAATTGATAAAGTGGTTACTGTTGAGGAGTGAATAAAACATTGTATGCAACATGGGAATAAATCGCATCATTCCCTCGGGTTGCTGCCCTTGCGAAAATTCCCTTGGGTGATTACTGCCCTCGCTTCGCTCAGGCAGTAAACCCACAAACATGGTAAACCCCCAAAACTTTGGGGGTGCGAATTTACCCCTTAAATTTGAGGGTTTTTTTCCGTAAGGGCACCCTCGGGAATTTCGTTCGGGCAGTAAACTCGCCCTCGGGAATAATCTTCCACTTTATTCCCATGTTGTATAATGTACTATTATATAGTTTTATATAATTATATAAACTTATACATAATTTTAATGATTATATATGATCATATAAAAAAAAAAATTTCCCGGGTTACCTTAATTCCGGAGTCGATCTTTATGCCTACACAATGCAGTGAATGTAATAATGGTGAAGTGAATCTAATTTTCGGATGAATGCAATTGCCGCTCGCAGGAGTACCACTACAAGATTTCAGAATCAAAATATTTTCGCGAGATACGGTCTTCTTCAACGGTTAACCGAGTTACCATCTTCTTCACCGGTGTTCCGAGATACGATCTTCTTCCGCCCAGGCGTCGATATTTACATTTCTTCCACTTGCAGGTCTTACGTATAGGTTTTCAATTTCAACTCGGGAAGCATGCTAAAAATACGATTCAAAACAAATTGTGTGGTTATTGAAACGACCGGCTCAGTCCCAATTTCAGTTTTTCGTGGTCAATCTCTCAATAATAGGTGTCTTGTGAATTTTTTCATATGGATTAATTGCTGATAGAAGAGGATGTCAAAAAGATATCAAGATTTCGCGAATCTCAACTTAAGACAGAAAAGAAGACGCCTTGCAGCTGTAGCGCGTAACATTGATAATAACTGGGAGAATCCTGACAATTCTAACTCCAGCTTCGATGAAGCGTCAGAGGATAGCGTAGGGTCTGACTTCGGTTTAGCCGACAATAATGAAATACAAATACCCGACAATAATGAAATACAAAATCGTACTCCGCCTGATTCTGAAGACGGTTCGATACATTCTGAACAGCAGGAATATTTCACTGATGACGAAGAAACTATGAGTTCTAATGATGAAAACACTGATGAAGAAATGGAGAATGATAACCTCGTTGTGGGAAATGTACAAGGAGAAAATGATAGGCATTCTGGAGATTCTGAAGATTCTGAAAACGAGAACCAGGATATTATAGTTCCTCAAAATCCTGCAGATTTAAAGAAGAGAGCACTGAAGAATGCGTTTTTAGCCGCTAATGTGACTCACAAACAAGGAAATTTGTTACTAAAAACATTACGCGAGCTACCTTTTGATTTGATATTTCTTCCAAAAGACGTGGGAACTTTATTAAATACTCCCACGGTTGTTGCAACGAGATATGTTCAACAAGTTGCAGGTGGAGAATATCTTCATGTAGGGTTAAAACGCATACTTAAAACAAAATTAGAAAGTCTTGTTCCGAATATGTTACCAGAAACGGTTGACATTGATATTAGTACTGATGGTGGCAAGGCAGATAAAGGCACAGATCAGTTTTGGCCTCACCAGGTTCGAATTGCCAATATAACTGATAAAAGACCAATGATAGTGGGATTATTCCTTGGAAAACATAAACCGTCAAATCCATTCGACTTTTATGAACAATTTATCCAAGAGATTGTCGAGATACGTGAGCAGGGTGGAATATATGTTCGGGATCAGCAACTTCCATTGAATGTACGATGTTTTATTGCAGATGCACCTGCTCGTGCATTTGTCTTGAACCACTATGGCCATACATCGTCAAATGCGTGTTCAAAGTGTAAGGTAGAAGGACATCGTTGCAACGTACCGGGATTTCACGGAACAATGGTCTTCCCGGGAATGAGGCATAGACTGAGGACCGATGAAGAGTATCGGAATCTTGTTGATGAGGACCACCATAAAGGCAGAAGCCCTTTATCTTCCATCTTGGGTTTGGTGACAAGAGTTCCGTTCGAATCTATGCACTTAGTTTGGCTCGGGAACATGAAGAAAGTTGTCGCCGCAAAAGTGGAAGGAAAGTTTGGGCATCGAAGACTAAGTGGAAGAAATTTGGATATACTCAATTCAAGATTGACGTTACTAACAACGTACTGCCCATCAGAATTCAACCGCCGGCCAAGAGAAATAACCGCCTATCACAGTTACAAAGCTACTGAATTTCGACAACTTTTACTGTACACTGCCCCAGCTGTTTTCAAAAATGTTTTCCAAGATGAGTATTATGATCACCTTATGATGCTCAACAGTGCTATGCGCCTTCTCATACCTGAAGATACACCACGGGAAATGTATCCAATCTGCCAAGAAACTTTAGAAAGTTACGTTACGTCTTGTGAAGTACTATACGGACAGCAATTTCTTTCGTATAATGTACATGCTCTTCTACATATAGTCGCCGATGTTGAAGAACTGGGTGGTTTGGAAACGTTTAGTGCGTTTGACTTCGAAAATAACATGCCAGAATTTAGTAAAAAAATTCGTAAACCTGGCCTAAAGCTTCAACAGTATTTCAAACGAATTTGCGAGCTCAATGATCTAACTATCGCACCGATTTGTAACAATGTTCAAATCCGTGTGTCACAACCTCATGCCGAGGGACCTGTTCCGGAAGATATTCCCGAAGCCGATTGTCAGCAGTTTAACAAGTTACAAGTCGGCGAATTAAATGTATTTGCAACAACATTACGTGACAGCTGCTGTATTCTCCAAAACTCTCAAATCTGCGTGATAAAAAACATCGTAAAAGTCCAAGAAATTATTTTCTTAGTTGTTCAAAAATTCCGAACAGCGACGGCTGTATATGACGTTGGGATCGAATCAAATTCTGTAGGAATATATCATTGCTCCAATTTATCAGAAGATATCGAAACAATTGATTTGGGTTATGTGAAGAACAAGATCTACAGGATGCCGCTGTGGAGTGATACTGAAGGAGAAGAGGAACGTGTAATAGAAAATGAGTGGATTTGTATTAGTTTACTAACACCACCAGCGTTGCCAGTCTAGTACAATTGTACTAGATCTAGTACGACTCAGGGGAATCTAGTACGCTAGTACGCCTTCCTCCTATCTAGTACGTTTTCTTAATTGTGTGGTTTTTTTTTTTTACTCTAACCAGGGTAGTGCACTAACTATTTGACGATAAGCTGCACGTAGCTGTTGTATTACATACTCATTATGGGGTTTTTTTACCCCTGCTGTTGGCTCACCTCACTTCCCTTATGGGTTTATGAGTTTATGGCCTATACTCGATAGGTGGCACCATCGCAGCTCAAGAGCGCGTGAAACTGCAGATCCGCATCTCAACTCGACTTATGGCCTATGGTATAATACGTAGGCATTCAGAGTTTTGGACAATTTTGTGCAATCTCACAAGTTGTTAGTCGTTACGATACTCGATCGGTATTCAGTTCGGTAGCCATTACTAGTGATTCCCCGATCTACTCCTGTAGCTCGTAAATTTGCACCTTACAATGGACAGGTATGTGACGATTATTCAGAAATCAAAAACGTCTGTAGCTAATAATTCACTTCACATGCCCTAATAGCCGAATGGAACCGGATTTTCCCTCTTTACAGATATTTAATCATCAAACCGAAAAATAAAGAATCCGCGATAGAAGATGACGAGAAAGAAGAATCTTCGGGGTCCAGTATCAACTCTCCGGATGACAACGATAAAAAACGAAAAAAAAAACAACCAAAATCAGTCACGACGAAACAGTGTGTTTAATTTAGTTGAAGTATTTGTCTAATGTCATACTCGTCACCCTCACATGCTTTCTTGTTGTCATTTCAAGATTCTCGTCTGTCGGATTCAAAGAGTGTGTAAATGCAGTCGATTTGGCTTCAGCATCGACGAGTTCAGCGACCATTCCAAACAGTAAAGACGATATCGGAAATAACCAAAATATAGAAAATGAAGATCCAGCAGAGATAGTTGATGCGGCTGTTATCGACACTGACAGCAGTGATTCAATCGGGCCACCACGAGAAAATCTGAAAAAAAAGTGGTACAAACAGAAGTTCAAAGACGAGTGGAGACAGAAATATCGCTGGCTCGAAGTAAAGTCACAGGCGGGGGTGTCAACGTCGTTCTGCAAGGCATGTCACAAAGCTATCCAAGGCGGAAAAGGGCATTTGGCCAGGCATGAGACATCAAAGTTCCACATTTCGAACTGCATGAAGGCGCAAAACACTCCTGCAATCGACGCATATCTTGGTGGTCCTCAGCACCAACAATCGAAGAATCGGGAGAAATTGGTGAAATCGTCTGAACTTAAAATGGTTATGTTCCTCCAAGAACATAATCTGCCATTTCTCTTGATGGATCACCTTCCCAAATTCATTGCCTCGGTCTGCCCAGATTCTGCAGTAGCAAAGGCCATGAAGTGTAGTAGGACGAAAGCGAAACATTTGACAGACTGTATCGCAGCAGAGCAGATATCTCAAATCTCTGAGAAGCTCAGAGCGAATGTCTTCTCGTTAATAATTGACGAAACGACAGATGTCAGTACGCAAAAGTGTCTTGTTATCGTCGCAAGGTTTTATGATTGCAGCATTGGACAGTGCAGAGACAATTTTCTGGGTCTGGTTAAAGTCACATCTTGTACTGCTGAAGATCTTTTCAAAGCTGTAACCGAACATCTCAAAAACATAAAGGTGCCAATCGAGAATATGATAGGGTTCGCTGCTGATAATGCATCTGTGATGATGGGAAACATTCGTGGAGTACAGGCTCGATTCCGGGAAATTCTGCCACACCTGTTCGTGTTGGGATGTGTTTGCCACTCCTTCCATCTGTGCTCTTCGGCAGCCGCAAAAAAGTTGCCCAAAAGCGTCGAAGAAATGGTCAGATCCATATACAATTATTTTTCACACAGCAGCAACAGGATTGAAAAATTACAAGAATTCCAGATGTTTGTGGACTTAAAACCTCATAAATTGCTGCATCCAAGTCAAACGAGATGGCTTTCTGTCCAAGTGAGTATTCTATTTTCTCACTGATAAAAATAATGCCGAGAATTTCTCCGTTAATCGATTGTAAATCTTTCACATTCATAGGCAGCAGTGGATCGCGTCTTGGAAAACTGGGAAGCCCTCATTCTTTTTTTTACGAACGAGTGCTTTGAAGATAATCTGCTTGCAAGTCAGACTATTCTTTCTCAGCTCAAGAGTCCAGCATTCAATAGTATATTATGCACCTAGGGAATAAAGTGTTCTTTTTGACGAGTGTGAGGTTTGTCATCCGAGCGAAGCGAGGTTGACATTCACACTCGTCTAGAAGAACACTTTACACCATGGTGCATACGATATTTTATTCATCCGAGGGCAGAAAGTGCGTTGTTTATGCGCGCAGCCGGGAATAAAGTACGCACTTTATTCCCTAGATGCATAAGATCTATTTTACGTTCCTGTCGTATATTTTGGATACGGTTAATCGATTGAATGTCGAGTTTCAAGCTGAGAAACCAAAATTGCAGCTACTGTTGGATCGTGTTAGAGGTCTTTATCGAAGCATCCTTCGTAATTACTTAAGAAAAGATTACCTTGATAACACCCAACTCCAAGCAGTTCAGCCCAGCAATCCGCGGAACTTCATCCCTCTTGAGGATGTTTATTTCGGGGCAAAAACGGAATTGCTCATTAACGGTGGAAAAATCGACACGAAAGATATTCATAATTTCAGAACTCACGCTCTTTCCTTTTACGTCACGTTGTCGGAACAAATCAAAAATCGATTCGACTTTGATAGTCCAATACTTCTCTTTGTAAGTCACTTTGACCCCAAGACAGTTTGTCAGGGAGAACATACAAGTATCGCTACGGAGGCTTTAAGGCTGTTTCCTACACTTGTCGACGATATTGAAAAACTGAATAATGAGTGGCGGCTACTGCCTGAATTATCTGAGGTCCATAAGTACAAAGAAGAGAGTATGGAAGAATTCTGGACGAAAATATTTAACACATCGAATGAAGTAAATGATCCGATGTTCCCCAATCTCTCTAAGCTCGTTAAGGGATTGCTTAGCTTGCCACATTCGTCAGCAGCAGCTGAAAGAGTTTTCTCACAGTTGAGTTTGATAAAAAGTAAGAATCGAAACCGACTCTATGTAGACACCTGTGAAAGCATTTTGCACACAAAGGAACTGTTGGGTAAAAGTGATACATGTGACACGTGGGAGCCAAATTCGTCATTATTAAAACGCAAGCCTCGATACGAGTGAGGCAATTCGGTATACTCCCTACCAAATATCGAGCCTAGTCGAAATACAAACTAAGTCATTAGTTTACTGAGCTTAAGCTTTATTAGAGTAGTCATTGCACCGGTACTGTGATATCTTTCTGTCATTATGTGTTTCTAATGAGTATTTAACATTTGAATAACATTCTATTTTAATATAAAATTGTCATATTAATTTACATAAGATAAAAAGTGATTTTAGACTTAAGTGTTTTTGTCGATTATAATTCCTAAATAATAGCAATAACAAGCAATATCAATCTTATTTGCACTGTGAATCTTTGATAAACCACCTACCTACTCGTTCAAATAATTCCTCATCCATATTTTACTAAAAACATACTGAAAGTCGACGACACACGTGACTAGTATTGAAAAGTTTTAATTTTCAGCTCTAATGGGAACAAACATTTAAGAAAACACCCGATTATTTTTTTTTTCACAATTGTAGATTTGACTGTTTTTAGATATGTAGTATATCTGAACCTGTAGGTAAAACAGTCACCACGCGCTTAACGTTATTGTGAGTCGTACCTCTGTATCATGTATTTGATTCATGTTTTAGAAAACATAAAGTATAATTCATGTTTTAAAAAACATAAAGTATAATTCATGTTTTAGAAAACATAAATTATATTATTGATTAGTATGGAGCAATAATATGATTAGTAATTGATAATATTCTATCTACGTTATCAAAATTAAAAATCTAGTACGAAATTTTCGATTCTAGTACGTTTTGTGGCTCCATCTAGTACGGTGGCAAATTTCAGTCTGGCAACGCTGAACACCACTTATAATTCCTCGTAACTAAGGATCAATGATGCTTCATCAGTTAGACCGATGAATGTAAGTGCTAGAAGTTGATAAATATGTTTCCCGGAACAAGTATTGAAAAGTCACTTTCTGACGCCTATTTTCTGTCCGTAAAGTGTCATTTTATACAGCAAACTCCAAGACTACCTTAAATAGTATATTACTCGCCTAGGGAGGGAAAGTAGGCTAACCCAAACTGCGTGCGAGATTGACACCCGAGCCGAAGGCGAGGGTGGTAAAAACGCAGTTTGGGATGGCCTTCTTCACTCCCGTGTGAGGTATACTATTTTTCACCACCCCCTGGCATCGGAAAGTACGACTTCCCGCTCACGCGAGGGGCCGAAAGTCGTACTTTCCGATGCCAGGGGGTGGTGAAAAATAGTATACCTCACACGGGAGTGAAAAAGGCTATCCCAAACTGCGTTTTTATCAATGCGTCAATCTCACACGCAGTTTGGGTTAGCCTACTTTCCCTCCCTAGGTGAGTAATATACTATTTTTCGGCAGTTATCATACAGAGTTCGCGCGGATCTCAGCTGGCGTCAAAGTGACTTTTAATGCTCTCACCGGAAAAAGCTGTTAGGCAAGGATTATTTTTTTGTCACACATGCACGATTTTTGCGTTTTTTTGACCTATTAAGCGGGCGTAAAGTCACAGTTTTCAGACCAGCGGGCGTTTTTATTATATTAGCGCCCGCTACGTCGAGCAGCGGGCGTTTTTATTATATTAGCGCCCGCTACTCGAGCAGCGGGCGTTTTTATTATATTAGCGCCCGCTACTCGAGCCCCCTCAAATATTTTTCCATATTTTTAAGAAATTTGTCAATAATTGAGATAAAATATGTTGAAACTATTTAAATTTATAAATAGTGATATCCCAATCTGAATCGGACTAGAAAATTCACGCAATTCAAACTGACCGAAACGGCTGTCATGAAAAATCAATTTAAAAGTCTGATTTTTTTTTAGTCGGGCGCTTTGCCCCCCGAACCCCCTACCGTGAGCTTCGCCCCCTGGACCCCCCGTCAGGCGTTTGGCCGCAACATCCCGACATTGGCTACGCTATATAACCTAGCCTCACAATTCCTTCCCTAGATGCATCATATACTAATTTTGTCCAAATTTGTTAATGGTTTTTCATATCGCAGAACGTCTCAGTTTTAGCTCGATTAATATGGACGCAAAATCGATACATGTGTATCTATTATTTTATCAGAAAAAAGGAGTAAACGTAATTTTTCAATTTTATTACAGCACGATGAACACCGGATCATCAAAAAAAAAATTGCATGAATCGAAAAAAAAAAAGCCGAGGACATTAGTTACCAGTAGCGGAAGAGCGAGCAAAACTCCCAAACATTTGCTCACAACAACAGACGATGAAGTCCCCCCGGCAAAAAAAACTAAACCTCAGAAGACCATTGCACAACAGAAAGAACGCTTGCGAAATATGCTGAAGGCAATGAAACATGGCACACAAGAAGTTGATGAAACAGAAAAGGATAGCGAAAATGTAAGCCCTAATCGAATATCATCAAATGCGAAATTGGGAAAAAACACTTTGATGAATGATAACAAGAATCGCGATGATGGAGCGGCGGTTAGAAGCATATCTTCAGAGAAGATCGAGTCTGAATCCAGTGCTGACTCTCAGAAGTCTAAATCGTGAGTGATGAATAAGTCGCTTATTGTTTTATTTCATTAGAATCATAACGCGAAAAATGGTCCGAACAGGCTATAAATAATCGTGCCCATAAAAATCTGTATTTAATTCCAGAGAACAGTCAATATCCGACCCTTGCTGTTCAATTGACCCTATTACAGTCACGGACTTCCACGAGCTTACTGTACCTGCAAAAAACACTGGCAAAAAGCTAGCGAAGTCCTCAGTTGATCGCACTGTTCAGAAAAATTCAGTGAATAATCCCGATCTACCTTCATTCGATTACGCAGAAATCGCTCAGCCGAATGTGATTGCTTACGGAGAAGGATGTGATAATGAAGAACTAAACCGAAGCTCACATCGTTTGGAAAAATCACCGAAAATGTCGTAAGCATCATATTTTCAAGAAAAGTGTATCCGTTACATTATTGAAAGATAGGAATTCATTCCAACAATTCAATTTTCAACTGGTTTTATATTATTTAGTGAACTTGAAAGTCTCATACGAGACCTGACAATAGAATTTAAACGAATGCAGCAACATAACAACGACATTAAGGTGCAGAATACGGAAATCAAGCAACAAAATATTGCCATCAAGGAACAATATGAAGAAATAAAGCAACTGATGTCTGACGTTCTGTCACATATTAGTAGTAATGCGGGTGGAGCAAGCTTATCTGATAAATTATTCGAACCACTCGAAGGGTTCCCCTTGCAAACTAAAGAGCAGTTCGATGTGCTCAACTCCTCTCGCCAACAGCGCAAGACTCTGGTTAGAATTTTCATAATTATGTATTTTGCATATACCGACAGGTTCTCTTGAAACCGTACAGTCAACTGCGCATGCGCGGAATAAGTTGATTCTATTAGATTAGAGAATCCCACCACGACGGTATTGACGATAAAACTACTGTGGTGCGATTCTCTAACCCAATAAAATCAAATTATTACACGCATGCGCAGTTGACTGTACGGTTTCAAGTGATCCTTTCGGTATAATTGGGCTGCAATATTGAATTTGAAAGCTTTTAAAAGATTAAAGATCGTAAGACTGAGCAATTTTGAATTAATCTCATATTTGTTTTCAGTATACTTATTTGAGAAGCAGAGGTGGAACTAAGATCAGAGAATTTCTCAGCATTGCTTTAAAGATAACGATGACGGACGAGTTAGTATCCCAGTTCACGTGGCTGGGAAATGAAAAGTACGCAAAATTTGGAGACACTAGAGTTTCAAACGTTTTCTATGGTATGCTCATTGCTTTTTACCGGTTAATCAAGTATGCCATAACGCTTCATTTTCTGTCATTCCTCCGTCTGACCCCTGTAACGATTTCTCGTTGTTTTTTCCCCTTATATTCTGTTCATTACTCGCGTCATTGCTGTACTGAAACTGAGCCTGTTCTAATTGGCATTCGTATTACTTGTACAACTTGTGTCGGATACTTGAAATATAACTAATTAATTTTTTCAGTGGCTGCGAAAAATTGCCCATACTTTGTGGGTCCGCAGGACAAAAATGTATATAAAATGGAAATGCTAGAGGTACTGAGATCAACGAAACAAAGATACCGCAACTCTAAAAAGAAATCGACGAACAAAGAAACGCCATCAAAGTCGAACAATCTTGATGGAGAAGAGGAAACATCAAATAGCGATTAGGAACAGGATGGTGATAATGACCTTAGCGCACAAGACATAGCCAGGAAATTGGAGCGTTTGAATGACCTGGAAAAATCGGAGACTGAAGAAGACATCGACGCCGAGTCAGGAGGTGAATTCGGCGATGATGAAGATGACTAATAATTTTGTCCAGGAAAATATCTGAATAAATACGTGAGAATAAGTATTTTCAAATGGTTGTTACCTGTTGTAATTGGAAAAGCTTATATACATTGTTATTTTTATGAAGCAATATAAGTGAAGGCGAAATACTATAATACAATACTGCGTATTGTTGTACCTTCTATATATTTTTTTAAGCTTTCGTTGCCCGTTGGCATTGTAAAAAAAGTCAGTTACCCTACTACTAGATTAAGTCATGTACCAAAGTCGATATGATAATACTTCGTATTGTTATAATTTGATATACTCTATGATCTCGTTATTCGTTGCCCTTCAAAAAGTTACTATCCAATGTTAGTTAAATGTGTGAGTGAAGCAATTGTTACTGGTAATTTATTCCTGACAGTATCATTTCATAACAAAGCATTAAACGATAGATAAGACTGAGATTTTTTGTGTTGCAATACTAGGCTTTATAAGAAAAGAGTGCGAAAAAAATTAATCATAATTAATGTAGGTATGAGGTCTAAAAGTTTATGTTACTGTGTCAGTTAACGAAAAATAATTGCAGAAAGAAAATTTAATCTATCAATATTGGGTGTGATATGAAAGTAATTGAAGCTGCTATTTTATAAAAACGGACTAGAGAAAAAAAGTTTGTATTACCGTATTATTTTATGCGAAATTATTAGAAAAAGAAAATTCAATATTAATATTGAATGTGATATATAACAGTTGAAGCTGCTATTTTATAAAAAACGGACTGGAAAAAATATTATATCGATGTTACATATAATATAAAAGTTTGTGTTAATATTTAATAAGAAATTATTGAAATACATTTTTTGAAATTTTTTTTGATTTATTAGTTTTAATTTATTTTTTTAATATTTTTGAGCCTCGATGCATTCCCGCCGATTCTCACGATATGCTAGCGATATGCGTCGCTTGCGATCTGACTCATAACGTGCGAGCAATATGCGTCTCAATTGATGACACATATGTCTGATGAGGTGAGGGCAACACGGTGCGCGTAAATCCGCACACGTGCGGGCGTATACGCCATCACTGTGAGGACATTTTGTTATCTGGGGAGTAAGAATGGCTAACGCTTACCGCTTTCCAGCCATCGCACAAAAAGGCCACACTCCATCCTCCGATATTTCTTTAATCCCGTCGTAGGATGGCCTCACGCACTCACTATTAGGAAAACTTTAGTTGGCCCACGGGGCTTAGACGCTAAAGAAAAAATCACCGCAAAATAATACAAGTTTAGTGAAACCCACACGAGTGGTTTTGACGCTAGTCTAACGCAGAGTGGCTAGACCGCATGGCGCCGGTACTCAGCGCCCTCATTATGCGGCGGAATATTGATTTTTGATATCGAGTGCAACATCCCTAAATATGGCGACCTGTCGTCGCTACGCGCGAGATTCGAAGTTCGCCACGATGTTAAAAGCTCGTCGCATTGGAGGAGCACGGGTTGCAGGCTCTTCGGGGTGGCGGGAATCTCTTCCACCACCGATATCCCGCGTTGTAGAGTGCCCTCGGCACTCCCCCGTGTCCTCTCTGTCTCATCGTTGGAGGTAGCATGGCCACTACTATCCTCCGGAGCTTTTTAGGCGGCGTTCGTTGCGAAGGACCTCGACCGTCGATTTCGGGGCGTCGTGAGTCCGTCGAGTTGCGTATCGGTCGGAGTAATAAGCCTTCGTGTAAGCCTCGTCTCCCACATGTCAGAGAAAAGTCGTAAAACAAACAAAAGAATAAATAATATGCCCTATAGATTTTGGTCGGTCACGGTCGCCTCTCGGAATTAATGTCAGACCTCGGGGTCACTCTACTCATTTATTCTTTTCCAGTCATTCCGCTAAGGTCGTCCAAGGGGGTAAGGAGTCTGTCGTAACATGCAATGTTACAGCGCATATCCAGTGCAGTTCACTGCTGTGTAGTATTTGGATATGCTTGTGAGTGGGAGAAACTGGCTCGATAGTACTCGGCATTTGTACCCGCCAGGTTTCACGTGGTGAATATTCTGTACAGCTTCTTAAGAGGTACGCAAATTGAGTCATGTGAAGATCGGTCAACCACGCGCCTGATCTAATTATATGTTTAAATTCCTCGTCAAAAGTTGGAGGGGCATTACGCCTTTCTCGCCTCCGTGATTCCCTATCATTCACAGCAATTGATAAACTTGCGGTTACCTTGCGACCTTGCATTCCAGGTGAACTCTCAGGCGCAAGATTACCTAGCCGACTATTCTGTGCACCCACTTTTTGCGCGTGAGCTGTATCTGGGCGTGTAATTTCTGAGGTAATTCTTGAATGTTTATGAAACAATTCACGATTTTTCACATCTGTTCCGGGTGCACCAATAACTCTTTTTGGTTGTTGAACCATTGCAGCCAGTGATCTCACTACAGTGTGTTGCGAGTGTTTTTGTTCGATGCTATCGCAAGGCGATTCGTGGTTATTAACAGCAATATTTTGTTTTGTATCAGATACTTGCATTCTAGTAATGCATGGAAAGTCTTGTATCTCGTTATTTTTAAATATCTGTAAAAGATGTTTTCGCATTAGCTTAACATCGTAGATGATTTCGTCCGGCTGTTGCCCGTTTATCAGTGAAATTGCAAATGCGATTGCAAATACTCCACAGTCGGATGAGTTGGGCTGACGCTGAACTCTTGGAAACTGTACTGTATTTTTGTCCACTTTGTAAAATGGAAATAAACGTTTCAAATATATTTCATGTTCTTCGCGAAGTACTTTCGAATTGAACGAGTCGTATATGTAGATCGACTTCGTATCAAAGTAGGCGCACACCCAGTGCTCATTGCCTTTTTTCTCACAAGCGCTATACTCGCCACCGTTTTTCTCACCACCGCTATGCAATATTTGAATATCCTTGACGGTCGGTGAAACAGGTACGATTGTATCTGGCAAATATCTTTTCCACGACTCTTGAAGTGCGTAGTTTGAGGTACGGTTGACAAGTTGGGCAAAGTGATACATATGCTCATCCCCTAACCAATCGCCAGATTCGATAATCTTGACAAATTTATCTAGTAAAGGGTTTGTATTTAGCTTCTCCATATTTGGCGCAAAGCTGCCGATCTGTTACAGGCGCAAAGCTGCCGATCTGTTTCAGGCGCAAAGCTGCCGGTCTGTTTCAGGCGCAAAGCTGCCGATCTGTATTTGGCGCAAAGCTGCCTGATTTGAGTTGGAAGAAGCTGATTTGATTTGTTACTATGATCTAACCTAAATAACCTAAATAACCTAACCTGCCTACTTACCTGAATGATAATTAAACCGTCGAACCTAATAAATACTTCCCTAAGCTTGACACGCCGATTCATACGCTTCTTCTTCTTCTTCTTCTATCTCCTGAGGCCTAACTCAACCAGTTTATACGCCGATGTCGATTCTGCTCAGAGGCCGTTCACTCAATGATTTTAGAGATGGGGCCGAATTATGTCAAGCAGCAGGACTATTCCGTACCAACATTACAGCAGAACATTAACAGTTTCTATGTTCATTAGTTATTTTTTTTTTTTTTATTATGGTGAAAATGTTAGCAATGTATAGGAAATTAGTGGCGCTTTCTATCAACAAGTGCGATTGCCTAGTTTTCGCTGCTTTAGTAGCCACGCCACGAGGTTGATCGATCCTCCTGATTAGTCGATTCTTAAATTAAGTCAAGTTACGGCGCTGCGTAAACCAGGTATTAAATTATAAAAATTATCAGCTCTAGAGATTTCGATTTTATCAAGTTGTCTAACATTAGTCCTGTCAGTTCGGACAAAATTGGGTAGGGTGGACGGCAGGAGTAAACAGCGCCTGATTCTGCTGTTGCTGGGCTAAAAGTGGAAGCACACAGAAGTCCATAAGCCATAAGCAGAAAGCATAAGCCATAGCGCATCACTTCGCTCTTAAGGCCCGGGCGCGCTCAAATCGTATCACAGTCGCAAACGCAGTGATCTGACGGACAAATTTTCTCAACAACCAATCAGAAGCGTCAGATCACTGCTTTGCGTTTGCGACCACGATCCAGTTTGAACGTGCCCAGGCCTTTACTGCAGATCTTATATCTATATGATATATCTATGGCTATGCATTCAGCTTACGGTCTTTTGTCATTCTTGATTCCTTTTTAAATAATATTGCGCAATGTTGAGATCACCAGTTATCATATTTTCAATAATAAGTAAGATGAGTAATGCGTATAAATTGATTTTCTAGCCATAAGTACTTGAATCCGTTTTCAAATTTAGATTTTGAGCTATACTGATGAATAGTAAGAATGATAATGGCCAGAAATTAGAACTGACACTAGTGTACATCAAAAAAATTACTTCTTCACTGGTCGAGGAATGATTGATCGACTCCCTCTTTCTCAAATGATATAGATTCTCATTCATAGAATAATATCATTTTTCGTTCCCCGAAGTGCCCATAGTTACGGATATTTATTTTTCATTCTTACTATTCCTACCTATATCTGCATATAGCAATGTTCTTCTCTTGTGAGTGTAGGCATGCATAATTCGCTCAAAAATAATAAGTAGAATATAAATAATTACAAATAACGAACAGCAACTATGAGGAGAAAGCACCAATATCACTTAAATATCTCGAGTCCCTCAGACGGACTCTATAATTCTGGTGTATTTCTGACTAACTTGACAACAGAGTCCTATCCCAGAACCGAACGAACTACTAATCTATTCTACTCTACTTTCTCAATTTATTTCACAGTTACTGGAGCGACGTTTATTAGTAAGCAAGATTGTAACGAGTCTTATGATATAATTCGATAAATAAAATGTAAAAAATGTGGGAAACATTAAAAATAAAAATGATGATCTATATATAAAACAATGTCTTTATTATTATTATGATTATATATGATTATATTATGATAAGTAATAACCCCACCGTGATGGCGGTAAGGGTAAGTGAAAGTGTTAATTTCACTTATGTTTTACGGTTTGGGATCATCCCTCTTCTTTCCCTTACCCTTACCGCCACCACGATAGGGGTTTGCCATGTCGTACAACATGTCGATTAAATTACGACGCCTCTGGCGTCGGATCTGCCACTGTGTGGCCCTCTGCCCACGGCGGGCCACATTTCCGTCTGAAAAAATGAAAATTACATCATTATTATGAAGAGTTTTGTAGACAAATCAGGTGAAGCACCTACCGGAGCTTAATTAGCCTGAATGAATCATAGTTCAGAAAAATGATCGTTGTACTACACGGAAAACCCAACGTTGGTGTGAGCGCCATCTCAGATTGGTCTGAGACCAATCTGTAAGAAAAAATATTTTCAGATGAGTGCTAGGCCTATGCAGATAGTATAGAGAACAATCTGCATTGGACAGAGGCCCATCCGAGATTGGTCTCACACCAATCTTACATTTGTATGTCAGAGATCGTCGCAGAAACCACGCGCGTGTGTGTAGAACCCAGTTTACATGGCAGTACGTCCCATTTTGCATTTGAACACAACCGATGTGCAGATGTACGTATTCCTACATTACCATTTGGTTAGTTTCTATGTAATATTTACGTCACGACTAGCTGAGATTGTACCTGCTACCATCTCAGATTGGTTTGAGATTAATCTGACAAAGGCAGTTCAATTCCTTGACGCAACTCATCAAAAATCATGACAAAAAAAAATCGAAAACTAGTTTTTTTAGGTCACTATAGTATGATATAAGACATTAATTTCAAATCAGAAAGATACAATTTCGCAGAAATTAATTTTTTTGTTGATCAAGAAATATTTCAGTTTTGAAAAATAAAATATATATCTAACAAGGTATTTATTCCAAAATTAACTCCTACAATGAGTATAGTGTATTTTATGAATTTAGGTACTTTTTTACTATCCTTATTCTTAAAAATTTAAACAAATGATAAATGAAAACTAATTACGTTCTGGAAAAAAGATAATTGCTTTGATATTAGAAATAAAGTTTTTCACATCAGTGCCATCAAAAGCATAAGATGAATGATTGAAAAATTCCAAATTTGGAGAATAAAAATTTATTCAAATATATTAGTTTGTAATTAAATATTGCTTATTATAAAATATATTATTAAATTTAACTTAGTTCATATAAATCTTAAATTAAGTTTTCAAACCCAACGTTTTACGATATATTTATGCCCATTATCGCTGTAAGTAAAATGAGTAATGCAACACTGCTCTAAATCTTGAAGGTTAAATAGCTTCCAGGAACAAATTTCAAGAAAAGCATATTCCAAAATACGGTATGCTTGGAAGTGCTCATCATAGAATGTATGAATAGTTATTTCTTTAGTTATGACATACAAATTATTCTGATTATCTTCAAACAAAGTATGCACCAAAAAAAATGTAGGTCCTGTTTCTGATGCTATCATTAAAATAGTATTATTTTTTATTGTTCGTGCTTTATATTTGATAAAATTTAACTCTACAACATTATCTTGAATATGTATTGGTAAGCAATGTGAGAAAGATTCAAATTCAGATAAAGTATTGATCAATACTTTATTAGACGCACTACGTTCATAACTATATTGACTTTTGTATGCATTTTGTAAGAATCTATAGCTAAGATGCAATTGGTGTTTGATTGCTATTGTTTTTATGATATTTTTCCGATTTACAGCTGCACGTGCAGCGATTTTTGATTCTTTATTTTTACTTTCACTGCTCATGGTATTTAAATTCCAAGCAGGACCCATAAGTAACATTATTCTCGCATAATGAACCAAAAAGTGATGCTTCGGTTTCAAAGATCCAGGAAATAACGAAGCTAACAGTTTCAGGTACTCACTAATTAAACTGGATAAATAATCACACAAATCCGGATGAATTATTGTTGATGTTACAATGTCGACTATTTCTTTCAACAGTATGCATAATCTCCAGTGAGGATCATCTTCAGGTACCAAATGTCCAATCAAAACTCCTATATTTCTAATGAAACAAAGTGATTCTGCAGCTGACATTTTATGACAAACTTATCTGTAATTTGAGAACTTTTCAATATTCGTGGTTTATTTCTAACTTCGTCCCCGTAAAATAAGCACTCTATTCTATCATTTATCGTTTCAAGACTAAAATGTTTTGCTGTAACTATAAAATAATTTAATATTAAACCTAAATCATACTGACAAACACCCTCGAGAATATCATGCATGATATCAACTGTTAAAAGATCTATGGTTCTTGAAGATTTTATACCAGCGAGTACTGATTGTCTAGCGACTCCAGTTTCAGAGGGCCTATTTTTTATTACATCGGCATCATAGCTCTCGGGTGTACGTAAATTACATACTGATTCGTTAAAAACGGTGTTTATATCTTGACGGTTAATAGTGCAAAATCTACATGGGTAGTGAGATGAAAAGCTGCCAATGAATCCCAATAGTGAATGGACTGCGAGATTATCTCCAATAACTCCGGCTAATGAAAAGAACAACTGTTTGGGTCCTGATGAAGTATCAATAGTAATTCCAGTTAACTCTAAATATTTCAATTCTTCTATTGCATGATGCAGTACAGTCTCTAAAGGAACATATTTTAAATCTTGAGCTTTATATAAAGCTAGTAAGAAAATATTTTCAACTTTAGACTGTAGATGCGGAGGTAAGCATGGAATAATTATGTAGACAGTTCCTAATTTTCCTCAGCCTTTGTGACTACCCAAAGCATTGTTTGTTTCATAATCATCTTGATAAAAAAAAAGTGGAAGAACTAATTTATCATTGAACATTTCTTTTTTTTTTTTCCAAATAGTACATTGAGTAACATTCGTTATCAATTTACTTTCTTTTTCTAAATTGTTCAAGTATGATAGAGTATCTTCAAAGAGATTAGGTAACTGAAAAAATTTGGTGAAAACATCTCTTAAAGGCACTACTTGCACATATAAATCATTTGTATCTATAACACGACGATCATTTTCGGATTTGTAGATGAACTTTTCTCCAATTTTTATTTCTGTAGGTGGTATGTAAGTATGGTGATTTTCAAAATATTCGAAGGCTTGGTTTTCGCTGCTGAATGACTTGAAGGGATTTTGTAATGTGTGGAGCATAGTAGTGTACGCAGTAATATTACTGTGTTACGTCCTAGGCTGGAAGCCGAATATTTAACCTATAGGTACAACAGTTACCGTAGTTATTATCATAAGTATGAAAATACCGACGTGCAATTACCATCAGAGTTATAATAATACTCTATTGATGTAATTCCATTTATAATTTTTTCCTTTAATTCTTTTATATTATTTTACTCATAGATATAAGTCAATACTTTTGAAAGGAACAATCTTAACCATAATGTAGACAAATTCATCTCATTCTCTCACGAAACGAATATGCTTAGAAACACTTGAAACAATATAAACAGGAAAGCCTAAACTTTAAGTAAACTTTCGAACTCTGGAAAATATCCTTATTGAGGAAACATAAATATTTAGATCCTTCAGATTTTTACGATCGAAAGCGGAAAAGTCTAAAGACAAAGACAGCTCTGTTTAAATGAGGATAGAACATAGACGCTCGCAGCATCCCTTCGCAGCGTCTCGACGCTTGGGTCCCTGACCCAATCGCCTCGCGCTATTGCTCTTCTAGCCAACCATATTTTTTCCCGCTTTTGTTTTAATGAGTTTTTTACCAATAGAAAAACCTCGCCTTCCCGCGAGTTTTCCAGGACCTCCCCTTCGCGTACCCGCGAGGAGAGATCTTTTCCATTCCATATTAGTCAGTTAGTCACGAAATCTCAAAGAATACAGATCGAACTCATAGAATCTTATAACTTAGAATTATTCATTCAAAGTGTTTGGTGACACAGTTAATTAATAAGTGAATTACTACATAAATCATAGAAACCTAAAAACTAAAGTTAATCATCACCTGTGTGAAGGTTAACAACCAAATTGTTAAGCAGATTGTGAAATAAGATTGTTAAATAAATATTGTTATAATTTAAAGTGAAATCTTCAAACGTTTATTTCACCCACGCATAGTGGTGGCTGATAAAACCCATTACCTCAACAGATACGAGCTCAACGACGTCCCGAAGAACTAGTTTTCTAAGACTCGGTAAGAAATATAGAAATCTACCAATTTTAAATCAGAACCTCACAAGAATAAACTAGTGATTCGTTTCTTCTAAATAACATTTAACTCAGGACGTAACACTGGATGTTTCACCTAAATTTCTTAATCTGTTTAAAAGTTGGTTAAATAATACTTTTACTGTCGGTTGTTGTAGAATATATGTTATATCATTTGTTATTTCATTGACTCGACTTCTAGGTAGATCAGATAAATCATATAATTTAGCAACGAAGAGTGCTGCTGACTTATCAATATCATTGACGAATTTTTGTGGGTTCATGACTATTTTTTTAATCAAGCTCTATGTTTAATTTATCCTCAATAAATGTTAACGCTTTTTGTAGTGGAACTGTCGATTTTTCTTTTTTGGATCCTATTTGGTATACAGCTCTTTTAATTAATAACCACACATTCGAAGAATCTTTTGGGAATGGACGTGTAGTGGTTATGAAAATTTTAAACGCGATATCTAATGCTTCGATTGCTGAATCACAAGAATATTTTATCTTATCAACAACAACATAGAATGCCGTTGGTATCGAAAAAGGTCCTACAAAAACTAAGAATGGATATACGTTTTCTTTGCCAGCTGTTATTAAACTGTTTCTCCTTTCTATTTCAGTTTCTAAATCTTCAGCACTCTGTAAAAATTTTTTAATAATATTATTAAAAAAGAACGGCGCAATTTTTTCAAGTTAACTTTGAAAAACCAAAAAATCTACCTCTACGTGTTATGAATTGGGTTGTTGAGATGGTTAAGCTGCCACCATAGTTATGAATTAGGAAGGCGCTACTGCCATTGTTATGAGTTGGAATCGTAGTTGATGAGAGTTACGAGTAGTCGTTGAGTTCGTCCCTCGTTTTTATACCTTTAGGTAACCGGATTGGAGTGGTAGGTGACTGACGTGAATATTCATATATAAATGGTAACTGAATGGTTGTTTATTGGTAATGATTACAACGATGGTAGAACCATCTATATGAGTTTTACAATTGTCGAGTTTGACTGAGAGTAATTTTGGGTTAGTGATTTATGATTCTAGAGCGAGTCTGAAAAGTGACTGCTTTCTTTAACGGTTTGGATGCAAGTCCTGAGTGCAAGTGCAAGTGCAATATTGGTTACTATTGAGCTGAATGATGAGATCATCCTTTTCATTGTTCTCCCGGGCTTGAGCGCGTTTATGCAGGTGCAGTTTTATCGGTGCATAGATAGGGATGCAGTTCTTAGAAGGTATGGTGAGGCTTCCTCTGATAGGAGGCTGAGAGACTGGGTGGATGCAGGATGTTGTGTCTTGGGTATTGGGTGTGAGGGTGTAGGAGAGTGTAGGGTAGTATGGGATACGTAACATACGTTTAAAACAAATGACTCTTTGCAGGCTTTTTTTTTTTCATCGATAGGTAAAGTATCGTCTGTCTTACGCCGTTTTGCCGTGCTCGATTTTGTAGACTTGATTCCGTCAAGTAATAATGCGAGAATTATAGCATCGTTATCAGCTGAAATTATAAATAAAATCAGTTTCACTAACGTACTACTCACTTTGTGAGTATTGAACCAAAACTAACCATCCGGTAGATCAAAAAGTTCTTCTATGGTATTGGTGTGTATGAAATTGTCGATTCTTTTAGACAAGATAAAATCCTTTAACGTTGGCTGGTAATTTTTCCAAGAATCTACTAGCGGTTTTATATTTTTAAACTGTTTCGTAAAGTCGTGATTTATCTGAAGAATGAAAATAATGTTTAATGCTTTTAATAAAAATTAACGTCAAATATTTTTATTTTAAATTATCAATCCTACCAAGTTAACAGCTTTTTTGCTATCGAGACACGGAAAGAGACTAAACTCCATAAGCTTGTCCCCTTTATCCGCTCTTAATTGCTGTCTACGATCATATGAATTTTTCCACGCAAGTTCAACCGCGTCCCAATCATCAAAGTTTTCGCTTGATAACCACTTTCAGGTTTGCATCGGAATTTGTCGTTGCTGTTAAAGAAATAATATAAATTTATGTATATATAATATATATATATATATTAGGGTGTCCCTTATTTTCATCATTTTTCGAAATTTTGGCAATATGAACCTACTAACGAAAACGCTTTAATTTCTTAATCAAAGTTCGCGCGCTTGGAACCTCTAGTTTCCACATAATCGCACGGCATAATATAAAATTAAAAAAAATTTTATCAATATTTATAACACGGTCAGACTCACTTGTAGATTCTGTCACCGCTGTGGAGTTTTGTTTTGTTGACGTAACAAGTAATCCTGACTCTACCAAATGTTTTCGTACATTAGCAACTTGATTATGCAGCTTTCCTGTTGGATTAATTTTGTCACTACCTTCAGTGATTCCTGACGAATAATAAATCCCAGCTCTACCACCAAAACGTCTGCTCAAGTCTTGGGCAAATTGTCTCAACAAGCTGGTGGAGAATCTTTATAATAAAATTTAAAAAATATATTTAACGTGTAGAGAATTTTTTTAGCAATAACAGTTTGAAAAATATTCATAAAAATTTTAATTTTAATGATGATCATAATAATGATCATAGTAAAAATGACATGAGTGTCAATCACATGTAGGAAAGGAAGACCGTATGGTTTCATGAAAAGATGATTAGTATTAGTATGAAGAAAGATATTGTAAAAGAATTTAATTTCGAGATAGGTCATCACAGGGTAGAAGTATTCTATTTGACACATTCAAATCTTAAATAATGCTTCGAAAATCATTATGTTTATTATGATTTACTGAATTATTTACGAAAACGAGTGACACGGCTATTAACAGTACTTCTGCCCTGTAATTTACGAATTTTAAAGTTTAATGATGAATAAAAATTTAAAAAGGAATGAACAAATTCTCACTCTAATCGTGTCAACGGATTTTTTGTTGTAATTTTTTTCGATCTGATCATAGCCAAAATTTCTCTTTGAATTATTAATTCTGCTAACATGTTGCTATAAGTATCGCTCAAATTTTTAAATACTTCGTAATAACTTAAAATCAATTCTCCTTTGAAGGTACTTCGCAAGTAAGTGTCCAAATCTGTTCTGTCAGAAACGTAGGTGGCTGAACTTGAATCTATCAAAGCACGACATTTATCACAGACTACAGTGAAGGAATGAGCTGGAATGATGTTTTCGAAATTATCTATGTCTACCGAGATTTCCATGTTGGCTAACTCTGTCATTGTATCATTCGATGAACTAGAACTTGAGTTGGGGTTTATGCAACTCATACCTACAAAGAACGAAATTTCAAACCCGTGAAATAGAATAAAGAAAAATTGAAAATTGTCAACAGAAAAGGACCCCGCACATTTCTGATGGGAAATGGCTTTCAGTCGATTTATCCAAAATTGAAGTATGTTCTAGTTGACGACCTACTGATCAAATGTTCTCATAGGCGCAACTCAAAATAATGGACCAATTTTGAGATATAGGCCCCTGAAGTTGAGGATTTTCAGGGGTGGATGGGGAGGCGAGTGTGTCCGCGCCCGCGTGTGTATCTGTCTCGTATGTACGCATGATTATTTTTCTCAATTTTTGAATTAATCAGGATCAACGACAAGGAAGTTTTGGGATAATTACCGCATTGGGATACTTTATTGAAAAATGATCATCATTCATTCATCCACCCCTGAAAATCCTTAACTTCAGGGGCCTATACCTCAAATTGGTCCATTATTTTGAGTTGCGCCTATGAGAACATTTGATCAGTAGGTCGTCAACTAGAACATACTTCAATTTTGGATAAATCGACTGAAAGCCATTTCCCATAAGAAATGTGCGGGGTCCTTTGTGAAAATTATAATAAGCATAATTATTAAATTTTGAAGCATTAGCATTCTTAGAAGTCAAAATAATAAAGAACGAATGATAAATTTTTATGAATAGTTTTTCAAATTTCAAACAGCCCAGAATAATTTTCAGAAATGTTGAGGTTAAAATTGAGTATACTTAAAATTACTCACCTTACGAAATAATAAACTTTCTATGACTACAAAGGAAATAAAACACTGCCCGTTTTTTGTTATTATAACCAATATGGCGTATGCACGAAAATAAAAAATCAAAGTTTTGACGTCGCTTCATGAGTCCGCTCGCGCGCCCGCTGTTCAAGCAGATCGCTGGCGCAGTGGCTAGCGTCACGGATTCGAGATTTTGCGCCTCGTGTTCAAATCCCGAATAACTTTTTTTTTTTTTACCATTCCTTCGTCAAAGTATGCTTCACCAATGTTTCTTATTTTATTGATAAATACAAGGACGCTATAGGGTAAGTCCGGTATAGATGCCCCAGTGTGATGGTTTAAAACGTTGGGTTTAAAAACTTAATTTAAGATTTATATGAACTAAGTTAAATTTAATAATATATTTTATAATAAGCAATATTTAATTACAAACTAATATATTTGAATAAATTTTTATTCTACAAATTTGGAATTTTTCAATCATTCATCTTATGCTTTTGATGGCACTGATGTGAAAAACTTTATTTCTAATATCAAAGCAATTATCTTTTCTCCAGAACGTAATTAGTTTTCATTTATCATTTGTTTAAATTTTTAAGAATAAAGATAGTAAAAAAGTACCTAAATTCATAAAATACACTATATACTCATTGTAGGAGTTAATTTTGGAATAAATACCTTGTTAGATAAAACTGAAATATTTCTTGATCAACAAAAAAATTAATTTCTGCGAAATTGTATCTTTCTGATTTGAAATTAATGTCTTATATCATACTATAGTGACCTAAAAAAACTAGTTTTCGATTTTTTTTGTCATGATTTTTGATGAGTTGCGTCAAGGAATTAAACTGCCTTTGTCAGATTAATCTCAAACCAATCTGAGATGGTAGCAGGTACAATCTCAGCTAGTCGTGACGTAAATATTACATAGAAACTAACCAAATGGTAATGTAGGAATACGTACATCTGCACATCGGTTGTGTTCAAATGCAAAATGGGACGTACTGCCATGTAAACTGGGTTCTACACACACGCGCGTGGTTTCTGCGACGATCTCTGACATACAAATGTAAGATTGGTGTGAGACCAATCTCGGATGGGCCTCTGTCCAATGCAGATTGTTCTCTATACTATCTGCATAGGCCTAGCACTCATCTGAAAATATTTTTTCTTACAGATTGGTCTCAGACCAATCTGAGATGGCGCTCACACCAACGTTGGGTTTTCCGTGTAGTTCGATCAGACTTCATTGTGAAAACTACGATATTTCTTCGATTAATAAAATTTATACTGTATACATCACACCAGAGATGATGATGACTGACTCGTAGCAGTTGATCGCATACCTCAAGTCAACTGTAGAACTCCAAGCTCGTCCCAACTTACATGACTTAATGATATCAGAAAATTTAGCGGTGTAACAATATTGTCAAATTGATAATATGGATATGAAAGTGCTTCGGTAAAATAATTTAAGATAAGTTATTATATCATCATACAATCAGACATGACGATAAAACGGTGGTAACTGTACAAAATGAAATAAGGAATAAAGGTGGAAACGATATGATTTTACACCATTTGATGAAAATACACAACGTTGTCAACCGAGTTGTCAACTGTACCTCCAGCCGCTGCCGCCGCACCGACTACCGCCGCTCCGGCTTCCGACACTCCGGCCCCCGCCGCCACTCCGGCCGCCCCGGCTGCCACCACTCCGGCCACCCCGGCTGCCACTACTCCGGCCGCCATTCCGGCCGCCGCCACTCCGGCCACCCCGGCCACCCCGGCTGCCGCCGCTCCGCCCGCCTGGGCCACCCCGACTGCACCATTTGGGGCTTGTTCGGCCCCTACAAGCCCTACATCCTCTATAAATAAAAGCATATGACCATATTGATGAACTGTATATACTTCAACATCGGGAAAGCTTTTCAATTGTTTATAATTCAAAGCATTGGATGGTTCGTCTAATAAAATATATCATGAAAATATGAAATTCGTTGTTCACTTTGTAGAAATCTCAAACAAATGGTAACCAGTTTGTTCAAATATGAGTTGCCATCATTTGCATACTTTCTCCTGGCAGATATTGATGTATACATGCATGGGGGACTCTATCGAACCTTCCACTTTGAGTATATATAATTAATAATGAGATTCAAGTCGAATTATTGATAAGGGTATGGGACTATATGAGAATTTATTCTGTACCAGCCACAACTGGCTAATTTGGGGGGATTGGGGGGATCGACCTCTATGATCCCCTGATATGGTGGATCTATCAATCAATCAGAACACGAAATTTTATCACAGTGATATAACATAACAGATTTATGTATAGGGTGAATGTGAATGTTGCTTAGCCGTTTCGACAGATGATTCTCCGGATCAAGATCAGCGAAGATTCCTCCGCAGAATTTATCAGAACCTTGTTCGAAACAGGGGTCAAATTTTTTACTCCTCAAAAAATTTCACTCAGCCAGAGGGACCAAAGAGGGAAAAAAAAAAGTCAAAAAGTCACCACGGGTTGAAAATGAAGCCATCAGCATGAAAAAAAAATAAAAAGGTTGAAAAAAATATAGAAAATGGGATTGATCTGCGAACTATGGACCCTTTTAGACTTTTGTTGCCCTTTATGAGTAGGATGTTTTCAAACGAGAAAAATTTTGAACTGTAATTTACGGGACCACGTTTGGGGGCGATTTTCGTTAAACGCGAAGAATCACCTGGCAAAGCGACAGCACAGAAGCCAGTCACAACGTGCATAGTACAATTTTTCACACTTACGGACGGGATTCATGGGCAAACCGCCCATGTCCATTCCTGCCGCGAGGCGATTTACGGGCGGAAAGTCGTCTTCATTGAGGCTCATTAAGCTCATATCGAAGTCGATTAACTGTTCAACGAAGATAAAATACATGTATGAAATTTATCGAATTCTAGCAGAATTAATATTAATATCCTGTGCTAATAATATCAACTTACGCTATTTGTAGGCGAAGACGTACTTGATGATCCGTTAGAAGACATGGTTGCAATGACGATACGATTCCTTGGGATTCCCAACGTAGCCAAAACCATAGACAAACTAGAGGATTGAAGGATAGGAGCTCTACCAAGACGCACTGAATCCATATTTCCTAGCTTCCAACCAGTCAGCGACTGAACTACTATGAAATCTGTACTCAGGGCGTCCTGGTAGAGCTCCTATCTTTCAATCCTCTAGTTTATCTATGGTTTTGGCTACGCTGGGAATCCCAGGGAATCGTATCGTCATTGCGGCCATATCTTTAATTCTCACGACACGTCCACGTGTGCCTCGTCTCGTCGCCTTCTAATAACGTAAGTTTATATTATTAGCACAGATATTATTGATTCTGCTAGAATTCGATAAATTTCATGCATATATTTTGTATTCGTTCAACAGTTGACGAACTTTTGAGATCATCAAATCTATTACCGAAGCGATACGAAGTCGATGATGAATCCTGTCCGTAAGTGTGAAGAATTCTCCGGCTTCTGTGCTGCCGCTTTGCCACGTGATTCTTCGCGTTTGGCGAAAATCACCCCCAAACGTGGTCCCGTAAATTACAGTTCAAAATTTTCCTCGTTTGAAAACATCCTACTCATGAAGGTCAACAAAAGTCTAAAAGGGTCCATAGGTCGCAGATCAATCCCATTTTCTATATTTATTCAACATCTTTAATTTTTTTGATGCTGATGGGTTCATTTTCGACCCATGGTCCCTTTTTCATTTTTTTTCCCCTCCGGTTCCTCTTGATGAGTAAAATTTTGTGAGCAGAGAAAAATTTTACCCTAGTTTTGAACAAGGTTCTCATAAATTCTGTGGAGGAATCTTCGCCGATCTTGATCCGCAGAATCATCTGTCGAAGCGGCTACACAACATTCACTTTCACCCTATACACAAATCTGTCATGTCACTGTGATGAAAGTCAGTTGTGGCTGGTAGAAAATAAATTCTCATATACTCCCATACCCTTATCAATAATTCCACTTCAATCATTAATTAATTATATACTCAAAGTGGAAGGTTTGGTAGAGTCCCCCATGCATGTATACATCAATATCTGCTAGGAGAAAGTATGCAAATGATGGCAACTCATATTTGAACAAACTGGTTACCATTTGTTTGAGATTTCTACAAATTGAACAACGAATTTCATATTTTCATAATATATTTTATTAGACGAACCATCCAATGCTTTGAATTATAAACAATTGAAAAGCTTGCCCGATGTTGAAGTATATACAGTTCATCAATATGGTCATATGCTTTTATTTATAGAGGATGTAGGGCTTGTAGGGGCCGAACAAGCCCCAAATGGGGCAGTCGGGGTGGCCCAGGCGGGCGGAGCGGCGGCAGCCGGGGTGGCCGGAGTGGCGGCGGCCGGAATGGCGGCCGGAGTAGTGGCAGCCGGGGTGGCCGGAGTGGTGGCAGCCGGGGCGGCCGGAGTGGCGGCGGGGGCCGGAGTGCCGGAAGCTGGAGCGGCGGTAGTCGGTGCGGCGGCAGCGGCTGGAGGTATAGTTGACAACTCGGTTGACAACGTTGTGTATTTTCATCAAATGGTGTAAAATCATATCGTTTCCACCTTTATTCCTTATTTCATTTTGCACAGTTACCACCGTTTTATCGTCATGTCTGATTGTATGATGATATAATAACTCATCTTAAATTATTTTACCGAAGCACTTTTATATCCATATTATCAATTTGACAATATTGTTACACCGCTAAATTTTCTGATATCATTAAGTCATGTAAGTTGGGACGAGCTTGGAGTTCTACAGTTGACTTGAGGTATGCGATCAACTCTTACGAGTCAGTCATCATCATCTCTGATGTGATGTATACAGTATAAATTTTAATAATCGAAGAAATATCGTAGTTTTTATAATGAAGTCTGATCAAACTAGTATACCGATCATTGTTCTCAACTATGATTCATTCAGGCTAGTTAAGCTCTGGTAGCTGCTTCACCTGATTTTGCTACAAAACTCTTGATAATAATGATGTAATTTTCATTTTTCAGAAGGAAATGTTTCCCGGCGTGGGCAGAGGGCCGGGCAGCAATGGCAGGCCCGACGCCAGAGGCGTCGTAATTTAATCGAGATGTTGTACGACATGGCAAACCCCTACCGTGGTGGCGGTAAGGGTAAGGGAAAGAAGAGAGATACAGATCCTAAACCGTAAAACATCCCGAGAAAAAATCGTTGCATATAATCAGATATAAGCATATACAATCAACCATATATAATTGTATCCGAAAATTGGGGGATATTCATATATAGTTATATATGAGCCAACCCATCGCTTTTGAATGCATCGTACATTCAAAAAATATTTTCACCTTTGAGTTTTATTGATAGTTAGGAACTTTATTTGATTTATTAATACAGTTTGATATTTATTATGGTTATTAGTATAAATATGGGGAATTCCATACGAAACCGACCAATTCGTAACCCCGACCATTTTTGATTTTGTTCAAAATTTTCTATTTTTTTGTACCTACCGAAAGCAGTCTTCCGGAATTTTTTCAGTTTTTTGTCTCAACCCATCCAAACACAATGAATTTTTCAAAACTTATAAACTTGGACCATTTTGATTTTATTGAAAAAAATCACCAATTTTCAAGAGACATTTTTACAAGTACTGACCAATTCGTAGCTTGTGATATCCATAACTTCTATTTTTTTCTATTTTTTACCGTGTGTGAACCAAGGAATCGTGTTTTTTCCTTGAAATAACAACGCAAGTAGTCATTTGATTCCGAATTATTCTTTTTCATTTTATTGAAGTAGTTTGTATATATTCAAATTTTTTCATAAATATTATGACGTTTTCGGTTCGCTACACCGGGCTACACTCGGTGTAGCCGAAGATTGCGATCAGCTCCGAAATTTTTTGATAAGAAGCTCCGAATTTTATTATGCTGCGCTGTACGGTACGCAGAAAACAAGAGGCGCGCTATTTTTTTAAAATGAAATTCGGAGATTCGGCAATTATCTGGAAATTTTTTAGCTGATCGGGAATGTTCGGCTAGGTACACCGAGTGAAGCCCGGTGTAGCGAACCGAAAACGTCATAATATTCACGGAAAAATGTAAATGTGTACAAACTACTTTAATAAAATGAAGAAGAATAATTTGGGATCAAATCACTACTTGCGTTATTATTTCAAGGAAGAAACACGATTTCTTGGTTCACACGCGGTGAAAAATAAAAAAAAAATAGAAGTTATGAATATCACAAGCTACGAATTGGTCAGTACTTGTCAAAATGTCTCTTGAAAATTGGTGAATTTTTTCAATGAAATCAAAATGGTCCAAGTTTATAAATTTTGAAAAATTCATTGCGTTTGGATGAGTTGGGACAAAAATCTGAAAAAAATCCGGAGACTGCTTTCGGTACGTACAAAAAAATAGAAATTTTTCAACAAAATCAAAAATTGTCGAGGTTACGGATTGGTCAATTTCATATGAATTCCCCATATATATATATACATAAAATGGCATGTATAGTGTTAAGTCGAAATAAAATGCCTTATACCATGTGTAAAATATATGTAATCACTGATTTTGATAATATACATTCATATGCGTATGAAATACTTTAACCCCAGAACTACAAACCCATTTTTTCTACCTTGAAACTACAAACCGGGGTGAATATTTATCCCATATGTTTCTTGTTCGTAAAATCGTTTTGAAAGCTGCAGTTATAATGAGACTCCGTGACTGGTACATAAATCTCTTCGTTTTTCATTGCAGTAATGAGAGGGTGAGAATTAAGCAAATTCAATTTCATTAAAGTTTATAGTCTGCGGGGAAAAATCGATTTAAATCTATTGGACCCATTATCCAGACACATCATATACCATGAAACATAACTGTATATATAATTATATATAATTCTATCTGAAGTCATATCTGCGATTTAATAGAGTTAATCTTGATTATATGTTTCTATATGACCATATAGAAATCCAGATATATTCAGATACAATACAATACATTGTCACATATAACTGTATATAACTATATATGATGATATATAGTACTGTATCTGAATATATTTGGATACATATATTTGTATATGATTGTATCTGAGCGTCGTAAACGAATAAAAATAATTATATCTGGTCATAACTGATTAGATATAGTGCATTTGTTACCTCATATGTTCATATATGGGCATATGGGACACTATATACATTCGGATATAGTATTATATATGGTCATATATACCGGTATATAATTGTACATAATAATATATGATTCTATCTGAACATTGTATGCGATTATATATACAAATATATGGTTATATATGATCATATATGTGTCTATATAATCATTTTTTCTCGGGATAAGTGAAATTAACACTTTCACTTACCCTTACCGCCATCACGGTGGGGTTATTACTTATCATAATATAATCATATATAATCATAATAATAATAAAGACATTGTTTTATATACACGGTGATTCGGATCAACCGCCCGTCCTTGCACAGTCAGAATGATGTCAGGCAACCAAAAAATGTCCGATGTCTGTCTTTCTCAGCTCATTTGAAAGCGTGACTCATCCCCTAAACGATGATAGGTCGGTTTTCGACATACCTTAATCCAATTTTTTTTTTTTGCGATTTTTTTACCACAATAGTCACCTTTTTCAAGTTTACAAAGTTTCCAGCATATCAATGAGTCTCAAATGAATTGCTACAAGTATTGATTGTTGATTCAAATTTTAATGATCAATTCCGAAAATTGATAAAACATAAAAAGTATCTCAAAATAAACGTGTTTTTTTTTAAATAAAATTAAAGATACGGAAATACGAAAGTGAAAAATGGAAAAACGAAAGAAAATCATGAAATTAAAAAATAGGGTGTGTTGAAAATGAACTCGCTTTTCAAACTTCAGTTAACAGAACTTTATTTTATGAACATTTTGGATCGCAACCTACTTTTTTTTTACAAATTTCTCTTGTTAGTCGTTGGGTACAGCTGTCGATGATTTTTCACGATCTGTAGGAGATATTGCTTCTGTTCTTCGTCTTTTGTCAATATGTCGTTATACTCCTCAATGAGTGTAACCCCTCGCTCGGCTACATCGTTGACTACTTTCAAGTCTTTTAGCACTGATCGACAATACAGATATGTCTCGTCCAGCGCCCAATACTCCGGAGATTTTTGAAGAAAATCGTGGGGCAGTTCAAATTGATTGAATAGAAATATTGATTTTTTTGTGATGAAATCACTGATGTCACGACGTACTATCACATCGAGCGTCTTTCCCTCGACCAGTCCTCGCACATTCCTGCCACTGCTCTCTCGTTCTCTCATTGCTACCGCCATTCGTGCTCGAACCTCCATTGGTACAGTGTCGTCGAAGAATGCCAACGGTGCTAGTTCTTTGGACAGGTACCAAAGATGAGAAGTAAGTTTCGAAGAAGCTGCTTTCGAGACATCGGCGTTCACTTTACGGTACTCGACAAGTCGTTGCAGAAGTTCTAGATCATGATTTGGAGCTTTGATAGCGGACGGAGCAGTGAACCACGATTCCACATAGAACTCGACAATAAATGTACAAATCTGTCTGAGGCCGTTCGTGTCTCGAGCTTTCAGTAAAAACTGTTTCCGAAATAGGAATATCTTCAAGCAATAAATTGCTTTTGAAAGCCATCGCGCATGATGGACGGCTCCAGGTGTTTTGAATCTTACACCACGTGGGGGTTTACCACCCAAAAAAATGGATGAAAGCTCTAAAAATTCCCTGTAGTCGTCTCTTGGCTGGCTCACCTACAGAAGCCAAATACACGATATTGAGTTAGAACCCATTAGAGGTAAAGAAATACTTGTGATTCGAAATCTTTTCGAAGTTTGCTTGTACTACCTGAAATTGATTTGAAATAAAATCGAGGATCCGGTTTTTTCTGCCCGTGAGAATGTCAGCAACGCTTGCGTCATCAACGCCAGTTTCAAATTGCGTTACATCAATTTCAGGCCAGTGTTGTTGAAAACGTTTGAAAATCGGGACGTTTGGGCCGCTCGTTACTGGCCAATAAACCTCGACGACACATCTAAGGAGCAGCTCATAAACGTGGTGACGGCAAGCCAGGTGTAGTAAATTACCACCCAATTCTCTCTCCAGTAAAGTGCATGCACCATTTAGTCGGCCTTGAAACCAATTAACAACATTTTAAAACCAGATCTCAATTCACACGATTGACAAAAACTTTCGAACCGACACTCTTAGTTGTGAAATAAATAATTTCTCGTTTTTCACCTGTGTTCGTACTAGTGGTGTCAAAGCACATAGCCTTCACTCGGTGAGTAAGATTCCATTCGCGCAAAGTTTTTATGATAGCTTCGGCTTGATTCGCTCCGGTACCAGAAGGAAGTTTTGGTACGCCGAGTAAGTGTTCTGTTCCGACTCCAGATACGATTATAGGTAGCCTTTCGACGCTTCCTTTTCCCGTTTCTATTTCAGGGAGTAACTTGCCATCCCAGTGAACGACCAAACAAGTGGCAATCTGAAGATCATCCTTTAACTTCTTTGCCATTTTCTCCCTATGTTTGATACGTTTCTTATGGATCGCACTGCTGCTCAAGTTTATCTCGTTTACATCAAATCCAAGACTGGTAGCAGCAGCGGCGAGGATGAACGTTGCATTTCTACTGCTGGTCTGTGTTCTATCGAGTGCTGCCACGAGATCGGGAGTCATAATGTTGATCTTTTTAGCTTTAGGCGCTATTTCTTGACTAAGTTCATTTTCGAAATCCGAAATAGTTCGTTGCGGGCCACAAGCATTCGACGTCTGACTTAATCCTCCGGATGATTCGCTGACTGTGATTTGACTGAGGGCTTGACTTAAATCTGGAGTTTCAAGAAAGAAAAAAAGAAAGTTGGAGTGATTCATGGAATGTATTACGATTAGGACAGAAACGCGACGTTCGACCCTGACGGAAGTGGTAAAATGAGAAAAGAAACCGAGGTTCAACACAACTAACATAGAAATTTGAAGCGATTTAATGTAACATCAAGCATGAATTCTAAAGTCACACTCAAATCAGAACTTAGAAAAAAAAACATGAAATTCTCACACGAAGACTTATGGAAAGTGATACTAGCCGCAAGAATATGCGTCAAATAAGAACCCCCAAAACAACGTATGAAGACTGACACGAACTGCAGTTATTACACACGAAGGGAGAGCTCAGAAAAGGTAAAATGTCATTAATAACAGCATCACCGTCATCATCTGAAATCCCGACGTTTTCCCCACATGGAAAAATATATATGGGCAATTCCACCTCAAATCGGCCAACTTTGGGTGTTTTTTGACCTCGTATTTTTTGAATCGATTAAAATTTTTTTTACGGTGATTCTACGTCAAAATAATAGACCCGTATTTTTTTGTTAGTCCAAAAAATTTTTTTTACGCTAGTTATGAATTATCGCATTTGACTGTAAAAGTGGCGCGCGGGCGGCTTTGACAATTAATATCTCGGGTCCCCTTTACCGTAGAGAGATGTTCCAAAACGCGTTTCAAAGGCGATGAAAGACACTTTTTGATAAAAATTTTCAACTTTTCAAAAAATATAGTTTTGTTGTTTTTATAAGCAATCAAAATGTTTATCGATTTTTTTCGCAACCTAAGGCCATTTTTAAAATTCTAAAAAAAATACGATCGCATTCCTCATTCAATTCTGAAGATGGCGAATTTTTGGAATTGATGGAGCGATTTTTTTAAGTATTTTTTTTACAATTATTCGTCTGGCGCTGCGTCAGGTTGCCACGCCGCGCGCCTTGCTACTACGGTGTCATTCCATGTATGGAAAGCCGGGCGCCACGCCATTGGTCGAGCCCCGTACGACGCGGTAGTCACAAGGCGCGCGGCGCGGCAACTTGACGCAGCGCCGGACAAATAATTGTAAAAAAAATACTTAGAAAAATCGCTCCATAAATTTAAAAAATTCGCCATCTTCAGAATTGAATGAGGAATGTGATCGTATTTTTTTTAGAATTTTAAAAATGGCCTTAGATTGCGAAAAAAATCGATAAACATTTTGATTGCTTATAAAAACCACAAAACTATATTTTTTGAAAAGTTGAAAATTTTTATCAAAAAGTGTCTTTCATCGCCTTTGAAACGCGTTTTGGAACATCTCTCTACGGTGAAGGGGACCCGAGATATTAATTCTCAAAGCCGCCCGCGCGCCACTTTTACAGTAAAATGCGATAACTTATAACTAGTGTAAAAAAATTTTTTTGGACTAACAAAAAAATACGGGTCTATTATTTTGACGTCGATTTCAAGTAAAAAAAGTTTCAAGCGATTCAAAAAATACGAGGTCATTTCTCGGCCGATTTGAGGTGGAATTGCCCATATTCGAGAATTTATATGTCACATATATATATGAACATATATACGAAATAGATCATTTTTGGCCGCTTTCAAATATATGTTGTTTATAAGTCACGTATATTCGAGTTATATTAGTTATATATACGTGTATATATATATTATTTATAATAAATATACATATTTATTATAAATAATAATTCATACCTGTACATATATATAACTTACATATTTTTTATAAATAATATATATTGTGACGTTGCACTTTGTGCAAGCGTCCCAGGGACTAACAAATACGATAACTGGTGTGCACGGTTGGCAGGCTACCTGGGATGAGCTAAGACAGAATTAGGCAGGGTAACATATTTTTAATTCCATTTTGTTTGTAACATTCTCTTTCATGAAAAATGTCATCCGCGCCTCGGCGCACAACGGAGTCAACATCCACCGAGGGAGCAATCTCTCCCGGCTCACCAGCGTTGCAACGACGATGGCCATATCGTACCGAAACTGGATGCCGCGATGATAGCGTACAGGGCTGAGCGAATTAAGTAGCTCAACACAGCCTCCTTCATCGACGACTTTTCAGCCTGGAGCTGAACCAGAGGAACAACATCTACCCTCCTGATTATCGTACCGTCGACGTATTAGCCGAGAAAGCTCACGAATATCGTCTCGACAACGAGCAGCTACCTCGTGTGAGGAGGTTTGGGTAACCTTCCGCGACATAAATGGTGTAGCTGAGGTGAAGACCCGGTTCAGGATCACCCCGACTGCAGCCAGATCCTCCAGATAGGAAAGCTTTGGATGAGTGGACGTCTGGAGAGCTCCTCCGAGTCAGCGACAATCAGGGAGTAAGAAAACTACGATACACCAAAGCCAGTCTTCATAATGATTGATTCAACTCCGTTGCGACATGGTTCGATTTTGAAATAGCGCGCCTTAGTCCGAGCGTTGTCCAGAAAACAGCTGAGATCACACCAGGACAACGACGAGTCATAATCCAGATCTAGAAGAAAGCATAATTCCGTCACCGACATCCTAGCGCGACACCCAAAAACTGTCCGCTAGATCCGCCCCACTTACGCTACCTAATTAGGCCAATCACAGGAAGAAGTTCGCAACTCATCACCTAGCGAGCCAAAGGAAGCACCAAGGATCCGTCTCTTCTACGTTCGACTGCCGACTGTGCCGCACCGATTTATCGTATCGTCCCGTATCGCCTCTTTCGTTTATTAGTGTTTCAAAAATTTCTTCAAACTTAGCTTCTTTTCCAAATTTATAGTATTCATTAAACAGTGTAAAATAGTGCCTTGAGGCCAGAATCGACCGTAAGGTAAGCCTATCTAATTTATTGTGAAGTCACGAACTAATTCTGAATAAATTGTATGGTATCGAGTACGAATATCTAGTAGAGTATAGTTTTTCTACGCAGGCGTTGGACCACGAGGCCCCGTCGTGCTGTAGTATTTGTTTGATTGCATTTTTTTATTAATAATATCGTCTCGTACCGAATCTATAACATTCTTTGGCTTAATTATTGAGTTATTTCGTGACTGGCTGTCTTTTTGGTTGCTTACGCATGCTTTGAGGAGAAATCCTCGTGCAATCTAGCACAAAATTTGCTAATAGTTAATTATTACGGAACTTAGTTTCCTATTCTTTGTAGTTGAGCTACTATCTTTTTCTGATTTTCTAGTAGTAAAATATTAGTAATTCTATAATCTGTCTTGGCTATCCTGGGTATTGCGAACGTAGTTGTAGCCGTGGAGAGCACTATTATCGTCTCGTTTTCCTCTTTTTGTATTATATAATTTGTTTAGGAAAATATCCACGTTAGAATTAAGTTAATTAATAAAATTTGATTGTTCAGGGGTAAAACCCCGATTTATGTCGTTCCATAATTCGGAAAATAACTATCGGTATTAAGCTTGTCATTATTTAAATTATAGTAAAGATCATTAATTATTTATCGTCTCGAATCAATGTGAACCATGAACCTCGCTTATTGAATATTGTGATTAAATCTCGTTATTGAGCGTATCAAATTATTGTGATTCTGAATTATCTTAAACTGTGATTAAAACGCAAATATCGTACCGATTCAAATCTGTGTCATTTTCTTTGAAGTAATCCTATATTTTCCATCTGGTGACCTACACCCCTCTACCCTTTGATTAATTGATTGATCTAGCCGAAGCACACCGTCGTAAGTCTCTGGTAAAATTTAATATTTAATTAATGACTGACGCTGTTCGCGTCTGGCGCCCAACAAATCTGATTATTATTGATATTTGTACTTTTGGTGACTTTATTAATATTTGAGTCAAACTAGAGATAAGCGCCGTAGGGTATCGCGAGGAGTTTCTTCTTCTTCCTCCGTCCCTAAGGGGAAACGCGATTACAATATATACAGGTATATATAAATAATGTAATTCAAATATACGTAACTTATAAACAATATATATTTAAAGCGGCCAAAAATGATCTATTTCGTATATATGTTTATATACATATGTGTGACATATAAGTTGTATATACGTAACTTATAAACAACATATATTGAAAAGGGGCCAGAATTGACCAATGGATATGTATATTTTTTATAAATAATGTATATGTTACATATTATATATTGTAATATACATAACATTAATATATATACAGCGTGAATTCCTATCTATTAGACAGGTGAACTTGAGCCAAATTTCCGAACAAGTTCCGAGCGCACGCATATTTTGCAAATTTTCAGTGCGGCCAACTTCCGACCAAGCCAAACTGTCAAAATATTGGGGAGTTATACCCATCGCAGCTATCTGTCAGTAATAAATGAAGTTAGCCGCACAACAAATTTGCCTGTGCTCGATGCGCAATTGAAAACTCAGATCAATTCAGCTCAAGTTCACCTGTCTAATAGATAGAAATTCACGCTGTATATTATTTACAAACAATATACATATCCATCGGTCAATTCTGGCTCCTTTTCAATATATGTTGTTTATAAGTTACGTATATACAACTTATACGACTCATATATACGGCTGCACATATATTCAAATATATATGCAAGCTAAATATATTATATATATATATATATATATATATAAATATATCTATCGTTTAATTCCGGGACAGAGGTTATAGAATTTATATATACAACGCATGGTTTTGGGACATCAGTATACTTTGGGGACTGGTCTCAAATCATCCGGGTATCTAACGCATGGTTTGAGGACAGTTCCAACAAACACGATCCTGGGGCCCAAAGTTACTTTGTATACCCGGGAAAAAATGATTTTGTATGATCATATATGATTATATATAATTGCCTATATATGATCAGATCCAAAAATTGGCCAGGTCTGATCATATATAACCATATATGATAATATATATAGTTATATATGATCATATATGGTTATATATGATCATATTATATAGTTATATGTAGTTTGGATTAATAAAAATATTATGCTGAAACATATGTTAAATATATGATACGTATCATTATTTGAAAATAAAATTATAATACTTTCATTTATATAGAAATTGATATTTTTCGAACTCTTGAAAAAAATTCATATTTTTGAGCTAGATAATATACCTTCTGAACCTAGATTTCTTAATAATGAAAATTTCTTTTTCAATCAATCTTCGCAGAAATAAATTCATATATCGCAGCCAGGTCTGATCGGATTCAATCATATATAGACCTGTATATAATTATATATAGGGTTATATCAGCCAGGTCTGATCAGATCCAATCATATATAGACCTATATATAACTATATATAGGATTATATCAGCCAGGTCTGATCAGATCCAATCATATATAGACCCATATATAGCTATACATAGCTCGATATATAGTTATATATAGTTATATATAGAATCATATATAACTTTATATATAGCTTCAGACATGAATGTACAGCCAGACATGATCATATATGATTATATATGAAGTTATATATAATTATATATAAAGTTATATATAATTATATATGATTATATATGATTATATATAGTTTCATATATAATCATATATAATCATACATGATCATACAAAATCATTTTTTCCCGGGTACTGATCGCTCACTTCGGAGACCATAACACACACCAACAAATGCTAGAACACACCCGGTGGTTGTCACAGGACCGTGACTAGGCTCCCAAAGAGTCGATGGTCTCAAAATATCTGCCTCACACGTTTATATATATATATATATATATATATATATATATATATATATATATATAATATATCACATATATGTTATATATATATATTTATTATAGATAATATACAGGGCGAGTCATCCCTGGTATCGAATGGGGGAGGGGCTCATCATCGCAGAAGCTCCGCCCCTTTCTATTGATACTTGTTATCGTCGTATCGAAAAACCCCACTTTTATGATAACAGAGTGAGGTTTCTGGTAGTGTTGACGGTACGTGAAAATGAAAGTGGGGTTTCTCGGTACGACGATAACAAGTATGAATGGAAAAAGGCGGGGCGTCTGCGATGATAAGCCCCTCCCTCATTCGATACCAGGGAAGACTCGCCCTGTATATAGATATATATAATGTAAACGACGAGTAGGTTGTGTGTATAGGATTCATAAATAATGAGCATATATTGAATACGTGCATTATTACATTTATTTTTATTCTATTCTTTCTGTAATATGCTTATAAAACTATTCTTAAAAGATTCAACAACATATATAGGAACAGCATATTTAATATAAAAACGTGATAATGGGTATACTTAAGTATATAAAGTGCCATCGAACAATTTAACGTTCCTTTTTCTGCAAACGACGGAGTGCGGACAGTTTGACATTAATGGCTTGGCCAAAACCTCCTTCTTTAAACTCTTTTGGATGCTGGTGGCGAACGGAATCTGAAATACAAGATTGGATAAGTAAAATGCTCATGGAATTACTAACGATACAATTGACTAGTCCAGGTGACAATGTTTTATTCATTGTGCTTACATTTAATTGCTTCAATGATGCGTTCATCAAGGGCTTGTCGAGCAGGTCCTGCCTCAGCATCGCCCTTATTCACCTTGCTAGCACCACCTTTATAATTGCTCCGCAAGAGAGTATCTAGAGGTATTGATGCCAACAATAATGAAACTGTCATTGCCGTGTATGTGGGAGTGGAAGTTGCCTTGGCCCACTGCATGTCCGTCACAAAGACTTTGCTACCCACTTCTCCAATTTCAATCTGAAAATAACCCAGACAGCACTATCTCTTATAGACGACGAAAAGACATATTTTTTAAGACATCCTTTAGGCAATGTCTCAAAGACGACGAAAAGACATATTTTTCAAGACATCCTTTAGTCAATGTCGTAAAGACGTCTAATCGAAGTCTTTCAGAAGACAACTGATCTTAGTTGCCTAAAAGATGTCCATTCGAAGTTGTCTTGTGGATTTCCACTAGCGCCACCGCGTATAAGCATATTGGTAATATAACAGCTGAGTACGCGTAGTGTCGAAACGGCGGTGTTGGCTGAATTTTTGACTGAAAGAAAATTTTCTTAAGGTAAGTTATATTATTACAATCGATTAATCTGAATAACTTCATTTATCCAGAATTCATGATCGCAAAGAGTAGTGGAATTCGTATTTTCAATCCGTGCATGCATAATTTCCATATGCCATAGCATACTCAGTCTTCACAGCCTCATTCTATAACACGTCTTATTCCGACATAAAATACACTTGTTCGGCACAATTATCTCGATCAAATTATTTGAAGAATGGGTTATTGTTTACTCCTTGATGCCATTAATCGATGAATATTATCATTCAGGAAGTGGAAAGACATGTACACATGGCGAGGTTACACTATAGTGTAGCTCGGCCGAAGACGCTATAGAGACCAAAAAAAAACAATTCATTTGCCCAATTCAAATTCACTATACCTATTATGAGTATTGGTATTATTATTATTATTATTATTATTATTATTATGATATACCTATAAAGGCATATAATCTTACGAAACCTGTAATACACATTTTCATATCTAATATACATATTATGGAAAAAAATCTCAATTTTGGTCGTTTACATTTATTTAAACAACACCTAATAGAGCCAAAAGGCATATAATGAAAAAAAGGCAACAATAGGATTTTGAGGTTAACGTCGTCTTTTAGTCATGTCTGAAAGATGTCTTAAAGACTTAGCTAAAAGACATCTTTTAGCCATAGCCAATAGGCGTCAGAAAGCGGGACATAAGACGTCCTTTCGTCATCTTTTCGTCGGCATTATGCTATTGGTGAAAGACGACTTTACGAAAATTCCCTCATCTTATGGACATCTTTTAGACAACTTTGTGCTGTCTGGGAAGTAATCATTCTGCTCCTATCAAATCGGCTGATGAAGCATACAATTGTTACAAATGAAGGTCATTGCGGAACCGTAAATACATAATCTTACTCAGACATTTGTCTTACATTTCCTTCTGTGAATTCCCCATCCTCAAGAAATCGTGCATTTTTCGAAGCTGGCCCTGACGTTTCTCGTTCGCTTGAGAGAGAATGTTTTTTGGCGCCTTCCGCTACTCCAACCGTATTTGCTCCACCAGTAGTGAGCAGTGCTTCAATTCTAGTAAGTTCTGTAATATTATGCATGTTGAAGAATATATGCATACACGTATGTATAAGAATATACATATATTATTGTGAAACATGAATGAATCTGTTATTTGTAGTGGCTAATTGAAGTTATTAAAATTAATCGTCATACTTTGGTTCATCGAAGTTATCGCCTCCATGATATCTTCGAGTCTAACTGTTTTGGTAATAGCTACAACTTTTTCAGCTTCTGGACGGTTCTTTTCGGCATGGAATTCTTCGTCCTCTCCTGAAGCTACTTCAGGCGGAGAATCACGTCGTTGCTCTTCCTCACCATCGGAATTTCGGTTATCATGCAAAGGGGATAGCTGATCGTTGGAATGAGAATTACCATAAAAAATGCAATAGGATCAGATTATAAATGATTTGTTTTTCTGTGTACTTGTTCACATAAATATATGGAATACTCTGAAAATGTATAAGTATTGTAACTCAAATGTGTATTACTTGTTCTTCATCTGAATCCACATCTTTGCCCGATGAGTCTGTTCTCTCCCCTTGAGAGCTTGTGTTACTTTTTTTCACTCCTGGTGATTTTGGTAGCACATCAATACCTGACACCTCCTCCGGTGTAACCGACTCCTCGTCTGACGACACAATCACACGTCGCTTCTTCGCTCCCTGTTTGAAATCGAAAAAGATTAATAATATTCTGTGTACTTTTCCATACAATATTCAAAAGAAGAGGATTGAATATCTCACATCAGTGAAAAAAAAAAACGTCAAAGTTAGAGGGTAGTGGCCTGCAGGTTTTTTTAAATCAAAAATACATTCTCTTTTTGAAACTGAAAAACATCCAATCCGAACTTTTTTCACAGTTTTTAAATTACTGTAATATGTATCGTCAACAAACTTGGTGACAGTTCACGATGGAAGTGTAATTAGAGGAAAGTTTTCGCAAGCTCTTCACCATCTGCTGGCCACTAAGGCTCCCTGAGGATAGACATCACGGACCAGTTATTTTTTTTTATTGATCTGACAACAAGAACTTGACACCAACCGAAAAACCTGCCAAGCTCACGCAAATTAAAAAAAATATATATATCTATAATCCGAACAATTAATATAAAATCTTATACACGTCTCCGGGAAAGATATTATACAATGATAATTGTGCTTACTGTAGTACTTTCCGGAGCTCTCCCTTCTTTCTTCGCTGAGGTACCTGGAGTTGATAGTTTAAGTTGATTAAGTGACAGCTGCTTCTTTTTAGAGTGATGCCTATTCCCTTTCACTTTGTCTTTGGCGTTGCTCTCCGATGAATCTTGTAGATTCTGAGGTATCTCTTTGTACGGCGAAACCAGTCCTTCCAACATTTTCATTTTGTCATCTAATACATTAAGACGGCCTGGAACAATGAAATAATTGCAGGGTGTATTTTAACGATGAATAGACCTTGTATTTAGTAAGAGACTATCATCAGAACCTTGGCGTAGGCCTGCGAGAGGATTCTGCGATAAAGTTCCTACGTCTTCCTTTTTTCGTATAAGATAGTATTCGATTTTCAGTAAACATTTACTATTTTAATTTACGGAATTTGATTAGGGATAAAACAAAAGAAAAACTACCAATTTATTTTTATGTATAGTTAACAGAGTATCAGCCCATTCCACAGTATTGCAGTTTTCACTACTGTTTTTGACACATTTTCTTATTTCAAACCCGTTGTTACAAGGAGATTTGCTGAACCATGAAGTGAGATACTCAACTGCCTTGGAACAGTAAAACAATTTGCCAATCAATGCACTGCCTTTAGTCTTATACCATGAGGACCAGGTGAAAGAGAATGGTCCGTCCGCCCAGACACCTAATATTTTGTATTTTCATGGGGATAGCCACTCGTTGCGCAGAAAATCCTTAGGGTGATTTTGGCGCGTGGTCGATAGCTTCGACCCCAGGACATATTTTTCAGCGCAACGAGTGGCTATCCCCATGAAAATACGAAATATAAGGTGTCTGGGCGGACCGACCATTCTCTTTCACCTGGTCCTCGCGGTATATAATATATGTTCATACGTATGCACAGAAAGATCTATTCCTCTTAGGTTTAGTTCCAACTTATTGTTAGACTGCAACGATGGGCGGCGATGAGCAATACACTGTTTCTATGCAGTGAAGTACTTCCAACAAGGTTGGAACAAGAAAGTCTATTGAAAGTAGTAATGAAAACTTATAACCCTATGTAACTGACCAAAAATCCGGCCAAATTTTAATAAAGAGAAAATCTGGAGTGTTATGTAACTTACCAGAAATGAGTATGACGTAAGCATCATACAGCTTCCAACCACCTTTCGGTGGTTTTTTGCTGTCTCTCCATTCTACAGCATAAGCCTCCTTAGTAGACGCTGACTTGTCTGAGCGATAGACCTGGTAATCAAAATTTCGAATCCACTGGATTGGGATTCCTGAGGTGTAGGTTTTATCGTCAATGCCGCCACACCACTGAACCAGTGCCAGTTTCTTGTCAGCCATGGTAATCCTAATTGCATAATCAATTGTCAATTATTTTGACGAAATCAACCACGTGTATCGTTGGAAAATTTAAAGAAAAATACTGTTTAAATAGGCATGGATTCTCTAATGAAGACCGAGCTTTTTTGACCAAATGAAAAACGAACCTTACCCAGATATGCCTAACACAGACACAGTCACTCCTTGTCCGCGAGTTCGGTGCACGAATTCATCAACATATAACGGTCCGTTGAACTCTTTTGTTTCGTATATACAGATATACAATAACATGTGAAACTTTAAATGGCTCCTACCTGAAAACGGCTCAGCACTCGACATTTTAGGATGAATAATTTTGGTTTTAGATTTTCGCGAGGAATCCGCCGGTGTAAGGAAAGTACCCGATTCTGAATCACCCTGTATATGCCTGTGTTTGTTAGTCAGGTTAGTCTTCTCTCGATAGGGTTCGTTTTATTACGTCAAAAAAGCTCAGTGTAGGTTATTTATGTCAGTCACTCATATGCTACTCACCTTAATTAATAACTGTAGTCTACTTATCTCACTTCTGATTCGTTTTTTCTTCGTGAATTCGTGGTGTTTTGTTTCTCAACGAAAAGGCGCACTTAACATACCCATCAGACAGACGCCATGTTTCACTTCTCTGCGAATACGCAGGCGCGCGGGTCCGTCGACTCGAGGGAAGTGGAGTGGGAGAGGGATTCCCCACAGTACGAGTTAGCGAGTCGAATGGTGAGCACATACGAACTTTTACTATCTCGCTCGCCGTGCCACGTTAAATACTTCAATTAACAGTGAATTGGCCTTATCATGGAACTATTAGGTGTTGACGAAATAATAATAACCCCAAGATACAGTGAATAATAAATCAACGTGAATCAATTCCACAAAGGTCAGGGTATTCGATTATTATTAGTAAAAAAACAAGTGGTGGAAATTGTATAAAGAATGGAGTCACCCAAAAAGAGGGGAAAATATAAACTTTACAATGACCATGGGAGTATGACCGAAATTCCGGCAAGAACCAAGAGACGATGGAACAAATCGAAGCAATCAGTACAAAAACAGTAAGACTGAGTATACAGGGTGGTCCATTTTAATCTCCGCAGGCGAATATCTCGAAAACTAACAGTTATAAAAGAAAAAGTTTCATACAAAACTTGAAGGGTTTCGAGGGGGAAAGATAATGCTGATATGTATTGAATTGTGGACTTCGCCAATACCGAGATTTCGCAAGTAACTTCGGATTTTAGATAGGGAACACATGTTTTGGTTGGGGGCAGCTGATAGCGAGATCAAAGACTCATTCAAATACGGAAGCAAAAAACATTGGAAAAAAATTGGAAAAAAAAATTTTGTGAAATTTTTTTTTTTTTTGCGAAAGATTGTTTTTTCGTGCCTAGCTTCCGAAGAAATTCATTGTTTATCACTCTAGCTCAAAATTTTTCGCGCCAATTTTGAAATTGGAAAGTTTGAATGTACCAGAGTAGTAAAAAAAAATTCGTAGATCATTCCAATTTCAAAATTGGCGAGAAAAATTTTGAGCTAGAGTGATAAGCAATGAATGTGTTCGAAAGCTAGGGATAAAAAACCGATATTTTGCTACAAAAAAAATGTCGCAAACTATTTTTTTCCAATTTTTTTTTGCAAAGTTTTTTTTTTACAATTTTTTTTTGCTTCCGTATTTGAATGAGTCCTTGATCTCGCTATCAGCTGCCCTCAACCAAAACATGTGTTCCCTATCTAAAATCCGAAGTTACTTGCGAAATCTCGAAATTGGCAAGTCCACAATTCAATACATACCAGCATTATCTTTCCCCCTCGAAACCCTTCAAGTTTTGTATGAAACTTTTTCTTTTATAACTTTTAGTTTTCGAGATATTCGCCTGCGGAGATTAAAATGGACCACCCTGTATAACGTTCACTTCATTAATATTTCTTTATTCACGTTTCAAGTCGCTAAATTTCAGCATGAGGATGTAGTATATATATTGTTTAAACTCTTTACTTTGAATACTATTCCGAATACATTAATTTGATGACAAATTTTTCTGTGTCCTATTTTTTTTTTTTTTGCGATCCTTAAAAATAAAAGGGCAATAAATTACGAATTAGTATTCTTTCAATGAAGAAAACTGTGTTCTCAGAATTATTATTATACAAATTAATTATGCAGCTTATACGTCCCAATAAGTGCTGCACGACTGAAAAAAGTTTGGATAAAAGTTACTGTTTTCGAATACCTTGCATTAGGCCAGAAACACCGACAGATCATACATGCCATTTTACTCGATCATTATATGATTTTTACAGGCATTCACTCTTCGACTCACAACAACATACCGCCCAGCAACTGACTGAGCATGAAAATGTTGAATCTCCTAACGTAAGTTTAAAATTAATTATTGGAAAGAGCCAATTTCAATATTGTAAATAACGATGATGCAGAGTATGATGAGTTGGAGTTTTACTAATAGACGTACATGCTGTCACTAAAATGTTCATGATCAACTTTTTTGCGAATGCTATACGTTTAATCTTATTTCCTTACGTAGGAAAGCTCATCGCTGAATGAATCAGAGATATGTATCGAGAATCAGATGAATGAAGACATTAGCGATAGACTGGTAGTACCTGATTCAGCTGTCAACTCCGGAGGTGTATTGAATGATCAGTAAGTATTGAACAAAAAAAAATTGTATAATGTAAAGGTGTAGATTTCGGCGACTTGTACATGTTTGTTCTATTCGCAGATCTTCCGATGACTGTCACCTTGATTGGAGGTGTACACCTAGTCCGCCCCGTAAGTATACATATAACAATAAAAATATTCAATACACCCAAATTAGGTTTCATATCTTGCAGTAGGGATCATACCTGCGTGGTTAAGTTCGAAATTATTTGTACCTATACTTTCTGTAGTGCAGTTGGGTTTCTAGCTGGGTATATCAATATCGATTTTGTCGTCTCTTTCTAAATGTGAAACGCATACTTTGAATGTAAAATGTTTTTTCCTCTTTCTTTTATGAAGTTCGGTATCAATAATACTAATTATTGTGATGAAGAACGATTGCGATGTAATATGTGATTCTAAAATTGTTACGGTTTTAATTTTCAGTCGAAAATGAACCTGAACCGCAAGATATCTATGATACTACAAGTGAACATTCTGAAAATAATAGTATAGATGATACTCGCAATCATGTGAACCACGAAGAACCATTGCCAAACGATGAACAGCAATCTGCAGATGGAGATCCTGAGTTTGTAAATTCAGCTTCAAGACAGGGATATTCTATGGTAAAACTGAAGAAAGTTCTTATGTTAATGGCGACTAAACTGCGGCACAATTTAACGTACGCAGCTACTGAAGATATTTCAAAATTATTGAACATTGCAAGTGATGACTCTGAGAAACATACCAGTAAATACTACTTTAAACAAATTCTTAATAAATTCTCAGCCGTGGTGTCTATCCATCATATATGCTCTTCTTGCAACCATTACGCTGGAAAACAGGTTAATATAAATGATGAGAAAGAGATCTTCTGTTGTAAGTTTTGTAACACCAATTTTAGTACGAAAAAAAATATCGACACTGGGACTATATTCTTGTATCTGTCACTCAAAGAACAGCTTAAACAAATGATGGAAGCGTCAGGCGATTCTACTTCATATCGCAACGATCGAATAAAACACCGGGATTTTGCATTGGAAGATATATTTGATGGCGCGCTTTATCGAAAAATGACAAAAAATTCACGACATTGGAATGACACACTTACAATGATCTTTAGTTTCGACGGAGTTCCAATATTTGAGTCGTCTAATTATTCGGCGCATCCAATTCTATGCATGATCAATGAACTTCCACCAAAAGAGCGTAGGAAGAATATCATGATGTGCAGTGTCTGGTGTGGCAAGGACAAACCAATGGTCAATGATTATTTCATACCATTTGTGGCCGAGTGTAAGGAATTATATGACCACGGTTTCGACTACTTTTACAAAGGGCAAAGACTGAATAAAAAATGTCAGCTAATAATGGGAATCTGTGACTCTGTTGCAAGACCGATGGCACAGCAGTCAACCCAATTCAACGGAAAATATGGGTGCTCGCTGTGCTTGCATCCTGGAAAACAAGTTGCGAAAGGTAGAGGGTCAGTTCGAATATATCCAATAGATTTGAGTGGAAATCCCTACGGTGAGGGCTTGCGAACCCATGCAGAGTCTTTAGGACATGCAAACAGAAGAGATAAAGGATTTAAAGCAAGATCAATTCTATGCGATCTTTTAAACTTCAACATAGTCTTAGGTTTGCCTGTAGACTACATGCACTGCATTCTGTTAGGGGTTTGTCGTCAGCTGGCCAAACTATGGTTCGATTCTGACAACCATGAACAGAATTACTATTTGGGAGCAGTGTTATCGGTGATTGATTCACTATTGCTTTCATATAAACCAACGTTAGACGAATCAAGAACTCCACGTAAAATGAGCGAACGCAAATATTGGAAGGCTCATGAATGGTTGGTCTGGCTACTATATTATAGTGTTCCAACGTTGAAAAATCTACTTCCTGCGAGATATTTGCGTCATTGGTGCCTATTAGTCGAAGCTACCGCACTATTATTAAAAACTTCAGTCTCGCCCTCAGAGATTCAACGTGCGGAGGATTTGTTACTGAAATTTGTAAAAGACATGGAACGATTATATGGTGAAGCGAATGTGTCTTTCAATGTTCACCTTCTAGCTCACTTAGCCCAAAGTGTTCGTGATTGGGGCCCGTTGTGGAGTCACAGCGCATTTGGTTTCGAGGATTTCAATGGGGAAGTACGGAAATCTGTAAAGAGTTCCCAGGGTGTTCCTCACCAAATTTGTGATAACTTCAGGTTGAAATACGCCGTAACGCGCCTGCAATGCATATGTGCAGCTGAGTTATCTAGGGATGAACGTGAATACCTCGGAAACCTGATTAAAAAAAAGCAATGTGAGCCCGGACACAATCTACAGACTCCACGAATGGTCGGTCAGGGTACGATTCGTTGCTTGTCTCGCGAAGATTTTCTCGCTCTTCAGAGAATAGATATTGGTTGCAATCAATCTGACAATGTTCAGTATTTTTATCGGGCTTACGTCAATAATGAACTGATACATGCAAAAAAATATTCAAAAGTCCATAAAAGGGCAAGTTACTTCGCACTTTTACGAGACGGAGAAGTATTTGAAATAGATAGCTTTGTCGTCCTTCCGCTGAATGAAAATCAACAGTATTTTGCTACCGGAAGATATTTTAAAAACTACAACGGTTCTCTTGTTGCTGGTAGAGAAATTAGCCATTTGATCACTTTGGGAGAGGTAATAAGTAATTCAGCGGCTATCAATGTGGTATCAATAATCGAAAAGGTTATCTTTGTTGGAATGACTGGTAAAATATCAGCTGTTGCAGGAGTTCGACCGAATCATGTAGAACTGCTGTCATAAACGAACCGTTATGCATAATATGCATTCGTGACGAAATAACGAAAAGGCGTATTTATAATAAAACATGAAAATAAATTAATATTCGAATACATTCGTAAATATTTTCATTTCATTTTTTTTTTTTTGGTATTTGTATTTGTCGAAGAATTACCAATCTTAAGGTGCTTCCCTACTCAATTCCACCAGACCTGAAAATTTGGGAAGAAAGGTGTTATTAAACGGAATATCTCTGCCTGGGCACCGAAATCAATGAAACAAACTTCGCCGCGCAATTCTATGTACGATTTCGAACACGTACGGCCAAAAAAATGTTTTTTTTACGCGAAAATAGAGAAGATATCCATGTAAAACGTTTTCATTTCCCAATGTTTTCAGGTCCGGTGGAATTGCGTAGGGAAGCACCTTAATATAAACCTATAGCGTACGTGTGAAAATTGAACGAAACGTCTTCCGAATATAATATCATTACCGCTTTTCTCTCAAAGTCACTAAATATTGTACGTATTATGCTTGTTTACTGTACATTGTTATATAGTACGCCCATAAACAATTGTCACAAGTATATACATATCGTATATACTGGAAATAGATGTGTGCAGTGTATATATATATCTGCGTGTGAGTGTGCGTGTGTGATTATAAGGAAAATCCGTTCTTTTTATCGTATGAATAAGTGTGTAAACAAACGTCGAAATTCTCACTTTAAATTCAATTTCAGACTATATTTCTCTAGATATACTATAGTAATGTAAGAATCAGAATAATATATGAAGTATCTGGATATACAATAAAATATGTGGGTAAAACTCACATTTTACATACATAAATTTTCCGAACATTTACACCATCCCGATGAAGCAGTTACGTACAAGTTCCCACTGCTCTTCGCACTCACTGTCGTTAAGTTGTGTTAAAAACTAAGACGGTTTTCAGATATGTATCAACATATATTCGGCATATATACCACATAATGGACGATGCATGACTTCTTTGAAATTATAGTTATGCATGCACGATCATTGTTCAAGATATTGAAGTGAGTGATCGCATATATTTGCATGTACGCGAAATATATATGAGTAATTATAAGCAACATATATTACTCATATATATGTCATTCGGGAATTGAAGTATAAGCGATCACATATATTTACATATACGCGAAATATATATGAGTAATTATAAGCAACATATATTACTCATACATATGTAATTCGGGAATTGAAGTAAGCGATCACATATATTTACATATACGCGAAATATATATGAGTAATTATAAGCAACATGTATTACTCGTATATATGAAATTTGGGTATTGAAGTAAGTGATCACATATATTCGCATATTCGCATATACGCGAAATATATATGAGTAATTATAAGCAACATATATTATCCATATTTATTGCATGCATGCACTGAAGTAAGTGATCGCATATATCCGCATATAATCAGAATATATGTGAATACATATAAGTAACATATATTATCCATATATATGACATATATGCATCAAAGTAAGCGATCACATATACTAAAAATATATGTAAATAAATATAAGTAAAATATATTACCTATATATGTGTCATATATGCATTGTAACTAAGTGATTGAATATATGTTCCCATATTAACAGTATATATTTGAGATATATATTTATTATAAATTATATATATATATATATGACATATATGTCAGAGAAATATATATCGTATATATGCATGCACATATATATTTTTCCATGTGGGTCCGGTGGAACATCATCGCCAATGCAATCAGTTGGAGTTCTTCGGACGTTCTCTGGATCATCCCTGTGCCTGGGCACTAAACCGCGACGCTTCTTCGTTCGTTGCGAAATTAAAAGTTGCCGCTGCTCTTGCGTTAACGTCTCATCAGCGTTGTGACTCGCCATATCAAATAATTGATCGAGTTTCTTCACGAAAGTGTATTCTATTGTTTTCTGAGGTCGAGATTTTTTCCGTGTACGATTTTTTTTCAAATCTTTCCACGTGTGATGCAGCTTTACGAGCTTTGTTGCAGCGTTGTGCTTGCGACAGACTGGAATTCCAGCTCGATCCCAGACAGCGGCAATTTCTTCGACAACCTTCGTTGCACTGTTGCGAATGGTCAATTTTAGTGATGAATGTTTGTATAAGAAAACACTCAAAGCTTGTCGATTAGTGGGTAATTTGCGCCCTTTTGAATGAATCATCCTGTCTTCCGATCAGGTAAATCGAATTCTCTTTCTGGGTTCGTTGCACTGACATTGTTGATACACTTGATCTTCGCCTATTGACACTCTGTTTTATCTGTAGAGCACCATGAATTATTCACGCTGATGGTATGCTGTGGCCGATGAGTAAAAGTAGTGATGTTATGGTGCGGCTATCTTTTTAATGAAAAAAAAATCATGTGGCTGAGAAGTCGGACGAACTCATTTTTCTAACTACATTCAATGTAACTAACTACTGATACAAAATTCTGATGATGATCTAAGTCCAGATCGAAACGTTAAAAAAAAAAGAACTAATTTCATATCACATTTTCTTTCCCTACGCAACCGAAGGAAACATTCGAAGCCGTTCCAAAGCCGCATCATAACATAACCACATAATGAACTATTCTTCCTATTTTATTAGTCTACTAGAGAATCGGTCGTCCTTTACCTTTATCTGGGATAATACTTAGGGATCATGAATCAAAAGTAATATTTGTAAAAGACGGATTACTAACAATCGAACAATGAATACACTTTAAATGCGTACAGTGGCGCCTGAATTGCTCACTCTAGCGACTCGAGCGCGAACTAACAACTACCGCATGTATTTAAGTCACCACCATACTCTGTTGAGTACGAGAGAGATGACGTTATCGGCGTTCACGACGGAGCGAGGATGACGCACTCGGGAATTGTTCCACACAAAAATATGGATAATGCGGGATAATGGCATCGTAGAAAACACACTTTTCGTTCAAAACAAAAGTCGGTTTTTCTTCCCTATTTATTTATTATTCCGCTTATTTTCAACTGCTCTAATTTTTCTGAATTCATTTACTTTTTTATTTTTATTTCTGTATCTTCAATTAAAAAAAAAAAAAATGTTTATTTTGAGATTTTTTTTTATGTTTGATCAATTTTTGGAATTGATTATTTATATTCGAATCAACAATCAATACTTGTGGCAATTCATTTAAGACTCATTGATACGCTGGAAACTTTGTAAACTTGAAAAAGGTGACTATTGTGGTAAAAAAATCGCAAAAAAAAATTGGACCAAGGTATGTCGAAAACCGACCTATCATCGTTTAGGGGATGAGTCACGCTTTCAAATGAGCCGAGAAAGACAGACATCGGACATTTTTTGGTTGCCTGACATCATTTTGAACGAGGAACAATATTTTTTACGTGTTAATTAGATAGGAATCCTGCAGCTTCGTTGAGCGACCTCTAAACCTCAAGCTACAGCGCCCTCCTTGAACGAGGAGCTCTTTCATGTCAAAACTTAAAGTTTTGAGTGGAATGAGCAAGACAAAAAAATCAAAGCCAATTTTCGACACACCCTAATACACGTATGCTCATACTTTTCTGTAAGCACAAGGCTGCCAGGTCTCCGTCACCGAAAGCGGTAGTGACCTCTAGGAAAAAGCGGTAGAAACACTAAAAAAGCGGCATATTTGAAATTTTAACAAAATAACCTTTATTTGGTAATAAATCACATTTATATCACGTTATAAATTATATTAATTATATATATGTATTTGATATCAAGATAAATGAACTGATTTTTTTAGAAATCTAAATTAACGTCGCGAAAACATCAAATCTCTGACAGGATTATCATTATTACTTTCTATACCAGTGTATGTACTATTGTACTCTACTAATATACTAATATACTTTTTTGTGTGTTATGAATTATAATTGCACTTTTTGTACTTTCATTTTTTCTTACAAACGAATTTTAACTACTATTGACTATGATAATACGATTGCAGTATTTGTACGTTTATCTTCGTTTCAGTTTACGAACTCATAACTATAAACTACTACTTAACACATACGGTTCCCCTTTTTGTACAGTAATGTTCATTGATGGCTTCGCGGTGGCTAACTGTTTTTTTTTGGACTTTGTTAGATACAATCAATAAAATACTATTATATTATTTTGATAAGGGGTCATAATTATTATTATTATGATTTCGACTATAGGCACATGAAATACGACTAGAATGGAGTATCGTTTCCGAAAAAGTCCAAAAAAAAGCAGTTAGCCACCGCGAAGCCATTAATGAACATTATTGTACTACTTTCATCTCTTTCCATTTCTGACAATTTTATGCGACTAGACATCATACATTTTATTGTTACACTTATTTCGCAGGCTGTCGATTATGGGAAAGTCGTAACAATTACAATCACGCAATAGTCTTTTTGTATGTAAACAACCTGCTATAGTCTTTGTACTAAGGCTATTGCGTTGATCAGTTTTGATGTGGTTTATTAAAGAAAACACCCGCTCTACATTTGCACTGGAGTGGGGTAGACTCAATAAACTAAAAACTAGTTTAGTGACTAGAGGAAACATTGGTGATGAATCTCCTGTTTCGGCCAAACTAACGTTCCTCCAAAAAGTCGTCAACGATTTTTCAGCGAAATTCAGATCAGCGTTTCTTAGCATACGCCACTGAGAGTCCAGACTTTGTACATCATCAGCAGATATGATGTTTGAAAATCGTGTTGCGACGTGTGTTATACTGCGTACAGATTGAATTTTTGAAGGATCAAGGATCTCAAAACCTTTTATAATCGGGTCATCCATAGGAACACGGTTATTGATTTGAGTGACACTTTCTATGTAAAAATCAAGGCATCGAAGTCGGAAGAAATTCACTGCGTTTGCTGGTAAATTTGCACTACCCAAAGTGATTTCAGCCTTTGCGCCGAAATAGATGTTTTCTATTGGCAAAAAGTGTGATGGATCCTTATGATTTACTCGATGCAACGGAGTGCATTGCAAATACTCGGGCTTCAAATAGCAGTCAAGTATTGTTTTGAGAGCTAGAGATATATTGCGATGTAGCTTGTGAATTTGAGGTTCTTCGGATTGCAGTAACATATTCAAGTTGGTGAATATTGGTAAGACGTATGCCAGAAATTCTAAGAATAGTTTATTTATTGGGTCATTTAGACTGTTCAAAATGCTTTCGGCAGCTAAAACTCTGTCATGGGCGACAGCATCAATAAAGAACAACTTCAGTGCATCATACTGTTCAAGAAGTCTGTCAACGACTTGCTTCAATGATAACCATCTGGTCTGTGCAGGATGCAATAACTTATGCGGTTCAACATCAACGAACTGCTGGAATTGTTTCAGGTGATCTCGACGCTTAGGACTGTTGCTGAAATAATTGTAGACATTTCTAGCCAAATCCTCAACCGATCGAGGCAACTTTGAACAGGCGTACGAAGCGCACAAGTGAAAGCTGTGACAGATACATTTCATCACAAACAAATTAGGAATTTCAGCTTCAAGTAGAGTGCGTAGTGAATGAGATCGACCCATCATGGTGTTAGCGCCGTCAGCAGCAAATCCAATCATGTTTTGTTTGTAAGGAACTCCTGCTTCATTGAACACTGATGTGATGTGTTTGAATAGAGCATTTGCGGTAGCATCTTGTACAGGTACTAATGCCAAGAAACAGTCTCTGACTGTGTGATGATCATTTGCTGCGAACCTCACAACCATACATAAGTGTTTGATGCATGAACGGTCAGTAGATTCATCAACGATAAGACTAAACCGTTTTTTCTTGATTTCGTCGATCAAAATTTCAAAGCTTTCTTTACCCAAAACGTTTTTCACGATCTGTGTTGTTTTTGTTCGAGCACACGCTAAATGCTTAGCAATTTTGGAGTCACTGCAGACAGCTTGCATCAATCGAGGCAGATGATCCATAACAGTGAAAGGCAAATTGTGTTCAACAAGAAACGCAGCCATACGGATTTCTCCATCTCTTACCTCGATGTCGAATTTGGTACGCGGGTTGGCTGCTAGCAAGTTTGGAAGAGTCTGTTGTTTTTTCAATGAGGCACATGCATTGATATGCTTTTCTGAAGTTGCATGTCTTTGTAGCTGCAACTTTCCTGCTTTTGTTGAGATTTTTACATTGCATGCTGAACAAAATGCAGCATAAATATCCTCCGGATGTGGTTTAATCCATCCTCGAAATTCATTGTCAAGTTCCCACTTCAAGTTATATTTCTGATTATATTTATATTTAACGCTGCATTTAGATTTTTTCTTTGGTGGTGTATTTTGAGAATTGTCACTATTTTCGCATTCTGATACCATGATAGAAGCTGAAATTAATTAAATTATGTTCATAATTTCTAGACCGGTTTTCAATTGGTTGTAAGTGTAAGCTTTCTAAGCCTTTCGTAAGAAAAACATACCTGTCTATTTTTCTTACAGCTCGTGAAACAAATTCGTCATTTCGAAATAATTAACACCACCATGCAGGGTTCGGTAACGGGTTGTTGTCAAACAGACAACAGGGAAAGGTAACAACTAAGTACTAACAGCAGACAGCTGAATAGCTGATAGCAGCTCTGTCACAGTGCGGGCAACTTTGGTCATAAACTATACACCAAGGGTGATGCGCTAGCTACGGTATAAATAAATAATATTAGTTGCTCAAAATGACGCTCGCAAGTCGCAGCACTACTGTATATTTCATATGACCAGTTGAGTAAAAAATAACAAAAATTAGGTGAAAATACTGGAAAACGGTTGAAAAGTTGTGAACCTGGTAGGTCTAATCGAAAAAAGCGGTAGAAGTTGTATTTAAACGGTAGAGCGGTAGATAGAGTCCCAAAACGGGAGATCTACCGTTAAAGCGGTAGACCTGGCAGCCTTGTGTAAGCATTAAATTTCTGTGGACAGACGTAACATGTGTTCTTTCATTAAGTTCTACGAATTGTTTCGTTAGAATCCGGTATAATTCTGTATGCCTGCAACGTGTAACCCAGCGCGCAGCCCTTCTCCTGTCTCATCTGGGCTTGGGACCAGCAATGGCGGAGTTACTTGCACGCAGGGTTATAGTTGCAGCTCATGATTAAATATATATAAATATTAGATATATGTATTGCAATTCTTAGGTAGTTTTTTTTTTTTTTTTTAATGCAGCTAGGTCCTCTGCAAAAAGAACATGTAAGCGTCCTGTACTCATAACGTCAACTTCAACTTCGGGTCTGAACCGAAGGTATCGAAATATATAGAATTGAGCCTATTGATGCAAGACTAGATGTTCTCCAATAATTACATTTATAAATGAAATTACGCCGAGTCTAAAACGAATAAATAAATATAGATGAGAATCTTTATCATCTGACAAAGAGGGCGACGATCGATCATTTCTTTCATAACGAATAAGTATTTTCATTCAATTTGTCGTGATAACACTAATCTGAATTTGAAGAAAGCTTAAGAGACTTGAACATACAGACACAGGTTGCATACCAAAATCTGATAAATTTATGTATTGAAATTTGACAGTAAATTATGAATATATAGTTTGTACGATTAATTTACATGTAATCATAGATATTTATACAGACTTTGAGATTGCTCTGAACAAAGAATCTAAGCTGTTTGTAAAAAATGGATTAAAAATTATCTCCACCGAGGGTCAAAGCACTACGTTGACGTGGAGTGTAGAATAAAGCCTATCGGAGTCTAACACACAAGTCGACTTACAGTCTCGTTTTGACTAGAGGATATAGATCATGAAACTCGTCGGAATCCTACGTATAACGTCGACTCACAATTTGAGTCTGAGCAGACGGGCCTTCGGAGATGAAATTAACATAGAGCTTGAAGTGGAATTCGCTGCAATCCAACGCTTGAACTCGGCTTTATTGGTCTGGCTCCTTGCCGTTCCTTATATCAAATCATGATATCCTGATATTTTTCGACTTCAACATTTGCTCTTGATTTTATATCATCAGACTTCCTCAGGCGGTAACTTGCTAAATAAAAACCCCAAAAAACCGTTTCCTCCGATAATTGCATTCATAAATAACCTCAAAAGCTCAATATCGTAGGATTCAAAATTAACCTATCGAAACATTTTTGTTGGTGACTATCACATTAATGTACTTGGCATAAGGTTTTCGTACCTGAGGTGCTTTTAGTGGGTATTCACTAGTTTTCGTACCTTCAAATTTTATATCAATCATTGCTCGTACTTTATTTTATTTCCTTTATTTGGATTAAAAACATGAAATGACAACACGCGTCTGCTAGTGTTGCAGACGATTTTTGTTTGCGAACTAGCGCCGACTACGTCGTGACTATCGTACTCACGCCACTCTATACAACTTTTGCGTGGATTTATCCCTTCTATGTCATGTTCCCAGATGCGTAAGGACGTATGTTCTGTGTATGAGCATAGGACATACGCCGTGCGTTTAGCGACGCGATGTGATTTTATGGGAAAGGTTTTAATGGGATGAATCTTGGTCTGAATTTTTGTGTCGAGTTTCCCTTCTATGTCTGTTCCCAGATCCGTAAGGACGTATGTTCTGTGTATAAGCGTGGAACATACGTCCTTCGTTTAGCGACGAAATTTTATTTCATGGGAATGGTTTGAGTTGGCAGAATCTTGGTCTGAAGAGGACTAAAGAGAAACATTGTACGAGGAAACGAGGTATCAGAATCTGTAATTAATTATATCTCAGCACTCCGGACACCGATTTAATCGATTTAGGGCTCAAATGAAAGCTTTTCATGCCCACATCTTGGATAAAATTAGTTTCAATTCGTGTATATTGTGAGGTGAAAGAAAACGAAGATACTAATTCGCGGTATAGGTAAGGGTAGTTGCCTCTCGGGTATATAGACTCGTTGAGTCTCGCGCTTGAAATTTTTTTTTTTTTTTAATTTTTTTAATGTACTTGGCGCGAGACTCTACCGAGTCTCTTGATGTTATGCGGTACAAATCAATTTTTAGTTATGTACGAAGTGAACATTATTGAATAAATTGATGAATTTTTCGTCTTATTTGACAAAGGTTTATATTTCTTTATTCTGAACAATCGAGACCTCATAACCCTTACGGAAAAAAAATACTGAAAGTACTGCCAGTACAGCAGTATTTGAAGTACTGCCAAAGTACTGCTGTACTTATTTCGCGAGTACACACAGTACTCATAGTACTTCAAGTACAAAAATTGCTGAGAAGGGATATATAAGTAGGTGGCAAGTACTAGTGTAGTATGACTGAAGTATTACTTTAAGTTCTAGCCCTTCGGTATTAGTCCAATAAGTACTAGCTAAAACCGTACAGTACAGTATATGAAGTCCACGTACTGCAATATAATAGTATTTGGACTATCACTGTAGTACAGCAGTAGTATTCATTCTGAACTTGGACTAATGCGGCAGTACTAGTTCGAGTGCTGCAGTACTAGTTCGAGAACTGCAGTATTGGTTCGAGTACGAGTACTGGAGTATCAATTCGAGTACTAGTAGTGCAGTATTGGTTCGAGTATTAGTACTGCAGTATTGGTTCGAGTACTAGTACTGCAGTATTGGTTCGAGTACTAGTACTGTAGGATTGGTTCGAGTACGAGTACTGGAGTATTGGTTCGAGTACTAGTACTGCAGTACTATTTCAAGTAATAGTACTGCGGTATTAATCACAGTTAATACTTGTGTACTAGGGTGGCCCTTAAAATTTGAATTTTTTCACACGGCCCCTGAAAAATTTCCTTTTTGTGTAAGAACATAAGGGAAATTTGTTTTTTGTGAAACAAATGAAAAGAACACGTGCCGGCAGACAATCAAAATTTTCGTTTCGAACTGCAGATTCATCAAAACAGAAACTTTGATCATCTGTCGGCACGTGTTCTTTTCATTTGTTTAACAAAAAAACAAATTTCCCTTATGTTTTTACACAAAAAGGAAACTTTCAAGGGGGCGTATCAAAAAATTTAATTTTTAAGGGCCACCCTATTGTGTACTTATAGTACTGGTACTCTTGTACTGATAGGTCAAAGTGCCACAGTACTGAGTACTGTAGTGCACTTGTACTTAGTAATAGTACTCTTCAACTTAGTACTAGTACTCTCGTACTCGGTACTAGTATTCTTTAAATCCGTACTAGTACTCATGTACTAAGTACTACTAGTTCCCTGTACTAAGTACTAGTAGTCTTGCACTAAGTACTACTAGTAGTCTACACTTGGTACTAGTACTCTGCACTTAGTACTAGTACTCCTGTATTAAGTACTACTAGTTCTCTGTACTTAGTACTGTAGTGTTAGTACTAAGTACTGAAAATTCGTGTACTAAGTAGTGAGATTTGTGTACTAAGTACTGAGCTCTCAGTATTTTTTTTCCGTAAGGGAAGAGCTACTGATTATTAAATTTAAAAATTGTATGAAAAATAATTATTATAATCCAATAAATTATTACGTATATCTGCAAATAATATACACGGTGTCCCGAAATCACCGGAGAATCTTTTTTAAGTTTAGTTATCAGACATGTATTGTTATAATAAAGAATAATAAAATAATATAATTAAATAATATAATAATAAAATAATATAATTTATAATAATATAATAATAATAATAATATAATATAATAATAAAATAATATAAATTGTAATAGAGAAAACGAAAAAATAAATTTTTCACGTGTTATTTATATGGGAAAACGGAAAATCGTTGAGCGTCTCGTAGAGTTGAGATATCGAGCTGCGCTTTTGGGAGAATATGGTTTATACCTAAAAGAAACTTTTGAGATGATGAGGAAAAAAATTTTTTTTTGGACCACCCTAGTATACATATACAAGCTCCATGGAAAGAGGAAGATAAGAAAACAAATTATTCACAAAAGAAAAATTAATATGTTTTATTAATTTGGCACTTTAAAGAGTTGAACTTTCGAAAAATGCACCTTCGAACAATTATCGAAGTTTTATTCAACATTAATAAATATAAGTAGTAACTTATTTTAGGTTTCATAGGTCAGAAAACAACACATCGTTGACGTTTCAGCCCGGTAGAGGGCCCTCTTCAGAACTATAAATATTTATTTATCATTCAGTTCATAAATTATAAAGGAACCGTACAGAAGAGTAGAACAGGTAGAATTAGGGTACTTACAACTTGTTCTAGCAGAACATTCTTAAATAATTTACACGAAATACATAGTTAAGACCATTGAGCAGCAGATCTATACCGGAATCAATAGATTTCTAGGTTAGAATTCTGATAAAAGTAAAAACTCAATAATTAATTTCTAAACTTACAATGAAAAATTCCGACATAAAGATTAAAGTTTATCAGGTTCTTTAGGAGCCATAATTATGGCCGATTGAGACAGACGAGCAAGAAATAACCGGATTAGGTATAAGAAGATGGAAAAACGGTTATAGGAAACCCAGTGACAGCCGGAAAAGAGAGTGTGGCCTGTCAGCGCCAGTAAGTATGTCGTAGAAGGAACAATGCTAGGATGGACGCGGAAATACGAATGTAAATAGAAACGGCGGTAAATCTGACTGAATAAATCAGCTATGAACAAGAGTTCCTCGAGGATTGGAATCTAAATTCAAAAACGATTTACAATAGGCTATAGTAAGTAGCACAAAGATTATCAACATCCGTTCTAAGGTTTACACAGGTATTATCTCTAACAATATGGCACATTTCATGAATTAACCTTTTGCGAACGTTCTTTTCTTTAGTTAGAACTTTAGTTTCATCAAATTTAAACTGATGGTCCATATCGACCTTATGTTTAGTAAGCGCTGTGTGTTCATTAGGCTTCCTAAGAACATTTTTATCGTGTTCTGAGATCCTGGTCTTAAGCCATCTACCAGTTTGTCCAATATAAGAAGCTTCGCAGCCACCACAAGGAATTCTATAGACAACATTGGACGTGTGAGACAAAGGAGTTTTGTCCTTCAATGGATTATAGAGATGAGACAGATTGTTAACATTCTTAAAGACGCAAGATACATTAAACGGTTTTAACGCTCTTGAGACACCTTGCGACACACCCTTCACATATGGAAAGCAGAATTTGATGGGGTTTCTATCCAGTTGAGAGTCATCGATATTAGAAATCTTATTCGATCTCTGTGATAAGATTTTTAGTCGTTTCAAGATATGGGTGTCAATAAACTCAGCAGGATAGCAATTTTCCAGAAGAATCTCGCGGACAAGACTAAGATTTTTAAGATGGAAAGGGGGGTCAGATAGCAACACACTTCGGTCCACTAATCCATAAATTATACCAATCTTTTGTTTGACAGGGTGGTGTGAGTTGAAATTTAAGTATTTTCTTGACCATGTAGGTTTATGGTACCAATCAATAAGTAACGAATGTTCATTAATAATGATCAAGGCATCCAAGAAGCTAATCTTATTTTCAGTTGGCTGTTTAAGTTAAGGCTGTGTAAGTTTAGAAATTAATTATTGAGTTTTTACTTTTATCAGAATTCTAACCTAGAAATCTATTGATTCCGGTATAGATCCGCTGCTCAATGGTCTTAACTATGTATTTCGTGTAAATTATTTAAGAATGTTCTGCTAGAACAAGTTGTAAGTACCCTAATTCTACCTGTTCTACTCTTCTGTACGGTTCCTTTATAATTTATGAACTGAATGATAAATAAATATTTATAGTTCTGAAGAGGGCCCTCTACCGGGCTGAAACGTCAACGATGTGTTGTTTTCTGACCTATGAAACCTAAAATAAGTTACTACTTACACTTTCGAGGAGGTCAAAAAAAGAAGATATACTATTAATAAATATTGCTATAGAGATCTTGGCCACAGTCATTTGGACATTCACCATTATTTAATGAAATAGAAAGATGATAATGGAATGCATAGAAATCCACAGAAATGATATTTTGCAGGTTATGTTGGGGTACAATTTGTAATAGTGTCATTTGACTTCTGATTCTACGTACACTTCATGTTTTTTCAATCATATTGAGTAGTAACTTACCTGAACGAATACGGGATATCGCTCATTCACTATTTCACTATAATATCAACCATGACACAAAACTTTGATCAACTTAGATCAACATAAGCAAAGCGCACGAAATGACGTTTCGTTTATTGCTTATTCGACTCCTGGAGCGCTAACGTAATGGCAACTATGCGCGCAGCGTTACCGGCGGTCCACACCGAAACGATCGCTATCAGGAGCGTAATGGTTACGGTCCTTTCGGTTACTGTGCAAGACCGTAACGAAAGCAGTGAGAAACATTAGCATCCCTATTCTCTCCGCATTTATTCGTGTTTCGTGCCTTTTTTGGTTTTAATAATACCGATTGCGGTGAGAACAGTAACCATTAGGGTATATTTTTCTCCGTGTATATGTCCAAGGAAGTGAACTTCTCTTTGTAAAAGATGACATTTCTGTGGACTCATCAGAAAAAACTTCAGTCAGATTCTCTATGTGTTCTTCAAACGTTTTCCCAAAAACGATTATATCGTCCAAATACGCCAGACATTTCTTCTCTGTTATTCCTTTCAAGATTGCTTCCATCGTTCTCTCGAAAGTGGTAGGAGCGTTACATAACCTCAACGGCATAACCCTAAAATGCCATAATCCTCCTAAACCGGTTACGAAAGCTGTCTTTCCTTTATCCTCTTCATGCGCCCTAGCGGATCCGTATACACCGTGAATACTCGGTGTGAATTCGGTGTAAACTCGGTGTGGTGTAAACTTAGGTAATACAGTGGGCATATCCGGTGTATATTGAATAAACACCAAATATGGATGGAACATACACCTAATATACACAGTGTGAAATGGAATCATATACCACGAGTTTAGAGCAAGTATACACCGAATTTTTTGTTCCAAGTCCTGTAGGCGTATAAATTTATAAGTGTAACTTGGGATGTATTTTTGTCACTTTTTTTTATTATTTTTCCTTTTCGATCGATAAAAGTAGGTATGTATGGATTCCAAATTGCCTGAATCGGATAAATAAGTAGACATTAAAGTGTTTTTGTTTTTTAATTATACAGTTTACACTGAAACGGATAAATACCCTGACATTTAATTGATTTTTTGTTTGATGTAATAACTTATACAGTTTACACTGACAAGTGAACTTTCGTGTCGGTAATTCGCACCATCAGAGTAAAACATTAAACATTGCAGTATACAGCATGAAATTAACGCACATGGGTAAAAAGAAAGAGGGAGAAAGAGGGTGTCTTTATGAGGAGTAAAGAGATAGTTACATATTATACAGGGTGGTCCATTTTAATTTACGCAGGCGAATATCTCGAAAACTAACAGTTATAAAAGAAAAAGTTTCATACAAAACTTGAAGGGTTTTGAGGGGGAAAGATAATGCTGATATGTGTTGACTTGTGGACTTCGCCAATTCCGAGATTTCGCAAGTAACTTCGGATTTTAGATAGGGAACACATGTTTTGGTTGGGGGCAGCTGATAGCGAGATCAAAGACTCATTCGAATACGGAAGCAAAAAAAATTAGAAAAAAAAAAAATTTGCAAAAAAAATTGGAAACAAAAATTTCGCGAATTTTTTTTTTTTGCAAAAGATTGTTTTTTGTCTCTAGCTTTCAAACACATTCATTGTTTATCACTCTTGAGTCCGAAATAAGCTGTGTGTTATTGATCTACGAATTTTTTTTACTAATCTGGTACATTCAAACTTTCCAATTTCAAAATTGGCGAGAAATATTTTAAGCTAGAGTGATAAACAATTAATGTGTTCGAAGGCTAGGGACAAGAAAACAATCTTTTGAAAGAAAAAATTCGCGAAATTTTTTTTTTTCCATTTGTTTTGCAAATTTTTTTTTTTCTAATTTTTTTTGCTTCCGTATTTGAATGAGTCTTTGATCTCGCTATCAGCTGCCCCCAACCAAAACATGTGTTCCCTATCTAAAATCCGAAGTTACTTGCGAAATCTCGGAATTGGCGAAGTCCACAAGTCAACACATATCAGCATTATCTTTCCCCCTCGAAACCCTTCAAGTTTTGTATGAAACTTTTTCTTGTATAACTGTTAGTTTTTGAGATATTCGCCTGCGTAAATTAAAATGGACCACCCTGTATAATAAAGAATAAAATCAATCAATCAATCAAAAAAATACATACTACTGTCATAACAATGTCAATCAGTTTTCCAACAGTTAGCAAGTTTGAATGCGTATATTCCATTGACAGTCGTAATTTTCACTGCTGGCCTAATATATTCATCTGCTTTTGAGAATTTTATGTTTTCGCTTTCTTCAATTTTTACTAAACAGTCAATGTCGAACATTCTTTTTTTTCTCCTTCAAACATTTGATGAAAAATCCGCGGACAACATTTCCATCGAACGTAAATTCAACGATGGAGCCAATTTTGCCAAATCCGTGTTTTTTAGAATATATTGTGACGTGGATTTTTATTACTTCTCGGATCTGGACCGGATAGCCAGCATCCGAGATTAATCCAGTCGACAATTAGCTACAACCTGGAAATTAAACAAGATGTTGGGCGCCTGGCGGCTAACCGCCTATTTCAAAAATCTAAACCAAATCTACACAGACTATACTGAAGCGTCGGCTAGCAACAGTACCGCGGAGAGGGGCCAGGATTAAATGAAGGATTAGCTGGGCGTTAATTAACGACTCGAAGTTTTGAATTTAATAATGAAAAATAGAATTTATTCAATAGACGAAATATGAAAAATATAAATAACAAATCGTGTACCTGGGGGTACTTCCCCGCGGGTATAAAACGGCTACAGGTCGTGTAAAGGCGACCTGGCCGTGATTTGCGAGTTTTACAATACTAAATAAACTACTAGCTTCCACGTAGGAGAGCAATAACAAGGAAAAATAAATCAAAAAGGAAGAACCCGACAAATCAAGTCCTCGTGAGACAATAAATTAGCTAAAACACTAATTACTTCCACGAGGAAAATAAATTTACAAATAATTAACAACAACCTTACAACTAACGAAAGGCAGTCTTCGACTCGAAACAATACATAAGACAACAAAATTCTAATGGACTGCCGGAATAAATTATTATTTACAATTTTTACTAGAACTAACTTAACCTAACTCTGCGCCTAACACAATCAATAATTTAAATAATTACCCGAAAAACAAATATGAAAAATTAACTCGAACCCGAAATAAATCGAGGCTCTCGGCTAGGCCTCGAGCCTCGTCTCTCCCCGCAGGGGGAAGAGAGAGCGACGGTGACCGACTGTCTATCTCTGTCGCACTCAGGTACGACCAGTATCGACCCGGTTATCTCTAGATCACAAAATACTTTACTATAAAATATTGACTCGAACTCTAACTCAGATGCAGTGGGACACTGGTGACGGCCTACCCTTCGGAGATCGGCTTAATTCGAATCTCAAAAGTAATAAGTAGCCTCGTGGCTGAAGTAAGGCAAGATGGCAGACGGCCGTTGCCGAATTCGAATTATTATGAGTAGAATGGCTAACGCTTACCGTCTTCCAGCCATCGTAGGAGAAGGATTTTCTCTCGACCGTAATCCATCCTCAGTACTTTCCCTCGGGGTGGGATGCACTCACACACAAAAGAAATAAGGAAATACGGAAATGGACCCACGAGGCTCGAACGCAAAAAAAAAACAGAAGTACTACTTGACAATCGCAAAACCAAAATCCACACGAGTGGTCTAGACGCTAGTCTAACGCAGAGTGAGTAGACCGCATGGCGCCGGTACTCAGCGCCCTCATTACTCGGTCGAATATCGATTTCTCGTATCGAGCGCAGGATCCTTTGATATGGCGACCTATTGTCGCAACGCGCGAAATTTCAAAATTCGCTACGGTGATTATTATTCGGAGGAACACGGGTTGCAGGCTCTTCTTGGTGGTGGGAATCTCTTCCACCACCGATATCCCGCGTTGTAGAGTGCCCTCGGCACTCCCCCGTGCTCTCTCTCTCGTTGGTGTTCGTTGAAAGGATCCAAACGCTCGGGGTGCAGTCTCCTATGTCTGTCGAGTGGCGTATTGGTCTCAGTTTTGGCCGTCGGATAGGTCTCGGCTCCCCACATGTTAGAGAAAAGTCGTAAAACAAAACAAAAGAATAAATAAGATGCTCTATAGTTCTTAGTCGGTCACGGTCGCCTCTCGGAAGTATGGTCAGACCTCGGGGTCACTCTACTCATTTATTCATAATCATACATCCCGCTAAGGTCGTTTAAGGGGTAAGGAGTCTGCTGTAACATGCAATGTTACAACTCCCCCCCCCTTAGACGGACCACTGGGGCGGAAAACGCTAGCAAAACTGACCCATGGACCGAACTCCGAGTGGCGGCCGCACACCGCGTCTTACGTCTATAGATCCGTTCGGATCTGATGGCTTAAACGTAATTCTTTAGTAAGCTAAACTTTCCCCCGGGGAGGGAATAACCAAAAATATTATTATCAGAAAACCCCCGGTTCAATTTCTAAGTCGTCACCCGCTACTTTCCCCCTGCAGAAGGCAGAAAGACCAAATAAAACGTGAGGAAGGGTTCGACTTCCTGCGATTACTGAAAACAAAATCAAAATAATAGACTATTCTTAACATCACCCGCGAAAGATCTTATACTTAACACAACAACAAAAAAAAACATAACAAAAATGACTATTTCAGGAAAACGGATGGTGATTAGGATGCAAAAAAAAACAAATAACATAAGAGACTACGAACCAACAAAACAAAACGAAAACCAAATACAGAGCGTCAATGCTCGGGCCTTGTGGGCCCCAAAAAAAAACAATATTTTACCCCTACGGGTCGAAAGGATGGAATTCTATGTATTCCCGTGCTACTATAACCAAACAAAAAAAACTTACGACTTATCGGAAAATTTCAAAACCCGAAAATTTAGCCAATCCGGCTAATCCTAACCTAACTCGAACGGGTACTATAACGACCGTCTCAAAACAAAAAGTATAAAATATTTCAGAGAGAAAAATTAAATCAGAAAGGAACGCAAAACCTCAAAACACAAAAAAAAAAAGAAAACTCTACTCCAGTTTCGCCTCACGGCCAACGGCTGTTCGTAGGCCCTCGGGTGGGGTCTGTGCCAGAAGCCTTCCGGGCCTTCTCCCGTTTACGCTGCTCGGCGAGCTTGAGGTGCCACAAGTGGTTTCTGTACGGGCACGTAGCTGCCACGGGTCCGGGCGTCGAACACAAGTTGCAGAATGGCCGCTTGGGCCTATCGCATGCGCGAGCTTTGTGTCCTGCACGTCCGCAGTTCCAGCAATTCGACTGCGATCGACGGTAGGCGAGCCTGGCGGCTTCTCGCTCGTCATCTTCGGTAGGTGGCCGTACGTACGCCTCGTGGGGGTGGGGTACGAATTTCCGAAAGATCGAAAAGTCGATGGGTCGAGATCCCGAAAGTCAAATCACCGAATCTGAGAGATATAGAACAGCCGTAATTACGAAAGTCTATCGAACAGACAAAAAAACAATTCCGAAGACGTGAGAGCAGAAACAAATCTCATTGCGAAAATCAATCTTTAGAATAGGCAAAATTGCGAGCGAGGAAATATCGTACTGGGCAAAATAGTGAACGGTCTAAAAGCCGAGCGTTCGAATTTCAGCATGGTTCTTATTACGAAAATTGAGGAATTTCGAAATTCAAAGAAGCGAATGGTCAAAATGCCGAAAATTAAAAATTCCGAAAGGCACTTAGACAGAAGGTTCAAAATACCGAAATCTTACGAGACATTTGGAGCACACCTATCATTACTGCTACTACCAGCTTTCACTAATAGATGGCGTTAGCGACAGCAATTAGCGATGCAAAAAGGATCCGGCCGTCACCTCTTGCGGTTAGGGGCGCCCACTGATCTCTATAATACACTGGATAGGGTATTCTAACGGGCAGAATTGTGCCTATTTGGACGCCATGTTGCTTGTGGTACATTTGTCAATTTCAAAATGTAGAGTACAGTCCACGAACTGTCCAGTTGGCTCCGGTAACGTTGGTGGTCCAGTTTTCGACTAGAAGGATGGGGCCAGGTCTGGATGGCTGGGGGGGAAGGGGGGGGGGGGGTGCAGGAGCTAATGCTCTGGCCCCGCATGCTTACGGGCCCACAAAGGTGCCATTCGCACTCTTGAAGAGAAATTTTAAGGTTCTTTTGAGACGGATTACTGAATTAAATATCTATATTTGCTGCATTGAAAGTACTGTACTAAACAGTACCGATCACACTCAAATCATTGATGATTTCGTCAGTTTTTCTGATAGTGGTGGATAATTTTATCGTTAAGGTGCCTTTTCATTAGCGTCAGTTTGACGCGAGTTCGCTGAAGCAGACGCGTCTGACGCCAATGATACCCAAATGGCCGCACTAGTACTAAGCGTGTCGACGCCGAAATGGGAAATCTGAACTTCTTCGCGTCAACGCAAAAGCGTCAAATGTGTGACGTCATTCGTCTTGACGCTCGTTCCAGCGTCTATTCGACGCTACTGGATTGGCACCTTTACTTTTATGATCTCCGATCTCTGATGTTCTGGTCACTCAAATACTATTATAATAATTTCAAACAATGTGCTATAAATGAAAATTCTTAAATAGTACTATCTCACAAATACTCTACATTATTTCAATGTCTATCATACCATGTTCAATTCTTATGCTTGTTAGATATAGTATTCATATGATTTTCCTCTATTTGCAAAGACATTATCCCTACGCAGGGCCCCGAAAAATGTGTGTAGCCCCAGGCCCCTTACACGTTAGATTCGGCCCTGGATAAGAGAGAAGGGTCGGTTACGAATTTTGAATACCCTCATTCGGACTGTCGCACATAACTATAATACGAAATCAGAAAGCGGACGTAACGACGAGTGCTGGCATACCCTAGTTAATAAATTGAAGCATTTCTATTTTCTTGTATTGAGTAAGTTGTACTCATAACTGGAGACATGTGCGTCAAGCGCTGAAGAACGCTATAGCGATGCATACTTATGATTACCACCTCATATGTTACATATTTCGGAAATTATAAGGTTATTATCAGCTGTGCATGTGCCTTGTCCAATATTTTCACCAACATCTTATCGCAAAATAATCCACCCGTATGAATAAGTGTCGGTAATAACAGGCGCGGATCCAGACTTCTGATTTGGGGGGGGGTCATGGTCGTATCAAAGTATGTATCTTAGACTGGGCCAAAAAAATTGACTATTTTTATTTTTGAAAAATATATCGAGAATATTATTCACAATGACAAAAAAAAATTTTCGTGAAAGTTTGAGCCCTTAATATTATTCTTAAGAGGTCTATCATCGCTATTTTTGATTTTTAGTCATAATTTGATGTTTCACGTCAGAACTGTCAAAACATTAAAGTGAAAGAATTTATTTCCACTTATTCCTATATAAAATTGAATTCCCTACAAAAAAGGTCTGATTATAGATTTTCGTCAGACAAGCCGTTTCCGAGTAATTAAGCTTAATAAATTGATATTTTTTTTCGATTTGACTTATTTAATTTGGAATTTTGTAACTAACGAATCAATGAATATCTGAAAGAGATCACGACGGATTCTCGAAGGATATTTCATGTTCTACAAAAAAGACTTCTTAGTATTTTTGCCTAAATTTAATTCTTCAAAAGTTATTCTCAATTAAAATTCTTAATTTCTTCGATTTTAATTAAGAATAACTTTTGAAGAATTGAATTTAGGCAAAAATACTAGAAGATCTTTTTTGTAGAACATTAAATTTCCTTCAAGAATCCGTCGTGATCTCTGTCAGATATTCATTGATTCGTTAGTTACAAAATTCCAAATTAAATAAGTCAAATCGAAAAAACATATCAATTTATTAAGCTTAATTACTCGGAAATGGCTTGTCTGACGAAAATCTATAATCAGATCTTTTTTGTAGGGAATTCGATTTTATATAGGAATAAGTGAAAATAAATTCTTTCACTTCAATGTTTCGACAGTTCTGACGTGAAACATCAAATTATGACTAAAAATCAAAAATAGCGATGATAGACCTCTTAAGATTAATATTAAGGGCTCAAACTTTCACGAAAATTTTTTTTTATCATTCTGAATAATATTCTCGATATATTTTTCAGAAAAAAAAATAGTCAATTTTTTTGGCCCAGGTATCTATGTAAAAAAAAAAAATGAAATCAGTACTATATCTTGAAAATTGGGGGGATGATATCACGCGATGAGTTGCCCATGGGGGGGGTCATGACCCCCATGACCCCCCCCCTGGATCCGCGCCTGGGTAATAAGCTTTCCGACTAGTTGATTTGAGATTTATTGGTCTCAAACTATTTAATCATAGGATATTCCTCTCAGTGGCGTAGCTAGCATGGGTGGCACCCGGTTTGGATATCGATGGTGTCACCCCAAGAATGAAATCAATAAAAAACCGAAGGACTTTAAGTATGATTTTATTTGAATGATGCAATTTTCGTAAGTTTTTGTTTTCGCGGTTGGGTGTCACTCCCAAACTGCTGGCACCCGCTGCCACCCCAGCTACGCCGCTGATTCCTCTACAGAATGAGCGGACAAGTTTTAGGTCCGATCAAAATTCAACAGGCTTATCATCGTTTTTCTTATAAAATATTGGATAACGAAAAAAAACATAAAAAAATAGTTCGAAAACAACGCTTGTATTGAAACCATAATAGTTTCATGCAAAACCAAAGACGAATTTAGTCACATTTGGCAACATTATTGAATCAATGGTCCAAATTTGGTTAAAAAAATTCATGTCTGTAATGAAAAATGAGACCATATTGATCATTATACCGAAAAAAAGTGCCGGAAAGTGAAAAAGGTGACAAATAGTGCGAAAAGTGACTGGCTACCAGCCTGGGAATGTACCAAATGGAAGTGAGGTAAGTCAACTTCATGTGTATTTTCTTCATGTATGACGTTTATTACACGGCGGCACTCTTGCAGCTATTCGACACCTAGTAATTGCATATGCAAAAACAAAACCACGCGCTGCCGTGAATTTGCATCCCCTGATACCTGCGATAAAATTTTTTTCATAGTACGTGCATGAAATGAGCCTTCTTTCATGCTTGGAAAGTACATTCCCTCCCGCTGAGTGAATATTCCGGACTCACGTTCGAAACACGTGATTTTCCCTTCCGATCGACGCGCATCAAAGAAGACCCATTTCCCGCCTTTATTATGAAAAATACAGTGTGCAACTGGGGGGGGGGGGGGGGGGGGGTCGGGGGGTCATTTCCCCCCCCCTAGTTGCACAATATACTATTTCAAATGTTTTGTTCTATAGTTCATTTAAATGAAATTTCTCTCACTTCAGGCTCCCTTTCTTGTCCCCAAACTATTTAGTTCAAATTTATTTAGTTCAAATTTATTTTTAACTTTTGTACTTGCTACAAACAGAGTTGTATCTGATTTCAATTCTTACATACAAAGATGCTTTTGAAGGACGACTTTAGTTGAAGATGAATTTTAGTTGTAGGGACTTTTGGAGTAAGACTTTATGTTGAAGGGGATTTTTCGTTAGTAGATTTTTCTTAGGTAGACACATTTATCTACTTTGCTTTTATTGTTAGGTTTTTATACCAGGGGTGCTTTTGGGGGATATAGCTTTTTGCAAAATTTTAATTCACAGGTTGGCAATTGTTCTCGTTCGCTAGGCTCTCTTGATTGGGTTTCTGTTATTCCTTGCCCCGCTACGCTCAGTCGATCGGCTTTCTGTTGTTTCTCACCCGCTGGGCTCAGTCATTAGGTTTATTTTGTTATTCCTTGCTTGCTACGCTCACTAGGAGACGATCAGGCTTCCGGGTCATGGATCTTGACCAAACTTGTAAGGGTGTTTCGTTGAGCCAAAATATAAAGTACCTGCTGAATAACTCTCCGGAACGGGCCTTTACTCTGTCAATTTACCTAAATGTACATTAGAAATCAGCGTAACCTGGATTTGGCAAATTGCCATGAAATAATTAGTTTTTGTGCTGCGCTATGAGATTCTACATTGCACTGGATATTTATACATTGAATACAGTCATTATTGTACATCAAATTGTTAAAATTTAACATCCCAGCTATGAAAAATCACTTTATTCTGCGCCTATTGACACATTGCTTCTTGTCGGTTATCGCTCGTACAACATTCATTTGGTGAATTTGAAGACTTCTTCCCACTTGAAAGATGTTGAATATATAGTCAGTTTCAATACTAATACTGGCAGCTTACAAATCCTGTAAATTACAACATAATATTAATTTCACCATAATATTATAGTTATTATTTCAGAAGAATATGTATGTAGTATATTATACTCATCTAATAAAACAACGTTAGGTCAGGGTAAGTAAGATGAGACATTTTCAGGCTACTGCCCCATTTAGAATCAAACTGCTACAGAAAAAGTCGTCCATAACAAGACTTGGGCTTGGCAAATATTTTTCAATACATATCATCATCTGGGTTTCTCCGTTATGTGCTTTCTCGGTCTCAATCGTTTGTTGATATATTCGACGGATGACTTCCTGCCGGGAAAGAATGACACGCGTCGTCTCTTTTTTCGAAATAGGCATGGAAAGTCACTTTGACGCCAGTTGAGATCCACAGACGTAGAGAGTGAGGTTATGGTGCGATCTGTCGCGCACTTTGAACTGCGCATCCAGACTGCCGTATAAAGACTTTATACGGCTGCTCTGAAATGTGCCGTATAAAGTGACTTTTCAATGCCCATGCCGAAAAAAAGAATGAATAATAATAGAGAGTCATATCTAGTAAAGAGGAGCTCCCAATTCGTACTAGGGAAGAGTTTTGTTGCAGCAGAATCTTTTCAAATCGACAGTTGCCTATGATGGTTTTATCGGACAATTAACCTCACTTATGGTGACATAATGCCATTTCATTAGATAAGTATATAATATAGCCTTCTGAAATAATAACCATAATATTATGGTGAAATTAATATTATGTTGTAATTTACAGGATTTGTAAGCTGCCAGTATTAGTATTGAAACTGACTATATATTCAACATCTTTCAAGTGGGAAGAAGTCTTCAAATTCACCAAATGAATGTTGTACGAGCGATAACCGACAAGAAGCAATGTGTCAATAGGCGCAGAATAAAGTGATTTTTCATAGCTGGGATGTTAAATTTTAACAATTTGATGTACAATAATGACTTTATTCAATGTATAAATATCCAGTGCAATGTAGAATCTCATAGCGCAGCACAAAAACTAATTATTTCATGGCAATTTGCCAAATCCAGGTTACGCTGATTTCTAATGTACATTTAGGTAAATTGACAGAGTAAAGGCCCATTCCGGAGAGTTATTCAGCAGGTACTTTATATTTTGGCTCAACGAAACACCCTTACAAGTTTGGTCAAGATCCATGACCCGGAAGCCTGATCGTCTTCTACAGTCAATCAGTTTTCGTCTTTTATCCCTCGCTCACTTGCTTATCAGTAGTTTCACTACTATGAGTACCACAAAGTATGTTGAATCATTTTGAACAATCAGATATAAGAATTATCAAAACTAGAGATATAGGTGCTGTACTCTACTCTCATCACGTCGCTGCGCAAAATATTTAGATCAGAGTGTTCAATTTTGGGAGTACTCTAAGAAACGTACTGAGACTCCGACAACAATCAAGGTTTTAGATGTTCTGAAAGTTGATGTTCTTGGATGAATAAGTTGGTCAGCCAAAGTCAGTATCCATATTCAAAATACTCTGACCATGAAGTTCAGTGTAGGTGAATATCCGTAGCTGGCCGATAATCCTTGTTCATATCTTTATTCTACCAAACGATGATATAATGTGAGATGTATGAGATTTTGAATATGAGTATAACTTCATCGTCAGAGTATTTCGAAGATAGATATTCGACTGGCCAAACCACCTTTTTACCCAAGAACATCAACTTTCAAAACATCAGAAGCCTTGTTTGTTGTCGCATTCTCAGTGCGTTTTGTAGAATACTACAAAATTGAACACTCCGATGTAAATATTCTGCGCTGAGACATGATGAGAGTCAAGTACAGGGTATATATCACAGGTTTAGATAATTTTGCCATCAACAACTTTAAATAATTAATTATGAGATTGTTCAGAATGATTCGACGTACTTAGGGATACTCCTAGTAATGAAAATACTGATAACCGAGTGAGCGAGGAATAACACAAGAAAACTGATCGACTGACTAGGAGTCTATCAGGCTTCCGGGTCATGGACCTGACCAAACTTATAGGGGATGTTTCCTTGAGCCAAATATAGAGCACCTGCTGAATAACTCTCCGGATTGGGCCTTTACTCGATCAATTCACCTAAATGTACACTGGAAATCAGCGTAACCTGGGTTTCCAAATTGCCATGAAATAACCAGTTTTTGTGCTGAGTTATGAGATTTTACATTGCACTGAATATGTATACAATGAATACAGTCATTATTGTACGTCAGATTGTTGAAATTTAACATCACTTTATTCTGCGTCCATTGACACATTGCTTCTCATCGTTTATTAATTGTGACACAGTCATTTGGCGAATTTGGAGACTTCCTCCCATTTGAAAGATGTTGAAAATATGGTCAGTTTCAATACTAACACTGGCAGCTCACAAATCCTATATATTACTACATAATATCAATTTTACCACAATACCATAGTTATTATTTCAGAAGAATATAACTATGTTAAGGTCAACGTGCACTACGCATAAGCAAAGCGAAGGTATCGGAAGTGATCGTATGCTGTAGGAGTGTCCACATCTGGAAAAACGTGTTTCGAGTGATAAAACCCAATCGAGCAAGCATAGTTAATGAGAACCATTACTAACTTATCAATCGAAATGATGCAATAAGCTGTGGTATCCCCCCAAAAAGCACCCCTGGTGCAAAAACCTCTCGCCAGGTACATTAAGGCGAGACTTCAGTGAAATTGCAAAATCGCTATTACAGATCGTACAAAAAAATTCCTCGATAAGTTTTTGAATAATGGTATTATAGACTGTGAAAAAAAATTTCAGCCTCCTGCGATGAAAGTCTAAGCGCAAGGAACCTTGCGAAGAAGATTTTGCCCACCGCTGCCAAAAATTCCTTGTGTCTACACTTTCATCGCAGGTGGCTGAATTTTTTTTATCACAGCACATATTTCCATTATTTGTAAACTGCTGAAAGAATTTTTTTTTTATACACCTCTATTTAACATTGTCAGAATTAAAAAACCTGTTTTAGCCAAAAGTTTCACCAAAGTTTTCCCTCAAAGGGGTATACACACCTTGAAAATAATTTTTCCCAAATCGCTGCTAAGCTCTGAGGAAACATTCTAGTGACACAGTTCCTTTACAGTTGATTAGTGCTATTTTGATACATAGTTCATGATTTTCCCAGATTTTATGTCCTCCGCTGAACAAAAATTTAGTCCATCGAAGAAAAAGTAGTTGTCGTAGGGTACAGGTTGCTGCGTTGCATGAAATTCCTCCAAATTTGAAGGAAATATTCTGAATGAATGTAATTGAGGGGCAAACCAATAATACTTCATGAATTCAAATTCTATGCATAGAAGTTTTTGATTGTAAGACTTTTTTTTCCACCGTTTTGGAAAAAATATTTTATAATCAAAAATTTCTATGTCTAAAACTTGAATACATGAAGTATTATTGGTTTTCCCCTAAATTACATTCATTCAGAATATTTCCTTCAAATTTGGCGGAATTTCATGCAACGCAGCAACCTGTACCCTACGACAACTACTTTTTCTTCGATGGACTAAATTTTTGTTTAGCGAAGGACATAAAATCTGGGAAAATCATGAACTATGTATCAAAATAGCACCAATCAACTGTAAAAGAACTGAGTCACTAAAATGTTTTCTCAGAGCGTAGCAGTCATTTGAAAAAAACTATTTTCAAAGTGTATATATATACCCCCTTGAGTTAGTTGTTGCATGGAACGATTGCTCGAAGAATTTCAACGAAACTTTCCTTGATTGTTATTTAATTGAATACAAATAATATTAGCCTGTTCCGATTAAAATTGACCACCCGATTCAAATTGACCCCAATTTTGAGACAAACGATATCAAAGTTTTGTAATTTTAGCATGGGCTCTTATGGAGAATAGAGATTTACACGCGAGATTTTTCGGCTAAAATCAAAACGCAACAAAGGAATTTGATAAAAATTTGATATGTTATAAAAACCAAAGTTATAAATTACACAAAAAACAAAACAAAAATTTTGACCACGCCGTTACTGAAATATGACTCGTCAAAATCTGAAAATGTTCATGAATAAATACTATTTAGATGTGTGTGAGAGCAGTGAGACTGTACTTTCACGAAAGTTTTATAATGGGCGGTTTTCGACTAACGCTTCAGCTATATTATACTTTCAATTCGATGAGCTATACTTTTGAACGTGACTATCTCGAAACAACTACCTTATAGTGTCAACCTACAAAAAATTTATCTTTAATACAATTCTGTTGGTTATTTTCTATAAAATTGTTCCCATAGACTTTTCCTTTTCTGCATGGTTGTCGCAGCGTCTCTAGTTCTTCTTCTTCTTTCTCCTTATTGGCTATCCACAGAGCGTCTCTTGTTGAAGCTCGAACGGCGGATGTTTCGTTCCATTTTCTGCCGTTCTGGATTGTTGTTTGTTTGTCGGTTTGCATGAACATAAAAATAATGTAAAATGCTGTGGGTACTGTTAACCAGACACGCCTGCATTTGTTTTTTTTTTGTTTGTTTAAATTCACTGCGCCAGTTCTCAGTAAAACGTAACAAAACGTAAAGACTGATTTTGGCGGGACAGTCAGCCGCGACCGTCTTACCTATACTCTAGAGATGCAAACCGAGCTTCTCGAAACTCTCCGCATATTTTTCACTAAACACGTCACAGTCAATCGGTTAACATCGCATAGTCGTCACGTTGTTGTCTCTAGCGGTGTTATAGTGCTTTGTGATATTTCTCCTATTTGTTGGTCTCGTACAAGTTCATGTTTTCATAAATTATAATAACTTATTAGTTTAGTTTATTTATTTATCCATTTGTGCCTTCAGCACGCCATAAAGCCTTCGGGCAATGGCTTATTCGATTCCGAAGTGGTGATGAATCCCTCTGAACATTTCTAATAATCGTGGTATTGTATTAATTGTACTTGCAACATATTATTTACGTGGACGATTGAATCGCCGTAATTGTAAGATAGTGTTATAGTGCTTTTGTGATATTTCTTATATTCGTTCGTCTTGTACAAGTTCATGTTTTCATAAATTATAATAACTTATTAGTTTAGTTTATTTACTTATTTATCTGTGCCTTCAGCACGCCATAAAGCCTTCGGGCAAAGGCTTATTCGATTCCGAAGTGGTGATGAATCCTTCTGAACATTTCTAATTATCGTGGTACTGTATTAATTGTTGTAAAATATTATCTACGTATGGACGATTGAATCGCCGTAATTGTAAGAATGCCGCGGCCACGAAGACCCCGTCGGTCATTACCTCTGTTGGAACGGATTTTTGACGATAGAACCTACCAACAAAATAAGACAAGTGACAAAGGAACTACGTAAGATTTCAATAAATTATTTTTTCCGAATGCCATTTATTGACGGTCAACTTTGTTTTCAACGCTATTTGGTCTACCAAGTTCGCCGAATTTATGAAACATTTTTCAATCTCTTTTCTATGAATTTCCTCTTACTTTTCACATCCATAATTCTGTTTCTAATATGTTCTTTTTTTTTATTCTTTCTATTTTCATCTCTTCGCTCGTCTCTCAATAATCTTTCAATATCTCAGACACTTCTAAATTATTGTCGGATAGTTTTTCATAATATTTCGCACAGAGAGAGAGAGAGAGAGAGAGAGTTTTTTCTTTGGTTTAAGGCCCATCCGTAGTCGCCCACCTCCTTTTGATACAATGTGACACATTTCGATTATCATCCAAGCCCAGGCGTCAAAAACGCGAAAAAAGGCCAACGCTGCGCGAATTCAAATTCAATACCGAATACATACGTCCGAAAGAATGTTCGTTTCATGCGAAAATAGAGACTAGAGATGGTTTTTACATTGTTACGAAAAGTATTACATTACGAAAAATGTAAAAACCATCTGTAGACTCTATTTTCGCACGAAACGAACATTCTTTCGGACGTATGTGTTCGGTATTGAATTTGAATTCGCGCAGCGTTGGCCTTTTTTGCGTTTTTGACGGCTGGGCTCGGATAATAATCGAAATGTGTCACATTGTATCAAAAGGAGGTGGGCGACTACGGATGGGCCTTAATATATCTGCAGTACGAACGTGAGTGATACTGCGTTGCGAGGATGTATCTATAGATGGATGGGTATACGAGTTATTTGTACCTATACACGATTACCAACGAAATATTTCCAAGTGGATACATTCATTTCCATTTTCCTTTACCTCGAAAGACTGAACAGCAGATGAAAGTGAATTTAAACGCCAGAAATCTTATCCTTTTTTTCAGCACAAATATTTTAAGCCATTCTCATTCCACACAATCTAACATCGTAGCACTTCATGAATTTGCTTTTTATTTTCAACAGTCTCCAAGAAATAGGGGTATCTTGGATAAAAAAATATGATCTTCGAGATTTCTGCATCTGCACTTAGCAAACCGTATAGTTTCTGAACTATCATTCTGAGAGCAAAATTCTACTACCATTTTTTCTGCCTTTGTCAATTATCTAGTGGCGAATTTTTTTTTTTTGTTGTTTGATATTGAACCCATGCGAATTCCGTTTTCGTTGAATTGAATGCCTTATGTGTGTAAGCTCTTTTTGCGACCATACGGTTTGCTAAAGTGCAGATGCAGAAATTTTGAAATCATATAGAAAACAGTGACGATAAAAATGAAATGACTGTTATGCACGATCTAGTAAAACTGTTATGTATACATTACTATTTCTCTCTCTCTCTCTCTCTCTCTCTCTCTTTATATTTATTTTTATTTTTATTTTTATTTTTACTCCATTTTTATTTTTAATTTTAGTTTCATTATAGCTACTTGCTCTTTGCTATAATTTATATTCTTAGGTCTATTTTTATTCTTACTTTATTTTTACTCATTTTATTCTAATTTTAATCGGTTTTACTCTTTCTGTTTTATTACCTGTTACATATATATATATATATATATACTTATATTTCTGAACTATGTCTATTTTTGCCTGCATATACTATTATTTAATTGTTAAATTAATATTTTTGATAATTCTGTAAACTGTTTTTGCTTGCCTGCGGCCTAAAGGAGCTTTGTTCCAAGGTCGAATAAATTACTCTTCTCTCTCTCTCTCTCTCTCATTTCTCAAATCATTTATAGTAGTTTTAAAATCATCGATAGTACGTGAGCATGTCATCTCGATGAAGCGTGCTAAGCCTGTCCTGGCGGTCAAAGATGTTTTCCCTTCTCACCATGGCTCAGGAAAAATCTTCGTGAATGAGTTTTTACCACCTGCGACTCATGCTCTGTTACGTAGGACCAAATCTAGGGCGGCTGAAGTGCACTACAAATATGTGTGGGTTAGGTCGGGCGTCATTCGGGTGCGCAAGGCTGATGGTGGGCCTGTTGTCATTATTAATTCTGAAGAGGATTTAGCTAAGCTTATTTGACTCCCACCTGTCAATGTAGTCTCATGTGCCTTTTTACCGCGCTGCGTGAAGATTGTTCAGTTTAACGCGAACTCTTTATTAGGTCACCTTAGCTTAGTTAAAGCACACCTGTCTGATAATTTTTACCATATTATCTCTATTTCTGAGACCTGGCTACACTCGCATGTATCCGATAGTCTGCTACAGCTTGATGATTATGTCCTTATCAGGAATGATAGAGAGGGCAAGCAAGGGGGTGGAGTAGCTTGCTACATACATGTCTCTCTCAAGGCCAAGGTCCTAGCTACCTCCCCTAGCCAGTTCTCTAATGCACCAGAATTTCTATTTCTAGACTTACGCTATGGCAACGAGCGGCCTCTCCTTTTTATCTCGATGTACAGGAGGCCCAAAGGGCTTCTTTTCAGTGATTTTATTCTATCTTATGCTAGGTTTGCGTTTGCGTACGACAATATAGTCATCTGTGGCGACCTGAACTGTGATCTGCTCACTACAAATGTTGAGGCGACATTTCTGCGAGAACTAGTATCAGCCCAGGCTCTATGCATTGTCGACTCTCAAGCCACGCACCATACACAGACCTCCGACTCTTGGCTGGATGTTTTTATTATAGATGATTTGCATAAGATTAGCAGCTTTTCTAAGTCGGATGCGCCATTCATTGCAGGTCATGACCTTATTGAACTTTCTTATAGATTTGACATTACTAGCACCAGAAAGAGAATCATATCGCGTCGTAATTTTAGACATTTTATACCTGCTGACTTCCTTGATGAGCTCGTAACTAAGTTTGCATCTAGGGACGCTACTGCGCTCACTCACAGCATATCGGCTGATGATATCGACCACTTTACTGATTTTATCATTGACTCGATTGTAGCATCCACCGAGAAACATGCGCCCATGCAAACTTTTCAGGTCTCTAAACCGCAGGCACCGTGGCTAACTGATGAACTGAGGGCTCGTATTCGCATTAGGAACTCTCTATATAAGCAGGCAAAACGCTCGGGCAGCGTGCTGAGTTTTGCTGTCTACAGGCATCATAGGGACCTACTTACAGATGATATGCGTCGTGCGGCTGACGACTATGCCCGCCAGAGACTTGCTTCTCTTACTAACCCCACTAAGTTGTGGGCCGAATTAGCGCGCCTTGGTCTTGTTCGACCACGCTCTTCCTCTCCGCTCACATTTTTCTCTGCCGATGAACTGAATGTTGCGTTCGCTGCAGTTTCCAATGCATCGCCTGCCTGTGACCCTGACGATCTCGCTAGTCTTCTAATGACTCCGTGTGACTCGTTGCGGACTGATGCCAAATTTGAGTTTTCTCTAGTTAGTGCGAACTACATTGCCAATATGATTATGTCCACTACTAAACCGTTACACTCGGCCGGTCCGGACGGCATTTCTCTTTTTATCATTCACCAGGCTCTTCCCTGTCTTTCATCTGAGCTTGCTGCTTTGTTCAACAGTTGCCTATTGAATAGTCATTTTCCTCCGTGTTGGAAGCGCGCCTACATTCGCCCTCTCCTTAAGGTGAATCCGCCACTGTCTCCCTCCGATACTCGTCCCATAGCAAATCTATGCGAACTGTCAAAAATATTTGAGCGCGTAGTTCACTCGCAGATAATTGCTTTTATTACTACAAATAATCTGTTTGATCCTCTACAGTCCGGTTATCGTAAGGGCTTTAGCACTCAGACAGCATTGCTGAAGCTGTGCCACGATGTGAGACGCGGAGTGGATGAACGATGCGTCACAATCCTGGTTTTGTTCGACTTTAGTAAGGCGTTTGACACAGTAAGTCATCTCATGCTTCTCACTAAACTTAGGAAGTATGGTTTTTCCGATTGTGTTTTGCGCTGGATCTTTTCTTACCTTACCGGACGCTCGCAAGCTGTCATTGATGATCAGGGTACTTGCTCTAGCTGGCTGAGTACAACCTCTGGTGTTCCGCAAGGATCTGTCCTTGGTCCGCTACTGTTTTCCCTGTTTATTAATGATATAGGTGATGAACTGATGTATACTAACCACCTAATATTTGCCGATGACACCCAGATCTATTTGACGTGCCCTCCATCTGATTTAGCGAGTGGTCTGGCTAGGATTGCTCATGATGTCAACGTGATTGCTAGCTATGCAGCAGCTAGTGGTTTAAGGCTTAACCTCACCAAGTCCAAAATCTTAATATTGGGTAGTGGTGCATACATCAATCGTATCGACTTTAACAGTCTTCCCCACATCTCTGTAAAAGGTTCGGTGCTCCCGTACGTGGATGAGGTCCGGAACTTAGGAGTCATTATGCGCTCTAATCTATCTTGGCGGAGTCATGTCATGGCGATCTCGAACAAGATTAACTTTGCGCTTCACAGGTTGAAGTTTCATCGCCATGCCATGTCTATGGAGCTTAAATCATCACTAGTTAAATCTCTCATTTTTCCACTAGTTGATTATTGCTGCTTAGTTTTTAATGACGTATCGAGCGAGCTTAACCTTATCCTCCAAAGGCTCATTAATAATGCTATAAGGTTTATCTTCAACCTGCGCAGAGATGTACACATCACGCCCTATCGTAGGCAACTAGGCTGGTTGTCCGTTCGATGCAGGCGTCTCTACTTTCTGGGCACCATGATCTTCGGTATCAACCTTGGAACTGCACCTACCTACTTATCGACTATCTTTCGTCGTGCTGTGATTCCTGAAGGTCGATCGTTACGGCACGGCACTATTGGTACTTATCATATCCCATTGCATCGAACATCTACCTATCGCAATTCGTTTCACCTGGCTGGTGTGTACTTTTGGAATTCGTTACCATCTGAATTAGTATCGTCTCCCTCCTTGGATGTTTTCAAGACTAGACTCTTTGCCTACCTTTTTGAGTCCGACACAAACTCAACCTAGCGTGCGTATTCTTTCGGTTTTCTATCTATTTTGCATCTATTTCGTACTGCGTTATTTTTAGTTACTTTACTTATTTTATGCTATTATTATTTAATTTTAATCCTATTTTTAAGCCACCTGTTATGTATTTTTTACTCTTTTACTGCGCCATTTTTAGTCTTTTTACCTATTATTCATACCTATCAGTTACCTATTGTTATTTTTACCTTTTACTATTGTACCTGATCTCTATTTTATTTTAATCGCCACTTTTAGTCTTTTTACCCATTATTTCTTACCTATTACTTACCTATCGTATTTTTACCATTTATCATTTTACCTGATCTCTATTTTATACTTAGTCCTACTTTTAAGCCATGCATTATTTTCTTTACTGTTCGTCACCTCATCTTGCGCGCGCATCCTCAATCTAGGTACTATCCGCTTCATGTTTATTATTTTTAGTCTGTCTTGTTATCTAGTTACGCTTTATATATATTTTATTTCTATTTTTATATTTCTTGCTGTTGTACTGCTTTTGTCTCTACTTTTGCTACCAGTTCCATATTTGCCTTATATCGCATCTTTTATTACTATGCTTACTATTATTGTATCCCCATTTTGCCCCCAAGGTTCCTAGGGCATAATAAACTATCAATCAATCTCTCTCTCTCTCTGTCTGTAATATCTCTTGTATGCTCTAATTTGCTTTCTTTTTCTCCGCCTACCTTGCATAATTTTTGTGAATGCAAGGTACGCTTGCCCAATATTGTTATGGGTAAATAAAACTTATCCATCCATCTATCTATCTATCTCTCTCACTGCTTTCTTTCAGCTAGCTCTAAGTATTTTCTGTCTTTTACACTATCTCTGTTACTTTACTCTCTGTTACTACGTTCTTTGTTACTCTTGCTGTCTTTCCTACTTGTCCAACATTGTAATGGTCATAATAAAAGTATCTATCTATCTATCTCTCTCCCTCTCGCCTATTTCTTTCATTTAATTTTATATACATTTTTTGTATCAAATTTTACTCTTTTTCTCTCCTTTATACTTATCGTTACTAGTATTACTACTACTACCACTTATTATATTTATAATTTCTTTTTGCTGTACTGTTAATGCGCTTGAGGGGACCTGTCCCAGAGCGCCAAATAAAGCTTACTCTCACTCTCTTACTCTCGAGCAACCAACTCTCGAACTCGCTATCTTCTGAGGCTACCCTCGCGTCGACGCTTCCTGCGTTCCGCACGCGGTTTTACGCTTTCTGTTGGAGGCGGAGGAGCGTGAGGCGAATCCTAGCGGGCATTGGACTATAGTAGGTTGAGTACTTGTAGGGTAGGCCACGTTGGACGTCTCACCAGCCGGACTTCTAGATGTGTTGATGTGTGGGTTATGCTTTTCCATTGCAGTGGACGTAAAATCCGATTTCACGACTTGTTCTGCTCAGATATAATCGACGTCAACTGCATCAAAAAATATCGTTCGCAACATTGGCGTAATACTTTATACCCTCGTGTGATTCCATATTCATTCGGGCGGGCTTCGCCGATCCTCGTGCACGGCGTTCATATGCGGGTATAAAATTTTAGGCCCTTGATACGAAATATACTATTGTTTAAAGCAGCAACCAAATAAATAAATCATAACTTTAATTGATTTATTCAAAATTAATCGGTAAAACCGCTTTTTCCTCAAACAGGTAGCAAAATCGGCCTCAGTTCATGTCTGAAAAAAAATATCGTGTGAACCATGGGAGCGAAAACGTTCTTTGCTCCCTTGATGCACAATATACTATTATTTATACGCAGTTCACTAGAACCTATAGCTTTTCTAGTTCAAATTCGCCTGTGACAATTTGTTCATTTACCGTCACTGATGCATTTTTTTTATTTTTACTAGTGTATGGTGCTGATGTGTGGGTTATGCTTTCGCAACGCTATAATTCATTTTTTATTTATTTCTTAATTCTTTTGCTTTTTGCTCTCAGAGCCTAACATTCCTGTTCATATCTGCTCGCTGTTAATTTACATATCTGTTTACTTTTTTATTGTATCTATTATATTGTACCTATATCTTTATCTGTTTGATTTATCTGTTTATACACTTGTCGTTATATGACTTGTCTGTAGTCCTCAGGGAATTTTACTTTAGGATCGAAAAAATCCTACTCTACTACTCTACTCTACTCTCTTGCACTTTGAAGTTTCAAGCTTATTATTACTCATACATTGAACAGGTGCGTAAAAAAACTCAAACCAAACTGAAAGTACAGTACTATCTCGGAATTTCAGTAATTTCTTGGAATCCTATTTCCCCAACCGCCCTAACAGTCGCTTATAGAGAGGTACTACTGTACGTTCAAATTCCCTAAGTGGTATCCGCGGAAATGCTTCCAGCATTTTGTATTTCCAACACAGAATTTTAGTTCCGGTGAATTGTTACGTTACCTCAACGTTACCAATAGGTGGGGGTGCCGCCCTGGTCTCGAATCCCGAAATTCTGCGTTATCTATGTTCCAAACAATTCCATCAAATACGTATTCAGCGCGGACCTCAAATTCAAAAATAGACACTTCATCTATGGCTAAAAAATCAAACAAAAACATCTATGAAACCAGTACAGGTGCACGAACCGGAAAACGGCCGAACACGTGCTACCACTTTTTTCGATAATTTAATTGAGATGACAATTCACTGATTAGGTGACATGGCATGACTGTTATGCTTTTTTATTAAACGCATTTACGAATTAGTACGCATAGTTATGCATTTTTCATAGCTCTGCTTCGGTACTCAGTATCGGAATGCTTGCAAGGTACTTCAGAAATCTTAATACTTTCACCGCTCAAATGCTTTCTTGGACGAATTGGCTAGAATTAAAATCTCTTACTATTGATGATTTTTCAGTTATTTCCGTTGCAAAAACAAAACTTTTTGCCATGGCACAGGCAAATTGGAAAATGGGCGGTTTCAAATTTCGAACCATCACTCCCGTTTTTGTTTTCCTGATGAGCTGGCAACACACCAGGCCCGGTTTAAACAAGCCCTGAAGGACTGTTTAGTGGACCACTGGTACCAGCTCAAAGCCCTGTACGATGGGCAGGCATTGATGTAAGTTGTATTTCTAAATTCAATTCATGTTTATAAAGTGATAACGTGAACATGTGAAGGTATAATTGATATGTTTAAGTGATATGGAATTAACCGAAACTATCACCGAAAACGCGGTCACAATGCTTAGTGATTCCTCATGATCAGCTATGTGGAGTTATAATAATGTGTGATATTTTAGTAAAAATTGAACACTGCGGTAATACGATAATTTTGATTTATGTAGTCATGCTGAGGCTGCTGCAGCTCTGTCGTTCGAGAACCTTCGCCCATTCATGAAACGCTGTCGAAAACGGGTTTTTCCTCCGCGACCTACGAGCCTCCAAGAGTTCGTTGAGCGCGCTAACAATCCTGTCTATGGCAGAAACCTGGAATACGGATCCGGGCGGCTAACGGTGCAGATGGTCACTGATGCAGAAGATTATTCGCACGTGCTGCTCTACGATACGCAGTTTATCGTAGACGAAATGGGAAGAGCCGACAGACTTTTTATCGATGGGACTTTCAGTACAGCACCCGCAATAAATGGCGTGTATCAGTTGGTCACCATAATAGGGATCAAGTTCGGCCATGTGAGTGACAGACCCTCCGTGTTCTTGGACTACAAGTCCTCAAATTCACTCATATTAGCTATAGGTCTCGACTGTCACGTTTCCGATGGACTCAGGTCATTAATATAGGGTTTGGGGTTGGTTCGTTGATCAATAATAAGTCAAGCAGAAATTAAACCCATTCCATAATTTATGTGACAGGCTTTACATTCATTTGATTGTTAACTTTTCTACGCTTGTATCAACTCGGGAAACGTAATTCTAATAATTATCCGTTCGACACGGGTCTTATCGCGAGCAGAACTGACGTAGTCCCCGGGTATACGCGTGTATGCGTACCATCTTACCCGACGTCATCGGACGGTACCCATACTATTCTGCCCGACGGGCTGCAAGCCACGCCGGTTTTCCGGTGTTTAAACCACCCTGGAGTAGCCGAGGTACTCCACGAAGGTCAGCCCGCGTGCCAATTCAGATTTTCTGATGATTTGATATTTCTTTTCATGTATTCATGATCCGCGGACTGTAATAAACCACGTTGGTATCCCAACGTGTCAACCACCCCCGGTCAAAACCTCAACCATGAGACCCCGGAAAGGCCAGTCCGCGGCACCGGCCGATTTTCCGCGCTATTGTCAATTCACGGGCTGTAATAAACCACGCTGGTTTCCCAGCGTGTCAACCATCCCGGTCGAAACCTCAACCATGAGGCCTCGGGAAGGCCAGCCCGAGAATCCCCCACGACTTCTTATTATACCTCTGTGTTATTACATATAGTCTCAAGTGACAGTTGTTCAAACTGTAGTTCTATCATGCATATTCTTTTCTTTCCACACATTCTCAGCCACTGTTGTTTCAGTCTACATATTTTCATGCATCGCCAACAGGCCATGTAATTTCTAACACTATACTATTCATCAATTTCATCCTGTAGAAAGGCTACGATCTGTCACAATCGTTTAGTGTATTATATCACCCATTTTTGTGAATAATACTCCAAGTTTTATAACACGAATAGTGTTTCAGCTTTTGACAGTGTTTAAAATTCCGATCGACAGTAATTTTCAAGATGGTTGAGAATAGTAATTTATCGAAGGTTCTGATTCATGAAAGAAATTTATTTAAAAATTGAGTGTAACAACTTTAAATTTATTCAATCGTAATTGTCTAATTCATTCAGAACTTTTTGATCAGTAGATACGGATCTTGATATTATCTTCATTCATACAGGGTATTCCGTTCGTATGGGTACTAATGTCTCGGAAAACGCAAGTTGCCTATCGAGAGGTCTTCCGATACGTCAAGGAGAATCTCATACCCAGGGCCAACGTAAGGCTCGTTATGAGCGATTTTGAAGCGGCGTTGCGGAACGCGATCCAAGACGTGTTTGTCGCAGCCCACAGCACAGGGTGCAATGCACACTTCGATAGGGTATGCACTAAACACGGCATATACACTAGGGTGTTTGGAAAGAAAAATTAGATTTTTCATGCTGCTACCCCTAAACTTGAGTTTTGATAGACAAAAACATCCTCCCGAAAATGGAACTCTGTAGCTTAAGTGGAAACTGCAACTTATTAGACTTTTCTAATAATAACAACCAATTAGCGATTATAACAGTCAAACCGATTATAACGGCCAATTTCGCTTTGAGAAAAAAAAAAATCGTCCAAAAATTAAAAAAAAAAAAAAAAATCGTGAAATTTTTTCGTCTCAATTCGAATTTGGCTGTTTTGCGCGTTTGCTGGGAATATACTCTAGGCCCTAGAGTCTAAGGGCCTATCTCCACCCTGTGACAAATATTCAAGGCCCTGTGTTTTTTTTAGTTCACGGACAGCTGATTTTATAGAAAAAATTTATGGAAAAAAAAATTTTTTTTTTGCTCTTTCACGATAATCTTCTAGAGTTTCATGAAACTATTGAAAATACTATCAAAAGTTTTATCAGAAATAAAGTCAAAGTATAAACTATACAGCCATGTATGGGTACGGGTACTGCAGGACTCCAAAATGGAACAAAAGGCTGGGGCGCTTGAAATATAAAATTTTTCATGAACATTTTTTCGTTGTTCTAAATATAACTTCTGTCGGACAACAATTATGTGAAAGATAACAAATGTCCCTGAATTGAAGAAAACCATCACCGCTACGCTAAAAAATTGTCAGTCGCTAGATCAAAAATCCCCAATAATTGAGAAACTAATGTCTTTTCATGAGAGATCAGCCATAGAAGAGCTGAGAATTCCAACGAAAGCTTTCTGCATCGTATCTGGTGTAAGTGCTAAAACAAAGCTCCATTCAAAATGAGCCGCAGCAGTGAGCGCTGTTTGGCGATGCGTGAGTTACTGTTCTACGACAACAGCCAGAGATAAACGAGTGTTATAGATCAGCACCAAGATTTTCTGGGAACAGCAGCAGCTAATTTAATTCTTATTTTCATTTTCTTTTTTGTGACAGTGGATCTACAGATGCAGGGCAAAGAAAATTCGTGGTCCGAGATGCCACCGCAGCAGAAATAGAAAATCTGAGATACGTTTGTCATAAAGTTTAATGATATGACCGTTCGAATCGTTTTGTGCCATATATTCTGGAGAATTCAATTAACTTACACCAGTTCTCACTAAAGTGCCATTTACTCAAAACTATCTTTTCAGCTATGTTAAATGCTCCTTGCGTTTAAGTTTTGCTCCGATCAACTTCTTCTTCGCAGTGAAGATTCACACACACCTCATGCATACAAAAAAAAAATGTAAAAGTATCAAAACTCAACTTTTGAGGGGTAGCAGCATGAATACTCGATTTTTTTTTTTTTTTAACACCTTAATTACACAGATACATGGCGGCAAAGGGGGAAAAGTCGACCTATGGGGCAAGGCCGCACGAACCTATTTCTCGATCTATCATGAAGTAATAACAACACATTTTTTTCAAGGCGATTTACCGAAAAGCAAAGATGCTTAGGGTGGCCCGTCTGATACGATCGCACGAAGACGTTCACTCGTTTTTCAAGAAACTCTTGGCCCTTGCATATCTGCCAGCAGAGAGAATCTACCCCGCGTTCAACACTCTAAAAGACGGACTGCCAATAAATAGGCAGAATGAGTTACGAGGGTTTTTATTATACTTTGAAAATTACTGGCTGCGTGTGGTTACGCCACATGGATTTAGCGTATACGGACTGGGGCGTAGGACCAATAACGTTTCTGAGTCGTACAACAGCCAATTGCAGCACAAATTGGGTCCCAATCCTGCACCCTGGGATTTTTTATGTAAGTATGGATATTAAAAATAGATGATGAAGGTAATAGACTCGATATAATCACTAATGTGAAATCTGGTCTGCACCCCTTCTCGAATCTTGTAGAATCTTTCAACGTCTCTTCAGATTTTGGCAAAGATTTGGAATCAATTATTCTCAAATCAAGTCTTCGAGTCTCTAAATTGGGTTACAGCTAAGTTGATGAGTGTTTCACTCCTTGCAAGGGTTTATGGGGCATAATTTGATTGTGTATTTTTTGGATAAGGCAAGCTTTTGACGCTGCAGAGCCACGCGAAGATAGACGTCGGGCATCTTCGCAATAATCGCAGGATCAGCAGACACGCGCGGTACCAAACCACATATAAACAAAAAGTCCTTCAAAGAGGTTAGCCGTATATTTACTATATGTATATATAGTAATACTCAATTTTGATGTGGATAATTCGCTGAGCATATTTTTCTCACCGAGTATAGCGTTTTTTCAGTTTTTTGTTTAAATCACATTTGAAACATGATCCCTATTCTGTCCAGTGAAAAAAAATTTTCGACGATATATCGGTTGACACATTCAAATTATAATCACGCCTTATGAAGATCCAGTTCGTATGCGGAAAAAAATCTCACATTTCCACGCTGTAATAATGCATTTCTATTTGATCTAGCATGGAGAGATCTGCATATGCAGGTGTTGACTACGGAGGAGTTCCTGGAAAAAGCGGCGGCATTGAAGGGCAATATTGTGCCTGTCATGAACTCCGTGTCAACTCTGTATAGAACAGAGCGGGAATATGAATTGGATGCGGCTCCAAGACGTGTACGCCTCGGTAAATTTTTTTCTATTTTTTTTTGCAAAATGAGATCAGCCTTCCACCATTGTTATCGCTGTTTCCATCACTTGGTGTGACTTCATTTTTTAACAGAGAACGACATAGACTACGATGGGCGGATTTTTGCCGAAGATCCCCCGCAGTGGCGGCTCATCGACAACGCGCCAGGAGATGATGACCCAGGCAATAGTAATTAAAACGAAATAGTTGTGTCATTCGATGTCAATTTTATATTCACGGTCATGCGATAATAATTTTCGTAATCTTTTCATAAAAAGGGGCAAATCAAGCGGCAGCTGATCAGCTGGAACCACCAGTTGAAGACGGTGAGTGTAACTTGATGGTGTTCTTGAATAATCATTAATTCTATGCTCACTGTTTATGTGCTTTTATTTCAAAATATACATCTTGTCATATTTCCCAAAATGTAGAATATCAAGAGGAAAGCTCCAGTGACGAGGAGTATGATGAGGAGCGTGCAGAAGATGACCCCAATGCATTTGGTAAATGTGCAATTGCTTAACGTTAGAATAAAAGAACACACAAAGAGTTTTTGCTGATGCGGTGCACCTGGCTATGTTGTAACATGGTGGTATCATTACATGGTGTGCAGTCTGTGGCGTTACCAAAAACTTTCGATAGAATTGCATTATTATATGTTGTGCACAGAATCTTATGCTACATATGTGAGGTAGTTCAAGTGGAAGTAATCAAAGTTCAACCCTGACTCTCATCAAATTGTTTCTGGATTGTTTCTCCTATCTTAGCACACATGAGATATACTTTCTCGAATTTTTAGACTTGCCACTCACCTATTCGGAGTAGCATTTTTTTTTAGTTGACTGTAGGTAGAGTTTATTCACCAGCTAACCAACCACCAGTTGGTGACTTTCCTAGGACATGCGGTCCAGTAGACATAGCTCCGAACAGAGAATTTTCACAAAGGCAAACACATAAGGCTCATCCCCGGTATATTTCATAAACTCAGAGAGTACCTGGAAATTCGAAGAATGTTCATTTTGTGCAAGTGAAAGTAGGATAGAATCAGCAACCAATTTAATGAAATTTTTTTCACGCTGAGACGTCTAACTGAGTTTGAAAATATATTTCCTGAAGTGCCAAATATTTCGACAGCTCCTTTATTATTTGCAATAATTGTGTGTTATTTTTATGAAATAGAACAACATAATGCATCCGACGAAGAACATCCGGCGGCGCAATTCCATGTACGCCAACAGACGCTGTCTCCAGAGCAAATTGGTAATTTTGCTGTTCCACCTTATTGTATTTGCAATTAGTACGCGACTCTTATGGCATAGTGTAATTCAACGTTTTTTTTTGTGAAATAGAACAACACAATGCATCTGACGAAGAACGTCCGGCGGCGCAAATCCATCTACGCCAACAGACGCTGTCTCCAGAGCAAATTGGTAATTCGGAAGTTCCACTTCTATTGCATTCGCAATTAGTTCTGCGTCTCTCATGTCGGATTCTAATAAGCTGTTATTTCTGTGATGTAGAAGAAGACAACAACTTCGACAGAGTGTGCCGAGCAGCACGAGTCAGGGCACGACGGTTGTTTACCTCTCCGCAGCCAATTGGTAATTTTCAAGTTCCATTTCTGTCGTATTTTCAATTAGTTCTGCGACTCTCATGTCATAGAATATTTGGATATTATTTTTGGTAAATAGAAGGGGAAGTTGCCGCCGACGAGGAGCACCCAGAGGTGAAAATTTGGCCACGACGGTTGTTTACCGCTCCGCAGCCAATTGGTAATTTTGAAGTTCCATTTCTGCCGTATTTTCAATTAGTTCTGCGACTCTCATGTCGTATAATATTTGGATATTATTTTTGGTAAATAGAAGGGGAAGTTGCCTCCGACGAGGAGCGCCTAGAGGTGAGGATTTGGCCACGACGGTTGATTCTGTCTCCACAGCCAATTGGTAATTTTCAAGTTCCATTTCTATTGTATTTGCGATTAGTCCGACGACTCTTATGTCGCATTATAACACGATGTTATGTTTTTTAAATAGAAGGAAACTCGGCCTCTGAGAAGGAACGCCCAATGGCGCGAATACCGGCACGCCGGCTGATTCCATCACCCGTTATTATTGGTAATTTTCGTCAAGGTTACTTTCATCCCACCTCTGATTGATTTGCAATCCTCATTTCGTATTACAAATATACACATGTTGTTTTTGTCAATCAGAACTGAACGATGACTCCGAAGAGCTAGCCGAAGCTCAGCGGACTCCGTCGCCTATGATAAATGGTAATTTCTCCACAGACTACTTTCATTCTAGCTCCGATTCGTTCTGAAATTCTCATGTGGTATTATAATTGTGTGCTTTTTTTCAATCGAGCAGCTCTGGACAAGGACCTTGAAATAGAAACTGTCGACAAGGCAGATCTCCCAGCATGGCGGGATCCATCTCCGCAACTGATTGGTAGTTTTTATACATGTGACTTTTATTATATTTCCACTCATTAGTTCCGCATTATTGAGTAATAATTTCGTGCTATCTTTGTTGAGTAGAACCAGACAATGATTGTCAGAAGCAACTGGCAGTCCACCTGACACCGTCGCCAGAGCCGATTGGTAATTTTTTTTCCATTAATACTACACTTTCTTGGTGATAATTTTCAAATATTTCACGATATGATCAACTTACATAGGAAGTATCTGTTATAACAAACGTGTCAGTGGATAGTGATTTTCAATTTTTTAAGAGGAAGTTGTTGTCTTTCCTGGATGACGTAAATGAGGAAAGGTGATAATGAACTGAATTATTTGGTTGCAATGTATAGCCCACCAAAGAGGGAGGAGAAGAAGGAAGCGAGTAGCCAATCAGCAGCTACCTGCTGGTCTCCCGACAGGGCCTGCACCAGCAACCCAGGATGGTTCCGAGGCAGGTGCTCTGTCTACAGTAAAACGTAAACGTCGGAACAGGAGGCGAGGAGGTTAGAGACTCTTGGACGATTACTGCGAGCAACTAATTTCAAATTCAATATTGTCTTCGTAATGCATTATAGATTTCCATGTTTCACATAAAATTGCAGATGCAAGAAAAAGAATAGAACAGGCAAAGCTGCGGTCAGAAGTGACTTTGGCTGAAGCTGCTCGCGCCACGGCGGAGGCCGATGCGGCAGCTGCCCGAGCAGAGCTCGCAGCACTTCGTGGTACGGACATCATTGACTTTTCTTCGTTGATGTTAAAAGCTTGCGTTTTCACCACAAATAGTGATCATTATAATTTCTGGTATAGACGCTCAAATCATCCTATCAGTTTTCGCTTTTTACCTTGTGTATATTAGGGTGCTTCAAAAAAAAATTTGAATTTTTTTTTCCAACTCTTACCCTCCCAAATGCTTGCGATGGATAAGAAAGAAGTCCTTGCGAAAGTCGGTTGCTGTAGCTCAACTCTAAGAGGTCGCTATTTTCATTTTAGTTTCCCATTCATTTAACATGGGAATTTCCGTTTTTTTTATTCAAACTGAAATTACACCTATTCTTTTTAACTTTTTTCAGATAACCATTGTATATTCAGAAAGCTGGTGTTTTAAGCTTTCCAAACCTATATAATAAAACTCGATTACCTTAATTAGAAGATTGAATAAAGTCATGTAAAATCTAGAGATTTTATTGCTACAGAAAAATAGTTGAAATAATTTTTTATTCATTTATTCCAAGTTTTTTTTTTTTCTACCTACAGTAGACTCTACAGTAGACTCTACAATAGGTAAAAAAAAAAAAAAAAACTAAGAATAAATGAATAAAAAATTATTTCAACTATTTTTCTGTAGCAATCAAATCTCTAGATTTTAAATGACTTTATTTAATCTTCTAATTAAGGTAATCGAGTTTTATTATATAGGTTTGGAAAGCTTAAAACACCAGCTTTCTGAATATACAATGGTTATCTGAAAAAAGTTAAAAAGAATAGGTGTAATTTCAGTTTGAATAAAAAAACGAAAATTCCCATGTTAAATGAATGGGAAACTAAAATGAAAATAGCGACCTCTTAGAGTTGAGCTACAGCAACCAACTTTCGCGAGGACTTCTTTCTTATCCATCGCAAGCATTTGGGAGGGTAAGAGTTGAAAAAAAAAATTCAAAATTTTTTTTGAAGCACCCTAGTGTATATACAAAGAATATTTTTTGAATGAAGAAATAAAATAAGTAATCGTGCATTTGTTGCGCGTGTGGTTCAATTTAGAATCATTAGTATCAGTTACAGATATTGTAATCAACTGTAATCCAATTGCATAGGTAGGCTGAAGATGTACTGCTAAATTCATTTCAGACCACAGAATTAGTTCATTGCCAGTTAGGTAAACATTGGTTTTATTATCAGTTTAATCATTGAGCTCAAATCGTGAAGAAGGTCCAATTGTTAGATAATGATTCAGATAATTTAGGTATGGTAAAGTAAACGATCTGCCATTGTTGAATTTATGAGCTTTGATGATGCTGATGATGCGTCATGTCCAATATACCATAAAATATATCCTGTTCACCGAAATTGTAATTAATGCACCTAACAATCACTATGGATACTATGACGTTATGTGTATTGTGATATACTGGTGCTAGATGATCTCTGAATGTATGGTGGTCGAAATTATTTTCATTTTATGTTACAGCTGGTGGGTGTACAAGTGCACCACTCATTATGCCTGGACCACCTCATAGGCAATGAAGCCCACGACGACTGCTGCCCAGTATGCAGGGTCAGAAGTGGACCCCCACTATAATTATTAGGGTGGGCCGAAAATCCGCTATCTTCGAATCAAGTTGGTTAATACCGAAAATAACATTCTTGGCAATGTCAAAAAAATGTGTGCGAAAGGAAGATATTTTAGGTCGTCATCTCAAGGTCGCCAAAGTTCGTCAAAGTTTAAAGTAATGAAGATATATATTTTTTAAATATATTTTCAAAGGAAATTCAATCCTCTACAAAAAAGGTTCTTAGGTCAAAACATGCCAATGCAATAGTTTCTGAGATATTTGGAATTTTAGCTGCAAATTGTCATTTTGCTTGATATATTTTTGTCTTTCATGGGTACATTTTTTTTTTCCGTTTTGTTTTTTGAGACAAAATTCAATCCTTTACAGAAAAAGTCTTCAAGCCGTACTGCATAAATAATATTTATTATTATTGATGTTTATTTATTTATTAATATTTATTCGTTTTTTGGTTTTTTGATATGAAATCCAATCCTTCATAAATACTATTTATACAGTACGGCTCGAAGACTTTTTCTGTAAAGAATTGAATTTTGTATCAAAATACAAAACGAAAAAATAAAATTTACCCATGAAAGACAAAAATATATCAAGCAAAATGACAATTTTCAGCAAAAATTTCAAATATCTCAGAAACTATTGCATTGACATGGTTCGACCGAAGAACCTTTTTTGTAGAGGATTGAATTTCCTTTGAAGATATATGAAAAAAAAAAAATATTTCCATCACTTTGAACTTCAACGAACTTTGGCGACCTTGAGATGACGACCTAAAATTTTTTCCTTTCGCACACTTTTTTTTGACATTGCCAAGAATATTATTTTCGGTATAAATCAACTCGATTCGAAAAAAGGGGATTTTCGGCCCACCCTAATGATTATATTTACAGTTGTATAAAATAATTAGTTCATCACCCAGATCCAAATATAAACGTAAAAAGTATAACCACATATCGTTTCATTTTGCCTTAGGTGTACGTAATTCCTTCATACAAAATCCTATAGCAAAAATGCTACCCAATATCCCAGCTATCCGACGTATAGGTTTTCTCATCAGTATGCGTCCCTTTCTGTACAGGAATTTTCGGAGTTTCTGTGACTTATTCTTCAACTCCCATCAGTTTTTATGATATTTTGTAACTGGATGGAATTCTGCAAGTTTCTTGTCCGAATGTGTCACTAAACTTGACAATCCCTATCAGGATCTATGTAGGGTATAGAAATACCTATGTGTGACCGATTTTCACGGACAATTTTGTGTCAGGCACACCGAAAAGTTCCAGAATCGAAAAGGTTATTCCTGAATCAGGTACCCGAATTTATATTTGAATCCAAATACGAAATACCCCCGATATCAGAGATAGAATATTATTGATTCGAGAGTAATATTCATGAATCAAAAACATTGGGTTCATTTTGGTGAATTATTTTATATATTTAACCAAGAATATTCTCCTCTTGTCTTATTTGTAGAACATTTGGATTTCTGTGCATGACAATCGACGACAGCGAATGATCGATGGTTCGATCCATTCGAGATTAAAATTTTCGCCATATGATAGTGAACGCGAATAATGCAAATAACCTTACTGCACCGGACAGCTGGAAGCTGGAACGCTATTCGTTGTTGATTACATGGTTGCAGGTGTTAATCACGTGGTCCCTGCAACCACGTGATGGACAACGAATAGCGTTCCAGCTTCCACCCTTTCCGACGCATGAGGCCCCTGGCGGATTTTCACCATACTGCCGCAAAATAATCACAGCGATTAGGGCCAGTGAACCACCTCTTATTCTTACACCGTGGGCTGAACGCATTTCTGGACATTTAAGGCCGATGCGGTACTCGTTGTATTAGTGCTAATTATTTGCGGATCATTTTCGCGTGAGCATCTTTCATGACTCTGCTATCGCAAACAAGTACGGTAAGCTATTTTCGATTACACATGAAAACCATATGTCCCATATCTTACGGAAATTGTGTTGAGTGTCAAGTCCGTCAACACACGTGGTCGTTGCGGCCGGCTTATAACTTGTGGCTATTGAAATGTTGATGTGATAAATTATAGAATGTTATAAAAGAATTGAGCATGTCGTTCATCGTATGATTGATCTTATCAGATGTATCAAAAATCATCAGTCACGTGATTTGTTTTATATTATTAATTATTATACTTGATGAGTCATGCTTGTATGATTTATTTTGGGACTACTTTTATATTCTATCGAAGTCACAGCATGAATCATATAATGAATTACATGCAGAATTCTTTCATGACATGTAAATTATCACATCAACATTTTCGGTAGGGATATGGGGCTCTTCACCTCGACTCGACCCAGCTCCAGACCTTGACCCCTGCAATTGGGTTGCTGATATCAAAAATGTGGGCAGAATTTTTTTTCCTATTGTGCTGATTCAAGAATTTTATTTAAAATACAAAAAAAAAAAAAAACCTCACCAACGACGTGTAGCAATCTGTGGAATCTTGTTAGCTGCAGATATTTTAGCAAAGAATGAATGGAAAAAATGATTCGGGGTCGTAATTGTTGTAAAGGTCTGATGAAGTTTTCTGCCAAATCTAAATCTATGCATGAAACAGTATACGTGGAAATTGTGTTATGTTGCTTATGATACATCTATTGTACAGTGATATCGAGGATAGCATCCGGTAAGGGAAAAGAGAATGACCTGCAGACTTTAACTCCATATGAAACTCGGAATGAAGTGTCTCAAGGAGTTATTAGGTGAGATATAATAGAGAACAAAATATTAAATGTTTTTGGTGAAATTATAATCATGAACCCTTTAAAAATATGTGTCTTACAAATGACAGCCCCGAGAACAGAGCAACAATCTGCCACCACAAGCATTTACTTTGCAGGTGACAAGTGAATTCATAACGTTTCGATGCAGGGGCTGTGGTCCTGTATTGGTTGACTGGAATAAGAACAGCTGCGAAATAATCACAGCGATAAACTGCATGCATCGAAGCGGAAGTAGAAGTAGAGTATCACATGAAAATGGTAATAGTTTTATTACTGGTACACATTCTTTATTATACGCATAATGAATTCGACGTTACAACTTCTATTGCATCTCGGAGAATTAGCTACATAGCATGAAGTGGTAATCTGTATGGATCTACTTTTCCATAGTCATTATAGGATTGATTTATCCCATCAATCATTTGTTTATTTATTCATTTATTTGTTCGTTTACAATTCAAATTTCCTCAATTATTATTATTATTATTATTATCGAGTACATTTGGTAGCACCCTCGGCTCCTGTTACTACTTCGGAGATTTAAGATTTTTTGTACAGACAATATCTAGCTTGTCTACTTGGTTGACAGTTTCTCCTTCTTCAACTGACTGAGGGAGAGCATTCCATGGTCTAGCCGCTTTTTTCGCCACCAGTTCTTCAGTGTCTTTGTCTTGGGATTTTATGGCATACTCTGGCTTGAAAATCCTTACTATTTCCTTCCTGAGAGAATAGCGGCGGTTAAATATGTCCCATACATCAGTGAAGTAATGGCCGGCATGCGTATTATAGATTTCAGTGAATTCACCGCGTTGACGCCTCTCTCGGAGTAGACTCAGCGACTCTTTAAACGATATAATTGACAGGTTCTGCAGGTGGGAAACAAAGCATGGTACCCTGCCGGATTTAGGCAGCAGACACAGAAGGCCTCCGCTTCGCTTCGAAGTTGAGCGTTGGCTTGGTGTCGCCAGCATGTGTCGGGTTATATGCTGAGGGGAAATGTGGCGTTTCGGCACCTTCGGAGCTACTTCTTCTTCCAGACCAATTGCGTCTGCTTGGCTAGGTTCAGGTTTTACAAGCTAAGCATTTCTTGAATTCGATTATGAGATTTCGTAGGAGCACAGCAAAGCATGGTACCCTGCCGGATTTAGGCAGCAGACGTAGAGGGTCACCGCTTCTCTTCAGAGTTAAGCGTTGGCTTGATGTCGCCAGCATGTGTCGGGTTATATGCTGAGGGGAAATGTGGCGTTTCTGCTTCTTCGGAGTCCCCAATGTACATCTGTGCAGTGAATCTCTTCAAGATTATTATAGAAAATTGAATGTATCCAGGCTTCTGATGTAATATCTCAATTACAAGTAGATACATATTTTATAAGTTGATACAGGACGCATAAAAGCAAACTCGATTGCCATGGGCAAATAAAATATTTGTAGAAAGGAAATTTGATTTTAAAGAAGGCTAGAAAAAATAGTGAGCCACGGGGACACCATCGATAAACATTACTGTACATAGTAGAAGCAGCGTATAATAAGATTAGATGGTCCGAGCAGAGAAGTACGTGCCTGAAGAAATGGAATGTGCTATGAATTAGATTTATTTTTTTCTTCATTTATTTATTCACTTCATAATTATTCCAGATAGCTCAATCTTTAATAAATAAATTACTACTTGTAACGTCGACGTCATTATATAATATTTTGCACCGAATATTGGTTTTAAATTATGTGTACTCCGTTTTTGATATTTATTTTATAGTATTGTGCTGGATCTGCCGAATGACGAATGAAATGCCCTTATTTACGGACGGACCTTCGTGCTCTGCTCCATACAAATCTGAACAATGGGGTGTGGGGAAAGATGATCACCGTTGTGCCGGTGGTTGAACGTTTACCTCTATGCCCTAAGAGGCATCTGACCACCATCTGAATAATTATCAATTGCTATACAAGTAATTGAGATGATAGAATGCAAGTTCGTAAATGCGTAATATTGATCTGACGTAATAGAGGTCTAGCTTGTACAGATTTTCAATCAATCAAGTTAGGGCGTCTATCTACTGGAAGAACATTGAATTAAATGAAGCCTTCGTTCTTATGGAAAATCCTGGAATTGTCATGGAATTTCGAGGCTACTAGAGAAATGTTTGGCTTCTCTACAGATTCTTTGGAAAATGTAAAAACAGCATTTCTCCAAGTTCAGCATCAATGTTATTAATTAAAAATTCTATACCATTATGTCGAAGTATAAAATATTTGATAAAACTCTTACGTTCGAACACAGTCCACGAATAAAGAAATCATACCCTCAATACACCTGGAAAAATTCAAAAGTGGCCTGGAAAATCCTAGAATCCTCAGGGAATCTTATATCCTGATTTGAGTAGACACCTTGTATGTGTTTACAAATTCTTGTTATTGCTGTATCAAATCCAGCTTCCATGCTCAAGTTTTATCATGAACACCTAATATACTCAATACTTTATACTAATACTTCAACTACACTGCTGGATATAATTTGAGAATGGAAAACCATTTTTCCTATACAATTTAATGTCATCACATTCGCCGATAATGTGACTACTTTTGGAATGAAGTTGATATTTTGAGCAAAGTTTATTGATGCTTTTTCTTTTGACCAACGGTCTTAGAATGTGATCAATCAAAGGTAATTCTGTACTCCCATGATGCATTAATTACTTATTATTCCAAATTTGTGAAATGTCTGTAATTAAACATATTTATAACAAAACTGTTCTGTAGATTATTGATGTATTAAAGAACTATGCTCATTCCCGTGTTTACTTATTTTTATATTACGCAGTCAAATGCTTATTACACTAAAAATAAAACATGCATATTTGATTAATAGTGAATGGCAAAACGTTGATAAAGTCGAAATCTGCAGTATCAGTTTTCGAAGATTGATTTCACGGTGTATTGGTGATTCGGCATTTTGACCAATCGGCATTTTGTTTTTCGGACTTGCGTATTTCCTGAACTTTGATTATCGACAGTTTTCTTTTTTCGGTTCATTGACTGGTATAATCCTCAGCCACTCATACTTTGGAATTTCGGAAGTACAAATTTCTCGGCATATTTGAACGCTACGTTTTGCTTCACTCTAAATGTTGATTTACTTGATAATTAAATTTTCGGTTAAATTACCTTTCGGTTGAACAACGTGTCGGGGAATTGGTCATTCGGCTTATTGCGAAATCGTGAATTTGAATTTTGTTTCAGTTTTTCTTTCGATATTTTGAAATTCGTATCTTCAAAAATTCGAAAATTTGACCCGTCAACTTTTCAATCTTTCGGAAATTCGTACCCCACCCGCCTCGTGGTCCTGATGCCTTCGGTCTTCTACCTCGCGGGTTGACCGTATGTGCTCTTCCACCTCGCGGTATTGCCTTAGGCGCCAAGCCTCGGCTCTAGCCTCGTGGGCTCGGCTGGTGGCCTCGTAAGCAATCCGTTGCGCTTCGTCCGCACGTCTTTCAGCGTCTCGCACCTTTTGGTTCAAGTGTTCCACCTTGTCGACTTGGTTTGGCCTCGCGGGTGTCCGGACTAATGGGACGTACCGCGGGTCTCTGGGGACACAGCCTGACGAAGTACTGACCCTTGGGATCGCCCCTGTTGCATTCGACCGCGGTTGGCTGTGGCTAGGCCCTGGTTCGGTAGGTGCGGGTAGGCTGCAACTCGGACCTGGTTCATTCGAGGTCTGTGGCCCACGGCTAGGTCCTGGTTCGGTAGGTGCGGGTAGGCTGCAGATAGCACCCGGAATGGGGTGTAATTCCCTCGATTCTCGAATCTCTGGACTGAGGGTGGGTCGCCTCTCGGGGGTTTCCCCCTGGGGGACACGCCGGTCGACTGACTCCTCAGCCTCGGTTTCCTGTAGGGCCACCAGGTCCTGACAGGCCGCACGTATCGTCGGGTCGCGGGCCGCTCCTTCTTGGACTGTGAAAAACCTCTTTCTATTAGCTCTCTGTCCAAGAGGGCAAATGATCACTACGAAAGCGTTGGTATAGTCGACTCAAAAGAAAATAACGAAAAAAAAACTAATTCGTCGAACTGCCCCCTTATTTTCGTGACGTTTCCTAAACCCTAATTCCCTACTCTAATATCTGATTTTATTTCCTATACGCAACGAACAATCATTAAAACTCGAATATTATTTACACAAAAACCAAAACGACAAAAAGAACGGACTCGAGAAAGTTGATCTCACGCCTCGTCGGAAGATAAGTCTTCCTCCTCCGATTCGCTGAGGTTAACATCTACCTCAGGAGCGACGTATGGCTTGAAATCTTTAATGTGGTGTCGGCCGAGGGTCCTACCTGTATCGTCTTCTAGCTCGTACACGACGGGCGATATGACTCGCGTCACGATATAAGGCCCCTCGAACTTTGGGGCTAATTTCGCAGCGACGAAATTCGCAGCGGACGATAATATTCGCTTGCGCTTCCAGACTCGATCTCCTACTTTATAATGACCGTCTCGATGACGTCTGTTATAATATTGCGCTTGCCTCGTGCGTGCGTTCTGTAAATGGTGAGTCGCGAGATCTCTTAACTCCTGCAGGCGCGTCATTCGCTCGGCCCACTTTTCGGGACGTGGTTCCGGAATCGTGGCTGGACCTTCCTCCGCGCGTCGGAATTGTACTCGAGGCCGCGGTTCGCGACCTAGGTTCAAAAACGCCGGACTTACTTTGAGCGAACTATGCACTGCGGAATTGTATGCGAATCGAAATTCGTGTAAGTGGACGTCCCACTCGCGATGATCTTTTTCGATATAGGCCGTTATCATAGTCTTCAGGACCCGATTAACCCTCTCTACAGGATTCGCCTGCGCATGATAAGGGGGTACGTGAGCGTGTACGATGTTGTACTCGGCGCACATGTCATCTACGGCTTTGTTCGCGAATTCTGTCCCGTTATCGGTAAGAAATACCTCAGGGGTACCCCACCGGGATAAAATCAAATCCTCAAACGCCGCGATAATATTTTTCCCATTAGCTTTACGCAACGGAATGCACTCTACCCACTTGGTAAATAAGTCCTCGAAGACTAGCAAATACTCAAAGCCTGATCGACTACGCGGAAACGGACCCATTACGTCAGCTGCGACAACTGCCCACGGTTGATCGACTACGCGATCTCCCATTAAACCAGCTGGCGGAGCTTGTTCGACTTTACACTGTTGGCACTGTTGGCATTTACGCACCGCGACTACAATATCTCTAAACATTCCCGGCCAATAATATTCCTCGCGGATTCTAGCATAGGTTTTCTCTATGCCTAGATGTCCAGACTGCGGATCTTCGTGTGACTCAGTAAACGCTCGAGCTCGGTGCTCTGCTGGCAACACTAATTTCCACGGATTGAGTTCGTCGATTATTGGCTCGGTCACCGGATTCGGTCGAAAATAATATAGTCGGCCCTCGAAGACCGACCACCCTCTATATTTCTTTGGTGCTTCAAGCACCTCTCGTACTCTACGGGTGTACCACGGATCTTGTGCCTCATTAATCGCAGCTAAATGTACGGCTGAGAGATTTTCGACCTCGTCTTCGTACATTCGCGACAATGCATCGGGGACATGATGCATAGCTCCCTTCCGGTGTACGACCTCGAAGTCATACTCCAGGAGCTCTAATGCCCACCTAGCAAGCCGACCGGTCGGATTATGCAAATTATGCAACCATCGGAGGCTGCTATGATCTGTTATTACTGTAAAGTGGTACCCCTCGAGATAAGCGCGAAACTTTTTTATAGCCCAAATTACAGCCAAACATTCTTTTTCAGTAACTGAGTATTTTCTCTCGGTTTCCGAGAGAGTACGGCTCGCATATGCTATGACTCGTTCGACCTCGTCGATCGTTTGAGTCAAGACGGTGCCTATTCCAAAGTCGCTGGCATCCGTCTGCACTACAAAAGGTACGCTAAAATCTGGACACGATAATACTGGGGCGGTTGTTAACGCGGACTTTAGTTCGTTAAAAGCTTGATCTTGTTCTTTACCCCATTCCCACCGTCTATCTTTGCGTAAAAGCCGCGTTAATGGCTCCGAGGAGCCCGCGAACGCTGGAATAAATCGGCGGTACCACGAGGCCATCCCTAAAAACCGTCGCAATTGTTTCAAGTTCCGGGGTGCCGGATAACTAACAATTGGTTCGATCTTGTCGGGGTCGATTTGTAGTCCCTCGCTGTTAACTCTAAACCCCAGATATCTTACTTCGTCCCTACAAAATTCACACTTATCCGGATTTAACGTTAACCCAGCTCTAGCTATTTGATCAAATACGCGTTTGAGCCAATCCATATGTTTCACAAAATTATCCGTAACTACAATAATATCGTCCAAATACGCGAAAACATGCGGTTCCATATCCGGTGTAATTAATTTGTCGACTAATCTTTGAAACGTCGCGGGGGCTCCGGTGAGTCCGTATGGCATTCTCGTAAAATGAAATAGGCCTCTGCCCGGTGCAGTGAACGCAGTGACTTCCCGACTGTCTGGGTGCAAGGGAATCTGATGATATGCTTGACTCAGATCAATCGTTGAAATATACCTCGCGGCACGTAATTTATCTAAAATCCCGTTAATATACGGAATCGGATAGGCGTCTTTCTTCGTGACGCTATTCACTTTACGAAAATCTAAACAAAAACGATAACTTCCATTCGGCTTTTTGACCATTACAATAGGGCTTGACCACGCGCTCTGTGAAGGCTCGATTACACCTTCGGCTAACATACGATCGACTTCAGCATGAATCGCGGCTTGAACTACTGGCGATACTAAGTAGTATCTTTGTTTAATCGGAGAATTTCCCTGCGTATCTAAGGTGTGCTCGGCTAGGCTTGTTAGTCCTAGTGGGCCCGTGACCGCAGGTAGTTCTTCCTCAAGAAACTTCTCCAGCACCGTTTTTTCTGCTGATGTTAGCTCGGCTATTCCATAACACGCGTCAGCTGACCCCGTGGTCGTTGCGGTTGATTCGCAAAACGATTTTGTGCCGTCTGGTCCATCTTTTAATCGCCACGCGTCGTCTCCGCCAAGCATTTCTAACCCGAACAATCTAATAAAATCCATACCGAGGATGCACTCCCACGCTAATGACGGAAGAATTCGAATCGCGAGATTATGGGTTCTTCCTGACAGTTCTATAGGTACGATAAATTCACCTACTACGGCTTCGGTTTCGCCGTTGGCCAGTATGACTCTTCCAAAGGCTGGTTGACTCAGTGACTGACCATTTTCCTCGGCGATTTTCCTACCTGAAGCTCCCAAGAAACTTCTGGAAGACCCGGTGTCTACTAGTGCGCGAATTTCCGACTCTCCGATTTTTACGGTTAAAAACCAGCGTGGTTGTAACTCGAGAGTCTGCATTGGTAAGCATTCTGCATCTGGCTCGGTTAGATTATTGGGACTCGGGTTTTTTATCGTGGGTGACTCGTTGTCCCTGTTCGAGACTCCCCCTGTTCGTTTCCCGGATTACATCGGGAACACGTCGTCGCGATTTCCCCTCTTCTACCGCAGTGGTAGCAGAACCGGGTTCTAGGCGCTGGGCACTCTCTCCATATATGACCTCGGCGCTCGCAATTAAAACAAACAATTGTCGGTCCACCATCCCTCGTTGGCGTGGTATACGACGTTGTCTGTGCCTGTGAGTTAGCCGCTGTTGTGGCTATACTCACGTTATTTGGTCGCCTCGGAGCGCTTGGCCTAGTCTGTCGCTGCTGCGTGTTCGCGACTACGGAATCTATTTTCTTATCTAATTTCTGTTCCATGGCCGCTAATTGTTCACTAATGGACTTTTCAAAGGCCATCCTCCCCCCCCCTTGACCTTTGCCACCCTTCTTCCGCGAGCTCGGGGTAGCTTCCGCCGTCGGGGCTTCGGTCGTTACTGATACATCTTTGATTGCCGCAAGTGCAGGAGATCTTTTTGTTTGTTTATGTTCCTTCCTGCAGGCTAACTCGGCCATGTACGAATCCTCGGGGGGTGGGGGTGGTCTGTACGAACGCGAAAGTCTTAAATTTGTCTCCCTCGCGGTTGCGGCTCGGGCTAACTCCTGGAAATTTCTAATAAGTGATCTGTCTAACGTCTCGCGAATATTCGGACGGAGGTTTTCGAAGGCTAAATCGAGCTGGTCTTCTAACGCGTACGGTCGTGTCATACGGCTTAATAACCCGCGAATGCAGGTGATATATTCCACCGCTGACTCGTTTTCACCCTGTGTACGCGTCGCGGCTTGTTGACGGAAACGTTTGTTCACGGTTGAGTCGCCGAACCATCCTCTAAATGCCCGTTGAAAGTCCTCGTAACTGGACCAGTTGTCTCGCTCGAGTCTAAGCCATTCTGAGGCGAATCCCGTAAAAATTATTGGTAGAGATTGTATCACCTCCTCACCGGTTAACGGGGTAAATTTCCTGCAGTCGTCTAAGCGACTCAAAAAATCCTCCGCGCTCTGTTCGCTACCCCCTCCGAATTTTAGATTCCACCGACGCAACGCCTCAACTACTTCTTTAGCCCTATCCCTAAATTGTGACCTCATGGGCACTATTATTCCATCCCCACTATGTTGTGTTTGTTGGGAGGGTGGGTGGGTATTTGTTAGTTGCAGCCTTGGCTGCTGATTGAACGGCGGATAATTTGTCGATGGGTGATTAGGTAGCGCGGGATTACTGGGCGATAGACTACGCTCTTGTGCGGCGTCCGCGTCTTGGCGTATGCGGCCTAACGTCTGTCCCGTTCCTACGCGTGGTGCAGGTTGTTCCGGTCTATTATTAATCTCTACTACTTCCGGGATTCCCATGGCCCGTCTCGAGGCTAATACTCCAAGTCTGAAGTAGTGGTCCTCTATTTCGCGCACCGACTCGGGTATCGCTTGCTGTATGGCCTCGTTTTGAGGCGCTCGCTGTAAGGCCTCGTTTTGAGAGGCTCGCTGGTACTCTCGACCGTATTCTTCTAATACGCGAGGGTAAGCCGTCGATCGGCGAGGCATCACCGCGGGTGCACCTTCGCCTAAGATTTCCCGGAGCGCCGCATAATCTCTATAAAAATCTCCATACGCGTCGTTCTCGTCTGGGATTTCGCGAATTTGAGCTGGCCTTACTGGTGAGCTCGGTACGCTAGCCACGGGCCTTGTTTCGGCCATGTTTGACATGACTGACTGAGCCACCGAATATACGATGCTTGCAGTCGTCGTAGTCACCGGGTGCGATCCTAAATTAGTCGCGAACGAGACTCGAGGTGGCGAGGGGTTCGGCTGATATGGTTGGCTACAACCCGGTCGCGAGCTGTCGCCCGATGCGACCGCTGGTTCGTCTTCGGCCTCCCATGGGATCGTCACTTCACCCTGACTTCGTCGCCAATATCGCACGTACCGATCTCGCAGCTCTGCGATTGAGCCTGTGTCGCTAACGTGTAGTGAGCGCAGCAAGCGTGATAACTCCCCGTGATTTAAGTCCCAAAGACCGCCTCCGTAGGGGGTATCTATCGACGCCATGACTCGATACGTAAGCTAGGACTCAGTCGACACCACAAAAAAACTGTACTAAAACACGAACGCGCGAATAAAATTCCCGAAGAAATCCGAAACGCTATCGCGACACTTTTTCCTTCGGCTGGTTTTTACCGGAAGGGTGTAAAAGTCACGCGCTCGCTCGTAAGAAAGCACAATCAAACCCGAAACTCGAACTCACGTAGTCACGTATGACCACGCAGCCACGAACAAAAAAAATAATTTTAATCACTCGAGTGTTTTCAATCAGTATTCAGACGTGCACGCAGAAAGTTCTCACTTCAAATGCAGCCCGAACGTAAAGATGAACGTAAACTTGAACTTTAACCCGAACTCGAACTCGAATTCTAACCCGAACCCGAACCCGAACCCGAAAAAATACACGTAAAGCTCAAAACATACTGCCGAAGTAGTACTCTATCTTCTCGACGAGTCTATCTCGTCGAGATCGCCTTGAATTGAGAACCACTGTTGGATCTCGTGCGATACTCAGAACCCACGCCTGAGCACCACTGACAAATACGAAATTCACAACCCGAATGTACGCGACATCTATGAGTTTCGAATTGACTGTTGCGAACGAAACATAAATATTCCCCTCGGTGCGGGGGTAGGCTAAAAGTCCGTCGTAATATGGACTATGTTTTTTCCCACCGACTAGAGGATATCTTCGCGAAACCCGAAATAGAATATTATTTAGCCGTTAGACTCTGGATAATAACCTCGCTAGCTAGCTATTATTGTTTTTTCGCGAATTAAATGTTGTCCACCTGGCAAGTGTCGTGGTAGGACTCCGCTGGTACTCGGTACGAATGTTTACAGCGGTATGTCGCTATCCGATCACCTATAGCACAATATATCCTCCACCACAATTCATGCACAGGGAAATATTACACAAAAAAAAACAACAAAAAAAAACAATTCAATAGCAGGCATATGATATTCAATAGTAATTGTATCTTATGACTAAGATTGGTGAACCGTGTCCAGTGTCCCGGCGCATACCACGTGCGTTAGCACGGCTATAGCTGAGTTTTTTTTTACTCTAGCGGGGAAAACCACGGCTAAAAAAAAATACTAAAATCTAAATGCACCGAAGTAAAATACTCGGTATTCCTTCGATAAGGACCCGAACACAAAAAGAAAAAGGCTTCGAAAGCCGCGCGACAAAAGAATTCAAACTCGAAATAAACAAAAGATTCGCCGCCGCACGGCTACGATACAAAGTAGCTTCGAGCGTACGCACTGCTAATCCTTCTCCGGTTGATGGAGAAAATAGACAACTGACCTCTCTTTCTCTTAGCAACAGTGAAGCCGTTACTAAGCACGAACGAATAATTATTTAACTGAAATACAATTTAATTTTCTCAGGGCCCCACGTTGGGCGCCAATTTGTGACGTGGATTTTTATTACTTCTCGGATCTGGACCGGATAGCCAGCATCCGAGATTAATCCAGTCGACAATTAGCTACAACCTGGAAATTAAACAAGATGTTGGGCGCCTGGCGGCTAACCGCCTATTTCAAAAATCTAAACCAAATCTACACAGACTATACTGAAGCGTCGGCTAGCAACAGTACCGCGGAGAGGGGCCAGGATTAAATGAAGGATTAGCTGGGCGTTAATTAACGACTCGAAGTTTTGAATTTAATAATGAAAAATAGAATTTATTCAATAGACGAAATATGAAAAATATAAATAACAAATCGTGTACCTGGGGGTACTTCCCCGCGGGTATAAAACGGCTACAGGTCGTGTAAAGGCGACCTGGCCGTGATTTGCGAGTTTTACAATACTAAATAAACTACTAGCTTCCACGTAGGAGAGCAATAACAAGGAAAAATAAATCAAAAAGGAAGAACCCGACAAATCAAGTCCTCGTGAGACAATAAATTAGCTAAAACACTAATTACTTCCACGAGGAAAATAAATTTACAAATAATTAACAACAACCTTACAACTAACGAAAGGCAGTCTTCGACTCGAAACAATACATAAGACAACAAAATTCTAATGGACTGCCGGAATAAATTATTATTTACAATTTTTACTAGAACTAACTTAACCTAACTCTGCGCCTAACACAATCAATAATTTAAATAATTACCCGAAAAACAAATATGAAAAATTAACTCGAACCCGAAATAAATCGAGGCTCTCGGCTAGGCCTCGAGCCTCGTCTCTCCCCGCAGGGGGAAGAGAGAGCGACGGTGACCGACTGTCTATCTCTGTCGCACTCAGGTACGACCAGTATCGACCCGGTTATCTCTAGATCACAAAATACTTTACTATAAAATATTGACTCGAACTCTAACTCAGATGCAGTGGGACACTGGTGACGGCCTACCCTTCGGAGATCGGCTTAATTCGAATCTCAAAAGTAATAAGTAGCCTCGTGGCTGAAGTAAGGCAAGATGGCAGACGGCCGTTGCCGAATTCGAATTATTATGAGTAGAATGGCTAACGCTTACCGTCTTCCAGCCATCGTAGGAGAAGGATTTTCTCTCGACCGTAATCCATCCTCAGTACTTTCCCTCGGGGTGGGATGCACTCACACACAAAAGAAATAAGGAAATACGGAAATGGACCCACGAGGCTCGAACGCAAAAAAAAAACAGAAGTACTACTTGACAATCGCAAAACCAAAATCCACACGAGTGGTCTAGACGCTAGTCTAACGCAGAGTGAGTAGACCGCATGGCGCCGGTACTCAGCGCCCTCATTACTCGGTCGAATATCGATTTCTCGTATCGAGCGCAGGATCCTTTGATATGGCGACCTATTGTCGCAACGCGCGAAATTTCAAAATTCGCTACGGTGATTATTATTCGGAGGAACACGGGTTGCAGGCTCTTCTTGGTGGTGGGAATCTCTTCCACCACCGATATCCCGCGTTGTAGAGTGCCCTCGGCACTCCCCCGTGCTCTCTCTCTCGTTGGTGTTCGTTGAAAGGATCCAAACGCTCGGGGTGCAGTCTCCTATGTCTGTCGAGTGGCGTATTGGTCTCAGTTTTGGCCGTCGGATAGGTCTCGGCTCCCCACATGTTAGAGAAAAGTCGTAAAACAAAACAAAAGAATAAATAAGATGCTCTATAGTTCTTAGTCGGTCACGGTCGCCTCTCGGAAGTATGGTCAGACCTCGGGGTCACTCTACTCATTTATTCATAATCATACATCCCGCTAAGGTCGTTTAAGGGGTAAGGAGTCTGCTGTAACATGCAATGTTACAATATATATAAGCGTTACAAAATTTTGTATCCACATTGTCGTTACATCTGTATTCGACTTTATCAACCTATACTCTAAAAAATGAAATTAAATTTTAAGGTGGCTGAATCTCAACTTCTATCAGACATTCACGCTCACTTGCTGTTGGTAAACGTCTTTCTGACCGCCCTATACTAACAAAAGTATCAACAAAAGGATGATGTTCGACGATTTTAATCGTGTCACATATGAATTTCTTTGTTTCTTCAGCTACTGCAGTATTGTAAATTGATAGTTCAATGAATTTCGACATTAAATATCTTGTCACAATTTGATCGGCTCTGGCATGAGCGCTAGTTATCTTATCTACAATCTTTTTATTCCATGACTCAAAGGAAAATGCATTATGTGCCCAAATTCTACCCCACGAACGTACAGTATTCGTGAGATGAGTCAATAAGTGTATATTAAAACTCATATTGTCTATACCGAAATACACTTGGAATAATTCAACATATTTTTTGATCAATTTTTCAGCTCTATCCAGTTCATTATTTGATATTGAATCATTGTTCAGATAATGTATCGCTTGTGATAAGAGCGATAAATATTTTATCTATTGAATATTCAAAACACCTTCACAACATACCGGTGCATAATCTAGCCAATTACGCCACTTGGATGCTTTCCACTGTTTATAAGTTAATAATGATCTTGGCGCTCGTGATCGTCTTGTTGTTGGCTTTATTGAAAGTAATCGCTGATTAATTATTTCTCAAACATGGGGCTTTCCAATATAAAATTCTGCATTTGCACTCGTCATTAGGAGATCTGTATGCTGTTTTACTGCACCGAGAAATGCTGCATGCATAGCCTCGACTACTACTCCTTTGCTGATATCAAATACTGGTAGTGTTATAAGTGATGAAATTCCTTTTATGCCATTTGTAGTTGTTTCTGTAGTAAAGGCTGTTTTCATATCTTCGAGCATTTCATCTTTTATTCGTAGATTTTTGAAGCAGTGATCCAATGGTTATGTTTGTTTTTTGCCGTTTCTTTCGCCTTTTGCACAACAGAATGTGCACCCATAATACCCATTGAACTGATTCATACGAGTCACTAATGCACGGGCAGGAGAGTCAACACAAGAAGTAGTGACTATAAATTTTGATGTCACCTCAACATTTCCTTCAAGCTGCCATCGTATGCCATTGTCAAAAAGTTCTATCATCTCGTTTATGAATGGAGTCAAAAAGTTGTTCATTAATGGATGCTTGGTATCAACGAAGACTCCCGCTAGTAAAATGTATTTTTTTCTCATATGCGGGGATAATTCGTTGATTTGGACATAGATAGGCCACCCACTGGCGCTTGATGAATTTGCGAGTTGACAACCATCAGTATTAAACGTTAAAGAATAGTTTTTCGGATTTGATAAAAAGTTTTCAGGTTTACATAGCTCTACGTACTCACTTCCATCGTATATATCTTCTACTGCATTATCATCTTTTTTTGTCTTGAATATCTATAATTCAAAGATTCTACAATATTTGGAATCCGAAAAAACTCTGAAAGTTGACTTTTCAAATCGATTTGTCGCATGAGCATTGTTTTTTCAATTTTTTGCCTGTTCCTAAATAATCCTTGCATTTTTTGCAATACATATGACGAATGACTATAGAATCGTTCCTGTTCAATGATTTCCACAATGCTTTTTTTGTCGTTGGCGAAGTATTATTATTGTGAGTTATTTTCAACCACTTTAATATATTAAGAAGCTTCATAAGAAAAATTATGACAGACGGCAATAGCAATAACCGAAAGCAGGTGATCCTTCCGATGAAATTTTGAATGTGAATTAAATGGAAAATTTAGTTCCATTGGTTGAGCATGGAAAAATGATTGTACTCTATTGTCATCATCGTCGTCGTCATTGTCGTCATCGTCGTCATCGTCGTCATCGTCGTCATCGTCGTCATCGTCGTCATCGTCGTCATCGTCGTCATCGTCGTCATCTTCATCATCGTCATCATCTCCATTGCTCTCTGGGTTGATGAAATTATTATGTTCAATCTCTTCGGCGTTCTGCAATTCATCTGAACTATCAGTGGCATAACCTTCACGGCCATCGTCTTCGGCTAAATAATCATTATTTATGCCAACTGCATGATCGTCAACTTGAGGCCGTATGCTCGTACTACTGGAATAAAAACAATAATAATGAAAAATATATTTTTTTATCAAAACAAACAGAAATGATCTTTATAGAGGCCAATGTTATATATTTCTGAAAAAAATATCTCATTTATAAACAATTATGCTTCAGCCTACTTGTGTTTATTTCAATTTTAATGTTTATTTCAATAGCTCTATAGAGGTTCAAAAAGGGTGTTTATGATTTGAGATATTTATTTTCATTATTATTAAGGTGCTTCCCTACGCAATTCCACCAGACCTGAAAACATTGGGAAAAAAGGTGTTATTAAACGGAATATCTCTGCCCGGGCACCGAAATCAATGAAACAAACTTCGTCGCGCAATTCTATGTACGATTTCGAACACGTACGGCCAAAAAAATGTTTTTTTTTTACGCGAAAATGGAGAAGATATCCATGTAAAACGTTTTCAAAGCCGTTTGAAACCTGATATTATAAAAAGTGAGCAAGAAGAACGTTGCTACGGGTAAGGTGCACCGGACACGGGCAGATTGGCAGACGGGCCAAAGTACGGCAGTTAAGCCGGTCGCGAAGAAAGTTATTCCGGATAAACGGAGTGTTAATACTGCAGAGGATAGAGGCGTATGTGACGAAAGCTTGCATGAATGTAGGACGCGTTCGCAGAGTGTCCGGCATAAAGAAAAATATAGCAATAACGCGAAACTTGCATTACCAAAAAAGAAAGACGTACGCGAGATGAACTACCAAGAAAGTGCTCAGAGACGTAAAGTAGAGTCCGTTGAAGGAAGTAATATAAACGAAGGACGAAAATCACGAAGAACAGATGGTCAGGCAAACCCGACTGATTATACGCGCCAAAAGGATATCCACGAAGGCAATGACGCGATACGTAATTACACGGAAAACCGTTTGGTAGAACCGTTCTCCTTTGCGATATATTTCGGTCATCGGGTGCACCAAATTCACAGAGAACGGTTGTCTCGTGTGGTAAGGTAGGAAGGTTTGCCCATTTTGGGAGAACACCTCTCCTTGAGTGGTGGGGATAACTGTCACGCTATACTTTGAGCGAACCGTTGTCTCTCAGCGTAGAGTAGTCCCCCTCTCTCGAAACTGTTTACTAACATGTAATGGTGACGCGTTCTCTCCTTGCTATGGTCAACGGTTCTCCCAAAACGGCCGAACCGCTCAACGAATTTAGAGTTCGACTGTTCTCTCGCAGTTGGTAGACCCGCTCCGTCAAACGGTTTTCCGTGTACGAACCACCGGTCGATAAGCCACGAGATGCAGTTGCATCGCAGAAAATTAGATTACCAAAAAAAAAAGACGTACGCGAGACAAACGACCAAGAAAGTCCTCAGACACGTGAAATAGTGTCTGTTGAGAGAAGTAATATAAAGGAAGGAAGAAAATCACGAAACGACGAAGACAAAGCCGTGACAAAGCTTCAGGACAAACACCGTAACTGTGCGGAGGTAAGTTTTAAGAATTTTTTTTCCATCGGCCTGTAAAAAATGTTTTGAAACCAAAAATTTTTATGTCTAAAACTTAAATTCATTAAATATTATTGGTTTGGCCCGAAATTACATTTATACAGAATATTTCCTTAAGGGGGTGTCTACACCTTTAAATTTTCGAAAAATCAATTTTTGCTTTTTTTTGGATATTTGGAACCCTATGGGTCTTAACTACCTGTAGAAAAATCGGCGTATCGAATTTCGTAAAAATAGAGAAGTTACAGCCATTTGAATGAGTAAATGCGGGTGCGCGCCGCGCGGCGCGCCCCAGCACAACGAGCGCGCGAATTTCACGTGGATTTCACGATTCCCGCCATTCTCCTGTTGTCTGCTAGCATTTATGCGTCTCCGACAATTTAACTTGAGAATAAAATCTTTGACTTATTGAAAATTTTCGATTGATTTGACAACCATGAGTAGTCGAAGTGATAGGAACACTTTCACCGACGCGAAACATTCAGTTGGGCGGTCTAAGTAGAGAAAAAGATCTTTCTCAGAAAAACAGCGACGCTCCTTCGTGCCCGAGGATCCGTTCAAGAGACCTTCAAGTGCATCGTCGAGTAAAATTAGCCATGACGAGCATTTCGACAGCGACGAGCAAGGGTACATGCTTTTCGATTTAGGTATCCTTTTTCAAAGTTTACAGGATAACCTCTGTTGCAACAAATGCGGCAGTGCCTTCCGCATCAAAGAGGTTAGGGTTCACGGCTTAGGTGGAACCTACGAAATCAAGTGCGAGCAGTGTCCTTTCAGCCCGAAGTTCAACACTTGCAGAATGATAGGTGAAAAAAACAACGTCTTTGAAATACAGTGAAACCTCGTTTATACGATTCGCACTTGTACATTTTACTCGTTTATACGTAACATTCATTTGGTCCCGGCGGTTTCCGCATATAAACCATGTAGAAAGATTTCATTTCTACGTTTCTCGTTTATACGTTTTTCACACTTATACGAATACTTATTCGGTTCCCCAACGGTGTTTTCTATTCACTTATGCGTCATTATATGACAGCTGATTCTCTGGTGGATACTCGCGTTACTGGATTTCATTATTCTACCGCTAGATGGCTGAGCCTAATGTTTCGCTTCGTAACCGCTAGATGCCACGGCTTACAATCTATGCGTATTCGCGTACAAATTGTCTCAAACAAGTTCTGGCGTGTTCTGTCGTGTTCTGGTGTGTAGTGTCACCCAATATCGTGGTACATCATGACAAGTCCAGCAGGGGGGAGGAAAAGAAAAGCAATGTCTCTGCAGAAGAAGCTGTAAATTTTAGAGGAAGTACACGATAACCCACAAGAACCGAAAATCAGTGTTGCAAAGCGGCTCGGTCTTCCATATTGAACACTGATGACAATTATCGCCAATTCGGCAGACATCAGGTCAAGTGCGTCTAAGGCAGGACCTTTAGGCGAGAAAAGAACACGAACTCAAGAGGGCCGATTTGCAGACTTGGACAAAGCATTGCTGACATGGTTCCAACAAAAACGGGCCGCAAACATACCCGTTAGTGGTCCAATGCTGCAAGAGCAAGCTTTAATTTTTGCAAAAAAATTAAATGTGACTGCTGACTTCAAAGCATCGGCTGGCTGGGTGTTCAAATTTAAAAAACGTTGCGGCATAACCGGCAGAAGTGTTTGCGGGGAAGCGAACAGTGTCGACGAGGCTACTGTAGAGCAGTGGAAGAACATCGATTTGCCGCGAATCATAAAGAACTACGATCTCCGAGATATCTACAACACCGATGAGACAGGTCTGTTTTTCAATCTCCTACCATCCAAAACATTAGCTGAAAAAGGAGACCCCTGCCACGGAGTAAACAGAGACTGACGGTGCTTCTAACAGCGAATGCAGATGGCTCCGATAAACTTCGTCCCCTGGTCATCGGGAAATCACAGAAGCCGCGTTGTTTTAAAGGCGTAAAAAGCTTTCCTACAGAGTACGCAGCAAACAAAAAAGCATGGATGACTGGAGCATTATTTGAGTCGCAGTTAGATAAGCTGAATAACAGAATGCGTCGTGAGAAGAGAAAAGTTTTGTTGTTGCTTGACAACTGTGCCGCTCACCCCCCGGCACTCCGTTTTAGCAACATTGAACTGGCTTTTTTTCCGGCCAACTGTACAAGCCATCTACAGCCCCTGGATTTAGGAATCATCGCTGCTTTGAAGGCCAAATACCGCAAGATGCTGGTACAGCGGGCAGTCGCGGCACTCGACGCGGGAGAAACGATGCCGAACTTGCATGTTCTGCAGGTGAGTTCGTGATACTTGGAAATTTTCAACATAAGCACATAGGCCTATAAAATCGGTATCATGCATCCAAATAAGAATGTTTCCGACACGCGATGTTTAGGCAGTGTTTAAATCTTGAAATTTTCTCCTTGTATATAGGCAATGCAACTGACCAGTATTGCATGGAACCAAGTACAGTCTGACACCATTGCCAAGTGCTTTTACAATGCAGGAGTCGTAAAGGCAAATGATCTCGATGCCTCTTCTAACGAAGAGAATGAGCTTGACGGTTTCGAAGAGCCCGAAGATTGGACACGAGTGTGTGCTGGGCTTCAGTTCGAGGACTTCGTTCATCACGATAAAGACTTGAGTACATGCGCGGTACAGGATGACGATGACATTGTCACTGAAATCCTTGCACAAGACTCAGACGGGGATTCGGACGAAATGGACGAAACTGTCAACGAAGTCCCGGTGAAACTTTGTGAAGCTTTGTCGGCACTGGAAATTACAAAGCGATACATAATGTCCAAGGTTATCGATGGTAAAGGCATGCAACTCGTCAGTGACTACGAACGTTTCATGTACGAGTGCTCATTGGCAGAAAAGAGACAAACCACCATTGACAGCTTCTTCAAACCTAAATAACTGAATCAGCTCTCCTTATCTGACTTGTGTTCCTATTTTACTGTGATCGTTTTTAATCCGTACTTAAGACTAAATAATATATTTTTATGATAGTACAAATGTAAGAAATGTGCAATATGTACAATACAAATACATACATATTATTGATTAATTGCGGCGAGTTTTGTTCATTGAATGATGTGTGTATGGGTGTATGATTCCAACCTCGATATGTACCTTGATTTTTTTCAGAACATACAAAATTGGGTTATATGTAGGTATATTCCAAAATTTGGAATTTCACTTGTACGATATTCTCACTTATACGTAATTTTTAACGTACCCCCTGAAATACGTATAAGTGGGGTTTCACTGTAAATCGAAGGTCGATACTGGCAAGCAGGTGCATCGGTCAAGGCAGCGTAGGTTTCGCCAAACTCTGTGGGATGATGGACCCTCTACCGCCTGTCAAGGATTCGACGTATCGCAAAGTTTTAAATCGGGTAGTCAAAGCAACAACTGATGTGGCGAGTTCGATGATGCATGCGGCTGCCGAAGAAGAGATAGCAGCCTCAAACAACCCGGACGCCCGAGAAATAGTCGTGCAGTGTGACGGTACCTGGCAGAAGCGTGGATTCAGCTCTCTAAATGGCGTATGTGCTGTCATTAGCACAGAGACAGGTAAGGTTTTGGACATTGAAGTCTTATCTAGGTTCTGCAAGGCCTGTGCTAGCTGGAAGGGAAAGCAGTCAGGGGATCGGTGGAATTCCTGGTACCAGAACCACAAGAGCAGCTGTCAGGCCAATCACCAAGGTTCGTCCGGAGCGATGGAAGTCCCCGGCATGGTAAGAATTTTTAAAAGATCGGAGCAACTTCACGCCGCAAAGTATGTTGGATACATTGGCGACGGCGATACGAAGAGCTATGCCAGCGTCGTCAAAGCAGAGCCCTACGGACCGAACACAAGGATCGAGAAGCTGGAATGCTGTAGCCACGTACAGAAAAGGTTAGGATCACGCATGAGAAAACTAAAGGCAAGACTCAGGGGACAGAAGTTAGCGGACGGCAAGACCATCGGAGGCAAGGGTAGACTCACGGACAACGTCATCGATCAGATCCAGTCATACGATGGAAACGCTATCAGGAACAACGCCAATTCGGTCGAAGGTATGAAGAAGGCTATATGGGCCATATGGCACCACAAGTCCTCGACTGACGATGAGCCGCAGCATCATCTCTGCCCGGAGGGTCAGGGATCCTGGAGTAAGTACCAACAGGCAGTTGCAGCTGGAACCATTGGTACGTTCAAACATCGAGCTGTTCTCCCGAAGGCTGTGATGGACGCGATCAGACCAATCTTCGTGGACCTCAGCGACGATTCAGTGCTGAAGCGTTGTATCGGAGGTAAGACGCAGAATGCGAACGAGTCCCTGAACAGCGTGATATGGAAGCTGTGTCCGAAGACTTTATTTTCAGGTCGTGAAGTCGTTCAAGTTGCAGCCAACATCGCAGCGGTAACTTTCTCCGAAGGACAGCAAGGCATGTTGGAAATCATGCGAAAGCTTTCAATTGAGCCAAGACACCACTCGTACGCTGCAGCGAAACAACAGGATTTGTCCCGGATCAAGTCAGCTGATAGGCGTGCAGAGCAGAATACGAAGGAAGCACGTGTGGCTCCGAGGCAACTGCACATGAATCAGCAAGAGAAGGCAGTCGAGATGGAAGGTACTAGTTATGAGCGAGGAGCCTTCTAGAAGTAAGGTAGCTCACGACGCATGCTTAGTCGAAAAAAAAGCTTTTAACTTCGCCTGTGCCGGTCCAAAGCCCGGATCAAAGAGGAGGATGGAAAACTGTGTCAAAGTATTCGACTGCGATCTGGATTTGAGCAGAAATTAGAGAAAAAAAAAACTCTGTGAAAATTAAGAATTAAAGAAATAAAAAAAAAAAAAAGTTTAAAAGTTGATGTCTGGAGAATGAATATTTTGACCGGTTGTCGTAAAGAATCAGGAGTATCGTTGGACCGATTCAGGAGTTTTTGGTCTTCAAATTTTCAGAATCGAGGCCTCTATCAGATGAACATACAACTTTTTGATATCACCATTTTTAGTTGAGATAATAGAAAAAATAGAGCAAAAAAATTGAAAAATTGAAAAAATCTTACTCAAAACTGGATAGGTCAGGCAATTTTCGCGATATCAAAAAGTTGTATGTTCATCTGATAGAGGCCTTTCTTCTGAACAATCGAAGACCAAAAATTATAGAGCCAGTCCATCGGTGCTCCTCATTCTTCACGACAACCGAGTAATTTTGTATTTTTTCTATATTCAGCGTAACTACTATTAGACTCAAAGTAATATTCAATGTTGAATATGGATAATGAAGGTCAAATTCTCCTCAAACTCCATGATTCTTTTGGATTTGATCAGACTCTCAAATTCGCTGTAAAATATCAATCTCTTCCTCAGAACTTTTCGAAATCAAAGGTGTGGATACCACCTTAGAAGTTCAAGAAATTTCACCCGACGCAGCAACCTGTACCCTACGACAACTGCTTTTTCTTCGATGGACTGAATTTATGTTCAGCGGAGGAAATAAAATCTGGAAAAATCATGAACTATTTATCAAAATAGCACTAATCAACTGTAGAAAAACTGAGTCACTAGAATGTTTTCTCAGAGCTTAGTAGTAATTTGAAACAAATCATTTCCAGGGTGGATGAACCCCCTTAAGGAGGTTGGCTACCCAAATGCATATGTCGTAACGTGGCAGATTTTATATCTGCCACTGACCGTGCCTCCACCCGCGAATGTGAGCGACCGTACCGCTGCCGTACTGTTGCCGTACCGCAAATTCTTCACCGAAGCGCAAGTCCTACCTATATCTTTTAGAATTGTATTTGCCGTAAGTTTTTTGATTGTAAATACAGGTACCAGGACACCGAGGGATGCGCTTTTCGTCGCTGGATCGTCAGGGGGATGTTCTGGAAGCCTCGGTATTAGTACCCGTACCTAGGTCATCGCCTCCGTCTCTGCAGCTTCGTCACCTGCCGGCCGGGAGAGGGCTGCACCTCCCAGCCTGGTAACGCCGTATATTCTTCCTCCCGGCCAAAATTCGAAAAGCCAGCCGTTAGGTGCGGCGAACATGCCGTGTGTGGAAAGGCTTCCCCCACCACTTTTTCGATTTCGATCAGAGATTTCGCGAGTCACTCCGTTGCCGACCAGCCTACGCATATGTCGAGATATCGTGATTTACGTTTAAGTACCGCTGCGTTTTACGCTTTACGTTTTGCTTTATCTTTTGTGGGGTTTTTCATAGTTTTTCTTAGTATTATCTTTATCTTCTCTTTTGGGGTTTTTCTTTAGTTTTCTTTTGTGGGATTTTTCATAGTTTTTTTTCTCTTCAAATTGCTTTTTGGAGTGTGTGTTTTACTTTTGGAGTCGCCTGGGTTGCGTCCCGACTAAAGGTAGGCTCTTCTTTTCGTACAGACCTCGACCATCCGTCTAGTGATTTCGCAACACCACCGATTCACGGTTTACCTTCTAAATTCCGCTATAGACGAGTAGTCGTGGTCTATGCCTCTCTTAGGCTAATTTAGCATGAGTAAGTCTATTTTATATCTTTTTTTGGACTTGCGCTGCTCGGGGGAGAATCCCGGTGCCGTGCAGTATCGCCTACGTTACCTACGAATTTCTTTTCTTTTGCATGCGTTACATTTAAGCTAGATAATACTTAGCATATTTATTTGAATATCTTTTTGTTCTGGTATCTTTCCTTTTGCGGCCTAACCGCCCTATAATATTCGTTGCGACGCCGGAATCAAATTCCGCCGCAAGTTTTTTTTCTGTTTTTCTTGCGCCCTTTGTGGTTGAACTATCTTCAATTTTAAACTACGTTTGACCTAACTGGTCCTGCCGGCCTGTTTATTTATTTATTATTTTTTTTGTATCGCTGCATTTGATTTGAAATTATATTTTCGTTACGTTTTACCTGTACCGAGTTGAGTGTGTTATTTCTACGCCCCCACGTTCCCCTCTCCGTCTAACTAGTCGGTTATCTTTTGCGAATTTAGTTATTGTTTGTTGCGTTTGGTTACCTTTATCTGGCACATTCGTGTGCCTGGCGCCCAACATTATCTTTCGTTTAGTTTTTTTCTGTATCGTATCGTCTGTAACTTTTCGCGTGAGAAACGTTGGTGCTTCTTTGAGCGGGATTTATTTTTCTATTCAGTTCCTCCGGGTAGGAAAATTGCTCGTTACAATTGTAAGAGCGAACGCGCCTAAATTTAAAGAGAAAGCCAATCCCACAATTATCGGGATTTGGCGACATATAACGAAGATTTCCGAGAAATGTATATGATCAGGTAGTAGACAAAGGATCCCTCTCTTCGCCTCGAGCCGGCGTCGACGACAGATCTCCTAATTCTAAGATAAGTAATCGTATACGTATACGTATAAGCCGAGGCCGATAGAGCTTGATTTTATAAAAGAGATATCTTTTAATCTAGTTTAGCGCAATCATATATGAAGCGCCACGTTATTTAAATATTTATCTATATTGCGGTTTACACGCATTTTATCCATAATTTTAGTGATCTAATTTGTCGTCTATCCATATTATTTAACATCAATTTTATCCATTGACATTCACCTATTAGAGGTGATTTTATGCTACTCAAATCATTATTTAATTCCTATTAAATGCAATGTTAATCGACTGACTGAGTCACAACGGGATCTCTGACCTTTTTATATATCATTTTAATTATTGTACAGCAAGAGGACTTCTGCTAGTGTTTCGTTCTTCTTGTAATGTGACTCAGTCTATACGTAATTGATTTCCGATCTCATAAGCAATAAACGTCTCTAATCCATAATTTTAAAATACTGCTTCGTCATTTATTAGTCTCTATGTCTGTTCGTTCGTGAAGTCTATTTGTCCGTCGTCGTCTGTCTATCTTCTTTATATTGGTGAATTCTGCTAATAGCATTGAAACTATATTAAATAATAACGTAAAAATTTAAAGGAATTTATCTGGCTCCGCTGGACCAGTAAATACGTTACACAATGTAGAGAAATCTTTGACAATTCTATCATCGAAAGATAGATGAATCAAATGCTTCCTGTCAAAATCTCAAGTCGATTCACCACCCCGTTTTTGATGAATTAATTTTTGAATTTTCATCTTATACACGTAGAGGTATAGGGGGCCAGTGAGGTTAGTTGAAATCTTTAGTATCACTCGCGCGGTAAGAGTAGATTTCAACTTACATAATCTAATTATTATTATTATTATCTAATTATTATTATCTAATTTCATATTCCTGAATATGATGCAGGGTATTAGGTTTACAGGTGGGCTTGCTAGCCTTTGCCAAGCGGCCATCAATTCGTGGAAAATATTCCGGAATAACGGACAATTGCTTTGGAATGATAAAATGTAATTCGAATATAGCGTCCTTGTATTCATCAATAAAATAAGAAACATTGGTGAAGCATACTTTGACGAAAGGATGAAAAAAAAAAGTTATTCGGGATTTGAACACGAGGCGAAAATCTCGAATCCGTAACGCTAGCCGCTGCGCCACCGATCTGCTTGAAGAGCGGGCGCGCGAGCGGACTCATGAAGCGACGTCAAAACTTTAATCGTTATTTTCTCGGAAACGGTTGAGTGTCCACGGATAAGCCAAAATACGTGTTCGCTCATTTTTATCACTCTTTTATTCTGCAAAGTCTCGTGCAAATCCATTAGTTACACGTCACGGGTTCCCCTCGTAAGTGTCAATTACTGGGGCTGTAAGTCCTCGGTCTACCTCAAAACGGTCACTTCAACAATAAGTGTAAGTATAACACGCCATTGAATGATACAGACTGCCCGAAACGAGACTCCGAACTTTAAACTCGTTTTTCTCGAAACTATGTTTTTTGAAACGGTTGACATGATATCTCAAGTTCTAGTGGACCGATTGCTCTGAAATTTTGTACAGAGCTTCTTAATATATTCCAAATTACTTTGACGAAAGGTTTTTTAAAAAAAAAATTTGATCATTTTTAAAAAATTCTTGAAACTGAAAAAACGATGGGAAAAACAGCTCTTTTTTTCACATGAACGCCATTTTGCCAAAAAAATTTTTTTTTAAATCGCTCCCGTCAAACGAAAATGACATCCTTACTCTTCAAGAATTCACTAAAATTTTGTGTTTCAAATCACTGAGGGGGTCGGAATCATGTCAACCAGGGGCAGCTTTTTTTTTTGAGTCCCCACTTTGCTGGTCTGTACTTTTTTCAATTTGACCTCTTTTTTTTTTTCTTCTTACTTTTTTGTACTTTTCAAATGTCACTCCAAAACTGATGAAAAATCCGATGCCAAAAATGTTTACGGTTTTTTATTTATTACGCCTGGTAAAACACCTAAAATTTGGCCGTCTAAACCAGAATACCCCCTTAACGTATTAAATTTTAGAACAAATCAGTCAAGTCAATCCTGAGGAAAAGATTATCCCACGAAAAACATCCAAAGATGTAAAAAAAGCCGCCAAGTACTCACACGAAAATCACAATTGCTTCATAAGCAAAACGGTTCGCCAGTCTCTGTCGTGAAATCAAGAAAAAAGCCAAGCACCAAACGTACAACTGCGATCTCTCAGCAATTTGTTAAAAAAAAAAATAAAAAAACTCAAACTCAAACTCAAGTCTACGTCGTGAAGTCGGAGTTTCGTGTGAGGATATCGAAGCATCATTCCAAGAGCTACGTACTTGGCGGGCACATTCGGGTTTTTTTCTTTGTGTTTGTTGTTCTCACGTTGAATTGATATGACCTTATCGTATTTTGCGAACCAATCTCAAAGTACTATGTTTTCGGTCGCTGGTTATAAACATGTCATGAACTCTGCATCGACTGACGAATGTTAGATTCGCAGATAACATTGGTTCTATAGGTATAAATTTATTTAAAATGCATCTTCCGATCTTGTCGGACGATCATGTCATGGCAGTTGAAGGATTAGCGCTTGCGAGTTCACGGTAGTGCGTAGTGCGGGCGCCAAAGGCGCCCGCACTACGCACTCCCGTGAACTCGCAAGCGCTAATCCTTCAACTGCTACGATTGTATAGTTGCAAATGATTATTCTCCACAAACGAATGAGCAACAATATAGTACCATTATGCTACTAGGGAGGAAGGCGTGTGGTTTTTGCTGAGTGCGATGTTCAGCACGAGCACGAGGTGAAAGTTCGCTCCTCCCGTGTGGCATATATCACTTTTTACCCGACTAGATAAAATGTCCATATTGCACCCACTAGTGAAACACAGCAGTTCAATCAATCAAACTTAGAATCGGTCAAATTTAGAGTTTTTTTCTGCCCTTCAAATTTACTTTTTCGACCGCAAAATTCACCTCTTCTTCCCTCTGATCAGGAATTGATTACTTTCCGCCCGCGTTGCAGGGATGGAGTATAGTAATTTTATCGCAGTCGGGTAATAGTACTTTTCGATACTAGTGCGAAAGTGTTGATTCTCGGACGAGTGTGAAGTTATTCGCCCGAGCGAAGCGAGGGTGACAATCACACGAGTCGAGAATCATCTTTCGCACGTGTATCGAACTTCATTTTTCAACACAGCGCGCGTTGAGTTGGTTTTTATGGACGCGAAGCGTGCGCAAAATCGAACTTTGCGCACGCCGTGTGGAAAAAAAAATTTTTGCACTCAAGTGAGGCCGAACTGTTACGAAGATGGGTTTCAGGTATTGAAATTGATCCTCCCCACTACGTGTATACGCTCTTCTTCTTCTTGTTCCTTTTGTGACTTATCGCTCGTTAGGGCAACGTGTATACGCTCGTGCACTTGCATATATACGCATGCATCGTGATCAAGATTGTATGACATAGTATAGGTACACCAAAGCAATCATCAACTGAATTTTATATTTATCATTATATCAAACTGTCATACTCTATGCTACTTATAGCATATACGTATATCCGTAGCTGTATGTTTTAGATTGCATGCCACAATAGCAGAGTAGAGTTTTCTTGATTCGATCGTTTTGCAAGTGAATAAGTTTATTCTTTCATAATTAATACTACCTAGTGAGGTATGTGATTCCAGAGTTCCGAGTCTGATTTGATAATTCAATGACAGTGGGAACGACCAAGATTTTTATTGATCATACAAGTATTTATGTCTGTTAAGTCATACACATAGTTAAAGACACGTAGAAGTATTGTCTGAAACGATTATTGGTTTGAATAACTAGTTTTTCATTGTATTTAATTGCTGTCGCATTAAAAAATCAATTTTCGCATAAAACGAAGCGGGTTGTCCGTATAGCTCTAAGAAACCGAATGTGCCCGCCAAGTACGTAGCTCTTGGAATGATGCTTCGATATCCTCACACGAAACTCCGACTTCACGACGTAGACTTGAGTTTGAGTTTGAGTTTTTTTATTTTTTTTTTTAACAAATTGCTGAGAGATCGCAGTTGTACGTTTGGTGCTTGGCTTTTTTCTTGATTTCACGACAGAGACTGGCGAACCGTTTTGCTTATGAAGCAATTGTGATTTTCGTGTGAGTACTTGGCGGCTTTTTTTACATCTTTGGATGTTTTTCGTGGGATTTCACTTCTTTTTGCAAGTACCAGAACTGAGAAAGATTGCTCATTTAATTCCAGCAGGGTTATACGTTATTATAGTTTGATCACGATAAGAAATACATTCGGAATTTGGACAAGGAAGAAACATTCAACGAAAGACAAACACATTTACTTCAATTGTCAACTATGACAAATATAAATAATTTATTAGGCAGAACTTAATTTTGTCTTATACAGTATCAGGTTGAAGTTCGTAACGTTACTTCAACAAAATAGTCGCCAAAAAATTCTCAAATTCAAGGCTCGAATTTCAAATGGATCAAGAAAGATGTATAATTCCTTAAATCGTGTGAAACACGTTCATCTAGCATATTTTGTGATTCAAACAATATTAGGATCACGAAATATTGCATTTCTTCAACGAATATTCTGTTATTACGTTAACTCTACGAACTTCAACCTCAATATACAGTTTTAACTTAAATTTAGTATTTAATCAGTAATTTTTCCACACGATCATCTAAAGGTCAATGAATTACCGAAGATTTTATACATTCAGTTTGACACTTATTAGACGGGTTGTTGATTTTGCTGCCAAACATAAGAGCCAAGGCTTGAAATTGGGCAGTTATCAAGAAATCAGCCCTCTTCTATGTATTGAAAATGAATCTCAACAAGCATCGTTCAGGGAAAATCTGAAGAATTTCTTTTTGATAATAGAAGCTACCAAGGAAAAACGAAAGCACTTGGCTACACCATTTTTCGAAACCATTGAAACTTTGCGCCACACCTTGGATGTTTTACGCACGCTCCGCGTGTGTGAGAATTTCATACGTCATAAAGTAAAATTTTGTATAATACTTGACAGAAAAACTTTTCCTGACCTTGTGTGATTGCAACACTCGCCTTCAGCTCGTGCTGCAATTTCACACTCGTCAGAAAAAGTTTCATCACTCTCATATCATACTGTACTATTTTCAACTCAGTGTGTGACTTGATTTCTTATGCCTGTTGATAGTGTGTAAAGTGTCCGATTCACATACTTCCATATGTAAAACTAATTAATTTCTCTCCGTTTGAAAATAATAATTTCTAAAATATTTTTCTTCCATTCAACTTTCTCAATTTTGTGTCAAATTGTGTTGAGACATACATATTTTCTGATTGAATAATAGTGTTACTAATATATCAAATTAACATTACATGTTATTTATAAATAAAATAAAATTCATGTGAAACGTAATATGATTCTATCAAAATCAAATGAGCCTTACTTTTCTGATCAAGATAACTTGTATCTCGAATTTGCGTTTCTATCGATAGACTACGAAAAGGGATATATAGAAGTGGAAGAAAAAGAGTTGTTTTTGTCTTTGATTTCCTCATTTCTTTAGTTTCAAAGACTAATAAAATTTTATGCTATTGAAAATCATATTTGGAAGTATTTTGTTTTTAATGGGGGGGCTTTGCCCCCTGCACCCTGACCAGGTGCTCTGCCTTTGGACCTTGTTCGCACCCGGCCGCTCTCACTAATATTCCAATATATACTATACTTTCCTATTTTTTTTTAGAGTTTTTACAGGTAAAGAATTTCGCACACTGAGTTAAAAAAAATAGTATATGACACGTGTGTGCTACCCGTATCGTGCTGTACTATTATAACACTTTGAATGATCAGTAATTTCTAATATATTAGTCTGTTTGATAATTAGTTTGTGGTGCTGATGTATAGATAGGTGAAGTTAGTGGTTGGTAGGCTGGTCGAAGTTGGTTCATTTGAAGAAGATGCGTAGAGTGTTATAACTTTGGAGCAGCTGTGAACTACTTCTGTTATGGGACATCGTCTTGCCGAAATGTTATGCTCTTCTGTTCCGATGGATTGATAATAGGATAGGAATGGTCCAGATGACTGTCTCTCTCTCTCTCTCCATTAACGACTTATCGCCATTATAGACATGTAGTCAAATCCAGATGACTGTAAAAGATATGGAATAACAAAGAATTGAAGGAAAAATTTTAGTATATTAGTATTAATTTTCCTAGCATTGTTATCATTTCGGAACCATGAACTGTGGGCTACCTTTGTCTTGGGACGCTGTTTTGCCAAAGTGTTATGTTCGTCTATCTCAACGGATTGATAATCGGAACCTTCGTTTGGGATGTCGTTTTGTCGAAGCATTATCTCCGACTATTGCAATGGATCGATGATAGAATAGGAAAAGGTCAAGTGACTGTGAAACATAGAAAATGACAAAGGATTGAATGAGAGGTTTCGTATCGCTACTAATTTTCCTAATATTTTTATTACGTTGGAGCTATTAGTTGTAGGCTACCTTCGTTCTGGGACGATGTTTCGCCGACATGTTATCTTCGTCTATTTCAACTGATTGGTAATAATCGCAACCTTTTTTTTTGGGACGTCGTTTCGTCAAAGCATTATCTCCGACTATTCCAATGGATCGATGATAGGATAGGAAAAGTCCAGGTGACTGTGAAACATAGAAAATGACAAAGGATTGAATGAGAGGTTTCGTATCGCTACTAATTTTCCTAATATTGTTATTACGTTGGAGCTATTAGTTGTAGGGTACCTTCGTTCTGGGATGATGTTTCGCCGACATGTTATCTTCGTCTATTTCAACTGATTGGTAATCGCAACCTTTTTTTTTGGGACGTCGTTTTGTCGGAGTGTTATATTCGTCTATTCCAAAGGATTGATAATAGGATAGGAATGGTCCAGATGACTGTGGAAATTTAGTGGAAATAAAGAAGTTGAGGTTGGTCTATTCATCTAGTATTATTATATGTAAAATCTAGTGAAAATCAATGTTCGTACATACCGTTTAATGTAAGTCATTCGTAACCTTATTTTCACTTGTTCCGGATCGAAGTGAAATAATATTTTGCCAGGATCGTTGATTTATTCTTTATCTAAATATTTGAACCCAGCTTAGAGGATCTGTTCCGTGCACTTACAACAGGCCACCCGAGTCAAAATTTAGACCCTACATTGAACCTCCACTCCTAGGTTCAAATCAGGATGTGGAGCGTCATAGGAGGGTTAACTTGCATTGTAATTAGCGCCTACTTTGAACCTCAAATGGGCCGTTATTGGACGATCTTCCATGTTTAGGTTCAAAATAGGGTCTCGCGAGCACCTCCGGAAACCCTCGACCTCCTCCCATTTAAAACCAAAATAGTAGCTGCAAATCAGATTCATACTTTCTCATACACTTGTTGGTTACATGATAAATGTAACAATCACTGCATGATAATTGTTGAAGTCTAATAGCATTTTCGACTGGGGGCTACACCGAGCTACACTGGTGTAGTGTAGCCATTACTGTCTCTTTCTTCCTCATAGAAAAGAAAGAGGATGAAGATAGCTACACAACACCAGTGTAGCTCGGTGTAGCCCAGTCTAAAATGCTATAAGGTATGTTTAGGTTATATACAAAAATTGATGCAGTAGATACATTTTTCAGGTAGCCAAAAGTCTATGAAAAAGTCCAAATAGGGTTGGGCTGTCGATGGAAGATAGAACATTTTTTAATTTCTTTATTAAAAGGAAAAGTGTGAGATATTTTTATCATAAAAATAACATAATTTCTCCAAAACAGATATTAAAAACAGCATGCCAATCAGAATTGTTTCATTTTCGTACTACATATAATATTATCCTTTCATTATTGGTGAATAATATCTGACCGTAATACCAATTTATTTATTGATAATAATTATTGCATTTACTAGTACCTATATAGCTATTGAATATAAATCAACTAGTAGGACATGCATAAACGTTGAATAAGACAAGGCCGTGTTGAAGGAGTTATAGCTTCAAGAGTTGGAGGTCTAAACGAGGAGCAAACGTAGTAAATGGAGGACTTAGAGGTTCAATGTAGGAGCTCTAGGTCGAATAGTATCATAGGAGGTTTAAATAGGCGTTGGGAGTGTCAAAGCAGGGTTAAAATTTTGACTCGGGCATTATGCAGATTTATTAAATAATAACGGTCATCGGCGTGAAACCACGGTCGGCGCACTTTTCACTCTGATCATTGTTTACTGATTCACTGTTTCACTAATTTACTGAAATAAAACCATTAGCTTGACCGATAACATCTTATATAATATGAATATATAACTATATAATATGTTTATATATAAATTATGAATATTTTAACTGTCAATACCGCGATCCGTCAGCCATCCGACAGCCATTTTGATTTCGTCGTCCCTCTGTGGCTCACTTAGTAACTTCATTATCACATATCGACCGAATGCGGATTCAGATTCATGCCAAAATCAATAGGGGGCGAGATTTCGATGGCTTGTACCCACGTTTCAAAGATCAAGTCGATCCGTTTCACCGTTCGTTCAGAAACGTGAGGACAAGCAAGCGTCTAGCGAAAATTTGATGACCAGGAAGAAGAAGAAGAAGAAGAAGATGCTTTTTCATCAACTTTCGTGACCGATATATCAGAAACCAGTGTACCGATTCCGATCAAATTTATACAGCGAAGTCGTGTGGTGGGGGAATATCTATTCTGTGAATTTGATCGAAAAATGTTCACGCGTTCCGAAGTTATGACCTCCTGCTTACAGGTATAAAGAGTTCCCCCGAGAAAATAGAGTCCCGGCTAGCGCTCGCCTGCCTACGGGTACTTGGCGGCGATTCGCTGCCGCGAATCTTGATTATGAAGTGTTTTTTTTTTTCTCAAAACCCAATTGAGATTTACGTTTGATGCTTTCGGGATCTTAGTATTTTTATAGTACCTACTTAGTAGGGTGGGCCAAAAAAAACTATTAATTTTTTTTTATTCAGTTACCATGAAAATATCGTCGAAGATGACGAAAAAAGATTCTGTTGAAGTTTGAGCTCTTAATATTAATATTAAGAGGTCGCTCATCGTGATTTTTGATTTACCAATCAAATAACACGGGATTTTTTTTTTTTTTGAATTTTATTGCGCTCGAACGAATTATCGGCCAGTGGAATTGAATACATATACTTGTAGGGAATTGAACGATCTACAAAATAGATCTGATATGATTTTTTTTTTTTTAATTGTAAGAGTCATCATTCACAACTTGAGGTTGAACTTTAACCTCGAATAACCTTTAAACGAGTCGAGTAAGCGAAAAATCATATCAGATCTTTTTTGTAGATCGTTTCATGTCCTACAAGTATATGTATTTAATTCCACTGACCGATAATTTGTTCGAGCGCAATAAAATTCCGAATGAAAAAAAAAAAAATTCCCGTGTTATTTAAATGGCAAATCAAAAATCACGATGAGCGACCTCTTAATATCAATATTGAAAGCTCAAACTTTACCAGAATTTTTTGTCGTCATCTTCGACGATATTTTCATGGTAACTAGAGAAAAAAATTGAAAGTTTTTTTTGGCCCACCCTACTACTTAGCCATGAAATATCATTCAGATATTCGCGAAAGGCATCTTTACCCTGCTTATATCCGCTGACATGGCTTTTCTAGGGCTGTTTTCGAGGTCGAAATCGAATCAGTAAACATATTTATTCAATGACTGCAGTGCAGTAAACATGAACGTAAATTTTCAGATTTCATTGTGAACTAGGCAATAATAATAAACATTAAGGTAGCATTATTGGAATTCCCAATGTCTCATATCAAAAGAAAGCCGAATAGCAAAATCATCTCGGACTGATCGAAAAGACATATCAGGCGTCTGATAAATAATGAAGTTGCAGCTAGTTGTTTCGAGCCAGACAATTCATTGCATTTTTCTACCAGCGGAAGTGAACAGAATCTTAGCATACCAGATAACATCAATGTCTTACCTGATGAAACTATTGCATCTACCAATATCGACCCTGGTCAAATTAGCCATAAAGATATTGATATGAACAGTAATTCTTCTACTGCTGAGTTCAGTACATTTGAAAATGACAACGGTGATACTGATCAACCAGACAATACCACAGTTTCTCATCATTTGGATTCAGCAAATTTAGATTCAGCACATAGTTCAGATTCTGGGGATTCTATTCAAAGTGGTAACAAATTCATCGCTGATGTTAGATCTTGGGCCTTGCAGCACCATGTACCTCATAACGCAGTATCTGATTTGCTATCGATTTTAAAAGAGCACACAGATTGTCCATTCCCGAAAAGTTCAAGAACATTATTGAGAACCCCGAGAGAAGTCGACATCTCTGATATCGATGGTGGTGATTATTGTCAATTTGGTTTAGTAAAAATTGTGGCAGAAATTGGAAAGACTTATGAGGTTCTGGAATATCCATCAGAAACTATCGAACTGCTCATTAATATTGATGGTATCTCATTGGCAAATCAGCAAAAGTCTTCATTGTGGCCCATTCTTTGCTCAGACCTCATTACGAAAAAAGTGTTTGTAATCGGAGCATATCATGGTCCAGACAAACCAAAGAATGCCAATGAGTTTTTACAGCCTTTCGTCTACGAGTTGATTGATGTTATGAATAACGGTATACCTCTCAATAACAAAAATTTTCGTGTCAAAATCCACGCCTTAATCTGTGACGCGCCGGCGAAATCTTTCATGCTGGGGGTAAAAAATTAGACAGGGTACTATAGTTGCACAAAATGTACCATTGAGGGAAAATATCAGCATGGAAGAATGTGTTTTCCCCAAGGAAGGATTAGAAGCAATTTACGTACTGACGAAAAATTCATGAATAATGAATATGAAGAATACCAGCAACGTGAAAGTATTCTCAAATTGATCCCAGAGATAAAATTAGTTAGTCGTATTCTTCTTGACCCCATGCATTTATTGTACTTGGGTGTGATGGAGAAATTGATATCATTATGGATGGAAGGTCCTCTGCCCAATCGATTATCTGCTCACAATATTAAATGCATCTCCGATGCTTTACGTTTTATTGTACCAAACGATTCGCCCGAAAACCATGACCGCTGAAAGATTTCAAGTATTGGAAGGCAACTGCGTTTAGGCAATTTTTTCTTTATACTGGGCCGGTTGTACTGAAAGAAATCTTACGGGAAGATATATATTTAAACTTTACGACGCTGCACTTGGCAGCAACAATTTTGAGTAGCCCTACCCTTTTATTAAATACTGATAGTATTAATTATGCTCATCAACTGCTGGATCATTTTGTGACATCCTTGGGTATTAATTACGGAAAAGAATTGATTTCACACAATATACACAACCTATTGCATCTTTCGGCTGACGTCAAGACTTACGGCCCCCTTGATTCCTTCAGTGCGTTTAAATTCGAAAGCTTTCTGGGTTCACTGAAGAACAGTGTAAGAAAACCTGAGAAGCCATTGCAACAAATAGCTGAACGATATGCTGAAATTGAGTCCAACCCAATCATTAAGAGAACATCCAACCGTAACAATGAACTTTCATTCGAAAGAAGACATACCGATGGACCTACACCGTCCCAATTTGCAGTGCGAACTGAATATGAAATTATGCGAATTTATTCATTTTCTCTATACTGCGATAATGATGCCGATAATTGCTGTCTTCTGAATACCGGCGAATTTGTATGTATTCTAAATATAGTCGGAAGAATGGATGGCTCTATGTATATTGTAGGCAGAATGCTTGAAATTGTGAGTCATTTTTACATGCCTTTATTTGATTCAGATGAATTTAACATTTACGTTGTCAAAGAAAAACGACATTTATCTTCATGGCTAATTACCAAAATACAATCTAAGCTCTTCCGAATCCCATATAACAACAATTTTGTTATTTTTCCTATTCTGCATACTGGAATCTAATAGATGATTACCCCGTAACGAAGCTAAGCTAGGAGCCACAGTAAATGTAAAGCTGAATGCGTGCTGAACTCATTTCGAATTTGAAAAAGAAGTAGTCTTATGCTTTTGGCTTGATAAAAATATTATTGTTTCACGAGAATCATGAATGAAATGCTGATAATTAGTACTGCGATTGTATTTGTCCACATAACTCTGGCTGCTAGCTTCAGTTTTATTATCAGTGTATGTTTTGTCCCACGGGTTCCACAAGTCGAATTGATTATTCGTTTTATTCTGGCACACACAATTTCAATTGTAATAAAGATAAATGTATCGGTCAGTCCAAAATAAGTAATTCCACATTTCAAGAAATCTACACAACTACTCCGGATATTGACTATGCAGCAGTATTCGGTGGTAGAGTTTGCCGATGGGCTTCAAGTGGTACCATCACATTTTGAAAAGCGACAAGAAAGAATGTATGTGGCCTAGTAAAGATAGCAGTTCATCACATATCATCCGCGCTGTGATCCACATCCATCTCTTCCTCTTGGTTTTACCAAAAGGTGATGCTGAAAAATTTAGAAAATGTTAACTATCAATCAAATATGAGCCATTCCACGTCAAACCGGACAAAATACATTAAAAATTGACCTCGATGTTATCGATTTCGCTATAATTTTTTTTATGGGTTCTATGTAACGAATAAATTCATCAAACGATTTTTTTTTTCGGCCCCTATTTTTCAAGTTAAACGGGGGTGAAATTCAGGAAAAAGAGCCAAAAATCGAAAACATACTCCCCTTCAAACGGTCATATCTTTGGTTGTATTCATCCTAAAGACTTCATTCAAGAACCATTTCAAAGCTATTGAATGACACTATTATTATATATTATTGAAATGCATGATGACAAAGAATTCGATTTGTTATAAACAAATGATATTCAAATGTGGTTTTCAAAGCAAAAACTAGGCGTAAAATTTTTTCAAAATATATGAGCGTATTCCTTGATCAATTCTCTACAAAATTGTTAAGTAAACGGGATGGGAAATCGATAGGAACCATGTTCAAACGATTTATTCATAAGCGACGGCGCGCGCTGCCGCTGAAAGACCCGGCTCGGGTACGGTTTTTCGGTGGCAGCGCGCGCCGTCGCTTGTAAATAAATCGTTTTGACATGGTTTCCATCGGTTCTCCATCGATTTTTTTTACGATTTTGTAGAGAATTGATCAAGGAATACGCTCATATTTTTTTGAGATTTTTATCGCGTGGAGCTTGCTTTGGAAATCACGTGTGAATAATATATATGTTTGTAACAAATGAAATCGTTTGTCATCGCAGAATGAAATAAATATACAATCATACTGTCATTCGATAGCTTTGAAACGGTTCTTGAATGAAGTCTCCAGGATGAATATAACCGAAGATATGACCGTTTGAAGGGGAGTATGTTTTCGATTTTTGGCTCTTTTTCCTGAATTTCACCCCCGTGTAACTTGGAAAATAGGGGCCAAAACAAAAATTGTTTGATGAATTTGTTTGTTTCATAGAACCCGTAAAAAAAATTAAAGCAAAATCGGTAACATCGAGGTCAGAAAGCTGTCCGGTTTGACGTGGAATTACTCATATGTGATTAATCAATACACTCTACACAAAATACATTAGAATAAGATAAATATTGTTTATTGAAAAGCTTGCAGTAACGAATAAAATCTGAAAGACCCAAGATTCCTAAAGAAGTATTATTTCAGTATGTTCCTACTTTAGCGTCTCTTCGTTGGCTTTTGGTTACATTTCTTTTTCATTTTGTTTTCTGCATCGTCGCTACTACCAGAATAGTCTTTGGAAAAATGTTCATTTACGTCATCATCGCCGAGATCCTCAATGTCGTCACACAATCCATCGCTCATGCTTGTTTCAGTTCTGAGTTCTAGAATACAGGAGGAGAAACAGATTTGTGAACCTGAATAATCTTTTTGCTACAAAATTTATTCAATTCAAGCTAGATGTTGTAATATTTAGAGATAATAACTAAATAGCTGAAATAATAATTGATTGTAGATTTGGAGCTGTAAATCCGTATAAATACAAATTTTCTCTTTGCAATACGAGAAGAATTTTCTCAATACGAATTGTGAAAAAGGAAAATCAGGATTGTAGCAATTAAGTTAAAGCTTCAAATCAAGTGAGCGTCGTTAGTACCACACGCTTTATCACGTATACTTATTTTAACAGTACGACTGCAGATCTCAAATTTCATTCAGGACTTCATCATGAGTAAATCGCATCCAGAAAACCAGCGTAAACGAATATAATAAACTGTCAAATTATAAAATACGTACTACGACCCTTAACTTTCTTCTGGATACATCTTTTCTTCAGTTGATTGAGAGGTATTTCAGTATCGGAGTTGCTTAAATCATGTCCAACCACAGTATGGCTGGCTCCTACAGCCTGCTCCAAGACTTGTGACATCCTAACAATATTCCGACTTGCTACTGGTTGCCGATAAATATTTTTATGGATATTCTCATGGTGTCCCATGAAATTCGCAACATCTGAGATCTGATTTTCTGGCAAATCCATTGTCACACATTTGGTCGCTACGTGTTTACGAAGAATAGTTCCGCGCAATGTTCGTGGATTCTTTGCCGAACATTCTTCAGAAAACTTCCGCATGAGATTGCAAGCTCGAAGATACACATGTCTGCTTTTGTCGTCTCCGTTGGGAAGGCCGAATAGGTATGGATTTTTCTCAGGTAGTTTCGCAGCGCTCCGAAACTTAATGATGCTTTTCACGCTTTCAAGTAATTCTTTGCTCAAAAGTACTGGGACAGTACGATTGAGCTTTCCACGTATGGTGAATCGTACGTACTTTTTTGCAGCCTCCTGGTTTTCACTGGACAGTGACGCAAACAGATCTTTGTCCATGTCGCTAGCCCCAGTGTAGTTGTTAAAATCATTAATCTCAACTCTTTCCAGTTCCCCCGCTCTTCGTCGATTGAAAACTTGCACCATTATAAGTGTCGCTTGTGCTCAAGACAACCATGCCTCAAAGGTATATTTTTGACTCAGACTTTGGAGAGCAGCCTCCCGCCTTTTGTTCAAATATTTATTTAGTTTTACAATATCTTCAGTTACTGGAAGTTGAACTTTCTTCTGACGTCAAAAAGTCTGCAGTATTAATCTTCTTTTCTATGTCATGCTGCTTAATACATTCCGTCTCAAGAATAGCTCCCATTTTTTTTAGACATGTACCAATAGTTGACGCCAGAGATGGATGGCTATATGTCTCTGTCTCCTCATCTAATCCTGCAATATTAATAATTGACAAAATAACGGCATCATAAAATTTTGGATCAGATACCGATGCAAAATCTGTTATTTCAGGTGTTGTTGTTTTTATGTCAGCCAAAAAGCGGTCCAGTAATCTTAGATGAGCTCGGATCCCGTCGTCCTGGTGTTGCGATGAAGATTTCTTGCACATTTTGTTGCCATACAACGTGAGGAGGCGATCATATCTTATAAGACGTACGATTTTGTCTTCTCTCATTACAGGTATGATACGCTTTCTTAATTTTAAAGACGCATCTGGATTAATGCGACCAAGTATCTTTCGACCTGATACCAGAATTGTTCTGCTGCTTCCACGACGCCCACCGACACAGTGTTGAAAATGATGCCGGATGTTGTTTTTAGCAAAAAATCCTTTGCATTTTGGGCACGGCACAAAATCTTGAGCGGTCTTCTGCATTTTTTTTTTAGGTCTACTGCAAACTATAAGTTTTCTCCTATTTAGGTCTGCATCTTTATTATGTAAAAAATTCCCCTTATTTCTCAAGTTCTTTATGAGGTCAATACGTTCTGCACTTTTTTTTGGCAGTAGAAGAAACTTTTTGATATCTTCTTCGGCTTTATGAATTCGTTCCAAATGCCGTACAATTTTAGTCACTTGCTTGTGGCAGTAAAAACAGAAATATAGTTTTCCAGCTTCTAGGGGCCCATTTGATGGTTGAAGAATCATATTTTCATCATCACAAGCAGACGTACCTTTTTTTTTTTTTTTTTGTGACCGAAACTGTCGCCGAGTTGGAGTTCCTCGACCCGAGTGCGAGGTATCCGCCGTGAGGCATTGCGTCTCTCACCCGGCGTTGGACAGCCGGTGGGGAGTTAAGGCCGTCCTCTAGTTTCTCGGGTCGAAAAAATCGATTTTTTTTTTTTTTCATAAATCACATCTACAACATGTGTAGAAAATGTGTGCCAAAGGATTTTTCGATCTTCGAAGTGGTTCACAAGTTACGGCCCTGGAACGGAGCAGGAGCGCGCGCCAGGCTGCTCCGAAAGCCGAGCGGCGCTGACCATTGTATTGATATCCCTAAATCTAACTGCTACCTGAACCTTTTGTGAATTAGGCCCGAGTAAAGGGGAGCCGAGACCGTTGACAGACGCTAGAAAGGCCTATTGTATGGTCCAGGCATAGCAGATTGACGGTGAGATGAAATTTTTAGTATAAATCACATGCGCGAACTTTCAAACGCGTTTTTCTCGAAACACCATTTTTCGAAACGGTAACCACGATATTTCAGAAACTATTGCACCGATCTTGTTCAAATTTATACAGCATCTTTAATATGTTATAAGCCAGCGATTGAAACAGGATTATCATGATTGCTTCGATAGTTTTTTTCGTACGAGCGAAAAACTTAAGAAAAAATGAGTAAAAAATAGAATGTAATTTTCAAAAGTGTATAAAAAAGTCAATTTTTGTAATTTAGAATTCACTCTGGTTCGATCGCTAGTCTTGAATATGAAGATTAAAATGCCGTTTGGTTTTTTGATTTCAAATAAGCAGAACAGCCGCAATCTTGGTCACCGTCAAGCACCTCTTTTACTTGATGTCTTCCTGTCGGCCACTATAACTGCTATTCTATTATATATTTTGACTTCAAAAAATTTGTAAAGCTTATTTAAATGTTAATAAAGATTATGCAAAAATAATGACATTGATTATTTCGATGCTTTGCCCGTAAAAAAATTATTGAAAAAGCCATAAAAAAAATAGCCGAGAAACTAGAGGACGGCCTTAAGGTTAGGTACAGTTAGGCCCGTCTACTTTTCTCAACTGGGCTTCGGACCAGCTACGGCAGTCGCCCCTGGTTGGGAGCCCCTCCCCATGGGAGCGTGGGGTAGCACCCGTCCAGGGGATGTTAGTGTGGTTAGGTTGTTACCTATCATTCCTACCTCATTCATTCGTGCATTCGTGCATCGCTTCGTCATTCATTCCTCTTATACCACGGGTGGTGTCGCTCGTGTGTCTGTGTGTGTGTGTCGGTGTGGCTCGGTTTTTTTTTTGCTCACTCTCCCCAGCTCCCCTGTTTACCGCGTTCGGTTGGTGTTTGAATGCGTGTGTGAGTTGGAGCCCTGTTCGCGTACCTGGTATTCCAAAACTTTAAGTCTCGATATCTCCTAAATGCATAGTTTTACGGGGGGCTGAGCTAGGGGTGACTAAGCATTGACTTCCCCGTGCGGTTCCCCTCGCCCTATGTTTTCTTCCCTAGTATACCCCGTTTGTCGTTTGTTGTTGTTAGTAGCCTTTGGCTCTGTCCAATGCTTCCTTCTCAGTTATTAGGGCTACCATCCGTTCGGTAATGGTCTTCCAGTTATCTTTGGACTCAATCATAGCCGCGACTATGTTGTCAGCAGTTATTCGCGGGCCCTCCATGCCCCAGTTGCTTCTGCGGTGGTTGGCCCATCGCGCGCAGTTGAAGATCGTATGTTCGGGTGTGTCTGTCGTCCCGTCCTCGCAGTATTCGCATGTTGATGTGCGTCGCCGCCCGTACTTCGCGAGGTAAGCTCCGAAGGTCCCATGGCCAGTGAGCGCCTGTGTCAGTGCGTAGCACGTTGTGCCATGTTTCCTGGCCAGCCAGGGTTGGATGTCAGGAATGAGTCTCTTTGTCCATTCTCCTTTATTGGAGTTCGCCCACATCTCCTGCCATTTTCGTATGGAGCGTATGCGGGCCGCTTCTTTCGCGAGCTTTCTTCTTCGCCAGCGCTCTCGCTGGCCCTCGTGGGGGTTTTGCTTCATGTCTTCTACGTCTCTGTCATATATCTCTGCTCTTTCTCTGGCTAGCAGGTGCAGCGGGAGGGTTCCGGCGATTACCTCTGCCGCATCCGTGGACACCGTTCTGTATGAACTGATGATCCTCAGTGCGCCAGCCCGCGATACCGTTTGTAATAACTCGCTGTATTTTGCATGTCTGGTCACCTCCGACCAAATCTGTGCTCCGTATAGGGCTATAGCCTGTCCTATCTGCGCATACAGTTTTCTACGTTGGGGTTTCGGTCCACCTATATTGGGCATCAGGCGACCCAGCGTCTCCATGGCTCTACGCGCCTTACTCGTGGCTTCTTTGACGTGCTCTGTGTATCGCAGTCTCGTATCCAGCACAACCCCGAGATACCTGACAGTGTTATTGTAGTTCACAGGATGGCCAAGGACTCGTGTCCTTCGCGCTCCCGCTGTCGATCTCCGTCTGGTGAAAATTGCTGCCTCAGTCTTCTCGGGCGCCACCCGAAGGTCCTGCGCGGTGACCCATTCAACTACCCTACTGGTGGTCTCTGCCACCCGTCGCGTTGCCAGCTCGGGAAGCAGACGTACCTGGAACGTTCGAAGTCGAAGATAAATTGCAGGATCCAGTTGATTTATTTTCACTTCCATTTAGACTAGCACTTCTATCAGGAGCACAGATTTCGGCTTCATCATCTTCATCGTCAATATCGGTTTCATCTGATGCATCTGCCTGAGAACGATCATCTTCCGGATTATAATCTGATGACCCATCGCCATTGTCGGATTCAGTTTCTGGAACGATGGTACTATTTTTGCTGGGGATTGAAGCTTGGCGTTTTTGAAGCATTGGACTTCTGAAACTACTGTTTGTAGATGCCACGGATCGCTCTTCTAAGCTGCTGTTGGTATTTCCTTCCGAAACAGGATCATTTGTTTGAAGCATCGATCCTATTAGATTACAGTTGGTAGATTTTTCAAATTGTTCCCAGCTGGGATCATCCCGATTTGGAGCTGTGATAGACGATTCGCTTGGTGAGTAAGAATTATCTATGATATCCGAGCTCGATAGCTCATGTTCGAGGTGGTGTAGACTCAGCTCTGTTTCATTATTTTCAGCTCGAACTTCTAATATATTGTTAGTCCAGTCAGAGTTCATGTAAATTATTTACATATATAAATCACGTAATTTGTTCCGATATTTATCTACCAGCTTTCCACTAGAGCAGATTGATTTATGTGTCCTTGAGAACTGTTTCTTGATGGGTGGAATATAGTAGCTTTTGATATTTTCTGTTGGAAACAAATTGACTATTTCCTCAGCTAGTCGCTGGAAATCTGTGTTTCGTAAGACACTATAGGAACATGAAAAAATCTATGACACTTGTTACTGAATTTATGAGTCTGTGCTGTACGTACCTATGCGGATCTTTCAAGAAACTTGAAATTACAACTTCTGCTATTTTCTGCTGACATTTTCTGGATAGAGTTTTTGATTTTTTGTACCCTCTCAGGATACCTCTACCTTCAATGCTGCTGTTCAGAATAGATCTTATCCGTGTGGAACTTTTTAATTCTTTACCAGCGGTCTCGTAAGTTTTTTGGTCATTGAAACAGTTTTGTCGTGTCAACTGTTTTCCCTGCTCCTCGTCTATGTCTGCGGAAGACTCACTTGACGTATCATCATGATCAGAAGAAAGCTGCTAGAATATGTAAACACATAAAAATCGAAACTATTGTGAACAGATTGTGACGTGGTATTTTGAATTCCCCGCCACAAGGCGATACTATCGATGACACGACGATGCGTGGCGTAGACAGGGACTCCAGGAAAAGGAAAAATTAGGGAAAAATGATTAGGATTAACTAACACTATTTTATTTTCTGTAAATTATGTAATCTCGAGCTCGATACTCCACGAGACGTCTGTCGTCGTGGGAACTATGGATGGAAAATCGACTATCGACGTGAAACCTCCACTATCGTCAAGGACGAATCTGTCGGCGCGCAAACCTGGTTGGTCCAGTCGACTCGAAGGTCAGCGCCTCCACTCAGATGGGGAATCTACTACCTCCAAACTACCGGATTGACGGCGTACAGGGATGTACGAGAAGTACAACAAATCCTCCCGTCATCTGGAGAAGCTACCGCCTACCGGAAAATGCATTGCTGCTGTGAGGGTGGCGTACAGGGTTAAGTGCAAGCGCACCCCAAAACCTCCCACCTAATGAACAAGCAGTCAGTGCAAATACTATCGACACTGACTCCAAAACTGTTATCGCGGCCGTGGTTGGTCCAGTCGACCCCCGGATCAGCGTTCCAACCTACACGGAGAGAAACTCGGGGGACTGACTCTACCGAGAGGTCATATAGCTTAACTTTATCGTGGTAGACTAGCGCCACCACGCTTAAGGAAAGAGAATTTACTTTCCAGGTAAGCTGAGCGGCTCGTTAGGGTGACTGAGTCTCCCGAAGCATCGGGCAAACGGCTTTCTTTATTTGCGTAGAGACAATCGTTCACCTTCCGTTCGGGTGACTGAGTCTCCCAAAAAAAGAAATGAGCGCGCTGAATTCTAGGAGCAGTGGCGCTACGATTTTCGGGAGGTTAGTTCACTCGAGTTTCTCTCCGTGTAGAGAATTCTTTCGTGGGTGAAGCTCTCGTATGCCGAAACACGAAACTACCACCAAGCTCCTTGTGGATCGGCGAATGCGGCCAGGACCTAGGAGAAATATCGGGTAGCCGGACGAATGAGGCTCCATGGTAGCTTCATAATCCGGGGATTCAAAAGGAAGGCGGGAATAGGAGCGGTATTAGCAGCAGCAGGGGTGAGATAGATTTCTCCTTTTTACGTCGGTACAACTATCGTTACGCGGACCAATTAACGGACCGATACGTCACGTGATTACGCTAAACCCGAAGGATGAGCAGGTGGAAGAGAATACCAATACTATATAAGGAGGACACACGGGCTATTCGGCCTACTCTTCGCTCCAGTCTGCGTTACGCATCTATCGTCTCACCTATTAGTTCACCTATCGCACCTATCGTTTCACCTATCGTATTTCATCTATCGTACCATTGAGTTCACCTATCGCCACCAAATATCGAGTATAAATTAAAATAGTGTTGTGTGTGTTACACCTAGAAGCATCTTAAGGTAAGGTCTTAATTCTTTCTGTGAAGGCACGAGGTAGTTCGGATAAAAGTCTGTTAATTATTCTGGTTATTGAGTGATGAAGCTCGTTTTTGTCTATTGAGCTAAGAAGCTCGTCTTTGGTCTTTAGCCTATTAATTTATCGAACAACCTCGAGTCTGGCTGAGTTACGTAGATCTTGAGTGCTTTTTGGCTATAATTTATTGCTTATGGCTTTGTTGCTGATTTAGTATGTTATATTTATCTTATGCATGAAATACTGTAGAAAATTACCTTTCCTGGAGTACCCTGAGCGAAGATAGCCGCGAAGGCTTAGGCCTCGCGTTACAGTTTAGTTTGTTATAATTAAGTTTGTTAATAATTTGTTAATTGAGTCAAATATGGTCACTTTCGTATAATTTATCACCGTATGTAAAATCTAGTATGGTCTAGTAATGTTTAATATCGTTTTTGGATAATTTAATATCACGACTATCGTTACCATATCGTCAGAATTTATTTCAAGATCAAATAATGTTATAGTTTAGTCTGTTATCGTTGAACCTGTGATTCGCGCCTTTCGAATGACCGCGTGGTCTCTATCTAACAGTAGATCTCGAATTATTGTGAATCGTATGGCCAAGCGTGGCTAATCTTTCGTAGTTGGTTACCAATTTTTCTAAGTAAAATCTTGAGCTTCATACGTTGTTCTGAGTGTGTGTCACGAATTATATTTTGCATTCGGGTACGATGTATCGCTCTGTGATACCGAGTCTGGAGTCTAAGTAAATTGTTTTATATCGAGTCACCTCTGGCACACATCTGAGATTCAACTGTATCGTAATTGCATAGATTCTGTTCGATCAATTAGAATATCGTTGGTAATAAACCATTAGGTAAAATAATAAATTCTGTACTGATCTCGTTAAGTTATCTAATTTCGTAAATAAATAATTGATTGATGTGATCTCAAACATTCTCAAAGAAGTAAGCTTGTTTTATATGGTGTACCCTGCCCCTCTATCTAAGGCTTTGTTATCTGAGCAAGTCGAGTTTTAGCTCGTCGCATTTCCGTTAGTTTTTGGTTTTATGTAATTTGTTCTGGTATCGTATGGAAACGACGCATCAGCGTCTGGCGCCCAACATTTTGGTAATTCAGTAAGTAACACGGAAAGGTGCCGAATTGTGAGCAGAATCTTCGGGTTTCCTCGCCTGATTGAAAACTGCGTTACAAGATATACAGGGTGATTCATTTTAATCGCCCGGGGCCGATATTTCCGAAACTAAGCAAGATACAAAAAAAAGTTTCATATAAAATATTCAGGGTTCAGAGGGGGACAAAACTTGGTGGTATCAGTATTTCCGTACGTGGAGCCACCGAGGGTGGGTGAAGGTCAACTCCGTTTTTTTAAATGGAATGACATATTTTTTTTCCCAGAATCTGAAAGAGCGTCAGATTCTGCACCAAAAAGTACTTACATACATATGGCCTAAGGTCAACGAGCAACGACGTAGAGCCGGTCAAAACAGTACACGTGCGGCCGCGCCTTGCGGTCGCGGTGCAGCGCCCGCCAGCGTACCAATCTACAGATATCTTATCAGTATTGTAAAGAGACTTGAGTATTCATGTTTTGAGGGATATGAAGGGAGCAGATTATTTTTCACGTGGAGTTGCTAAAAGTAAATGACGTGTAACTGGTTGATTTTGATTTTGTTTCGCTTATTAATCAAACAACAAATTTTTGTTAAGAATTATTTTATTGCGTTTTTTATTTCTTATTTTTCATTTTCACCTCAAATTTGTAATGTTTATTTGTTTGTTTCTTTTTTTGTCATCGTGATTTTTCATTGACTATCATTCGAAAGTACCTCCGTTAGCGTCAATGCATAATTGAAGTCTACGACGGAACCCATCTATCGTTTTCCGAAGAACCTCGTTAACGAAGGTACTTTCGAAGGATAGTCGATGAAAAATTACGATAATGACAAATCAAGAAACAAACAAAGAAACATTACAAATTTGAAGTGAAAATGAAAAATAAGAAATAAAAAATAAATAAACAAAAAAAAAATAATTCCTAACAAGAATTTATTGTTTGATTAATAAACGAAACAAAATCAAAATCAACCAGTTACACTTCATTTACCCTTAGCAACTCCACGTGAAAAATAATCTGCTCCCTTCATATTCCTCAAGACATGGATACTCAAGTCTCTTCACAATACCGACAAGATATCTGTAGATTGGTACGCTGCGGGCGCTGCACCGCGACCGCGAGGCGCGGCCGCACGTGTACTATTTTGACCGGCTCCACCTCGTTGCTCATTGACCTTAGGCCATATGTATGTGAGTACTTTTTGGTGTAGAATCTGACGCTCTTTCAGATTCTGGAGAAAAAAATATGTCATTCCATTCAAAAAAACGGAGTTGACCTTCACCCACCCTCGGTGGCTGCCCTTACGGAAATACTAATACCGCCAAGTTTTGTCCCCTTCTGAACCCTAAATACTTTATATGAAACTTTTTTTCGTATCTTGCTTAGTTTCGGAAATATCGGCCCCGGGCGATTAAAATGAATCACCCTGTATATTAGGGTGGTTCTTATTTGGGGCTCGGACGAATTTTTTTTCGGACGCCCCCCCAAATCGACTCCAAATGATTAAAAAACAATACCCTATTTTTTAAAGCTTTTTATCTAGACTCTAACCGCTCCCGCCAAGAGAGTGGATTTCCCCATTTGAAATACACGTGTTTCGGCCATATTCTCAGGATATATTTTATTCCAAGAGTAAAAGTTTTGAGAAAAATCTGTAACTGCGAGATTTTCGTGTTCAATGGTGCTACTTTCGAGAAAAAATTCACATTATCATACGGGTCAATCTAGATGAATTGCACACCCTTCAATTGAAAAAAAAAGTCAGATTAAAGAGTGTGCAATTCGTCCAGATTGACCCGTATGATAATGTGATTTTTTTTCTCAAATAGTAGCACCAATGAACACTAAAATCTCGCAGTTACAGATTTTTTTGAAAATTTTTACTTTTAGAATAAAATATATTCTGGAAGTATGGCTGAAGCACGTGCATTTCAAATAGGGAAAACTACCCTCTTGGCGGGAGGGTTTAGAGTCTAGATAAAAATCTGGAAAAATTAGGAAATTGTTTTTGAATTATTTGGAGTCGATTTGGGGGGGCGTCTGATGAAAAATTCGTCTGAGCCCTAAACAAGGCTCCACCCTACCACCCTAATATATATCATCCGTTCCATTTGGCTAGTCCCAGTTTGACTAATTTCGGGAGGATAAGTGAGATCTTTCGTTTTGGTAAAGTCGAATGTGTTTTGGTAGGGAACACTCTATGGATTTTTTTTTTGAGAAGTCCCTATTGAAAAAATCCAGGTGGGACACATGTCAACCCATATGGTTTTGCTGGGAAACCACATGGGTTGGCTGGGAACCCACATGGGTTTGTTGGTCACCTACATGGTTTTACTGGAAACCCACATAGGAGTATGGGAAATCTATGTGGGATTTGCAGGAACCCACATGGGTTTTTTGGTCAGCCACATGGTTTCACTGGGAACCCACATGGTTTGGCTGGGAACCAACATGGGAGTCTTGGAAATCTGTGTGAGATTTGCAGGATCCCACATGGGTTTTTTGGTCAGCCACATGGTTTTGCTGGGAACCCACATGGGAGTCTTGGAAATCTATGTGAGATTTGCAGGAACCTTTATGGGTTTGTTGGTCACCCACGTGGTTTTGCTGGGAACACACATGGGAGTCTTGGGAATCTTTGTGGTACTCACAGGAACCTAAATCGGTTTGTTGGTCACCCACATAGGACGTCCGGGATCCCACAAGGGTTTGTTAGGCACCCACTTGAAAGTTTTGGTAAATTATGTGGGATTTCTAGGAACCCATATGGGGTATTGAGGACCCTACATGGGATTGTTGGGCACCCACATAGGACATCGGGGGCCCCACATGAGAGTGTTGGAAACCCATGTAGATGTCCTAGGAATCCGTTTGAGTTTGTTAGATACAGAGTGATTCATTTTAATCGCCCGGGGGCGATATATCCGAAACTGAGCAAGATACAAAAAACAGTTTCATATAAAATATTCAGGGTTCAAAGAGGGACAAAACTTGGTGGTATCAGTATTTCCGTAAGTGGAGCCACCGAGGGTGGGTGAAGGTCAACTCCGTTTTTTAAATGGAATGATATATTTTTTTTCCTAGAATTTGAAAGAGCGTCAGATTCTACACCAAAAAGACTCACATACATATGGCCTAAGGTCAATGAGCAACGACGTAGAGCTGGTCAAAACAGTACACGTGCGGGAGACCCACACCTCTGACATGGGTCCCATGGAAATACCCACATCCCACATGGGTCTTATCTGATACCCACATCCCACATAGGTCCTATGGGGATACCCACAGCACACATGGGTCCTATGGGGATACCCACACCCCACATAGGTCCTATGGGGATACCCACAACCCACATGGGTCCTATCGGGAGACCCACACCTCCTACACAGGTCCTATGGGATACCCACATCCCAGATGGGTTCCCAGCCAAAATTCCCCTGGGAACTGGGAACCTGGGAGACCCACATGGTTTCCCATCTGGGTTTTTTTGATAGGGCGTCTACTTTCTTTTTCCTCACAAGTTTCGAATCAGTTTGATCCAGAGCATTATACATTAATTGCATACAGAAGCACTCACAGAACTATCGGTGCCCTCTTCATTATTGACATTTTGATTGAAATGGTCCTGCCATTTCATAGTGAACCTTATTCGCATATCGACGAGAGGGACCCTATCAAAAAAATCCAGATGGAAAACCATGTGGGTCTCCCAGGTTCCCAGTTCCCAGGGGAATTTTGGCTGGGAACCCATCTGGGATGTGGGTCTCCCAATAAGGCCCATGTGGGATGTGGGTATCCCATAGGACCTGTGCAGGAGGTGTGGATCTCCCGGTAGGACCCATGTGGGTTATGGCTATCCCTATAGGACTCATATGGGGTGTGGGTATCCCCATAGGACCCGTGTAGGAGGTATGGGTTCCCCAATAGGATCCATGTGTGCTGTGGGTATCCCCATAGGATCCATGTGTGCTGTGGGTATCCCCATAGGATCCATGTGTGCTGTGGGTATCCCCATAGGACCTATGTGGGATGTGGGTATTTCCATGGGACCCGTGTCAGAGGTGTGGGTCTCCCTTACGTGTACTGTTTTGAATAGCTCTACGTCGCTGCTCATTGACCTTAGGCCATATGTATGTAAGTCTTTTTGGTGTAGAATCTGACGCTCTTTCAGATTCTGGGAAAAAAATATGTCATTCCATTTAAAAAAACGGAGTTGACCTTCACCCACCCTCGGTGGCTTCACTTACGGAAATACTGATACCACCAAGTTTTGTCCTCCTTTGAACCCTGAATATTTTATATGAAACTTTTTTTTGTATCTTGCTCAGTTTCGGAAATATCGGCCCCGGGCGATTAAAATGAATCACCCTGTATCTAACAAACTCAAACGGATTCCTAGGACATCTACATGGGTTTCCAACACTCTCATGTGGAGCCCCCGATGTCCTATGTGGGTTCCCAACAATCCCATGTAGGGTCCTCAATACCCCATATGGGTTCCTAGAAATCCCACATAGTTTACCAAAACTTTCATGTGAGTGCCTAACAAACCCTTGTGGGATCCCGGACGTCCTATGTGGGTGACCAACAAACCGATTCAGGTTCCTGTGAGTACCACATAGATTTCCAAAACTCCCATGTGGGCTTCCAGCAAAACCATGTGGCTGACCAACAAACCCAGGTGGGTTCCTGCAAATTTCACATAGATTCCCAAGACTCCCATGTGGGTTTCCAGTAAAACCATGTAGGTGACCGACAAACCCATGTGGGTTCCCAGCCAAATCATGTGGTTTCCCAGCCAAACCATGTGGTTTCCCAGCAAAACCATATGGGTTCCCATGTGTCCCACCTGGATTTTTTCAATAGGGGAGTAACTCCTTAATCAAGTCACTCGTTAGATCTTTCAACAGAGGCTTCGTAATACCATTATCTAAGTGAGAAGAAATATATAGTAAACGATACAGAAAACACTTAAAATAATAATAAGCAACATGGAAAATTCGATAAGTGACAAAAATCAAGGGACGAATCATCTCGATATCGAAAACTTCAAATGAAAATTAAGATTGCAATTAAAAGAAGATTAGAAAATAATATAATAGTATATTATGTGGCATGCCCGTAAACCAAGTGGTAAACCCGGTATACGGGTGCGCCCCATACTTTATTCGTCTCTGTACGCGTCGCTTTTGGTTATTAGATCCTATCCGTAATTCCGCGATACAATCTAACAGTTGGAGACCGCAATTCCGTGAGAATCGAACTCGTTTCATTCATTACTGCAATGCCGTATACCAGATCTATCCGTATCAATACGTACATGCGAACTCGGTTGGATCTGAACTATAATTCCAATTCTTAAAGTAACGGCTGCTGTCCGCATTGTTCGTGCAATCAAATTTCAGTGCTTTTGACTGCGACTTCGGCTACCAAATCTATGAGCATAGACACGCATCTTTGAACGTCACCGGATCGGATCTGCAATCCCTCTTCATAATATGTCGGTTCTTGTATGCATTGCTCACGTAATAAACTTCGATCGCTTCTGACTGCAACTTCGGCTAGCAGATCTATCCGGATGCACACGCATCCTCGAACTTTAACGGATTTGCTCTGCAAGCCCGCTCTATAATGTAACGGTTCCTATTCGCATTGCTCGCGCGTCGGATTCTATCGCTCCTGTCTGTGCCTTCCGCGATCATATTCATCTGCATGTGTGCGCATCTTCGAACTTCATCGGATCGGATCTGTAATTCCGTAGTAAAATGTAACGCTTCTTATCTGCATTGCTCATATGCAGTCGAAATCGTCGCTTCTGACTGCGACTTCGGCAACAAGATCTATCAGCATGTATACGCATCTTTGGACGTCACCGAATCGAATCTGCAAGCCAGTTGTAAATGGCACAGATTCGTGCACGCATTGCTCACACATTTGAATTTATCACTGCGAAGCTAAGTGTGTTACAGCGTTTGTGAATTAAACACATAAAGCTCAACGCGCACTATGCCGAAGCGAAGCGATCGGAAGTTTTCATCAACATGTTTTCTTAGGAGTGTGCGTGCATGAGGGAAATTTGCTTTAGGTGAAAAAAACGTAAAGAACACTGGCGCAAGACGACCATAGTTTTTATTTCGAGGAATCCGCAGTTATTTTGAAATGTCTCACAAAATATGCAGATTTGATCCAAAACTGATGGAAAACAGAAAACAAATTTTTTTTTTTTTAATTCTGAAAATTTGAAAGAATTTTTTTTTGTTTAAAATTAAATTTTTAACGGCCATCCTAATATGTATGCATAGCGTCGGATACAGTTGGGGCGCATAAAACGATACCGTGTTCTGTCTAGCATTGCGCATACAAACAGACAGTAGTACTTAGACAATATATCAACAGATACATTTGTATCCGGTTCTCCGGACAAATACGATTAGAATCCTCGCGGATAAATGCGGATAGGTTTCCTGTTTGTATTTGCTCATTATTACGGCTATCTATGCCTGCGTCAAGAACCAGATAGATTCGAATGTCGTTCCTATACGTTGTTGTACGAAAATGCATGTATAATAGTTTTAATCTGCTTCTGTCAGTAAAAGCAGTGATAAAAACACATACTAAAACGAGAAGCAACGGATAGAATTCACATCCTATCCGTTTCTAATGGAATTTTTAACAGGGGTAGTTCTTCATCTTGTGAAATACTAGTCATCGGGTGTTGTTGATTAGAAAACACATTATTTGTGGCCATCAGTTTCTGGATAACTGTTGTAATCAAATTTTTTTTAAATTAGCCTTACCCATCAAACCGACTCGCAATTCTGCTTGGAAAGCTTTCTCTGCGTTTGTTATTATATGAAATGTAGCATCGGATGGAAAGACTAATTTACCTCTTGATACAAATGTTGTAAAAGAAGAATGACTATTTATGTCGTTAGTGTAGCAATGATCGGTTTGGTTCTTTTTGTTGATTAGAATGGTTTTACAATCATCGCATGTGATTTTATCAAGAGACTCGGTAGAGTCTCGCGCCAAGTACATTAAAAAGAATTTTTAAGCGCGCGGCGTGAGGCTCGACCGAGTCTCTATACCCGCATGAGAGCTCTTCGGCCTATGCGGCGACTATATTATCCTTATTTTCTTCTGACTCGGGTTATACACGAGATTCAAATATCTATCTCAGAATCCGGTTTCAAACAGCTTTCATTCAAGCCCAACTTTTATGCAATCGGTGCACGGAGAGCTGAGATCTGATATTCCGATTTATAGAAATGCTCAGTTTGATCAAGAATTTTCTTGGTCGTCTCCGTCTCCACGATGACGTCACGAAGCAGTTGTATGGGTATATAAATAACATAGAGAGGCGTCCCTTCGTTTCTTGGCCCCACGGAAAGACTTAGGCTAGGCGGACGGGAAATTAAGAGCGTTTGCCCGTCTAGCCACGAACAATATAGTCTATTGCCGTTAGTGAACGCTTCGTCGTATACCTCCGATACCGGATAAAGCATACGGATCTTTTCCTTCGCATTTTCGAAGTTTCAGTTTCATCATTCTTGTTTTATTTTTTTTTATTGCTTTCTTATGCCACTATAAATTTTTTTCAAAAAATAGGTTTTTTAATGTGTAAAAAAATATCAGCGTTCCAAAAAAAATATTTTTTTCTCGTTCATGGTTGTGGTAATCTCTTAAAATTGAGCTCAACATTTGAAAAGCTGTTCATTTGCCGTTGCCCAAATTTTGAAAAAATTTTCACCATTTTTTTTTCGCAAAACTGGGAAAATTTCACATTATATACGTAATTTTCAAAGTGGGATCTCGATAAATCGTTTTTTAATTTAATTCTCAGATTTTATACATAATTATAACATAAAATATATGAAATAAATTTGAAATTTTCTTCAAACTCTGTTCTTTTATTCATTTCTTGAACGAGAGAGTAAGAGAAATAGAAAAATAGTTTATTAGAAAGAAAGAGAGAAAAAAGAATATTTATTGAATGCATAAAATGAATTGAAAATTTTCTTCAATTTTTGTTCATTAATTCATTTCTCGTGTGTTTATCGTGATCTCTCTTTGAAAATTACGTGCACCAGGTAAAATTTTGTTAGCTTTTCGAAAAAAATATCGAAATTTGTTTAAAAATTTGGGCGATGGCAAAAAAACAACTCTTTAGATTTTGAGCTCAATTTTGAGAGCTTTTCACACAAATTAACAAGAAAAAACATTTTTTTTTGTAAAGCTGAGATTTTTTTCACACAAAAAAACCTATTTTTTGTAAAAAATTTTAAAGTGGTAAAAGAATGCAAGAAAAAAAAAAAGAATAAAACAAGAATTAGAAAACTATATGGAATACTCCGTGCAATAACTTCGAAAATAGAAGGTAAAAGGATCTGAAAAAATTTGGAATGCTGATATTCGATGATCTAACATGTAGATAAGAGATCGCGTATTGTTGACGCATGAGCTAATACATAGGGGTGAAACAGAAGTAGTAGAGATTCAACTCTAACTATATTATACATTTACAGTAAGGAAATAATTTATACAATTCATTACGAACGAGAATAATTAATCAAATTCTACAAAAAGTAGTGAGATCCCCAAAAAAGCACCTCTGGTGCAAAAACCTTTCGCCAAGTACATTAATGTGATATACATCCCCCAAAAAGCACCTCCCAGGTAAAAAAAAAAAGAATCCCAAATCAGTTGCTACTGCCAAGTACCTACTTCTATTGGTGTAAAGAGATAAACAAAAAACATGGAAAAATGAAAATGAAGAGATAAAAAAAAAAAAATTTGGAGGTAGTGGTACTTGGCGGGCCTTTTGTAGAAAAGTACGAGGTAACAGCATAAAGTAGTGGCCCGCCAAGTACCACGTACTCCAAAATTTTTTTTTTTTATCTCTTCATTTTCATTTTTCCATGTTTTTTGTTGATCTCTTTACACCAATAGAAGTAGGTACTTGGCAGTAGCAACTGATTTGGGATTCTTTTTTTTTTTTACCTGGGAGGTGCTTTTTGGGGGATGTATATCACATTAATGTACTTGGCGAAAGGTTTTTGCACCAGAGGTGCTTTTTTGGGGATCAAGATTCGCGGCAGCGAATCGCCGCCAAGTACCCGTAGGCAGGCGAGCGCTAGCCGGGACTCTATTTTCTCGGGGGAACTCTTTATACCTGTAAGCAGGAGGTCATAACTTCGGAACGCGTGAACATTTTTCAATCAAATTCACAGAATAGATATTCCCCCACCACACGACTTCGCTGTATAAATTTGATCGGAATCGGTACACTGGTTTCTGATATATCGGTCACGAAAGTTGATGAAAAAGCATCTTCTTCTTCTTCTTCCCGGTCATCAAATTTTCGCTAGACGCTTGCTTGTCCTCACGTTTCTGAACGAACGGTGAAACGGATCGACTTGATCTTTGAAACGTGGGTACAAGCCATCGAAATCTCGCCCCCTATTGATTTTGGCATGAATCTGAATCCGCATTCGGTCGATATGTGATAATGAAGTTACTAAGTGAGCCACAGAGGGACGACGAAATCAAAATGGCTGTCGGATGGCTGACGGATCGCGGTATTGACAGTTAAAATATTCATAATTTATATATAATCATATTATATAGTTATATATTCATATTATATAAGATGTTATCGGTCAAGCTAATGGTTTTATTTCAGTAAAATAGTGAAACAGTGAATCAGTAAACAATGATCAGAGTGAAAAGTGCGCCGACCGTGGTTTCACGCCGATGACCGTTATTATTTAATAAATCTGCATAATGGCCTGTTGTAAGTGCACGGAACAGATCCTCTAAGCTGGGTTCAAATATTTAGATAAAGAATAAATCAACGATCCTGGCAAAATATTATTTCACTTCGATCCGGAACAAGTGAAAATAAGGTTACGAATGACTTACATTAAACGGTATGTACGGACATTGATTTTCACTAGATTTTACATATAATAATACTAGATGAATAGACCAACCTCAACTTCTTTATTTCCACTAAATTTCCACAGTCATCTGGACCATTCCTATCCTATTATCAATCCTTTGGAATAGACGAAGATAACATGTCGGCGAAACATCATCCCAGAACGAAGGTACCCTACAACTAATAGCTCCAACGTAATAACAATATTAGGAAAATTAGTAGCGATACGAAACCTCTCATTCAATCCTTTGTCATTTTCTATGTTTCACAGTCACCTGGACTTTTCCTATCCTATCATCGATCCATTGGAATAGTCGGAGATAATGCTTTGACAAAACAACGTCCCAAAAAAAAAGGTTGCGATTACCAATCAGTTGAAATAGACGAAGATAACATGTCGGCGAAACATCGTCCCAGAACGAAGGTAGCCTACAACTAATAGCTCCAACGTAATAAAAATATTAGGAAAATTAGTAGCGATACGAAACCTCTCATTCAATCCTTTGTCATTTTCTATGTTTCACAGTCACCTGGACTTTTCCTATCATATCATCGATCCATTGGAATAGTCGGAGATAATGCTTTGACAAAACAACGTCCCAAAAAAAAGGTTGCGATTACCAATCAGTTGTAATAGACGAAGATAACATGTCGGCGAAACATCGTCCCAGAACGAAGGTAGCGTACAACTAATAGCTCCAACGTAATAAAAATATTAGGAAAATTAGTAGCGATACGAAACCTCTCATTCAATCCTTTGTCATTTTCTATGTTTCACAGTCACCTGGACTTTTCCTATCCTATCATCGATCCATTGGAATGGTTAAATATAATGCTTTGACAAAACGACGTCCCAAAAAAAAAGGTTGCGATTACCAATCAGTTGAAATAGACGAAGATAACATATCGGCGAAACATCGTCCCAGAACGAAGGTACCCTACAACTAATAGCTCCAACGTAATAACAATATTAGGAAAATTAGTAGCGATACGAAACCTCTCATTCAATCCTTTGTCATTTTCTATGTTTCACAGTCACTTGACCTTTTCCTATTCTATCATCGATCCATTGCAATAGTCGGAGATAATGCTTCGACAAAACGACATCCCAAACGAAGGTTCCGATTATCAATCCGTTGAGATAGACGAACATAACACTTTGGCAAAACAGCGTCCCAAGACAAAGGTAGCCCACAGTTCATGGTTCCGAAATGATAACAATGCTAGGAAAATGAATACTAATATACTAAAATCTTTCCTTCAATTCTTTGTTATTCTATATCTTTTACAGTCATCTGGATTTGACTACATGTCTATAATGGCGATAAGTCGTTAATGGAGAGAGAGAGAGAGACAGTCATCTGGACCATTCCTATCCTATTATCAATCCATCGGAACAGAAGAGCATAACATTTCGGCAAGACGATGTCCCATAACAGAAGTAGTTCACAGCTGCTCCAAAGTTATAACACTCTACGCATCTTCTTCAAATGAACCAACTTCGACCAGCCTACCAACCATTAACTTCACCTATCTATACATCAGCACCACAAACTAATTATCAAACAGAGTAATATATTAGAAATTACTGATCATTCAAAGTGTTATAATAGTACAGCACGATACGGGTAGCACACACGTGTCATATACTATTTTTTTTAACTCAGTGTGGGAAATTCTTTACCTGTAAAAACTCTAAAAAAAAATAGGAAAGTATAGTATATATTGGAATATTAGTGAGAGCGGCCGGGTGCGAACAAGGTCCAAAGGCAGAGCACCTGGTCAGGGTGCAGGGGGCAAAGCCCCCCATTAAAAACAAAATACTTCCAAATATGATTTTCAATAGCATAAAATTTTATTAGTCTTTGAAACTAAAGAAATGAGGAAATCAAAGACAAAAACAACTCTTTTTCTTCCACTTCTATATATCCCTTTTCGTAGTCTATCGATAGAAACGCAAATTCGAGATACAAGTTATCTTGATCAGAAAAGTAAGGCTCATTTGATTTTGATAGAATCATATTACGTTTCACATGAATTTTATTTTATTTATAAATAACATGTAATGTTAATTTGATATATTAGTTACACTATTATTCAATCAGTAAATATGTATGTCTCAACACAATTTGACACAAAATTGAGAAAGTTGAATGGAAGAAAAATATTTTAGAAATTATTATTTTCAAACGGAGAGAAATTAATTAGTTTTACATATGGAAGTATGTGAATCGGACACTTTACACACTATCAACAGGCATAAGAAATCAAGTCACACACTGAGTTGAAAATAGTACAGTATGATATGAGAGTGATGAAACTTTTTCTGACGAGTGTGAAATTGCAGCACGAGCTGAAGGCGAGTGTTGCAATCACACAAGGTCAGGAAAAGTTTTTCCGTCGAGTATTATACAAAATTTTACTTTATGACGTATGAAATTCTCACACACGCGGAGCGTGCGTAAAACATCCAAGGTGTGGCGCAAAGTTTCAATGGTTTCGAAAAATGGTGTAGCCAAGTGCTTTCGTTTTTCCTTGGTAGCTTCTATTATCAAAAAGAAATTCTTCAGATTTTCCCTGAACGATGCTTGTTGAGATTCATTTTCAATACATAGAAGAGGGCTGATTTCTTGATAACTGCCCAATTTCAAGCCTTGGCTCTTATGTTTGGCAGCAAAATCAACAACCCGTCTAATAAGTGTCAAACTGAATGTATAAAATCTTCGGTAATTCATTGACCTTTAGATGATCGTGTTGAAAAATTACTGATTAAATACTAAATTTAAGTTAAAACTGTATATTAAGGTTGAAGTTCGTAAAGTTAACGTAATAACAGAATATTCGTTGAAGAAAAGCAATATTTCGTGATCCTAATATTGTTTGAATTACAAAATATGCTACACTGTAAAAAAAATTTTGGACTCGGTGTGGTGTAAATGGTTCGGTGTAAATATTTTTAACACGGACGGTGTAAAAATTGCACTGAGTGTAGTGTAAAATTTTACACGAAGGAAATTTTACACCGACTTTTCACACTTACACGGCGGTGTAAAAGTCTCCGGGTCCAACTTGACACCAAAATTTTTTACAGTATAGATGAACGTGTTTCACACGATTTGAGGAATTATACATCTTTCTTGATCCATTTGAAATTCGAGCCTTGAATTTGAGAATTTTTTGGCGAATATTTTGTTGAAGTAACGTTACGAACTTCAACCTGATACTGTATAAGACAAAATTAAGTTCTGCCTAATAAATTATTTATATTTGTCATAGTTGACAATTGAAGTAAATGTGTTTGTCTTTCGCTGAATGTTTCTTCCCTCGTCCAAATTCCAAATGTATTTCTTATCGTGATCAAACTATAATAACGTATAACCCTGCTGAAATTAAATGAGCAATCCTTCTCAATTCTGGTGCTTGCAAAAAGAAGTGAAATCCCACGAAAAACATCCAAAGATGTAAAAAAAGCCGCCAAGATACTCACACGAAAATCACAATTGCTTTATAAGCAAAACGGTTCGCCACTCTCTGTCGTGAAATCAAGAAAAAAGCCAAGCACCGAACGTACAACTGCGATCTCTCAGCAATTTGTTGGAAAAAAAATAAAAAAACTCAAACTCAAACTCAAGCCTACATCGTGAAGTCGGAGTTTCGTGTGACGATATCGAAGCATCATTCCAAGAGCTACGTACTTGGCGGGCACATTCGGTTCCTTAGAGCTATACGGACAACCCGCTTCGTTTTACGCGAAAATTGAGTTTTTAATGCGACAGCAATTAAATACAATGAAAAACTAGTTATTAAAACCAATAATCGTTTCAGACAATACTTCTACGTGTCTTTAACTATGTGTATGACTTGACAGACATAAATACTTGTATAATCAATAAAAATCTTGGTCGTTCCCACTGTCATTGAATTATCAAATCAGACTCGGAACTCTGGAATCACATACCTCACTAGGTAGTATTAATTATGGAAGAATAAACTTATTCACTTGCAAAACGATCGAATCAAGAAAACTCTACTCTGCTATTGCGGCATGCAACCTAAAACATACAGCTACGGATATACGTATATGCTATAAGTAGCATAGAGTATGACAGTTTGATATAATGATAAATATAAAATTCAGTTGATGATTGCTTAATTGGTGTACCTATACTATGTCATACAATCTTGCTCACGATGCATGCGTATATGCAAGTGCACGAGCGTATACACGTAGTGGGGAGGATCAATTTCAATACCTGAAACCCATCTTCGTAACAGTTCGGCCTCACGTGAGTGCAAAAATATTTTTTACCCGACTACGATAAAATTACTATACTCCATCCCTGCAACGCGGGCGGAAAGTAATCAATTTCTGATCAGAGGGAAGAAGAAGTGAATTTTGCAGTCGAAAAAGTAAATTTGAAGGGCAGAAAAAAACTCTAAATTTGACCGATTCTAAGTTTGATTGATTGAATTGCTGTGTTTGACTAGTGGATGCAATATGGACATTTTATCTAGTCGGCTAAAAAGTGATATATGCCACACGGGAGGAGCGAACTTTCACCTCGTGCTCGTGCTGAACATCGCACTCAGCAAAAACCACACACTTTCCTCCCTAGTAGCATAATGTACTATATTGTTGCTCATTCGTTTGTGGAGAATAATCATTTGCAACTACACAATCGTGGCAAATGAAGGATTAGGGCTTGCGAGTTCACGGTAGTGCGTAGTGCGGGCGCCTTTGGCCCGCACTACGCACTCCCGTGAACTCGCAAGCGCTAATCCTTCAACTGCCACGACATAGTCGTCCGACAAGATCGGAAGATGCATTTTAAATAAATTTATACCTATAGAACCAATGTTATCTGCGAATCTAACATTCGTCAGTCGATGCAAAGTTCATGACATGTTTATAACCAGCGACCGAAAACATAGTACTTTGAGACTGGTTCGCAAAATACGATAAGGTCATATCAATTCAACGTGAGAATAACAAACACAAAGAAAAAAAAAACGAATGTGCCCGCCAAGTACGTAGCTCTTGGAATGATGCTTCGATATCGTCACACGAAACTCCGACTTCACGATGTAGGCTTGAGTTTGAGTTTGAGTTTTTTTATTTTTTTTCTAACAAATTGCTGAGAGATCGCAGTTGTACGTTCGGTGCTTGGCTTTTTTCTTGATTTCACGACAGAGAGTGGCGAACCGTTTTGCTTATAAAGCAATTGTGATTTTCGTGTGAGTATCTTGGCGGCTTTTTTTACATCTTTGGATGTTTTTCGTGGGATCAATTATACCACGAATAATAAATCCAGTGATGTAATGTAGTATATTTTTTTGAAGCGATGATAGTTCAATACTATCTAATGCCGACAATAGACGATCTTGTATATATCTTCATCATCGGAATCAGAAACTGATGTGGCATTTGTGAGAGACCTTTTTTTGCTGCGGAAGTCTAAAATTGGTGTAATGTCAGTAGTATCTCCTACACAATTTGCATTAATACTTGGCTCAACTTTATTTTTGAACAGCAACTGACGTAGAGCCCATTTGAATTGCAGGCAACTCGGATTATTATTCCATCCCCCACGCGAACGGATACAACAGAAAGTTAGTTCGATGTGGTCTTGCGAACACTTATACCTACGCAAGAAAGTATTTCAATGCGTTTTCTGCCAAATTGAACAGATCTCTGGCAAGATTGATGAAGCTATGTGTATTTATTACATAACCTAATGCAAACGTGTTTCTTGGATGTTGTATCGCAGGGACACCTTCGATTTTAAGATTTAATATATAACAACTGGTTTCAGCATACACATCTTGGAAATATTGCAAATTTCCTGGCCTCATAGGAGACTTGAATCCCTTGCCCCAAACATTCCTTGAATTCATCATGTCAAATAATCTGTCAAAATAGCGAATGAATTCAGTGGTCGGCTCACTCTTTTCAAAATCCGGTACCTTACATGCCCTCAAATAATCTATAGCGTCAGCTACCCCAGAACTAAGTGTTTGGACTGCGAGATTTACTTTCATCTTTTTTCTTTTGTAAAGCAAATGGGCTGATGATAATTCATTTGCCAAAGTGAGATCTTCTTTCTCCTGAAGGACATGCAATGCCCTTATGAATTTAAAAGAAATCGTGCCTAAAATTGACTCGATATCGTCTTCATCGCCCGCTGTATTTCTACATAACTTGGCCATATGACAGGGATCAAGAATACAGTGGATTTCAGTTTGTTGACACGGATGACAGAAGCTTGCTTTTAGTTTATCTAAATTATCTGAAGAAAAATCACATCCCAAATATTTGTAGGTTGAAAAATTTGCTTTTGTACCATCGCAAGTTATGGACCTCACTATTACTCCTACATCGTACAATTTGATGATAATTTTTTTCAGCAGTTCCGCTTGTACCTGGGCAGATGCTCCAGTGGAAAAAACGTAAGCTACGGGGCATTTAAATTTTTCCGTGAATGATACGATCTGGAAAACCAAGGCTTGTGATGCGAACTTATCGGATTCTCCCTCAATAAGGTCACCATAATTGACAAAGCCAGAATACTTGTCTTTAGCTACATCATAAGCAGTCTCTGCACGTATTGACATTGCATCGAAGACTAAAGATACATTCCTTAAAGAAGGTGGTTTCTTGGTTTCTGCCTCTAAGTAATTAAAAACTTCGGTTAATAAACCCGCCTCACAATCATATGACGACATCCATTTTCTGATGGTAGCACTATGAGGCAAATATAAATATTGACGTAGGACCTCATAAGCTTTAGGCGAATAGAAATAAATCGTCAATGCCAACTGCCTAATTTCTTCGGGGTACTGTCTATGATTCGGTGTAACATTATTATTTCTAATCTCATTCAGCAGCAACTGCAATTTTGTATCTGAAAAATGCCTTTTTAAAATAGCCTCTATACCTTCAGAATAGGATGAGGTTTCCTTCAAGGATTCGATAGCTCCCTCCAATGATTGGATTTCTGTATCCCTACGCTTCAAACGCTTCTGCAGCATATCTACTTTCGACATTAGCGTCTCTTCTCTGGGAGATGGTTTCAAGCGCTTTGGTGAAACTTGAGTCGCAGCATCCACTTTGTTTAGATTGGACTCGGATGGCATATTTCCCTGCAATTAGGAATATAATGACACATTTATTAATCATACATCTCCGATAACTATATCTCATATACTTTGAATACGTATACCGAGAATATTCTGTGAGAGTAAACGATCCCCTTCCTACGGCAAAACCAACACCGGTGCGGACCGCGTGCGTGAGGCTTGTTCGGGAGGGGATGCAATGCTAATGACACATCATTCCCTCCCGAACAAGCCTCACGCACGCGGTCCGCGCCGGTGTTGGTTTTGCCGTAGGAAGGGGATCGTTTACTCTCACAGAATATTCTTGGTATATGTATATACTAGGGTGGTCCTTATTTCCATGAATTTCGCAAAAAAATTTGAGGATTTTTTTCTATTTATTTGCAAGGTATCCAGGGGGCGTCCCGATTTTTTTGCAAAATTCATCGAAATAAGGACCACCCTAATATATACGTATGACACATTATGCTATGTTTTTTATACATGAGCTAAATCACAAATTCCCGGTGTGGTTTTGTACCTCAAAATTTTCGATCATTTTTTTTGTCATTAATGGGTCATTTCCGTGGAAATGAGTCGGAAGCCACCCCAATATAATTGTTATCGGTGTAGCTCATGCTATTTTTGATATTACGCGTTTTTAACGGTTTTTTGAGAACACCAGAGAAGTTGATGGTTTAGCTGAAAAATTTCAACACATTTTTCGATGGAAATTTTCCGCTCTTTTCATTGCAAATATTTTCATGTGCCGCAGACAACCGGAAGTTCAAAATACATACCGTTGAACCGTCTTCCGCAAGTCCAAATTCGATTTTTTTTTCGCCATTCGACAACTTAAAATATTCTCTTTAACATGTCAAATTTATGGACTGGGCAACCACATCGATTTTTTTTCATATGAAGTATGTGTTTGCCCAGTCCATAAATTTGACGTGTCAAAGAGAATATTTTAAGTTGTCGAATGGCGAAAAAAAAATCGAATTTGGACTTGCGGAAGACGGTTCAACGGTACGTTTTTTGAACTTCCGGTTGTCTGCGGCGCATGAAAATATTTACAATGAAAAGAGCGGAAAATTTCCATCGAAAAATGTGTTGAAATTTTTCAGTTAAACCATCAACTTCTCTGGTGTTCTCAAAAAACCGTTAAAAACGCGTAATATCAAAAATAGCATGAGCTGCACCGATAAAAATTATATTGGGGTGGCTTCCGACTCATTTCCACGGAAATGACCCATTAATGACAAAAAAAAATGATCAAAAATTTTGAGGTACAAAACCACACCGGGAATTTGAGATTTAGCTCACATACCTTATTTTCAGAATCAATATCCTCCACATGATTTAGATTTCCTTCCGCTAATTGCTCCATTATTGGTAATAGTTTGAAGCATGTCGGGACGGCATCTCTTTTCAGGCAATTTCTCCCTGTTGGAGTATTGTGATAATTTTCTGCTCTAAAGTGCAGGCTGCATACAAACGTGCTTGCTGTCACTTCATTTATTAGATCAGCTGGAATTAAATCGAGCCACTTCTTCCGCTCTGTATCCTTTGGTGGAAATCTATGAAAATAAATGTTTATTTTTTAAAAGAATTTTATTTACTCAATCCCATACAGGAGATTATGACGGGCCCAGGCTTGGTCCATGCTTGGCCCAACTTTGCAGAACTTTGGGCCAAGCTTGTAAATCAGCCTTGGCCCAGTCTTGGTAAAACCCTGGAATGATAACACTGGCCCAAGTCTTGTTGCCAAGACTGGCCCAAGCTTGTGAACCAGGACTGGGCCACGCTTGAATACCAGGATTGGCCCAAGTTTCATTGCCAAGTCTGGCCCAAGCTTCATTGCCAAATATCACCCCAGCTTAATTTATATAATTCATAATAATAATAATAATCGTTAACTGAATAATACCAATTATTACTAAAAAATACCACTACTAAAATTAATACTATACTGAAAATATTAATATACTAATTAATACTAAATAGTACTAAAAACGTGCAATCATAAATTAAATCAAAGGTAATTAAGTATATGGATAAGTATTCGAATTACATTTATCCCTTTATTATACTCAAAATTACGTTACATTAATTTTTTAACAGTAAATTCTTATAAAGTATTTTGAGATCATTTTCTCTGTTTCAATTGCTTTGGGATCTTTTTTGAAGTTATTATGAGTTTTAATTAAAGAACAATACAAACAAATATTTAATTTTTAAGTAAAAATAGGTAATTAAATTTTTTAATTATGAGCGCATACTCTAATTATTATGGAAAATCTTAATAAAATAATAGTAAATAATTTAAATTAAAGTTTTTTTCGTAACTGATATAATTATCATTAATCAATTATCTTTGCCACGTTGAGCTCTTCCACCCTCTCTATCTTTTGCTCCCGATAAGAAACGACTCACTAGAGTCAGCACTGATAGTTTCTGGTTGGTATCGCAATATTTGGTCTTTAAAAATTCTGAAACAATAATCATGACCGTAAAAAACATCACAATTAAAATTATCATAAAAAATATTTCAAACAAGCATTTACTTACTCTCCATTTCCTTGAAACACTCAGTATCTTTAAAACTCTTTTTCCCAACGCCTTTAACCTTTTTTCCACACCCACTGTACTCCAATCGAACGTTTTTTTTTTATTAACTTTATCATTATTTCGTGTACATCATCCTCGCAATCAGTTTGTCCAGCTGTGACCATTTTAAAAATATCATTCTGTAAAAAATACGTGATAATTGTTGAATAAAGTTTAAATAAGTTGTGTATAATTTATGAATATTATGTAAATAGTTTATAAATACCAATCCAGCTTTTTTCTTCTCGTCTTTTTTCAAAGAATCGTCGAAGTCGATAAATTTTTCCAGTTCGTCAAACGGCAAATCTTCGCCGATCTCCATCCACGCTTTTTTTTTCTCCGGTTCATCAGTTGGATATTGCATAACTTCTAGCATCTGCTGGAATCTATTGTGCATGGTAAAATTCATGCTCTGTCTCCAGGATTTAAATTCTCTTTCTATAACACCTTGTAGATATCGTGCTAAAGTACGGTGATCGACGACTCCTTCTAATTCTATAAACAATTCAACATGATAATATTATTAGTATAAAAAAAAGTAAATAATTGTTCGTTTCATGCGAAAATAGAGACAAGAGATGGTTTTTACATTGTTACGAAAAACATTACATTACGAAAAATATAAAAACTATCTGAAGACTGTATTTTCGCATGAAACGAACATTTTTTTGGACGTATGTGTTCGAAATTAAATTTGAATTCGCGCAGCATTGGCCTCTGTGCGTTTTTGACGCCTGGGCTCGGATAATAATCGAAATGTGTCACATTGTATCAAAAGGAGGTGGGCGACTACGGATGGCCAACTAATACCTGTCATTTTTTTGTGCTGCGTAGTTGATTCTTGTATTTTTTCATTATCATTTGTGTCATTTTTATCCTGATTCCTTCTTGATAAATTCTCGCGATCTCGAAGAAGCTCATCCTCTATTTCTAATTCCATCAATTCTACAGACTCATCAATTGCAGGAAAGCTTGATTTTTGAAAACTCAAAGGCCTTGAATGAGCTAACTCTAGAGCCACTCTTGCTGAGCTCATAGTCGGAAGATGATTTTCTGTCGTAGATTGGGATTAACTACCCGAGGTCTCGCCGACTTCTCTCTTTCTAAATGATCTTTCAAGTCGCCGGATTCCCTGTTCATAGTCTTCTGAAATAATATAAAATTATATTACAAATATTGCTAATAATGAAATTAAAAATAAAAATAATAAAATAATAAAAATAAAAAAACGCCGCCAAGACCAACAATACAGTGAATTCTGTTTAACCTTGACTGCGCCGTGTCGAGATTCCGGGTATTCAAGTTAGAAAATAAATGACAGTAGACGCGGCTACAAAGTAGTGGAGATCTCCACTACTTTGTAGCAGGAAGTGGCGGGAAGTTAAAGTTCAGGAAAGTAACAATTACAGAAATTTTTCTGTAATGAAAGAGTTGAGATAGAAGTATCACTTTTTACTTTGAATTAAGGCGCTTCCCTACCCAATTCCACCAGACCTGAAAATTTGAGAAAAAAGGTGTTATTAAACAGAATATCTCTGCCTGAGCACCGAAATCAATGAAACAAACTTCGTCGCGCAATTCTCTGTACGATTTCGAACACGTACAGCCAAAAAAATGTTTTTTTTACGCGAAAATAGAGAAGATATCCATGTAAAACGACTTTGAAAACGTTTTACATGCATATCTTCTCTATTTTCGCGTGAAAAAAACATTTTTTTGGCTGTACGTGTTCGAAATCGTACATAGAATTGCGCGACGAAGTTTGTTTCATTGATTTCGGTGCCCAGGCAGAGATATTCCATTTAATAACACCTTTCTTCCCAAATTTTCAGGTCTGGTGGAATTGGGTAGGGAAGCACCTTAATTACAACACGATAGTTTGTAATTATAGGTTAGAATAATACTAATAATAAATAATTATTGAATACTTACTCGCTTTAGTAATAACTATTACCGGAAACTCATCCTAATTATTGCCTGGTTCCACTTCTGTTTTAATCCACTCTTGAACATTGGTTTCTTGGTCTTTTGGTGGCCAAGAACATGCACTTTCATTCTTTGATAACCAACAAATCGGAACTAATTCCACAGCTTTCTTATTATTAACGTATTCGTTGAATTCAACCACTGCAAACACCTTAACCGTTTGATCGGACATTTTTAGTTAAATATTAAATTAATCATCCAAAAATCACGTAACTTGAAACACACTGTAATATCAAAGCTAGCCTCAAGACCGAACGACTGACTGTGACTGACTTATACGCGTATGAACGATCGACAACTCAAGATCTGTTGTAGATATGTGACAGCAGCGCGAAATGCTGCTTGACTTATTATGAAAACTGACGAACCAGTAGCCATGGCGCACGGTGCACCACGCTCGACTCTTATAGCGTTTTCGGCTGGGGCTACACCGAGCTACACTGGTGTAGTGTAGCCATCTGTGTCTCTCTCTTCCTCATAGAAAAGAAAGAGATGAAGATGGCTACACTGCACTAGTGTAGCTCGGTGTAGCCCCAGCCAAAAACGCTATTATACATGCATAAGTATATGAGGTATTCCATACCAACTCGACCAATGATTTTCCCTCATCATTTTTGATTTCGTTTATAATTTTTTCTACGGTTACTCCAACTCTAACACCCACTCATGAATTTTTTCAGATTTTTTTTATGAACCGTTATTTATTCATGAATTTTCGAAAATTCAAACAGTGCGACACCTTCGATTTGTTTGAAAAAAATCTCAAAAATTCTGTTTTTCGAAGACGATTATTTTGACCCCCATTCGGAAGTGGAAACTCTTTTCCTTACATTTATTGTGCTCATTTAAGAGAAAATTATTTCGTAAACGTGATGGATAATGGCTCCCAGAATTTTTTCCAAAAACAATTGTATGACAGAATAATTAAGTTTTCGGTAGTAAAATCAATTGTATTTCTGACTATTACGACCACCTCTCCTGAAAATATAATTCATTTGCATTCAAGAAAATTGTGGGAGCCATTATCCACCACGTTTACGAAATAATTTTCTCTTAAATGAGCACAATAAATTTAAGGAAAAGAGTTTCCACTTCCGAGTGGGGGTCAAAATAATCGTCTTCGAAAAACAGAATTTTTGAGATTTTTTTCAAACAAATCGAAGGTGTCGCACTGTTTGAATTTTCGAAAATTCATGAATAAATAACGGTTCATAAAAAAAATCTGAAAAAATTCATGAGTGGGTGTTAGAGTTGGAGTAACCGTAGAAAAAATTATAAACCAAATCAAAAATGGTGAGGGAAAATCATTGGTCGAGTTGGAATGGAATACCTCATATATGTATGGCACGCCGTTTTACTTTTTAATAGCTCAAAAAAATATAGTCGAGTGTATTTTATAGATCATAGAAATTATTGGAACTAATCCTACCTACATAATGCGATTTAGGTGGATCAAAATGTTGTTAGTGTATAGGTTTGATATAGAATTTTTATTGTCTCGTGGGATCATTTTAAATCATTGAATTATTATTATGTCACAACATAGCTTTGATCAATCAAATTATTATTATGTCACGGCATAATTTAAATTTCTCCGATTATTATGATGCCGTGACATCATATTAATTCCAAATTATTATTATGCCACGCCATAAAAATAATTCGCTGAAATCAAGTTATGTCTCAGGATAATACTAATCCTGAATAACTAATCTGCATTAATATTATGTTGCAACATAATTTTATATCATTCAATTATTATTATGTCGCGACATAATTTTATATCATTTAATTATTATTATGTCGCGACATAATTTTATATCATTTAATTATTATCATGTCGCGACATAATTTTAATTCATTTAATTATTACCATTATTAATATATCGCGACGTAATTTGAAGTCGTCGATTTTCGATGTATTCGATTCCGATTCAAAAGTTACTAGATCGTGGCAACACTAATCGTGAGTAACAAAAATAGGCGCGAGAGGGCACCGTTGATGCTCGTATCGTATAATTCACACGCGTGTTTCACACAACATACAAAAGTATAACCGTCCTACTTAAAGGAAAAGAAGAAAAAAAAAACCTAAAAAAGTCGTTGCATCGGCCGTTCTTGTGACAACCAGGTAAGATAATTTACTGTTATCATCTTTATTCTTCACTAACAAACAGTTCAAATGAATTTAAGCCATTATCATCATTCCGACGGCTCCGCAAAATAACCGGCTATCCTAGGAATCGCTTGAAAAAGTGGCTATCTCGGGGTTCATTTCAGAATTATCGTACAATCCTGTGCATTTAACATAGAGGTATTTGGCGGGCCTTTTGTATAAAAGTACGAGGTACACTAAACGTGATGGATTCTGAGCCGGATGTGTTCGACAATTGAAGAAACAGCCAATCGGCGCTTTGCATTTTTGTAATCCAGAGCGCCGATTGGCTGTTTCTAGAATTATCAAACACATCCGGCGCAGAATCCATTACGTTTAGTATACATAACAGCATAAAATAGTGGCCCGCCAAGTACCACGTACTCCAAATTTTTTTTTTTTTTTTAGTCTTCATTTTTTTTTTTTATGTTGTCTGTTTATCTCTTTACACCAAAAAGATTCGAGACCCTTATACATCGATGAGATTGTTGTTGTCATCGGTTGAGAAATTTTTGCTCATCATTTATCACTGTTTTCAGTATCATGGAAGAACGGGTGAATGTACAAGTTTCGAGAACTCTTTGTCGAGTCCGAAGAGTAATTGCAGAGGGTGTAAGATCCTATGAATCAACCGGAAATATTGACCATAGCTCGCTGTGTGAAGCTAGGCAAAATTTACAAAGAATATCGACAGAAATATCAGTTGCTACTTATAATCAACTGCTAGACGGAATCGAAGCTCTTCGTCTCATGATAAATTATAGGCAACAATCGAGGGCCTATGTGGCTCCTAGAGTCAATTTGGATGGTCAGTTTACTTATCACACATATACATTAGGGTGGGTCCAAAAAAAAAAGTTTCTTCCTCATCATCTCAAAAGTTTCTTTTAGGTATAAAACAAATTCTCCTGAAAGCGCAGCTCGATATCTCAACTCTACACGACGCTCAACGATTTTCCGTTTTCCCGTATGAATAACACATGAAGAATTTATTTTTTCGTTTTTTCTGCATAAAACTCCGGAAAATTTTTTTATTCCAATTTCGATGCATACCGGATGATTCCTCGCTTACATCTCAGTAATGTGGGTAGCAGACCGTCAGTTGTTAGAGTTGTATATCTATAGATATACAAAAAGGTTTCATAAGGTTTTCTTTTAATCTTAACAGGTAAAAAGTTATCAGGCTTTGAACAAAAGCCCTTGCAGCTCAATTAAATTTAACCAGATGTAATTTCGCAACGATTATCAAATTTCTTCTTTGCTTTTTTTTCTTCTTATTGTGGAGGATTAAATTTCCTACGAAAATACGTGCATCAAAATTGGAATAAAATTTTTTTTCTGAGTTTTACGTGAAAAAAACAAAAAATCTTTTTTTTAAGTGTTATTTATAAATGGAAAACAGCAAATTGTTGAGCGTCTCGTAGAGTTGAGATATCGAGCTGCGCTTTTAGGAGGATTTGTTCTATACCTGAAAGAAACTTTTGAGATGATAGGACTTGAAAACAAAATGTTTTTTTTGGACCACCCTAATATACATATGGGCATAGATATACCGTAATAGATGGGACAAGTTAGAAAAAGTAAGAACCGAACCGCCATATGTCCTGAAAATGGCAGGCCGAACGGTGTCGCCGCCACAATTTTATGGTAAAACAGAATATTAGTCGATATTGGAAATATATTATGTATTGTCTGTATCATCCTGCGCGGCGTCAATTAATTTTCGGTCGGCAAAATCGCGAAGCTGTCCTACCTAACGAAAAATCATAGCGGCTGATTTTGGCAACATGATTTTTCGCCAATACAATGTGTTCGCCCGGCGATATTCAATATGGGAAGCATGTGGTAGCTTTACGGTGATCGGCTGCGAGTTTCGAAAAGTGATTACTTGTGTTTAACAGTGTATGAAAAAAAATTACGGAGTATTCGGAGACGGGGACAAATGATCGTAAAACTGCAGTAGAATTCCGAAACTGCGAAATGCTTTATGCTCAAAATTCGAATGAAATACACTTATAGTTGCACACAAGCAACGCGTGTGACTCGATCGCCCGGCGAGGATCCCAGCGCGCAAAAATCGCAGCGCGATACATTGATTGAATATCTCAGTTATTTACCCTGCGACTATGAAGTGGACATTCTTCATTATGGGAAAGAATCAATAGCACAATTATTTGAATAGGTAGTACATACAGGAAAATTACAAAAATTGGAGAATTACTATAGGTATGCCTTGATTCAACCCTTCCTGGTCACCATGGGTAGAATGGCCAGAGCATCAATTTTGCAGGCAAATACCAAAAGTCCGTGGCCTAAAAACGCACAAAGAAAGTCAAAATACTCGAAAACCTAGAACGCATTGACCTCTTGACGATTTTCTTTGAACATGTTACCGTTTGAATTTTGATATACAGATTTTCGTTACATCTTCTAGAATGTTCGAAGTATTTTTCAGTATTTTTTCGATGCCGATCGGACTGATGGTTTTCACGCGGCAACCGTTTAAAAATGGTCTCATATCTACGAATTTACAAGCTTATGTCGGAAAAACTACCTCCGAGGTCCGAAGAAAATTGCATCGCAGCCCAGCGAAAAATCACTATATACCGGGTGATTCAAAATTCGTGACGAATCTCTTGAGGGGTTGATCCTTGTCAAAATTGGGATCGGAAATTCCGCAGCCATTTTTCCGAAAAATCGTTTTTTCCTTGGAAGCATAACACATTTTTTTAACATTATCCACCAAATAAGAAACTTTCACCGAGTAGTCTCTCTAATATTGAAACAAAACCTCATTGGCATCATTTAGGATTCTTGAAAATTGACGAGTAGTGGAAAACAAAATATTATCGCAAGAAAAATTGTTGAAGAAAAAAATCGTTAGTCGGAATTTTTTTTTCCATTGAACGAAATCATTTTCCGGAAAAATATCTCAGGAACTTTCGATCATAATTATGACAAGGATAAACCCCTCAACAGATGCGTCACAAATTCGGAATCACCCTGTATACAGTGCAAAAAGACTCTGTGCGCTCTTCGAGTAGGAAATTCATCAGCAAACTGACTCCGGTCATCTTTGGAATTTGTGGTTTGCAGTGAGTGCGATCACGATATAGAGGTTTAACGAACATAATTTCACCACGCACATTTCATATTTGATATTATTTATAGGGCGGTATAAATTCAGTTTTTTCAAGCATGTTTGCTCTGCCAGTGGCATATTGAAATGATTCAGCGATTCCATCAATTAGATTTATGCATATCTAGATCTGACGTATTTAATTTAGAATATGAGGGGATCAGGACGCTGAGCATGAGAATAATTCTGGAATAGAGATAACCGATGAAGATAACCGCGTAGACAACGAATTTGATAGGGTGACGGGAAAATATTCGAAAAATAAGAGGTTGAAAAAAGAAACAGACGCTTTCACCAATAAATACGGTTAGCTGGGACGAAGTAGCTTGCGATCCGATATGTGATTGTAAGTTCACCGGTAACGTCGAACGCTGAATTTCATCTGCGCCATGACGCAATCTGGGTCGATTATATAGATTATTGGTGCGAGGGGTATCCTGTTGATAACAAAGAATTCTGAATCGAAATCAACGAAAAAGAGATTTTCGATCGCCACGCTCCCTGAATTCATCTCGCGGAACCAATTCTCAGCCGAAACTTGTCCCATCTATTACGGTATATCTATGATATGGGGTATTCTCGCTCATCTGGGACACTTTTCTGCGCATGGGTCACCGATTTTAGTGACACGCGAGATTTTGGTTCTTGGCCAATCCCTGACAACAAATCCAGAGTCCAAAAATTGAAAAATAGAAAATTGAAAAAAAAAAAAATTGAAAACAAAAAAAATTGAAAACAAAAAAAAAATTTCTTTCTTCAAATTAATAATAATTAATAATAATTTATTTATAAAAAAGAAAGATCCAAGATTTGCCGTTGGAGCGGGAGGGAATATACATTCGGTTTCGTTGGATATTCGGTACTCACGGTCGAAACACGTGATTTCCCCCCCTCCCGACAAGCATGAAAGAAGGCTCATTTCATGCCCGTGTTATAAAAAAATATTCTGTCGAAAATCTTGGATCTCACGGCGTGAAAGGTGGGAGTTTTCTGATTCTAGAGCACTGGTTGAAAATCTTTTTTGGACCCCCTGAACCAAAGATATGTACGTTAATGAGGTAGTGCGGCGCGCTCGAAACTGATTTTTTCATATTTTGCAAATCTAATAACTTCGCAACCAGTTGAAATCGGGGGGGGGGGGGGGGGGGTATAACTCTGGATTTATTGTAAGGGATTGGCCAAGAACCAAAATCTCGCGTAGCACTAAAATCGGTGACCCATGCGCAGAAAAGCTCAACAGGTATCACATCGAATCGAATTGAATCAGCCTTAATCGACCTTCAATCGAAATTATGTGATCATTCGACAATGAATTAATATTTTCAATGAACTAGCTGAGTTTTTCGGTATTGGACTATATCCTTTGTTGTTCGGTGTCTGCTGATACAGGATTGATGAGCAATCAAACTATTCAGTTTTGATTTGGTGTAATGCGCAATGACCTTTATACAACGTGTTTTCCCTTTTCAAAGTGCAAATATGCCAAATAAATAGACACAACAATCAAAATTCATTCATTACGTTTATCAAGAATATAATTAATGCATTGTTCACTGGGAATATTCGACAATTTTTTAATGAAAAGATCATCTTTGATATGATAAGTTTTTTCGAAGAATTGTGCAATCAGTTAACTAATCTATTCAATCGGTTGCATTTTCTGGAGAATTTTGAGGGGATATGGTACTCTCGCCGGGGTTGAGAAACGTGAATCCTACTTTCTCGGAAGCTACAGAACCGATTTTGACGAAACTTAGCTTAAGCACTAGGCGCTGGCGGTATCTAGTGTCTAAACTTAGTTTCGTCAAAATCGCTTGTGTCGTTACGAGAAAGTACTATCCACGTTTTTGAGCCACGGCGAAAGTTCCATATCCCCGTAAGATTCAAATATGAAGCCTAAATCTTAGGTTTCTATCTTTGAGTGTCATGTTTCAATTTTTATGATGATTTTACATGGTTTTCGCTGAAATTTACCTATATCACTACTGATGCATGTAATTCAAATAGCAGGCAAAGGTCATCCTACCGTTCAGATCGACGAAGGTCAGTTGAAATTGCTGTATAACGAAGGATGTACTGCGACTAACATGGCACAAAATTTGGGATGTTCAAAACAAACTATTTATAAAAATCTGTACAAATCAAATATGCCTATGCGTGCACGATACGCTCGCATTTCTGATGAAGAGTTGAGATCAGAGATCCGGAAAATCCATCAAGAACATCCAAATGCTGGACAGACGGTAGTATTCATAATCTTAAAAGCGATATTGTACACATAATACTGATTTATACGTGTGATTGCAGATGATGCAAGCATATTTGAAGGCGTCCGGCATTCACGTACAAAGACATAGAATGAGAGAAGCTTTGAATGAAATTGATCCTATAGGAACTGCAAGCAGATGGAGTAAGTCTATTAAAAGAAGGACCTACAAGGTAGCAACACCAAACGCTCTATGGCACATGGATGCACATCTGAAGCTTTCTAGGTAGAAATTAGTATTGTATTCCAATAGCAAGCAGAGATGGGCATCGTCTAACCACTTTTCCGAATCATTGTTCCATTATTCTTCCAATATCTTCTATGATAATCATTATTTTGGCATCATCGTTTCATGAATCTGTAGCCCATTGTTCCACCTTTTGATATTAAATGGAGGAAAAATCATTCTTGATCTAGAAAATATTAAAATCTTTAAAAAAATCGAAAGTAAGTAGAAAAGATATTCGGCTAAATGCTTTCGATTTTTCTACTTTTCAGACATGTTTTGAAACGAGAGTCATTCCTTTCCCATTCAATATTAAAAGGTCAAACAATGGGCTACAGATTCATGGAACGATGATGCCAAAATAACGGTCATCAAAGAAGGTATCGGAAGAATAATCAAACAATAATTTTGGAAAATAATTGAACGGTGCCCATCTCTGAATTAGCAAGTTCTTCCTTCAACCATTGCAGAAATGACCTTCAAACATATCATTTTATTTATAGATGGGGCTTTGTCATCCATGGATGCATCGATGGATACTCTAGATTGATAATTTATTTATCATGTGAGACATCCATTCAAGCAGAACCCGTCGTCGGTCTCTTTGCAGATGCTGTCGGTAACTACGGATTACCTTCACGAGTTCGTTCAGATCATGGTTATGAGAACATTCTTGTAGCTTTTTTGATGAATGCAATTCGTGGTTTGGATAGAGGAAGTCATATAACTGGGAAGTCTGTGCACAATCAGAGGATTGAAAGGCTATGGGTGGACGTTTATAAAGAAGTCTGTGATTTAGTTTACACTGAATTGTATTCCTTGGAGGACGAAAATCTTCTCAACGTCGATAACCTCACGCATAGGTTTTGCGTACAATACGTATATAAACCCGTAATTAATAAACGACTATCGTCATTCCAGTCTGGATGGAACGTTCATAGCTTAAGAACGGAAAATAACCATTCACCACGCCAACTGTGGATAGAAGGGATATTGGGAAATTACAATTCAGATTCTACATCAGTGCGTGAAGTTTTCGCTAACAGCTCAAGTCTGCACGCAAGACTGTCTCAATCTCTGCAAGAATTAGGGGTTGATGTTTCTACTCCTATAATGAATCATAACGACATCAACATCCCTTCCTCGTCCTTTACTGCGCTATTAGAATTGAGTGATGAACAAAAAATGCGTCTACAAGATATCAATATGGCTCAAGAAAAATGTGATAAAGAAAAATATTTGATGTGTGTCAGCGCATTAAATAGTTGAATCATTCGCAAAACAGCATCAGTAACTGGTACGTTTTGGGAATACTCTTTATTATATTCCACACAAAAAAAAAATGAAAGTGTATTTTACGTTCGCGCCGTCACACTCGTAGTGTGCTAACCACCTGTTTGGCCTCTTGTACAGTAATGTTCATTAATGGGTTCGCGGTGTCTAGCTGTTTTTTCTGACTTTTTCGGATACAATCAATTAAAATAATGTTATATTATTTTTATAAGGTGTCATAATTATTATTATTATAATTTCGGCCATCGGCACATGAAATATGACTAGAATAGAGTCTCGTTTCCGAAAAAGTCAGGAAAAACAGTTAGCCACCGCGAACCCATTAATGAACATTACTGTATGTATTGCAATATACTATTCGATATTTGTTCAATTATTCTCGTGTCATTGTCACAGGTAGCAGCCAGTGCAAATGCAGCAACGGTTTGAAGCCAGTCATGTGACGGCCCAAGGTCTTGGAGATGCGTCGCATGTCGAACACGTAACATAAATAAAAAAAATAAAAAAACGAAATGTAAACGCTGCATTTTGCAATAGCGGAGAGATCAAATCGGGAAGAGAGGTGAAAATTGTAAAGTAGGGTTTTCCATTCATGAGAGATGACAACTAATGTCATTTAGACCTGATTTTTATCAAACAAAATCCAATAAAGTTGTTTTTCATCTCATTCGGTGAAGCATGAAAGTATGAGTCATTATTTGTCCGAATCCAGCCTCCATTCCTATGAGAATAAGATAGATCCATGTAAGTCAACTCTGGCACACGTAGTTTAGTAACTTTTTGTTTAATTGAAAAAGGAAAACCTTGTCTTTCAAATGAATCATTATTTTCTGTTAGATTAAAAAACTATTTATTGGTTAATACTATACTCTTCTAACATGAAGGTAATCTAAACCAAGTAACTTGACCAGAACATTTAGTTTGAACTCATTTTTGACACAATCAATGCCACAACTGTATAGGCGAGGTATAACAAGTAGATATTAACATACATAATTACTATATTTTACTATTGTATTATCGTAATATATGTAAACTAAACGTAATGGATTCTGAGCCGGATGTGTTTGACAATTCTAGAAACAGCCAATCAGCGCTCTGTATTACAAAAATCCAGAGCGCCGATTGGCTGTTTCTTCGATTGTCGATCACATCCGGCTCAGAATCCATTACGTTTAGTGTACATATATCTACATCAGACCGGAGTGAAAAAGGTCAATTTTTGCGGAGATCGTAATAGCGCGGAAAATTTGCGTCTCGGCATCACCAAAAAGTGTGCCAAAACAAATATTCTTTTATCGATATCTCCTGTTCCGGCAAACGCCTTGCAGTTTTGGATTTTTTAACACGAGGTTTAAATGGGGAAAGACCCAAAATGACCAGTTCGAACTTAAAAATATATAAAAATTCAGCTAGTGGATCAATTTGAGCTCCCAAGCTTTTGCTTGTAACTCAAAAAATGTACCTTTCATTACACGTATTGAAATCCAACATATCTCACTCAGTTTCGGAGAAAGGAGCGTTTGCAGAATAAGTTTTTTTTTTTGTCATTTGCGATTTTTTTTTTCTCGATAAAACTCATTTTTCCAACGCTTGTATCTCAGGAACTGAGTAAGATATTTTGGATTTCAAAACGTTAAATGAAAGATACACTCTTTTAGTTTTGAGCGAGAGCTTGGGAGCTCAAAATGATCCACCCGTTGAAATTTTATGAATTTTTGAGTATAAAGTGATCATTTTGGGTTCTATCTCCATTTGAACCCCGGGTCATAAAATCCGATACTTCAAGGCGTTTGCCGGAACAGAAGATATCAATTGAAAAATGTTTTCTTTGGCACACTTTTCAGTGATGTCGAGATGCAACTTTTCTGCGCTATGACGATACGCTCCGCAAAAATCGACCTTTTTCACTCCGGCCTAATCTACATATACATAGATACTCATGAACAATTTTATATTATCATTATTTTTATTATTAATATTATCATTATTATTAATATAGTAGAATAAGCGTTTCGACTACCCAGAACTGAGCCTGTCCCAATTACTAACTTTTTTGAATAAAAAATCTGCTATCATTAAAAACGTAACTTAAGGCCGTCCTCTAGTTTCTCGGGTCGAAAAAATCGATTTTTTTTTTTTTTCATAAATCACATCTACAACATGTGTAGAAAATGTGTGCCAAAGGATTTTTCGATCTTCGAAGTGGTTCACAAGTTACGGCCCTGGAACGGAGCAGGAGCGCGCGCCAGGCTGCTCCGAAAGCCGAGCGGCGCTGACCATTGTATTGATATCCCTAAATCTAACTGCTACCTGAACCTTTTGTGAATTAGGCCCGAGTAAAGGGGAGCCGAGACCGTTGACAGACGCTAGAAAGGCCTATTGTATGGTCCAGGCATAGCAGATTGACGGTGAGATGAAATTTTTAGTATAAATCACATGCGCGAACTTTCAAACGCGTTTTTCTCGAAACACCATTTTTCGAAACGGTAACCACGATATTTCAGAAACTATTGCACCGATCTTGTTCAAATTTATACAGCATCTTTAATATGTTATAAGCCAGCGATTGAAACAGGATTATCATGATTGCTTCGATAGTTTTTTTCGTACGAGCGAAAAACTTAAGAAAAAATGAGTAAAAAATAGAATGTAATTTTCAAAAGTGTATAAAAAAGTCAATTTTTGTAATTTAGAATTCACTCTGGTTCGATCGCTAGTCTTGAATATGAAGATTAAAATGCCGTTTGGTTTTTTGATTTCAAATAAGCAGAACAGCCGCAATCTTGGTCACCGTCAAGCACCTCTTTTACTTGATGTCTTCCTGTCGGCCACTATAACTGCTATTCTATTATATATTTTGACTTCAAAAAATTTGTAAAGCTTATTTAAATGTTAATAAAGATTATGCAAAAATAATGACATTGATTATTTCGATGCTTTGCCCGTAAAAAAATTATTGAAAAAGCCATAAAAAAAATAGCCGAGAAACTAGAGGACGGCCTTAAACAAACATTTCTTTTCCTTCCTCATATTAAAAGCGAGTTATTCTTATAATTGAAACCACCGTCACAAATAAGACTAATCTATAATCGTAAATCATAGTGTGTGTGATTTAAAATGATGACAAAAATTGCGTCATCCCATTTGAGAAATGTGAGTTGACCCTGTTTTGTTACTCAATAAGCACAACGGAAATACTCTACTTGCGTTTTCTTACATCCGCCGTCGTACCATTCAACTTTTGTCTGGAACATTTCTTCGTGCACCGACCAACGGCCGAGTGATTCGACTGTCACGGTTAAAATCTCACACACACTGTACATAGTAATTGGATTCAATTAAGTGCTTATTGTTAAAACGAAAATAAAAACTATAGTTATATAAAAACTGTCGTTCGCGCTTAAAATTATTATCATATCAAATGAATGAAGGACATAATATATTTTCAACAAATATTGATGTAACATGGGGTGTTCCATGCCATTTCACCTAATCACTGAAGGTGACCGACGGCAATCTTTTCGTGAATTTTTTTTGCCCTGATTCTAGTGCCAGTTGAAAAAAAGGTGGTTCTGAAAATGTTGAAAAATGAAATAATTCTGAGAACTATGAAACAAGGCCTGATTGGAAAACTGCCAGCCAAACGGAAGGAACAGGTGAAGGTTTTTTTAGTCACAAGATTCGAAAAACAGATTCACGAGAAGATTGGCGTCGGTCACCTTCATCGATTAGGTGAATGGCATGAAACACGCCATGTATAAAGAGAGATATATACCTATATTATATATATATTATATTAAGTTATTATCACCGAAGAAAAATTGCAAGATATGTAGTTCCATAACTAAGCATAACATCAGTCTACTCATCTCAACATAATACAAGTATTATTGCATAACTTCTCGACTAGCATCATTTATGTTCATCTGGTCACGCGTCCATAGCTCTTCTGTTGATGAAGATGAGCCGAAATTTTGCCAAGGGTTAAAATTTGATTAAACTAGAAACGAACTGTAACAACGCCACAATACACAAAGTAATCAGCTTCTGATGACTTCTGATATTACTTCCTAACCATAGTATTGTAAATCATTTCCCTTGTAAACGATCAAATTATGAATTCATTAATATTCATTCGCTATCAACAGTTTGAGCCATGGTGAAAACAACGTTGCAAACGTATGAAAACTGTGTAATCTTCATCATCCGTTTCTATCCGTAAATGCAGAAATTGAAAAATGCAATTGGTTTTGCCAATAGAAATGGATCATAGAGACTATGAGGTCTTATACGGTTTTATCTAAAAACGCATCGAAAACGGATGGGAACATTTCTATTCGGTTCGAACGTTATATTTACCTGGATAACTAGTGGCTACGAGTCGGGCGTTGAAAAGGCTTAGCCAGACAAACTGTGAAACATCTATGGTGAAACTAATAAAGTAATAACTATTATTGATATTCAAGACATCAGTATGATGTGTATTCTTTGGCTTCATCGCTATTCAAACAAATATTTAAGTCATTCTTTAACTCGTTATAGTTAGCATATGTTTTTGGAAGAGTCAAAGTGTCAGTGCATGTGCTGAATATTGGTCTCTGACTGAGTCCTACTGAATCATTAAATTTTACGTTGATACAATTTGGCATCAGAAAAGAACCCGTAATTAAAAATATCAATTTAGATACTTTTTCTTTGTCTAGACAGTTGATATACATTATTAAATAATGTAATACTTCGGTTTCTTCATTCGTCAGATTTGGACCAGTCACCAAACAATTAGCTACTTTTGTCGGAGTAGGAGACTGCATATCTAAAAGTATGCCGAAGTCACAATTTTTCCAAAAGTTTGGATACTTGTCAGGTGATACACCCTGACGAATTTTTTCAATCAATCTCCTAGGCGTTTCGACTAGGACTTCCGTAGCAATGATATTTATTTGTTCTGGAAGACTCTCAGGATTAGGTTTGGCGTAAAATTTATTTGTTTGAAAAAAGTCTTGGATAATATCTTTTTCTCCTTCGGTGAGAGACACAAAATTTTTCAGACCTTTTTTTAAAACCTTTCGTAAGTACGGATTTACATATTGCAATAGTTCCTGCAATAGTATATTAGATTCAATATCTATATCTGGGTTTGCGATTAGCATGAAAGTGATCCTTGATAATTTTGCAGGAACCGTACCAGTTAAAACTAACATATGTTGAAGAATTCGGCCAATTGTAACGAACTTCTCTTGTTCATTTCGTTTGTTTAATGGCAAATACGGAACTAGACAATCCTCACCTTGGAAATATATCACTTCACATTTCTCAAAGAAAATGTTGAATAACTCTTTTGTAAGGCCACCACCATCAATACCTATTTCACCAAGGAATTGAACATGCAACCTTGTACTCAATATTTGCTCATCATTATAAACATTCATGAGATCGATGAGACAATCGTTCCTTGAGATTTCAATACTAGTTGTTTCTGCGCCCTCCGAAAGTTCCGGTAATGATACATGATTATCCATGATATTAGATTCTTCAATGGCACCTACAAAAAAAAACCCAATAATTATAAGCTATAAATTACTATTCGGTAACAAGTACTGAAATAATCCTCAGAATTTATTGTGAATCAATCGCGACATTTTCCGGATAACTTTTTGTAATCAACTTTTTTTAATAACTGATTCTGCAAATCTCTTTACACGCCATAACCAACGTAGCATGTTGCTAAGATTATTTATGCGCTTTGACATGATTATTCGGTCAAATTACTTTTACTCAGATTGATTGATTACTCTTACTCAGCTGACAATCGTAGTCTTCTTCCGAATCTTCTTCCTCACTTTCCTCAATCCTTTGCATCTGCAATCTTGACATGCGAGTCCTTAGGGAATGTTGGATACTGCGAGATGTGGTGATCGGAGTTTGGTTAGGTTCTGAATCCTGATGATGAGTATTTCTTCCAGTAGAGTGAGCAGCATTAATGGAGGGCTGTGAAGAACTTGTGATTGAGGAATGACCAAGAGATAGATCCCCTTCCAGCACTGGCAAATCACATGGAAAATCCTTGTGAGGCAGTATTAAAATTTTGCCTTGTAAAATTTTGGCTTCTAGATCAGCCCCATCTTCGATATCACCGATTGGTATTATTTGTTTTGTTTTGTCTGCTTTCGCCAATTTGAATCCACACATTTTCAATAAATTCTGAATATGAGGGTGAAATAGTTGAACTATCTGTTCCATTATCTCCTCAGATGAATCAAATCTTCCGATTTCCAGTTGCTTATGAGGTTCACCTGGATACAGAAATAATTAGTAATATGATAAATTAAATTTCGGTTCAATTAATGAACAATATTTTTCTTTAAATCTTATAATGCATACCTAATCCTCTTTGCTTCAAGAATTTTAACTCTTGATTTGATGGGAAAAAATCGGCATGGGCTAATTTCACTAGGACCACTTTTCTTTTAAAGGTTATCTTTCTTTTTCGACCCTTACTTGGGCTAGACTGGACTTCATTTCTCCTGAAATTTCTCCGTGTCGCTGTTATTAAAGATGTAAAAGTCCGCTCTTCAACTGTGGGTTCAGTAGATGCACTAGCTGCCACTCGTAACAGGCGGTTGGCGATTTCTCTCTCCTCAGACATTTGAACCTAGCATCAAATAACATTTAGTTGATTTATTAATTCAACAGGATTTACTGACTACAGTATACCCAATAGGGTGTCCGTTATTTCCCAAGTTTTTTTTTTTTTTTTGCAATCGCCCCCTAAATTTTCAGTTTATAGCCTAGAAACAATTATGCTTTTTTTTTATTTCAAGTGCCATTAACCCTTGCCCATAGGACGATACTTGTCCCATTTGATTAACTTGGGACTTTTGCCCTTTTTAGACTTCAATTTTTTTTTCGCTTTCTACTTTCATTACCTCATCAAATATTTTTGATTCTACTACTGTTCTGACCTCTTTGAATTGACATATTCTTACATTGGTAAAAAAAAAAATTTCATAAGTTTTGAAGTTATTTTCAAAATTTATTATTACCGTATTTTTCAGTAATTTTCGAATATTTTCGAATATTTTTCAATTTATTGACTTTTCAATGCTTTTTGTTTAAATTAAAAAATATTCGAAAGATATTGAAAAATATGGTACAAAAATAATTTTACCGTTTCAAAACTTGAATTTTTTTTTTCATCAATATGAAAATATGTCCATCCAAAGAGGTCAGAACAGTAGTAGAATCAACAATATTTGATAAGGTAATAACAGTAGAAAGCGAAAAAAAATATTAAAGTCTAAAAAGGGCAAAAATCCCAAGTTAATCACGGGCAAGGGTTAATGAAAAAATGGCACTTGAAAAAAAAAAAAATAGCATAATTGTTTTTAGTATAAGCTATAAACTGAAAATTTAGGGTGCGATTGCAAAAAAAAAAAAAACCAACTTGGGAAATAACGGACACCCTAATACCCAGCTGTGTGTTTCGTTTCATAACAAAATTTTTTTTTATTCATCCCAACTTTGAAAACTTCAAGTGAAGAACTAAGAACAAGCTCTTGTGAAAGAAAAACAGAAATAAATCCTAACAGTTCGCTTCATGAGTTTAAAGCGGGGTTTCACTCGCCATTGTCTCACTTCACATTGATGTACCGAAAGTGGTGTCGGACCGAAACCGTAACCGCAACCGAATATTTGGCTTCTCTTTTAGTTTCGAAGTATCAGCTCCATAAAATTTAAAGATTTCTGAAAACTACAAAGAATTGCCGGAAAATATTATGAGGTTTTTTATACTCAATGTTTGCTCGACTTAATTTCCGTTTTAGTTTTTCAGAAAATCAATTTTTTGTTTCTTGCATTTCCTAACTCCTTAGACCTTCAAAAATCACCTCCTAAAATATCTTTAAGAAATTCGGGTCATATACTATAGTTATATCGGGACTTTTCGTGGACGGTGAACGCCAGGGGTACCAACCTAAAACTCGCTCGGCTAGTGAGATTGCGTTCAACCATACCCTGTTCAAGCTAACCTTATTCGGTACGAACTCGAGAATCGCGCGCGTAAAATTTGAATGTTGGAAGCATTTCGTTAGACGGAATGAAACGGAAGGACAAGTACAACGAATTCTGCTTGTGCAGGAATTATTCTGCGAATATTAAACAATCAATGTGATTTCGATATCAGGCGCTTTATTCAAGAAAGTTAGTGAATCATGTGAATAAATGGAGTTGCGGGAAAATTGAATCAGGTAAGAAAGTGAATTTAGTCAATTGATCAACAAAATTTATTAACCAATGTCAGGTTTCATCGAGGGCCTTCGTTTATTCTGGTCGAGGTATTCAACTCCAAGAACCTGCTTCGCTGCGACTTGATTGTGTGGTCGAGGCTCATCGAGGGACTCAACTCTAGAAATCTGCTTCGCTGCGACTTCGTTAAGTCATCGAGGCTCGTCGAGGGACTCAACTCTAGAAATCTGCTTCGCTGCGACTTGGTTAGGTCATCGAGGCTCATCGAGGGACTCGACTGCAGAAACCCGCTTCGCTGCGACTTGATTGTGTCGTCGAGGCTCATCGAGGGACTCAACTCCAGAAACCTGCTTTGCTGCGACTTGGTTAGGTCATCGAGGCTCATCGAGAGACTCAACTGCAGAAACCTGCTTCGTCGAGACTCATCGAGGGACTCAACTGCAGAAACCTGCTTCGATGAGCCTCGATGACCTAACCAAGTCGCAGCGAAGCAGGTTTCTGGAGTTGAGTCCCTCAATGAGCCTCGACGACACAATCAAGTCGCAGCGAAGCAGGTTCTTGGAGTTGAATACCTTGACGAGAATAAACGAAGGCCCTCGATGAAACCTGACATTGGTTAATAAATTTTGTTGATCAATTCACTAAATTAACTTTCTTACCTGATCCAATTTTCCCGCAGCTCCATTTATTCACATGATTCACTAACTTTCTTGAATAAAGCGCCTGATATCGAAATCACATTGATTGGTTAATATTCGCAAAATAATTCCTGCACGAGCAGAATTCGTTGTACCTGAACGTAATCTCACTAGCCTAGCAAGTTTTAGGTTCCAGGTTGGTACCCCTGGCGTTCACCGTCCACGAAAAGTCCCGGTATGATTCGGAGATGGCAGATTAACTAAGTGTGAGTTATAGAACTTGAGACACTTTAAACTCGTTTTTCTCGGAACCACTTTTTTCAAATTCGGAACTACTGAACCGATTTTAATAAATCTGGCGCATTTTGGTTATTCATTATTGACATGTTTTGTTTGCCAATTCACCTCAATTTGGCCAAAAAATGGTGTATAAAAAGAAATAGTAAAAAAATATGCCGACTTCTTACTTTTTTTTCAAACATATGCCTGTTTTTCATTTTTTAGGATTTTTCAGTAAATGAGATGAATTGGCACGTAAAAAACTTTTCTTTTTAAGATCGCATTCGACATTTTTTTGGAGGCTCGACTTTGGCGCTCTCTGGATATTACTTAAAAAATGAAAATCAAAAAAACAAAACTGTTTTTGTACTTTAGAAGTATTGAATAATATTTTCAAGAAAGTTTTATATCAATATCTGATGAAGCAACTCAGAATTTTTAATTTTTTTATTGGGTTTTTTTAGCCTTCTAAAGTGGACAACTACCTTAAATTGATTTTGGGAGCTTTCCGTGTATGTAATGTTCATTAATGGCTTCGCGGTGGCTAACTGTTTTTTTCGGACTTTTTCGGATACAATCAATAAAATAATATTATATTATTTTTATAAGGGGTCATAATTATTATTATTATAATTTCGACTATCGGCACATGAAATACGACTAGAATGGAGTCTCGTTTCCGAAAAAGTAAAAAAAAAAACAGTTAGCCACCGCGAAGCTATTAATGAACATTACTGTACAGACAAAAATCGACACAGTCAGACAAACAGTATTGATTGGATAGATCTAGCGGAAGGGACCAATCGTATTGCTGTGTGTCTGACTGTGTCGATTTTTGTCTGTAGCTGGAAAGCTCCCATAGCTCAGCCACATCGAATGATACGAGATTGGTTGCGTCTTTTTTTAGGGAATTCAATTATCTACGATTATTTTTCCCATCCAAATTTCAGCCAATAGAATCGCACCATTCGACGTTATTTTGCATAGCCTACACGATATTTAACTGATAATTTTGATAATTCCACTGGTAATTTCATTTCTGCTTTCACCGGGGTAATTTTTCATGTTGATATAGTATATGAAAAACATAAGATTCTCCAATCCAGCTAACCCTCCATCGAATCTGACAGATTGAATTATAATTCTAATTGTTACTTTCAAATTTTGATTAACTGTGCATTTTTTCTCGTGGTGCAATTCTATCGGCCGAAATTTAGATGGAAAAATAATATGCCGAATACCACTCGAGCTTCAAAATTAACCGGGTATTTCCCTCAAGGTTGCCTGCAATCAAACGAAGTCAAGTTTTTCAGAAAAACCACGAGCGCTTCGCGATTTTGTAACCTAAAAAACTTGACTCCTTCATTTGTTTGCAACGAACCTATCGGGAAATACCCGATAATTTTAAAGCCCTTGTGGTATTACATGTGATTATTATATAGTTATCATATAATAAATTATCTCACCTGATTTTCACAAGAACGGCCGATGCAGACTTTTTTAGGTTCTTCTTTTTCTTCGTATCCTTGAGTGTGGTTATACTTTTTCACGTTGTGTGAAACACGTGTGTGAATCATACGATCCGAGCATCAACGGTGCCCTCTCGCGCCTATTTTTGTTACTCACGATCAGTGTTGCCACGATCTAGTAACTTTTGAATCGGAATCGAATACATCGAAAATCGACGGCTTCAAATTACTTCGCGATATATTATTAAGAGTAATAATTGAATGAATTAAAATCATGTCGCGACATAATAATAATTAAATGAATTCTAATTATGTTGCGACATAATAATAATTAAATGAATTATAATTATGTTGCGACATAATAATAATTATGTTGGGATTAATGAAACATCAAGGCAGTGGATTGGAAATCGATTACGGTTTATTTTAACTAAACATATACCTGGGCGTTTAGCCCTCACAATTCTAAACGAATAACGCTCAACTCAACGGATGAGCTTCGACTGATTTGTATATATGTATTATATTCGCTCGTAAATATAGTCCGAGAGTATAACTTGCGTGTATGTGATAAACACGAATGTGCTCAGCTATTCGGGCTACTTCGTATATACCGATACCCCCCCTCGAAGTAGCAAGACTATTGTTATTTGTATCCGCATATACTGCACATTACATACCGCACATTTTCATTCCTAATTTCGCTAAGCACTCGCGCTGTTTAATGCCACATAGTCCTTTTGTCAATATATCCGCGGGCATGTTTTCGGTAGGCATGTATTCGAGGTTTATTATTCCCTTTTGGAAGCAATCGCGTATGAAATAATGACGTACATCGATGTGTTTAGTGCGCGAGTGGTATCCAAAGCTTTGGATCAATTTTTGAGCGCCTTGGTTATCGTTGAATAACGTCACGCGATCACAATTCAGCCCCACGAAATTTAAGAGTTCGCGTAAGTATAACGATTCTTTCGTCGATTCGGACATAGCCATGTATTCGGCCTCGGTGCTCGATAGTGCTACTGTGCGTTGTTTTCGCGCTTCCCAACTAATCGCGGCACCTGCAAAAATAAACGCGTACCCCGAATACGATCGTCTATCCGTGAGGTTTCCGCCCCAGTCCACGTCTACAACACCAAACAGGTCCTCGCACGTTTTTTCGTATAGTAGGCCACACTGCGTTGTTCCCCTCAAATATCTCAGGATCCTTTTTGCCGCGTTCCAGTGTTCCTCGTTATAGTTCGAATTAAATTGACTCATGAAATTCACGGCGTACGCGATGTCAGGTCGTGTTGTAATTGCAAGGTACATCAGCGCGCCTATCAGTTGTTGATACGGATATTTTGCCATAATGTCTATGTCAGTCTTGGTAGGTTTTTTCAATTTATTCTCCGGTTCAATTGGGGTTCGTACTGGTTTGCATTCATTCATATTGAATCGTTCCAGGATTTGTTCGGTGTAGCTCGGTTGCGACAAAAATACTGTTCGTGATTTTCTGTCTCTTTGGAATTCGATGCCCAAACAGCATTTAGCGGGACCGAGATCCTTCATCTCAAATGATTCAGACAAGGATGATTTTACTTCTAGTATCCACGCAGAGTCCCTCGACGCGATTAGTAGATCGTCAACATATATCGTGACGAGCATAATGTCGTTTTCTCGTCGCGCGACGAATAAACACGGGTCTTGTACCGATGATTGTAACCCGAGTTCACGTAGTTTATCACTGAGCCGTTGATACCATTTTAAACCTGACTGTCGTAGTCCGTATAGTGCTCTCTTGAGTAGACACACTGGGTTCGCATTCGTGTTTAGTGCTTGTTTCCAGCGTGCCGCTGTTGCTTTGATGTTTTCGTTGTGGTTTGTTAATGTATCTGATCCTACCGGTTCGCCGGACAGGATCTTTTTCAGGATCGTTGACAGTTGTTCGGGGACTTCCATGTATACCTCTTCCCCGAGTTCGCCGTTTAGATACGCAGTTACTACATCCATTTGATGAATTTCTAAATCCATCTCCGCGGACAACGCTGCTAATAGGCGTATCGAGGTTGTGCGAACTACTGGGGAGAACGTTTCGTGAAAGTCCTCTCCAGGTCGTTGTGAACAGCCTTTTGCTACGAGTCTCACTTTTTTCTTCGCAGCGCTCCCATCGTTTTTCGTTCGGAAGACAAATCTGCTTCCGATCACCTTGCGCGAGCTTGGGCGTTCGACGATTTCCCACGTGTTGTTACGGATTTGCGCAAGATACTCGTCCTCTGTAGCCTTTGCCCAGGCTTCCGCATCCTCGGTATTCATCGCGTCTATCCAGGTTGTAGGGTCTTCGGTAGATGCAGCTAAATTTGCTGTTTCACATTCTTCAAAAACATCGTCCTGTTGGGTTTCCTCGTCTTCCATCTCGTTTTCATCTTCATCCTCAGTCTCGTTTGTTGTCGGCACATTAAAGATTTTCCGTGGCCTGCCAGCTGAGCCTGTACGCTCTAATCTTGGTCTGCCTCTTCCACGTTTTGGCGGCCCTATGCATGGTTCACTGTCAGCTGGTCTTTTGCGTGGTTGACGTACTTTATCAGGGGACGATGATACGCGTATCTTATTATCCTTAGTAGCCTTTTCCTCGTGTGTAGAACGTATTTTGCCATCGAGGGGTGAGTTTGTTATCGAGACCTCGATTTCGTTGTTCTCATTTTCTATCTCATCAACGTTTGTCTGATTGGGTATTTCATTTTCGTCGAAAAACTTTTCATATTTATTTTTGAAGCACAATTCGTCCACGAATTTCACGTCTCGACTCACTATCACTCTTCGCGATTTGGGAGACCACAATCGATACGCTTTTGATTCACTGGAATAACCCACTAATATGCACTCTTGCGATCGTGAGTCAAATTTGCCTCTCGTTTGTTCTTTGTTTAACGCGTAAGCTTTAGTACCGAATGTTCTTAAATGTATTAGCGTCGGCTTTTTGCCCGTCCACGCCGTGTATGGCACTTTTCCGTTTAGGGACTTCGTTATGCACCGATTTCTAATATAATTCGCGGTATTTATTGCCTCGGCCCAAAACGTTGGGGGCATTTCCGATTGCCTCATCATACACCTCGCCATTTCTACAAGTGTTCTATTCTTTCGCTCGGCTAAGCCGTTTTGTTGAGGTGTATGGGGCACTGTCAGACGTCTTTTAATTCCGTATTTTTGCAAGAAAGCGTCGAATTCGCGATTACAGTATTCTCTACCGTTGTCTGACTGTAGTGCTTTTATCTTTTTTCCGGTGAATGTTTCCGCGGCGGCTTTATATATTTGAAACGCGTTTAGCACTTCCGATTTCTGTTTTATTATGTATGTTTCGCACCAACGTGATTTTTCGTCTATAAAAGTTACAAAGTATCTAGCCCCACTGAACGACGCGTGTCTCATTGGGCCGCACACATCACTGTGCACAATTTCAAGTAGTTCGCTCGTGCGTTGCTCTTTATTGATTGGAAAACTGTCACGGGTTTGTTTTTCGCGTATACATACTTCACATGTTGATAATTTCGCGTCTGGTTTTGTTTCCAAACCATAAGCGAGGCCGCTCTTGGCCATTGCTTTCAAGTCTCTCTCATTTAAATGGCCCATCCGACAATGCCATTTATCTATCTCACTTTGTGGTATGTTTGTTTTGACTGCGTTCGCAGAGTCTACATACTTCTTCACATAATATAGGTTTCCCACTCTTTCCGCGCGAACAACCACACTATTGTCTTTGTCTAACACTACCGCGTCTTTTTGACGAAATATTATTTCGTAGCCCTTATCGGCTATTTTCGATACCGATAATAGATTTGTTCGCAAATCTGATACGTACAACACGTTTTCAACATTCAATGTCTTTCCGCGGCCCTGTACGATAACCGGCAATTTAACGTTTCCCTCGCCGCTTATTTTCGTTGATTCGTTGTTCGCTAAATTCAATGTTCTATTCACTCGCGACATTTTTTCAAATAGATTTTCGTCTGCACTCATATGCGCCGTGCACCCGCTGTCCAAGCACCAGTCGATCTTCTCGTCTTGTTCTGGGTTCGACATCACCGTCTCCGTGACGATTAGTGCTTGACTTTGGCTGCAGTACGACTTCACGGATATGTTATCGTCTTCCTCTTCTACTTGTCGTGCACTTTGCTGCGCATTCATCGGGTATTTTGATCTACAGTTTCGTGCGATGTGCCCTGGTTTCCCACACCTATAGCATCCTATTTGGCGTCTTTCTTCATCGCCAGTCTCTCCGCGGTTTTGTTGTCGATACTTGTAATTGTTTTGATCACGTGGACGCTTCGCGTACATAACGTTGTGTTCTGCGCGGTCCTCTTTGGCCTTGCGTGACTCGTATTCTTCTATAATTTTCACTCGTAATTTACTTGGCTCTGGGATTTCGTCTTGCGTCTCTAACGCGCAGCGGAAAGTGTCGTATGATTCCGGCAAACTATATAACAGTAGGATGGCCAGTAGATCATTTCCTATTTCCACTCCAATTTCTCTCAACTTGCTGACTGCATCGAAGAACTCGTTTAGATGTTCTCGAACTTTATCACCTTCTCTCATTCGCGACAATGCAACTTTCTTTAATAATGTGGCCTTTCTCGCTGGACCTTTCGATTGGTATGTCCCTTGCAGTTTGAGCCATATTTCCTTCGACGTGTCACCTTCTTTTACTTGTCCTAGTTCGGACGAACTCATCGCGAGCACAATATCCGCACATGCTTTCGCATCATTCGTTTCCCATTCTGTTACCGCACTTGCATTTGTGGAGGTTACTGATGGTCGAGTTATAGTCCCATCCACGTATTTCCACAAATCATTTTTAATCAGTATCGCGCGCATTTGTAACTTCCATGTGTCGTAGTTCTCTGGATTTAACGGCTCGATGCGAGCGTGTCCCGCCATTTTAGATTAGATTTGAAAAAAGGGAGAACGATTGTCGCGTTTTCTTTGTTCCACACTTTACGTATTTGATTCACTACACAGACTTAACTGCACTTAATGCCTGGGCCCATAACCTGTTGGGATTAATGAAACATCAAGGCAGTGGATTGGAAATCGATTACGGTTTATTTTAACTAAACATATACCTGGGCGTTTAGCCCTCACAATTCTAAACGAATAACGCTCAACTCAACGGATGAGCTTCGACTGATTTGTATATATGTATTATATTCGCTCGTAAATATAGTCCGAGAGTATAACTTGCGTGTATGTGATAAACACGAATGTGCTCAGCTATTCGGGCTACTTCGTATATACCGATAAATTAAATGAATTATAATTATGTTGCGACATAATAATAATGCGATGAATAAAAATTATGCAGATAATTTTTATTCCTTGAATTATTATCATGTCGTGGCATAAAAAAACCTCTGAAATAAAATTATGCCATAGCATAATATGAATTTACCTCGATAAATTGAAATTATGTCATGATATAATAATAATTCAATGAATTAAAATTATGCGCTGACATAATTTTAATTCATTCAATTTCTATTATGTTATGACATAATACAATTGATTGAATTATTTTTAGAAGCAACATAAGTTTAAATCATCCAATTATTCTTATGTCGCAACAGAATTTTAATTCGTCGAATTCCTATTATGGCGTGACATAATTTTAATTCATACAATTTTTATTATGCTGCGACATAATTTAAATTGATTGAATTATTATTAGTAGCAACATAATTTCAATTCATTCAATTATTATAACGTCGTGACATAATTTGAATGCTTTAATATTATGCCACAACATAAACAAAAATATTTCAATTCATACTCACACATAATAAAAATAGAACGGTAATCCTATTTTCCGCCACGCCGTTTTGCTATTTAGAATTAATTTTATGTTGCGACATAATTTTAAATAATTTTTTTTATGCCGTAACATAATTAAAATGTTCCCGAATATTTTCATATTTTTCATCAAATAGAAATGTTTATTTTATTTTACATTCAAAATGCTTGCTATCAAAAAGTAAAACGGCGTGCCATATATATGTGTATACTTACTATGCTTACCCTTGTTACGGCTTGTAGTTCGAGAAAATATTGATAATCATAATAATAAGGCGAGAAAAAAAGTAAAAATAAAGTATTTTATTTATTTATTATCCGGTTTTTTTTTAACTCTTTTTTTTTAACTTTTAATAAATTAAAGCATGTCTGATAGACATTCGCAGTCGTTTAAAATTATTGGTCAATACGTTATAAATTCACTGTCGTTAAAGAATTTATTGGTCAAGATTATTTATTACATTATTTGATGTGTAAAATAAATTTATATATGCAATAGTGTAATTGCAATTTTTGAGTCATTTATGTTTAGGAAAACACATTTACGTTTTAAAGAAGCGAGTTTTAACATAATTTTTTGTTCCTTCCAACTAATTATTTCTATAACACCAACATCAATTGACGAAGTTGGAAAATCGAACACCTCTCTCCTTTTATTTTCTATCTTGCCGGATAAATATAAATTATCAATATTTTCTTGCGTCACGCGATTATTTTGAACGTTAAGGCCCATCCCTAGTCGCCCACCTCTTTTCCGTACAATGTAACCAAAACGGGGCCGGGGAGACACATTTCGATGATTATCCGAGCCCAGGCGTCGAAAACGCAAAAAAGGCCAACGTAGCGCGAATTCTATTTCAATGCCAAACACATACGTCCAAAAAAATTTTCGTTTCATGCGAAAATAGAGCCAGCGTTTGGTTATTTCTTTTTTCCATTGTCTAAATGATTTTTCATTGTCCTTGGCTTTAGACAATGGAAAAAAGAAATAACCAAACGCTGGCTCTATTTTCGCATGAAACGAAATTTTTTTTGGACGTATGTGTTTGGAATTGAAATAGAATTCGCGCTACGTCCCTGTTAAAAATTCCATTAGAAACGGATAGGATGTGAATTCTATCCGTTGCTTCTCGTTCTAGTATGTGTTTTTATCACTGCTTTTACTGACAGAAGCAGATTAAAACTATTGTACATGCATTTTCGTACAACAACGTATAGGAACGACATTCGAATCTATCTGGTTCTTGACGCAGGCATAGATAGCCGTAATAATGAGCAAATACAAACAGGAAACCTATCCGCATTTATCCGCGAGGACTCTAATCGTATTTGTCCGGAGAACCGGATACAAATGTATCTGTTAATATATTGTCTAAGTACTACTGTCTGTTTGTATGCGCAATGCCAGACAGAACACGGTATCGTTTTATTCGCCCCAACTGTATCTGACGCTATGCATACATATTAGGATGGCCGTTGAAAATTTAATTTTGAACAAAAAAAAATTTGTTTTCTGTTTTCCATCAGTTTTGGATCAAATCTGCATATTTTGTGAGATATTTCAAAATAACTGCGGATTCCTCGAAATAAAAACTATGGTCGTCTTGCGCCAGTGTTCTTTACGTTTTTTTCACCTAAAGCAAATTTCCCTCATGCACGCACACTCCTAAGAAAACATGTTAATGAAAACTTCCGATCGCCTCGCTTCGGCATAGTGCGCGTTGAGCTTTATGTGTTTAATTCACAAACGCTGTAACACACTTAGCTTCGCAGTGATAAATTCAAATGTGTGAGCAATGCGTGCACGAATCTGTGCCATTTACAACGGGCTTGCAGATTCGATTCGGTGACGTCCAAAGATGCGTATACATGCTGATAGATCTTGTTGCCGAAGTCGCAGTCAGACGCGACGATTTCGACTGCATAGTTCGAAGATGCGCACACATGCAGATGAATATGATCGCGGAAGTCACAGACAGGAGCGATAGAATCCGACGCGCGAGCAATGCGAATAGGAACCGTTACATTATAGAGCGGGCTTGCAGAGCAAATCCGTTAAAGTTCGAGGATGCGTGTGAATCCGGATAGATCTGGTAGCCGAAGTTGCAGTCAGAAGCGATCGAAGTTTATTACGTGAGCAATGCATACAGGAACCGGCATATTATGAAGAGGGATTGCAGATCCGATCCGGTGACGTTCAAAGATGCGTGTCTATGCTCATAGATTTGGTAGCCGAAGTCGCAGTCAAAAGCACTGAAATTTGATTGCACGAACAATGCGGACAGCAGCCGTTACTTTAAGAATTGGAATTGTAGTTCAGATCCAACCGAGTTCGCATGTACGTATTGATACGGATAGATCTGGTATACGGCATTGCAGTAATGAATGAAACGAGTTCGATTCTTACGGAATTGCGGTCTCCAACTGTTAGATTGTTTCGCGGAATTACGGATAGGATCTGATAACCAAAAGCGACGCGTACAGAGACGAATACGTATTCCATCTGAAACTCCTGGCAGAAGCGAAGACCTAAGGGTGCGCACAGAAAAGCGAACAAAAATCTTTAATATCTATATACGTTATGACAGACAAATACAGATGGACCATTAGGATTCAGATAGCTTACGTTAAAGATATATAGCTGTGCAGATATCAGACGTATAGACACGCATTGAAATTAAGGGTGTGCGGGTACCCGATTTAGTCGGGTACCCGAGTCGGGTATCGAGGTCGGGTGAATATCGGTCGGGTATTGCTGTAACCGGGTTAAAGTCGGGTACCCGGGTCAAAGTCAGGTACCCGGGTTAAAGTTTGTAACAATTGAAAAAAAGAAAAAAAATTAATTCTTTTATTTATTCTAGCGCCAACATTTTTTACGCCACATGTGTAATCAAATTCGGGAGAACCGAGTAATAGTAAGTACCAAGTAGTATATAAGTTAAGGTGAACTCGGGTAAACTCAGAAATACTCGGGTAAAATCGGGTACTCGGGTGAAATCGGGTACCCGAAAATTCGGGTACCCGAGTTCCGAACCCGGGCGGGTACCCGGACCGACCCGACCCGACAAATTCAGGTAACCGCACACCCTTAATTGAAATACACGCATCGATTATCTCTCGCAGATGGAGCGGATAGGATTCCGTTAAATTCTCATAAGTTTGACATGAAAATTCTGTGAGCTTCTGATGGTCTTCTGTTGGAATTTTTAACAGGGGTTGGCCTTTTTTGCGTTTTCGACGCCTGGGCTCGGATAATCATCGAAATGTGTCTCCCCGGCCCCGTTTTCGTTACATTGTATGGAAAGGAGGTTCAAAAATAATACTCATCATGAAATTTTACAGCAATAATTGAAACTGTGAAATTAAGGAGTTAGGTTTCAGCAGATAAATATTACGAATTTGCGATTTGGAAAAGTATTAATTACACATCTTGACTTTCAGAAATATTTTTTATCAACTACTGTCAATCTAGCAGACACACACTAATTTTTTATAATTAAAAAAAATTAATAATGAAAACTTGTCAATTGTAAAGTGCATGGATAGATCTTTTAATTTTCTGAATGTTCATTATTTTTCATTTTTAAATTAATATTTTATCTTCGGTTTTTTTTTTATTATCTTTAAAATTAATTAATGTCTGCTACGTTCATATTTATTTGTGATGAAATTATTACTTATAATGCAAATTACTGTATATGAGCGATAATACTTACAGCACTTTTTATTTTTTTCAATTTTCGATAAAAAGTAGAGTCAGGAATAACACCATCACCACCACGCTGCAAATATAATTTATATGGTCCTCGTTTCATATTTAAGCACTATGTAATCACAGCAACAAACACAATATTTCGTTTCTTTCTTCACTATCGTGCTATTGTTTCGTTCACGTCGAGTGTTAGAGCGAACATTGAGATGTACATTCGGGATCAGTCGGGAGTAGCCGAACAACAAGCTGAGATCCGAGCACTCGAGTTGTCGGCGTTACTAAATATCCACGCTTGTTTACACTATTGTATCTTGTATCCCAGTAACAACTCTTGTAGTCAGCTTCTTATTGTAACTTCACCATATGTGTATTAGGGTGGTCGTTAAAATCTAACATATACTTGCCACACCCTCAATCGACAGATAATGATCCAAAAACACGGTGTAATTTTTTTGAGATTTTTAGCTTGATGGGAAAGCGCGCCGAAATCAATTTAAAATTGGAAAATTCGAAAAAAAATTAAAAAAAAAAAAAAAAATTATTTTCTCAATTTTTTGAGTATAACAGCAGGAAATAAATGTAGAATGCCGAAAAACGAAAACTTTCCAACAAAAAATGTATTTTATGGTAATCTTATAATATTACAACGTTATAAAGACTATACCGGGAAGAAATCTTGATAGTATACAGGCGACTACGCATGCGCGCGTTTCGTCGTATGCTGAGGCAGGCTGGCCTCAAATATCACTGCGTGACGACTTTATCGACCAATGAAAATGAATTATTCGGCGCGTGCGCAGTCACCTGTATACTATCAAGATTTCTTCCCGGTATTTATTTTACATCAACTTCTCATCCTTGGTTTCAACGTCGTATTTGAAGTTGCAAAAAAAAAAATTCTTGTGTAAATTTTGCTCTCAATTGAACGTCTAGTTCAAATATCGCGAGTCAAATACTCCTACCCATAGACTTGTCCACTAGACTGATCGTATCACTGGTGGGGGTAGGTCCGACATAAGAGAGAGAACGATATCAGAACTAGAGGTGCTGTCTTTTTCTATCGTCAAAAAGTGGGGATATCGCTTTCGGAAAGAAAATATTAATATTAATATTAATATTATTATTAATATTATTATTATTAATATTATGTAGAATGAAATATATAGTCTAACATGAAGTTGTAATATGATAAGTTTAAAATAATAGTACATTACAGTACGAGTGCGGTAAAACTTTTTCTGACGAGTGTGAGGTTGCATCACGAGCCGAAGGCGAGTTTTGCAATCACACGAGATCAGAAGAAGTTTTTCCGTCGAGTATTGTACAAAATTTTACTTCAGGTGTGAAAATGAGGGTTTTAGCCACGCGAAGCGTGGGTAAAACGTCCAAAATCACACTGAGTGAAGTAATAGTATATTACTCACCTAGGGAGGGAAAGTAGGCTAACCCAAACTGCGTGCAAGATTGACACCCGAGCCGAAGGCGAGGGTGTTAAAAACGCAGTTTGGGATGGCCTTTTTCACTCCCGTGTGAGGTATACTATTTTTCACCACCCCCTGGCATCGGAAAGTACGACTCCCCGCTCACGCGAGGGGCCGAAAGTCGTACTTTCCGTGCAGGTGTGGTGAAAAATACATTTTTGTCGAAAAATTTTAGTTTTTTGTCATTCTACATTTATTTACTGCTTTTTCACTGGGAAATTGGGAGTTTTTTTTTTTCAATTTTTTCAACTTCTAATTGATTTCGGCACGCTTTCCCATTAAGCTAAAGATCTCAAAAAAATTACACCGTGTTGTTGGGTCATTATCTGTCGATTCAGGGTGTGGCAGCTATATGTTAGATTTTAACGACCACCCTAATGTATATACGTGCATTATTGCGTAATGCTTCGATTAATTCTTAGAAATGTAAATAAAAAAGTCATATCATTTGGATACCATCGTGAATGCGTACAAGCAAAAATAACATAATACAGTGGAGACTGTACTCCTTAACTGCGACTTGTCTTAAATTTCTGAAATTAAAGTTAAAGGACATACAGTAATAAATAAGCCTCTGTACTATTTCCCAGTGAAAAGTATTAGGCAGCAAAATGAAACGATAAAGATATAAAAACTTTACTGTATTTACAGTTAAAAAAAAAAAGAAAACATTTGTAAAAGAATATAGTAGTTTAGTAAAAAATTTTTGCAAAATTTTTTAAACAGCTTTGAAGTCTTAATAGCTATTAATTTATTGAAGGAAAAAAATGAAATGAATTGTAGCTGTTTTGAATTTTGAAATTTTCAAAGGACAGTTTAAGCATCAAAATACAGAAATGCACTATAATAGTAGATTACGATACGAGTGCGCGAAGTACGTGATTCTCACACGAGTGTAGCTTGTCGCCCGAGCGAAGCGAGGGTGACAAAAACACGAGTGTGAGGATCACGTACGCGCACGTGTGTCGTATACTATTTTTTGTAACACTGCATGGAAGTTCGCACTTCGTGTACACAACACGCGGTGACGAACAGTGACGATGCCCCAACCTGAATGTTGCAGACAGTGATTGTAGCCACCACTTGTTTCGTTCAATGGCGTTAGTTACGCTCGTTTTGCTCGGATTAGCGTTTGGTAATAAATATTACCTAACAGTTTTACGACATTACCTAACAGTTTTGGATTTGTTGGCGAATCGGCCGCTTCGCGCACTTTTTACGGGGCGCGAAGTCGAACTTCCCATGCAGGTGTTACAAAAAACACTTTTTCTCACTCCAAACATCTCAGAATTTATAAAAGAAATGGACTTCTCACGGAATGAGAAAATTGTTTAGTATGTTGTTTTAATTTTAGTGGTAATAAAAACCTACACGCCGAGAGGCAATTGTGCTGTACAATATACCTATACGAGTTTTATGATGAATCGTTCTTATTTTACCAGTAAAATAGTAATATTATGTGGCATGCCCGTAAACCAAGTGTTTTTAGGCGAGGATAATGATTTCAGTACGAACTAAGGGCGAGCCGGAAGCGAGTTCTGAAATCATTATTCGAGTCAAAAACGGTTTACGAGTGCGCCCCATACTTTATTTTTTTCGAAATAGGCATGGAAAGTCACTTTGACGCCAGTTGAGATCCACAGACGTAGAGAGTAAGGTTATGGTGCGATCTGTCGCGCATCGAAACTGCGGTATAAAGACGTTATACGGCAGCTTTGGAATGCGCACTTCGGACTGCGCATCCAGACTGCCGCTGCGAGACACGAGTGCTACACAAAGGTCTTTAGTGTTTTGTCTCTTCAGTTGTATTTGGATTGTGGCCGAGTTAGGTGGTTGATTCAACATTCAATATACAATTATGACGGATCAAAAATATGCGTTGATAGAAGTACCACCACAATCAAGGAAAACGAGAATCATAGAAACTGAAAGGATTTTCAATTTTGATCAGTATAATTCTGCAACAAAATCTAGAGTATATCGTTACAGAAGGGGTGACGATATAGTCAAATGTGTCATAGTACAGCTTGGAGGTGAGAAATATTTTTAATTAAAATTGCGAACTATTTTTTAATAGTAATATAAATTGTTATATCACAACAGAATAATTACTAGTTGTCGATGGATGTTTGGCCGATTGTGGTAGTTAGACCAAAGGAGGTGATCGGTCAGGAAGAGGCTGTAGCTGGCTCGGTATGGTTTTTAATGAGATCCGATAGAGATATCTGAGTACTGCCTTTATTATAATGTGGATTTAGTTGTTTGGTGGTAGTAGGATGACTTCGGTTTAGTTACGGAGTTGGTGTTTCGAGAGGTCGGTAGCTTGGTAATAGGTTAAGAAGTTGGTGGTTCGAGATTGGAATGAGTAGTGATTGATATGAAAGAAGTTTGGAGAAGGTAGGTTCGGTTTGGAGAGGGGTTTTCGCATGATTTGCACATCCTGTGTCACCATGTGCCACTCGTACGACTCGAGCGGAAACCGAGGATCAGGTAAAACTGATGATCGGCTAGCAGAAGGAAATGGCGGATCGGATGATTACCGGAAAGAAGAGGAGTCATGACGTACCCCCCCCCCCCCCCCCCCCCCCCCCCCCCCCCCCCCCCCCCCTTTAGAAGGAACATAGGGCTTGGACACAGGGCGTATGTTCCTCTTTAAGGAGCAAGGTGTAGGGGTGTGAAAAAGGATGCATGCAATACAGTTAATTTCCAATTATAAAATATGTCTAAGACTAAAGTCTATAATTGTTTCTATGTTAAGCGTGTAAACGTGTGCAGTGGAACATGATGAGAGACTTTTCTTTCTGTTTTTTTTTTTATTTTATTCTCTCATATGTTCTTACATAATTGATGTTTAATCGTGTGTGTGTTGTGGTTATAATGATTTATTCCATTCTACAGTGGTTATGCTTCGTCCTTTTATTTTTTTAAATTATATTCTTAACATCCTTATCGAATGGTTCTTAACTACTTCTTATTTTACATTATATCATCATCTTATTCCTAAAATTTATAATAATTCTACTCCCTTTTTACTATGGTTATGTCTTAATCATATTTTCAACATCCTGATTTTCCACTTTAACATCCACTTTTTATTTTATACTATATCATTATCCTACTATTACAAATTGCTCCCTATGGAATATCAATAGACCTGTTTCTCAAGCAGTGACTAATGTTCACCTGTACTGTTCTTACTATCCAGGCCATACCATTGGTTCATTTTAATTTATTCAAAAACACTCTGTGATTTCCCTGGTTTCTAGTGGATGGGTTTCGGTTAGCTCCATAGCGAATGTGTGTGGTTCGAATGTTCAGGATTTTTGGCGGTAGTATCTTCATTTGTAGATTATAGTTTATTACAGTCGTTGTCGTCACGTGTATGTGCTAGTTTCAGCTTGTTCAAATGAACAATTTTTGTTTTATTAGGTGTTAAATAGATTTCAGCGTTTATTCCGTCAATTATTTCCTTAATCGTGTACGGTCCTTTATAGTGGTCTTCGAACTTTGTGCGATTCTCATTTATTAAAAATACTTTCTGTCCAGCCTCAAAAAGGTGTACGTTGACTCTTTTATCGTAATACGTTTTTGATTTCAATTTTGCGTCTTTTAAATTCTGTGCTGCCCGTTTTCGAATTTCGGTCAGGTTTGTTAGTAGGTCAAGAATAAACGTGTTGTATGAATTTGTTATCGCGACGGTTGTTCGCAGGTCCGATGGTAGTCGAGCTTCTTTACCAAAGATTAGTTGATGTGGTGTGAAATTCGTACCTTCGTGTACCGCGGTATTATAGCAAAAAATTGCGAAGCGTACATATTTGTCCCAGTCCTTACCGGTTCTCGTGTAATGTTTGATGTGTTCGATAAGTACAAGATGGCTACGCTCTAAGGAACCGTTGGATTGTGGTCGATACGCGGTAGTTCTTACTTGTTTAATTTTGAATAATTTGCAAATCTGCTTAATCGTTGTACTCATGAAATTTTGGCCTTGGTCTGTTAGTATTATTCGCGGCGTTCCATACCGTGTGATGTATTCTTGTGTAAACGCCGCGCCGATTGTCTGAGCTGTCGCGTCAGGGAGAGGTATGGCATCCAAACATTTTGTCAGATTGCATTGAATTGTCAGTAAGTATTGGTTATTTGATTCCGTGACGGGAAGTGGTCCTACTATGTCGAGCGCAACTTTATCGAACGCATCCGCTGGAGTATCTGTAATTATCATGGGCAATCGTGTTTTGACTCGAACTAACTTTTTCCTTTGACAACTGTCGCAGGATTTAATGAAATTTTGAATCTGTGTTTTTAGGTTCGGCCAGTAGTATTTTTCCCTAATTCTGTTGTAGATTTTCGTTACACCCTGATGACCACCTAGCAACGATTCGTGATATTCTTTAATGATCTCTCCGCGTATCGATACGTCGGGTATAATGTTTTCATTTGCGCAAAGCGTGATTCTTACATTTGTATGTTCGAAAATGTAATAAAATAGTTTCCTGACGACGCTCCATTGGAAAACTTCTAATCCCGGATTTGTTTTGGGGAACGAGAATGACTCAATTTTATAAATACGCAACAGCTGTTTTAGTTTAATTAAAGTACAATAAAGGTCTTCTAACTGTATTCTGTCAGAGTGTCGGGTCTTAACCACGAGGGTCATAATATACTTATTCCCGAATTTTGATAAGGCTATTTCGTGTTTTCCGAGTTTGTTGACAGTGAACGTCTCTTTCCGTAACATGTTTTTGTCGATTAATTGCTTTGTTAGTTCATCATTCCACGCGCAGTCGGCTGGTACACAATGTGCAATGTTCGCGCTTTTCATGAATATTCCGTCTTTGGATTCAATCACGTTAGTCGTTGGTATTATGTTGTCTATGTTACCCGTGAATTTATCGAAGCTGAGCGCATCCTTATTCTCCTGTACGTTGGTTGGTTTAGGAGACCCTTTGGTCCTTTGATATGCACTTTCGTCATCGGTAGTGCTGGTGTTATCTGTACTGTCTGAGCCCGTCGGATTTTGTGCTACCTCATTGTCAGAGTCTGAGATCATATCAGAGTCGCTGGTGTTTTCGGTGTCTAGCTTCGGTATAGGGCTACGTCTGCGTTGTGGGAACATTGTGTCGGAATCGTTGTCTGTTGATGTGAGGATAGCTGAGGGGGTGTCTGATACCGGAGGGATCAGGGGTCCCGTAGATGGTCGGGTATAGTTTTCCGTTGTGGGCTTATATGATTCATTTTTGACTCGTTTGTCAGGTAATTTGTGTGTCAGTGGGTTCTCAAATCTGCAAATGTTGATTTTGATGTCTGAATCTTTGAATATGTAATGAATCATACGGCTTACCATGTCCCAGTCAAGTCTATCTAACCCGCAACCGAGTTTTGGTATCGCAAGAGATTTCTTACCGTCCTTAATTAGTGCTGTCTTTAATTTTGCTAGTGTGTTGTACATTGTCTCGTTTGTCGGTTTGTCAAAGTGTCGTTCCTTCGTGACTAAATTGTAAATCGTGCGTCTGGGGTACTGTACCATAATGATATCTGTTACTCGTGGATTCATTGATTGTAATCTCTTACGTTGTATGAATCCGTTCCTTACCATCTGGTCTGCAATGTTTCGGGATGTCTTACAGTCGACTGAAATACAGTGGGCTAAATTATCTTTTTGTTTCAGCAAATCTCCGTCTATCTCTTTAATATTTCTATTCTGTGTCAGGGGAAGGAAATCTAGGTCTTCGAGGAACTGTCTGTACGATGGAGTGGAATTCGAAGTTTTGCTAGTAGATGTGGTTGCCTGTGGCTCGCAAGCTGTATGTCGTAACTTGACTCCGTGTTTCTTGCGTATTTCTGAGCCGTGTGGGTCATGTGTGGAGTCTGTATTGGGTTCACTATTTGAATTAGACAATTTCCTATATATTATTTTACGTTTATACACTGACGTTGTTGCAGTCTTATTTGACCGATTTTCAGTTTGACTGTCACTAAAACTTGTCTGGTTGGTAAGGTCGGTTCCTAATCGGTTCCTTCTTTGTGTTCGGATACTAGAGGATTCCGTGCGTCTTTTTCGTTTAGCTAGTGCTGTTCTAAATGGAATAGTTTCTACGTCCGATTCGCCCGTCGAGTCAACGTAATCTAGTTGCTTCGTCAATTTCTTTCGCGGTGCTGGGTTACCTGAAGATTCAGTCATTTGAGGTCGTTTGGGCGGTTTTACTGTGCTATGTTGTCTATCGTGAATTAATCGGGTATCTGAGATTTCTGATGTCAGGGTTTCTTGTAAGGGGGGTCCCTTTACTGCTTCCTGAGTCTTTGGTAGTTTGGTTGGTGCGGGGTTTGTCGAGTCATCGGTATCTCGCCTAGGACGTCGTGGAAATTGGTGTGTTATTTTTTTGCGTTTGTTTATTTCAGTTTCCGCGGTACCCGACTCTGATCGAAGGCGTTTGCCGTCCATCGGTAAGGCTTGGGCCACATCGGGCGGAGGGTTTCTTGATAGTGCGTCCGCGTTTGTATTTGTTTTTCCTTTTTTATAAACAACAGTGTATGTGTATTCGTCAAGTATCAACCTCCATCGTAATAGGCGTGATGTCGGGTCTTTGGTGTTGTTTAACCAGAGTAGCGGTTTATGATCTGTTACAAGCGTGAATTGCCTTCCGTATAAATATGGCCTGAAATGTTTTACCGCGTCAATGATCGCTAATAGTTCCTTGTCAGTTGTTGAGTAATTAATTTCCGCTTTTTGAAGGGATCTTGACGCATAGGCTATTGGTAGGTCTTCGCCAACCTTACCTTGGCTAAGGACCGCACCGATAGCAAAATTCGATGCGTCTGTTGTCAGTACAAAAGGTTGTGTAAAATCCGGATATTGTAAAATAGGTTCCTTGCACAGACTGTCCCGTAAGGTTTCGAATGCTGATTGATGTTCGGACGTCCAAATAAAGGGAATGTTTTTCTTTAATAAGTTATTTATAGGCTTCGCGATTCGAGCTAAATCAGGAATGAATCTACGATAGTATCCGATTAATCCCAAGAATTGTTTTATTTGCTTAGCATTCTTAGGGGTCGGATAATGTTTGACAGCTGCTATTTTATCAGGGTTTGGTTTTACTCCGTTTTGAGTGATAATGTGGCCTAGGTAGGCTACCTCTGTCCGTAAGAACTCACATTTCTCCGGTTGAAGGGTTAGTCCTGCGCTCGACAGTCTTTCCATTAACTTTCTGAATCTTACGGCGTGTTCTTCCAATGATCTTGCATAAATAACTATGTCATCTAAGTATACGAAAATCTCATTGCCTTGCAATCCCGTAAGTACCTGGTCCATAAGACGTTGGAAAGTAGAGGGTGCGTTTTTCTGGCCGAAAGGCATTCGAGTGTACTCGAGGTGGGCATGTGGTGTTGAAAAGGCCGTTTTAAATGCATGATCGGGGTGCATAGGTATTTGATGAAATCCCGAAGCTAGATCGAGTGTTGTAAAATATTTTGCGGAACCTAGCTGGTCCAGAATGTTTATGATATTTGGCAGGGGATATGCATCCCCTACGGTTTTTTCATTCAATTTACGGAAATCAATTACCATACGCCATTTTTTATTACCCTTGTAACGAATTTACTGGTCCAGAAGAGCCAGATAAATTCATTTAAATTATTACGTTATTATTTAATATAGTTTCAATGCTATTAGCAGAATTCACCAATATAAAGAAGATAGACAGACGACGACGGACAAATAGACTTCACGAACGAACAGACATAGAGACTAATAAATGACGAAGCAGTATTTTAAAATTATGGATTAGAGACGTTTATTGCTTATAAGATCGGAAATCAAATACGTATAGACTGAGTCACATTACAAGAAGAGCGAAACACTAGCAGAAGTCCTCTTGCTGTACAATAATTAAAATGATATATAAAAAGGTCAGAGATCCCGTTGTGACTCAGTCAGTCGATTAACATTGCATTTAATAGGAATTAAATAATGATTTGAGTAGCATAAAATCACCTCTAATAGGTGAATGTCAATGGATAAAATTGATGTTAAATAATATGGATAGACGACAAATTAGATCAGTAAAATTATGGATAAAATGCGTGTAAACCGCAATATAGATAAATAATTAAATAACGTGGCGCTTCATATATGATTGCGCTAAACTATATTAAAGGATATCTCTTTTATAAAATCAATCTCTATCGGCCTCGGCTTATATGTATACGTATACGATTACTTATCTTAGAATTAGGAGATCTGTCGTCGACGCCGGCTCGAGGCGAAGAGAGGGATCCTTTGTCTACTACCTGATCATATACATTTCTCGGAAATCTTCGTTATATGTCGCCAAATCCCGATAATTGTGGGATTGGCTTTCTCTTTAAATTTAGGCGCGTTCGCTCTTACACCCTGTGTGTCCGGTTTTTTAGGTACAACCCAGACGGGAGAGTTGTAAGGAGATGTGGAATGTTGGATAATACCCTGATCGAGGAGTTTAGTCACTTGCTTCTCAATTTCGTCCTTGTGAGCCTGTGGGTGTCGGTATTGTTTCGTGTGTATCGGTATGTCGTCTATGGTTGGTATAGTGTGGCTGACTACTTGGGTATGTCCTAGCTTGTCACCCGGTAAGAAAAATAGATGATTATACTCAATTGCTAGATCAATTATCGACTGCTTTTCCTCTTCATTTAGGTGGTCTAGTCTGAGGTTTTCCCTAAGGATGTCAAGGCGTTTTGCATCGTGGTTAGGCGCGGCTTGAAGTGCATGTAGATCTTTATCAATGTTAGCACCGTGATGGTCATGTGCAACCCGACTTCTGTTACTGTAGGCTATGTGTGTTTCTGTGTTTGCTGCAGGTTCATCTACCTCTTCTAGAGTTACCACAGGTCGTTCTATCTCTACAGCTGATTCGCTACAATTTATGGCATAAGCGTACGCCAGACCTTGTCTATTCGTCACGAGGGCATTACCTAATAGAATATTTGGGCCTAAGTCCAATTTGTTAATCATTCCCGTTTCAGGTGACAGTTTCGTTACTCTTAATGCTACTACTGCTGCAGTTCGGGCTGGTATTGATAAGATTTCTTCGCTAAAAATTTGGTGTGTCTCGTTGCCGTCAGAGGTCATTGTCCTCGTTGGGAAGGAAATTATAGCGTTTTCGTTACGCAAAAATGACATGCCTAATATGCCTGCCTCTTTAATGGGAAATGAATCATCTACTATATGGAATTCGTGATTATTGTGTCCGACTTGAATATATATCGTTCCCAAAGTCTCTGTAGTGTCGTCTGTAATGCCTGTTATTTTGGTTATTTTGCTTTTGTCAAGTCGCGTATGTGCGTTATATTTTACCGCGCCGCGTTTTACTATGTTCATATCAGCTCCAGTGTCAAGAAGGAACGTAGTGGTTTCATTCGCGAGTTGTGGAGTTGATACCCGAGTCTTAGGCGTGTGCAGAGAAGACGTTGTTAACACGCGACACGTGTTGATATTAGGACCGTAGTTTCGATAAGATAACGGAATTGTGCCCGCTTTTTGTGAGAAAATTTGATTGGTTTTAAAACATATAGTCATATTTTCAGCTCGCAAAAAGCTTGCGCTTAAAATTCCGTCTTCCTTAATCGGAAATAAATTATCTACCAAATGGAATTCATGCCGGATCCCGGCAAATTCCAGATCGATACTTCCTAGAGTTTTCACAAATCCTTCACCTATTCCCCTGATGTTTCGCGTGTCTGTTGGTGTGAAACGAGTGTCTGGTGTAATGACTCCGACTTTAATTACACTAATATTCGCGCCCGTGTCTACCAGAAGTGACACACTTTTTCCACGAATTTGCTGTGATCTTACTACGATTACTGGTGAGCCGAGAAGTGATCTTCTATCATGCTCGGACGCTCTTCGTCGACTCGGGACATCACGGCGTCCATGTGACATTACCGTGGCTCGTTTAAATCGTCATCATAAGTTTGTTCCGTGTTACCGCCTACCACAACATTTATCTGTGCATCGTGTCTTTGCCGATTAGATGATTGTCTGTAATTTTGGCTGTTATTGTTTTGGTTGCTAAAATTGTTTGGTCGTACGCGTGAACTATTATTCCATTGGTGGCTGTGTGATTGCGCGATACCCGGTCCGCGGTTATGTTGTTCGCGTTGATTGTGCTGTATGTTCCGAGGACTTATACTGGGAAAGTTAGGTTGGGAGTTTCGCTGAACCTGTGCTTTCCGCATACGACATTCATCAAATGTGTGCCCAATTACCCTACAAAACGTGCAGTACTTGCTGGCACGTTCTCTTGGTCCACAGATATCAATAGTATGCCCTGGCTTTTTACAATAATTACAGTAGAGCCTAGCTTGAGAATCTGGTTCCGATTTGTGTTTTGGATAGTATTTATTTTTATAGTCTGGCATCAGGTTGACATCGTGAGACGGCCTCAAGGACTTTCTTTCGTCCAAAAACTTTTCAAATCGTATTGCTAAATCTATAGCTTCGCGTAACGTCCCCGGTTTCTCATAAGTGACCCTTATTTCGATTTCATCCCTTAAACCTTTTATGAATGATCGACCAGCTAAATCTTTTATAAATCTATTCGTCATAACGACATGGTCCGGATTCTCTGAATTTCCGGAAATTTCTAATGCCGTCTCGACGAGTCTTTCCATCCGCATGCCATATTCTAACACACTCTCGCCCCGGTTCTGCACTGCTCGTGTAATCTGCGCCTGTATATCCGGTAACAGCTCTTTTGGCTTATATGCACGTTTTGAATCTCCTACCAGGTCATCTAGTGATGTTATACTGGTTCTTTGTATATACTTTTCTGCATCACCTTCGATTTTTAAAAATACAAGATTCGTAAACAATGGTAAATCTCGCGCTTGGATTGACTTTTTTATGCTCTCTATTTTTCGCACAAATGAATTTACTGGCATGTTAGTACCGTTAAAATTCGGTATTAGGGATATCACCGCTTGCAGCGGCAGATACGGGCTGAGAGTGGGTCCCATGTTAGATTCTTCACCGTGAGACATTTTGTTACGTATTTTACGCTTATATGGTAAGCTATTCAAGACTTACAGAATGGCGAGCGTTACAAATGTTGGTCTGGTCAGCTGCATCCCTAGGTTGTAGCAGTTCCGGCGTCTAAACGTGGCGATGTTTCAGAAGTATTGCAGTTCAGGAATACGATGAATCCGGATGAGTCTCCGTAGAGTGAGACGTGTTCAGGAGTCGCAGAGTCGACACCTCGCCGATACTTCGCTGATATCAGATTCGTCCAGTCCGTAGTCTCCCCACAGTATTCTCGAATCGGGGCTCGTCGTGTTCTTTAATCTGCACTTTGTAGCAAGGCCCCTTGCTGCTACTTTGATTTATGATTGTGCATTCGTCGAGTTCGTGCCTCGTTTTTACACCAAAGGGTAACCAGATTAAGGTGCTGATTAATCCGGAAAACGAGGAGTTCCGCTGCCACCAGTTGTTATATCACAACAGAATAATTACTAGTTGTCGATGGATGTTTGGCCGATTGTGGTAGTTAGACCAAAGGAGGTGATCGGTCAGGAAGAGGCTGTAGCTGGCTCGGTATGGTTTTTAATGAGATCCGATAGAGATATCTGAGTACTGCCTTTATTATAATGTGGATTTAGTTGTTTGGTGGTAGTAGGATGACTTCGGTTTAGTTACGGAGTTGGTGTTTCGAGAGGTCGGTAGCTTGGTAATAGGTTAAGAAGTTGGTGGTTCGAGATTGGAATGAGTAGTGATTGATATGAAAGAAGTTTGGAGAAGGTAGGTTCGGTTTGGAGAGGGGTTTTCGCATGATTTGCACATCCTGTGTCACCATGTGCCACTCGTACGACTCGAGCGGAAACCGAGGATCAGGTAAAACTGATGATCGGCTAGCAGAAGGAAATGGCGGATCGGATGATTACCGGAAAGAAGAGGAGTCATGACGTAACAAAATTTTTGAAACGAAATTTTATGTTTCTAACAATGTTTTCAAGTCAAAAAAATCTGATAACATATTATATTATATAATGTGATTAGTATAAATATAAAAATGAGGAATAATTGATTCTGTATTTAATTTTATTGTGTGGCAGAGCTCAATTCATATATTTTTTTATTTTCCATGTTTTATAAAGAATAGCGATCAATTGAAATATTATAATGATTAATGATTTATAAATAAAACATACTTATAAAATATCAATCGTCTCTCGGTACAAAAAGAAATGAAAAAAGAAACAATTAACTTCATTTCAATTGCAATATCGGTAACATATGATCAGTTTTTGAATTTTTTTTAGACGATATATTGAAACAAAAAAATATAGCAAAAAAAAAATTTGTATTTATTTATTATGTGTAATTTATCTTTTACTTGTGCAATTAAATGGATTATTATTTATACCGCAGAGAAAAACTGTAAAAAATGTGGTGTCTGCCACTGTTTAAAAATCATAGTAAATAAATAAATCCCTTATAATTTCATATAATAAAAGGAATCAATTTTATTGCAATAATGCCAATTATTTTATTTTTCGTTTTTTGATTTTGTTGTTAAGGCCCATCCCTAGTCGCCCACCTCCTTTCCATACAATGTAACGAAAAACGGGCCGGGAAGAAACATTTCGATGATTATCCGAGCCCAGGCGTCGAAAACGCAAAAAAGGCCAACTTAGCGCTCATCCTATTTCAATTCCAAACACATACGTCTAAAAAAATGTTCGTTTCATGCGAAAATAGAGCCAGCGTTTGGTTATTTCTTTTGGTTGTCTAAATGGTTTTCCATTGTCATTGGCTTTTGACAGTGGAAAAAAGAAATAACCAAACGCTGGCTCTATTTTCGCATGAAACGAACATTTTTTTGGACGTATGTGTTTGGAATTGAAATAGAATTCGCGCTACGTTGGCCTTTTTTGCGTTTTCGACGCCTGGGCTCGGATAATAATCGAAATGTGTCTCCCCCGCCCCTTTTTCGTTACATTGTACGGAAAGGAGGTGGGCGACTAAGGATGGGCCTTAAGGTGAAGTGAAACGTTTCAAGGCCACGGCCGAGTGCCTTCCCCAGCGGTAAAACAGAGATACCCAGCGTTTGGTGCCGCTTGGTTTACACGTATACTGGCTACAATGTCGGTACAGGTTGTGATCTCAACAGAATGGCCGTGTTTCAGTTTTGAGTAACGGAAAAACAATCATTCTCAGCCATTTCTTCATCAAATGACACGGGATTAGGTTCAAAGTGTTTGGTATTTCATTGCGGAGTGGCTAATTATCCGGAAAATGCGATTATCTACGGCGACAATGAATAATCTCGCGATTTATGTGGTCGGTACGTCAATCTGTTAAAATTTTTGTCAAATTTTGGAAAAGTTCAAATAATTAGCCACTTTCTGCCACAATTATGTGTAATCCCTCAAAGTTTCATTCCGATCGGTTCAGTAGTTTCGGAGAACTATTGTTTGCCGTTTTCGAGGTTCTGACAAACGTTTCACTTCACCTTAAGAATATTTTCAATTACAAATATTTTGTTATTTTTCAACTGTATTACATTATTAGGATGTTTAGAAGCAAGAGTTATCCCCCGAAATTTCACTTTCTCAATTTTATAATACTGACTATCATTGTGTTTAATGAAATCAATAACAGATCCATAAGTGCATTCACATGAGATTTTCGTTTTTTTTTATTTTAATTTGATCAGCGGATTCTAACTCATCTAATCGATTTGCGATTTGAGTGAGTGGTTTATATGGCGATTTAACTAAATGTTTAAATAAACCTATATAATTTTCTCCCCAAAATGCTGACACTTCACTCAAGGGCTCTTGAAAATAACGAACATCGTCTGGTATACGAATTAGATTATGCATGCTCAATACTTGCGAATCATCGCCATACTCTGAAGGCAATATTTCAAAGAACGTTCTCAATTGATCTTGAGCGTAGTCTACGTACTTCACTGCAATTGAATCATCATTCAAAATTCTACATGCTACATATAATAACAAGAAATGACGATATTTATTGTAACATAAAACATTTTTAAAAGCAAGCGGTCCAATATACAAAAGAAAAAATCGGAATTGTGTGGCTTTCCACTTAGATACTTGATCAATGTCAAATAATTTTCGTTCAAATTCAACTGGGATGTCTACTGATATAGATTGCATAAATTCTCTTAAAATTCTCACTTTGGGTTTTCGAAGTCTAGCAGAATGTTTTTTCATCACAAGTAATTTATCAAGAAGATTTTTCACCACACCGAGGTACAATAAATGCATAGAATCTAAAACTACGTCATGTACAGGGTGTATAAAAATTATGTGTCATGGCTTGGCCAGGTGATTCTCTAGTTCGAGATCGATGGAGATCTGTGAAAACATGGCCCCGCAAAATTTACCTCTACCTCGAAATTAAAGGTCAAATTTTTTTATTGTCTTCGAAAATTCTACTCGTCAAGAGAAACAAAAGTCTCTGAGAAACCATGGGTGGCAAATGAGCTCTTCACCCCGAAAAAATTAATGAATCCGAAGAAAATTATTAAATGTTATTTTGCCTTGAATGTTGATGAAAGAAGCTGAACAATATTAAAATTGAGCATAGTAAGGAAGCCTCTATCTGTTACCATCATCGCATAAGGGCTTCTGTTCGCCCAAATTCTAAATAACATTTAATAATTTTCTTCGGATTCATTAATTTTTTCGGGGTGAAGAGCTCATTTGCCACCCATAGTTTCTCAGAGACTTTTGTTTCTCTTGACGAGTAGAATTTTCGAAGACAATAAAAAAATTTGACCTTCAATTTCGAGGTAGAGGTCAATTTTGCGGGGCCATGTTTTCACAGATCTCCATCGATCTCGAACTAGAGAATCACCTGGCCAAGCCATGACACATAATTTTTATACACCCTGTACTGGATCAAACTGTTTTAATTTCGATAGTTTCGATGATTTCTCATCCTCGAGATGATGTTCTGCTTGTAACTTCTTCTTAAATGATTTTTTTGTACGAAGATCACAGTTAATATCTGAATATACACGTTTATGATTTTTAGTAACACCTTTCACAGTACACCTCTCACAAGCATAAAAACCACCGGGATTCTTGATGTTTTTAATAAAAGCTCTCGCAGGGGAATCTGCCACCATGCAAAAAATTTCAAATGAATACTTAGTCTCATTCAACATAACTCCGTTAACAATATATTTATTAGCTTCATTGACAAAGTCCTTTAAGTAATCGTTTGAAGAAGACGGTTTTGAATCACCACAATACAATGTAACAGTAACTGGTTTAGTTTCATAATTAGGATGATGAACTTTCAATACAATAGGCCAAAGTTGAATTAGTGAGTTATTATAAATTGAAATTCCATCAATATGTACTTGAACTGATAACTTATTTTCTGTATAAATCACTGGATCTATTATTTTTTCTAAAACATGTTTTATTCCAAAATATACATAAGTACCGGTTGTTTCACGTTTGCTTAACACTGATCCCATTGGTCGACAATGCTTCGTCTTCAACAGTTGTTGGGAAGTTTTTGGTAAATCTTCATGACCTTCTTCTCTTAAAATAGTTAATAACTGAGTCACTACACTCAAAGTTAGGACATTGATATTATCTAATGCCCAAAAACGGAGTTTTGCACGCAAATTTTTTTTCGGCATAACCTCTTCCTCACTCTGAGGTAATGAGTTATGCGGAACATCATTAGCATGTAAGTCTTCACAGTTGACATTTTCAATAAGATCTTCACTACTGATAGAATCATTATCACTAACGTCCAAATCATTGTGATTACTATTGTCGACATCATTATAATATTCTTGTGAACCACATGGTTCTGAAATACCAGAATTATTCTCACTCACGCAGTTTATGATGGTGTCATTTGACTTCTCATGACCGTCAAACAAGTTGCAGTTGCCTGGCGGTCAACGTTTTTATACGAGATAGTCGCTGGAAGTCGCTATGAGTGCGACAAGAGTGTACCAACTCCAAGCACAACTATCTCTCTCTCACCGCCTCTCGCTTAAGGGATACATAGGCTGCGCTCGTTCCAGTACAGGGTGTCTGGAAATTCGCGCACTCGAAGCATACCGGCGGATCCCTTGCGAAATAATAAGACGAAAGTTACCTATGCATAAAAGTCCGCGGAGACTTAGTCCTTCCGTAAAAAGGACCTAATAACGAACCAATTAGCGTTCATCTATAGGAAAGACTGTCTAAAATCCACCAGAATCCGCACTCTGGAATTTTCATTGCGTGAACCGACTGTCTAATGTCAATCGCTCACCACACATTATTGTCTTGTTCTCCCTAGTAAGGCGGACGGCGATGTGGATTCTTGTGGATTTTAGACAGTCATTCCTATAGATGAACGCTCATTGGTTCGTTATTAAGTCCTTTTTACGGAAGAACTAAGTCCCCGCGGACTTTTTTGCATAGGTAACTTTCGGCTTATTATTTCGCAAGGGATCCGCCGGTATGCTTCGAGTGCGCGAATTTCCAGACACCCTGTATAGAGTTCAGTGTTTATCACCTATCAATTATGAAATCAGTTGACAGGCCTATCCAGTCTGAGTAAGAAGTGATAAGCCTAGTGATGTGAGGCTGACGGTCAGGTCCTTTTTTTACCGTCCCGTGACGGTCACAAGACTGTCCGCTGACGGTTTCATAAATGACGGACCGTCACATTTGTGGCGCCATCTCCCGAGTTTTGTGTAAAGCCCTAACTACAATACATTCAAGATTCAAGTCGCTCCGACGTTCGACACAAAACGATAAATAATTCAATTAATTGTTAATTTATAATTGAACAAATATTGTTAGACACAGAAGGTTGCAACGAGGCGATAGTTAGACCAAGACCAGCGGGAAATGACGTCACAAACATATATATGTGTTGTAGCCAAAAAGGAAATTATAAGATAAAGCAAAAGGCACATTCTTCCTTCTACTCAAAACTAATTCTGTATTTTTCTCTCTTTTGTTATTAATAAATACAAGTAAAGTATCACTTATACAAAAACCAACAGCCTAAAAATCCCAACAAATATTATAATCTGAATTTAGTTTATCATATTTTTCTCCATCCGTTATAAACCAATGTTAATGAATAACATTTATCGTGAATGAAAAGTAGTGAGTGAATTTATGTTGAAAAATGGTTTAACTACTCTAACCTCTTATATTGATATTTATTAATCAAATATTTTTTAAACATTTACTTCAATAAACTGAATGATATTGTTGCATGGAAATATTTGAGTTTAAAAAATATTTCTGTCAGATAAATAATAAAATGAAAATTGAATAATTCATTTGTTTCAGATTAATGATTAACCATGGCACGATAGAAAAGTTTTCATCTGAAGAGACATTTTGTGTCAATACCTAAAACACAGAATCAAAAATTACCAATTTTTAAGTGTAAATATTGTACACAAAAATACTCATGGCATGTGACTAGAATGACGCTACATTTAAAAGAAAAATGTAAGGGTTGTCCCAAAGAAATTCGTCAAAATTATCAAATACGAATTCAGTTGACAACGTTTTGGATGATCAAGATGAAGAACTACGTGATTGAAGATTCTACCCAGAAATCAGTGGAGTCTGTGAATGAAGCTGGTGGTGAATGTCTTGCAGAGGCTGAAAGTAATATTTCAAAGATTTTAGAACCAGATAATTTGGTAAGAAGCCGTCCTCGAGGTGAAATGGATGCATTTTGTGACAACATTGTCCAAAATGAACAAACAGCATTATATAAAAAAATGTGCTTAGCTATGTATGCATCTGGAGTACCGCTAAATTTATTTTCGCACAATTTGTGGAAACCATTCTTTAAAGATCTTCGCCCTGCTTTTGTCTTGCCCTCTAAAGATGCTATTTCGGTTAAATATTTGAATCAAGTTTACAATGATGTCAAAGAAGATGTGGAAAATAAAATACAAAGCGCTTCATCAGTTGGTCTACAGTGTGATTCGTGGACAAATGTCCGTGGTGAATCAATTATGAATTTCGTAGTCACTACTCCTGAACCAGTGTACTACAAATCAATAGCTACTGGAAAAAAATCGCAAACCGGTAAAAATATTGCTTCAGAAATCTTCATGGTCATTGATAGCATCGGAGCTTCCAAAGTTACTGCTATTTGCACCGATAATGCTAGAAATATGAAATCAGCTTGGGACGAGATTGATGCAATGTATGAGAAAGGTATTCTCTTTTATGGTTGTTCAGCTCACACTCTGAATAATTTGATCCAAGATTTGATTAAATTACCTTCTTTAACGGAATATAATAGCAGAGCAGGATCGATTGTGAAGGAAATTAAAAAGTCAAACAAAATTTTAGCTATTTTCACAGAAATTCAAAAAAAATCACCGGAAAAAGTGACAACGACTTTGAAAGTTCCAGGAAAAACCCGTTGGGGAACTCACATTCTTACGTTCGAAAGTTTATTGGTAAATAAAAAAAATCTTCAAGCCTTAGCTATTAATACCGATGCTTCTGAATTGTTGAAAGAATCCACAAGAAAAGAATTGTTGAATGATTATTTTTGGGTTCAAACAACTCAGATAGTCAGAGTCTTAAAGCCAATTGTAAAATGGATTACTATTTTAGAGGGAAATAGCGAAACGATAAATAAGGTTTACGAAGCATTTCGAGAGTTGAGAAGTATTTTTAACACTGAGTTTTTGAAAAATAATCAAGAGACTCGGTAGAGTCTCGCGCCAAGTACATTGAAAAAAAAAAAAAATTTCAAGCGCGAGACTCAACGAGTCTATATGAGTCAATCCACGTCAAGCGGGACGGATTTGGCCAAAAATATTCGTCGATGTTTCGGATTCTTTTTTAATTTTTTTTACACATTCTCTGGGTGAAATAAACACATGAAACATTTTTTTTTTTTTTCTACTCGAAGGGTTTAGCAGCTGCAAGGGGTTGAATTTTCGAAAAAAACACCAAAATTCGGGATCGCGCTCTTCTTTAAACGTTAATATCTCCGGTTCCCTTTGTCGTACAGACATCGTCAAAAACTCATTTTGAAGCTCTTGAATTGCACTTTCATGTTATGAATTTTTAATTCATGTAATAAATGATTTTCTATTTGTTATTAACAATTATACTTTTCAAACGCGATTTTCGAGATGACTACCACCTTCGAAAATTCTGAAAAAAATACGAGCGTGTTCCTTGATTCATTCTCTACGAAATCTGTAAGTTTAAAAATGGAACTCCGATGGAAACTATATTTCCAAAGCGGTTGATTCATGCGGGACGTCGCGCACGGCCGGGTACACGAGCATTGGGGCGGCAAGACCCTGTTCGCGCGTCGTTACATACTTGGAATTGAACTCAGGTGAGAAACTAATTCCGCGTAATGCAATAAATATGCCCATTATTTGAACACCTGTGTGTCGACCCTCAGGTATTTAAAATACCCTCTTTTCACCCTTCCATGGCCTCCCTAGAATATATAAATGTATTGCAGGATTTGACTATTTCAGTATCGTCTTGACGCTTACTAAAGTCACATCGATTCTTTGTTCACGTAGTTTCACACGACTGAAGAATATTTAAAAATTTCAAGGTGCATCAAAATCGAATCATACCAATAACTATTATGGCACCAAAACAGAAAAGTTTTGACTGTTGCTTCAATCCGTTCAATTTAGAAAAGCACGGAAAGAAATACTCTAAAAATAGAATAATCAGAATATTAAAAATATCTACGTCGATTTTTTCACAAATGATGAGTACAAAAAAGAAGCTGTTGCATTACAATCTCGATTTGAAAAAGCGAAGTTAGTCCGTGGAACATTGACATTCCATTGCATGAAGCCTATTTCAAAAAAAAAAATTGTTGCTCAAAGATATTCGTATGCACAGAAGTCAGTAGAAGCATTGGTTTCCAAGTAATTGAACCATTAATATATAAATTTAAACTCGCCGTTTACTTTAAGATTTTATTTGAATGTATATAGTATCAGAGTTTAGATTAAATATTTTTCAGTTTGTTAATTTAGTACGTAATTGATTAAATAACACTGTGATGTATTCTATTTGATGGACTCAAAAAGTACATTATATTTACCACTTATTTTCGATGACTAGGAGCTTCAGTTTCGAATTTCTGATATGTTTTAAGATTTTAGTTAAGCGTTTTATTTCTATATTTGTATTTTTGTTGTTTTAATTCGAATATTCAGTATGGAATGAAATAAATAGTTAATAATTTCGTGAATTAATGGACTGATGAATTTGAACCTATAACAGCCCCCCCTGTATTCCTTGCATGCAAAGCGAACAAGCCTCGGTCTCGGCGCACTCGCGTACCCGGCCGTGCGCGACGTCCCGCATGAATCGATCGCTTTTTAAATATAGTTTCCATCGGAGTTCCATTTTAAAACTTACAGATTTTGTAGAGAATGAGTCAAGGAACACGCTTGTATTTTTTTCAGAATTTTCAAAGGTGGTAGTCACCTCGAAAATCGCGTTTGAAAAGTATAATTGTTAATAACAAATAGAAAATTGTTTATTACATGAATCAAAAATTCATAACATGAAAGTGCAATTCAAGAGCTTTAAAATGAGTTTTCTACGAGGTCTGTACGACAAAGGGAACCGGAGATATTAACATTTAAAGAAGAGCGCGATTCCGATTTTTGGTGTTTTTTTCGAAAATTCAACCCCTTGTATCTTCTAAGCCCTTTGAGTTAAAAAAAAAAAAAAAATGTTTCATTCATTCATTTTACCCAGAGAATATGTAAAAAAAATGACGACGATTTTCAAGACCATGAGGTCAAAAAGGTGTCTCGCTTGACGTGGACTGACTCATATACCCGAGAGGCAACTACCCTAACCTATACCGCGAATTAGTATCTTCGTTTTCTTTCACCTCACAATATACACGAATTGAAACTAATTTTATCCAAGATGTGGGCATGAAAAGCTTTCATTTGAGCCCTAAATCGATTAAATCGGTGTCCGGAGTGCTGAGATATAATTAATTACAGATTCTGATACCTCGTTTCCTCGTACAATGTTTCTCTTTAGTCTTCTTCAGACCAAGATTCTGCCAACTCAAACCATTCCCATGAAATCACATTTCGTCGCTAAACGCAGGACGTATGTTCTACGCTTATACACAGAACATACGTCCTTACGGATCTGGGAACAGACATAGAAGGGAAACTCCACACAAAACTTCAGACCAAGATTCATCCCATTAAAACCATTCCCATAAAATCACATCGCGTCGCTAAACGCAGGACGTATGTCCTATGCTCATACACAGAACATACGTCCTTACGCATCTGGGAACATGACATAGAAGGGATAAATGTACACAAAAGTTGTATAGAGTGGCGTGAGTACGATAGTCACGACGTAGTCGGCGCTAGTTCGCAAACAAAAATCGTCTGCAACACTAGCAGACGCGTGTTGTCATTTCATGTTTTTAAATCCAAATAAAGGAAATAATATAAAGTACGAGCAATGATTGATATAAAATTTGAAGGTACGAAAACTAGTGAATACCCACTAAAAGCACCTCAGGTACGAAAACCTTATGCCAAGTACATTAATGTGATAGTCACCAACAAAAATGTTTCGATAGGTTAATTTTGAATCCTACGATATTGAGCTTTTGAGGTTATTTATGAATGCAATTATCGGAGGAAACGGTTTTTTGGGGTTTAATTATTAAGCAAGTTACCGCCTGAGGAAGTCTGATGATAGAAAATCAAGAGCAAATGTTGAAGTCGAAAAATATCAGGATATCATGATTTGATATAAGGAACGGCCAGGAGCCAGACCAATAAAGCCGAGTTCAAGCGTTGGATTGCAGCGAATTCCACTTCAAGCTCTATGTTAATTTCATCTCCGAAGGCCCGTCTGCTCAGACTCAAATTGTGAGTCGACGTTATACGTAGGATTCCGACGAGTTTTATGATCTATATCCTCTAGTCAAAACGAGACTGTAAGTCGACTTGTGTGTTAGACTCCGATAGGCTTTATTCTACACTCCACGTCAACGTAGTGCTTTGACCTTCGGTGGAGATAATTTTTAATCCATGTTTTACTAACAGCTTAGCTCCTTTGTTCAGAGCGATCTCAAAATCTGTATAAATATCTATGATTACATGTAAATTGATCGTACAAACTATATATTCATAATTTACTGTCAAATTTCAATACATAAATTTATTAGATTTTGGTATGCAACCTGTGTCTGTATGTTCAAGTCTCTTAAGCTTTCTTCAAATTCAGATTAGTGTTATCACGACAAATTGAATGAAAATACTTATTCGTTATGAAAGAAATGATCGATCGTCGCCCTCTTTGTCAGATGATAAAGATTCTCATCTATATTTATTTATTCGTTTTAGACTCGGCGTAATTTCATTTATGAATGTAATTATTGGAGAACATCTAGTCTTGCATTCATAGGCTCAATTCTAGGTATATATTTCGATACCTTCGGTACAGACCCGAAGTTGAAGTTGACGAGTACAGGACGCGTACATGTTCTTTTTGCAGAGGACCTAGCTGCATTAAAAAAAAAAAACTACCTAAGAATTGCAATACATATATCTAATATTTATATATATTTAATCATGAGCTGCAACTATAACCCTGCGTGCAAGTAACTCCGCCATTGCCGGTCCCAAGCCCAGATGAGACAGGAGAAGGGCTGCGCGCTGGGTTACACGTTGCAGGCATACAGAATTATACCGGATTCTAACGAAACAATTCGTAGAACTTAATGAAAGAACACATGTTACGTCTGTCCACAGAAATTTAAGGCTTACAGAAAAGTATGAGCATACGTGTATATTATAACATTATTTTCATTCATTTAAATTATACTACCACATTTAACATTGCTGCTTTTTGAGGGATTCGGATGATATAAAATGCATCACCGTACATGCATTGAGATGTTCATAGGAACAATTGGCAGAATGCTGACAACTAAGCAAGCCTCGCAAGCGAGGATATAGGAAAACCCAATCGAGCGAGCGTAGCGAGCGAGCATAATTATTAGGTAGTCAAGCAAAATTGTACAAAAAGTGGTGATATCAACCCCAAAAAGCACCCCTGGTGCAAAAACTTTTCGCCAAGTACATTAATGTGGTCACTACCCCCAAAAAAATTCACCAACAAAAATTCTTCCTCGACAAAAGTGGTACTATTGTTACGAACGGCCCTTTTTCCCATATTCTTCCAATGCAAGTAGTGCAATCAGCGCATTCCTACACGCGCGCGCTCGGCCGGAAGTAGAGCAGGAAATGAGCCAGGGGACCAGCGATTCAGCGAATTGCTAAAAACCCCACCGCCAAGCAACCCGAGGTTTCTTTATTGAAACCGAGGTGATTGCCAGGCAGTCGAATTATTACCGAAAGCTGAGCAAAGTGCTCACCCCTCTGAACGCGTACCCGGGACCACGCCTAACCGAGAACGAAGACTCCTGATAACGGGCTGCGTGTGAAGCAGACCAGAGGGCAGATTCGAAGAAGGTCCATCAAACAGACAGCTGACGCGGATCGGACTACTCGGCATAAGCTGCACCAGGATCCTCGTGAAGGAAGTCGCTCGACCGGTGGGTTCTTGGAGTTGGCTCGGGTGACGCTCAGAGGTTAATTCGGTAGGCTCATTCCCTCCTCTACTTTCCTTACCCATAATTAATCAAACCATTCATCATATCAAATAGCATTTAGTTTACTTTTAGCTATAGGTTTCCTTGTAATTCCAAATAAATATATGTTCACTATATACGTACTTCCTAGTCAATTCACAGATTGCGCAGGTGTCCCTAGGACTTAATTCAAGCAAACCCCAGAGGGTGGTCTCCAGCCGCTCGGAGATTACTCTCTTATATTATTTAACAACCCGACAACCGAGCCTTCAGCACGGTTGCTCGTAACAAATGGTGCTAAGTGTGGGGTACGCTTAAACTGTGCATTCTGTGACTCGGCCTAGCGAGAACCCGAGCCGCTGTAGTTCAATGGTCTCAGGAAACGTCGCGAAGTGACGATTCTGCTGACGCGATACATTCCAATCTCGTATAATACGCGGCCAGTGTAGTGTAACGTTCGAACTGAATTTATTCTCCTTTAATTACTTGTTTATCATAGTTTCATTGACAATAGTTTAATCCTTGTCTGCAATCCTTTATTCGCAATATCCGCCTTCGGTTAATTCTTGAGCTAATTCGGGCCAACTGCCTCGACACCTATCACCGAGATAAAGTGGCGAAGAGCGAGATACATCGAAACTGATGCCGGGCGGACTTACCCGGTCGACATCCTTAGACTCGCCAGCCACACCAACCCTAGAGGGCGAAATAAGCTTTGGTCGAAGATCTCCATTAATTGGTATACTTTCCCCCAGCCAAAAGCATAGCCTGCATTTAAGCTTGGCCGCAGCGGCACGAGACGCCGACACAGCAGCAGAAAGAGCATCGAGTGACGACCTTCCGCGAGATACCAGAGTCCAACCAGATAACAACGGTACCATGGCTAATACGGACCAGCTGCTAAATACTCTCCTCGAGTATACTCGGTCTTCTAGGCAACTGGATACACTCTACAGGGTAGTGGATCGGATACCAGAGTTCGACGGCGAACACCCGCCCCTTGGAGAGGTTCTACGGAAGATCGGGGACGGCCTCACATTAATTGAACCGGAAGAAGAACAAGAATATGTCAAACTGGTGTTAACCAGATTGGTAGACGCAGCAAGAGTCAGTGTCGAAGGGAAAACGTTCACAACTGTCCTTCAACTGGCCAATCATCTAAAAAAAAGGTACGCCCCTGGAAGGGATCCCGCCTCGTATCTTGCTGAACTTGGTAGGCTCCAAATACAAGACAGAGAGACCCTGGCAGGATATGTCGGGCGGACCTCTAAGCTGGTACACCAGGCACGCGCCGCTATCCGAGCTGCCTACCAAAATAGCGGTGAGTACATCACTAATATGGAGAGAACTGCCTCAGACAACTTCCTTCGGGGGCTGCCAGAAAGGATATACTACTCTATAGTCCCGAAAGCGCCAAGAACATTAGACGAAGCATACGATCTCGTCATCGAAGAGAATCGGGCACGTAGAAATCGAAGGCAAGCCATGGGTAATTACCAAGACTGCGACCGTGACGACAGTCCGGCTAGGAGGCCATCACACGATGCGAGAGGAGAACATGAAAGCCGATACCAAGGACGACGGGACAACATAGTGACGACTACCACGGAAGATAGTACTACGTCATCGGGAGCGGACCGTCGACGGCGTTCCAGCCGCTATGATTTCAGCCCGACCGCACTGGCGAGAGTCTTCAGTGCAGGGATGAAGGTACTTGATAATAATTTCTCCCGCTCTCCTTCCAGGGAACGATCACCTTCAGGCGAGAGATGTGCGCCCTGTCTTTACTGCAAACGCAGCGGCCATGCGATCGAGTTCTGTCGAACTTTGATGCGCAGACAGCGCGAGGTACAGGACCCGTTTTTCCGGCCTCTCTCCCGAGAACCTGCCCGACGTGACGCTTCTGGCTCCTCTACGGGTTCTTTAAACTACGAGGGCGGTCGTCACGACACAGATCCAGCGGAACCCAAGAAAACCGTACGATTCGAGGGCGGGACGAGGAAAGAAGCCCAGCCGGAGCGAAAACCCGGTGCCACATCGCGCAGTCCCCCGCCCCGAGAATCCGGATCAGAGCGCCAGAACTGGAGAAGGGTGAGGGACAGTTCACCGTAGATACTGGAGCCGGAGTGAACCTGGTGCACATTGATGCACTCGGGGAAGCTGCCCCGGTCATCGAGAGGTTCGTGGCAGCTGTAATAGGGGTATCACAAGAACCGCTGTACACCCTCGGTACCACGACCCTCACTACCTTGGGTAAGACCAGCCTGTTCTACGTTCACGACAATCCCAGCATCGACGGAGACGGACTTCTTGGATCGCCGTTCTGCTTGGAACATCAGGCGGAAATTTCTTTCCACCACAAAACTATCGTTTCCTGTGAGGCACCTATTAAGCCAATCCCTTTTTGTAATAGGCGAGAGATAGATGCTGTGGAAAAAGAGTTTCGCCAAACGACTCTGCGACTGGCCGCCCGCAGTAGAACTCAAGTCTCGATCCCGCTTGAGAACAACGGGATACAGGAAGGATACCTGCCTCGTATCGCCACACCGCCTCAAGTTTACATCGGCGAAGTAGCAGTAAGAAATCGCGATGGAAAATGCTACACGATGGTCACTAACGCCAACGACGAAGATGTGGAAATCACCATCGCTCCGCAACAATTAGAGCCTTACGATCTGACTATGGAAGACACCGAATACGATGAGGAACCTGAGGAAAACTTGGGCAAGGATCGGGTAATCAGGATCATCGAGGCCCTCCGAACTGAACATCTCAACGCAGAAGAAAGGAAGCATATGATCCAGATCATTGAAGAATTCTCTGACCGTTTCCACCTGGCTGGAGACAAATTAGGAAAAACAGGTACGCTGACACATAAAATTATTACTACTGATGATGTGCCTATCCACACCAGGCAGTACCGCTTTCCTCCGGTCCATCAGCAAGAGATCCAGAGACAAGTAGCCGGACTACTCAAGGACGGGATCGTGCAACCGTCATCTTCGCCATATAATTCCCCCCTGTGGATTGTCCCCAAAAAACCGGACTCTCAAGGGAACAAACGGTGGAGAATGGTGGCCGACTATCGCGCACTCAACGAGAAGACGGTAGGAGATAGCTATCCACTCCCCAATATAACTGATATATTGGACAGAGTAGGGGGTGCGAAGTACTTCTCCGTATTCGACCTCGCCAGTGGCTTTCACCAGATCGGCATGGATCCGAAGGATCAACAGAAGACGGCGTTCTCTACGGTCAACGGGCATTACGAATACACACGTATGCCCTTCGGGTTGAAGAACGCTCCAGCCACGTTCCAGCGATTGATGGACCTGGTTTTAAGTGGCCTACAGGGAACAGAATTATTCGTATACCTGGACGACATCGTGGTATATTCCTCAAACCTGCAACAACACGGGTATAAGGTCAGGCGACTGTTACAACGGCTGAGAGAACACGGACTCAAGCTGCAAACGGATAAGTGCGAATTTCTTCGTACAGAGGTGACGTACCTAGGCCATATTCTCGGAGAGTCCGGGGTGAAACCTAACCCGAAGAACCTGGAAGCTGTCAGAAGCTTTCCGACCCCAACTGACAAAAGGAACATTAAACAATTTCTCGGCCTAGCCGGCTATTACAGGCGATTCATATCCAATTTTGCAGATCGTGCTAGACCAATGACCAGCTTATTAAAAAAGAGTACAGCTTTCACATGGGGGGAGGCGCAGCAACGGAGCTTTGAGGACCTCAGAAAAGCTCTCTGTGAGGAACCTGTGCTTAGATACCCGGATTTCAACGAAAAGTTTGTGCTGACGACGGATGCTTCCGACCACGCACTGGGTGCTGTGCTCAGCCAGGGTGCCAAGGGGGAAGAACAACCTGTGAACTATGCCTCCCGCCTCCTGAACAAAGCGGAGATCAATTACTCTACCTCCGAGAAGGAGTGCCTGGCTGTAATATTCGCTATCAATTATTTTAGGCCTTACCTATACGGTAGAGAGTTCACCCTCTACACGGATCATCAGGCTCTCGTTTGGCTCCACAATCATCGGGATCCGAGCTCTAGGCTTACGCGCTGGAGATTGCGGTTGGCCGAATACGACTTCAAGATCATCTACAAGAAGGGGACAGCTAATGCTAATGCTGACGCCCTTTCACGCAACCCTGTGATGACGTGTCTACCCTTGAAGCTGAAGAAAGGCGAAGATCCGGACTACAAACCACCGACTGTACGAAAACAGGACGCGAACACCAGTTCGGTAGCCAGCCGGTTACGTAACAACCCGAGAGTTGGGCCAATCACCTACTCGAACTTGAGCCCAATAACCAGCCAGTCACGTAGCAACCCCACGGTCGCCCCACTCACCTACGTGAATGCCGACGAAAGCAGCAATACATCCGTGGGCCTGGGAACCAGTATACAGGACCAGTTATCATCTACGCAGAACGACCTAACAACTTCTGCTATTTCTGAGCAACGGAATAGCGACTCGGAAGACGAGGAAAGCGACGACACTTCCCTGGATACTACCGTTCAAGCGAGTTATGGGCCAGGCCCTAGCCACGATGTAACCAACGAACCATGCGAGTTGACGACTGACCGGGTGGAATTCCAAGAGATGCTCCAAGAGAGAGATCCAACCACTAGCCAGGTAATCCAAGATCTGTTACAGAGGGAATACCCAGGGCCATGGACCCCGAGGAGTAGTTACGATCCCAGAGAAATGGATTCCGGGGACAGCAGCCACGAAGATGACCCAAACGGCGTTAGAAAGGTAGTTGCCCTAAATCTCTCGGACTTACAACCCGCAGAAACTACGCAACAACGGTTAAACCAAAAGGCCAATGACCTGTGGGTAGAGGCCCAACCACTCACCATAGAGAGTGCAAAGGAACAACTTCTGGAACTCTCAAAATCTCTCAACCAATCGCGCCTGCCAGGAACTACTGATAACCGAGACACCACCGTCAGCAAGTGTCAACAGACTCCCACTGGGTCACAACCTACGAGACAGGCCAGTAAAAACCGAGTCTCATTCCTACCAACTCCACGCAAGTCATTGTTACCCACGGGAAGATCGACCCCGTACGGTTCGCCGACCACCTCAACAACCACTTCGGACGACGAGACGCCTGTAGAGGAACCAAAACAGTCGGTAGAAACAATAACAACCTCCGGGGTGCCATATGTCGACGACGTCAGCAAGGCCGATGACATGAGAGACAAGGAAGTAGGCCGACGTGCGATGCGTAACTCTACACTCGGCCACGATAGAAGTAACGACGACCGTACGCTCAAGGTGGACGTAATCACAGACACGCTGACGATGAGAAAGGGTAACTATGCACATTTCATATCAGCTGATTGCATACTTACGACTCCGGTAGGCAAACAACTACGCGAGATGCAATACATCCACCCTGACGATCTCTTGGGAAAAATATCAGAGAAAGGTGCGGTGGCTATTACCAGAAGGAAAAGGGGGACCATATTCTCGGTCGCCTGTATGGACCAATATTATCACCGGATGACTCCCGAAGACTTCGTAGACGGATTGGAACTACTAAAAGCCGCCATGAGAGCAGAAAGGGTCACCGAAGTTCGGATCCCTACACGGGGTGACGCCTTAGAGACTTGGCAGCCTGCGATCGTGAAATCTCTTGTGGGAACCATCTTCCGAGACTACCCGTGCCAAATATATCTCTGTACTGGGGAGATCGAAACCCCCGCCCCCGAGGAAAGGCTCAACATCGTGAGAAGATGGCACGAAGGGACTACTGGAGGACACAAAGGCGTAACCAAGACCTATCAACGGCTACGAAAGAGATACTACTGGCCTGGGATGCGAAACGAGGTGCAAGATGTCATCCGATGCTGCACCAGCTGCCAAAAGCAGAAGATAACCCGAATTAAAACCCGAGAACCAATGATCATTACAGATACCCCGGTGGAAGCATGGGAGAAAATAGCCGTGGATATCGTCGGACCACTCCCGACCACCAGAAACGGAAATAAGTACATACTCACCGTTCTGGATCTACTCACGAAACTGGGCCATGCTTTCGCTCTACCGGACCAGACCTCAGTCTCTATCATCAGGGCCCTCGACCAAGGCTACTTCAAACCCTACAGCATTCCGCTGATTCTACTCAGCGATCGCGGAAGAAGCTTCACCAGCGAAAACATGAAGGAGTTCTTGAAGATCAACAAGGTTAACCACGTGATGACCTCGGGATACCACCCCCAGACGAACGGATCGCTAGAGCGGAGTCACACGGGTTTGGTAGACTATTTGCGTCACTATGCCCATGACCAACGGGAATGGGATGCGCTGCTGCCTGACGCCATGCGGTGCTACAACTCAGTCATTCACGAAGGGACGAAATTCACGCCCCATGAAATGGCTTTTGGCAAACCGAAAAGGACGCCGGAATCACTACCGATGGCCAAACATGTACCGACCACTACCAAGTACATGGCGAACCTAGTAACTCGGCTCGATGAGCTAGCAGAAGTTGGAGGAAACAACTTGAACGATGCAAAACGCGCCTCAAAACGCAGGTATGACACGAAGGTTAATCCTGTCAAATTCCAGGTGGGCGATCAGGTATACGCGAAACGTGAGGCCAGGGGAAAACTAGACCCCTACTACGAAGGCCCATACGAGATCGTGGAGCTGCTTAGCCTAAACACCGCTATCATCTCTGATCAGAGTGGAAAGAGGAAACTGAAGCATCTAGACAAGCTCAAACTGAAAGACTCCGGGCCCAAGGGAGTTAGCCAATGACAGGCTACATCCTCCACCACCCGTGGCCCTACCCAACGACTGATGCCATCCTGCCAACAACCGGACCAGACCCAAGAAGATTGTAAACCTAATCTTAAGCCTAGTACGTAACTTAGAAGTAAGTTAGAAATAGTTTAGCCGTAGAGAATCGGCAAAGCGACCGCGTGGAAGGAATGCGCGACACTTAAGGCCCATCCTAATTTTCATACGCTTGACCCCGGTACCGGAGCCAGCGTCTTGGGGGAGGGTGTTACGAACGGCCCTTTTTCCCATATTCTTCCAATGCAAGTAGTGCAATCAGCGCATTCCTACACGCGCGCGCTCGGCCGGAAGTAGAGCAGGAAATGAGCCAGGGGACCAGCGATTCAGCGAATTGCTAAAAACCCCACCGCCAAGCAACCCGAGGTTTCTTTATTGAAACCGAGGTGATTGCCAGGCAGTCGAATTATTACCGAAAGCTGAGCAAAGTGCTCACCCCTCTGAACGCGTACCCGGGACCACGCCTAACCGAGAACGAAGACTCCTGATAACGGGCTGCGTGTGAAGCAGACCAGAGGGCAGATTCGAAGAAGGTCCATCAAACAGACAGCTGACGCGGATCGGACTACTCGGCATAAGCTGCACCAGGATCCTCGTGAAGGAAGTCGCTCGACCGGTGGGTTCTTGGAGTTGGCTCGGGTGACGCTCAGAGGTTAATTCGGTAGGCTCATTCCCTCCTCTACTTTCCTTACCCATAATTAATCAAACCATTCATCATATCAAATAGCATTTAGTTTACTTTTAGCTATAGGTTTCCTTGTAATTCCAAATAAATATATGTTCACTATATACGTACTTCCTAGTCAATTCACAGATTGCGCAGGTGTCCCTAGGACTTAATTCAAGCAAACCCCAAAGGGTGGTCTCCAGCCGCTCGGAGATTACTCTCTTATATTATTTAACAACCCGACAACCGAGCCTTCAGCACGGTTGCTCGTAACACTATAGAAATGTCTACTTACAAAAGAATTGAAATCAGATACAATTGCCAAGTACATGTCTTCTGTATAACAAAAGTTTACAACAGAAGAACAGAAAACTGAATAGTCTTGTATCGTTCACTCGCTACGCTCGCTCACTCGATCGGCTCTTGATAATTACAGGGAAAAAATCAGGAAAAAAAATTTAGGAAGTGGTACTTGGCGGGCCATTATAGCAATATGTATCAAACAAATGATACATAGACCTAAGTAAATACTCTTGCACTTACTCATAAATGGCCCGCAAGTACCACGTACTAAATTTTTTTTCCTGATTTTTTCCCTGTAATTATCAAGAGCCGATCGAGTGAGCGAGCGTAGCGAGTGAACGATACAAGACTATTCAGTTTTCTGTTCTTCTGTTGTAAACTTTTGTTATACAGAAGACATGTACTTGGCAATTGTATCTGATTTCAATTCTTTTGTAAGTAGACATTTCTATAGTACCACTTTTGTCGAGGAAGAATTTTTGTTGGTGAATTTTTTTGGGGGTAGTGACCACATTAATGTACTTGGCGAAAAGTTTTTGCACCAGGGTGTCTGTTTCCTCACGGCCAATGAAGTAAACACTGCTATTTCTCATCTAACTAACAGAGAAAGTAAAGCTCTAAGACCTGTCCATTACTCTGCTAATATTTTGGACCCATTGTATAAAGGTAAATTTAATTATTATGATTATTCAAATTTTATAAAAAAATTTTAATTAAAAACTTTAATTTTGTTGACAAAGGTTTTAGTTAAAATAATATTTTAATTACTGTAATTTTATCCTCCCTCTGTATTTCCAAAAACAAATGATTAATAAAGATGTTTCATTACAAAATTCTTGTTTTTTATTCATAAAATTTTCATTTAGTTGTATTATAAAGTAATTTAAATTTCTAAATGACAAAATTTTTTTTTCAAAAACCCGTCAGGAATCATCCAGCTAGATGTGACTGACCAAATTTGTGACCAAGCTAAAATTTGTGACCAAAATTTCGTGACGGTCACAAATTGTCATCTAGCTCATCTAGCTACATGCGACTGACGAAATTTGTGACAAAAAAAAGTCTGACGGTCCGAAATGACGGACATTGACCAAAAATTTTGTGACGGTCATTTCGGCATCAAAAAAGGCGGTCATTTAAGTCCGTCAGTCACAAGACCGTCAGCGGACCGTCTCGTGACCAAAACCTTAAATGACGGTCATTTCACATCACTAGATAAGCCGCATAAAAGATGGCATTTTACAGTCAAGCAGAGAAAGTGGAAATGATTCTCATCTAGGGCGAGACTGACAGAAGCTCTGTTCAGGCGCAGGAACATCAGAAACATCAACATTCGTTGAAATAAATTATCTGCCCAAGAAATTGGATTAGATTATTCGAATATTCTTATTGTTAATACCGCACTATTATTTCCCGATTTTACACTTGTATTAGGGTGAAGAATGATTTCAAGGTCATGATATAATAAGTCGTTGGATTCGTCTCAGTGTCAGCTACAACATCGTCATATCAGAAATACATGGTCCCATTTAAAAAACTATTGATGACCCTGAGAACTCGAAAACTGTGACCTTGAGAAAAACGAATTTATTACCACTGTATCAGCCCTTCGAAATCAAAAAGATCATCTATTAACATTTTTCTTGTAACTGTAAAAGCAACAGAGATATTTGGGGTGGTCACGTTAAATGGGCCACCCTGTATACTAGGGTGGGCCAAAAAAACCTTTTAATTTTTTTTTCTTTAGTTACCATGAAAATATCGTCGAAGATGACGAAAAAAAAATTCTGTTAAAGTTTGAGCTCTTGATATTAAATTGTATTAAGAGGTCGCTCATCGTGATTTTTGATTTGCCATTTAAATAACACGAGAAATTTTTTTTTTTTCATTCGGAATTTTATTGCGCTCGAACGAATGATCAGCCAGTGGAATTGAATACAAATACTTGTAGGGAATTAAACGATCTACAAATAAGATCTGATATAATTTTTTGCTTACTCGACTCGTTTAAAAGTTATTCGAGGTTAAAGTTCAACCTCAAATTGTAAATGATGACTCTCACAATTTAAAAGAAAAAAATCATATTATATCTATTTTGTAGATCGTTCAATTTCCTACAAGTATATGTATTCAATTCCACTGGCCGATAATTCGTTCGAGCGCAATAAAGTCCCAAATAAAAAAAAAAAAAATTCCCGTGTTATTCAAATGGGAAATCAAAAATCACGATAAGCGAACTCTTAATATTAATATTAAGAGCATGTCCTAGTCCTACCTTTACCGGCTTTAAAAAAAAGCAAAACATCGAAGAAACTCCGAAACGATGGTTGAAAATGATATATAATGGATTTATTCGATAATTAGGGACGAATAGGTTCGATCCAGCACCCGAGATCCGTTGAAGTCGAGAAAAATTAATTTCTTATGTTCGTCAAGTGCGTCCGTGTCACCTATTTTGGTTAATATCAAAGTCTACGCGTCAAAAACGCAAAAACCGGCAACGTACCCCTAGTCTACATGCAATGACGAACATTTGTGTCTAAAAATTTTGTTGCTTCACGCAACAATGGGGCGATCAAACCGAAAGTAGAGCGGTAGTCAAGATGTAAATAGTGTAAAATTGTCGATTTCTGACAGCTGATCGTAAGACATGAGATTTTAATATAATTATTATATTGAAAATATAATATTTTTATTATTTTTTGCCAAGTATTATCATTGATACTTGGCAAAAAATAATAAAAATATTATATTTTTCAATATAATAATTATATTATAATTGTAATTCAATTATTACGCACGATGATTTACGCGCAGAGCCATCTGTCGGGCGTTTCGTTAGCCGAGGACCGTCTCGTGTCTCACGATCCGCTGTCAGAAATTGACAATTTGACACTATTTACATCTTGACTACCGCTCTACTTTCGGTTTGATCGCCCCATTGTTAGGTGAAGCAACAAAATTTTTAGACACAAATGTTCGTTATTGCATGTAGACTAGGGGTACGTTGCCGGTTTTTGCGTTTTTGACGCGTAGACTTTGATATCAACCAAAATAGGTGACACGGACGCACTTGACGAACATAAAAAATTAATTTTTCTCGATTTCAACGGATCTCGGGTACTGGATCGAACTTATTCGTCCCTAATCATCGAATAAATCCATTATATATCATTTTTAACCTTCGTTTCGGAGTTTTTTCAATGTTTTACTTTTTTTTAAAGCCGGTAAAGGTAGGACTAGGACATGCTCTTAAGAGCTCAAACTTTAACAAAATTTTTTTTTCGTCATCTTCGACGATATTTTCATGGTAACTGAAGAAAAAAGAATTCAAATTTTTTTTTGGCCCACCCTAATATATATATATATTGTAACTTATTGCATATGTTTCACCAGCTGAAGGCTGGTGAAATTATGCTAGTTCGCGTGTGTTCTTTGTCACGGGTGATGTTTTGGAGCTCCTCTGGAAAAAGTTGAAAAAACCCTTAATTTACCCTAATACAGACTCGAATAGATTTTTCACTAACAGAGCTGCGTCCTTACGGATCTGGAATATGTTGAATTCTTCAGACTAGGATAGGTGCTATAGAGCTACCATAGCTGAGTGAATTCAACGCACCAATACCGTTTTAATCAGATCTGGGGTTGTCTAACTCTCCAGACTAGGATAGGTGCTATAGAGCTACCATAGCTGTTGAGGTCGACGCACCGATACTGATATCTAGCTATAAATGATTCTAAATTGACTGAAAAGTAAGATTTATTAGCAACACAAGGTTATAAGAAAATAACGGACCAAAGTCAGATTTCTGATAGTTTCTTTGATAATCAGTAGATCATTCTTATTTATTAAATGAGAAAATGAGAGTCTTGTTCCTTAGGAACTTCTATTTACAAAATCATAACTGAATGCATGAATAAAATAATAATTGTGAGTGATTGAGTGAATGTGAATGAATGATGTGAATTGATGTCTGTTTTTACTTAACCTAACTTATTCTAATTGCGTTTTTGGCTTGAATGCCGGACTTTGGTTTTATTTCGATTTGCTTTTATTTGATTTTAATTGGAAAGGCCGTTTTGGCTTTGACAATTTTCTAATTTCGATTTTTGATTTTAATTGTAATAGCCGCTTTGACAAATATGATTTGAACTTAGTTTTTTTTGTACAAAAATGCTGCTCTAGCGAAATTTGAAATAGTGGATTTAAGGTTAAGAATTTTATGAAATGAACGTTCTACAATTGAGTCGGTCGGCCGCTCTGGCACATGTCCGCTCTCAAGGCATGGCATGCCTACCTTTTATACTAAACGTGACGTCATAACTGCTGTTCGGCTGTGCGTGAACTACGTTGCGCGCTACGACGCAACTCTATATCATGATGTATCGTTGTATGAGTGTATCGCCTATTTGGCTATACTACGAATACGTTACAATATATTGCGACGTTGCAGATTAGCTGCCGTCACAAGAGTACCTAAATTTCATTCTTTTCTATCAGTTATACCGCGAGAGAGAGTTTACCGCCGTCTAGACCCTCGGGATACAAGTGACACACCTAGAATAAGCAATAGAATTAGACTAATTTGGAGTGTTTTTCTGTTAATGTACCGCGAGAGAGAGAGAGAGAGAACGAGGATAACGAAGACGACGATCCTGAACTTCCGCTGCAAGAACTTCCGCTCCAGAGAGGACAACGACGGTATGAAATCCGGTACAGGATCCAGTACCACGGACAGTACCACAACATCTACGCGGAGGACTGTAGACCTTGGCCGAATATCGCTAGGCGGTGAACAGGGCTCGCATAAAGCCTCCCGCCAGCAGATGCATCTTGCGACCCAGCATCTGGTTGATGCTTCGAGTGCAACCAGCTTCCATCACCCGCTCCAACCTACCATTATCGACTCACGCAAGGTCCGGCGTAAGGACCAGTGAGTAACGTTATCACTGAAGGACGTATGACGTGTGAATGGGCAAAGATAGTGTCCCGCGTACTCCGGCTAGGAAGAGGTGGAGGTCCAGAAGGAACACCTAAATCTGCCAGCAGTCTGCAGACGGGTCGTCTAACGAAGAGATGACCGCTGTGGAGTACATCCCAAGTGGTTGGTACCGGTTGGACGGTATCGCTCAGCAACAACCAAGGTCACATCCTCACTGTTGGAAAAATTGTGTATTACTGTTAAAAAAATCCGCAGTTAAAAATATCATGTTGAATTATATACATATTGGAATGTTAATTTAACAAATTCGATTTAAGGAGGTTCGATACCAAAATGCAAATGATAAGAAATCTTTGAAAGTTTTATCATCGAAAGATAGATAAATGAAATGCTTACTGCCAAAATTTCAAGTCAATTCACTACACCGTTTTCGAGAAATTAATTTTTAAATTTGCTTCTTATACACGTAGAGGTATGGAGAGCCGATAAGATTAGTTGAAATCTTTCGTAGCACCCGCGCGGTAAGAGTAGATTTCATACTAACCTTATCGGCTCTCCATACATCTGCGTGTATAAGAAGCAGATTCAAAAATTAATTTCCAGAAAACGGTGTAGTCAATCGACTTGAAATTTTGGGAATACGCATTTCAGTGATCTATTTTTCGATGATAAAATTTTCAAAGATTTCCTATCATTTGCATTTTGGTATCGAACCTCCTTAAGTTAAGCTAGCATTTTATGTTGAAAATTATTATTTACATATTCACACAAAACTTGAGTCATCTATTATGTCAACTTGAGAATAATGAATAAATAACTTCATGTATATGTTAAATCTTTGAAATAACATGTGTTTTATGTATACAAGAACTAAAAATTTATGTCATTCAATTATTGATTCACGGAAAGATTTGATCCAAAATATAAGTCGATTCAACTCTCCTTATACCGTCAATGGCCCAGTCACTGGCGAATAGAGAATGGTGCTACAGTATTATGGCTTAATTATTAATTTTATTCATTATTCAGCCAAGCTTGGGGGGTTAAGGGTAAAGTTTATGCATTTTTCCATCATGAGAAACTTTTTTTTTTATTAAAAAAAATGAAAAGTAGAATTAAAATTGAATTTTGATAATAAAATCCTCATGGCCCAGTAACTGGCACTCCCTGAACGGCTCGGCCCACTAGCTGGCATGTTTGGTCCAGTGACTGGCACTGGACGAGAGAATCGGACAAATTATCAATAAAACAACCAAAAAATAGAAATTATGGTTAGATGAATGAAAATATAAGAGTATTCTAAATATATATTTATTAAATTCACATTCTGTAGTTTGGATATTGCACATGAAAAGTTATAAACTCAATTTTATTTCGTTGTCAATGCGCCTAGTTCACCGTCAGTCTCATCATTTTCGTTATTGATAATCAACTCTTTCTTTATTTCTTTACCAATTAATGGTAATTCATCGTTGATCACTTCTTCGTGACTTTTACTTTCTTTACCTGTTTTCTTCTTTTTCAAGACCTTCTCTATTGCCTTTTGTTCCTTTATTTTATCTCTTTCAATTCTTTTCTCTTCCACTTCCTTTTCTCGTTGGATTTTTTTGGACAGTTGGGCTGCTTTTCTATTCTTTCTCTTCAGTTCCTCTACTTTCACCCGTTCGCCTTTAATTTTTTTTTCGTTCCTCACGTTTTTGAATTTTATTCAACTCTTCTTGACGCTTCAGTTCGTTCTTGGCCTCGAAAAATGCTTCCCAATCCTCCGAAACTGCTACCGAGGGCATTTTTGTTTTCATTGTAGCATTTCTCCCTTTCTTGGCTCTTATTTTTCCTTGGTCAGGGCATGTCAATACCCTCTTGAAAGGAGATGGAAAATTGGGGAACGGATAAGCTGTATCCTCTGAGGTCTGTGTCTCATTTAAATCATCTTTTTTCCTTGGTGTAGTTTTTATGCTAGCAGGGGTAGGACTATCCGCGAGAGATGAAGCTTCGGGTATTTCTAGTACTTCCAACTCATGTATTCGCGTGATGTCGCTGAGCGAATCGTCAGTGGTCAACGTCAACTCACCATTCTCATCAAGTCCATATATTGCTCCATCATCAGGTAGATACGGGTCATTAATTGTTGGATGAGAGACTGATGTGAGTTCTTCGTTAACGGAGACGACAAAGACAATGTCATCTTCCATTTTAGTAACTTGCTCCTCCACCTGAAATATAACACAACATAAACTAACAAAGTGAAGGAATATTCAACGTTACAACCCTTTATCCATGTAAATGATGATTCAGTCAACTTAATCGAGTCGCAGCAGTACTAATGAAGTGAGTTCAAGTTCTCAATACAGTACTACCTCTCTATAAGCGACTGTTAGGGCGGTTAGGGGAATGGGAATCCAAGAAATTCGTCACCGGAGTGTTCCCCCACTACTGGAAAATCGTACATGTTTCAGTGCGTCAGTGAGCATCACCACTGGGAGTACCTCACGTACACAGGTAGAGTGGGGGAAGCTATAGAGCTCGCTCAAGCGGAACGAAGGGGAACTTCGCTTGTAGCAAGGGAGCTTATATCGAGGTAGTACTGTATGTATTTACCAGGGTTTCTTCAGAGCCATTGACAGGTTTTTGTTCATCGTTCTCCTGAGGAGTTGCATGTCGTTTCATTTCACTCATCTTCCTCCATACTTGGAAAAGACTACAGTGATATGGATCTCCGGTCCATTCTTCATTCACGTCAGAATTTTTAAAACTCTCTAGTATATCTTTATCTATGCAGCTTTCGAAGTCTCGTAGTTGAGTCGTCGTTGAGCTTGATCGTTGAGGTAGTGGGGTCACAGACGTTTTTGAGACCGAACGTTTGAAGAACTTCTGATAATTCACTCCATCAGCAGAGAAAGGGTGCAAACCCGTAGCTCGAAATCCACTATTCAAGATAGACTTCCAATCCAATGCCTCAACAGCTGTTCTCAACACTACTGCAAATTTCTCTAATGGCAATCGATCACCGTCATTTGCAAATCTCCAATCACGTACTGCATTCGCCCAAGCTAATTTGAGTGGACGAAAAACGGCCACATCCATTGGCTGGAGAATATGTGTCGCATTGGCATGTAGAGCAATCAAGACGATATTTTTTTCTTTGCAATAATTGGTCAACTCGAGTGTCAAGTGGGAAACATGGCCATCAACAAATAAGAGGATTGGAAACTGAATTTCATGATTAATCAACCATTTATAAAAATCTTCTCGAATGTTCAAAGTATTTTTCAGTATTTTTTTGGTGCTGATCGGACTATTAGTTTTCACGCGGCAACCGTTTAAAAATGGCTCGGGTCAATTCGACCCGAGTGTGACCAGCTTGATTGAAATCGGAGGTGTGACCACGAAGGGTTAAGAGACTTTCTGCCAGTCACTGAGACAAGGGGACGTTTGACTGTCCCGATGTTTGGCATCGGCATTATTGATTAAAAACTTGTATGCATCATTTTTTTTCAATTCTACTGCAAACGACAATTAATAACCTCCAATTAAGTATGTTTATCATAAGATTCAATACTTACATCGTTTAAATAATATTAAAAAAACCAACAGAGTACTCAAACCGAACTTCGAGAGCGTCGTTCGCTTTAGCTCAGTCTATGGTGCCTGTCACTTTTATTAATTGAATAAAATAATTTCCTTTACTTCAAAAGTTTTAATTTTTGACCACAAGATCCATTAGATATTTATCTTCACATTAAAAACAATCGTTACAGATTGTGTGATAATTTCACATCAATATAACCGAAAATCCACGAAAATAGTGCCGAAAGCGCCAGCTGGTGGGCCAGTGCCAGTGATTGGGTCATTGACGGTATGTTATTTTGACGAAGAATATGTGTGAATATCTTTTATTACATTATCAGGCCAGTTAAATTGACACAAATGTAATGTAAAAATTCGGTTCATCCCTTACGGAAAAAAAATACTGAGAGCTCAGTACTTAGTACACAAATCTCACTACTTAGTACACGAATTTTCACTACTTAGTACTAAGACTACAGTACTAAGTACAGAGAACTAGTAGTACTTAATACAGGAGTACTAGTACTAAGTGCAGAGTACTAGTACCAAGTGTAGACTACTAGTAGTACTTAGTGCAAGACTACTAGTACTTAGTACAGGGAACTAGTAGTACTAAGTACATGAGTACTAGTACGGATTTAAAGAATACTAGTACCGAGTACGAGAGTACTAGTACTAAGTTGAAGAGTACTATTACTAAGTACAAGTGCACTACAGTACTCAGTACTGTGGCACTTTGACCTATCAGTACAAGAGTACCAGTACTATAAGTACACAAGTATTAACTGTGATTAATACCGCAGTACTATTACTCGAAATAATACTGCAGTACTAGTACTCGAACCAATACTGCAGTACTAGTACTCGAACCAATACTGCAGTACTAATACTCGAACCAATACTGCACTACTAGTACTCGAATTGATACTCCAGTACTCGTACTCGAACCAATACTGCAGTTCTCGAACTAGTACTGCAGCACTCGAACTAGTACTGCCGCATTAGTCCAAGTTCAGAATGAATACTACTGCTGTACTACAGTGATAGTCCAAATACTATTATATTGCAGTACGTGGACTTCATATACTGTACTGTACGGTTTTAGCTAGTACTTATTGGACTCATACCGAAGGGCTAGAACTTGAAGTGATACTTCAGTCATACTACACTAGTACTTGCCACCTATTTATATATCCCTTCTCAGCAATTTTGTACTTGAAGTACTATGAGTACTGTGTGTACTCGCGAAATAAGTACAGCAGTACTTTGGCAGTACTTCAAGTACTGCTGTACTGGCAGTACTTTCAGTATTTTTTTTCCGTAAGGGAATATCCTAACTGAAGTTATGACTTGATATGTTTATGTGGTCAGGTATTAATATAATAATCGCTATAATACTAATACCTAATAATATTATTGAAAACAATAAGAAGCCTGTAATTCTAAAAATATACTTTTTGGACCCATAGGATAGAGAAATTTTCTGCTTGTTTATATGTCGGAAATACATTTCGATTTTTCAAATATTCTTTTCGGTATTTTTTAGCTTCGAAGCCCATCCCGAGTCGCCCAACTCCTGTTCGTATAAAAAATGGGCGGGGAGGGGAAGGGTGGGCGGGGCACACACACACACACATTTGAGGTGGAATTGCCCATATCGATTATTATCCGAGCCCAGGCGTCGAAAACGCAAAAAAGATACGCTGCGCGAATTCAAATTCTATGTCGAACCCGTACGTCCAAAAAAAAAATGTTTATTTCATGCGAAAATAGAGTGAGGGGATACAATGTGACACATTTCGATTATTATCCGAGCCCATGCATCAGAAACGCAAAAAAGGCCAACGCTGAGCAAATTCAAATTCAATACCAAATACATACGTCCAAAAAAATGTTCATTTCGCGCCAAAATAGAGTTACAGATGATTTTTACATTGTTACGAAAAACATTACATTACGAAAAATGTAAAATCCATCTGTAGACTCTATTTTCGCACGAAACGAACATTTTTTTAGACATATGTGTTCGGTATTGAATTTGAATTCGCGCAGCGTTGGCCTTTTTTGCGTTTTTGACGCCTAGGCTCGAATAACAATCGAAATGTATCACATTGTATCAAAAGGAGGTGGGCGACTAGGGATGGCCAGGAATTGCTATATATTGTAACGTGGCAAAACGTTAAGACCTCCTCCTTCCCAGCCTTACGCGCGTACCGAGTATCCAAAAACCGATTTCCGCGGTTCAAACCCTTGCCGCCTTATCCTGCGGAGCCATATTGACTGTACGCGTCTGCTAACAGCCGACCGGCGACCGTCAGCGCTCGCCGGACAGGTGGTAATGAGGTGAACCACCCCTAGCGGAAAAATCGCCATTCCCACTCCGCCTACTAAAAGAGACACCTCGTGTGTAAAAAGTTGGCCGAGTGCGAGTTCGCGAGAGAAAGAGAGAGAGAGAGAGAGAGAGAGAGAAAGTGAGCGTAGTTTTTAAGTGAGTGTAGTGTGTGAGTGAGACCCCTGCATCCACCGGACCTCGACTAGACATTTGGACTACCGGACAACCTACGACCCGTGCCTGAACTCGGACCTCCGTCATCGTGTGATCGAGACCGAACCGAGCCACGCTAGAGCGCCGTACCGTAAGGTAGGATCCATCTCGATACTAGTCCTGCACCCGTGGATCACCCTAGAACCCCTAGAAGCCTCGAGCCGTTCACGTGTTAGATTCAATCGTTCCAGCGAACCGTTGAATTCAAACGACAAGAACAGCGTCACGTGTTGTTTGTCGTGCGTAGAGCCGTGCCAGGATTGGTAACCGCTGCGCCGATATTCACCGAGATCGCGCCGACGCCATATCGCTACGGACTGCTGACGTCACGCACCGCACTCAGCTGCTACGTGTCAGAGTACCGGCGCTTCCCCAGCCATCCCCACCACCTCTCCGCCGCCGCTTCACAGCGAGCCGCAGCAGTCCTCCGAGAGACATCGAGAGAGACACGCAATCTCGCTACAGTGACAGCAGACTGTCAAGTAGCCAGAGAGGGAGAGACTGCGACCGTCGAGAACGATCGTCGCCTTTGCATTAGCTTTGGAAATAGTTGTTCGAAATATTTCAGATAGATTAGAGTCACTATTATAAATCGTAATACGCCAGGTAGCGGGCGTGAACCAAATTCGCGACCTTTTCTTTTTTTTCTTTTTTTGAATAAATCTGAGTAAAACTAAGATCAACTGGTGTCGTTATTTCTCGCCCCCACGAAATCCCTCTACCACTAGTAGCTAGCCGGAGGGTCCCAGAGAGAGAGAGAGAGAGGACTTCCAACGAAGTCTGGCGCCCAACAACAACCCCTACCTACAAGTTGGGCCAGGTTTGTATTCGGCTTCAATTCCTCGGTACCCGAGCCCAGGAAAAACCCGTTACAATATAAAGAAGATATAGAAGCAGAACTATTAAATGAAGCGCTAGCGTAAATGAAGCTATACCTTTGAGTACAAATCTGGGAGATTCATGAGGTGGGGCTAGTTTCACCCATTCTTTTCGTTCCCCATATTGTAAGACGAAAAATGAAGGGGGCACCGGTGTCGGGAAGAATCCTTCGGAGGATTCCATCTAATAATAATAATACATTCAAATACAACTACACAATCATTAATTTTCACACTACTGGGAAGAACTGAAGACTTACCTTGTGATAATCCTCACAGCGTATAAACGTGTAGCGCGCTCACGTCCGACACTACGCGACTGAGGTTTTCTCTACCCCCACACGCACTACCAGCTCCCGAAGTCGACCGAACGAGCACGGGTTTGTCCGAAGTATCAACTTTACTTCAAAAATATGTCATTTTAACACTTTTCTTCAGTGATCCCTTACGGAAAAAAAATACTGAAAGTACTGCCAGTACAGCAGTACTTGAAGTACTGCCAAAGTACTGCTGTACTTATTTCGCGAGTACACACAGTACTCATAGTACTTCAAGTACAAAAATTACTGAGAAGGGATATATAAGTAGGTGGCAAGTACTAGTGTAGTATGACTGAAGTATTACTTCAAGTTCTAGCCCTTCGGTATTAGTCCAATAAGTACTAGCTAAAACCGTACAGTACAGTATATGAAGTCCACGTACTGCAATATAATAGTATTTGGACTATCACTGTAGTACAGCAGTAGTATTAATTCTGAACTTGGACTAATGCGGCAGTACTAGTTCGAGTGCTGCAGTACTAGTTCGAGAACTGCAGTATTGGTTCGAGTACGAGTACTGGAGTATTAATTCGAGTACTAGTACTGCAGTATTGGTTCAAGTACTAGTACCGCAGTATTGGTTCGAGTACTAGTACTGTAGGATTGGTTCGAGTACGAGTACTGGAGTATTGGTTCCAGTACTAGTACTGCAGTATTATTTCAAGTAATAGTACTGCGGTATTAATCACAGTTAATACTTGTGTACTTATAGTACTGGTACTTTTGTACTGATAGGTCAAAGTGCCACAGTACTGAGTACTGTAGTGCACTTGTACTTAGTAATAGTACTCTTCAACTTAGTACTAGTACTCTCGTACTCGGTACTAGTATTCTTTAAATCCGTACTAGTACTCATGTACTAAGTACTACTAGTTCCCTGTACTAAGTACTAGTAGTCTTGCACTAAGTACTACTAGTAGTCTACACTTGGCACTAGTACTCTGCACTTAGTACTAGTACCCCTGTATTAAGTACTACTAGTTCTCTGTACTTAGTACTGTAGTGTTAGTACTAAGTACTGAAAATTCGTGTACTAAGTAGTGAGATTTGTGTACTAAGTACTGAGCTCTCAGTATTTTTTTTCCGTAAGGGAAGAAGACAAAACTACATGAATGAAGAATTTTTCTCACATTTTCCCCGATTTATAGATATTCCAGAGCTGGTAATTTTCTATCCGTTAAGGTTACAGACCGAAATCTTTTCATTGTGCATTTGTTCAAAGTTTTTTATTCTATTTTTGCAGATTGATATTGAATTTGGAATGCTCTTTCCAGAACTGAGTTCTGATGTGTTTATTCGATCATATCCAGGTGATACGAATGCGAGTTTAACTCTATATTCGAAAGAAGGTAAAAACGAAGAAATATTAGGTTTGTTTATAATTATGACTTATTACGTTTTATTTATTTTTTTCAATTATCGAATTTTCGATTGTGCATCTTTGAAATATGTTTCGTTTAGACTGGGATCGAGTGACAAATTCAATTATTGCCTTAACGCAAATCCTACCACCAGTAGCTAGAGGGAAAAAAGGAGCTGCAAGAGGGAAAACTATTGGAAATATAAATAAACTTTTTGTCTTCACGAAGGTATTATTATAACTTGAAAAAATCATTCTCACATTCCACAAGTTGCAAGACAAAACCCTTAACATTTTCTGTTTTTGTTTTTATGTTCATGCAGTCTGGAACACCCATTGGTGAATCCACTGGAAACAAAACACAACCCTGTATAATTGCTGTGGGCCCAAATAAAGCTGCTGTAGACCAGTATTTTCTGTCAGTAGATGTCAAACAAATTCTACTACCTTCAAAGGATATTATTGGAGCGATAGATTATCTTTTCAAATCGCACTTCGCATTTAATACTACCTTCGATGTAGATCTACAAAGCTTTTGGTATTACATTCAGCACTTTTACTATAAAATATCGTGTAAATTAACACCAAAGATGATAGAAATCCATACTAAAATACATTCTACCAAAGAGGATGCAAAGAAAGATCCAGAATGTTAGGTTAGGATACTAATGAAAGCCAACGTACTATATTTATCATATGCATACCACTATATAGGTATATGATCACAACCATTAAAAGATAACTTTATACTAATATTATCACAACTATTATAAGATAACCATATATTATATATTATACTATATACTATATACTATATATTATATATTATACTATATACTATATACTATATATTATATATTATACTATATACTATACAGGGTGTCCCCGAATTCGTGACGAGGAATTCACAGGGTAAATCTTGAGCAAAAACGGGATCGAAATTTCCTGAACCGTTTTATCCGAAAACGCTTAGATTTCTCGTTATAATTATTTCAAATCCAGCCAATGACGCGCGGCTTATGAACGGACGTTCGTCGATGTGATTACCGCTTGGTTGTATGCGCGTCTCCCAGCCTATTGTCGCCGCGAAACAAAGTGCACACAACCAAGCGACGAGCACACCGACAAGCGCCCGTTCATACATCGCACCTTATTGACTGAAATTGAAATAATTATAGCGAGAAATCTAAGCATTTCCGGAAAAAACGGTTCAGGAAATTTCGATCCCGTTTTTGCTCAAGATTTACCCTGTGAATTCCTCGTCACGAATTCGGGGACACCCTGTATACTATATACTATATATTGTCACAATAATCATTTATTGAAAAATGAGATTTCTAAAGAGGTCTAGATAGTTTTGACGTTTTATGGTTTCTTTTTTATGCGTACTATGCTTAATTTTTAAGAAGGTCTGAAAATGGTTTTTAAATGCTCATTATGTGATTTTGAAACAGTCGAAGTGAAGGCTTATTGCAAGCATTTGCAAAATAAACATTTGCTATTAGAGGGATCGCATCTAAGCCTAAAATGTGTGTTCTGCCCCTCAATTTTGAGGACTTATTCTGGATTTCGAAAACATATCCGAAAGTGTCAATCTAATAACATATTGGAACACAGTGCAAACAATGATATTGAAGTAAGTTATGATGATTCTGAAATATGCAACAGAGGTTCTGAAAATAGTCATGAAAATCTAATACATGAACAGGATCCAATAGAAAACGAAGAAAGTGATGATCTCTTGATGAGGAATAAGATATCGAACTATATCATGAAATTATATTCCTTAGGGATTCCAGACACAACGATAACAACAATATTACAGTGCACATTTGAGTTGATTTCCCCTCTTTTTGATGACATTTTGGAATCCACTGATCCAGATCAAGTTAAAAATCTTATTGATAGTTTCAAATATCCGTTTGAAAATTCCTTAACCAAGTACAGTAGAAATAAAAGCACAAAATCATCAATTATCCAACCTGTGCGTGAAAGTCATGGAATCAGAATAGATCAAATTTATGACTCAACAATTCAACGTTATAAGCAAGTGCCCGTTACTTGTACGTTTTCATATATTCCGATATTAGAGACACTGAAATTCTTATTAGAAAACACTGCTGTTCAAAACTACGTGATCAAAGACACGGTTGTTGATCCAGATAATTATGCTCATTTTTCGGATGGAAGCTTGTACAAGAATAGTTCTTTTTTCCAAGAAAATAAATATGCTCTCCAAATTATATTATATTATGATGAATTTGAAGTGTGTAATCCCCTGGGGAGTAAGAGTGGCAATCACAAAATCGGTGCATTCTACTTTTCTTTGAATAACTTGCCTATGCATATAAATTCGAATTTGGATAACATCCATTTACTAGCACTCTGTTATAATGTTGATATCAGACAATTTGGAATAAACCCTGTATTGGATGTTATCGTAAGAGACATTCGAGTTTTAGAAACATGCGGTATCTTCGTTAAGAGCGTGAATACCTATATTCGAGGTACTGTTGCATTTATGAGTCATGATAACTTGGGTGCTGCGGTTCTATATGGTATGACACTATCATTTCAATCACATTATTATTGTAGATTTTGTACAATCCATAAAGATCAGGCAGCACGTGCATCCACTGAAGAAGCCTCATTATTACGTTCCAAGTTTAATGTTGAATTTGAAAAAAATAAGGAATCAACCAGTAGCGAAATGAATTCCTCCGTAGGTATTATGAATAGAAGTAGTTTAATCGATTTAAATTGTTTCAATTTATCGGAAAATCACAGTGTGGATCTTCTGCACGATATTTTACATGGGGTCGGCCTACGTGAATTGAAAAGTTTTTTCGAGTATTTAGATAAGATTAAATGTCTTTCCTTTTTCAATTTAAACCAGCGGATTGCTGCATTCGATTACGGTTTATCAAATATAAAAAACAAACCAAGTCCAGTCAGTTTCACTAAGAGCGGACTTGGTCAAACAGCTGCACAAACTCATTGTTTGATGATTTTTTTACCTTTAATAATTGAAGATATAGTTAAAATAAACGATGAAGTTTATTCGAAGTGGAAGGTGATTCTATTATATTGATTGAAATTTTAAAAATTATATCAGCCCCAAAAATAGATCATCAGATTATAGATTATCTCAGAGATCTCATAAAAGAGCACCATTCGATGTACATGCAGATGTATAATACTCACTTACTTCCCAAGCATCACTTCATTACGCATTACCCGATGATTATTCAAAAAATGGGACCTGTGCGCGCTAGCTGGACCATGCGGTTTGAAGGGAAGCATCAATTCTTCAAAGATTTAGCTCGGAAACTCAAAAATTTCAAAGACATTTGCTATAGTCTTTCTGTGCGTCATCAGCAACATATGTTATACACTTGGAATAACACAATATCTCTTGACAGCCCCCCTCTGTCGAAAAACTTCAGATTTGAGTATTTAAAAACCAATATTCATTGTGAATTAATATCTAACCATACAAAACTGTCAGAGGAGACACTTTTCTTCTTTGGTGAGAATATTCTTTATCGCGGAGCTAAGTTGTCTGTAAACAAATTTGTTTGCATAGGTTTTGCAAGTAAATTACCCGTTTTTGCAAAAGCTTTTAGTTTCTTTTCGTTTAACAATAAAACTTATGGTGTTTTTCAACCTTATAAGTCATTAGGAGTTTCAAAACATCATGTAGGATATGATATATCTCTACAGACAGATAGTTTAACTGTAACCGACGTAGCAAGTATTCCTTATTGTAAGGCGTTAGAGGTGTACGATGCCTATAATGGGCAATGTATTATAACCGAATACTTTTTGTACCCTTAAGTGATTCAAATCGATACCCACGTTTTAATATGTCGTAACCCACATTTGGAAAATTTTTAGCGCAGGGGCGGAGCCCCTAGTTTATTTAAAAATAGTAAATCAACAATTTGACCATTGAAACTTAAACATGAGCTACTATATATTTTTTCCAACAGTGCTCCCGCTATCATCTCACCGCTGAAATAACGCCGAACGGCGGTTCTACCGCGAAGAAGCACGGAGACCTACCGCCTAACGTCAGGCAACCAGATGACGCCTTGAGCCGATCAGCTGGCGAGCTGATCGCTCGACAAGCGTTGCTCGCAGGACCAATGAGCTAATCAGCCGTTCCTGATAGGTCCTCTATTCTGAATCAAGGGAATATCGTCGAGACTTACCGAGTTACAGCCTGGACTCATCACTGCTACGTTTCGCCTAGTTACAGTCAGACGTGCTATCCAAATCCTCTCTCGCCTCTCGCAGTCAAATAAAAGTTAAGCTAAAAGTTAAGTTAAAAATTAAGTTACATGTTAAAGTTGTGTGCTCAGAGCCGCTCTTCGATAAATTAAGGTCTCTATGATCTATAATAGCTGATTAAGCCACAATACTGGATCTGAATTTCTATTTGCTCCGTTTTATTAGATTATCTTAAAAATTAAGTTACATGTTAAAGTTGTGTGCTCAGAGCCGCTCTTCGATAAATTAAGGTCTCTATGATCTATAATAGCTGATTAAGCCACAATACTGGATCTGAATTTCTATTTGCTCCGTTTTATTAGATTATCTTTTGTACCGCGTGCAGCCTACGGGCCACGTAGTCGCTCATCACCTCAGATGAAGAAATTCAGTGAGAGCATTTCTTAATTGGCCGTAGTAATTTAGATATCTGTTTCGCTTAATAATTCTCTGCTTAAATAAGTCTGATCTATTGGCTTGCTTTGCTTACGATTTGTTAATAGTATTTGAGAGCTTGTTCTTGCTTTAATTCTCGCTTTGAGAATATCTAATTCTTTGATCTATCGCTATCTTGGATTTAGTCATTTGTTAGTAATTAATTAGAATAATAGTGCATGGTGTGTCGCTTACTATCCAACTCCCCGAGGTTTGGCTGAACGTAGTTAGTCATAGTTTTAAGTTGTTCATTTATTAATTTGTTCTATTACTCCTTTATTCTGTTTGATTTCTATTATTCTCTTCATTCTACTCCGATATCTTTGATTGTGCTATATAAACTGCGCAACCTTCTGCTTTTCGCTATATTGCGTTATCCTAAGTTTCCTAATTTCTGTGCTATAATTAATTAGTTTATTGCTTACCGTAGATTCATCTGAATTATTTATTGAGTTTTGTATCGCCAAGTAATTATCAATAACGCTAGCGAGCCGCATTAGAAAATTTGCTATAGAGTATCGTATCGCTCGGTGATGCGTAGCCTGGAAAGTAGTTTAGCTTGGATTATATCGCTTCTACGGCTCTCGCTAGCTAACCGGCGTGTTTACGTTTTTTCATACTGCTGCGTCGCAGAATCAGAGTCAATAATATAATATTCTTCTTTTGTCAAATTGGTAATTTCTAAAGTATTATTCCAATCGTCATTTTCATCTATTATTCGCAACGAACATTCTAATAATTATTTCTGTGTAATTTGGTATAGTCAGTTATAAGTGAATCTCTTTGTTATCGCAGATACGATAGTTAACGCTCAAAAATCAGAACAATATACGAAATCGTAGATTTCATTGAAGGAATTTATATCTGGTGTTTTATATTTTATTAATTAGTAAGGTGGATCCACCCACTCTACCATTATCGCTGTATATCTGAGCTAACCGAGGCTTTGAGGCCGTCGTTCCGGTAGTATAATAATTAGTTGAGTACCGCTGCTATTCAGTAGATTTTTGTGAAAACGACACTTACGTGTCTGGCGCCCAACACTATCTGAGATTTTCTTTAATTTAGTATTTTATCCGAGGAACGCCGTAGGGTGCGGAGTGCGCTCTGAAACTCCGTTACAATATATATATATTGTAACGAACTCAGTTATTGAGTAATTCAAATAATGGCGCAAAATTCTTGAATTACGTAGTTTCGTAATAAGACTTACTTTGACTAAATTAGTCAACACCGGTTGACCGGACATGGGTCAGCAATCGCTCTCTCGGCCGAAAACCATCATATAGAGCAGACGTATTTTAAATCTTTCACGAGTCATTAATTAAAATCTTGTAAATCAATTTTGGAAATGTTGACATAAAATATAATCAATATAATCCAAATTACAACTATGAAGTATATGTACTAACGACATTCATCAATCCATCGAAATCAGTAAATGACGACAACTACGTGAAAGCTTAAGTATCTGATCATGCGGTCGCATTACCATTATTTTATCTAATATGTTGATGAGCTCGATATAATTATCGTTATATGTTCTATGTAATTTCATGATATCGCATGTGTTGTCCGTACTCGAAATAAGCGATATCATTATTTTTGTGAATACACGGATTATTACATCCCTATAGAGTACTGTGCTGTCTGTATTGTCCACTAGGGTGCTTCAAACGAAAATTTAAATTTTTTTTTCCAACTCTTACCCTCCCAAATGCTTGCGATGGATAAGAAAGAAGTCCTTGCGAAAGTCGGTTGCTGTAGCTCAACTCTAAGAGGTCGCTATTTTCATTTTAGTTTCCCATTCATTTAACATGGGAATTTCCGTTTTTTTATTCAAACTGAAATTACACCTATTCTTTTTAACTTTTTTCAGATAACCATTGTATATTCAGAAAGCTGGTGTTTTAAGCTTTCCAAACCTATATAATAAAACTCGATTACCTTAATTAGAAGATTGAATAAAGTCATGTAAAATCTAGAGATTTTATTGCTACAGAAAAATAGTTGAAATAATTTTTTATTCATTTATTCCAAGTTTTTTTTTTTCTACCTACAGTAGACTCTACAGTAGACTCTACAATAGGTAAAAAAAAAAAAAAACTCAGAATAAATTAATAAAAAATTATTTCAACTATTTTTCTGTAGCAATCAAATCTCTAGATTTTAAATGACTTTATTTAATCTTCTAATTAAGGTAATCGAGTTTTATTATATAGGTTTGGAAAGCTTAAAACACCAGCTTTCTGAATATACAATGGTTATCTGAAAAAAGTTAAAAAGAATAGGTGTAATTTCAGTTTGAATAAAAAAACGAAAATTCCCATGTTAAATGAATGGGAAACTAAAATGAAAATAGCGACCTCTTAGAGTTGAGCTACAGCAACCAACTTTCGCGAGGACTTCTTTCTTATCCATCGCAAGCATTTGGGAGGGTAAGGGTTGAAAAAAAAAATTCAAATTTTTTTTTGAAGCACCCTAATGTACCCCAAATGATTTCAAATATTCACAAAGTCTATCTTTTCAGATACGAAACGGGTGTGTAAAACCTCATTTCTAGATGAGAATTTTTGAAAACTTTGCAGATTTCAGTATCTCCTACCCTTAATTGCCAAACAGCTAAACTATGTACAGCTATACTACAAAACTATACTCAACATCTCGACTATCAAGAGACTCGGTAGAGTCTCGCGCTAAGTATATACACTTAACAGCTAAACTATGTACAGCTATACTACAAGACTAGGCTAAACAGTATGTACAACTAAATTACACACTAAATACTAGACTATATACAGCTATACTACAAGACTATAGACTAAAGAGCTTAACTATGTACAAGACTATAGACTAAAGAGCTTAACTATGTACAAGACTATAGACTAAAGAGCTTAACTATGTACAACTAAACTAAACAACTAAACTATACGGACTAAACTATAACGACTAAACAAAAATCCGGACCGGCGACCTTTCCAATGCCACGCGACATGTTGGGCATGTTCTTAGGTCCTCGTCGCAATAAATGCGGGTGCTGCACGCCTCGCAGCAGTTGCGATGCCCGCATGGTAAAAAGGCGTGCGTAATTGGCAGCGCCAAGCAAACGACGCATAATCCAGTCGGTGCTGTAAAAGTTTTTAAAATAAAATTAAGTACAGGTCACTCGAGAGATTTAAAAATTCAACGAGTAATGACGTCGTCATGGGTACAAACAGTCAGAACTAAAGAATACAATGACCGAATATGGCTCATCTACGAGTTTAAAAATTATAATTACTTTGACATCAGAAATCAATCTGGATGATGAGGCTTATGTAACGATGACTCAAATTTTAAAATACACTTTTGCCATGTTCTTGAGAATGTGTGTGCACGATTGAATGTACGTCTTGTCCTTAACAAACAAAGATACAACGGATTACCAAGAATCTTAACGAACAAATTAACTAGCGTTCGTTATCGCGGACAAACATTTTTCGCGTAATCAGTAGTATAATACCGAGGCATCTTTGCAGCTCGTTCCGATTCACGAGAGGTTAAGTAAAGTCAATCGTTGCCAAAAATCATGCAAGGCGAATGGTGAAGACTAGTACTTGAGGACTCTGTACGCTAGTGAATGTGTGTGTGTGGGGGGATAAGCTGAGAAGGATGAGGAGACGTCGAACAGTACGTGCGCGAGTCCGATATCATCAGAAATGATCAAAATCTAAACGATAGCTACAAATCTGAAATCAACGTTATTGACCGAGGAAAAATAGCACTGTTATTAGTGTGAGTGTAGGCGTGTGCGCGAATGAATTTGCTGCGACGGTAACAGGTGTATTATCATTCCTTACTAGCCATACGGCTGGATTTCCAAATGATCGCACACGTCGTGTGTGCAAGGATGACCGAGTCGCGTTTAATCACCGAGATTTCTGTCACGAGCGCACACGATTGCGAATAATTCAAAAAAATCCTCATCCAGCAGCCGAAGTTTCGACCTATAGTCCACCTCAGCGTTTAGAAAACGCTGGCGAAGCCATCGCGAGACCGCTCCGAGGTTCAAAAGAGCACACCGCATGACTTCGCGTACCGCCTGCAAAGGCAGCACAGGGTATCACCAAGGTAGTCACTCCTTACTGGCCATACGGCTGGATTTCCAAGTGATCGCGTACATCGTGTGTGCAAGGATGACCGAGTCGCGTTTAATCACCGAGATTTTTGTCACGAGCGCACACGATTGCGAATAATTCAAAAAAATCCTCATCCGGCAGCCGAAGTTTCGACCTATAGTCCACCTCAGCGCTTAGAAAACGCTGGCGAAGCCATCGCGAGACCGCTCCGAGGTTCAAAAGAGCACACCGCATGACTTCGCGTACCGCCTGCAAAGGCAGCACAGGATATCACCAAGGTAGTCACTCCTTACTGGCCACACGGCTGGATTTCCAAGTGATCGCGTACATCGTGTGTGCAAGGATGACCGAGTCGCGTTTAATCACCGAGATTTTTGTCACGAGCGCACACGATTGCGAATAATTCAAAAAAATCCTCATCCGGCAGCCGAAGTTTCGACCTATAGTCCACCTCAGCGCTTAGAAAACGCTGGCGAAGCCATCGCGAGACCGCTCCGAGGTTCAAAAGAGCACACCGCATGACTTCGCGTACCGCCTGCAAAGGCAGCACAGGATATCACCAAGGTAGTCACTCCTTACTGGCCACACGGCTGGATTTCCAAGTGATCGCGTACATCGTGTGTGCAAGGATGACCGAGTCGCGTTTAATCACCGAGATTTTTGTCACGAGCGCACACGATTGCGAATAATTCAAAAAAATCCTCATCCGGCAGCCGAAGTTTCGACCTATAGTCCACCTCAGCGCTTAGAAAACGCTGGCGAAGCCATCGCGAGACCGCTCCGAGGTTCAAAAGAGCACACCGCATGACTTCGCGTACCGCCTGCAAAGGCAGCACAGGGTATCACCAAGGTAGTCACTCCTTACTGGCCATACGGCTGGATTTCCAAGTGATCGCGTACATCGTGTGTGCAAGGATGGCCGAGTCTCGTTCTCCAAGGATTTGAAGTAGACTTAAATATGTTCAATAAGAATCTCATATATATATAATAGTGTGGATCGGAATTGAAATGCCTGTTCGTATCGCCGGATTACCAAGCTTTTATCTTTCGCAATAAGAGCACTGCAGGCGGTATACTCTGGCGGGTCTGTGATTAGGCCTTATTTCATTTGAACTTTCGCGCCGTAAAGTCTAACAGAAAACGACATTCGAAGATTTTGAAACTCTATTAAGTGATACACGACGATGTATATAGGGTATCAATTTATAGGCGGAAATATTTCTATTACATGGCAAAAAATGTAACATTCATGAGGCGTAAGGCTTGATCTATTAGAAATTGCACGTGTGAATTCAAAACACGTTAATCTATTGGTTTATTCGTGATTGACTTTGAAATGATAATTCTTTGTAGTCCACATCTCATCATTTTATTGGACATCCCAGTAAATGATTTCGGAGGTAATGTAACAAGGATGCGACGGTTATGCTGAAATGTCTGCACATTGAGAAATCAGCTACATATCTGGTACTTTGACGTCTCAGTGACGTCCCTGCGACGCCAAAGTACCAGATATGTAGCTGATTTCTCAATGTGCAGACATTCCAGCATGACCGTCACATCCTTGTTACATTACCTCCGAAATCGTTTACTGGGATCGTTTACTTCAAGCTACTATAAATCAATGTATATGTTTATATTTACCCTTCTATTGGTACGACATATAATAAACCGTTGAATCACATTGCTCTAACCAAATGGTTCGTAAAAAAATGTCAGACAGCTATGGTTGGTCAGTATGTTCATACAATACCCATATGCGACGACGTCTTTGAAATACAAGTGACGTGTACAGGTAAAAACATTATCATTCTTATCAAAAATGGCTTTTATAATATTACTTCTTTAAATAATGATTCACCCTTTATGAAATTACACAATTATGAAGAAAATAGTTCATAACATTTTAGCAGTAATTGGTCGATTTTTTTTGCTACCATTCGCCGACCCTCTAAAACACTATCATAATATGCACCTCGCAAGATGTGAACCTCGTTAGTTTTCTAATTCTGGGTATCTTTCGAAATAAAATTGCTTAGGGATGTGAAGGTTTAAGTATTGCACGCGGCTACATTTTGCTCCTCGAAAATCCAGATCATGTACATACCATTTGAAGACATAATGTTACAAACAATGCTATGGTGGAATTGAACATTTTTATCTAATCAGTGGCGAATAGTATCGAATACGCGTTTCGCGCATGTCTATTAGTATTACTTCATACACGTTCCAAGAGAATCGGATTTATTCATTTAATTCACACAATACAAATCATATTCAGAGCTCCGATGCTTCTCAATGTACCGAATTTCTGCCGGGGTGAATCATTTTGCCATAGAACGAATGGAAGATAATGTTCTTACCTTCTCCGGTTGTCCTACGACGTTTACGCCTGTTTTTCGGGCGGCGCGGGCGTACCGCTGCCTGGTCAGGCGCATCCACGACCGCCACTGAATTTCGTCGCCTTTGCCGCTGCCTTTTGCGACGTCTCGTCCGCCGTGACTCTATTGTGCATAATGAAGTGAAACCAAAGTAAACATATATATACATTTGCAAGAATGATTTGGATAGTGAATGGAGGTATGTAGCACATTGCGATTTCAATGAGATTTCTCAACATCGTTTAAGAAGTTTCACAGGTAAAAGAAGAAACGCATTTACCAGTAGTTTCTTCTCCTGCTGCCATTGCCGGTGGTAGTAGGTGATCCTCGGCGTGATCGGCTCCGATAGCTTCTACAGTATTTGGGCAAGAAAGATTTGTGTTACTTCTCGTATCGCATGTATTCTGATTATAACAACAGTTACGATTGATATTCAGGTCAATTTGAAACCAAGATGAAACGAAAAACGACGACTTCGAATGAACGTATGACAATAGTATCGTCATCATGCGATATTGCTTGAAAAAATTACCATTCTCCACGATGATAGGTTCTGGCGTCGGAGGGCCTCCATCCAATATTATCTCAGTATCTGCAAAACACGTCCCGCAATAAAAATTCATACCAAGAAAAAAACAATTTTTTACTGATGGCCACACTAAAATTGTTATACTTGTAATTCAATTACCAGCGTCACTTAATGTTTGTACCGACTGCGGCGTATCTGGGCGTCCAGGCATTAGAGGAGCTGCGAGAAGCAAATAAGAAATATCATGCATCTTAAGTTTCATACGACGGTCCATCAAGTGGTTAAGCTCAAGTAGCAAATAATGTTTGATAAAAATGTGCGTGAGGTAAAAGTACTAGAGAGGAAGAATTTGCAACTTCTCAATGCTCGCAGGCTGATTAAAGGAATACGCAACTTAAAGGGATTTGATTACCTTGCACTACGGCTACCTGCTCTTCTCTTTCGGGCGTTGGAGAATGAGCTGGCCTAGCATCATCTTCGTATTCACACAAGCAAAAAACAAAAACCATTAACTAAACTGTAATCTATCTGTCCTTGATGTGAAATGGAAATCAACTTACTGAGTAGAAAGTCTTCTTCAGACGCACTGTCCGGCGTGAAAGCACGTGCCAGTATCGGATCAACTATTGGGTTTGAAAAAGATCTTTTGGTAATAGTACAAGAATATTTATTGGTAATACCTAAAGTGTATACCGTATAGGAATGTGAGCAATAACTGAACGAAAGCTGTTGATTTCCTGAGTTTTGGTTATTAATTTCGGAAAACAGAATGATCATAAAATTCTGACATCCTATTACCTATCATATGTGCCTCTTCTAATTCCCTTTCTGGGATAGGAAGACGCTGAGGAATGGGAGCCGCTTGGTCTGTAATGGTCCCAAAGAAATGTGTCAATGCTCTATACTTTATGCTAGGCCGCACTGTGTCTCAGTCACACATACCCAAACAAGTTTGAATAAATAGATCAATTCATTACCATTTGCAAGTTGTGCCAGAGGCTGTTCGGCATCGTCCCGCGTGAAAGGACCCGGAACAACGCCACGAAAAAGCTCGACGTCGTAATCAGGGTCGATTTCTTGTCAAACAAATGAACAAAATAAATTCCATATGTCTTGATGCAGACTACGTGCGCTTCGACAAAAAGCCAGTGATACATTAACATAAGCGACAAAAATTTCATTCCATGCCCGATTCACTCGAAGCAAGATGAAACAAAAATTCAAACTATATTCCTTCAACTACTTCTACAAAATTTACACCCACTTCAATTGTTGTGCTAGAATGTTCGGTTCAAAAGAGAGTCCGTTAGAAAGACGGGATACAAACCGTTGTCAAATCAACTGACAATGACAATGACACGTGTATGACACAACTCAATGATTCGAAATCTTGCATGAATTATATGAATCAGCGTTAAGGAAGACGTTTTCACAATGCAATAATCATAAATATATTTGTGAGAGAGAAACTTCTATATGTCATTCAAGATTCGCACATATGCGCCCCCCCCCCCTCTCCCCGCGGAATTACGTACTAAAATTGGCCATTTCCAAGTCTTCATAGTTAATTACCTAACGGCAGTGGCCTTGGGGTCACCGTCATCTCGAAATCTTCCCCTTCGCGTGCGTTCAAGTCCCTGAAAATTTTTTCCGCAATGTTGCCTTTCAGGTGCGTAGCTCGGATGACGAATTCGTTGACCGTTATCTGGCGAAAATAGAGCTCTTGCCATGCTAGAAAAGTTGAAGGGAAGATGCGAGTCTCATAACAAATGTATCTATTTCACTCCGTCGGAACGATATCCACGGAAGGAAATCTCTTAATATAAATAGAACAATATTTGCTTCTAACAATGGATACATGAAATATGGAACAAGGGGAATCAGCAGAATATCAACAAAAAAAAAAAATACGAAGAGAGATCGTCAAAAGGTGAAGGCAAAAATAACGTGCAAATGTTTAAAAGAAAGAGACGAATACTGACTAGGGAAAGAAAGAGGAACATTCCTACCATGCGAATGAAGCAGAGGGATGCTCGAACATGTAAGAGACTACGAATAGATGCAGAATTTGAGTAAAAAAAGAAAGTAAAACAGATATGAGTCGAAAAGGATGTAGCATATTATACCTTATCCGCATCTACGAATACTGACCTTTTTGCAGGTGTTTGTTTTTGTACACCGTTTGGTATCTCGCGTGTCGGGTAATACCTCCTGAATGTCGCTTCAAGCGTTCCACGTCGCATTTGGCATGATTTTGGAAAATCAGTAGTTTGCCTGATATAAGTTATAAAAAGCATTTTTAAACTACACCCAGAAAAAAAGTTTCTTGATTCATACCGGGAATCACCGACTGGACATGAGTCGGGATGAATCAAGTCGGGAGCCGACACAAATCAAGTCGCTGACGGTTTGAATTATTATTTATTATACTTATCGAGTCATGCTGCAGCTGAATTAGTTATGGATTTATAGAAATCTCAACAAGGATGTTACTTTTCAGATGGTATATTTCAGATTTGAAACTAGATATGAGATATCGTATTTGGACAATATAACGAGTTTTTCGCGACGGAAGCTATAGTGACAGGAAAACTTATTTTCATGTTCATATCAAGTTATAGAATGCCTACCGAACCAGAAATAGCAACTCTTTGCTAAGCAGAATCTAGAAAATGAGAATAATTGGCCAGTCAAGAAAAAAAAATACCAGATGGAAACTAGTCAAGCGCGCAGAAGTCAGAAGCACGATAGGATGTGATACAGTATAATAAGAATCGGACGTATTCATGGAGGTTTGAAACGTGTTCTATTCACTTATGTCATCCGGGGGCGACGACTCGTTTAACATCATCGTTACTCACCTATGAATTCCCATGGTGAAGGTCGCGCTTGGAGATGGTATCCCAATTTACTATTATACGATTCCAACACGTTATTTGTTCTTCGAGATAAGCCGAAGACACTGTATCCCGAAGGTGTAATTATTCGCAGCCAATATCTTTCATAATAGGCAAAGAACCCGGAGAATCGCCTTTTTAGGTAGACGGGCAAATCGTTTTTTATTTCTAAATACTGCTGTTCGATCAGCTCGGCGGGTAAGAATGCCAGGACTAAGATTTTCTTCGTCAAGATCTTTGCATCCTCGTCTTCGCGAATCAGTCCTTGCAAGCTCAGTGTCTTTAGCTTTTGTAGAATCGCCTCCAATGAAAAGTAACACGTATTATTGACGGTCGATAATTTCAAATATTGTAACGACAAATGCAAAATTTATCAGAGAAGGCTAATAAAATCTTCATTCACTTGTAAAAGTCATTGAAAAATGCTCAACAATTATAGATTGTTCTCAAGGCAATATTGTTCAATACCGAGCTGCAGAGTGTCTGCGCCATGCAACCGACTACTATAGGCATTTCACACTGTTATCAAGAGCTACAAATCATCGAAATGGCTGCTACTTCAATCTCATTTTACTCTATAGTCTCGGCTAACTCTTCTACCCTCGGCAAAGTAAATTACGTTGGAAAAAAGAATTCTCCAATTATATTTTGCATTATATATCGCGGGAATATGTTAGTCTACGGCAAGGCCCCAACTTGCCACGAATCCCCCACAAAATTCAGAAACTAATTTATAATATTTGTCCAAATGAATTGAAAAAACACGTAAATTATTCGTAGAAAAATCTCACTCTGTCATGGTGTGTATTACATCCGACGCAATGGGCTTCCGGGAACACAACGTTAGATGCGTTTCGGATAGCTGCCTCAAAATCGCTCATTATCAAGTCCACATGTGCCTCTGGTAAAAGGATGTCGCGAATATATTGGAGTACAGATTTGTACGACGACTGCAGTTTTCTGGACATGATAATCCATACGAATGGTATACCCTGTATTTGGTAAAACACGAGTGTCATTCAAAAAGTGTACGTAATGGCAGGAGAACTGCAACGGACTTTGACAAAACAGATAGCCGAAATAATCAAGACATAGGGCTCATGATAATATTTAAAATAATGGGAAAATTGAAGGCGTAATTATTTTCGCAGCGGATGAACGACAATGTTTAGGCGAATGTTTGTAATTGAAGGTGCGTAACATATTTCGATTTAAATTAATCTTTCGTCCACCAAGATAAATTACGGTATATACACGTTATTGATCAACCTATATCGGGTCGGCTGCTTTATGAATATTGATTTTTGTTTCTCATTAAATATATTATATTTCGTTGAAAAAAGTGATCAGACAATTTTGTATAATATCGGCATCCCATAATATTTCACACAATAATCGATCGAATCTTAATAGAAATCTTTGAGTATACCAGCATGGATCGATATAGGTTCGAACTGAGCGTCGAAAACTGATTGACGATCAAGTTATCTTCAAATTATTATTATTTTTTTAGTATTTCCTTGTCATAGCAAAATGGCTGCATTTGTTTCAACTTCATTTTCAATGGAATATTCGAAAACCGGCTATCTGTTATCAATTCCTTAAGAATTATCGTTAGAAGCGTAATGTCTCACGTGATTAAATTTTATGCCCATTATCGTCATCAACTGATAGGCGTCTTCGAGATTCGGTGTCGAACGGAACGTGGCGTCAATGAAAATTTTCTTGACATCCCGCATTATTTCGTTGCGAACAAAATCTGCATCATAGATGACAATATGTCTGTTTTCATCATCATCCACAATGATTCTGGTCGTGAACCGACCACTGGCGTATTCAAGCAATCTCTGATTGCACGGAGTATTTAACTGCTGGCTGAACTCCTGCAGATTTAATGGACGCGGGGGATATGAAGCCCGCCTACATCTCATCATGTAACTTCGCATACTTCGAAAAGTGACTAATTCTGCGGCTTCGGGATACCTGTGTTGGAAAGAGTCAAAAATCGACAAAAATGATGAGGAGCACACGGCAGTGTCAGAATAATCTAGCTCGGATAAATCATTGCGGAAATAATATTATTTTTTATCTAAATCGTCAGAGCTTGTTTGCAAAGCACGAAGATCAGGCAGCAATTTGATTGAGTCATTGAAAAAATATATATAGGGTAACACGGGGCAGAACGGGCACGGGGACGAGACGGGCACCAAATAAGAAAAAAAAAAAAATCCATCGGAAATGATTTTTCATGATACGGCGACGTATTATGGTAGCCTACCTACTGAATACATCCCTCTCGTAAAATACCCTTATTATATCAAAAAGAGCGACATGTTCGAACAATTGTTTGGTTTTCTTTGTCAGTAATACAAACAAATATAACTTTGATAAAAAAAAAAAAAAAATTCAAACAAAGCCAAGGGACTATAAAACATGCCATTATGGTCAAAGGCAGCGGTGCGCATAGTGCGATTGTTGTATACTATTACATAATATAACAGAATATAACACGGATATAATATTTTATTGACACGCAGCGTTCATATGTATGTACCGCCTGGAAAAGCTTCGACGCGTCATCGGTCCTTTTCCTAAGTATATAATTCTCAAAACGCTATAACTGTTGAATTATTGTTTGAAGAAAAAAGGGTAAAAGAACATTCATCACAAATTTTGCATATTACGATATGTCGATTTCTGAAAAATGTTGCGTGTATAGTATCCTAATCATATTCTGAATTCACCGAAATACAAACAAGGCAGATCATGAATATTATTCAAATGTAGTACGTGTAAGAATGAATCAGAAGATAATGAAAAGGAAAATTACTTACAACAGTGAGGTCTGGTCGAATAGATCACGCAATCTATACCAGTGAGCGTTCAACGAATCCTTCAGTGATTTTTTGAAAGCTCCTATTAAAACAGCTGTCATATCAGGAAGGCATTCGTTGGAGTGTGGACGAGCATGGCTTAATCGATGATTCTCGATTTTTGCTGTTCCGAAACAAATCGCGGAATTGTGGCAGCGTAAGTAACTGTAACGTAATGAAATGATAAGGGTGATATGACTGAGAAAAACAGAATATGCGATTGCATATATTGCGGGTGAAACGGGTCCGCCTTCGATACATCAACTGTAGAATTTGAATAATCAAAATTCATTTGGATGATTAAAAACCTGAAAACGTATTGAAAATTATTTAACGATAGATAAAAATGTTTTTGCAGATCGGGAATAGAAACATCAGTACCTGGACTGAATTTTTCGTTATTTCTGTAATTATTATTCATTTATTGTTCAATTCATAAGGATTTTGACCAACGTAAAAATAATTTAACAGGGTAATTTGTGTCATTGAACATTTGTTTTTTTCGAGTAAAGTCTGAGTACAGCGAAAACCCTTGAGGAGCGATGTTATAGATAAGATGATAGAACAGTCGTCGGCGAACTCCTGAACAAATATTGGTAACTTGCAAATTGAATTTTTATACAATGATCCTCGTCAATATCGGGATTGAAATTTTCCTCAGTATAGGTACTTGTTTTTTGAACCCCTTTCGCTATTTATTTTTAATCGAATATTTATGGAATAAGTATTCTGATTTCTTCAGCCATTATAAACGGGGCGGTAAAAACAGGTTCTTTTTTCACGATACTTTTCACCACGGTACAAATTAATTTGTCATTGCTCCGTATACTATATGAACTGTGGTCGAATTTTTTTTTCGGATTCATTTCATTTTCATACGAAATGGATTTTTGTTCAGCCGTTTTTGGAATCGTCAAAAAAGTAAAAAAAATTATTAAAAAAAAAACCGAGAACAATTTATGCGTCAAAAATAAAAAATTGAAAGTCGAATTTTATTCGGTAGAAGCGATCATTCAAATTTGATGGGATATGGCAATTCTCCGTGTCCATCATTTGCATCTAAGCCTCTGTCAATTTCAATTTTTTTCACTAAGCCGTTTCAGAGATCATTCGGCGTACGTTTTGTCCGCTGAGCGATAGACAGACAAACCGACAGAGCGACATTTCTCTCAAAACCTGTTTTTTGGATACAAGAGGGTCGAAAACGTAAAGATTTGTTGAAATTAACCAAAGTCATATTGTAACGAAACCAATACTTTTCTCATATCACCAAAGGTGATGAAAAGTAAAAATCATATTTCATTGAGTTCTCGTACAAAAAGAACTATCCCATTTTTTATAGTATTTTTTTTTGTATTCTTTGCCGATTTCACAGAATCCTTTTACTTCGTATAGATCGTAATAGAACGTTTAATAATGGTGTCAATTTAATAAATCAAAAAGTTGATTATTATGCGAACGAAAGGGGGATTGGTATTGAATTTGGAAGTAAAAAATTCAATAATCTTTTTTTGCATCAACTGAAGAACAAACAATTTTATAAATAAATAGTGAAGGAAATTTTGATCCCAATTTTGACCAAGATTAACCCTGTAAAATATTCGTCACGAATTCTTAATTATCCTATACACATGTACGGTTCCGCTATTTCATAATACTCACCCTGCTCAAAATCTCGGATACAAACGGATTGAATATTTTCTATAGTATTGAATAGCGTTTTTTGTTCCGCGAATCTACTAAAAGTGCGTATAAAAAATCGTACTATCCGGTTTTATACGCTAACGGGATGGACATCCTTTACGTTGTAATAGTGAATCGAATCGCGGTGTTAAGGTTCCGTTTCTTGATACGTAGACCCGTAGGCTCGCTGCTGGTGTATTTCTATCTTTTTCTATAGTATTCAACAGCGTTTTCTATTCCAAATTTTTACATGAATTCGGATTTTTTACAGAAATTCGCAAGCAATGTCTTGTTAAATTTTGAGAATGCTAATAATCAAGTTTCAAAAAAAGTAACCAATCGCGGGCTTCCACGGAATATTCTTTATGCAAATGTTGGCTGATGTCATCGAACAAACGAAAATTGATTAATTTCAACGACAAAAGTTTCATATCTAGGCCTTTTTAAATAGGTACTCAGTTTGAATAGATATTGGAATAAATATTTTTTCAGACAGTGTATTAAATAATTCTTCGCAAGTCTATAATTGATTTATTGGTTTAGATCGACTAAAATTCGTTTGAATCAAATGCATGATTCGATATATCTTTGAAGTAAAATCAAATTTATTCGGGTTGAATATAAAATTTAGTTGAGTGGGGCCTGTTCCATCATATCAAATAAACCTCAACATATCAAAATCAAATAAATCTTTTTATATGTAGGTATACATGATCTGATTGTACACTTCAGTAATATAACGACTAAACTCGACACACAAAGAATTCTACGAGGGGCGGAGACATTTCCACTCTGTACGTGAAATCGGCTAGTTACTTCCAATCACACAACATATCTAGCGTCACAATACATGTATCCGCTAAAACACCGTGAACCAGCGCGTGAAGAAAATCTACAGAGTGATTACCGCACAGTGTGCCCCCCTCAAAGATTCTACTGCTTTCTGCGGTAAGACTTTATCGTTGGAGAAAGAAATTCCAACTTTTTTTTACGAAAAATCGTTTTCTGTTTCAAAGAGGAATCGCCTTATGTAGGTTCGTATGACTATTCGAAAGACACCCTGTATAATAAACACGTCAAAGAACAGTCGTCATAAAAAAAAAAAATTGGGATATAAAAAATTTACTAAAAAATATATATACAAATATATAAAAAATGTGTAGTGGGTGGCTTCCGGTATGTGTCAAGAAAAGACCGGTCTGATAGCAAAGCGCGAAAAATAGTCGACAAGAGGGTAGAATCCAACCGAGGAGGTAGAGAGGTGCATAGCCCGCGAGCGAGAAGCAGGAGAAACCGCGCGTGAAGTGAAAAGGTGGAGGGAACAGCAGCAGAAAAAGTGAAAGGCTAAATAAACATACGTACGCGGAACACCACGTGACACGCCAGAACCAAGTGAAGTGCGCTGACCACAAGAACGAGAAGGAAGAGAGCGCGCAAGTAAGCGACAAGGTAGCATAAAGGCGCGCACCCAGCGGACGCAGCAAGAGTGACGTCACAACGTGAGCGCCACTGTCAAACAGAAGAGCCGCGCATGGAGAACAAGAAGGAGGAGACAGAGGAGAGAGACAAGCTAAGAAAAGAAGCCGAAGAGGAGAAGGAAGTGTGGGGAACTCCGACAGGCGGGAGAATCGAAAAGAGAAAAGAGAAAGTAGGAAGACCGCAGAAAGCGGAGACCTGGGAGAGGACAAGGTCGGCCTCAGACGGATCCCTGCTGAAGTGCTGGAAGAGAAAAAAGCCAGATACAGGGGGAAGCGCCTCAGACGAGGAAGAAAGGGAGAGGATGGAAGACCTAGAGGAGAGAAACCGCAAAAAATGCAGCAAAACAGCAAGAACCCCAGAGAAAACAAGAAGCGAAGAATGCATAGGATCCCCGCAAGGAGCTGACGAAGTAGCACAGAACACGAGAGAGGAGGAGAAAGTCCGCCCAGAGGAGGAATGGTTAAAAAGAACCCTCTGCGACATAATGAACGGAATGAAAAGCATGAACGACGAGATGAGAAAAATGAGGGAAGAAGCAGAAGAGGGAAGGAAAGCCGAAAGAGAAGAGAGAGAGGCCCTGAGAAGAGAGATAACAGATGTGAGAAGCAGAGGGGAGGAAGAAAGAGGCAAACTAGCGGAAATGATAGAAAGAATAGAGCTCGAAAGGAAAGCAAGTGAAGCAGATGCCGACCGCAGAAAGGAATGGGAAGAGCGTGAAAGAGAAAGAAAAGAAAAAGAAATAAATAGAAGAATCGAACAAGACAAAAAAGAAAGTATAAGCAGGCTGAAAAGAATGGAAGATGAGCTGGAGAGAAAGGAAAAAGCCGAAAGAAGTAAGAACATAGTAATCAGAGGCCTGGAGCGAGAAAATGGGGAAGACTGGGAGACAGCAGTCAGCAAGGCTCTAGAAAAAATAACAGCCGCAGTAGTCCCTCTGAACGAAATAAAAGAGATCGGCAGAGACGGAAGAACCGTGCTAGTGAAAATAAAGGAGTGGGAGGACAAAAGGAGGATAATGTCAATGAAAGGGAAACTAAAAGGGACCAAAATAAATATAGAAGCCGACATGACGAAAAAGGAGCTAGAAGTGCAAGACAGAATATGGAACAGAGCAAGAGAAGAGAGAAAGAACGGAAGGCAAACCAGAGTAGGATACAGAAAGCTGTACATAGATAACGAAAGGTGGTCATGGAACGACGAAGCAGAAGACCTAGAGCTGAGAGAAGAGGAAGCAACAGCAAGTCAAAGCGGGCCAAGCAGAGGGAAAGGAGGAGGAAGGGGAGGAAGGGGACGCGAATAGGCCAGAAGCGCAACAGAAGAGCCGACCACAGAAAAAGCAACAAAAAAGGGGATAAAGATAGGCTTCTGGAACGTGGCCGGGCTAAAAGGAAAGGACGAAGAGTTTTGGAGAGAAATAAAAAGATGGGACGTAGCAGGCCTAACAGAAACGTGGGAAGAAGAGAAAGACAAAGAAAAACTGATGGCAAGACTACCAGACTCCCACTCATGGTCGACGCAAGGAGCAAAGAGAACGCACAAGAAAGGAAGAGCAAGCGGAGGCATAGCAGTGGGGGTAAGAAAAGGAATACTCTCAAAGAGAGACCAAATAGAAACAAAAGAAGATATAGAAGGAATAGTGGAAAGTACAATACAAATAGAAGGAAAAGAGTGGAGGATATTAACCGTATACTCAAACCAGGAGATCGCCGCAAAAACGAGAGCGCTAACAGAGATAATGAACAAAGGAGGACGAGACGCGCCGACACTGATAGGAGGGGACCTCAATGCTAGAACGGCAAACGAAGGCGGAATAGCAGAAGCAGGAGAAGAAGACAAAGAGATGAGAAGCGCGAGAGCGTCGAAAGACAAGACGAAAAACAGCGAAGGCAAGTCGCTGGTCGATTGGATAAACGATGAAGGACTAGGCATATTCAATGGAGCAGGAAAAGGTGACGCAGAAGGCGAAATAACATACGTCGGACCAAGAGGAGAGTCGGTAATCGACTACATAATAGGCAACATAGACGCCTGGGACGCAACGAGAGAAGTAAAAATAGAAAACAGAATAGAATCGGACCACCACCCCATAACAATAACGATAGAATCAAGAAATGCAAAGGAGATAGAAGAAGAAGAAGAAGACGCGGGAGCAAGACCGCAAAAAAAGGTCATGGACTGGTCAAAGGAAGGAGCAGCAAGGTACAGAGAGAAAATAAAAGGCCTCACAATCAGAGAGGGGGGCACAGAAGAGATGCTGAAAGAAATGAAAGAGAAAATAGAAGATGCAGCGAAATGGAAGAAAGTAGGTGGAAAGAAAGAAAGAAAAAACGCATGGTGGGACAACGAATGCAAGGAAGACAAAGAGAGGGCGAAGAAAGCGCTAAAAGAATGGAAAAAAGGCAGGGGCCTTGTATCGACCTACAGAGAAGAAAGGAAGAAGTTCAGAGAGACATGTAGGAGAAAGAAAGAAGAAGTAGCTGACAAAATAGTAGAGGACATGAGAGCAGCAAGAACGGAAGGGGAAATGTGGAAGATAATCAACAAAGTAAGAAGAAAGAAGACAAGAATAAGCGACGTAATAAGCATGAGCGAATGGGAGGAGCACTTCAAAAAACTGCTTCAGGGAACCGACAAAAAGAACGTAGAAATGGAGGTAGAAAGCAACCACGGCGGTAAAGAAAGAAAGGAGGGGGGGGACGAAGACCAGCTCCAAGATAACGCCATAACAGAGGAAGAAGTCGGAAAAGTCATAAGCAAGATGAAAGCCAACAAAGCCACAGGTGCAGACGGCATAGCGAATGAAGCATGGATGCACGGAGGCGAATGCACAAGGAAAGCGACAACAAAGCTACTAAATAATATATGGAGAGGGAACGGAATCCCAGACGAATGGAAAGACGGGTTGGTAATCCCGATATATAAGAAAGGGGACGTAAACGAAGCAGCAAACTACAGAGGAGTGACACTAATGCCAGCGGCATATAAGATATACGCAGCAGTGATCGCGAACAGACTAGAAAAAGAGATGGAGGAGAAGAAATTAATACCAGAAATCCAGGTAGGATTCAGGAAAGGAAGAGGAACCACGGAATCAGTATACGTGCTGAACCACGTAGTAGGAAGGGAAATTAGAAAGAAAAGAGGAAAGCTCATAGCCACGTTCATTGACCTAAGAGCAGCATTCGACTCCATAGACAGGGACAAACTATGGGAAATAATGGCGAAGAAGGGAATAAACAGACAGACGAGAGAGAGAATAAAAGAAATCTACAGAGAAACCAGAAACAAAGTGAGAATAGGAAGCGAAACCGGAGATAGGTTCTGGACGATAAAAGGGGTGAGACAAGGGTGCCCGCTAAGCTCCTACCTATTCAACATATACCTGGCGGACTGGGAAGACACACTAAGAAAAGGACAAGACGGGGGAGTAGTAATAGGAGGAACAAAAATATGGTCCCTAGCCTATGCAGACGACGTTGTACTGCTGGCGAAAGAGGAGAAAGCCATGAAAGAAATGATCAAAAGGTCGGAAAGATTTATAGACAGAAAAGCGCTCGAAGTAAACACGGAAAAAACAAAAGTGATGAGATTCAGAAAATCAGGTGGAAGAGAAAAAATAGAGAACTGGACGTGGAAAGATCAACCACTAGAAGAAGTAAAGACCTTCAAATACCTCGGATACATGCTGCAGAAGAACGGAAGCATGACAGAACACGTAAGAGAGAGAGCAAGGAAAGCAACAATGGCGATGGGGCAAGTCTGGGGGATCGGAAAGAGAATCATGGGCGGGGACTGGCACAGAAGAATAAGACTATTCGATGCGCTGATCGAGAGCATTGCACTATACGGTGCAGAAATATGGGGGTGGAAAGAAAGACCCGAAATAGAAAGAATGCATGACAAATTCATCAGATGGACTCTCGGGGTAGATGGAAGAACGCCAGGGTACCTGATAAGAGAAGAAACCAAAAGATACAAGATAAGGACCAGCGCCGGTAAAAGAGCAATGAAACACGAAGAAAAGCTAAGGGAAGGGGGGGGAAATGAAATAGCAAGGGAATGCTGGAGAGAGGTGAATGAAGGAAAGAAAGACCGACGGTCCGCATGGGAAGAGGACAGAAGAGAATTTTACGAGGAACGAGGCCACAGCGCAGAAGAGATAGAAAACAAAAGAGAGAGAGGAGAAGAGATAAAAGAGCTAGTGACGGAAAGAGACAAAGAAGTACAGCAACAGGAAAGAGAAAGCAGAATAAGAAACTCGAAGTTCTGCAAAGTGTACAGAGAAATAGCCACCCTAGCGAAACCAAGATACCTGACAAAGAGAGGAAAGGAGAAAGAAATGACAACGATAGCAAGATTCCGACTGGGAAACGAAATGAGAGGAGGGATGTACTGGGAAAAAGAGAAGGAAAAAAGAAACTGCAGAATATGCGACGCCGAGGAAGAGAACTGGGATCACGTTCTAGAAAGATGCACCGGGGGAGGAGGACAAGGCGGAATAGAGAAAGTGCAAGAAATACTAAAAGACGACGGAAGTGGAATAGCGGCAATGAAGCAAATACTAGAAAACAGAGAGAGAAACAGACTCGAGAAGGAAGGCCGTCACGAAGGAACACAGTAGGCACACAACGACGATTAAGCAACAAAGAGACATACCGCCAGAGAGAGGAGCAAAGCCCAAAAGGTAAACATAACACCAGGAAGCCAAAGTCAAAGGAGAGAGAGCCGAGCTCGAAAGACAAAACGAGGCAGGCAGCAGTCAGCAGTCAACGAGAAAACAGCAAAGGGGACAGCCGTAGTGCACACAATGGGAGAACATACAGTAAGCGAAGAAATCCTGGGGAAAATTCTATCGGGAATAGAGGAAATCAAAGGCGAGCTCGGAGAAATAAAACAGATGATCAGGAGCGCTAAAGAAGCCAAGCCAGGAGACAGAGCAGCCCCGAAACCAGACGAGGATATGGAAGGTATGGTGTTGCAGGACGAAGCAGTGCAGGAAAGGGAAGGCTCGGAGACAGAGTTTTCCGAAAACACGGACATTGCCGGAGAAGAAAGGACGTGGTCCCCACACACCCCGAGCGAGGCCGAGGGGTCGACCCCCTCGCGAGGGGCAAGCGGGTATTCAGAGGAGGAGGACGGGACAGACGAGACAAGCGACAGAACAGACGAAAACCAGAACGTTAGAAGAGAGGAGAAAAGGGAGGAGGAAGGAAATGTTATCATCGAATGGAACAGGCACACGGGCATGCCAGAAATTCTACAAATTAAGGCGGCGCTCGGAGAAGCGGCACGCGAAAAAATAGATGTGGTAATTGCAGGCATAGAAAGGCAGGGAGACGGAGGGGGAAGAACCACAATAAGAACAGGAAGCAAAAGGAGAAGAGAGATGATAGAAAGGAAGGCCGAGGACATCAAGAAGAGATGGGGGTGGAACATAAGAAGGTGAAGAGGAGCAAGAAAAGGCGAGCAAGCAGAAGAAAGGAGAGACGAGTAGACACAACAACACATAACGTACCAAATGAAATAAAATAAAATAGGTTAGGATAGTATATAACGATACTGCAATTCTAATACGTCGTATCCCACAATTGTAAAATTGTTCAGGAGGCCATGGAAACGCTTCACTTTCACCATTGAAAAGATAGGACTTGACGGATTGGAATATTTATTTAAAAATAGTGAATCGACGATTTGACCGCTAAAACTTAATCATAGGCTGCACAACATCATTATCATTCAATTTTTTGAAAAAAAGTCAATTTCTGAAATGTTGTGGGTTACGACATATTAGAATACGCGAAAGTCTGCGTGTGGGATGCGACATATTAGAATATTTATTTAAGAATACTAAATAAACAATTTGACGTCTAAAATTTTTACAAAAGCTGCACACTGTTATAATGATTCCATTTTTCAAAAAAAGTGAAAATGTCAAATTTTGTGGGATACGACGTATTAGAATTTCAGTATCGATAAGCATCATTAAGAGTAAAGCAAGAAAACATGAAACTTTGTAAGAAAATGTAAGAGAAAAGATAACGAAGATGAGAGGATTGTACAAGCCGTAAGGCATGCAATAAAAACAATTATTACTATAAAAAATGTGTATGCAATATATATTCAGTTTGGCCCGGTGTACCATTTATACTGAAATTTGTAAATTGAATATATAAAAAGTATATAATCATAGAAATATATAAAATAAATAAACTGAAATATATATAATGGTTATAAACACATAATTACCTATAGATATTAGAGAATATGAATATAATATATAAATGAAAATTTATAATTTTTTTATACACGACAGGATATACTTTATTGCAGAATATAGAGAATATATACAATACATGAACAGGGTGTTTCGAAAAAAAAAAAAATTTTTATTTTTTTCAGTGGTTCAAAAGTTTCATTCAGGCTAAAAAGTATGCCTGTTAAAATATGAGCTCTTAATATTAATATTAAGAGTGGCGCATCGCACTTTTCATTTTCCATAAGAATAACATGGGATAAATCATTTTTGCTTCTTCTGATTTTTAAAACTAGCAAATGATATGTCATACAGGGAATCTACAGACATATTTCCGTAGCGAATTGAACGCTCTACAAAAAAGTTCCGAGTCATTTTCTAATAAGTCCATTCGTTCAAAAGTTATTCAAGGTCAAAGTTTAATTTATTTTGATTGATTTTAATTTTAATTTTTTCAATTTTTGGTTTTTTATTTTTTTTTTATTTTTCATTTTTCATTTCCCAACAAAAATATGTCTGTAGATTCTTTGTGTGACGTATCATTTGCTAGTTATAAAAATCAGAAGAAGCAAATATAATTTATCCCATATGTTATTCTTATGGAAAATCGAAAAGTGCGATGCGCCCACTCTTAATATTAATATTAAGAGCTCATATTTTAACAGGCATACTTTTTAACCTGAATGAAACTTTTGAGCCTGTTAGTGAAAGGAAAAAAAAAATTTTTTTTTTTTTGAAACACCCTAATGAACAATTATAAAATGTTAGAATAATTCCAATTGATAATATTGAACCATTTATTGAACCGGAATTTATAACAAAATCTAACTGTGGATTTCTGTAATGTATTAAAGCAAATTTTTTTTTATGATATCTCATCTATATTTTTTAGATTGTTCGTTGAAATTCTACTCGAAAAATAAACGTATTCCTTTATTCCATTCGAATAAAATTCAGTTATTCTAGTGGATATATGTAGTTATTACGTGAACATTTCGAATTTATTCGTAATGTACACGGAGAGACTTTTCATGGCAAAAAGTCCAATAATTGCTAGTAACTCACGGACATGTCTACGTGTTTGGTAGTATTTACCACGATAATAGAGAAAACTAATATCTTGGATGAAATATTTTACTATTTGGAAGAGCAACAAGTAAGAAACGGGTATTAACGATTGCCACCTGCAAATAGTAGAAATGAAAGTAGCAGTAAATGACAGCCATAATAATAAGAGATGCCAAAATAACGTAGGAAGAATTTCCAATCTGAACAGGAATGTATAGTAGATGCTATACAGCTTGTACTGTTTCTGACCGATCCTAACACAAGTTGAGAACTTATATTACGAAAATTACCAGCGAGAATAGTAAAACTGAGCCCGCGTCACAGAGATTTGCGTCTCGTGAGTTTGCCGATACGTGGCTACCATGGTGGTGATTTTTCTCACTAGTGGTCAAAAGTATCTTCGTGCGATATATAAGGACCCGAATCTGCCTATGATATATGTATATGTATCTGCGATGCGTCCGGACTTGCGAGCGTTTAGTCGAGATGAATTCATATAGATAAATAAGGCTAGGTTAATGTTAAGTTAGGGAGGTGGCGGTGAAATATAGACGGTAACCCTGTGACTGTGTATCAACCTGAAAGAAAATGATACCTGAGCTTGTGGATCACTTGTGACCTTGGGCCCCTGAACGTTCAAAACAATTAATTATTATATATACAATCGAACAAACTCCCCTAGTAAAAATTTTTAACAATTTTATCCGAATATTTGTTCCTAAAGTGAATAGTAAAACTTGCAAATATTACACCAATCTTTCCTAAGCAGTATAGCAATTCTCTCGTCGCGGCAATCACGATTTTACCATACTGTTTTAGAGTTGTTGCTTGTCATTTTGGGTCTTGCTACCATTGGAAATAATACGGTCATCGGTATTTATTTTACCATACTCGCTGGTAAAGTTTAACACACTTCTAGGAACTAGCTCTAGCCTCTATTGGTTGAATTCCTGTTACAGCTAGTAATTTTGGGAATCAATACACAATCTAGCAATTCTTGCAACACTGCAGATATGTCCGTAGATTGGAAGAGAAAATGGTAATATCTGGTAGGAATTTTTAGAAAATTTGCCATCAAAAGTCTCTCCGTGTATACAAGCAACAAATGCAGAATCATGCGGCATTTAATAAAAAAAATATATATGAATGAATATTTATATATTTATATACTATATAAATGAATGCTACTAATAGAACCCGACCGCAAAAAACAATAGAATATCGTAGTTTCCCTTTCAGTGACAAATAATGCACGAGAGCATGAGCATTGCATAGGTATAATCCTTGTACGCCTTGACGCTTACATTGTATAGCGATAATCCTTCGCTTATACTCGTACTATAGACAGCGCTGCGTATAAAAAATAGTATACTGTTCCGTAAAGTGTATGCAAAGCGAAAATACGAGAACTTGTCACTGCAGATGGCATGAAACTCTATGGCAACTTTTCCGAGTATCACGAATTAACTATAATCTCCACGCGATATCCTATGAAAATTTCGATTGATTTCGATCATTGATTTATTGATAAAACCAGAAATAGCATGAAAAAGCCAGTCGGTGAAAGACCGTTGCATGGCCCTAATAGAACGCGAATAATTATAGGTTCATTAACATGAAAATCTGAGGGAAACAAGAAAATTTCGGGCGTTAAAGTTCTGAAATATTTTTTTTATTATCCAGCGATTTAATAATATGTGTTTTCCCTTCGGTCTTCTCGGTCAATCGACAAAATGATACAAAGTACAATCTCTTTTCTCGTATTTGAAGGGAACCGTGATTTTGCGAAAATGGATTAAAAAATTGTTGCTTACGTAATGCCGTTCCTCGTGGTGTTGTTGACTTGATATAAACGACCGTCTTTGCAACGATCGCACAAAGGTAGGAAATTCCGTCGTCTTCTGGGGGCGTCGCCCATTGTTCGAAATTATGCGTTAATATGAACTAAACTAAACTATGCTATCTACAAATAAATAACTAGAACAAAAAAAAATTAATGGAACTGTAAAATGAACTACACTACGCTATGAGCTATTGAGAATAAATTTACTGAACTAGAGGTAGAAAGAAGAAAAAAATATGATACGGTAAACTAAACTAATCTAAACTAAACTATCCACAATATTTAAACAAAACAACTATATAATAAGCTAATAAGCTAATAAGCTAGGCTAAACTACTTATAAAACTATTAACGCTACTGTGGCGAGTCTATAATGCACAATTTGATATTGTAAGTTTGTAATTTTCACGATGAACAACACTTTGCACTTCGAGGTAAGTCAATCAAGTGAGCTCTTCGGCCGTCCGAATAAGAGATGCAAAACGTGTAGAGTTATACCCCTACACCCCCTACACCCCCTACACCAAAGTGCAGAGAAGCGCGGATTTTAAAACTATAGGGTTTTGTCCATCATGAGGGCGCTCAAAACGCGCTCGTAGGATGATACGGAAAAACACTATAGATACAGGAATATTGCACCTCTACCGTCGTCGCTGCGCGCCTCGAGGTGCGTAGGAAAGGGCGCGAAAATCGGTTCTCCACAAGAGCTGCCGGGTATACCTATACGTATAATTAGAACCGAACCAAATCGAATAAAATTAGATTTAAAAAAAAAAGAATATATCTGAACAAGTAGACAACGGATTCGCAATATTTTGGACATGAAACTTTAAATATTTCAGAACGTCAAAGTTGTTGGGAAAATTCGGAAAAATTCAGCCGTCGTGTCAAAACAATTCAACAAATGTTCTGAAATTTCGTTTCATTTTGTAGGGCCCGCATTATTGAGATAAATTCTTGGCGAAACTCACAGTTGTTAATTTACATCGTGTAGCTTTTCTTGAATTTTTGGCGAATTTTTTTGTACATTAGAAACAATCTCTTCAACCATTCCCTAACATACGGTGCATTGGTCGAAATGTTTTTTCTCCACGAACTATTATAAATAATTATGCAAGGAACTTTCATTACAAAAAATTGAATTTTTTTTCATACAGTCACTGTACTAAAATGTAAAATTGAATCTATTCATTTTTGATTGGAAATTTTTTAATCACTTGAAAAACGAAAAACTGATTTCTGTCAAGATCTCAGTTAGTGCCTTCCTTTGGAGGGACATCCTAAAATTTATTATAGACTTCGTGTTTTTTGCCCGAATTGTGGTTTCTGATCAATTCGAAAAAAGTTGTGCGGATTGAAGTAGTATTGACCTCCGCATTGCATATTGCATACCATCCATCACTCAAAATGTGATAGAAGTTATCCTCAGAGACAGGTCGGAAATATGAGATCCGCCGACGCTTGGATTTTGTATTTATTAGTTTGAAATTGTTCACGAGAGATAATTGTTTCAAATGAATATATAGAACTTGTTGATGTCAGAACAATCACTCGAGCCAGCAATTTTTTGCATCGAGTTTTATTTTCAATGATTTTTTTTACCATCGCTTTTAAACTTTCTGATCCTAAGATTCAGATATCAAAAATATTAGGAAATTGAATCGTGACACTTGAAATTACGTGAATAAAATCTTGCACATCGTTATTATCTAAGTATTAAAATTCAGTTTAATCAAAGCTTTCGAGTCTCATCAATGATATTGGAAACTCGACGATAAAAGTCCTCCGGAGTTTACGACTCGGGCTTCGAATAGTTTCCTATGTTTTGAAACACCAACAGCATAGGTGTGATTTTCTTTGCGGCCTTCTGTTGAATGAGTTCCGTAGGTTTGAAACTCTTCACTCGATTTTTTGAAACCAGAAAACCTTTTGAAGCTAAAATCATGGGCTCGTAAGGACTTTTTCATCGGTGAGTTTCCAGTATCGTCAAGGAACGACCCTATTGATGATGTAAATGTCTCAATTTAGTGTTTTCGATGAACTTGGGCCTAAATCATGTAAGTTCTGTTTAAAAGTAACAAAATCTCACCCTTAGATTCAAAATTGGATAACAAATACAAAAGAAATTCGCCACCGGATGATAAAAAATGAAGAATTTCAAAATGCTGCTTGCAACCCATTTATATTTGCAGTAGGGCCATATGGTTGGGAAGTTCAGAACACTAACGAGGAGAGTATCACGGTTTCGGGTCATGGATTCTGCTCAAATTGGGAAGGGTGTTTCCTTGGCCCAAAAAATGAAATCCATAATGTTTCATTCCATCTTGTAGGCCCTTGTTCTCTTGGCGAGCCTGACTTAATAGTCATATCCAGTGGTATAAGATGAATCTCGACGGGGTGACAATACTTTGTTCTTCTTCATCGGATTGAGTCCTTTATGCTGGAATCTGGTATGACACGACAGAAATCTTAGTCAGCATGCTGTGAAACATATATTTCACAGGTACAGCGAGCTCAAAATACACTATTTGTTGGTACATCCCAGTAAAATTGATGAAATTGTATGAGAATGGATGAAAAAGTGAAACGTAGCAATCCAAATGGAGCCCAGCTCGAATCTTACTGTCGAATAATGATCATCAAACTAATTTGAGGTAGTTCAGCCAGTTTCAAGCCTCCGACGAGCCTGCAAATGGGCCTCCGTCACAGTGAAATAGCCTTTGGTACTCATGCCGTTGGCTTCAAAAGAATCCCTACACAGACCAGAGACATTCAAACCCACACAACTTGTCCAAAATCAGGCAACAAAATAATTAATGAAGTGAAATTTGAAGAATGGCTTTTAACTTCAGAAATATTTTTTTTTTTTGTTGCATAATCAGATTTCAGCTTTTGCTTCTCATTATTTGAAGAATACATAATCAGATAAAAATCAGGAATTAAATCTTCCAATGTAACTTCGTTGATACTTTTATCACCTCATTCTGAATGAGATCTGCCAGTTTGAAGATCTGTCGTCAACATGGGGATGCTTTGAAGGCCATCGACATGAGCATCAAAGGCTAAATCACTGTGGCGGAGGATTATTTGCAGGCTCGCCGAAGGCTTAAAAGCTGCCTAAACTATCTCAGACTAGTTTAATGATCATGATTTGACAATAAGGTTCGAGCCAGGCTCCATTTGGACTGCTACGATTCACTTTTTCATCATTCTCATACATTTTTAATAATTTCACTAGCGCGTACCCACAAATAGTTCATTTAGAGCTCGCTATACCTGTATAATATATTTTCTTTAGCCTGCTCACTTACGTTTCTGTTGTGTCATACCAGATTCTAGCAAAGGGGACGCGATTCGATGAAGCAGAACAAAGTTTTATCACCCCCGTCGAATATTCATCTACCGCTGGAAATTACTTACAAGTGGGGCTCGCCAAGAGAACCAGGGCGTATGAGATGTAATCGAACATCATGGATTTCATTTTTTGGGCCGAGTTTGAACAGAATCCGTGATCCGAAACCCTGATATTCTCCTTGTAAGATGAAGATATTGTACAATTGAAATTGAAATTAGATCCCTTGTTCCTCTAGAACAATGAAAAATCGACGTTTTGGCAATTTTGGCAACAGAAATTCTATCAAAAAGTCGAGTTTTAACTGCTTTGGGAGAGAAACAGATCCATTATTTAGATTTGATGCTAATAATATCTTCATACCCTTTAGAGTTCTGAAAACCTTTCTGAAACATATTGAACGTCCTGCAGGCATGGGGACACAATTGAGCAGCATTTGTAAATTCTTTATTTCTCACAGTGTATAATATTGTGGATAACTCCTGAGTTTCTTATCCAATTTTCAATCTCAGGCTGTGATATTGTTGATTATGAACAGCACTAAAGGGAATTGGGCCGAAATTCAATGTAAAATCATCAGAATTTTCATTTTTCTCTATTTCCGAATGAAATCTTGACAAAAACAAGTTTTCTGTTTTTGTATCAGTAAAAAAGGTTCAATCATAAAATTGGAAAAACAAAATTAAATCTTCCGAAATGAAATTGTAGGAAGGTTCTCTGCTTCCACGCTTTCTTCGCAGAATTTATTTTTATTTTTTTCTCATACAGATTTTACCATAATCTGAATTACTTTTTGGATGCGTTCTGCAATTTGACTTTCCGTAGTCACTTGAGACGCAAGAAACTGATTTTTGTGAAGATTTCATTCCGGTCTTTACTTAGAGACACCGAAATTGATCAAACTATAATTTGATCAAGTTTCTTGTTCCTGAAAAACAGCCAAAAATCGATTTTCTGCTCTAATTTTTGAACCAAAATTTATAAAGATATGGATTTTTATTTGTTTTCAAAGAACCAGGGGTCCAATACCGAATTCGCTGAGCGGTTATCTTCTTACAATTAGTGTAGTAATTATGAACACCACCCTTGACCATGAATGTCTTGTGAACACCACTATGCGATGCAAGAAACTTTGAGAACTTCTTAATTTTTCATATCCAACTCTGGATCATTTCTGCATTTCTGATTCAATTGTCAGTTTTGGGGTGAAATTACTGGAATAAATGAATAAAAAATTATTTCAACTATTTTTCTGTAGCAATAAAATCTCTAGATTTTACATGACTTTATTCAATCTTCTAATTAAGGTAATCGAGTTTTATTATATAGGTTTGGAAAGCTTAAAACACCAGCTTTCTGAATATACAATGGTTATCTGAAAAAAGTTGAAAAGAATAGGTGTAATTTCAGTTTGAATAAAAAAACGGAAATTCCCATGTTAAATGAATGGGAAACTAAAATGAAAATAGCGACCTCTTAGAGTTGAGCTACAGCAACCGACTTTCGCAAGGACTTCTTTCTTATCCATCGGAAGCATTTGGGAGGGTAAGAGTTGGAAAAAAAAATTCAAATTTTTTTTTGAAGCACCCTACTGTACACCCTTAGGCGATCACGCGTAGCCGGCCCGAGGCCGCGTTCGATCACTCGCGAGAGTGAAAGTTGGACTTTTCGCCCATGGTACAAAAATGACCATTCCAATTTTTGGCATTTGATTATTAGTAACGTACATCACGAGATAGGTGAAGATAACGTAATTGGTGATAATCGTTATTCGCTCCATAAAAATTATTACGTATATTTGTATAATGAGGTGGGATTTTACTGCAGATATCTATGTGCTCTATATATATGTATATGATTCTGCCATTCAGAACACCCATGCCACGGACTTCCAGAATATCGCAAGTTTGCTTTGATCACTAATTTGCGATCTTGTTTATATGCATCACGTTTTATATTAGGATAGAATACAAGTCTGTTTCATGTGATAATTTAGGTATATAAAATAATCCAGCACTTACCTTATACCGTACGAATTCTTCTAGTTATATAATCGCCTAGTATGAATAAGCCACTGCTATAACTAAAATTTGGATTATCTTCGAACTTCTTCAGTGACCTTTGAAAACCGTGCAGTCGCCCCGAAATTGTGGGAAACTCAGTCAAATACCAAAAATCCATCCAATTTTGGGGCAAGCTCAGAGGTCACAAAGTTTTGAAAAACCGTTTGAATATATTTGATGATGAATATTTTGGACGATACGGAAATCCAGCGCGGCTTTGCGCAAGCCCACCCGGGGAGCTCGATTTCTGGGACCACCTACCTTGTCCACGAACAACCTGCGAATCTTTCACATAACAGAAGGTGTGATTTAACCAAGAAATAGTAGTAGTATAGATATGGGGCTTCTGGATCCAGCCTTCTTTACCGGCCATCAAGCAGTCGGTAAGTGAATGGTTGTGTGGGTAATTTACCGACGGTTGTATGGTAACGATTTGTGTACCGATTACCGACGATCGGATGGCTGCGATGTTCGGTCGTGTGATGGCGCCACAGCCGATTGTTACCGATATGTTGGATCATGGTAACGATTACCGATCTTTCGTTATCGGTGGTCTGACGGTAACGATTCAGAAGCATGCATCGCTGATCCTCTGTTACCGACAATCGAATGGTTGCAATTTTGCGTCATGCGATGGCGCCACTATGGATTGTCGATCTTTAGTTATCGATAGTCTGATGGTAACGATTCTGAATCATGGATTGTCGATCTTTAGTTATCGACAGTCTGATGGTAACGATTCTGAATCATGGATGCCGATTTTCAGTTATCGGTAATCGGATGGCTGCATTTTTCTGCAATTTTCCGTCATGCGATGGCGCCACTACCGATTCGCTTTTTTCGAATCATGGTAACGATTACCGATTTTTTTTTTTTTCTCTCACCTTACCGACAATCGATCCAAGATAGCTGAAATTTCGAATTCTTAGCTTATATATACGAATTATGCTAGCTGAAATGTTTAAAGTGTGACGGGGTGTTATATTATGCAATCAATGACGCAAATCATCAGATAATGTATATATATATATATATGTTTATTATCAATAATTTTCTTAAAACTAACTTAAACAATATATCTTAAGTATAACCTATTCTAAAGTGACAATTTTTCTTAAAACTAACTTAAACAATATTTCTTAAGTATAACCTATTCTAAGTATAACTATTCTAATTAAACCTACAACAATTTTTTCCTTAAAACTAACTTAAACAATATTTCTTAAGTTTAACCTATACTAAGTATAATTATTCTAATTAAACCTACACATCCTCTACCTCCTCCTCCGCCACCTCCTCCTCCGCCACCTCCTCCCCCGCCACCTCCTCCACCTCTTCTACCTCCTCCACCCTATTTTCTCCATCCTCCATCCCCCAATCCTCCTCCTCCTCCTCTCTCGCATCCTCCGCCACATTCTCAGCCTGCGGCCCGAGCCGCACCCACATGGGTACACCATCATCGTAGAATATTTGCACCCATCGCACCTCATCCTCGGCACTCTCATACCCATCATCCCGTTCATCATCCTCCCACCCCTGCCAGTTGTCGTCGTCGTCGTCGGGGATCATTCGATTATCCATATCTGCAATATGAAATATCGATTACAAAGTATACCAATCAGTGTACCCCATTATGCTAACTATGTTATCGATGAATAATGATACTTACTGCTTGTTTTCAACCGATTGGTGGCGTTAATTCCTTCAAATTTACTCTTGCTCACACTTTTATGGTTTACCGAAATTTATTCTTGTTGGCTTTGTGGAGTGTGTAAAACATGATGCGAACTCGCACTTTTATAGTTCACTGGATACTCGAGACACACCCCCAATATTGGTGGGGGTGGCTGGTCAGTGACAACCCAAGATAATAATATTTGTATGAAGCTGCAAAGATGTGAACCCTTTTAGGTACAAAACCCTCGAATTTTCATGGTATTTGAACGGTGGAAGGGGGTGGGGGCGTGTGCATCTGAAATCCCGAAGCCTATGGTGGGTTTGAAGGGTGGTATAGTGCCGGTTTGACAACGAAGCTGTGCAATTCATCGAATAGAAAAAAAATGGACAACGCAATGTATATGAATCTCGTTGACATGATGGAAGATGCATACAAGTTACTGTGTACCCTACCTTCAAAACAAGCAAATGAGGATATTTTTATTCACTGGCGTGACATCGCTATTGAAAATATCCAATTTTTGAACAATATTTTAACGCATTCTAAACCATGTGTGGGTGAAAAACGACGGCTACAACATATAATTTCACTCCTCCAATCGTGGGCGGTGAAATTTGAACGACATCGCGCGGCTATTGTTGGGGGTAATATTGGCGATGATATTCACAATCGTGTTCGATGGGACGATATGGAGAGTGCCTTTAAGTGTCGTATACGCACCGGAGCCGTGACAAATCTTCGACATAAAGATTTGGCGGGATTTTTGGCTGACGCTGGGGTGGTAACGATGGATCGTTTGAAAAATGTGCTGCGCGAAGAAGGATGTATTAAGGTGAACGTGGGTGTTTCGTGTAAATTTGAACACATCAAAAACGATGAGATCGTTCTGGAGGTAAAAACTTTCAATACGCGCAACGCCACGATTCTTCCATCCACCGACCTGGAAACCTGGTTTACCGATAATGTGACGAATACGCTGCTAACCATGGTGGAGGATTTCGAGCAGTGTGATTCTGGTTGGAGTATGATTGAGATCATAAATGCCGTGATCGGCATCAACCGATACGAGCCTCTTCGCGGTGGGCTCTCGACATTCACACAGCTACCAGAGGATATTCGACGAAAGAAAGCTGTAATCAATGTGCAGAATGATGATGATCGGTGTTTGCTGTGGTCCGTTGTCGCGGCTCTCCACCCCGTGGACATCAACGCGACCAGAACACATAGCTATCGGCAATACATCTCAGAGCTGGATTGTGTAGGTATAAAATTCCCCGCAACCCTGCGTAGCGTAGAAAAGCTTGAAAAAGCGAATAATTTAAGAATCAATGTATATGGGATTGAAAGCGAAACTTTCTCAGATTCAAAATCAAAACAGAGCATTATCACGCCTCTATATCTTAGTAAAAATTCAACAAATCCGTGTAAAAAGACAATTCACCTACTCATGATTGAGTGTAACACTGAAATAGACGACGATGATATTGATCACCATGATAATTATAATGATGATGATACTAACCCGAATAACTTTAAAGCCAGATTTCACTTTGCTTGGATCAAGAATCTTTCACGTTTGGTTGGCAGGCAATTATCGGGTCATAAATGCGAACAACTTTTGTGTGATAGATGCTTGTGTCATTTCAGTGTGCACAGCGTGTTTGAAAGCCACAGACAGGATTGCATGCGGATGAATAGCATTCGAATGGAGTTTCCGGCGAAGAAAAGCTTAGAATTTTCAAATTTTCGGAATAAGGGAACTGTGCCATTCGTTGTTTACGCGGATCTCGAGTGTATATTGAAACCGGTTGGAAATGAATCTCAGGAGCACATCCCACACAGCGTGGGCTATTATGTACATTGCTCGTATGATGAAACACTATCGAGATATGAGAACAAACGCGGGCCTGATTGTGTAGAATGGTTCATCAAACAGCTTCGCGAATTATCAATTGAGGTGGAGTCTCGCATAAAAAATATAATTCCAATGGAATCTCTGAATCAGGTGCAACGCGATCGCCATATGCGTACAAAAAATTGTCACATCTGTGAGAAGCGATTTTTATCGGGTGAAAAAAAATGTCGTGATCATTGCCATTTCACGGGTAAATATCGCGGAGCTGCACATAATCGTTGTAACCTGAATTTCAATGAGAAGCACACGATTCCGGTGGTGTTTCATAATTTGTCGGGCTATGATTCACATTTCTTGATTAAATCTTTAGCTTCAAATTTTTCAGGTAAAATCACATTATTACCCATTAATAAGGAAAAGTATATATCATTCACCAAGAGGGTTGATGGCACTATGATGAGTTTGAGATTCATAGATTCACTTCGATTTATGGCTAGCAGCATCGACAAATTAGCATCATACGTGTGCAGCGCAGATAAAAAAATTGCTCGAAAGTTTTACGCTGATCAGGGGAAATTCGAGTTGATGGTTCGCAAAGGTGTATTCCCCTACGAATACATTGATTCTTGGGAAAAACTTGATGAGCCGGAATTACCAATTGAAAAATATTTTTATTCGATGCTAAGCGATTCTCATATTTCCAATGAAGATTATGAACACGCGAAAAACGTTTGGGCCGAGTTTGATTTGAATACTCTGGGTGAATATTCCGATTTATATCTGAAAACTGATGTACTCTTGTTGGCAGATATATTTCAAAATTTTCGTGATAGCTGCTTCAAAACATACAACTTGGATCCCCTACATTATTACACAGCACCAGGGCTTGCTTTCGATGCGATGTTAAAACACACGAAAGTAAATCTTCAACTTTTAGACGATCCGGGAATGATATTGTTCATCGAGAAAAGTATAAGGGGCGGTGTGGCACAGTGCTCGAATCGCTATGCCAGAGCAAATAATCGATTTATGGGTGAAGATTTTGATCCAAGCAAAGCGGAATCATATTTAATGTATTTCGATGTAAATAATCTTTATGGTGCAGCTATGAGTGAGCATTTACCGTGTGGGTCATTCGAGTGGGAAAACGATGCCATTGATGTGACGTCCCATCCGGATGACGCGCCAATCGGTTATATTCTGGAGGTAGCTCCATAAACAACATACCGACTTACCTCTCTGCCCCGAGCATTTTACACCGCCGGGCAGTAAAATTAGAAAACTTGCAACAACACTTCTACCCAAGAAAAAATATGTTCTGCACTATCGTAATTTGAAACAATGCATCAAATTCGGTTTGAAGTTGGTGAAAGTGCATAGAGTTTTAAGGTTCGCACAATCGCCATGGTTAAAATCATACATCGATCTCAACACAAATATGCGAAAGCAGTCGAAAAATGAGTTTGAGAAAAATTTCTACAAGCTCATGAATAACGCCGTATTTGGCAAGACCATGGAGAATGTGCGTAACCATAAGACTGTTAAACTAATCACAAAATGGGAGGGTAAGGGTGGTGCGCGCGCCCTGATCGCGAAACCTACATTTCATAGCTGCACCATATTTGATGAAGATATGGTGATTATTGAGATGAATCGAACCGTGGTATATTTCAATAAACCCATATACATCGGCGCTGCAATTCTCGATCTCTCAAAAATATTTCTATACAACTTCCATTATGATTATGTAAAAAATAATTTTTCAAGTAGCGAAGCAAAATTAATGTATACCGATACAGATAGCCTCATATATCAATTTACCGTACCAAATATCTATGAAATCATCAAGCGTGATGTTGTGGCAATGTTCGATACATCAGACTACCCGCCAGATAATGCTTATGGTATCCCCTTGTTGAATAAAAAACGTCTTGGTTTGATGAAAGATGAAAATAATGGGAAAATCATGACTGAATTTATTGGACTGCGTGCAAAACTCTACACATTCAGAACTCGCGGTGACACTGATAAGAAACGTGCAAAGGGTGTAAAGGGTTCCACATTAAAATCCATCACGTTTGATGATTACAAACGGTGTCTTTTTGGTAATCAAAATTTGGTTGAGAAACAGTGTATGATAAGAAGTAGGCGACATACAGTTAGCACTATTGTACAGAATAAGTTAGCTCTAAGCTGGGGTGATGATAAGCGAAAGTTGATGCCAGGTAAAACTGATACTTTACCCTGGGGTTATCTAGATTCTACAAACTTGTAAATATCTCACATTTTCTCACATTTTCTCACATTTTCTCACATTTTCTCACATTTTCTAAAATAAAACTGAATAATTTCCCATTTACTTTACATGTGAATGTGAGAAAATGTGAGAAAATGTGAGAAAATGTGAGAAAATGTGAGAAAATGTGAGAAAATGTGAGAAAATGTGAGAAAATGTGAGAAAATGTGAGAAAGTGTGAGAATGTGTGAGAAAATGTGTGAAAAGATTTGATTTTCACGATGATTATGTAAACTGGCATTAAGATTGAGGAGAGTGAAGAAACAACAAACAATTGTAAATATGTTGATAATAAATTTATTCATAAAATTATATTACACATCCAATTTATTTGCATTGTACATGTGTTGATAATAAATTTATTCATGAAAATTATATTACATATCCGATTTATTTATCCAACTATTATGTGAACTATCGAAGCCCAACCATTTTACATAGAGCTGATCACCACGCCTTCGCAAGACTTTTTCTACAAGATAACCATCGGGGTATTGCACCCTGCTGAGCTCCTCCTCATAAAAACCACCCTCGATGGGTTGATTCAGGTAGTCGGTGAGTTTGTAGGTTGGGGGGTTGGTATTTTTCACCTCATCAATCGTAAATATTTCCGTTGTCCAATTCGGCGTATAACCCTTTTCGAACACATTTTTATATTTGCTAATTCGAACTTTATCACCAACCCCAAATTTACGTTTTCGTTTGCTTCTTTTGATTTGACGCGGTTTATACACACTCCGATATATATGTTTTTCATTAGCTGTAGTTACATCTTTCGGCTTCATTCTAATCGTGCGATGTTTGGTATTATTATACGATGTAATCAAATCAGGTAGAATGCTAGTCCACTTATGAGAACCTTGAAGTGTGAATTGCTTCCACATTTTATTTTTCAGTGTACGATTGAAGCGTTCACATATCGATGCCTTCAAGTTGCTAAATGTTGAGTACATGTTGATGCCATGATGCCCCATAAGAGTTTTGAATTCTCTGTTGTAAAATTCCTTGCCCTGATCAACGTGTAGATGTTTCGGTATGCGGCCCTGAGTTAGCACAGATTTCATCGCAGCTGTTACATCTTTGGCATTTTTACTCTTGATCGGTACGGCCCACGCAAATTTTGAAAATATATCGATCACTGTAAGCAAAAATTTGGAGCCCTTATTGATTGATGAGTATGCAGACATATCTACAAGATCGGCTTGCCAGGTCTCATCCAGACCACGTATATCGACATAACGGCGAGGATAATTGCGTCGGGCGGGTCTATGAAGTTCGCTCGCTATTATCGCCTTCATGTCCACGCATTTGCATCTAATTTGTAGTATATTTATATTGCTTGTTCTTCAACGAGTTGGTTGGGATTGGAATTCCGCGGGTGTAGTGCTGGCTGAGTTTTTCAACGTTATTCTCCGCTATTTTCAACCGTTTCTCCAGAGATTCAATTTCCCCCTCCAATGTCGCAATCTTTTCTTTGGCCTGGACCCAAATATGCTGATCTTCTTGAAAACTTTCGCTGTGTTCTCGATCTATGCGGGCATTTAGTTTAGATTCAAGAGTTTCAAGCGTCTGTCGCATGGATTGCTCGAATGTTTCCTTTATAGTGTGTGCGAATGCATTATATGATCGATGTGTAATATCCTCAAGACTATTCAGAGAAACGGCATCGGTTGGTTCTTGCGGATATGCAACATTACACAACCGTTTATTGTCTATGTCGTACTGGTTATCGATGGTTGTTTTAAACCCAACACCCGGAGGTCCGCGACTAGCCACACTTTTGATTTTTCCGCTAGCCAACCGACGACCAAATATGTCTATGCTCATCATTGAATTATCTAGCTCGATTCGAAGCGAATTCCGCGAAGTAGCCCGTTGTGACTGAACCCTTCAAGCTTAGATCCTATGGCAGCCAATCGAATCTCTAGAATTTCCTTCTTCACCGTGAGAGCGTCAATCTCCGTCGCTATGAGAGCCTGAATGTGTTGATTCTCATCGAAATTGTTGGTATGCTCTCGATCTAGGCGTGCATTGAGTTCAGATTCAAACTTGTGGAGTGTTTGTAGCATAGAGTTCGCAAATGTTTTTTCCATAGAATGCTCGAGAACACCCAAGGCTCGCCATGTAATATCTTTAAGACTTTTCAGAGAAACAGCATCGTTTGACCCTTGCGGATCCGCGATATTGCATAATCGTTTACCATCTAAATTATACTGCTTATCAGATGTGAATTTGAATCCAACACCTGGAGGACCATGAATAACACCTTTTTCGTTGTTGTTGTCCGCTAGCTGTCGCCCGAATATGTCAATGCTCATTGTTCAACGATCTATGGTTGAATGATCATTTATGATTAATCTCACACTAATAAATGATTCCCGCCTCACGCAGCTCCTCAATAATGGATGATATTTCATTGACATGGCTTGTATTGCCAGCTGCTTGAGATGCTATGAGGAGTCGAAGACGATCAACGAGCTCATTAGGATTATCCCAATAAACATAATCCATCCTTTGTCCTCGCGCAACTTTATGGCCGGGTAATAAACCTTTGCCGGATCTTTGCCTAGAGGTATTTGCCGACAGGTCGATGTATGGGGCAATGAAATCTCTGTACTTTGAACTTTTTTCTCGATCATAATGGAGGCTTTTGTCGGCTTTGTAATATCGTCGATGTGCATTCGTTTTTTTGACAATTTTGACATAATTTAATTTATCGCTTTTATTCACAATCGAGGGATCGGGTGACTTTTTGAATAACAACTCGAGCAATCCTGGTGTGTTTTCATAGCTCTTATCACCAACGTATATGTGATCATCGTCAAATACGATATCCGAATCACCGATCTTCATTCCACCAACTAACTTTCGAACGCCATATTTCGTGTCCAAGTTCTTGTGCTCTTTGGACGATGTAAACATGCTTAAATAGCGTGCGGCCTTGACTTCTTTTTTCAGCATCGGTGTGCTTGCAGAGGCGGTTGCAAACGCACCAACCTGGTTATCATCATCATCAGCATCATCATCATCATGGGTATCATACACATTAGCCATAGCAGCGTCGGTTGTGGCATCATTGCCAATAGCGATGTTAGTTGCCAAGCCCCCCTCAACCGCACTTTTATATGCATCATTATCATCATCATCATCATCATCATCATCAGCATCAGCACTCTCATAATCATCGGTTTTTACAAAATCCTCCGCCTTCTCTATCTTGGCCGAACCCGGTTCCGTTTTTACTTCACGCTTCATTAGTAGCCGCTGCTGCTGCTTTGATGAATCCACCAATTTATGCAGCGGTGTGACTAGAGGTTTGAAGATTTCACCAATAGCCTGCTCGCTGGTGTCTTTGCCCATTTTGATCATTTTATGTTTACGTCGAATGATATCGCTGGCCCTTGCTATTTCTCGTAACACATCGTTTTGCTTACGTATCTTGGAGCTCTCCATGCTGCTAGTTTGATCGGTGTGTCGTGACTGTTCACAGCTTATTCATGATTCAGGCTTATAAAGCAGTCAAATCCTCTCCTATATCGCCCTGCATTAATCTCACTGTCTTTATCGATGGTTACAAAACTATATCTACCCTCATTCCAACACGCCAAGCACAAATCTTTGAATTGCTGATAAGTCATATCGGTGTTCACATGATCAGCATAGATGTGTTTCAAATTCATTTCATCTTGACGAAAAAGAACCAATAAGTTTGCATTATCACGCACCAAATGTTTTGGAATTCGGGCATACGTTTGACAAAGATAAAAACTATCGACATCCCTGTGTCGCCCCATACAGAAATAGGCTCTGATATTATCCTGCTTCTCACAGGCTACGTCATCGAAAATCATAATCGAGTTGGGGTGTGCGTCTTTCGGTTCTACAACCTCCTTATGCTCATCAAACGGAAAATAACCCAGCCCCTCAACCGGTTCCAACAACCTCTTCAAGAACTCATACTTTGGCTGATTGAGGGATTTTGAATAGACATACACATTCTCAAATCGTAGACCATTCGCATGAGTCAGTAGTGTGAGAAGGGCATTAGTTTTACCGCAATTTGAAGGCCCACAAAAGACCGCCCTGACACTATTTGGCAGCAGGGTCCCGTGTCGTTTCGCTCTCTTTTTTTTTCGCTCGACCAAATTATCGAAATTGGCGATGGGTAGTTTAATCGATTGATCCTGGAATTTCATGATGCTTGGCAAACGTCGCGATGAGAACTAATATATCCACGTATAAAATATGCGCTTTTATAGAATTTCCATTAGTTCACGGTTGACCATGGTTGGACGCACACGTAGACAAAGGTGTGGTTCTGGGTTAATAAATAAAATTATCAACAATCTCCCCGTAGAATTGCATGTTCCTGGTTATCAGTACTGCGGACCTGGTACGAAATTGGCAAAGAGGTTAGCCCGCGGTGATCGTGGTATCAATGCTCTAGACGCCGCATGTAAGCAGCACGATATCGCATACTCCAAAAATCACGATAATATTGCAGAGCGTCATAAGGCCGATAAAGTGCTCGCCGAGAGGGCTTGGAATCGGGTTTTGGCTAAAGACGCAAGTACGGCTGAGAAAGCTGTCGCTTGGGCTGTCACCAACACCATGAAGGCAAAATCGAAATTGGGTATGGGTGTGAGGATGGTCAAGACACAATCATCGCTCAAGAACAGGAGAAGAACATTGAAATCTATTATACAAGCAGCAAAAAAATCCATGAAGTCGGGCCCTAAAGCCATTGACACAGCTTTGGCGGGCGCTCGTTTGGCCGCGTCTAAGGGAAAAGTGCGCGTGCCACGTATTCTACCTGTCCCCCGGAAAATTGGCGGTTTATTACCGTTTCTCATCCCAATATTTGCGGCCCTTAGCGCCACAGGTGCTTTAGCGGGTGGTGCTGCGGGTATAGCAAAGGTTGTCAATGAGGCTAAAGCAAATAAACATCAATTACAAGAATCGAAGCGTCACAATGCGACAATGGAGGCGATTGCATTGGGGAAGGGCTTATACCTGAAACCATATAAGAGGGGTATGGGACTATATTTGAAGCCTGCAAAAAACTGATTAAGCTACCACACCGAGCCCTCACAGATGTCGATCTGCTCAACTATGCAAAAGCTATGAAAATTCCACATTTCCGTGGTGTTTTTATGCGAAATGATTTACCCAGTTCGGGGCCTAGAAAGCGTGAATCTGCAATTATCAACCTTGATGATAAAAACGGTCCGGGGACACATTGGGTTGCATACACGAAAAATGGCAACGATGCAACGTATTTCGATAGTTTTGGCGATTTACAACCGCCTAGGGATCTAATGAAATATCTCGGTGTTGGTAGCGTAAAATATAATCATAAGAGATATCAAGAATATAACACGGTAATTTGCGGTCACTTGTGTCTCAAGTTTCTCAGCGGACAGCTATAAAATGTATGCGAATCGTTGATGTGATATTAGTCATGGCTGATTCGTTCACGTTGACGCTCTCCGGAGAATCGTCGGTGTTGAGGACTCAATATTTTCCACCCATCGAGTTATCATCGACAAAGACGTATGTTCTAGGACTCATAGAGCTCCTGACATTCAACGCGATCCCCAATATAGATGCAGGGTGTAATAAGTTTTATGCAAAACCGAACGCGGTGATTACAATACCCACCGGTAGCTATGAAATTGAGGATATTGCAAATTATTTGAAGGAGGCACTACCTAAGGATATAAATATCAGTCTAAAGGCTAATAACAATGAGTTACTCAGTGAAATTAAATGCAACCATTCTGTGGACTTCAGACCGAAAGATTCCATCGGTCGATTGCTTGGTTTTACACCCAAAATGCTCGAAGGCGGTATTACCCATAAATCTGAGTTACCTGTCCGCATACTCAAAGTCAACGCCATACGTGTTGAGTGTAATATCACCACAGGTGCGTATATAAATGAGCATCGAGTACATACGATTCATCAATTTTTTCCAACCGTACCGCCGGGATATAAGATCGTGGAAGTGCCGACAAATGTCATTTATCATCCAATCACCGTACGGTCAATACACGATATACAATTGAGAATAGTCGATCACGACGGAAAATTAATCAATTTTCGCGGTGAAACTGTAACTTTACGATTACATGTAAAATCTTTGAGATAATATGGGCATTGTGTTTGAGACGACAAGAAAATCTGGTGGTAGTTATAAAAGCTCGATAACATGTCCAAGCATCATCAGTCATCGTGCAGCTCCGATTCGAGTGACATATCAGAACGCTCAGTTTCTCCAGAGCCTAGGACTTCGACTTCGTTGTGGTGGAAAATAAGAATTCGTTGCTATATCTGCATATGGCCATCGCGAAAATGATAAAAATCCAAACACCTGTGACCTTCGACGAGTCGATTGCTCACTGTGAAATACATGCGCATCAGCCGTACGCGGCGTCTACCTTCAAAAATAACGATGAGATTCGCATAGCTGTGCAGAATCAAGATGCGTGTGTATTACCCAGCAAAAGTTCGCTCCACATTTACGGTCGGCTTACAAAATCAGATGGTACCGCTGTTGGTGCAAGCACGGAATTGGTCAATATGGCCGCGTGTCACATGTTTGGCGATATACGTTACGAGTTGAATGGTCATGAGATTGATCAGAATAAGAATGTTGGCATCACGAGCATCATGAAGGGATACTTATCATTCACCCCGGGACAACAACATCTTCTGGGGAACACCGGCTGGTTGGTGGATAATAAAAATAAACTAACCAACGCCGAAGGATACTTTGATGTTGTTATACCATTAAATTTTCTACTCGGATTTGCTGAGGATTATAATCGAGTCGTTGTCAATGCGAAGCATGAGCTAATTTTGACGCGATCGAACAATGATTTGAATGCCATACATCAAACAACTGTGGAGGGGATCAAAATTTCGCTCGAAAAAATTGAGTGGTTATTACCATACATCAGACTGTCGGATCCTGCAAAGATCAAGATGCTCAACTATATCGCTAAAGATCCGGCCGTATCTATGAGTTTTCGCTCGTGGGAAATGTACGAGTACCCGATGTTGCCTACAACAACGAGACATGTATGGGTTGTCAAGACATCTACACAGCTAGAGAAACCAAGACATGTCATACTGGGGTTCCAAACCGCGCGGCGAAACGATGCAAAGAAAAATGCCAGTCAATTCGATCATTGTATGATTAGGGATGTGAAACTTTTTCTAAACTCACAGTGCTACCCGTATGGGAATTTGAATCTTGATATTGCTCGCAATCAATACGCCATTCTCTACAATATGTACACAAACTTTCAAATTTCATACTATGATAAGGAATCCGAGCCTCTTTTATCAAAGAGTGATTTTTTGGAGCAAGCTCCACTCATTACTATAGACTGTTCCAAGCAAAATGAATCGTTAAAGAGTGGGCCGGTGGATATTCGTTTGGAATTCGAAACTAGCGTTGCATTTCCATCAAATACTTCAGCCTACTGTATGATCATACATGATCGCATTGTTGAATACAACCCCATTAGCGGCACCGTTAAAAAATTAGCCACATTTTAAGGATTCTGCATGCTTGAGAACTATAAATTAAGCTTATTCTAAGGAACAATAAATAAATAAATAAGTATGATTACAATTTCATTGTTATTTATTCAACCCCAACCCATCCCCATTACATATATATACATGTGTGTGTGTGTGTGTGTGTGTGTGTGTGTGTGTGTGTGTGTGTGCGTGTGTGTGATCAATTTTTGCCGCAGAATTCAAATTTATTGTATGGTCCTCCGAGATAGAGTATCTGCAAACGTTTCTGATCCGCCTCGTTGTTCAACTGATCTAGCTGGGTGGAATCGTTCTCTAGGGCCTTTCCAACTCTCGCTGGTAGGAAGACGATGTATTCATCGGCAATCGTTGCGATGATTCTACACCCAAATTTCGTTTTCACAAGCCTCAGTTTGGTGATGTCATACTTTTGCCCAATCTCCAGCTCCGACATCTTTTTCATCTGCAAATCGTTATCCATACGGCTGGTGCTGTTTAGGCTGCTGAAATCCATCTGCACAAAATGAATAATTCGGAATTAGTTTTGATGTCATAATTGAAGATGATTTTCGTGTAATAGGATTCTTACCTTTTTCGAGAGAGTTTGCGGGTTCAAATATACGAGTAAGATGTGTTAACGGTGAGAAGTCGGGATGCACGAGTGTAGCACCCTGCGGGCTCTTGGCTTTTAAGTCATCATCCCCCGCCCTCGAGACATGTGGAGAGGGTTTTTTACACCCCTCCTCCAAATACCAGTTTTTCAACCGCTGAACGTTCTCGAAGGCACAATGGTAGCCTCCAGGTACATCGCCATGACAGTCTCCATGCCAATGAAATACATGTGATTCTAATCGCAGTATTCGAAGATTCGGACACCCCAGGTCGTCCAAATCAATCACAGGTTTCGAGTCGTCATTCAGGATTTTTTCGATCCAGCGTTTCTTCTCCAATCCCTTCACATAAATGCAACACGCATCTTGTACAACTTTTCTCACAGTTTTCACAGCATCTCTATACGGTGTTTCTCCAGCAATCCAGGGTATTCCATGATGATGCCATGTTAGCCACGTGTTAAGATTTTTATACTCCCGTGGGAGAGTCACCCAGGAGCACGGTGCTTTGAAGAGGATGCGCGTGATACCTTGCCGATATTCCTCATGTGCGCGAATGCTTATTGCAGCCAGCTCTTTTATTACAAATTTATCACTGAATCGCCCAAAACCTTGCAGGTCTAATATTAGCTCCATATTAACGCGCGTGTGCGGTCTCAAGCAAAGCCGAAAATTGACTGAGCTGATGATTTATTGCGTGAGATCGGTATGCGTGCAGGTGTGCAGATGGTACCGTGTGAAAAATGAAAACTCTAGGTGTTATAAACAATATTCGCGCTTTACAAATTCTAGCATGCGAAAAGGTGTGGAAAAATTCTGAATGATATTTCAAGCCTAATTCTTTGAGGCTTACCGATTTTATGGGTCTCAGGTGGGATCTTTTAATTATCACGATCTTTGAATTTACAAAATTCTGGCGTTTTCGGGCAGTGCATGGTGTGAAAAATTCTAAACGATATTTATTGCTTGAACCTTTGAGGCTTACCAATTTTATTGGCCCAGGTGGTGTCTTGTCGTTATTGCAATCTTTGTGTTTACAAAACCCTAGCGTTTTCGGGTTGCGAAAAGGTGTGAAAAAAATTCTGAATGATATTTCTTCCTTGATCCTTTGAGACCTACCGATTTTTATGGGTCTCAGGTGGGATCTTTCAATTATTGCGATCTTTGCATTTACAAATTCAGACGTTTTCAAGATGCGAAAAGGTGTGAAAAAATTCTGAATGATATTTCCTGCTTGATCCTTTGAGGCCTACCGATTTTTATGGGTCTCAGGTGGGATCTTCCAATTATTGCGATCTTTGCATTTACAAAATTCTGGCGTTTTCGTCCAATTTTTATTGACTCAGGTGGGGTCTCGCGATTATTCCAATCTTTGTGTTTACAAAACTCCAGCGTTTTCGGGTTGCGAAAAGGTGTGAAAAAATTCTGAATGATATTTCTTGCTTGATCCTTTGAGACCTACCGATTTTTATGGGCCCAGGTGGGATCTCTTAATTATCGCGATCTTTGCATTTACAAAACTCAGGCGTTTTCGAGCAGTGCAAGGGTATTGAAAACTTCTGAATGCTATTTATTGCATGATCCTTTGAGGCTCACCAATTTTTATGGCTCGAGGTGGGGTCTTTTGACCATCACAATCTTTGTGTTTGCAAATTCTAGCATTTTCGAGTGTACGGTGAAGAAACTTCTGAATGATATTTTTATCGCCTAATCCTTTGAGGCTCGCCTATTTTTATGTATTGAGGTGGAGTCTTTTGAGGACTGTTGTCGGGTTGGTTAGGCTTGATTTTATTTTGGGTGGGGGGTGGTATGCACCCCATAGAATTGTGGCCCAACCCACACCGAAGTGGTTTGAGAAAAGAAGACAATTTTCAGTTTAAATAGATCAGTGAACAGTGCAAGTGTAGAATCAAGGAAAAGTATCGGAAAGCAGAAGAAGAAACGACGAGGACGAGCATCACAGATAAAACGCATAGAAAAAAGGTATGTGTTAGCATTTATGTAAATTTCAACGGATTCTAAACATAAGAATGTGTGATCAATCCAGATGAATCCAGCTCATGGTGGAATTGTGCAACGGGCAGCTCAGCTGCGGCGGAGGGCTGAGTTGAGGAGGCGATTCCTCGTCAACGCGCAGACGGTGTTGCGTATTTTGCGCGACCACAACATGGATGAGGGTTTCGTGAGAGAAACTGCAAATGTGCACTTCGACATAATCGAGAGCCTCACCCGCCAGCAGCAAATTAGTGACAATTGGGCGAGGCGTGTGGTTGCCGCAGAAAACGCTGCACCGTCCGCGTCGGTCATCCAATGCGCGGAAGTAACATCCACCGTGCGGGATGTGGATGATTCAGACGCGGAGACGGAGTATGTGGGTGCGGGAAGAGGTCGATCACCTTCATTCGGATCGACCTCATCGATTGAATCGAGGTCGAGTCCGAGCTCGCCCTCATCCTCACGATCGGCATCGCCGGGCATACCACCTCCGCCGAGAGTGATTCCACTTGAGCGGCAATATGACTCCGAGTGATACACCAACCCGTAAGTACACCACATTTCCATTGCACATCGTTCGGTTATTGTAATACTTGTATGTTTCAGATGTGTGTGGACCTCGGCGCATGATTGTCGCTACATGTAAATATAGTTTGAGTAGCATATATGTATATATTATATAGTTTAAGTTAGTTTTAAGAAAATTGTTGCTTTAGAATAGGTTATACTTAAGAAATATTGTTTAAGTTAGTTTTAAGAAAAAATTGTTGTAGGTTTAATTAGAATAGTTATACTTAGATTTTAAGAAAAAATTGTTGTAGGTTTAATTAGAATAGTTATACTTAGAATAGGTTATACTTAAGAAATATTGTTTAAGTTAGTTTTAAGAAAAAATTGTTACGTAGAATAGGTTATACTTAAGATATATTGTTTAAGTTAGTTTTAAGAAAATTATTGATAATAAACATATATATATATATATACATTATCTGATGATTTGCGTCATTGATTGCATAATATAACACCCCGTCACACTTTAAACATTTCAGCTAGCATAATTCGTATATATAAGCTAAGAATTCGAAATTTCAGCTATCTTGGATCGATTGTCGGTAAGGTGAGAAAAAAAAAAAAAATCGGTAATCGTTACCATGATTCGAAAAAAGCGAATCGGTAGTGGCGCCATCGCATGACGGAAAATTGCAGAAAAATGCAGCCATCCGATTACCGATAACTGAAAATCGGCATCCATGATTCAGAATCGTTACCATCAGACTGTCGATAACTAAAGATCGACAATCCATGATTCAGAATCGTTACCATCAGACTATCGATAACTAAAGATCGACAATCCATAGTGGCGCCATCGCATGACGCAAAATTGCAACCATTCGATTGTCGGTAACAGAGGATCAGCGATGCATGCTTCTGAATCGTTACCGTCAGACCACCGATAACGAAAGATCGGTAATCGTTACCATGATCCAACATATCGGTAACAATCGGCTGTGGCGCCATCACACGACCGAACATCGCAGCCATCCGATCGTCGGTAATCGGTACACAAATCGTTACCATACAACCGTCGGTAAATTACCCACACAACCATTCACTTACCGACTGCTTGATGGCCGGTAAAGAAGGCTGGATCCAGAAGCCCCATATCTATACTACTGATCAAGAATAGCAAAAGAAATTGGCAAAATATTCCCCAAATTCAGGTTGCAATGCAAAAGACTTTCATATCGCACGTCCAAGTTAATATTATTGGTTTTTACGATATTTTCCATGATCTGGAGATCAGAAACTATCAAAAACACTTCCGATATTCAGGTTCTACAAAGGTTTCGAAGAATTTGTGTTTCTCACCGAGATATCCAAAACGCGAAAGATCTTTCCCAATCAGGCTGAAACCTTGTTTTTCGTAAAGCATTTCGCATCCTGATCAAGAATAGCAAAAGAAATTGGCAAAATATTCCCCAAATTCAGGTTGCAATGCAAAAAACTTTCATATCGCACGTCCAAGTTAATATTATTGGTTTTTACGATATTTTCCATGATCTGGAGATCAGAAACTATTGAAAACACTTCCGATATTCAGGTTCTACAAAGGTTTCGAAGAATTTGTGTTTCTCACCGAGATATCCAAAACGCGAAAGATCTTTCCCAATCAGGCTGAAACCTTGTTTTTCGTAAAGCATTTCGCATCCTGATCAAGAATAGCAAAAGCAATTGGCAAAATATTCCCCAAATTCAGGTTGCAATGGAAAAAACTTTCATATCGCACGTCCAAGTTAATATTATTGGTTTTTACGATATTTTCCATGATCTGGAGATCAGAAACTATTAAAAACACTTCCGATATTCAGGTTTTACAAAGGTTCCGAAGATTTTGTGTTTCTCTCCGAGATATCCAAAATGAGAAAGATCTTTCCCACTCAGGCTGAAACTTTGTTTTTCGTAGAGCATTTCGTATCCTGATCAAGAATAGCGGAAGAAATTGGATAAATATTCCCCAAATTCAGGTTGCAATGCAAAAAACTTTCATATCGCTCGTCCAAGTTATTATTATTGGTTTTTACGATATTTTCCATGATCTGGAGATCAGAAACTATTAAAAACACTTCCGATATTCAGGTTCTACAAAGGTTTCGAAGACTTTGTGTTTCTCACCGAGATATCCAAAACGCGAAAGATCTTTCCCAATCAGGCTGAAACCTTGTTTTTCGTAATTCATTTTGCATCCTGATCAAGAATAGCAAAAGAAATTAGCAAAATATTTCCCAAATTCAGGTTGCAATGCAAAAAACTTTCATATCGCACGTCCAAGTTATAATTATTGGTTTTTACGATATTTTCCATGATCTGGAGATCAGAAACTATTAAAAACACTTCCGATATCCAGGTTCTACAAAGGTTTCGAAGAATTTGTGTTTCTCACCGAGATATCCAAAACGCGAAAGATCTCTCGCAATCAGGCTGAAACCTTGTTTTTCGTAAAGCATTTTGCATCCTGATCAAGAATAGCAAAAGAAATTGGCAAAATATTCCCCAAATTCAGGTTGCAATGCAAAAAACTTTCATGTCGCACGTCCAAGTGAATATTATTGGTTTTTACCATATTTTCCATGATCTGGAGATCAGAAACTATTAAAAACACTTCCGGTATTCAGGTTTTACAAAGCTTTCGAAGACTTTGTGTTTCTCACCGAGATATCCAAAACGCGAAAGATCTTTCCCAATCAGGCTGAAACCTTGTTTTTCGTGAAGCATTTCGCATCCTGATCAAGAATAGCAAAAGAAATTGGCAAAATATTCCCCAAATTCAGGTTGCAATGCAAAAAACTTTCATATCGCACGTCCAAGTTAATATTATTGGTTTTTACGATATTTTCCATGATCTGGAGATCAGAAACTATTGAAAACACTTCCGATATTCAGGTTTTACAAAGGTTTCGAAGACTTTGTGTTTCTCACCGAGATATCCAAAACGAGAAAGATCTTTTCCAATCAGGCTGAAACCTTGTTTTTCGTGAAGCATTTTGCATCCTGATTAAGAATAGCAAAAGAAATTGGCAAAATATTCCCCAAATTCAGGTTGCAATGCAAAAAACTTTCATATCGCTCGTCCAAGTTATTATTATTGGTTTTTACGATATTTTCCATAATCTGGAGATCAGAAACTATTAAAAACACTTCCGAAATTCAGGTTTCACGTAGGTTTCGAAGATTTCGTGTTTCTCACCGAGATATCCAAAACGAGAAAGATCTTTTCCAATCAGGCTGAAACCTTGTTTTTCGTAAAGCATTTTGCATCCTAATCAAGAATAGCAAAAGAAATTGGCAAAATATTCCCCAAATTCAGGTTGCAATGCAAAAAACTTTCATATCGCTCGTCCAAGTTATTATTATTGGTTTTTACGATATTTTCCATAATCTGGAGATCAGAAACTATTAAAAACACTTCCGAAATTCAGGTTTCACGTAGGTTTCGAAGATTTCGTGTTTCTCACCGAGATATCCAAAACGAGAAAGATCTTTCCAATCAGGCTGAAACCTTGTTTTTCGTAAAGCATTTCGCATCCTGATCAAGAATAGCAAAAGAAATTGGCAAAATATTCCCCAAATTCAGGTTGCAATGCAAAAGACTTTCATATCGCACGTCCAAGTTAATATTATTGGTTTTTACGATATTTTCCATGATCTGGAGATCAGAAACTATTAAAAACACTTCCGATATTCAGGTTTTACAAAGGTTCCGAAGATTTTGTGTTTCTCACCGAGATATCCAAAATGAGAAAGATCTTTCCCACTCAGGCTGAAACTTTGTTTTTCGTAGAGCATTTCGTATCCTGATCAAGAATAGCGGAAGAAATTGGATAAATATTCCCCAAATTCAGGTTGCAATGCAAAAAACTTTCATATCGCTCGTCCAAGTTATTATTATTGGTTTTTACGATATTTTCCATGATCTGGAGATCAGAAACTATTGAAAACACTTCCGATATTCAGGTTCTACAAAGGTTTCGAAGACTTTGTGTTTCTCACCGAGATATCCAAAACGCGAAAGATCTTTTCCAATCAGGCTGAAACCTTGTTTTTCGTACAGCATTTTGCATCCTGATCAAGAATAGCAAGAGAAATTGGCAAAATATTCCCCAAATTCAGGTTGCAATGCAAAAAACTTTCATATCGCACGACCAAGTTAATATTATTGGTTTTTTACGATATTTTCCATGATCTGGAGATCAGAAACTATTAAAAACACTTCCGATATTCAGGTTTTACAAAGGTTCCGAAGATTTTGTGTTTCTCACCGAGATATCCAAAATGAGAAAGATCTTTCCCAATCAGGCTGAAACTTTGTTTTTCGTAGAGCATTTCGTATCCTGATCAAGAATAGCGGAAGAAATTGGCAAAATATTCCCCAAATTCAGGTTGCAATGCAAAAAACTTTCATATCGCTCGTCCAAGTTATTATTATTGGTTTTTACGATATTTTCCATGATCTGGAGATCAGAAACTATCAAAAACACTTCCGATATTCAGGTTCTACAAAGGTTTCGAAGAATTTGTGTTTCTCACCGAGATATCCAAAACGCGAAAGATCTTTCCCAATCAGGCTGAAACCTTGTTTTTCGTAAAGCATTTCGCATCCTGATCAAGAATAGCAAAAGAAATTGGCAAAATATTCCCCAAATTCAGGTTGCAATGCAAAAAACTTTCATCTCGCACGTCCAAGTTAATATTATTGGTTTTTACGATATTTTCCATGATCTGGAGATCAGAAACTATTGAAAACACTTCCGATATTCAGGTTCTACAAAGGTTTCGAAGACTTTGTGTTTCTCACCGAGATATCCAAAACGCGAAAGATCTTTTCCAATCAGGCTGAAACCTTGTTTTTCGTAAAGCATTTCGCATCCTGATCAAGAATAGCAAAAGAAATTGGCAAAATATTCCCCAAATTCAGGTTGCAATGCAAAAAACTTTCATCTCGCACGTCCAAGTTAATATTATTGGTTTTTACGATATTTTCCATGATCTGGAGATCAGAAACTATTGAAAACACTTCCGATATTCAGGTTCTACAAAGGTTTCGAAGACTTTGTGTTTCTCACCGAGATATCCAAAACGCGAAAGATCTTTTCCAATCAGGCTGAAACCTTGTTTTTCGTACAGCATTTTGCATCCTGATCAAGAATAGCAAAAGAAATTGGCAAAATATTCCCCAAATTCAGGTTGCAATGCAAAAAACTTTCATATCGCACGACCAAGTTAATATTATTGGTTTTTACGATATTTTCCATGATCTGGAGATCAGAAACTATTAAAAACACTTCCGATATTCAGGTTTTACAAAGGTTCCGAAGATTTTGTGTTTCTCACCGAGATATCCAAAATGAGAAAGATCTTTCCCAATCAGGCTGAAACTTTGTTTTTCGTAGAGCATTTCGTATCCTGATCAAGAATAGCGGAAGAAATTGGCAAAATATTCCCCAAATTCAGGTTGCAATGCAAAAAACTTTCATATCGCTCGTCCAAGTTATTATTATTGGTTTTTACGATATTTTCCATGATCTGGAGATCAGAAACTATCAAAAACACTTCCGATATTCAGGTTCTACAAAGGTTTCGAAGAATTTGTGTTTCTCACCGAGATATCCAAAACGCGAAAGATCTTTCCCAATCAGGCTGAAACCTTGTTTTTCGTAAAGCATTTCGCATCCTGATCAAGAATAGCAAAAGAAATTGGCAAAATATTCCCCAAATTCAGGTTGCAATGCAAAAAACTTTCATATCGCACGTCCAAGTTAATATTATTGGTTTTTACGATATTTTCCATGATCTGGAGATCAGAAACTATTGAAAACACTTCCGATATTCAGGTTCTACAAAGGTTTCGAAGAATTTGTGTTTCTCACCGAGATATCCAAAACGCGAAAGATCTTTCCCAATCAGGCTGAAACCTTGTTTTTCGTAAAGCATTTCGCATCCTGATCAAGAATAGCAAAAGCAATTGGCAAAATATTCCCCAAATTCAGGTTGCAATGCAAAAAACTTTCATATCGCACGTCCAAGTTAATATTATTGGTTTTTACGATATTTTCCATGATCTGGAGATCAGAAACTATTAAAAACACTTCCGATATTCAGGTTTTACAAAGGTTCCGAAGATTTTGTGTTTCTCACCGAGATATCCAAAATGAGAAAGATCTTTCCCACTCAGGCTGAAACTTTGTTTTTCGTAGAGCATTTCGTATCCTGATCAAGAATAGCGGAAGAAATTGGATAAATATTCCCCAAATTCAGGTTGCAATGCAAAAAACTTTCATATCGCTCGTCCAAGTTATTATTATTGGTTTTTACGATATTTTCCATGATCTGGAGATCAGAAACTATTGAAAACACTTCCGATATTCAGGTTCTACAAAGGTTTCGAAGAATTTGTGTTTCTCACCGAGATATCCAAAACGCGAAAGATCTTTCCCAATCAGGCTGAAACCTTGTTTTTCGTAAAGCATTTCGCATCCTGATCAAGAATAGCAAAAGAAATTGGCAAAATATTCCCCAAATTCAGGTTGCAATGCAAAAAACTTTCATATCGCACGTCCAAGTTAATATTATTGGTTTTTACGATATTTTCCATGATCTGGAGATCAGAAACTATTGAAAACACTTCCGATATTCAGGTTCTACAAAGGTTTCGAAGAATTTGTGTTTCTCACCGAGATATCCAAAACGCGAAAGATCTTTCCCAATCAGGCTGAAACCTTGTTTTTCGTAAAGCATTTCGCATCCTGATCAAGAATAGCAAAAGCAATTGGCAAAATATTCCCCAAATTCAGGTTGCAATGCAAAAAACTTTCATATCGCACGTCCAAGTTAATATTATTGGTTTTTACGATATTTTCCATGATCTGGAGATCAGAAACTATTAAAAACACTTCCGATATTCAGGTTTTACAAAGGTTCCGAAGATTTTGTGTTTCTCTCCGAGATATCCAAAATGAGAAAGATCTTTCCCACTCAGGCTGAAACTTTGTTTTTCGTAGAGCATTTCGTATCCTGATCAAGAATAGCGGAAGAAATTGGATAAATATTCCCCAAATTCAGGTTGCAATGCAAAAAACTTTCATATCGCTCGTCCAAGTTATTATTATTGGTTTTTACGATATTTTCCATGATCTGGAGATCAGAAACTATTAAAAACACTTCCGATATCCAGGTTCTACAAAGGTTTCGAAGAATTTGTGTTTCTCACCGAGATATCCAAAACGCGAAAGATCTCTCGCAATCAGGCTGAAACCTTGTTTTTCGTAAAGCATTTTGCATCCTGATCAAGAATAGCAAAAGAAATCGGCAAAATATTCCCCAAATTCAGGTTGCAATGCAAAAAACTTTCATGTCGCACGTCCAAGTGAATATTATTGGTTTTTACCATATTTTCCATGATCTGGAGATCAGAAACTATTAAAAACACTTCCGGTATTCAGGTTTTACAAAGCTTTCGAAGACTTTGTGTTTCTCACCGAGATATCCAAAACGCGAAAGATCTTTCCCAATCAGGCTGAAACCTTGTTTTTCGTGAAGCATTTCGCATCCTGATCAAGAATAGCAAAAGAAATTGGCAAAATATTCCCCAAATTCAGGTTGCAATGCAAAAAACTTTCATATCGCACGTCCAAGTTAATATTATTGGTTTTTACGATATTTTCCATGATCTGGAGATCAGAAACTATTGAAAACACTTCCGATATTCAGGTTTTACAAAGGTTTCGAAGACTTTGTGTTTCTCACCGAGATATCCAAAACGAGAAAGATCTTTTCCAATCAGGCTGAAACCTTGTTTTTCGTAAAGCATTTTGCATCCTAATCAAGAATAGCGAAAGAAATTGGCAAAATATTCCCCAAATTCAGGTTGCAATGCAAAAAACTTTCATATCGCTCGTCCAAGTTATTATTATTGGTTTTTACGATATTTTCCATAATCTGGAGATCAGAAACTATTAAAAACACTTCCGAAATTCAGGTTTCACGTAGGTTTCGAAGATTTCGTGTTTCTCACCGAGATATCCAAAACGAGAAAGATCTTTCCAATCAGGCTGAAACCTTGTTTTTCGTAGAGCATTTCGCATCCTGATCAAGAATAGCAAAAGAAATTGGCAAAATATTCCCCAAATTCAGGTTGCAATGCAAAAGACTTTCATATCGCACGTCCAAGTTAATATTATTGGTTTTTACGATATTTTCCATGATCTGGAGATCAGAAACTATTAAAAACACTTCCGATATTCAGGTTTTACAAAGGTTCCGAAGATTTTGTGTTTCTCACCGAGATATCCAAAATGAGAAAGATCTTTCCCACTCAGGCTGAAACTTTGTTTTTCGTAGAGCATTTCGTATCCTGATCAAAAATAGCGGAAGAAATTGGATAAATATTCCCCAAATTCAGGTTGCAATGCAAAAAACTTTCATATCGCTCGTCCAAGTTATTATTATTGGTTTTTACGATATTTTCCATGATCTGGAGATCAGAAACTATTGAAAACACTTCCGATATTCAGGTTCTACAAAGGTTTCGAAGACTTTGTGTTTCTCACCGAGATATCCAAAACGCGAAAGATCTTTTCCAATCAGGCTGAAACCTTGTTTTTCGTACAGCATTTTGCATCCTGATCAAGAATAGCAAAAGAAATTGGCAAAATATTCCCCAAATTCAGGTTGCAATGCAAAAAACTTTCATATCGCACGACCAAGTTAATATTATTGGTTTTTACGATATTTTCCATGATCTGGAGATCAGAAACTATTAAAAACACTTCCGATATTCAGGTTTTACAAAGGTTCCGAAGATTTTGTGTTTCTCACCGAGATATCCAAAATGAGAAAGATCTTTCCCAATCAGGCTGAAACTTTGTTTTTCGTAGAGCATTTCGTATCCTGATCAAGAATAGCGGAAGAAATTGGCAAAATATTCCCCAAATTCAGGTTGCAATGCAAAAAACTTTCATATCGCTCGTCCAAGTTATTATTATTGGTTTTTACGATATTTTCCATGATCTGGAGATCAGAAACTATCAAAAACACTTCCGATATTCAGGTTCTACAAAGGTTTCGAAGAATTTGTGTTTCTCACCGAGATATCCAAAACGCGAAAGATCTTTCCCAATCAGGCTGAAACCTTGTTTTTCGTAAAGCATTTCGCATCCTGATCAAGAATAGCAAAAGAAATTGGCAAAATATTCCCCAAATTCAGGTTGCAATGCAAAAAACTTTCATCTCGCACGTCCAAGTTAATATTATTGGTTTTTACGATATTTTCCATGATCTGGAGATCAGAAACTATTGAAAACACTTCCGATATTCAGGTTCTACAAAGGTTTCGAAGACTTTGTGTTTCTCACCGAGATATCCAAAACGCGAAAGATCTTTTCCAATCAGGCTGAAACCTTGTTTTTCGTACAGCATTTTGCATCCTGATCAAGAATAGCAAAAGAAATTGGCAAAATATTCCCCAAATTCAGGTTGCAATGCAAAAAACTTTCATATCGCACGACCAAGTTAATATTATTGGTTTTTACGATATTTTCCATGATCTGGAGATCAGAAACTATTAAAAACACTTCCGATATTCAGGTTTTACAAAGGTTCCGAAGATTTTGTGTTTCTCACCGAGATATCCAAAATGAGAAAGATCTTTCCCAATCAGGCTGAAACTTTGTTTTTCGTAGAGCATTTCGTATCCTGATCAAGAATAGCGGAAGAAATTGGCAAAATATTCCCCAAATTCAGGTTGCAATGCAAAAAACTTTCATATCGCTCGTCCAAGTTATTATTATTGGTTTTTACGATATTTTCCATGATCTGGAGATCAGAAACTATCAAAAACACTTCCGATATTCAGGTTCTACAAAGGTTTCGAAGAATTTGTGTTTCTCACCGAGATATCCAAAACGCGAAAGATCTTTCCCAATCAGGCTGAAACCTTGTTTTTCGTAAAGCATTTCGCATCCTGATCAAGAATAGCAAAAGAAATTGGCAAAATATTCCCCAAATTCAGGTTGCAATGCAAAAAACTTTCATATCGCACGTCCAAGTTAATATTATTGGTTTTTACGATATTTTCCATGATCTGGAGATCAGAAACTATTGAAAACACTTCCGATATTCAGGTTCTACAAAGGTTTCGAAGAATTTGTGTTTCTCACCGAGATATCCAAAACGCGAAAGATCTTTCCCAATCAGGCTGAAACCTTGTTTTTCGTAAAGCATTTCGCATCCTGATCAAGAATAGCAAAAGCAATTGGCAAAATATTCCCCAAATTCAGGTTGCAATGCAAAAAACTTTCATATCGCACGTCCAAGTTAATATTATTGGTTTTTACGATATTTTCCATGATCTGGAGATCAGAAACTATTAAAAACACTTCCGATATTCAGGTTTTACAAAGGTTCCGAAGATTTTGTGTTTCTCACCGAGATATCCAAAATGAGAAAGATCTTTCCCACTCAGGCTGAAACTTTGTTTTTCGTAGAGCATTTCGTATCCTGATCAAGAATAGCGGAAGAAATTGGATAAATATTCCCCAAATTCAGGTTGCAATGCAAAAAACTTTCATATCGCTCGTCCAAGTTATTATTATTGGTTTTTACGATATTTTCCATGATCTGGAGATCAGAAACTATTGAAAACACTTCCGATATTCAGGTTCTACAAAGGTTTCGAAGACTTTGTGTTTCTCACCGAGATATCCAAAACGCGAAAGATCTTTTCCAATCAGGCTGAAACCTTGTTTTTCGTACAGCATTTTGCATCCTGATCAAGAATAGCAAAAGAAATTGGCAAAATATTCCCCAAATTCAGGTTGCAATGCAAAAAACTTTCATATCGCACGACCAAGTTAATATTATTGGTTTTTACGATATTTTCCATGATCTGGAGATCAGAAACTATTAAAAACACTTCCGATATTCAGGTTTTACAAAGGTTCCGAAGATTTTGTGTTTCTCACCGAGATATCCAAAATGAGAAAGATCTTTCCCAATCAGGCTGAAACTTTGTTTTTCGTAGAGCATTTCGTATCCTGATCAAGAATAGCGGAAGAAATTGGCAAAATATTCCCCAAATTCAGGTTGCAATGCAAAAAACTTTCATATCGCTCGTCCAAGTTATTATTATTGGTTTTTACGATATTTTCCATAATCTGGAGATCAGAAACTATTAAAAACACTTCCGAAATTCAGGTTTCACGTAGGTTTCGAAGATTTCGTGTTTCTCACCGAGATATCCAAAACGAGAAAGATCTTTTCCAATCAGGCTGAAACCTTGTTTTTCGTAAAGCATTTTGCATCCTAATCAAGAATAGCAAAAGAAATTGGCAAAATATTCCCCAAATTCAGGTTGCAATGCAAAAAACTTTCATATCGCTCGTCCAAGTTATTATTATTGGTTTTTACGATATTTTCCATAATCTGGAGATCAGAAACTATTAAAAACACTTCCGAAATTCAGGTTTCACGTAGGTTTCGAAGATTTTGTGTTTCTCACCGAGATATCCAAAACGAGAAAGATCTTTCCAATCAGGCTGAAACCTTGTTTTTCGTAAAGCATTTCGCATCCTGATCAAGAATAGCAAAAGAAATTGGCAAAATATTCCCCAAATTCAGGTTGCAATGCAAAAGACTTTCATATCGCACGTCCAAGTTAATATTATTGGTTTTTACGATATTTTCCATGATCTGGAGATCAGAAACTATTAAAAACACTTCCGATATTCAGGTTTTACAAAGGTTCCGAAGATTTTGTGTTTCTCACCGAGATATCCAAAATGAGAAAGATCTTTCCCAATCAGGCTGAAACTTTGTTTTTCGTAGAGCATTTCGTATCCTGATCAAGAATAGCGGAAGAAATTGGATAAATATTCCCCAAATTCAGGTTGCAATGCAAAAAACTTTCATATCGCTCGTCCAAGTTATTATTATTGGTTTTTACGATATTTTCCATGATCTGGAGATCAGAAACTATTGAAAACACTTCCGATATTCAGGTTCTACAAAGGTTTCGAAGACTTTGTGTTTCTCACCGAGATATCCAAAACGCGAAAGATCTTTTCCAATCAGGCTGAAACCTTGTTTTTCGTACAGCATTTTGCATCCTGATCAAGAATAGCAAAAGAAATTGGCAAAATATTCCCCAAATTCAGGTTGCAATGCAAAAAACTTTCATATCGCACGACCAAGTTAATATTATTGGTTTTTACGATATTTTCCATGATCTGGAGATCAGAAACTATTAAAAACACTTCCGATATTCAGGTTTTACAAAGGTTCCGAAGATTTTGTGTTTCTCACCGAGATATCCAAAATGAGAAAGATCTTTCCCAATCAGGCTGAAACTTTGTTTTTCGTAGAGCATTTCGTATCCTGATCAAGAATAGCGGAAGAAATTGGCAAAATATTCCCCAAATTCAGGTTGCAATGCAAAAAACTTTCATATCGCTCGTCCAAGTTATTATTATTGGTTTTTACGATATTTTCCATGATCTGGAGATCAGAAACTATCAAAAACACTTCCGATATTCAGGTTCTACAAAGGTTTCGAAGAATTTGTGTTTCTCACCGAGATATCCAAAACGCGAAAGATCTTTCCCAATCAGGCTGAAACCTTGTTTTTCGTAAAGCATTTCGCATCCTGATCAAGAATAGCAAAAGAAATTGGCAAAATATTCCCCAAATTCAGGTTGCAATGCAAAAAACTTTCATCTCGCACGTCCAAGTTAATATTATTGGTTTTTACGATATTTTCCATGATCTGGAGATCAGAAACTATTGAAAACACTTCCGATATTCAGGTTCTACAAAGGTTTCGAAGACTTTGTGTTTCTCACCGAGATATCCAAAACGCGAAAGATCTTTTCCAATCAGGCTGAAACCTTGTTTTTCGTACAGCATTTTGCATCCTGATCAAGAATAGCAAAAGAAATTGGCAAAATATTCCCCAAATTCAGGTTGCAATGCAAAAAACTTTCATATCGCACGACCAAGTTAATATTATTGGTTTTTACGATATTTTCCATGATCTGGAGATCAGAAACTATTAAAAACACTTCCGATATTCAGGTTTTACAAAGGTTCCGAAGATTTTGTGTTTCTCACCGAGATATCCAAAATGAGAAAGATCTTTCCCAATCAGGCTGAAACTTTGTTTTTCGTAGAGCATTTCGTATCCTGATCAAGAATAGCGGAAGAAATTGGCAAAATATTCCCCAAATTCAGGTTGCAATGCAAAAAACTTTCATATCGCTCGTCCAAGTTATTATTATTGGTTTTTACGATATTTTCCATGATCTGGAGATCAGAAACTATCAAAAACACTTCCGATATTCAGGTTCTACAAAGGTTTCGAAGAATTTGTGTTTCTCACCGAGATATCCAAAACGCGAAAGATCTTTCCCAATCAGGCTGAAACCTTGTTTTTCGTAAAGCATTTCGCATCCTGATCAAGAATAGCAAAAGAAATTGGCAAAATATTCCCCAAATTCAGGTTGCAATGCAAAAAACTTTCATATCGCACGTCCAAGTTAATATTATTGGTTTTTACGATATTTTCCATGATCTGGAGATCAGAAACTATTGAAAACACTTCCGATATTCAGGTTCTACAAAGGTTTCGAAGAATTTGTGTTTCTCACCGAGATATCCAAAACGCGAAAGATCTTTCCCAATCAGGCTGAAACCTTGTTTTTCGTAAAGCATTTCGCATCCTGATCAAGAATAGCAAGAGCAATTGGCAAAATATTCCCCAAATTCAGGTTGCAATGCAAAAAACTTTCATATCGCACGTCCAAGTTAATATTATTGGTTTTTACGATATTTTCCATGATCTGGAGATCAGAAACTATTAAAAACACTTCCGATATTCAGGTTTTACAAAGGTTCCGAAGATTTTGTGTTTCTCACCGAGATATCCAAAATGAGAAAGATCTTTCCCACTCAGGCTGAAACTTTGTTTTTCGTAGAGCATTTCGTATCCTGATCAAGAATAGCGGAAGAAATTGGATAAATATTCCCCAAATTCAGGTTGCAATGCGAAGAACTTTCATATCGCTCGTCCAAGTTATTATTATTGGTTTTTACGATATTTTCCATGATCTGGAGATCAGAAACTATTGAAAACACTTCCGATATTCAGGTTCTACAAAGGTTTCGAAGACTTTGTGTTTCTCACCGAGATATCCAAAACGCGAAAGATCTTTTCCAATCAGGCTGAAACCTTGTTTTTCGTACAGCATTTTGCATCCTGATCAAGAATAGCAAAAGAAATTGGCAAAATATTCCCCAAATTCAGGTTGCAATGCAAAAAACTTTCATATCGCACGACCAAGTTAATATTATTGGTTTTTACGATATTTTCCATGATCTGGAGATCAGAAACTATTAAAAACACTTCCGATATTCAGGTTTTACAAAGGTTCCGAAGATTTTGTGTTTCTCACCGAGATATCCAAAATGAGAAAGATCTTTCCCAATCAGGCTGAAACTTTGTTTTTCGTAGAGCATTTCGTATCCTGATCAAGAATAGCGGAAGAAATTGGCAAAATATTCCCCAAATTCAGGTTGCAATGCAAAAAACTTTCATATCGCTCGTCCAAGTTATTATTATTGGTTTTTACGATATTTTCCATAATCTGGAGATCAGAAACTATTAAAAACACTTCCGAAATTCAGGTTTCACGTAGGTTTCGAAGATTTCGTGTTTCTCACCGAGATATCCAAAACGAGAAAGATCTTTTCCAATCAGGCTGAAACCTTGTTTTTCGTAAAGCATTTTGCATCCTAATCAAGAATAGCAAAAGAAATTGGCAAAATATTCCCCAAATTCAGGTTGCAATGCAAAAAACTTTCATATCGCTCGTCCAAGTTATTATTATTGGTTTTTACGATATTTTCCATAATCTGGAGATCAGAAACTATTAAAAACACTTCCGAAATTCAGGTTTCACGTAGGTTTCGAAGATTTCGTGTTTCTCACCGAGATATCCAAAACGAGAAAGATCTTTCCAATCAGGCTGAAACCTTGTTTTTCGTAAAGCATTTCGCATCCTGATCAAGAATAGCAAAAGAAATTGGCAAAATATTCCCCAAATTCAGGTTGCAATGCAAAAGACTTTCATATCGCACGTCCAAGTTAATATTATTGGTTTTTACGATATTTTCCATGATCTGGAGATCAGAAACTATTAAAAACACTTCCGATATTCAGGTTTTACAAAGGTTCCGAAGATTTTGTGTTTCTCACCGAGATATCCAAAATGAGAAAGATCTTTCCCAATCAGGCTGAAACTTTGTTTTTCGTAGAGCATTTCGTATCCTGATCAAGAATAGCGGAAGAAATTGGCAAAATATTCCCCAAATTCAGGTTGCAATGCAAAAAACTTTCATATCGCTCGTCCAAGTTATTATTATTGGTTTTTACGATATTTTCCATGATCTGGAGATCAGAAACTATCAAAAACACTTCCGATATTCAGGTTCTACAAAGGTTTCGAAGAATTTGTGTTTCTCACCGAGATATCCAAAACGCGAAAGATCTTTCCCAATCAGGCTGAAACCTTGTTTTTCGTAAAGCATTTCGCATCCTGATCAAGAATAGCAAAAGAAATTGGCAAAATATTCCCCAAATTCAGGTTGCAATGCAAAAAACTTTCATATCGCACGTCCAAGTTAATATTATTGGTTTTTACGATATTTTCCATGATCTGGAGATCAGAAACTATTGAAAACACTTCCGATATTCAGGTTCTACAAAGGTTTCGAAGAATTTGTGTTTCTCACCGAGATATCCAAAACGCGAAAGATCTTTCCCAATCAGGCTGAAACCTTGTTTTTCGTAAAGCATTTCGCATCCTGATCAAGAATAGCAAAAGCAATTGGCAAAATATTCCCCAAATTCAGGTTGCAATGCAAAAAACTTTCATATCGCACGTCCAAGTTAATATTATTGGTTTTTACGATATTTTCCATGATCTGGAGATCAGAAACTATTAAAAACACTTCCGATATTCAGGTTTTACAAAGGTTCCGAAGATTTTGTGTTTCTCACCGAGATATCCAAAATGAGAAAGATCTTTCCCACTCAGGCTGAAACTTTGTTTTTCGTAGAGCATTTCGTATCCTGATCAAGAATAGCGGAAGAAATTGGATAAATATTCCCCAAATTCAGGTTGCAATGCAAAAAACTTTCATATCGCTCGTCCAAGTTATTATTATTGGTTTTTACGATATTTTCCATGATCTGGAGATCAGAAACTATTAAAAACACTTCCGATATTCAGGTTCTACAAAGGTTTCGAAGACTTTGTGTTTCTCACCGAGATATCCAAAACGCGAAAGATCTTTCCCAATCAGGCTGAAACCTTGTTTTTCGTAATTCATTTTGCATCCTGATCAAGAATAGCAAAAGAAATTAGCAAAATATTCCCCAAATTCAGGTTGCAATGCAAAAAACTTTCATATCGCACGTCCAAGTTATAATTATTGGTTTTTACGATATTTTCCATGATCTGGAGATCAGAAACTATTAAAAACACTTCCGATATCCAGGTTCTACAAAGGTTTCGAAGAATTTGTGTTTCTCACCGAGATATCCAAAACGCGAAAGATCTCTCGCAATCAGGCTGAAACCTTGTTTTTCGTAAAGCATTTTGCATCCTGATCAAGAATAGCAAAAGAAATTGGCAAAATATTCCCCAAATTCAGGTTGCAATGCAAAAAACTTTCATGTCGCACGTCCAAGTGAATATTATTGGTTTTTACCATATTTTCCATGATCTGGAGATCAGAAACTATTAAAAACACTTCCGGTATTCAGGTTTTGGAAAGCTTTCGAAGACTTTGTGTTTCTCACCGAGATATCCAAAACGCGAAAGATCTTTCCCAATCAGGCTGAAACCTTGTTTTTCGTGAAGCATTTCGCATCCTGATCAAGAATAGCAAAAGAAATTGGCAAAATATTCCCCAAATTCAGGTTGCAATGCAAAAAACTTTCATATCGCACGTCCAAGTTAATATTATTGGTTTTTACGATATTTTCCATGATCTGGAGATCAGAAACTATTGAAAACACTTCCGATATTCAGGTTTTACAAAGGTTTCGAAGACTTTGTGTTTCTCACCGAGATATCCAAAACGAGAAAGATCTTTTCCAATCAGGCTGAAACCTTGTTTTTCGTGAAGCATTTTGCATCCCGATTAAGAATAGCAAAAGAAATTGGCAAAATATTCCCCAAATTCAGGTTGCAATGCAAAAAACTTTCATATCGCTCGTCCAAGTTATTATTATTGGTTTTTACGATATTTTCCATAATCTGGAGATCAGAAACTATTAAAAACACTTCCGAAATTCAGGTTTCACGTAGGTTTCGAAGATTTCGTGTTTCTCACCGAGATATCCAAAACGAGAAAGATCTTTTCCAATCAGGCTGAAACCTTGTTTTTCGTAAAGCATTTTGCATCCTAATCAAGAATAGCAAAAGAAATTGGCAAAATATTCCCCAAATTCAGGTTGCAATGCAAAAAACTTTCATATCGCTCGTCCAAGTTATTATTATTGGTTTTTACGATATTTTCCATAATCTGGAGATCAGAAACTATTAAAAACACTTCCGAAATTCAGGTTTCACGTAGGTTTCGAAGATTTCGTGTTTCTCACCGAGATATCCAAAACGAGAAAGATCTTTCCAATCAGGCTGAAACCTTGTTTTTCGTAAAGCATTTCGCATCCTGATCAAGAATAGCAAAAGAAATTGGCAAAATATTCCCCAAATTCAGGTTGCAATGCAAAAGACTTTCATATCGCACGTCCAAGTTAATATTATTGGTTTTTACGATATTTTCCATGATCTGGAGATCAGAAACTATTAAAAACACTTCCGATATTCAGGTTTTACAAAGGTTCCGAAGATTTTGTGTTTCTCACCGAGATATCCAAAATGAGAAAGATCTTTCCCACTCAGGCTGAAACTTTGTTTTTCGTAGAGCATTTCGTATCCTGATCAAGAATAGCGGAAGAAATTGGATAAATATTCCCCAAATTCAGGTTGCAATGCAAAAAACTTTCATATCGCTCGTCCAAGTTATTATTATTGGTTTTTACGATATTTTCCATGATCTGGAGATCAGAAACTATTGAAAACACTTCCGATATTCAGGTTCTACAAAGGTTTCGAAGACTTTGTGTTTCTCACCGAGATATCCAAAACGCGAAAGATCTTTACCAATCAGGCTGAAACCTTGTTTTTCGTACAGCATTTTGCATCCTGATCAAGAATAGCAAAAGAAATTGGCAAAATATTCCCCAAATTCAGGTTGCAATGCAAAAAACTTTCATATCGCACGACCAAGTTAATATTATTGGTTTTTACGATATTTTCCATGATCTGGAGATCAGAAACTATTAAAAACACTTCCGATATTCAGGTTTTACAAAGGTTCCGAAGATTTTGTGTTTCTCACCGAGATATCCAAAATGAGAAAGATCTTTCCCAATCAGGCTGAAACTTTGTTTTTCGTAGAGCATTTCGTATCCTGATCAAGAATAGCGGAAGAAATTGGCAAAATATTCCCCAAATTCAGGTTGCAATGCAAAAAACTTTCATATCGCTCGTCCAAGTTATTATTATTGGTTTTTACGATATTTTCCATGATCTGGAGATCAGAAACTATCAAAAACACTTCCGATATTCAGGTTCTACAAAGGTTTCGAAGAATTTGTGTTTCTCACCGAGATATCCAAAACGCGAAAGATCTTTCCCAATCAGGCTGAAACCTTGTTTTTCGTAAAGCATTTCGCATCCTGATCAAGAATAGCAAAAGAAATTGGCAAAATATTCCCCAAATTCAGGTTGCAATGCAAAAAACTTTCATCTCGCACGTCCAAGTTAATATTATTGGTTTTTACGATATTTTCCATGATCTGGAGATCAGAAACTATTGAAAACACTTCCGATATTCAGGTTCTACAAAGGTTTCGAAGAATTTGTGTTTCTCACCGAGATATCCAAAACGCGAAAGATCTTTCCCAATCAGGCTGAAACCTTGTTTTTCGTGAAGCATTTCGCATCCTGATCAAGAATAGCAAAAGAAATTGGCGAAATATTCCCCAAATTCAGGTTGCAATGCAAAAAACTTTCATATCGCACGTCCAAGTTAATATTATTGGTTTTTACGATATTTTCCATGATCTGGAGATCAGAAACTATTGAAAACACTTCCGATATTCAGGTTTTACAAAGGTTTCGAAGACTTTGTGTTTCTCACCGAGATATCCAAAACGAGAAAGATCTTTTCCAATCAGGCTGAAACCTTGTTTTTCGTGAAGCATTTTGCATCCCGATTAAGAATAGCAAAAGAAATTGGCAAAATATTCCCCAAATTCAGGTTGCAATGCAAAAAACTTTCATATCGCTCGTCCAAGTTATTATTATTGGTTTTTACGATATTTTCCATGATCTGGAGATCAGAAACTATTAAAAACACTTCCGATATTCAGGTTCTACAAAGGTTTCGAAGACTTTGTGTTTCTCACCGAGATATCCAAAACGCGAAAGATCTTTCCCAATCAGGCTGAAACCTTGTTTTTCGTAATTCATTTTGCATCCTGATCAAGAATAGCAAAAGAAATTAGCAAAATATTCCCCAAATTCAGGTTGCAATGCAAAAAACTTTCATATCGCTCGTCCAAGTTATTATTATTGGTTTTTACGATATTTTCCATGATCTGGAGATCAGAAACTATCAAAAACACTTCCGATATTCAGGTTCTACAAAGGTTTCGAAGAATTTGTGTTTCTCACCGAGATATCCAAAACGCGAAAGATCTTTCCCAATCAGGCTGAAACCTTGTTTTTCGTAAAGCATTTCGCATCCTGATCAAGAATAGCAAAAGAAATTGGCAAAATATTCCCCAAATTCAGGTTGCAATGCAAAAAACTTTCATATCGCACGTCCAAGTTAATATTATTGGTTTTTACGATATTTTCCATGATCTGGAGATCAGAAACTATTGAAAACACTTCCGATATTCAGGTTCTACAAAGGTTTCGAAGAATTTGTGTTTCTCACCGAGATATCCAAAACGCGAAAGATCTTTCCCAATCAGGCTGAAACCTTGTTTTTCGTAAAGCATTTCGCATCCTGATCAAGAATAGCAAAAGCAATTGGCAAAATATTCCCCAAATTCAGGTTGCAATGCAAAAAACTTTCATATCGCACGTCCAAGTTAATATTATTGGTTTTTAAGATATTTTCCATGATCTGGAGATCAGAAACTATTAAAAACACTTCCGATATTCAGGTTTTACAAAGGTTCCGAAGATTTTGTGTTTCTCACCGAGATATCCAAAATGAGAAAGATCTTTCCCACTCAGGCTGAAACTTTGTTTTTCGTAGAGCATTTCGTATCCTGATCAAGAATAGCGGAAGAAATTGGATAAATATTCCCCAAATTCAGGTTGCAATGCAAAAAACTTTCATATCGCTCGTCCAAGTTATTATTATTGGTTTTTACGATATTTTCCATGATCTGGAGATCAGAAACTATTAAAAACACTTCCGATATTCAGGTTCTACAAAGGTTTCGAAGACTTTGTGTTTCTCACCGAGATATCCAAAACGCGAAAGATCTTTCCCAATCAGGCTGAAACCTTGTTTTTCGTAATTCATTTTGCATCCTGATCAAGAATAGCAAAAGAAATTAGCAAAATATTCCCCAAATTCAGGTTGCAATGCAAAAAACTTTCATATCGCACGTCCAAGTTATAATTATTGGTTTTTACGATATTTTCCATGATCTGGAGATCAGAAACTATTAAAAACACTTCCGATATCCAGGTTCTACAAAGGTTTCGAAGAATTTGTGTTTCTCACCGAGATATCCAAAACGCGAAAGATCTCTCGCAATCAGGCTGAAACCTTGTTTTTCGTAAAGCATTTTGCATCCTGATCAAGAATAGCAAAAGAAATTGGCAAAATATTCCCCAAATTCAGGTTGCAATGCAAAAAACTTTCATATCGCACGTCCAAGTTAATATTATTGGTTTTTACGATATTTTCCATGATCTGGAGATCAGAAACTATTGAAAACACTTCCGAAATTCAGGTTTCACGTAGGTTTCGAAGATTTCGTGTTTCTCACCGAGATATCCAAAACGAGAAAGATCTTTTCCAATCAGGCTGAAACCTTGTTTTTCGTAAAGCATTTTGCATCCTAATCAAGAATAGCAAAAGAAGTTGGCAAAATATTCCCCAAATTCAGGTTGCAATGCAAAAAACTTTCATATCGCTCGTCCAAGTTATTATTATTGGTTTTTACGATATTTTCCATAATCTGGAGATCAGAAACTATTAAAAACACTTCCGAAATTCAGGTTTCACGTAGGTTTCGAAGATTTCGTGTTTCTCACCGAGATATCCAAAACGAGAAAGATCTTTCCAATCAGGCTGAAACCTTGTTTTTCGTAAAGCATTTCGCATCCTGATCAAGAATAGCAAAAGAAATTGGCAAAATATTCCCCAAATTCAGGTTGCAATGCAAAAGACTTTCATATCGCACGTCCAAGTTAATATTATTGGTTTTTACGATATTTTCCATGATCTGGAGATCAGAAACTATTAAAAACACTTCCGATATTCAGGTTTTACAAAGGTTCCGAAGATTTTGTGTTTCTCACCGAGATATCCAAAACGCGAAAGATCTTTCCCAATCAGGCTGAAACCTTGTTTTTCGTAAAGCATTTCGCATCCTGATCAAGAATAGCAAAAGAAATTGGCAAAATATTCCCCAAATTCAGGTTGCAATGCAAAAAACTTTCATCTCGCACGTCCAAGTTAATATTATTGGTTTTTACGATATTTTCCATGATCTGGAGATCAGAAACTATTGAAAACACTTCCGATATTCAGGTTCTACAAAGGTTTCGAAGAATTTGTGTTTCTCACCGAGATATCCAAAACGCGAAAGATCTTTCCCAATCAGGCTGAAACCTTGTTTTTCGTAAAGCATTTCGCATCCTGATCAAGAATAGCAAAAGCAATTGGCAAAATATTCCCCAAATTCAGGTTGCAATGCAAAAAACTTTCATAACGCACGTCCAAGTTAATATTATTGGTTTTTACGATATTTTCCATGATCTGGAGATCAGAAACTATTAAAAACACTTCCGATATTCAGGTTTTACAAAGGTTCCGAAGATTTTGTGTTTCTCACCGAGATATCCAAAATGAGAAAGATCTTTCCCACTCAGGCTGAAACTTTGTTTTTCGTAGAGCATTTCGTATCCTGATCAAGAATAGCGGAAGAAATTGGATAAATATTCCCCAAATTCAGGTTGCAATGCAAAAAACTTTCATATCGCTCGTCCAAGTTATTATTATTGGTTTTTACGATATTTTCCATGATCTGGAGATCAGAAACTATTAAAAACACTTCCGATATTCAGGTTCTACAAAGGTTTCGAAGACTTTGTGTTTCTCACCGAGATATCCAAAACGCGAAAGATCTTTCCCAATCAGGCTGAAACCTTGTTTTTCGTAATTCATTTTGCATCCTGATCAAGAATAGCAAAAGAAATTAGCAAAATATTCCCCAAATTCAGGTTGCAATGCAAAAAACTTTCATATCGCACGTCCAAGTTATAATTATTGGTTTTTACGATATTTTCCATGATCTGGAGATCAGAAACTATTAAAAACACTTCCGATATCCAGGTTCTACAAAGGTTTCGAAGAATTTGTGTTTCTCACCGAGATATCCAAAACGCGAAAGATCTCTCGCAATCAGGCTGAAACCTTGTTTTTCGTAAAGCATTTTGCATCCTGATCAAGAATAGCAAAAGAAATTGGCAAAATATTCCCCAAATACAGGTTGCAATGCAAAAAACTTTCATGTCGCACGTCCAAGTTAATATTATTGGTTTTTACCATATTTTCCATGATCTGGAGATCAGAAACTATTAAAAACACTTCCGATATTCAGGTTTTACAAAGGTTCCAAAGATTTTGTGTTTCTCACCGAGATATCCAAAATGAGAAAGATCTTTCCCAATCAGGCTGAAACCTTGTTTTTCGTAAAGCATTTTGCATCCTGATCAAGAATAGCAAAAGAAATTGGCAAAATATTCCCCAAATTCAGGTTGCAATGCAAAAAACTTTCATGTCGCACGTCCAAGTTATTATTATTGGTTTTTACGATATTTTCCATGATCTGGAGATCAGAAACTATTAAAAACACTTCCGATATTCAGGTTTTACAAAGGTTCCGAAGATTTTGTGTTTCTCACCGAGATATCCAAAATGAGAAAGATCTTTCCCACTCAGGCTGAAACTTTGTTTTTCGTAGAGCATTTCGTATCCTGATCAAGAATAGCGGAAGAAATTGGATAAATATTCCTCAAATTCAGGTTGCAATGCAAAAAACTTTCATATCGCTCGTCCAAGTTATTATTATTGGTTTTTACGATATTTTCCATGATCTGGAGATCAGAAACTATTGAAAACACTTCCGATATTCAGGTTCTACAAAGGTTTCGAAGACTTTGTGTTTCTCACCGAGATATCCAAAACGCGAAAGATCTTTCCCAATCAGGCTGCAACCTTGTTTTTCGTAAAGCATTTCGCATCCTGATCAAGAATAGCAAAAGAAATTGGCAAAATATTTCCCAAATTCAGGTTGCAATGCAAAAAACTTTCATATCGCTCGTCCAAGTTATTATTATTGGTTTTTACGATATTTTCCATGATCTGGAGATCAGAAACTATCAAAAACACTTCCGATATTCAGGTTCTACAAAGGTTTCGAAGAATTTGTGTTTCTCACCGAGATATCCAAAACGCGAAAGATCTTTCCCAATCAGGCTGAAACCTTGTTTTTCGTAAAGCATTTCGCATCCTGATCAAGAATAGCAAAAGAAATTGGCAAAATATTCCCCAAATTCAGGTTGCAATGCAAAAAACTTTCATCTCGCACGTCCAAGTTAATATTATTGGTTTTTACGATATTTTCCATGATCTGGAGATCAGAAACTATTGAAAACACTTCCGATATTCAGGTTCTACAAAGGTTTCGAAGAATTTGTGTTTCTCACCGAGATATCCAAAACGCGAAAGATCTTTCCCAATCAGGCTGAAACCTTGTTTTTCGTGAAGCATTTCGCATCCTGATCAAGAATAGCAAAAGAAATTGGCAAAATATTCCCCAAATTCAGGTTGCAATGCAAAAAACTTTCATATCGCACGTCCAAGTTAATATTATTGGTTTTTACGATATTTTCCATGATCTGGAGATCAGAAACTATTGAAAACACTTCCGAAATTCAGGTTTCACGTAGGTTTCGAAGATTTCGTGTTTCTCACCGAGATATCCAAAACGAGAAAGATCTTTTCCAATCAGGCTGAAACCTTGTTTTTCGTAAAGCATTTTGCATCCTAATCAAGAATAGCAAAAGAAGTTGGCAAAATATTCCCCAAATTCAGGTTGCAATGCAAAAAACTTTCATATCGCTCGTCCAAGTTATTATTATTGGTTTTTACGATATTTTCCATAATCTGGAGATCAGAAACTATTAAAAACACTTCCGATATTCAGGTTCTACAAAGGTTTCGAAGACTTTGTGTTTCTCACCGAGATATCCAAAACGCGAAAGATCTTTCCCAATCAGGCTGCAACCTTGTTTTTCGTAAAGCATTTCGCATCCTGATCAAGAATAGCAAAAGAAATTGGCAAAATATTTCCCAAATTCAGGTTGCAATGCAAAAAACTTTCATATCGCTCGTCCAAGTTATTATTATTGGTTTTTACGATATTTTCCATGATCTGGAGATCAGAAACTATCAAAAACACTTCCGATATTCAGGTTCTACAAAGGTTTCGAAGAATTTGTGTTTCTCACCGAGATATCCAAAACGCGAAAGATCTTTCCCAATCAGGCTGAAACCTTGTTTTTCGTAAAGCATTTCGCATCCTGATCAAGAATAGCAAAAGAAATTGGCAAAATATTCCCCAAATTCAGGTTGCAATGCAAAAAAACTTTCATCTCGCACGTCCAAGTTAATATTATTGGTTTTTACGATATTTTCCATGATCTGGAGATCAGAAACTATTGAAAACACTTCCGATATTCAGGTTCTACAAAGGTTTCGAAGAATTTGTGTTTCTCACCGAGATATCCAAAACGCGAAAGATCTTTCCCAATCAGGCTGAAACCTTGTTTTTCGTGAAGCATTTCGCATCCTGATCAAGAATAGCAAAAGAAATTGGCGAAATATTCCCCAAATTCAGGTTGCAATGCAAAAAACTTTCATATCGCACGTCCAAGTTAATATTATTGGTTTTTACGATATTTTCCATGATCTGGAGATCAGAAACTATTGAAAACACTTCCGATATTCAGGTTTTACAAAGGTTTCGAAGACTTTGTGTTTCTCACCGAGATATCCAAAACGAGAAAGATCTTTTCCAATCAGGCTGAAACCTTGTTTTTCGTGAAGCATTTTGCATCCCGATTAAGAATAGCAAAAGAAATTGGCAAAATATTCCCCAAATTCAGGTTGCAATGCAAAAAACTTTCATATCGCTCGTCCAAGTTATTATTATTGGTTTTTACGATATTTTCCATGATCTGGAGATCAGAAACTATTAAAAACACTTCCGATATTCAGGTTCTACAAAGGTTTCGAAGACTTTGTGTTTCTCACCGAGATATCCAAAACGCGAAAGATCTTTCCCAATCAGGCTGAAACCTTGTTTTTCGTAATTCATTTTGCATCCTGATCAAGAATAGCAAAAGAAATTAGCAAAATATTCCCCAAATTCAGGTTGCAATGCAAAAAACTTTCATATCGCTCGTCCAAGTTATTATTATTGGTTTTTACGATATTTTCCATGATCTGGAGATCAGAAACTATCAAAAACACTTCCGATATTCAGGTTCTACAAAGGTTTCGAAGAATTTGTGTTTCTCACCGAGATATCCAAAACGCGAAAGATCTTTCCCAATCAGGCTGAAACCTTGTTTTTCGTAAAGCATTTCGCATCCTGATCAAGAATAGCAAAAGAAATTGGCAAAATATTCCCCAAATTCAGGTTGCAATGCAAAAAACTTTCATATCGCACGTCCAAGTTAATATTATTGGTTTTTACGATATTTTCCATGATCTGGAGATCAGAAACTATTGAAAACACTTCCGATATTCAGGTTCTACAAAGGTTTCGAAGAATTTGTGTTTCTCACCGAGATATCCAAAACGCGAAAGATCTTTCCCAATCAGGCTGAAACCTTGTTTTTCGTAAAGCATTTCGCATCCTGATCAAGAATAGCAAAAGCAATTGGCAAAATATTCCCCAAATTCAGGTTGCAATGCAAAAAACTTTCATATCGCACGTCCAAGTTAATATTATTGGTTTTTAAGATATTTTCCATGATCTGGAGATCAGAAACTATTAAAAACACTTCCGATATTCAGGTTTTACAAAGGTTCCGAAGATTTTGTGTTTCTCACCGAGATATCCAAAATGAGAAAGATCTTTCCCACTCAGGCTGAAACTTTGTTTTTCGTAGAGCATTTCGTATCCTGATCAAGAATAGCGGAAGAAATTGGATAAATATTCCCCAAATTCAGGTTGCAATGCAAAAAACTTTCATATCGCTCGTCCAAGTTATTATTATTGGTTTTTACGATATTTTCCATGATCTGGAGATCAGAAACTATTAAAAACACTTCCGATATTCAGGTTCTACAAAGGTTTCGAAGACTTTGTGTTTCTCACCGAGATATCCAAAACGCGAAAGATCTTTCCCAATCAGGCTGAAACCTTGTTTTTCGTAATTCATTTTGCATCCTGATCAAGAATAGCAAAAGAAATTAGCAAAATATTCCCCAAATTCAGGTTGCAATGCAAAAAACTTTCATATCGCACGTCCAAGTTATAATTATTGGTTTTTTACGATATTTCCATGATCTGGAGATCAGAAACTATTAAAAACACTTCCGATATCCAGGTTCTACAAAGGTTTCGAAGAATTTGTGTTTCTCACCGAGATATCCAAAACGCGAAAAGATCTCTCGCAATCAGGCTGAAACCTTGTTTTTCGTAAAGCATTTTGCATCCTGATCAAGAATAGCAAAAGAAATTGGCAAAATATTCCCCAAATACAGGTTGCAATGCAAAAAACTTTCATGTCGCACGTCCAAGTTAATATTATTGGTTTTTACCATATTTTCCATGATCTGGAGATCAGAAACTATTAAAAACACTTCCGATATTCAGGTTTTACAAAGGTTCCAAAGATTTTGTGTTTCTCACCGAGATATCCAAAATGAGAAAGATCTTTCCCAATCAGGCTGAAACCTTGTTTTTCGTAAAGCATTTTGCATCCTGATCAAGAATAGCAAAAGAAATTGGCAAAATATTCCCCAGAATTCAGGTTGCAATGCAAAAAACTTTCATGTCGCACGTCCAAGTTATTATTATTGGTTTTTACGATATTTTCCATGATCTGGAGATCAGAAACTATTAAAAACACTTCCGATATTCAGGTTTTACAAAGGTTCCGAAGATTTTGTGTTTCTCACCGAGATATCCAAAATGAGAAAGATCTTTCCCACTCAGGCTGAAACTTTGTTTTTCGTAGAGCATTTCGTATCCTGATCAAGAATAGCGGAAGAAATTGGATAAATATTCCCCAAATTCAGGTTGCAATGCAAAAAACTTTCATATCGCTCGTCCAAGTTATTATTATTGGTTTTTACGATATTTTCCATGATCTGGAGATCAGAAACTATTGAAAACACTTCCGATATTCAGGTTCTACAAAGGTTTCGAAGACTTTGTGTTTCTCACCGAGATATCCAAAACGCGAAAGATCTTTCCCAATCAGGCTGCAACCTTGTTTTCGTAAAGCATTTCGCATCCTGATCAAGAATAGCAAAAGAAATTGGCAAAATATTTCCCAAATTCAGGTTGCAATGCAAAAAACTTTCATATCGCACGTCCAAGTTAATATTATTGGTTTTTACGATATTTTCCATGATCTGGAGATCAGAAACTATTAAAAACACTTCCGATATTCAGGTTCTACAAAGGTTTCGAAGACTTTGTGTTTCTCACCGAGATATCCAAAACGCGAAAGATCTTTCCCAATCAGGCTGAAACCTTGTTTTCTCGTAATTCATTTTGCATCCTGATCAAGAATAGCAAAAGAAATTGGCAAAATATTCCCCAAATTCAGGTTGCAATGCAAAAAACTTTCATATCGCACGTCCAAGTTAATATTATTGGTTTTTACGATATTTTCGATGATCTGGAGATCAGAAACTATTGAAAACACTTCCGATATTCAGGTTTTACAAAGGTTTCGAAGACTTTGTGTTTCTCACCGAGATATCCAAAACGAGAAAGATCTTTTCCAATCAGGCTGAAACCTTGTTTTTCGTGAAGCATTTTGCATCCCGATTAAGAATAGCAAAAGAAATTGGCAAAATATTCCCCAAATTCAGGTTGCAATGCAAAAAACTTTCATATCGCTCGTCCAAGTTATTATTATTGGTTTTTACGATATTTTCCATAATCTGGAGATCAGAAACTATTAAAAACACTTCCGAAATTCAGGTTTCACGTAGGTTTCGAAGATTTCGTGTTTCTCACCGAGATATCCAAAACGAGAAAGATCTTTTCCAATCAGGCTGAAACCTTGTTTTTCGTAAAGCATTTTGCATCCTAATCAAGAATAGCAAAAGAAATTGGCAAAATATTCCCCAAATTCAGGTTGCAATGCAAAAAACTTTCATATCGCTCGTCCAAGTTATTATTATTGGTTTTTACGATATTTTCCATAATCTGGAGATCAGAAACTATTAAAAACACTTCCGAAATTCAGGTTTCACGTAGGTTTCGAAGATTTCGTGTTTCTCACCGAGATATCCAAAACGAGAAAGATCTTTCCAATCAGGCTGAAACCTTGTTTTTCGTAAAGCATTTCGCATCCTGATCAAGAATAGCGGAAGAAATTGGCAAAATATTCCCCAAATTCAGGTTGCAATGCAAAAAACTTTCATATCGCTCGTCCAAGTTATTATTATTGGTTTTTACGATATTTTCCATGATCTGGAGATCAGAAACTATCAAAAACACTTCCGATATTCAGGTTCTACAAAGGTTCCGAAGAATTTGTGTTTCTCACCGAGATATCCAAAACGCGAAAGATCTTTCCCAATCAGGCTGAAACCTTGTTTTTCGTAAAGCATTTCGCATCCTGATCAAGAATAGCAAAAGAAATTGGCAAAATATTCCCCAAATTCAGGTTGCAATGCAAAAAACTTTCATCTCGCACGTCCAAGTTAATATTATTGGTTTTTACGATATTTTCCATGATCTGGAGATCAGAAACTATTGAAAACACTTCCGATATTCAGGTTCTACAAAGGTTTCGAAGAATTTGTGTTTCTCACCGAGATATCCAAAACGCGAAAGATCTTTCCCAATCAGGCTGAAACCTTGTTTTTCGTGAAGCATTTTGCATCCTGATTAAGAATAGCAAAAGAAATTGGCAAAATATTCCCCAAATTCAGGTTGCAATGCAAAAAACTTTCATATCGCTCGTCCAAGTTATTATTATTGGTTTTTACGATATTTTCCATAATCTGGAGATCAGAAACTATTAAAAACACTTCCGAAATTCAGGTTTCACGTAGGTTTCGAAGATTTCGTGTTTCTCACCGAGATATCCAAAACGAGAAAGATCTTTTCCAATCAGGCTGAAACCTTGTTTTTCGTAAAGCATTTTGCATCCTGATCAAGAATAGCAAAAGAAATTGGCAAAATATTCCCCAAATTCAGGTTGCAATGCAAAAAACTTTCATATCGCTCGTCCAAGTTATTATTATTGGTTTTTACGATATTTTCCATAATCTGGAGATCAGAAACTATTAAAAACACTTCCGAAATTCAGGTTTCACGTAGGTTTCGAAGATTTTGTGTTTCTCACCGAGATATCCAAAACGAGAAAGATCTTTCCAATCAGGCTGAAACTTTGTTTTTCGTAAAGCATTTCGCATCCTGATCAAGAATAGCAAAAGAAATTGGCAAAATATTCCCCAAATTCAGGTTGCAATGCAAAAGACTTTCATATCGCACGTCCAAGTTAATATTATTGGTTTTTACGATATTTTCCATGATCTGGAGATCAGAAACTATTAAAAACACTTCCGATATTCAGGTTTCACGTAGGTTTCGAAGATTTCGTGTTTCTCACCGAGATATCCAAAACGAGAAAGATCTTTCCAATCAGGCTGAAACCTTGTTTTTCGTAAAGCATTTCGCATCCTGATCAAGAATAGCGGAAGAAATTGGCAAAATATTCCCCAAATTCAGGTTGCAATGCAAAAAACTTTCATATCGCTCGTCCAAGTTATTATTATTGGTTTTTTACGATATTTTCATGATCTGGAGATCAGAAACTATCAAAAACACTTCCGATATTCAGGTTCTACAAAGGTTCCGAAGAATTTGTGTTTCTCACCGAGATATCCAAAACGCGAAAGATCTTTCCCAATCAGGCTGAAACCTTGTTTTTCGTAAAGCATTTCGCATCCTGATCAAGAATAGCAAAAGAAATTGGCAAAATATTCCCCAAATTCAGGTTGCAATGCAAAAAACTTTCATCTCGCACGTCCAAGTTAATATTATTGGTTTTTACGATATTTTCCATGATCTGGAGATCAGAAACTATTGAAAACACTTCCGATATTCAGGTTCTACAAAGGTTTCGAAGAATTTGTGTTTCTCACCGAGATATCCAAAACGCGAAAGATCTTTCCCAATCAGGCTGAAACCTTGTTTTTCGTGAAGCATTTTGCATCCTGATTAAGAATAGCAAAAGAAATTGGCAAAATATTCCCCAAATTCAGGTTGCAATGCAAAAACTTTCATATCGCTCGTCCAAGTTATTATTATTGGTTTTTACGATATTTTCCATAATCTGGAGATCAGAAACTATTAAAAACACTTCCGAAATTCAGGTTTCACGTAGGTTCGAAGATTTCGTGTTTCTCACCGAGATATCCAAAACGAGAAAGATCTTTACCATCAGGCTGAAACCTTGTTTTTCGTAAAGCATTTTGCATCCTGATCAAGAATAGCAAAAGAAATTGGCAAAATATTCCCCAAATTCAGGTTGCAATGCAAAAAACTATTCATATCGCTCGTCCAAGTTATTATTATTGGTTT